>OY720219.1:14582707-15832707 GCA_963082605.1 Rhodophaea formosa
ATTACGTAAAATCTTTTTAAAATCGTGCGTCTGGTTCGAAACAAAAAAATATGTACGTAGTTTTTATAAGAATCTATTCAAAAACCAGTATCCTTTCGGTTTCATTTCGCCGTATGATTAAATGCTGCAGTATGATAAATGGCTAGAATATTTTTTTCCTTCAAAATAAATGTAATTTATGTGGGAATTTAGCAATTTTTGGTGTTCGAATGAAATTATAATGTTTTTGTTTTAACTGCTTACAGTTATACGATTTACCCCAATTTGGATTTATTTTTCTTTCACCTACTTTACCTTTTATTATAAATGCGATTTTTTTATGTTTGGATGTTTGTTACTCAATCACGCCCAAGCGGCTCAAGGGATTTAAATACAATTTTGCACAAAGATAATTGTGTTGTATATAAGTAACATACCGAAATTTGTCTCAATAAATAAAAGTTATTTACCTTATACTATTATATTTATATAAAAATAAACGTAATAAATATATATTGTTAAAATAATACAGTTTATTAAAAAAAGGTATTATTATGACATTATGATTTTTTTTTTATTTACAACCTACATAGGGACGTTTTGGCGCCAACCTCTCTGGATACGGGAATGCAATCTATTTTAGAAAAAAAAACTTTTTTTGTGATATTGTAACAGTGAAAATTGAAATAGATTTTCTATAATATAAATTATATTAATCTGAAAAAAAATATAAAATAATTTAAATAAAAAAAAATATAAGAACGTGCATTTTTGACAATATTTTTGTTTTATTGACATCTTTGGGAAGAAAAAAAAAAACATTTTTTTTTTTTTGTTAAGTATTTATCTCGTAAATTTAAAACTGTATACTAATAATTAAATAAGCTTTTTTTGAAATCCAAAAATTCGCGTATTAAAGGGTTAATTAAAGTTATTGTGAGGCATCCACATTAATGCGCGTGGAGCCGCGGGCGTTAGCTAATATGTTAATAATTACTGATAAAATAAGACATGCATGGGATTGATTATGCTATACTGGTTTATTTTTAGCTATTTTTTTTTCATAAATTAAGGCTAGCCAATTATTCTCTTTCTTCTTAGTGTGTGTATGCATGTGAGTCGTGTCGTGATGTCTAGAGACGTTTACTAAAGATGTTTTTTTTTACATCTATTACAGAAGATATTTTTTGCCGGGACTCATCGATCGAAGACAGTAACGCCAGATATTTGTTATCTATGAACTACCGGGTTACTATCGGTTTTTTAAGTTATTTAGTCTCGACCAAAAAAAATATAACTATTCTCACTCTTGTCATCATAACTTCTAACGATATCCTATATATCTGTTCAGGTTGAATCAAGATTAAATCTATGACAGAACCAAGAAATATAAAGGTTACTTAAAAGATCGACGGCAGCGGCAAGTTCCGCGTATTTTATATGAAAGTAGCAATTTTCCCGAGACTTCAGCCCCCCCTATCTCACCCAGTAGGGGTTGAATTTCTAAAAATCCTGTCTTAGTGCTCATAGAAGAAAGGAACCCTTGCACCAAAATTCAAGTTGCTAAGTACAGTAGTTTCGGCTGTGTGTTGATATATAAGTCAGTGAGTCAGTCCAGTTTGCCTTTTATATACCTACCGCTATCACCGAACCGAAGCCAACTTTTATACATACTTACATACAGAATAAAACAAATGTGATTTTTTTTACTGCTGATTGCCGCA
Organism: Rhodophaea formosa; assembly: GCA_963082605.1. Taxonomy (NCBI): domain Eukaryota; kingdom Metazoa; phylum Arthropoda; class Insecta; order Lepidoptera; family Pyralidae; genus Rhodophaea; species Rhodophaea formosa. Next base: position 14,584,411 of record OY720219.1, read on the forward strand.
GGCTAAAATCATCTTCTGATTTACGCGCCAATTAATTACAAGTAATCAACAATACTATTTGGAAATAACCAGTTTATATAGACATGTCTCGTGTGCCGCGGTGGGAACTAGGACGGCTCGATGTGTGTGGACTTGCGACACACCTTGGACACACCAAAGGCGCCACCTGTTTATTACTTACTCTACTACAAGTACATGTTTAAACATAGTTTGAACTTAAGTAGCTATTAGTTTTCCTAAACAAGGTCATTCGAAAACAGTATTATAGTTGTGGGAGAGCCACGCTACCTGCGAAATTCACTTTGGCTGGTAGCATGAATGGGCTGACTCGTCCGGGGCCGAGGATGTTTAAGTAGTAGTTTTACCGTTTCTTTGCTGACTGACGAGCGCCGTGGCGCAGCGGTCAACACGCCTGGCTGCGACACGGATGGTCCCGGGTTCGATCCCCGGTCAGGTCAAGATGGAAAAAGATCTTTTTCAGATTGACCTGGGTCTTGGATGTTTATCTATACATATATGTATTTGTTATAAAGTATAGTATCGTTGAGTTAGTATCCCATAACACAAGTCTTACTTAAGAACTTACTTTGGGGCTAGCTCAATCTGTGTGATTTGTCCGTATATATTTATTATTATTTATATTTATTTGCTTCGTTCGGTAAGTGAGAGAGCTGGAGGCCCATCTCCCTCTCCCCTCTAGGGAGAGAAAAATAAAAAGCCGGCAATGCTCCTGTCACAACTCCTGGTGTTGCAGTTGTCCATGGGCAGCGGTTATCGCTTACCATCAGGCAACCCGCTTGCCCGTTTGTCATCCTATGTCATAAAAAAACAGTATTTTTGCGAGAATTAATGAAATCATCATCATCAGGTCTTTTTAGTCTCCACTGCAGTAGCACGACCCTCTCTGTACTACAAAAGCCATATATTAGCCACAGTAGTAAGAGGATTTGGCCTACACTCTCCACGCTGGCCAGACGGTTTGGAAAGGTATATTTGAGGTTTGTAAGCTATGTTTAGCTTGTGTCTCCTAAGTCGCCTTCTACGACATTCACGGGCAGACTTGGAATGGTTCTATTCTACTCTCCCGGGAACAACACGACTCGTTCATGCTACTAGCTTTAATTTCGCCGTTAGCGTAACTCTACCACAACCTCCTGGTTACCCTGAAGATAACTATACAGACATGTCTGATGAGGCACTATGGGAACTGGGCCTAGTCCGATTTGTAACCTCACGGCTCATTCATGCTACTAGCAAAACTGAATTGTGCTGGTAGCAACGTGGCTTTAGGTCTTATAGACCTGAGCTCTGTCTACTCCGCAAGGGAAAAAGACGTGAAAGTATGTATGTATGTATGTGCTGGTAGCGTGTCTCTACCACAACCAACTGATCACCTTGAAGACAGAAGAACATGTCTGATTGGTCACCCTGTGAAGATAACTATACAGACAGACATGTCTGATGGGCTGCTATGGGAACTGGGCCGGCCCGATTTGTTGTGACACACCGAAGGCGCCGGCTGATGACAAAAGCGCGTGGCATCGACGTAGGCGGCAAGCGATTTTGCATAATTTATTCGCATAATTTACACTAGCTATTTTCATCTTTGGTCAATAATTCAATTTAGCTGTGTCACGCTTCGACATGCTTTATCTATTTAGTAGTTTTATCGAATATTTCATTTTAACTTTTATTATTAATGTTATTAATAATGTTTTTATTTATTCATCTCAAGGCAAAATCAATACTTTACAATAAAACATGTTTTGAGTTCAAAAATATATCTCTCGTGAGACTCTGGTGTCTGAACTAGATGTCCAGGCCCCCAACAATTTATGAGTAAATTAGTGCTTCGCTTGGAATTAGATATTTTACTTGCAAGACTTGTTGACAATCACTGGGACAGAAAAAAATATTTGTATATGTTGTATAAAGAGAGAAATAAGCCGACCCCAAATAATGGGTCGGGGTAAAGAAGAAAAAACTGTCATTAAAATATATTTTGATGATATATTATGTTACCATACTTCTCCAATTACAAGCCGTTTTTATCTCCAATGTCTACTGAAAAAAGGCCAGACAGAAACGCTATCGCCTATCAAATGAAACCCGTCAACATTTGACATATCACAAGTAATTATAAAGTCTCCGAAACGGAATCAAATACGTGACTCGATCTCACCGGTGACTCGAAAACGAATCGCCGATCGAGACAATATCCTATTACTTGGATGTTATGGGCAATTATCTTTGTGGTCTGCTCTCCTTTTTTCAGATGTAATAGGGCGGTAAAAAAGCAACATGTTTTGTTGGCGACTCTCATTGTTGATGTTTATAGTAGGTCTTTTTAGTTTTTGGTTGTGATTTAGAGTGGACAACAAAAAGATTCCCGTACATGGCGTTGAACCGGTATGGAATCGATAACTACTGTATACTTGAATTTTATCATCTTACTTTAGCAGTTTATGTTGGCCGTTCTAGGAACAGCTAGGTCGTGGCCACAAGAAACATCCTCTTTAACCCAGCGTTTATTCCACTTATGATTTTGCGAAAGTTTGTACGCCCGGATGCTTGTCTGACGCTATCCCTCCTTGGGTAGTTCCAGCACCACAGACACAACCCTGTCAAAATGAAGTGCGAATATTTGTCCGTGCCGGGAACTGAACCCGGTGCCCTCGTGTCACAGGCTGACATGTTAAACACTGCGCCACAAAGGCCAAGACATGATGTAGCAGATTTTATGCTGTAGGTATTAGAAGTTTTTAGGTAACTTGACATGATATCCAATACTGGTATTGACTCACGAAAAATGATTCAGAGGGTGATCTATGCAGTGTACCATTAAAAAAGAAACTTTTTACTTTAGTTCTGTGATCTACTAAAATGTCTACAGCTTTTCGATTCACGCAGATTGTAGAAGTCCATCATAAGAAAAGCTGATCTTTGTATTCCTAAGTTCAACTACTCATTACAAATACTCTATGATACTTTTTTGATTATTCACCATTTTTCTTAATATAGGGTTTAATCTTAAGTACTAAGTATAGACTCTTTATATTTCACTAGCATTTTTTCGCGACTAAGTTAGCGTTAATTACGTCACCCGCAGATAAATTAGCTTTCTATAAGTGAAAGAATTTTGTAAATTACTCCAGTAGCTTTGAGTTTATATGGAATAGGCGCAAACATTGTTTGTCAATCCAATCTTAATAATAAAAGTATAGATATGGAATGCTCTCCAACCCTCTCCAACCCGTCTGGCCAGCGTGGAGAGTGTAGGCCAAATCCTCTGACTACTCAGGCTAGTATATGACTCTGGTAGTGCAGAGAGGGTCGTGCTCCTGCAGTGGAGACTAGAAAGACCTGATGATGATGATGATGATATGGAATAAAACGTAGTACTGTAACTTACTTAAAACTCAAAAAATATGCGCAATCACTTTTTATAAATAATCGAATCAATTTAGATTATTATAACCTACGCATGCGACGATTGATTTCAGACAATCTGATTCGAAAGTTGTGCCTACCTACACAATAGGACAATTAAGCCGGTCATCCACATAGCGCATTTTCCGCCTAAATGACCATACACGAAAACAAGAGATGAAATGAATACTGTCATTTAATGTCGAAAGACAACCCACAAAAACCGCTGGTGTCGTGGATGTAATTGTTTTTTGTACTGAGAATTTCGTGGGAGTCTTGTACTCATAGATATACGAAAGAATAGATAACGTATCTAAACGGTGTTAGTGAAATAAAATAATAAAACGTGACTCTATGCAGCAGTATTATTGGTTTATACTGATGTTCTGTTAGTGGATTAGGACTTTCAGGAATGACGATTTTTATAAATAGTAATTACGTAATTTCTATCTCTGTTGTTTATTATTGTTTTTTTTTTTTTTTAACAATAAATAAACGTATATCTATTTATTTAAGATGTTTCTTTGTTAGTATTTACTAATTAGTTAGTGATACTATTTTTTTCATTATAGAGCTAGCGTTGAACCAGGTATGACTTGGCTATGTCGAGACGAGGATTACCAATCACCTGGCTTAAAGAATGATCTAATTTGGAAAATGATAGAAAAGTAAGGCCTAGAAAGTCGTGGAAGGCAAATGTAAAGAATGAACATACCTATATAAAATAAATAAATGTATATGGACAAATCACAAAAATTAAGGTAGCCGTAAGATAGAAGGAATGGGGAGATAGTTATGGTTGGAAATTGTAAACTTGGAGTGTTAACATAAAGAACTGGCTGCAAATAGGGAAAAGGTGAGTGAGAAAAAGAGAGTATATAGAGTATACTCCATATCAATATTTTAATTTCTTGTTCCAACAAGATGTTATGAAATAATGGCGAATTCAGCTGCTACATGTGTGTTATCCATTTACTATTTGACCTATGTCCTACTATTTGTCGTAAAATCGTATTCCAACATAGCATACCGAGTTGGCGAAGAGTTTTCGGTTCAAACGCTATGGGGCACAGTGTTCAAAATGTCCAAGCCTCTTACGCTACAAAATTTAATAGTAATCCCCCGCTGGCTTCACAATGTAAGATTGATAGGTGATAGGCAAGTTGTTTATCGTCCGTTTTTTTGACCGGGGACCTTTTAAGTGAGAATTGTCTTCTATATATAATTTGATTTTTATCACAGCACTGATTGAAAATGGCCGGCTGGGTGGAATTTGTCAAATTAGTTTTATCGTGTAGCGCGGAATGGAAGTTGGTTGATCGACTTCCTCCCATGTCGGTTGCGTATAATAGCTGTGGTATGAAAACACAACACACTGACGAGATGATTTTGCAATTTAGTGCAAATAAAACGCAAATGTACCAGATATATTTTTATACACAATTACTGGGGATATTAGAAATGGCTAATTGATCGACTTCCTCCGATGTCGGTTGCGTATAGCTGTGGTATGAAAACACAACAGCGGCACTTATTATTAATGTTAGCGGTGTGTTCGATTGTTTTGTATAAGAAATACGTTTTATGTATGAGAATATGTATTTTGAGATTAGTACGACGAGAAGATGAGAAATATCTATATAATAATACGCAAATGCACCAGCTAAACTTATATTTTTTTTATACACTGGCGATATAGAAAAAGACAATTTAAATTAAGAAAGACTATCTTTTACCGCAACTACAAGTATTTAAAACTGTAAAGTTTTATCAAAAGCCACACAGTAGTTTTTGTTTTCAATTTGATCTCATTTAGGAGTACAAGAATAAAATAACTGATGGTGCTAGTTTCGCCGATGTAAGGCTCTTAATGATTTCCATTTTCTCAATCATAAAATATTGTACAAGACGACGGCGAGTCATAAGGATATTGAGTATATTTATCACCATAGGTATCTATAGATCATACCGTTCCTTTGAGATAGCCGTTAACTCGTCAATGAATAAAATAAATATAAAACTTTCAAAAACTAGTTACTTACCCAAACAAAACACATTAAAATAGACTCTATCGTATTTTGTTATGGTTTATTTTCCAATGACAAATAGTTATAGGCTCTGGACAAGTCATTTGTCAAGTAACAGGTCAAAGGGTGTGATTCTCTTCATGTTCATCAACGGACAGACGAGACGATAAATTATGTTATGTTAATCATATTTGGACTGACAATCCTGGTATCGAAATCTTCGACAGGTGTTCTATGCGCCTATGAAAAAATGTATTCAGATATTTACTTGATAAATTCATAAGATTGCCATGAGGTTCCCAGCAGAGTAGAATAGGACCACTCCAAGTCTCCCCGTGGATGTCGTAGAAGTCGACTCAGGAAACAAGCTAAACAAAGCTATAAACATCAAATAGACCTCTCCAACCCGTCTGGCCAGCATGGAGAGTGTAGGCCAAATCCTCTGGCTGCCCTGGCTAATATGTGGCTCTGGTGGTCCAGAGAGGGTCGTGCTCCTGCAGTGGAGACTAACAAAGACCTGTTGATGGTTTGACTAGATAAATACGTGTGCTGATAATAAAGTTTGCGTCTCTTGTGATGGATTGGTAAAAGAAAGGTCACTGACATGGCAGATATAGTCACAGTTTACAAAAGCTTAGACCATATAATGTAAGTAACATAGGTATTCTGTGTTGTTCGTAGGCTTCATCATCATCATCGGGTCTTTTAAGTCTCCACTGTAGGAGCACGACCCTCTCTTCGTAGGCTTCATCAAACAAATAAAAAAATTAAACATAAACACAAATTTATATTTAACTAGCTGTTACCCGCGGCTTCGCCCGCGTAATTTATAGCCTATGTCCTTCTCGGTACCCTTACCTATGTGTATGCAAAATTTCATGATGATCGGTTCAGTAGATACGGCGTGAAAGCGTAACAAACAAACGAATAAACAAACAAACTCACTTTCGCATTTATAATATTACTTGGGATTGGGATTTTTTATATCCATATTATGATTAATTGATCGACAGCTAAATATGGAAGTGTCAAATGCTGGTCACCTCATCGATATCCTAAGAAGTGACGGATTTTATTACCTATTAACCGAAATCGTATATTCACACGTCTCCAGATCAACAGAACACATCAAAATACCTAGTTCAAAAGTCAAACTGATACTAAAAATATCAAAACAATCGTCCTACTTTCACATTTTCTAAGTTTAGCTCTACGCGAATCAAACAGACATCCAATCAAATGTGTAATGTACGCTTGTCACTCTGCCGATTAAAGTTATGTTAAGTTTTTAAATTGGCCGTGTGGTTCCCGGCAGAGTAGAATAGGACCACTCCAAGTCTTCCCGTGGATGTCGTAAAAGGCGACTCAGGGAACGCAAGCTAAACAAAGCTTTTTTTTAACATCAAAGAGACTTCTCCAACCCGTCTGGCCAGCGTGGAGAGTGTAGGCCAAATCCTCTGACTGATCTGGCTAATAAATGGTTGTGATAGTCAGAGAGGGTCGTGCTCCTGCAGTGGAGACTAAAAAGACCTGATGATGAAGTTTTTAAACGATTATAATAAAATATTCATTCAAATATTGTAAAGTCTTGTGTCTATTTGTACTGAAGCAAAAATACTTTGCCGCTATACTTAATTTTAACAACCGCCTTCAAAATAGGAGGTTATCAATTCGACCCGTATTTATATATGTAATATTGATAAAATTACTGTACATAGGATTTGTAAATACAGACATACATACACACTGTCACGTCTTTTTCCCTTGCGGAGTAGACAGATCTCTGGACTATAACACCTAAAGCCACGTTTAGCATAGTGATGACGTGGAGATGGAAAACGGAATCAAAATAGTGATGAGTTGCTAGCCGCAATACCTATTACCATGATTCCTTCAAGTTTCGCCCATTCCCTCGATCAACTTTCAAGATTCGTGGGAAAAGAAGCAGCTGGAACATTCAATGTTTTTTCTTTACTCCCAGACCAGCGTAAAAGGTATTGTAAGGATTTGTAAATGTTAGTCTAAATCGTGTAATACCAACAAATTCATATGCACTTAGACTCCTTCTAGTCATGTCATGATATGGCAGCAATCTCCATTATGCCGAGGCAATCATCACGAACACATTGAATCTAGACAGCTATTATGATGACTCGGTAATTTGCGTTTTAATTGATATCACATATCTGATTTAATCATGTGTTGATTTAAAAGTTAAATTTTTCCTTGACATATTTAATCAACTTAGAAAATCTTACAACTCCCCTTAGGGAACTTATTGCTAAATACAAAAAATGAGCCTTTCTAAGAAAAGCCTCAATTCGAATGTTATGTCAACTAGCCGATTTTGCATGAAGATGAGAAGATTTGGGCAGGATCTAGTCTCCTGCGATTAAATAAATAAATATATCATGACGTTTTGACAAATTCCTCAAATTGGTCTAGCCTGTGGGTCGTGAACTTTTTGTTGGATACTAACCCAACGATACTATTTAAAAATACTTACTTAAACATCCAAGACCTAGGCCAATCTGTAAAAGATGGTTTTCATAATTACCTAGCTGGGGATCGCACTCGTATGTTGCAAGCTGGCGCGTTAACCCCTACCCCACGTCGACTATGAAAGTTGGATTTAATTAAAGGAAAAAATTGTATTGAAAATATTTATTTATTTATTTATTTAAACTTTATTGCACAATTTAAAAAAATGTGTACAAAAGGTGGACTTAATGCCATATGGCATTCTCTCCCAGCCAAACCTTTGGACCAAAAAGAAAATTAAAAATGGGTGGTGGGTGGTGCGATAAAGTGCCAGAATATAAAAAAAACGCTAAAAAATAATATATAAATTAATAATATTATAAGCAACTGAATCATGTACCATGATACTGCTATCAGTATAATATAATATCGTGACATACTATATACATGGCAAAATTTCGATAATTCTGTACCCTTATAGGAGTGATTCAGCCCGTCGATATGAACAACTTTTAGTACCTATAGGACCAATGCTGGAAATTAAAAAAAAATTAGACCTTCCCATACAAATTGTCCGAGTGGCTGATCACTTTTGAATGAAAATGTTGAATTTATCTATAAATATTAACACAATCTATTTATAACCTGGGAACAATTTGATGTTAGTCATATCGCAATCAGGTGACGTAGACCAGGATAATCGCGGGAATCGTGCTCTCCTGATATGCTGCGTGAACGCTGTGATGTGACTAATCGACGCCGAGTTTCCATTGCATCACCTTATTTTATCTACTAGCGACAGACAGATGCCTTAAATGATTCTAAAGAATTAAATTTGGTGATTAATAAATAAATATAAATATATAGGGACACATCACACAAATTGAGCTAGCCCCACAGTAAGTTGTGAACTTGTGTCGTGGGATACTAACACAACGATACTATATTCTATAATATATACTTATATAGATAAACATCCAAGACCCAGGCCAATCTGAAAAAGATCGTTTTCCATCTTGACCTGGCCGGGGATCGAACCCGGGACCTCCGTGTCGCAGGCTGGCGTGTTGACCACTGCGCCACGGAGCTCGACTACGCTTAATGCTATATTATAACTTATTGTTATAATGTTTTCTGCACTAAGTATAATAAAGAAATTCATCTGATATGAATTAAGTTAGATACCACACTATTCTGGTATCCACAGGGGCACATTCTGGGGCAACTCAGATGAGAATATAACGGGAAACACGCTTAAATGACAGAGACATCAATTACACACTATTAGGCGCTTTCGCTCTTGCTCTGCCAGTAATATACGTACATTTATACGTATACTTATTATTGGCAGAGCGAGCGCGAAAACGCATGTTAAGCGTCTTTTTCAGCTTTTTAAAAATGTATTTGATATTTTGATCAGGCTTTTCACTTGTACAAGTAAGCTTCTGTAAGCTTTTTGTTTTATCCTGCATTGTGAACATTTATTCAATTTTAATACATCCTAAGACTGGCTCACGAGGTCTACAGCTCACAGAGCCACTAGTATATCCATTATTTTTGCAAAGCAGTTAAAAATGTAGAATTTTGAGCCGTAGAAACTTTAGCTTTTCAAAAAATGAAGATGGTATGGATTTCGGATGATGGAACGATAAACAACATACTGTAACACAAAATTTGACAATCTTAAAGTTCATCGTTATCGTATCGTGTACCAAAGTGGGCCAACGTATCGTATCACGCTGTGTCGTGTCGCAAGTCAACGTACACACACCCACGGCGTGTCCGTCCTTTACCCAAACGAGGCCGTTCGCACGAGCCAACTCATGATAACTATTATAATTATTTGCATATCAAATGCATCTGTCTGCATTTATGATGCATCTCGAAATATTGATGTGAACTTAATGACTTTGATTGTATCCGAGGTATTCTTAAATACAATAGTAAAGGATTTTTATTGATGTTCATAAGGGATTCCAAAATTAAAGAGGTCTCACTATAGGTATGGAAAAAAACGCACGCAATGACTATTTTTGTTTCAATCACTAGTGGAAAGTATACTAGTGAGCAAGTTTCATGATATTAGCCTTCCCCGGAAGCAGCTAGGGTCGATGAAAACAACGGTACTTGAGTCAGATAGGGCTACAAATTTAGAGGTACAAGTAGGCCTGGCAGGGTTCGAACCCGAGACCTTGCGCTTATAAGCGCGTTATCAGTCCACTGAGCCACTACCGCGTGGTGAATATTTGAATTACCTAATTTTGACCCACTGCTGGGCAAAAGTCCTCCCCATTTCTTTCTCCCTCTTCAAAAGCTTTAATGAGGGATTACCGTGATAAAGTTTCTAAAAAGCAATCTGGCCAGCGTGGAGAGTGTAGGCCAACTGCTCTGGCTAATATATGGCTCTGGTAGAACAGAGAGGTCGTGCTCCTGTAGTGGAGACTAAAAAAGACTGATGAAGGTGCAGTATTCTGGGCAGAAATGAGATGAAATGCAGAATGAAATGAAAGAGAAAACTTCAGGAACATTGATAATGTGAGGCCAATATTTTCCTAACGTCACGCCCACGTCAGCAAATTTACGCGCGCCCACAAAATTTATAGTAAAGCCATAAATTGCATTATTTTCGAGTTAACGAGGGAATAAAAAAGTGTCTGCGAAGTGTAAGCGTTTGTTATACTACTTTTTAGTTTTTCTAGAATTAATAGCTGTGAACCGAGCCATTAATCTTAATAGGCGATCTGCTCGCCTTTTAACATCCTGAATCTGAATCTATATTGTTTATATTTCTGGGTTTAAGATTGACTAAAGTTTTAACCATCACAAACCTGTTTGATATTTAAAACTATTTCGAAAGGTATAAAACATGTGTTTTCTAGTTGTCTAATACGTGAAAACAAGCGAAGAGGAAAGTGACGATGCAGGAAGATCATCATCAGCTCTTTCTTAGTCTCCACTACAGGAGCATGACCCTCTACGATATGGCCACCAAAGCCATATATAAGCCAGAGAAGCCTACACTCTCCAAGCTGGTCAGATGGGTTAAAGAGGTCTCTAAGAATTTTTTATGCTCTGTTAGGCTTGTGTTTCCTAAGTCGCCTTCGACGACATCGATTAAAAATTGTAGGATCAATTTAGTGTAGGTATTTTAGGTACTTATGTAAAGCGTTTATTTTTACACCACTACCTCAAAGGAGTGTAATGCTATCAGTTCTTATTTCATATGAAACCAATAAGCAAAATGTTGCAAACTATTTTTAAAACCGCACTATGACATAAAGAAATAGGCTCAACCTCCTGTGCCAACTTTTCAGAACATTTTTTGTATTCTTGAGATTCTAAATTACTTACTTGGAAAATTGTATTTTAACAAACAACTTGCAGGAGCTTTTGAATGAAAAGAAACACAAAAAAATACGCACTGTTATTATGTTCAGTCAGGAATATGTCAAATCTCTAACTGAAGATCCAACTACCTGAACTCACAAAACGCATACGTCAAATTTAAAACTTTCACTATGGTGAGTTAGGACTCACCATATTTTAGGAATACACGAAACATAAAGAAACTTTCCTAAAAGTGAGCTATCGGTCCTGTCTACCCCGCATCACAAGGACAAACTGGAACAGATACAAATCGCAAGTACTTACCGAGTAAGGGACTAAGGGGTAGTCAATAAATAAATCACGCTACAACCCTGCTGAATAAAATACGTGTCTTTGAGATATGTCCATTTTATCGCGAACTTGCGGCTTCCTCTCTGTGCTTTTAGTCAGTAAGCCTAAGACATAATTTTCTGCGTCATATGAGGAAATGTATGACATCAGATATGGAAAAGTAGAGTACTTTATTTTAATGTTATTATTTGTAGTTCTGTATGGCTTAGAGATTTAAGTCTTCTAAAAGAGTAATCTTGTAAAACTCTTAATATTCCCGAAGATGTCATTTGACGCAGAGAAAAAAAACTTCTTTGACATCACTTTAGAGGTCGTCTACATTTGGAAGATCTAAGAATAGGCAGGCCTGCATTTTTAGATCTTCTACTTTATATATTCTTCTCCACTCCATAAATAAAGGGTTATCTATATGACACCATAAGTTTTATAATAATTTCACATGCTGCGATGACGACATTACTTTTACAGAAAGTGAAATATTTCCTTCTTCTTTTGACCTTAAAAGTAGTCAATAGTCAATCACTTTATTCATCGTAAGATATTTCAATATCATTTACTGAACGTCAATTTTTTTCATAATTACAATTAGTTTACAAATATATATTATTGTTAACGTCAATAGTTTACTAACGGCTAAGTTTGTATCAGGATGTCATATGAAGAAAGCTATTTTGCAGTGATCTAACGTACTATTCGTACAGTCAGCTCGGAAATGACTTGACAGCGTTTGAATATCGTTTTGAGGTTAAGTGACTGATATGATGGGCAGGGGAGCATTTTTATGACGTCTTAGAGATATTTATAAACCGTTGCGAGAATATGAGTAGACTTTTCGTTTTCCAATGTATCCATATTGCCGTTTTGAACTCTAACATTTATAACAGATTGTACCTAAGGATGTCACAAATTGGAAATATTATATACATTTGTATTACTTCGTCTTTTTTCCTTCCGGGGTAGACAAGGCCTATATTTATAAGACCTAGGGTCAAAGGCCACATTCGGCGTGTTAGTGAGCATAAGGGTAGAGGAATCAAAATAGTGATGGGTTGTTTTGCTAGCCACATCGCCCATTTACTTGATTCTTACTAAGTTGTACATGATGCTTATGCAACATGATGTTTTGTAGTCAAGCTGTTAATTACTGACGATTCTTCTTAATTAAATTAACGTAATGACTCCAACCTCCAACTTCAAAAAGCCCCGACACTACATTTTAGCCCAATTGTAAAAGAATAAGGGGTTTTATATTCAGTTGCAAGATTTAACTCACATATATTAACACGGTAAGATAAACAAACAAAATACAAAAACAACAATGTAAACAATATCCATTAAAATGGACGAAAACAATTGTTAATTTTACTATTTGTCTTTACTTTTATTATAAAAGGAAAATATTTAATTGTTTGTTCAAATTAAACCTCCCTATAGAAAGCTAATTAATCAGCGGCTGACAAAGGCTATAATGTACGCAGACTAAGTCGCGGGAAAATTGTTAACATAGAATTCGTAATTTTTACATCATCTCTAATACGTGAAAATAAATTAGTATACCTACAACACGTTGATTTTCACAACATGAAAATAAATACAGCTTAGTGTACTTTACCGGACAGCACCAGAAAGCGGACGCAACAAAAGTGTTAAATCTCCCGTCCGCGATTACCATCCGGACAGCCGCATTACTTATGTATGGACACCGTGCCTGATGGATTACCGCGATACCCCTGGGTGTTGGGACAATTTAGCACTATTTCTCTGAGGTTTCTTGATAAAACTTAGTTTTTGAAGTGAAAACGTATTTATGTTACACAAAATGCAACCTATCTACTAATACGGTATTTCACATGACTGCCAAAAAAGGAGTAATAAGTCATATCATATACCTACCTACCTATGTTTGTATGAATACCGTGCCTGATGTATTACCGTGGTACCCCTGGGCGTTGGGAGAATTTAGCGCATGTCTGTCTCTAGCGTTTTTTTGAAAAAAGTTAGTAATTTTTTCAGCTTTACATTAAAGTTAACATGCCTATCTACTTGTAGGAATTTTCACACGACTGACAAAAAGGAGTATGAAGATTTAAGAGACCATATAATGTATGTATTGACACAGTGCCTGATGTATATCCGTGACCCGGGGCGTTGGGACAATTTAGATTAGAACATGTCTCTAGCGTTTCCTTGATTAAATTTAGGATTTATTTCAGCTTTACACAAAAGACAACATATGCATACCATTTAGTATATATCTCCCTTATTGCAATAATCCAAGTGCAACCGCACTCATGTCAAAATCTTCCAATACTTCCTACGTAGCAATCCATTGATTCAGCGCTCACTATTAGCCGCTAATATTTATAGCAGAACCAAGAAAACATTCCAGCGTTATTTATCGACGGCGAATATGTCAGCGTCTCTGTTATTCTATGGCTGATTGACGAGATCTCTGCTCAGCCACAACGCTTTATGACTGGGATTTTGGGTAAGAGACGAGGCACATGAGGCGGCTGGACATATGGTGTGGAATGTTGTAGATATGTGAATATGTCAGCGTCTCAGTTATTCTATGGCTGATTGATGAGATCTCTGCTCAGCAACAATGCTTTATGACTGGGATTTTGGGTAAGAGACGAGGCACACGGGGTGACTGGACTTGTAGAGTGGAATGTTGTATGTGGATATGTCAGCGACTCTGTTGTACTACGGCTGATTGACGAGATCTCTGCTCAGCCACAACGCTTTATGACTGGGATTTTGGGTAAGAGACGAGGCACATGAGGCGACTGGACATATGGAGTGTAGAAAATATGTGAGCAACCATATGTCAGGGTCTCTGTTATTCTATCGCTGATTTATTAGATCGCTTGATGACTAAGATTTCGGGTAAGAGATGAGGCACACGAAGTGACTGGAAATATGGAGTGGAATGTTGTAAATACATTAATATGTCAGATCTCCATTCAGCCACGTACGATTCAGGAATCGGTTTCTGGGTAATAGACAAGGCACACGGGGTAACTGATATCGAGTCATTAGTTGCAGGGCACCGCGGTTAACGCAGTAAAAGTATTTGCTCGCGATGTCGTCCTTCGTGTAGCAGGCTGACAAGCTGAGTTTGCCACGAGTATAAGTTAGTACAGTTATTCGCTACATGATTTGAGTTGCGATTTTTAGTTGCTCAATGTGTATAGGAAATTACATTCAGAATTGTTTTGGATAACTCCCAATGTCGTATGAATAACAAGTCAATATGTGTTCTGTGGCTTTGTTTATGATGGGACGTTACTCTCGATTGCCGGCTATTTTTAAAGATTTATTGATTTTGCGTTTCAAGCAGATGATACACGCTTTTCTATTATTGGTGCCGTGTGGTTTCCGGTCTAGAGGAACACTGCGTCGAGGCGACTTAATTCTAAAAGAAAACGTTTTAATTCATAATTAATATTAGAAAAACAAAAGTAACTCTGTCTGTTTATCGTCTGTAAGCTTTTCACGCGTAAACCATTAAGGCTATCATTGCGGAAAAAAGTACAGTTACCATGTAATCAAAACCAACAGAGCCATGGGTAAAAGCTAGTTGGATTTGTAACTGCTGAACGGCTAGACCGATTTTCATGATTTTTGATACGTTAGGATGTTTGCTATCATCCCGAATGGTAGAATAACCATAAAAACATGAGAAATATAAACGAATTGAAAAAAAACCCTGGGATGTTTACGTAGTTATAAAATTTAACCCCAAGAATAAAAAAAAATATAAACTTGTTCTCTATAACGATACCAATTAGTCAACACGTTTTCAACTCAATATTAATGGATTCTTACTTATTTCTAAAATAGCATTATTTGCCGTCTCTCGCGCCCACCAATCCGAATAGCCGTCCAGCCTATTACTGGCCGCATAAATAACCGTTCGAAAGTATACATTTAAAATTTTCCGACGATGGAAGAACGACACTGTACTTTATGTAATGTAAGGCGTGATACACACAAGATTTTTTGGCAATCTTCTTTTTATGACTGTTTGCTTATGAACCTTCACTTGGCAAAATAAAAGTAATGAGTGCTCCGTGGCGCAGCGGTCAACACGCCGGCCTGCGACACGGATAGTCCCGGGTTCGATCCCCGGTCAGGTCAAGATGGAAAATGATCTTTTTCACATTGGCCTGGGTCTTGGATGTTTATTTATATATGTATCTATTATATATTACAAAAATATAGTTTCGTTGACTTAGTATCCCATAACACAAGTTTCGAACTTACTTTGGGGCTAGCTCAATCTGTGTGATTTGTCCGTATATATTTATTTTTATTTATTTATTTTAATGTGTTTTTTATGTTTTTCTTATGTGTTAGTGGCCAAATAAATAAGAATATTTAAGCGGGTCAAATGAGACAAAATAATTAAGGTGCATATGGCCATTGGGCCATTGTTTTAGCTTAGACCTCAATTTAAACCTTAATTGTCATCTATTTTTAAGTGACAATCGTGGCAATAGAGATGCAATAGGGAAAATAAAATGTCGTTTATTAACGTACTTGTAAAAATATTTTCACTATTTTGATGACCTCTAGAAATAAAAGCTAGAATGTACCAGCTGTTTCCTTTGCTGCGCTAGTCGTAAAAACCGGCTGAGGGAATGGGTGAAAATCTAAGGAATGAAGTCAATATACGATATGGCTAGCAACCTATCAATTTTTTGGCCATCAGATTTATCCCTTATAGACGTAATGATATGGATTGATGTTATGAAATTAATGATGAATGAATGACGAAAAGGATGCTGCAGAATCTGCAGATTATCTCAGCTTCACTTAATTACTGATTGATAGGAAACGTGCTTGCTTTCAACCAGTAGCTTTACAGTTCTGCAACCGTTTTATGTGGTACAGTGCATAATACTAAGGTATGTATTTACCTACTTACAGCAGAATTTCACACTTCCGTTTCGAGCAACACACACAAAATTAGTGTCGCAGACGAAGCGTATACGCAGCCACTTATTCACATTATGTACGTAGCTCTGTCATATGTCATTACATGCACAGAACACAGAATTGTGTTCTGTGATTACATGCATATGACATGATAATTATCGCGTATGACAGAGCCAACCGCCATCCGCCTTGTCATTGTACATCGGGCTTAAGTGCAGTGTATTGGTGGATGTCGAGTGGGGCACATAAACGTCACGGTTCGACACGAACGCGATACAGCTCTTGGCGCGCGCTCAAATTGATATAGAATTTATTTTCAATTTTAACGCGCCCTCCTTAGGTGTACAGAGTAGGCGACGATACAGATCTTAGAGTATACCTAGGTACAGCCCAATTCAAACTTTATGGCTGCTCGGATATTATCTGCGAGCTGCGCAGTATGCAGTACCGTAAATTGTGTAGGTACTGTGCTTCGACTCGCGCGAAGTTCCGAGCCGCCAAAAATTTTTGATTCGGACTGTATCGTATAAAAATACGCTGTAGAGAAACAGTTTTGTTTGTTTTTTGAGTATGTGATGGCCAACACTAGTGTTGTTTTAAGCTGGCTAAAAGATAAGACGAACAGTAAATTAATAATGAACATGTGGTCTACACTATTTAAAGACTGTATCTGATATTTATGTGTCCAGCAAACTACGACAATGAGTGGTACAAGGAGGCGGAAAATTATTACCAAAAACGCCTTCATTTTTTTCAGACTTCAGCACCATGTGTGCGTTTTTCCGATTGCAACCTCAGCTGTCTACAATTTCTGCTTTAATTGCACATTTAAAACGGTATTGTATACTTATCAAAGTGTACGCGTTTGAATCTTGTAGTCTATGAGCGCATTAAGAGTTAATGTCTTACGCAGGAAGCGGCATATACACTGATATCGTTCAAAACAAAAAGCCAAACAAACAAACAGCAGATAAAGTCTTGTATTATTTGGTTCTTACCTTGGAAAAAAATATCTACTGTACTTTTTACTGCCTAAAATTATTTGCTAACAATCGGTAAGTACCTATACCCACTGTTGGAAATATCTCTTGCAGTCTCTGCCTCGCCCTACTCTATAAAGTTGACAGTGAACAGGCGCCACCGCGGATACAAACGTCAAACGCTATTTCTGTGCGACTGCGGTCTGATACACCGTGACTCCCCCCACCCCCTCGCTGCCCCGCTTTCCGCTCGTGCTCGCTATAGTCCTATAAACAAGTGTAGTATGGTTACCAAATTAGTTTATTTTTAGAAGCGATACTGAAAGTAATAGGAATGTGTTCTTTGAAGTTTCAAGCAACTATTTGGTGAATTGTTATACACCTATATTGTCATTGAAGCAAATGTAAAACTAGCTTTTTTCGTATAATTTTGCCGTAACAATTTGCCGATTTGTTTATCGCAATCCCACGGGAGCAGTACTTTCTCCGGGATGAAAGATACCCTATTTTCTCAGTACCCTAACCTATGTATTTGCCAAATTTTAAGAAAATTGGTTCAGTAGAAAAGCGTGTTGCGTAACAAGCAATAAAACTTTGTATTTCTGTTTGCAAGGTCTTTTAAAAACCTGTGTATGGAAAGTGAGATGCTAAAAGTACGAGCAAGAATGTTAAAAGACACCAATGATACCAAGCGAACGCGACCACAGATTAACTATTAAGTATATCAAGATTCTGTGAACGCGACCAATTTTCACACGTTGTTTGCCATAATTAAAGCCAATAATTTTTGTGTTTGTAAACAAATAGTTCTTATGGGGATGGCAACAGTCATGAATAGCATTGTTTACTATTGACCCGAGAAAAACTGTCAAATCTATAGACCTTTGACTTCAAAAATAATTCTCCATAATTCTCATCCATCTCAGTCTCGTGAAAGGAACTATTGAAATGTTTATATGATAAGCTAGTAAAAAAAAAACTTCACAGTGAGCTTGCAGTAGCTAGGTTCTGACATATTGTCATATTTTTAACCGACTTTAAAAAAGGAGGAATTTCTCAATTCATCGTAATTTTTTTGTGTGTTTGTTCCCCGATTTCTCGAATACGCCTGGACCGATTTAAGAAATTCTCTTTTTGTTCGATAGGTAATACTTTCCAGATGGTTTCATAAAATATTTATTGAAATGTGTCGAGCGCCTTTTGAAAAAATACATAAACACCAAAAAAAAATTTTACACGAATACCGTTCGGGTAACACTAATTTCCATTTTATTCTTATGCTTATTTAAACAAATTGATGTGGTTGAAGACGGTTTTTGTTTTTTGTTAAAATATTTTAAATTATTGTATAAAACTAAAACAAAAATTGATTTTATAGCACATGTTAGCAGAATACTTAAATCCCTTATGTTAAGGTCATACATTTTAAGACATTATTCAATGAAAGGTCAAATTGCTTATTGCTATTTTTATGCACTAATTACTTTCATAAAAGGCTACACAATATTTAGATATTCCTGTAATTGTTAGGAAATCAGTCATCAGTCACAATCAGTATTGCGTTGCCAAATCTAACCACTAAGAAAAGAGATAGACATGAAATTCAATTATTTCTCCTAAATCATATACCCGTTACATTTTTACAATAGTTTAGATAAACGTGACAAAAAACGAAACTGTCCCGTCACTACTCTGAATTAGGGTTGCCGGACACAGTTAGGCTTTTTGGTTGCATGTCCGGCCGAATCAATCGGAGTCCAGCCTGTCCGGTTTTAGGCTAAATTTGACCACTTTTATGAAGATTGATAGAATTTAAGAAGATTTTATGCCAACCAGCTCCTGCCTGATTTATTTAAAAATTTGTCGGTTATAGGTTTATGTACTACGTCTAAAAGACTTCTACCTTTTAACCCAAATGACGGGCTTAAGGCTCGTACATGCGCTAATGACTTTCAGGATATGGGCCGAGTTTTGAACCTTAGTTCCCCGTCAGAAAGTCAGCCTTCGACTGCCGCCCGTCACCCGCGCGCATTCAAAATATTAAATAACATAAATTTAATATTAAAAAGAAGAATCTGTAAAATAAAAATTCCTCGGGAGAGTTTGTAGGTTGATTGGTATTGTATTAAACATAAAAATTGCGTGACTTTAAGACAAAGAGTTACGTAGTTAATGAATATTTGCAATGAAAATCGATGTACGCGGTACTTTTTTTTTTTCTAAAAAACCATGAACTTTAGAAAAAAAGTCCTCCTCAGCAAGTAAAGATTAAAAACCATTCTACAATATATGTTTTTTGGGTATTGTGCTTTATGTTTGACCATTTTTATAGAGGTTAAAAATAGTCGAAATGGCCCTTAACTGGTGGCACTGTCCGGAAAAAAAGGAGCACCCTTACTGGTGGCCAAGTCCGGCTATTAACTTTAAAGATCTGGCAACCCTACTCTGAATGAAGATATAATCGGACGGACTCGCGGCCGTGCCGTGACAGATCGCGTGATACCGTGATTGTTAGATATTGATTTTTTATTCATTTACGATTCTATGACAATGCGATTGACACCGAAATTGAGAGATGTCAATTGTCAAGCTGTTGGTGCTGTGTCCGGGTGAATTCATGTTTTATTTGGAGAACTTTTGGAGAATAAGCCTCCAGATACTATGTTTTTATTTTATTCAAACACGTCTCGTCCATATCATATGTCTTTATTTTATAAAAAGATAATTTTAGAAGGTACGAGGTTTGTTGAATTGCCGATGCAGCAACAATCGATATTAGGTACTCTAGCTACAGTAACCTGTCGATGAAGCGTTTTCGATACGGTGATCATCGATGTGGTGGCTGGTGATACTATGAACTAGATCATTACCAACCTGCTAGTTGGTACTCTAAAACGAGAAGAGTATAAGAGGATATTATAAGTCAAGCTACAGATTTTTTGGCCACGGAATCCAACCTTTGATTTAATAACTAAGCCACGGGAAACTGAGAAGGTTTCTAATAAATTAATTCGCTTTTTTTTAAATGACCCGCGCCCCTAGCTCATAGCGAACTCCTCAAAATAAAAAAGACTTGGCTATATATAGTATTCTAGGTTTGTTAGGTTTCCTTGTGATCAAAACAGGAACAATAGAGCGTCCCCAACTTACGGCGAATTATATACAGTTGCTAAGATATTATTTTTTAGACGTCAATATCTTATGCTATGAAATTGGAATCGCTTGAATAGTAGCGATCATTTCATTTAAGAAAATCACAGATAAATCAACAACGAAGTTTTTTAAAGAAAAATTAAAATACGACTCCCTTGCTGTAAACTGAATAGCCTATTATCACTCGGTATGGAACAAGTTGCCGTGTGGTTCCCCTGTAGAGTCGAATATGACCACTCCAAGTCATCCCGTGGATGTCGTAAAAGGCGACTAAGGAAACACAAGCTAACCAAAGCTTATTAACATCAAAGAGGCCTCTCCAACCCGTCTTGGAGCCAGCGTGGAGAGTGTAGGCCAAATCCGCTGAATACTCAGGCTAGTATATGGCTCTGGTAGTATAGAGAGGGTCGTGCTCCTGCAGTGGAGACTACAAAGACCTGATGCTGATGATGATGGAACAAGGATTAAATGATACCTCACACATCCAAATGTCTTTAGGCACATATTTAAAAGCTATGATGGAATAAATAAACTCTTTCATACAATTAAAACATTACATTCACATTTCCCTTTGGCCAGTCGATTGAACAAAAACAACTGACCTGAGTCATCAGGGTAGCATTTTTGATTACGTAAAGCATTAGCTGTTGCCTAAAGGCATCTGATATAGCTTAACGAATACCATCAATGATGACAGCCGAGACCAACGGCTTAACGTGCCTCCCGAAGCCCGGAAAAGCTCGAGATATTTTGGGGGGATGCATAATATGCGAGTGCACTTATACCTAATGCTCACTACTAGGCCGTCGGGCTTCTCGATCTTTTAATTGATCTTTCATCATTAGCAACATTTCTGAAAAGATTTGATGGCAATAATTTTGTAGATATACCACCTTAAAAATCATGTCGACTAAATGAAATATCTCTATTACATCTTTGGTCATACATAGCAGTCAAATTTCCACAAAAACTCAATTCATGTCATTGAAAATCATGATTCGCGTAACAAAATGACAACCTTTCAAAAGCACCCTTTCGAACTCACGACATTGCCAATTCAGTAAAAAGCATAAAACATATCTGACACTAAACATGTCAAAAATATCACTTCCGCGTGTCAGGGCTGTCTCTAACGTTCGGTGAATTTTGCATGTGAATGCGGCTTCACGGGGAGCGGTAATGTGACAAGTGACAACCCTTAGCTGGCACAATGGGCTGTTTTGTGTTGCGGTGGAGTTGTCGCTTTATACTGTCTAATCTGTCTGGATTTTGAATGCTTTATTGGGGCTTTCCGGTTACGTCCCACTTTTTCATCCCAGTCTTGTAAAATTCCGCTTTCATACCAAAACCTTTTCCGCTTTCAACCCAATTTTAAAAATTAATTTTAAATTCCGTATTCTACCCAAAATTCATTCCGCTTTCGCCTTTTAGAATGTAAACCTCATATTTACTTTAAAAGCATTGATTAGTCTAAGAGATTGTCATCAACATCGATTGTGTCAAGGAGAGTATGAACATGTAGAGAGTGATAAAGGCTATGAGATCAAAATGGAGACAACTGACATAATTTGTCTATCCGACATAAAAAAGAGGGATAAGGTAAAGGAAGAAGCATTGATTAGTGTAATTTGTGGAATTGTCATTGTTTTCTGAATTAACGGTATGATTGTGTCATGAGGCATATGGATGATATGACTGGTGGCTGCTGAGTCTTTAACACATAAGCTAACTACTCCATGGCGCAGCAGTGAATACGCTGGCCAGCGACAAGAGAGTGGTTCTAGGTTCAATCCCCGGTCAGATCATGATGGAAAACTATCTTTTTCTTAAGGGCCTGGGTCTTGGATGTTTATCTTTAATATGTACGAGTATATATTATGAAATATAATATTGTTGCGTAAGCATCCTGCGACACAAGTTCGAAACTTGTAGGTTTATTTAAAGATTCACATTTAAAAAAATAAAAACTCTTTAGTCAGCAATGCACTCAGAAATAACTTGACGCACAAAACTTTTTCATAAGCCTTTTTTCGCTCACTATCCGTCATCATCATTATCATCATCAGGTCTTTCTAGTCTCCACTGCAGGAACACGACCCTCTCTGTACTATCCGTGATCTAGAAAAATGATTTGGCGACAGTTTTTACGGCTAACTACTTGCCTGATGCAAACCCTCCTTTGGCAGCACAAGAACCGCAGATAATGAAGTAAACCCCTTGTCTGGCGTGATAACCACTGCGCCACGGAGGATTTCACGGTCCCAGCTGCCAATCCCTCTAGCATTTCCCACTTATAATAACAGAATTATTTCTGTTTTATTTAACTGTCGCAGTATATAAAACCCAGTTAAAAAATTATAAGCATAAGTAATTTTTACTCTATACAAAATATAATATAAAGGTAGGTTTAAGGTAAAAAAGCCTAGAATGTCCCAGAGTCCCAGCTACTTCTCTTCCCGCGCAGATCGTAAAACCGATCGAGAGAATGGGCGTCAGGAATCATGTCAATAGGTGATGCGGCTAGCAACCCATCACTATTTTGATTCCGTTCTCACGTACAAGCCCACCAACATGCTAAACGTGGCCTTAAGATTTAACAGACTTGGGCTCTGTCTACTCCGCAAAGACGTGATAGTATATATGTATACAAAATAGTTAAATTTCGGTTAATATAGTTTTTGACTTTCCATTCGGCACATAAAGCTAATCCCCCGCTGGTGCGCGGCTTTGGCAACCCTTCCATGAGTTCATGGCGGCTGCACTTTACGACCCTCGGAACTATTTGTGGGGATTTGCCAGACCGTGCGCCAATTTTCCGCCTCTAAAAAGACTTTAGACGTATTATTTGGATATTTTTGTATGTTGCCGACTTACCGATTAGTTTCTGGTAACTGGGTATTCTGCTTTTAAGTCATCTAGCTGTATTGCCTTTCCTCTTGGTGTTTTAACGTCATCCAACTGAAATTGCCTTTCAGCGAACAGGTGATTCTGTAGACTCATTAGTTCTGTTTTTGCCGTGTGGATCCCGGCAGAGTAGAATAGGACCACTCCAAGTCTTCCCATGGATGTCGTAGAAGCTAAACAAAGCTTATAAACATCAAAGAATCCTCTCCAACCCGTCTGGCCAGCGTGGAGAGTGTAGGCTTAATCCTCTGACTGCTCTGGCTGATTTATAGCTCTGATAGTGCTGAGAGGGTCGTGCTCCTGCAGTGGAGACTTACAAAGACCTGATGATAATGATGATGATTTCTGTTTATACGCGTCTCGTTTTTGTAGTTTTGATCACGAATCACGAGTATTTTACTGACTTTCATTTAATCATTATCATATTTTACCTATAAATCTATTGCCAGCGGAAATTCATTTTATCTTTAGGTGTGATAGACGCATGATAAACGGATGGCGCATCCTTTGCCGGGCCTATCACAGGGTACTTACCCCGATATCGCTATCCCTACTATTGTTCTGCCGTCATCGAGACAACGGCGAAGTGCGAGTTGCGGTCACCGCAATGGATGGGGCGCGTACAGATAACAAAGATTTGTGAAGACAATAGACTCCCACGATATACGTTAGTTTTGATACTAGCGAACTATTGCTATGGAATGTGTACTTTAAATTTAGTATGATTTTTAGGATTTTTTGCATACAAATGACACAAATTTACATTTAAAGGGAAGACAGTGTTAAAAATTATATAACATAACGCAAACCACATGTTTAAAGAAAGACATAAGTTGAAACAAGAATGGGAAAGTAAACTATCATGTTTCTACAACACTCACTTCCAATAGTGTTATTAGCAAAACTATCGTTTATGTTACAGCTATACCTAGAGTGATTTCATCATCATCATCATCAGGTCTTTCTAGTCTCCACTGCAGGAGCACGACCCTCTCTGTATTACCAGTGCCATATACTAGCCTGAGTAGTCAGAGGATTTGGCCTACACTCTCCACGCTGGCCAGACGGGTTGGAGAGGTCTCTTTGATGTTAAAAAGCTTTGTTTAGCTTGTGTTTCCTAAGTCGCCTTTTACGACATCCACGGAATGACTTGGAGTGGTCCTATTCTACTCTGCCGGGAACCACACGGCGAAGTGTTTGATTGAGAGTGATTTACTTACTTTAATTATTTTGTAAACTTTGTTACTGAAATCAAATTACGCTGATTAAAATTACACAGAAAATCAAATTACTGAAAAAAGAATTATATGTAGGTACATATAAATGAGTACATTTGTGTCAGGAGAAATTTCGCCTGAAAAAAAAACATCCGTTGATGAAATGTCACTCTATTTAAATTGGTAGGGGTCGATTCACCCGAAATTTTGCTTCACTAGGTATCGAATCATCCACTGTTACTGGTGCAACATATTGTTAAAAGTCACCTTTTCAAGAACATTTCATTTCAAATTTAAAATACAGTACAGTGCCTTTTAACCTTCAAATACTTTTTTAGATAAAATATTCGCAAGAGAATCCAACTTGTAACTACACTAGGCTTTAACTTATCAAAAACATTTGAAAGACGTGCAAATCCCGCGTCACAGGGATGCTAAGGTAAAACTGAAAAATATAAAGAGAGCAGAATAGGGACTTGAGTTCTCCTTGTCTTCTCCGTTCATGGTCTTACTTATAATATTTAAGGGGCATGATAAGTTCATGTTGTTGACATATCTCTGCTTAACTGTTTAGGACAAACTTCGAAACACGAAAAAAAATTCGATCTACTACACAAAATAAGCAACTGATCGAGTTAATATAAAAAGAAAAAAAAATGGGTTATTCCAGAATATGTTCCCTGGAGATAGTTCTTTAATGTCATGGACTGATTGTGCCCTTTAAATATTATTTCGTCATTTTGTTGCGCACTGTTTAAAATAGTTTTTTTTTTGTGCAATAAAGAGTTATATCTTTATTTGTATCTTCTTTATAATCAGCACGGGTGTGCCACGGTTATTGCAAAGGGTCGGACATCTAGAAAAATCAATAACTAAACTTTACTGTTTAGCACAATAATACAAAGAGATATAATTGCAGCGTTACGCGAGTAACATAAGAAGACCTATAATGATGTTCAAGATCTGTCGTCTGTCCCAAAGTTGGTCTCATTAGACGTTCATGCCCTTTTAGCAACAGTACAGATCATATTATATATATACACATGCGAAGTCAGGAAGCATTACAACTGCGGATGAAGAAAACGCTCAGATAAGGCAATAGAAATTGTAAAAATATTTGCTGAAAAGAATTTTGAACCAAATGCTAGTGGGCTAGCTATCTATTTATCTACCTATTTGCCGTGTGGTTCCCGGCAGAGTAGAATAGGACCACTGCAAGTCTTCCCGTGGATGTCGTAAAAGGCGACTTAGGAAACACAAGCTAAGCAAAGCCCAGCATGGAGAGTGTAGGCCAAAGCCTCTGACTGCTCTGGCTAATATATGGTTCTTGTAGTAAAGAGAGGGTTGTGCTCCTGCAGTTTAGACTAAAAAGACCCTATGATGATGATGATGATAGCTATCTATCTGTACATTCTATAGTTTAGGTCTAGGCAAGCTAACACTTGACGGCTTATTGTCTTTGATCACAAATACGTGAATTATTCATGAGCCCTCCCCGCCCCCAGCTGACACCGCCGACATTTACAAGTGAATACAAGTGGCCCGACTTTTATTGATCTAGTCTAGGAGTTAAGTATATGTAGTCTTTGTGTTTCTGATGCCTTTATTTGACTATTTATAATTTTTGTTGGCAAATATATTTAATCAGTTTCCTTTGATAATATAATAATTGCTACTGCTCTAATTTGATTATCTCGACAAATTATTTGTTTTTCTTTTCGTGTGGGTAAGTGGCCAATCTAAACTAAGGCATTAAAATTTTGCCCTCTCTCTCTCTCATCTGAGCGTTGTCCCAGTTGCATCCTCAGCTGGGGTGCTTCGGAGCCCGGGTCCGCTTTCCGGCTTTTGCTTCTCCACTTCGCACGGTCTTTAGCATCCTTGCTTGTGAGACCATTGGCACGCATATCATCCGTAACGACATCAAGCCAACATTTCTTGGGTTTCCCCCTTCTGCCAGGGCCCGGGGGAGGTGGCATGGCCAGACATATGTTCCCTACGTAATTTGCCGGTTTTCGCAAAACGTGACCGTACCAGCGTAGGCGGCTCTCTTGTAACTTGTCTGCTATGTCACGGACATGAAGGCTGCCGCGAATGCGGGAGTTTCTCACTCGATCTCTTCGAGAGACTCCGCACATCCAGCGCAACATATTCATCTCCGTGACACGCAGCGCGCTCTTGTGCCGCTCGAGCACAGGCCACGCTTCACTCCCATATAGAAGGACAGGTCTAATGATGGATTTATAGACCTGTCCTTTTAGTTTAACCAGCATTTTCGGGTCACATATGACACCAGTTACCTCGCGCCACTTTGCCCACGCAGCCGTTATGCGAGCTTTTATGTCGCTGTCGATGTCCCCGGACGCGTGTAGTACAGAGCCCAGGTATTTCACCTGTTCTGTACGCTCAACAACATTTCCGCCTATGCGTACTGTTTGGGGATCTGTAACGTTGCATGCCATGTACTCTGTCTTCGCCACATTTACTTTCAGACCACTGTTCTCAAGCGACTCCTTCCACATATTCGCACGTCGCACCAGTCTTCCCCTGTCCGCATCTGCCAGTGCGATATCGTCAGCATACATGAGCAGCCACGGGGGTTGCTCATGTGCATTTCTGATGCTGTTTGACACTTCGTCTAATATCGCACTGAACATGAAGGGACTGAGGACCGAGCCTTGGTGCACTCCGACTGTGACAGGGAAGGGTTTGGTGTCGCCAACAGCAGTCCGAACTATGGAATCGGAATCATGGTGCATGTTGCGGATGATGTCAATATAGATCTCGGGAACCCTTTTGGACCTCAATGCCCACCAGATCATCTCTCGGGGAACACAGTCGAAGGCCTTCTCCATTTCCAAAAAGACGAAGTGGAGAGGCGTGTTCTTCCTCCTGTATTTCTCCAAGACGATCCTTAGGGCAAATATAGGGTCCATGGTCCCAAGCCCTGGGCGAAAACCATATTGACACTCCGAGACAGCACACTCCTGTCGGATCCAAGAGTCTATGATCCGCTCAAAGAGCGTCATGGCATTAAAATTTTGCCCATATTGCAATAATTATTGGGCTAACGCCGTGAAACTATTGATGTAGTCTCATGAAGCGTGTTTCCGGTTAGTTTCTCATCTGAGATGTGCAGAACTTAGGGTCTGGGGCCGGGTTTGGCCAAAGGGCCGGACTAGATTGCGCGATAAAAACGGAACCCACGCGGAGGAAGTCGGAAACAGCTAGTCCATAATATTTACCTAGATTGGTACTTCAAATTTAAAGTCATGAATAAAAGGAAATAATGCTCTTGTAACATGTTTTTAATTTTATTCATGTCATCAAATGTGTCAATGTTCATTTTGTACTTTGTTCCCAAGAGAAGCAAAAAGAAAACTTTATTTTCATCTCCATGATTTACATTATATAGCAAGTACTGAAGTATGAGGTTGGTTTGGAACAAACTTCGTAGAAAAAAAATAACATCAAAATAAAGAACGTCAAAGTAACTATCTGCGTAGGTACCAAATTTCGGAGCAATCCATTTAGCGGTTTGAACTGTGTGTTGATAGATCAGTAACGGTTGCATTTTATATTATACTAGCAGTTACCCGCGACTTCGTCCGCGGTGACTTCAGGTTTGGAATGCGGGGATTATAAAATATGACGCTACAAAGCGGTAAACTAAACATATACCCCGATTTACCCCCTTAGAGGTTTAATTTCGGGAAACTATTAAAAATGTTACTCATTATTTTTGCCGTTCTCAATTCACACGAAATTTCATACAAATATGTCCAAGGAATAAATTATAATAAATAAAAAATTTCATATAAACTTTAATCTTCTATTTCACACCCTTAGGGGATGACTTTTGAAAAATCCTTCCTTAGTGGATGCTTACGTCATAAGAGGAATACGTAAAGAAAATTTCAAATTTCTAGCTCTAAGAGTTTGGCCTGCGCGTGATCTTTGATAATTGCCCATTTTTTTAAGTATTAAAATGAATATAGTATGTTAATATGTAGACATATGCCATCGCGGACTTTTCTGTAGACCTAAATAAGATACACAATTCCACCATACATTGTTTTGTTATATCTCAAAGGGTTTAGACAGCGTTTTAGTTAAAAGCTCCCAAACTGCTCATTTTTTTACGACACCTCCAACAAATATCGTTGGTATATGCAAAAATGTATACAAAAACTTAACAAACTATATACTAAAATCTTCTTTGAGAACCATGCTATCCATTGGAGAAAACCGCATGAAAATCGGTTCGGTAGTTTTGGAGTTTATCGCGAACAGACAGACAGACAGACAGACAGACGTGGCGGGGGACTTTGTTTTATAATATGTAGTGATACTTACCTACAAATTATAGCGCTATACAGTGAACCAACCGATTGCTCTAAAACCAGCACGCTCTTCCCCTTTCAAGTCTTACATCTCAATTAAAAAAGTAGACAAATACTTAAAAAACTCAGAGCCGGCTGAAACAATTTTCATCTCCGTTTGAAGTCTTAAAGAGATTAAAAGAATCATTAGTTATTCACTGTGGATCGCGACAGAAAGATTAAAGTGTGCCCGTGAGGCACTGACGGAACCGTTCCTTAAGATTCTGGGGTAAATTGTGGGTAAATTAATTATTACTTGCATTCTCTTTGGATGAGCGAGTCAATGTTTTGATACGTTTTGCTATGAACGGATTTGTGTGTTTTTAAAATTCTTTGTTACAATCATCTGGTTTTTGTTAGTCTCCACTGTATGAGTACGACCCTCTCTGTACTACCAGAGCCATTTATTGGCGTCAAAGGAATTGGCCTACCCTCTCCACGCTGGCCAGATGGGTTGGAGAGGTTTCTTTGATGTTTTTATGCTTTTTTAGCTTGTGTTTCCTAAGTCGCCTTCATTGACATCTGCGGGAGGACTTGGAGTGGTCCTATTCTATTCTTATCTGCCAGGAACCAGACAGCAAAATATTGTTATAAAAATTATTTTCAGATAATAACTAACATCAAACTAAGTACTGAACCGATTTAAAGAAATTTAATAGTACCAATTTAAAAGTACCTACACTCTTCCGAATAAAAATATACATTTTGTGCTCGTCAGAAATCATACTATAGTAATCTGTGGTCCATGATGCATTTTATTTTAATTTCATTTTATTCATATAAATTTTAAGCTAAAAAATTCATTTAGTAGTAAGCATTGCATTAACAACTTACTGTTAGTAGTGCCAGCCATAAAACCATATCTTATTTACACTAGTCTATAAATATCGACCATTATCCTCAAGGATCAACCTGTTAATTCCATAATTTTTGCTCCTTCACCCGTAATCCCGTTCTTCCCTCAGGCTCCGTCTTTGTACATTTTGTCAAACGGTAATTATGCTTACTTTGTCGGAGCCTATCTCAGAAACCCCGCTTACTTGGATTAAGATGGCTTGTTTACGCTTATTTAGTCTTTTGCTCTACATTGTACTATAAATCTCTTCATTGGTTGTATATTTATGCTTAATCAATATGTCGTAGTCTTATTAGGTAGATATTTTAGGCAACAAGTAGGCAACTATGTTTTGGTAACCACAAGATGCATAAAGATGGTTTCATCTAATTCAAAACCTAAAAAGCAATAATTTTAAGTGCTCTATTTTTATTTACCGTAATTTCATTACAAGACGTTACATTTGCAGAAATTATTTAATAATATAAAATATTTGCACTAACTTCATTGGTTATACGAAAGCAATAGAGTGTCATTATATTTCTAATTTTTCTTTTTTTATGGCATGGGACGACAACCGAGCAAGCGGGTCACCTGATGGTAAGTGATGAAGGACGAGCCGGCCTGTTCTTGCTACTAGCAAAAGTGAATCTCACTGGTAGCGTGGCTCTACCAAAACTAACTAAGTATATCATTTTCAATATCATCATTATCCATAACAATTGTTCACTATCTTAATTTTAATTTGCCTATACATTCAATTTACAGTGTTGGCCACTTAGAAACACGAAAAAAAAAAACAGCACAGCAAGTTCCGCCGTAAGTTATGGGACGCTCGATTACAAGGAATTCTAAGGAACCTAACCTTCCCTCTGTTTCATTAAGTACTAATGTTAAGTGCAAGTATTGATTATGTTAAATGATATTTATAGAAACTATTAATTTCGTTACTGTGACACCTTTTTTTACTTTACGATATTAATCGCGTACGCTCAAATTGCCTCTCTCTTTTAATTAAGAGCTTAGGCTCTTGTGGGTTGTGAGTAAAGAAATGCCCAAATTAAGTATATTTATTTTATTCTATCCAGAAATCAGGGAGTCTTATTTGTGTAGAAGAGAAGGGATTTTACAATTAATAACATTAATAAATCGGGTCTCCCCCTGTATATTTAGCCGGGATTGCCGACTTTGGTACGCCACCTTTCCCACGAAAATAGACTTTTGATGAGTCTGACACTATAGTCGGTAATCCTGGCTAAATAGCTCAATGATTACCCGATTTAATGTATACTTTATAAATAAATATACACGGACTAATCATAGATTGTACAAGCCCCAAAGTAAGTTCGATCTAAGTCCCATAGGTCAATCTGAAAAAGATCATATTTCATCTTGATCTGACCAGGGATCGAACCTGTGACCATCCGTGTCGCAGGCGCGTGTTAATGACCGATGCGCCACGGAGCTTGTCAATTTTTATATCACGTTAGTTTTAATTACATAAATTCGCCGAGCAGGCGCGGCTGCAGCGGCAGCAGAAGCCATTAAGGGGCGCAAATATGCAGCTCTAGGCGAGCCTTACATATTTGTGCCCTTTGCCGTGGAGACCGGAAGCCCGACAGCCCGCACGCCTAATCGACGTTTCTGGTGACCAAAGGGCAGGCGCGCATTTTGGTCAAAGGCTGAGTTTGGCCATCCAGCGTGGAAATGCCGCCAGCCTTTTGGGCACCCTGCCCGCTGACCACAGCGATTTGGCTTCAATTTTTTATTTATCTTAATGTTATTTATAGTTTAGTTTTTATTTTAGGATTAGTTTTTGTTTTTATCTTAGTTATCGTTAATATTATGTTAGTTTAGTTCCTTATTTTAAAAGTGTGAATAAATAATAACTTTTAAATTACATAAATTATAATTTGAAAAACATTACAGTAATATTTCCCAAGTCGGTTAAACAAGGAAGTCAACTCGGCTCTAGGACGATGGCACTGCTCAGACCCTCTGATTTACGTTACCCACGGTATATGAAGCTTGATGCATAGATAGCATTGTCTCATACGCAAGCTGATGAGAAACTTTTAATACTATTATTATAGTCAAATGGTTTAATTGCTGTACAAAAGACAGTGATTACTTAACAAGAGACATTGGCCAGTCGTCCACTAAAATTGGTACCGTTGTTTTGTGGGACCGTGGTATCTGTAACAATTGGAGCTTACCTATTGTTTTTGAAGGATACTGACATGAGTTCAAAAATTGTAATTATTAACTCTTAACCATCGGTCTGTATATTACGCCCTAAACAAAATAAAACCGGTCAAGTGCGAGTCTAGTTCATATATAAAGGGTTCCATGATACCGTAAGTACAATATTTAACTAGAAAAAAACGCCAGAAAAATATGTAAAGAGAATTTATAGACAAGACATACCTATACATGTCACAGCAATATTCAATTTCCAGCTTTTTTTAGATACAAAGTTTAGACGCTACCAGTAGTACCATAGGTTTAAGTGCTGCTGTCAGAAAAAAGTAGTAGAGGTTGGGACCACATGCCACTACCTATACACAACCGGGAGACATCTAAAAATATTCCACTTACCAACTACTGTAATCTACTAATGTGTAGGTACTTGTAGATATCATATAATCGATATTAAAGATTTCTTTATTCGCCGTTCACCGTTTAAACTTTACGTGTACTCGTTACTATAGGTAGTAACAAAATATAAATGTACATGGCTACATTACCCGAATTATTAAAGTAAACCAAAGCCAAAATTTATAAATAAAATACACCAAACTGGCAGATAAGGAGGCTATCATAATTGATGGCAGTAAGTAGTTAAGCTATGTCAGAGAGGCCTTAAGGCAGCTTGAAAAATCGGACCCAAAAGTTGCAACTTGTTGTTGACCACCAGTTGACTTTATACAGCGTGTCAATTAACCCTCGACAATTCCTTCAAGGACTGACTCAGACCGTCAATATGAACAACTTTTCCTATGGGACCAATGTTGGGAATCCGAAAATTCTTTCGTCTTTTCTATACTAATTGACCGGGCGTCTTAACAGTTTTGTATAAAAATGTGATTATTTTTTCTGTTCCTATCATTGATCCCATAGGAAAAGTTGTTCATATTGACAGGCTGACCTCTTTAAGGGTCAATTCACACGTTGTATAATCTTAGCTTTACCACTAAATCCGTGAATCGGATGCCTTAGACGGGGGTGTGACGCCACCGCATAGTTTGTCAAACGATAATTAATAAACTGGGCCCAGATTACGCAGCTAGCCGGGGGGCTTGTCTGTTGCTATTACTTCACTTGGAATTAATAAGATCCCTTTATGTTTGTTCACTGTTAGTTGTGTTTAGTTAGTATTGGACCCAAGTTTGGTACGGTTGGTACGGTGAAAGTATCTTTGTTGACATTTTAGCACTTGCTTCCGCTGAAGAAATATGAGGGTAATTCACTATGTTGATATCTGTTGATATATTTGAGTTTTTTTTTAAGTATGGAAATAAAGTTGCTATAACTTTGTCGTAAAATATAAATCTAGTGAGCAAGGTCATCAATAAAAATATAACACTGTTAGTTCAACGGTTTACACTCACGGTAACAGTTTTGTCATGTGATTTCAAAGATATTGTTAACATCATGTCAGGCTAGTAGCTGGACTTAAAAACTTTCGTCTAATCAAATCACAGCATGAATGCTGTCATACTAGCGAAAGAGAATCTTAATAATTTGTTTAATATAGGGTATTATAGCATTTACACCTACCATTACTTATTGTAAAAAAATATTGTACTGATAATGTTTTTTTAGAAAATTATCATCATTGTCATCTCAGCTACAAGAAGTCAGTTGTTTCCCTAATGATGAGAACGTAGCAGCTCGGAAGGCGGGGTGCGCGTACCCGATGCCTTACCTGCAACCACCGGACAGGCAGTTAAAGATGAACGAGCTCCGTGGCGCAGCGGTCATCACGCCTGCCTTCGACACGGATGGTCCCGCGCGGGTTCGATCCCCGGTCAGGTCAAGATGGAAAACGATCTTTTTCAGATTGACCTGGGTCTTGGATGTTTATCTATATATGTATTTGTTATAAAATATAGTATCGTCGAGTTAGTATCCCATAACACAAGTCTTTCATAAGAACTTACTTTGGGGCTAGCTCAATCTGTGTGATTTGTCCGTATATATTTTAATTCCTTTAATTTTTTTACCCTTGACCGTACAAATACTACTAAATGCATTTACCTACCGCTCTATTCCGGTCCGGAACGGTGTGGTACTTGCAAAAAAAATACAGAAGAATTTAAATTGCCAGTATGAAGCTACCGCCACAATACCTACTTTTAAATAGTACCGCTACCTATGTATCTTAGTTTAAAAGATACATACAATGAAACATAGAACCCCCTTTCCTAGTTCAGTCAGTTAAAAATATCTTTAACATATAACCTTTACAGTCAAATGTACACTATATTACATACGCTACATTTTATTACGACATAATGACCACCACATGGGCGTAGGTACACAAAAATATAATTAATCTACTACGACATGACAACTCTAAATGTCTTTAACTGTGCAATTAAAAACAAATGACCGGCTAAATCCTCTGGAGCGTTTTGTCAAATATGACCTGTTATTATGTATCGGGCAAAAATGATGACCGAAATAGGGTTGACAGATATAATTTTTTAAATTAAGAAATTTATTATATTTTTGGCACCATGCATGATTTTTGTTTCTTTAATTTATTTATACTTTATGGTACAGTTAAAAATAAAAACAAAATTTGGACTTATTTCTTATTTTCATAATATAATACAATTTTTGTATTTATTTATTTTTTGTTATTACTAGCCAAAGTTATTTTGACTGGGAAATGAAAACTTCACAGCTGATTTCCGATCAAGATTTTTTTTACTTCTACAAAATATTTAAAAACGGTTCAGATTACATTTCAAATAAAATAGAGGTTTTTGCTTGATCCGCTTTGACCTCCATTTAAGAAGTAGATTAAAGCTTACAGTGTTATATATCAGTAATATTCACATATTACACAATTTTCGTTAGAGATATAATTATACCTAACGCTGCCCCACAGATTTTCTCATTAAGCTTCAGTCTTCAAGCCTCACAATGTCTTGTCTAAGAATACTCAATATTTGACATATCAATACATAATGAAGGAATTATTTTTGCGATGACTCCAAAGTTTTTTTTTCAGTCTTGAGCGCGCATTTTCCTTGCTTCAATTCACATTTTCTCAAAACCCGCGAAATCTTGATAGGACTCAACCGCAATAGCCAGCTTATTTTTTCTAATACAAAAGTTCTAAGCAAAGCAAACAACTGTAGCCTAACATTTTTTATTTTTGGTTCCACTTTACTCACATTTTCTCAAAACAGTTTTATTTTTGATTCCACTTCACCATTTTCTCAAAACCCGCCAGCCCTGCCCAAAACCTTGCTGGGACGGTAATGGCGGACATTTTTTACGGAGACCAGATTAGCATTTGCCGTCGCCCTGTTATTAAATCATACTCTACAACAATTAGAGCTGTTCTCACGGCTGGCTAATTACAGCTTTTTGACACGAGGAACTATTTTTTTGGGTCGTTCGAGGTCAAAATTTGGGCCCTTGTTTGTGATATTGTTCGTTTTGACGTAGTTATCATTTTACGTATTTAAAAGAGTCGCCTGGAAGCGCATGTCTCCATACAAACGGAAAAAGGGAATAGTAGCAATATTTGATAATTTTGGAGTAAAATCAAGCATTTAATCAATTCATCTCATTATAATACGTACGTTCCTATACAGCTGAGAATGAAATTGATTGGATGCTTAATTTTGCCCTAATATTATCAAATATTTCCACAATTCCCTTTTTCCGTTTGTATGGAGACATGCGCGTCCAGGCGAATTTTAAGACAAAGGTCTTGGAAAAATGTACCACATTCGGCAATATGGTATATACTAGCAACTTTCAGCATAAAACTTCACCCCAAAGGAGTAAAATTTCTAAAATACTTTCTTACTGCTCACTTACATCTTCAAAAAACCCCTGTACCACTTGCAAGTTTCTAGGCAGGTACAGCAGTTTCGACTGAACGTTGACATATAAATCAATTTTTCTCAAACATGCTCGGAAATGTAGGCATTACTGTAGTAAAAAGAAGACCGCTTGGCTCATTCATCGCATTGCCGGCCTAGGCCAGGAAATAAGTATGAAAATTACTTCCCGGCCGCTGCTCAAAACTTTTTAATTAATCTATGTAACGTAAATTATGTCACTTGTCATACAGCCAGTTTACTACCACTGCATTTTTAAAAAATGCATATAATACGTGAATATAACTACAATTTCATTAAAATATCGATATGTGATCATACGAAAATATGCTTAATTTTCGTTGCGAGAGAAGAAAACAATAATCTATGATCTATTAAATTTTTTGTGAAAAATATGACTGGGCTCTATGGGCATTGTTTCCTTTGCTGGAATTGACAACTGAAAATAAAAAAATTAAAAACTCGGGAGATCTGTTATTTTCACTATACCCGTAGTGATTAACGCCACTGCCGAAAAACTGCCTTTACGGATTT
This sequence comes from Rhodophaea formosa, assembly GCA_963082605.1. Classification (NCBI taxonomy): domain Eukaryota; kingdom Metazoa; phylum Arthropoda; class Insecta; order Lepidoptera; family Pyralidae; genus Rhodophaea; species Rhodophaea formosa. The sequence continues at coordinate 14,621,058 of OY720219.1, forward strand.
TAGGGCATAGAACACACGTCAATTGACTTTGAATTTATGGCCCCCCATAGAAACTCAAAAGGAATTGTATGGCATTTTTTTCATTTTCACCCTCACTCCATTATTTGTCTATGATCCTTATTGCCTAGAGAAAACATATGGCAGTCGGTCGTCTGATACTAGTAATAGTATCTTCTTCGTAGTTTGTGATTAACGCTTTGCAGTAATTGATTGACATTGATTGTTTTCGGTAAATATGTGCAAAGTTGGTTATTTATTCGAAATGAAACGGTTCAAAATGAGTTTTAGTGATGAAAGCAACACTGCAATGGATTTTAAGTACCTACTTCGCCTAATTTGAAACTTGAAAGTGGAAAAATTACTACCGGCAAATACCTAGTAAGGGGAAATATTTAAGGCATGTAAGTTTATGTGTAACTTTAAGTTAAATTTCCTCACATTTATTGAGAAAATCTCTATACTTTCCTCGGCGGGAAAGGGATTGCCGGACTCGTAACTATTGTCAAGGCCTCGCTGACGCTCGGCCTTGAAAACTATACTCGTCCGGCAATCCCTTACTTCCCGGCCTCTGCAGTAATGTACTATTGCCTTAAGGCCCCACACTAGGTACACTAGTGACGCTAATAATTTTATTCCTAATACTTTACAAATAGGAAGAAATTCAAGAATGTAAATCATATAAGCCTTAGTATAGAGACTGAAGCAATTTTGGAATCATGTTTAATATTATCAGAATCAGTGAGAATTACGAGAATCAGATTACCGCCAAAAACTGCCGTTTTTGGAGGTAATCACAATTATTCTTAATGATTGATTCTCTGACTGATTAAAACATCATTCCAAAAATATTTCAGGTTACTTACTAAGGCTTATATGATTAACTATCTTGAATTTCTTTCTATTTGTAAAGTATTAAGAATAAAATTATTAGCGTCGCTTAGTGTGGGCCCTTAAATATATATAGATTGTATGAGTTGTTTTTCAGTTTACATGAAATTTCCCAGATTTTTCATATTTCTATGATTGATTTTGACCGAAGAATGGATCAAAACTTAGATAAAAGACAAATTCTTTGGGTCAGCCTTTTTCATTTCAAGTAACTTACTCGGATTCATATTATTCATAGTAATTTAGCGGAGTTTTATTAGAGTAAATAAAATCTATAGTTCTAAATAGTACAGTTAAAAATTAAACAAATAGATATAGTTCTGTTTTCATGTTTTATAGTTTTAATTTTCACCGTCATTATAAATAATATAAATAAATATATACGGACAAACCACACAGATTGAGCTAGCCCTAAAGTAAGTTCAAGACTTGCGTTATGGGGTACTAACTCAACGATACTATATATTATTACAAATACATTTATAGATTAACATCCAAGACCCAGGTCATCAATCTGAAAAAGATAATTTCCATCTTGACCTAACCGGGGATCGAACCCGGGACCATCCGTGTCGCAGGCTGGCGTGTTGACCGCTGCGCCACGGAGCTCATTATCATGAACCCTTACTCCAATATTTTCTTTTTCGGACTTCTACTACTTCTTCTATGCAGTTCTTTTAAATTTCCACACACAATCAGTTCTTTCAGTGTCTTATCAGTTTTCTAAGGTGATGAAGATGCTAAATTAATTCTTTTAATCCCAAATCATATCAAATTAAAAAAAAATCTAATAGCCGTATGCCCTTGTAATTTACTTGTAGTATTGTTGGTATTACTTTTCATAGATATCAATAATTTAAGAAAATTTCAGAGGTTTTTAAATTGATATGATTTAGGGTTAAAAGAATTAATAACTAGTTGGCACTAGTGTCTCATACCACAGCGCCGTAACAGTCTACTAACCTATTACAATTAATTTTAGAGTGATCTAAGTAGGTACTTATACTTTTCTTGTGCTGGTATTTTCCTTCAGGCCTGAAAAGTTGATTAATCCGATTCTCACGGAATAATATTCAATATTTATAGCTTACGACGTGATATCACATTAAACTATCTACTTTTCCTGCTTACTTAATATATTTAAATCATAGATTATGAAGTTTTTACACACACGCACTTTTTACTTTAAGTATACTTAGTTGTATCTCAATCCAAACTAGTTTACAATTCTATCCTACTTACTGAATTATCAATCATAAATTATGCCATCATCGATTTATACGTATGAAATTAATGTAATTCCTAATCAAAAGTTATTATATTACCCCGTTAACGATAATCCCTTTTATAATCAAACTAATATTTAGATATTTGAATAACCAGTCGGCTTCTGGTTTATTTTGATTGGAACCGAAACTAGTTTATCATTTTTTTATCTTGAATGTATTATGCAAATGCAGTCGATGTGACATTTTATTCGAATTTAGTTTTATGAGGTCGCCGATCTCAGACAGATAAACATCGCTCGTTAATCAACTTTGCTCAGAACAAGAATGTACGAAAAAGAGAATAGGCAATAAAAATGTTCGAGTTAATGAAGACAACATTATAGCGAGGATGACATGAGAGTTGCTGTAACAATGTCGGCAAAAACTGAGACAGAATCTCGTTAATTTTACAGACGAATAACCACCGACGCGGTAAACAGGACTGCCATTGTGTCTAATCATCACGATTTGATACAATTACTTGAAAATAGAAGGAAATCAAGTAGTATGCTATAATATGTACAAACAGGTCACTCGTTTGCGATTTTGCATGAATTATTGAGTCTTCTTAAATACTTAGGTTTGTACTAGACAGCAGACCTAAGCTCTTTTAGAGATACATTTTAACCGTTACAGTGTCATATGCATTTCAGCAGCTTGAGAAATCTAACAATTACGTGAGACACTATTGTGTATACACAAAAGAAGATGAGGCAGGAAATAAAAACAAATGTAAATTTTCCTCAATGAGTTTATTGCGCCAGAACAATAAATGAAGCTGATCATTATAACGTTTACTTTCAACATCGATTACGAATACTCTACACGATATCATATCGTACGCAAGTCCATTAATATTTATAATATCTGAGTCCGTATTGCACTTCGCGCCACAGCGCCAACTCAACCAAGCGGTACTATCCCTATTAACTTAAAGTTCGTGGGATCAATAATTACGATATATTTGTCTAAATATCACAAGAAAATACAAAACGAAATACAAAATAGAATTAACACAATTAAAATTATTAACAATTAAATATACAGTCTGTCGCGCGCCGCTGGCTTTAGGAAGTGAGGTATCACCAAGACGGGCGAGGGTCGTAGCGACCCCGTCATGACACCGGCACGTGGTGCTGGTACAGCTGCTCCTGCCGCTCGCACAGCGATGTCATCTTCTTGAACGATTCAGAAGTCTCGCGAAAAAGCAGCTTCGCATCTTCCCTAGGGCGGGCGTGAGCAGCGTCCAGTCTTCCAGGTGAGATCACAGGTGGAGACGATGCCGAGAGAGGCGACAACGACTCCCGGGCTGACTGAGCTCCTGCAGGACCACCGTACGGCGCCCCACCAGCTTGAGGGGCCCCGTTACTCATCAGAAAAGGGGCCGGAAAAAACCCCCGCTCACCGAATTGTGGAAACAATCCCGCTTGTAACGCGCTCAAGTTTCGGCTGTAGAATTTCATCGTCTCCGTCACATAATTTGGTAATTGGGAAGCGTCTTCGTTGCCGTACTTGAGACTTTCGAGCGTCGAAGCGAGACCTTTTATATCGGCATATAATTTATTCAGAAGCTCCGTGTTGACTTCCAAGGCGGGTTTTTCTCTACCATCGTTTGGCCCCGTGGAAAGCAATCTCCTATGCAAATCGACATTTGAGCTGTGTCGGTCTCGACTCCGCCGGGAAGGGAATGCGGCGTCGCACCCGTTTACGTCACAAGGATGCAGTAATTTTAGATGGTCATTTCTGTAGTGCATACGCAGCGTGAAGTGGTTTTGAAATACCTTTCCACAGGCCGTACACCGGTCAGGATTCTCGTCGTCGATAGGAATCTCGATATCGTTGACGTCCGTCCTGTCATCTGTGCGATCGCTGCTAGCGGAGGGCGAGCGTGCACGAGCGAGTCTTTCTTCCATCGCATGCAAGTCGCTCCCGCTGTCACTCGGCGTATACAAGTCGGATCGTAACCGCAACCCTTCGCGAACTACGCTGGGCGCACTGGATTCATCGTCCGATTCACTCTCAGCCTTCACTCGCATCACCGATTCCGAGTCCACAGCAGTTTCGTCACCGTTCTGAAATGTTTCCCACTGTCCAGGTTTCTGCTTTTTCAATGATAATGGTTCATCGTCCGCTTTGCTCGATCCCGGAGTCGAAATATTTCTAAACAAGTCCGCTTGATATTCTTCATCGGACACACTGTATTCATTATTTTGCGAACAGCGGGTTGGATTTCCACTCTTTCGTTTACGTTTATTTGGAACAAGAGATGACATCTTATCGTCTGAGGCGGTGGGGTCAGTGCGGCCGATAGCATCGGGCTCGGCGACTGCGGGTTTGGTTTCAACTTTGTTTTTATTTACACTTAAGTCCTCAGGCTCGTCGTCATAATTTAGTCTATCTGCGACCGGCGACTCGCATCGAACTTCACTTTTAACTTTATCTTCATCATCAGAAACATCATCGTTATTTTCACTATAATTATTAGAATCGTCTTCAATAGAAGGCGTAGGTTTAGCAAGGTCTAACGCCCCTCGGGACTGCTCTTCTAATGCCGGATTCTTCCTGTACATTTTTTCAATTTCACTGAAGTTACGGAAATCTTCAAGAGGTACTCGCGGTGGCAGCGGTGTTGGCCCGGGAGCGGAAAGTGATGGAGGTAGACGAGCTGCCAGTTCAGGTGGCAGCAACGCCGGAGGAGGCAGCGGCAGCCGCGCCAACGCCGGCAGCAGTGGGAACGGTTGCGCTGACCGCCCGTCGTGCGCTGATATTTTGCGTCTCACATGCGGCGAATGCAGCTTAGGATTAGGGTTAGCACTATGCCGATTCCTCGATCTCCGCGAACTGAACATCATGGTGCATCCTTCCACCGTACACTTGTGCATCTCTCGCAGATGCACCGCAGAAAAATGAATTTTCAGGGCTCCTTTGTCACAAAATGTTTTCAGGCAGACGTTGCATTGCACTCTCTTCTTTCCCGTAGCGGGGTTGACGAACTGGACACCGAGTCCGAGCGGCCAGGGTGCGGGCGGCGGGTCACGGCGCTCCGTCGGGTACTCGGGTGACCGTCGTTCATCGCTCCTGTCGTCGTCTCGACCGCTGAAACTCGCGCCCAATTTTCTAAAGTCGAAATGCGGAGCGGGTTGGGACACTCGCGGCATCATAAAATAGTCCAAGCCGGCCGGCAGGCCGGGAACCGCACCGAACTCTTTGCCTTCCATCACGTCACTGTCATAATATAGCGCGAGGTGTAAGCGGGTGGCGCGCGACGCGGCCGCTTTGCGACTGAGGACGTCGCGACACAGGTGACCGCGCGCGGGCGGCGCGCGACAAAGGCCAGCGGTGCGGGGGTGAGCGTGTGGAGCGCGGGGAGCGTGACGCGGGAGAGGGGGGCAGGTGGGAGGAGCGAGCGCTGGGCGGAGCGGATCGATGCGCAGTGGGGACAGGCGACAGTCGCCTCGCCTCGCGCCGACCACTGTAAACAAGGACTGAGGCATTGCATGCCGTTACGTAACGTACACATACATACCGTCTAAGCACCATACCTAACCGAACAAAACATACTTGCAAGGGTACAGTCATTTAGAACAGAAACGCTCGTACTGCAATCACAATTACATTCGCAAACGTACAATTTAGATGCTATCAGCTAAATATTCACGGCTAGAACAAAAAGATTATCGCGCCGATTAGAGCCAACACGTAACATTCAAGTTTATGCAAATGTTTGTAACAGCAAAACTCCAATTTGTCTTGATTTTAACATTACCAATTGATGGGTCAGTAGTACCTAATAATCAATTATGACATTCCATTAAAAAATAGGTACGCCGTATGTGTACTTTATTAATGGAATGATGTTTTGTAACAACTGTGTATCAAGTGTGTGCAAAGTGTCCTTCCTAGTGACGAAGAACAAATTTTGGAAATTAACGAATACTTTGTACCATCTCTTTTTCATGATTAATAACTGAATATAACCGTAGCTGATATTTATTGGACAAGCAGAACCAAATACAAATTTGTAGGATCTAAAACCTTAATTTAGAACTATAGATGGGCAAAGATCATTTTATAAAGTGCGGAATAAATGGCATTTCGGGGCGTAACGCCTCTAGGTATTTATAACACCTCTGGAACGTCAACCATTTCTTTAATCGACTGTTACGTTCTTTGGCATCAGTAAGTATATAACTACTTATCTTTTCATAAAAAAAATTTTTTTTTTAAAAATTGTCAACACAAGTATCGCAATTTTTTTTTTATATTAAAAATTTATTTATTCAATATACAATTAGTAAGTGTTCAAAGAAACCTAAGATTTATATTGAGAAGCAACAACAGAACAGAAACAAAATTAAATAAACGATTGAATCTTGAATTGCTTTTTAGTCAGCACAGAAAAAAAATCTGTTTTATTTACTTTGAAATTGCATTTGAGTAGCCACTGAGCGTAAGTAGGTACCTTAGATAGGTACTAAGTAATAATATAACATCACCTTCTTTATCTATTACCACTATTATTCTGCGGGGTTGCCACAGTATGTCAGTCTCCTCCGATTCAATCTGTTGCTGACCATGTTCTCCGTTTCACCGTTCTTAATCACCTTAAGCAATTCATCCAACTTTTCTTCATTTTTTCTGAAATACTTCCGTTCACAAAAAACGTTTTCGTTATAATCGAACATAACTTTTCCTTTCAATAACCGGGCTCCTAAGTGAAACAATGACACTGGGTCTATGATACACTCTAGAATAAGCTTCTCTATGATTCACTCCCGATTATAAACAACAACAATAATATGATAATTATTTCTAATAGTAATGAGAAAAAGCACTTTCCTTCCTGTTTACATATTTTCTAAGGAAATTTACATCGATTTCCTAGTAAAACTCAAAAATTCTTTGGAAATAGGAAATAAGAATTTATTTGAAGCCACTTAGGTATCTAGGTAAATACACATAGATATAAAGAATCGAAGTGGGTACTAACTCGAGATACCTAATCAAAAAATAAAAAATCATTAAAAAAATATTTTATATGGACTTGTTTATATAAATAAAAACTTGTTCAAAGATTCTTGCCTGAATAACAAACATTATAGCGAGAAGGGACTGGTAGCGCCATCTATGATCATTTTCAGGAACTACACAGAACATGAACTTGTAAAATACTTACCGATTTACGAATTATTACTTTTCTCGGTGAAACGAATAGTTACTTAAAAATATTTTTAATATTGCTAAAATATCGTTTTATTATGTTGTTAGTGCATTAAATATGGTTTCTTGTTAATTGTTACTATTGGTAAAATAATTTTTCCTAATGATGATAGACCAAATATTAATCAAGTTTGATCAAGTGTAACACTTTTGAGTACAGTTTAGATATTTATAGCCAAGTACCTTTTCCATTATTGACGACGATGGGTTATTAAGTGTATGGAAGCTATCCAAAAAAATATGATCAAGATTTTTTTCTACCACTTTTTTGTCTTGGTTATATACATACCCTTACCAAATTACAAGTTTCTAGTACTTATAGTTTTTAAAACCGCGGATGGACAGACAGACAGACCTTGTGAAACTTATAAGGGTTCCTTGTTTACTACGGAACCCTTAAAACGACAAAATGGTACGGTACCATTCGTGCGCGCGAGTCCGTCTCGTATACTTGACTAATTTTTGACAAGTATTTTTCCGAGGTTTTAGAGCTACGAGGGTTGGTGTCTGGAAGGTACCTACACTGTGCTGTCATAGCGAACCCGGGCTCCATCTCACCACGGTTAACGCTCAGACAAGGAAGAGGATCATAACATATCTGATTTGTATCCAATCACGAAAAGAAAATTCAATCAAACGAAGTCTAATAACTATTCAATACGAAACACATGACTTCTTTCACCTTGTCTATTTTTGTTTCCGAATTGCTACATAGAACAACAAACGTATTAGAATTGTATCAAAAGCCGCAAGCAAGCACCGCGGAGCTTTCAAAAGCTGCAACATTATAATTGTTGCCTCATCAAATAATCGTTTGACTTTTTTGGTGCTTCAATACTTACACAAAAAGGAAGTATTTTTTACCCGACTGATCCCGGTGGATCAGTCGGGTAAAAAATACTTTCTCGTCGGGTAAATAGAAGAAGGGTAATACTTATTTTTCATGTTTCTATGTGTACATGTAAGTATGTCTGTTCCATTGTTGCTTCGTGTAGTCTTTGATACATAACTTTAATTCACTTTTCATACATTTAGCTACGAATTTCATAATCTTGCTCACAAAATAGGTACCTAATTTGCATGCCTACTAAATGGGGTGGTGAGACTTTTTTTTAAATCTGAAGTGGCTCCTCCATCCTTACGGACATTAAACGGCTTGACCGATTATGAAGTGTGAGGTATTTTTCTTATTCTTGTACTAAAATCGTGAGCAGTGTACAGAATATATATAATATTCTGAAGCCGTATACGTCTGTAAACCAAGTTTCAAATATGTAGCCCTAACAGTTTCATAAAAAAGTTGCTGTGACGTACGTACAGACAAACAGACATGACGAATGTGGTTCCGTTTGTCTTTCAGCTACAGAATCCTAAAATGTGTAATCCAAAAGACGTATTAAAATAGTATAAAAAGCCGCAAACAAACACCGGAAGAACTTCAAAAGCTGAAGCATTTTAATCCCTCATCAAATTATCGGGTATCCGGCAGTCAAAGATATGTATGATGTTCTTGCGGTGAACATAAGTTGCTGGTTAAGCACGTTTGAAACTAAAGCCATAAATGTTTCAAAGACTGTAATTGGTTTCCTTTAAAAATTACCTTTAGTATTCACATAGATAATGCGCTGACATACAAAATCAAATTTATCTACGATTTCGATGAATCTCTTTGACCTTCATATACGTATCGTGGTAGAGCCACGCTACCGGCAAAATTCACTTTTGCCAGTAGCATGAATAGGCCGGCTCGTCCGGAGAAGCACCACACTCTCACAGAAAATCGACGTTCGAGTAGTAGCTTTACCGCTTCTATCACAGGAACCTCTGGGGAGGGAAAAATAAAGGCCGGCAACGCTCTTATAACACCCCTGGCGTTGCAGTTGTCCATGGACGGCGGTGATCACTTACCATCAGGTGACCCGCTTACTCGGTTGCCGTCCCATGACATAAAAAATGATGGCCTCCGTGGCGCAAGTTAACACGCCAGCCTGCTACACGAGTAGTCCTGGATTCGGTCCCCGGTCACGTCATGATTAAAAAGATCTTCTCATCAGATTGGCAGTCTTGGATGTTAATCTATAAAATAATATATTGTAATGCATAAGTATCCTTGAGTTAGTATCCTACGAAACACACACAAGTTCACAACTTACCGGTTACCATATTTATATATATATATATATTTTAGTATCTAACAGTTTAATAGATTTTATTTTCTGAAGTGCTTAGAATATGGAGAAGGGTTAAAAATTGTTGGCTTTGAGAGATCGATGACACCAAACCTATATGATTTGCCATTTGCCATCATCAACGCACTAAATAAAGATCCAACTTTCATGGCTAAGGTAAACATTTCAAATTTTTTACACTGTACAAAACGATTTGAAAAACTCTATGGTACATAGCTTTCTCTAGGTATCATCTCTTGTATTTTGTTAGTAGAAACGTTTCATTTCTTCTAGCTGTATAAACTCACAGGTTTTTCCTGTTACTAGTAATAATATCCAGCGGTTCTGTAAACCGTGGAAAAATAAATAAAATCTGATTAAATGAATCCGCGAGGTCCTGTCAAGCCCGCTCTGTTTGATGTCGTATCGCACGTAATAAACTGATTCGATCTCGGAAACAGTTACAATCTCTCGACTATCGCCTCTGTAAGGTAAACAATTGTGTGGTCCAACTGATATACTTGAAGCATTAATCACTTTGAAATAAAAAATAATGTTCCTATCTATAACACGTAGATTTAATGTTTGAAAAAACAATTACTTTCCATAACCATACTTTATCCATTGCTGGTTTGGGAAAAAAGGAAAAACTTAAAATATGTCAGCTGCTTTTCTCCCGCGCAGACCGTAAAAGCCGATCAAGGGATTGGGTAAAAACCTAAGGAATCACGTTACAGGCAATGCGGCCAGCAACACATCACTATTGTCATTTAATATTTTTCCACCTTAACTCCCTCTAATCCTAAACGTCTCATGAGCTCCCTCATGTCGTGTACCATAGCACATCCTTACCATTTATAGAGAGACGGGCTCTCCTAGTTTCTCGGGCAGCAGATCAACTCTATAAATCTTTGTTTCTTTCTATTTGCTCAAATCGCTTATCGCTCATGTCTTGTACTATGTAGTCTTCATACAGGGATAGGCTCTCCCAGTTTCGCGGGCCTCAGAGTAACTCTACAACTCTATTTCCTTCTATTTGCTCAAAGGGGTTTGTTTGGGTAATTTTGTATGAGCCTTGGCATGATTTTTTTTTTCAGCGACCACTAATATAACTAGTATTTTTAATTAGCCTTATAGTTGAGAATAACAATATACAAAACATTATTGATGTAAACTATATCGGAGCCGAAATATCAAATATCAAAATAAGACAAATAATAAGTAAGTCGTCTATATAGATGTAATATTTTTTAACAAAAATGATTTGATTAAAGCGTATAGTATGTCGTTATGGATAGGAATCTAGACTAATATTATAAAGAGGAAAGATTTGTTTGTAATGGGTAATCTCAGAAACGACTGAACTGATTTAAAAAATTCTTTCACCATTCGAAAGCTACATTATCCCGGAGTGAAATAGGCTATGTAGGTACCACGAGCGAAGCCGGGGCGGACTGCTAGTGATAAATAAAATGCAACAGATACACACAAACAAATCATTTATTATAGGCACATACAATATCAATATGAATATATTACATTATTATTAGTTTACAAGATTAGTTATTTTCCGATTTATACAATTTAGTTATTTTCCGGTTCATCGTAAACTTCATTTTCTTGATCATGTCGTATTATTGTGTCTAAAAACTGAGCTGGGGGAGATAGATTATCTTGGTATCTACCCCATCCCAAATACCATATAATGGACATTACATGCGAGCAACAGCCTAGAGTCCGTTTTCCGACAACACATGAGCAATAATGGCCCAATATTGCGCTGCTTCCTTCTAGTTCCCTTTCTAATAAAATATAAACATAATAAATTCTGCTTGTCACGTGTCTTGATTGAATTTTTCCTCTAAGTAGCCATGGATTCCGACAATCCAAATTCTGCTCTCTAAAATCTTCTATGTGGGGCTCCTTATATATTTCAATTATATACGAACCATTTTTTACATGCTCCCCGTAATAACTGCGGGCTTGGAGAATTTGATACGTTCCCAACGCATATATAATAAGCTCGTCCATACTTAATATTGGGAAATCATTAAAATCTAATAAAGCCGCATCAATAGACTGAAAACGAGCCCATCTACGATTGAGATTATTTTCTATAACATATTCACTTAACCTGTTTCTGTCACCATCACATTGAATTATTTTGTTTACGATTTCGTTCACCAAGCGGTGGTCGGTTAGGGGTTTGCCAAAAGCATTTAATAATGCCGCAGCAATTTTTATCTCGTCGAAAAGATGCCTTGCAGCTACATTAAAGTATTGGTGACGTAATTAGCGAAACTGATTTTTTAATCTGCCATTTACTGTTTCTACAACCCAACGGCAAATAGTAACTTTCCTAGAATCATTTGCTTGTCGCACACTTAACTGACTTTCATTTACGTCTTTGGAGGCTGGCATGTACGTTTTGTATCCATATGACTCCACTTCATCAATGCAATCTCTGAAGCCTCTATCTAAAATGAGTACATCATTTTCACGAAAATACCAATGAAATGTATCAGTTTCACTACTCATAATCTCAGACAAAATACGAGCATCTGAAGTAGTAGCTTCATATAAACCATAAATATCAACTATATGACCATCAGGGCATACTACTTAAAAGGGTTTTAGTAAATGACGAAACTTGTGCAGACTATAGGATTTTCTTTGAAAGTAATAGTTGCTGCTTTTTTGTAAATATATATAAGTCCCGTCTAATATAATTATGGCTCTACGTTCACTCAGAGGAGCATTTGGATTTCCAAATAATACATTTGGGATAGTCAGACAACGTGATATGACTTCTTCTCTTGTAATATGATCATAGCCTAAATTCTGTGGCACAAACTCTGTCATTAATTCTTGTCTCACTTCTCGCATTATTTTTTCAAAAGTTTTTCTTGTCATTTTGAATACGCTAGAAAGTCGTTGATTTGATTCACCGGTGTGAAGTTTTGCAAGAACTGTTGCAAGGGCTGTTTTAGCCTTTTTGTGATGTTGTGTGATACTTGGGGTTGCTTCAAGAATTCGCATAAAGTTTTCCTTAGAGAAACCAATGTAATAATGAAAGACTCCATTATTAATGGAAGAAAGTCTCTCAAAATCTAAAAAATTACTACGATTTCTTAAAATATCCATCATGTCTTTCACTTGCTTCGACGAGAAACTTGCAATTACACGACGTGTTCTTGTTTCAATATCTTGAAACCCTGAATCTGAATGCTCTCTACATACACGTGTACCCCGTGGAAGGTAAAATCCTTTATTTTGAAGAATTGTGGTTCTTATGTCAACATGAATTCGTTGAAGATTGGTGTTGGTGCAATCAGCAAAAATACATAACTGTGTATTAAGTGGTGCTCTGGAATATCCAGGAACTTCAATCGTTTGCGGTCTACTAACTTGCACTTGTTGGTCTCGCATATTTTCATTAATAATAAGATCTGATTCAGATTCCTCTGTATTGCCTCCTTGCGATGAATCATGCTCTAATACTTGATCATCTGCATGTTGTTCAAGTAGGTCTGGTGCAACTTCTGCTTGTTGATCTCTTGAGACATAGCGCTGAGCTCGAAAAAAGCATGGTCGACATATCCGTTCATCGCCACCAAACTGTAAAATACAAAATATAGGCTTAATCAATATATTTGTATACGTATTAGCTCCATATATAGGTAAAAAATAATTAAAACACATCGTAGTACCTAGATAAATCTAACTGGGTAAATTGATTTAATTATTTATTTTTTAGTAAATATGAAATCATTTCCTCTTTTACTTGACTTACGAACATATAGCAAGTCTCAAACATATAGTAATCACTAAAAAAAGTGGCACGTACTGCATCTTATTGCATTTATGCCGGTTTGGGAGCAAGCGGAAGAAACACAAGTACTAATCTTCTTTGACACTCAAAAGATAATCAAGGTAAAGGGGAAAATATAACCAGTGGCCAGTTTTCAATAAGTTAGGAATGGCTTTGTGACGAGTGAGATCGCTTTAAGATATGTACTTCAAACAAAATATAATTGACACTGGGATATTGTACCTACATGAAATAATGTTTGACACAACAGTCCCTGAGTTTATCACGTTTTAACAAACCAACTGTTTTTTAATATTAGTGTAAATAAGAAAGTTAAACAATTAATAATTATATAAGAAATGTCATCACTTACCTCAAGAATGTTAATAACTTCAATGCAGTATGCCATTAAACATGGGTTTTGCTCCATCAGTTGAGCCGTTAACACCATAGATCTCCTGCGAGTGCCGCCAATGCGGTTCAAACTTCGATGGCAGCCAACACACGATGCTCTATCTGCATCCATATTGTTTTAAAGTCCAAATCACTACAGCAAACTCTTAGTCCAGTTAGTAATGCCAGGTCACAAAATAAGATAATAAAGAGAGAGTCCAAAAACAAAGCAAAGGTCGTGGTAATCAAAAGTATATAACGCACTTGCACACACTCAACACAAAGGTTAAACGGGAAGTGAATCCTGCCTGCGCCTGCACCTCTTTCCTTCACCCCTCCACTCCACCCTGCTCGATTTTCAAAGCCTAACCGAGTCAGGTAAATGAACCCTGCGCTGTGATTGGATGAACGCGACCGGTAGCGGGCCTTTCAACTTTCTAGGAACTTCCCATTGTTTGTTTACTTAACGCACTAAAAGTTATGAATCACATTCACCCTCGGTCTTTTGTTATAGAAAATTCTCTAATCCACATCTGACATATCAGTTACCTTCGAATGGCTTAAAAAATCTGTGTGTGAGACTTATCATGTCTTCCGTGTCATTTTATGCCATATGAAACAATTTTTTCGTAAAAATATATAAGTACACATGCATGAGTGCCTGAAGTAGGATATCATCAAATTCTGCGTAATAAAAATAATATATTAATGTTTGTTGTATTAATTATGAATGTCGCATACCCCACTGTAACTGTTTTTATTTTATATATAAATAATATAAATCATAGAATCAAGTAATATTTACACGAAAAAATAATAAAATAAAGATCCTGTTTTGTCTATCTAGACGACATTATTGTAATTTATTTTTTAATTATGAATGCCGATATCTCGGCTCCGATACACTGTAGACAGAAACGGCCATAGATGAAAATAAACATCTTAATATGATCTTTCGAATGAGTAAACTTTGAACGGTGGTCGCAAATTTTGAAAATCAGGCCACTTTTACCCAATGCCCTTTGCTTATCGCTTATGTCTTGTACCATGCAGTCACCATATAGAGATGGGCTTTCCCAGTTTCGCGAGCTGCAGATTTACCCTATAACACTTTATTTCCCGCTATTTGCTCAACTCGCTTATCGCTCATGCCTTGTATCAAGCAGTCACCATACAGAGATGGGCTCTCCCAGTTCCGCGGGCCTCAGAGTAACTCTACAGCTGTATTTCCTTCTAAATCGCTTATCGCTCATGCCTTGTACCATGCAGCCACCATACAGAGACGAACTCGCCCAGCTTAGCGAGCCAAAGCGTAACTGTTTATTTCTTTCCATTTGGTCAAATCGCTTATCGCTCATGTTTTGTACCATGCAGTCACCATACAGAGATGGGCTCTCCCAGTTTCGCGGGCCGCAGAGTAAACACGCTCTCTTTTTGTCCTAAGTGATCCGGCTCTGGTCAACGTCGATTTTTATATCGACTTAGGGCCCTTGCATACAGATTGATATGCGTATTGGGGAATTACCAAAGGCATCTTAGAAGACCTATAATTTAAGGCCCATCAAAGAATATTTCAGTAACGGGATGAACATCATCATCATCATCATCATCTCAGCCGCAAGAAGTCCACTGCTGGACATAGGCCTCCCCTAAGGATTTCCAATATGACCGGTTGGAAGCGGCCTGCATCCAGCGCCTACCCGCGACCTTTATCAGGTCGTCCGACCACCTGGTCGGTGGGTGTCCAACGCTGCGCTTGCCGGTACGTGGTCGCCATTCAAGAGCCTTTCTGCCCTATAGGTTCTTCGCGCTATGTGTTTTAAAAATGGTTTAAATCTAATCATTAATTTAAACATAGGTAATACCACAAGCCTAACTAAAGACCGCCTCTTCAACCAGTGTGTTAGCCTGCTTGGTGCTAAAAGGAACAATGAAGAAGATTGCAGTTTTATAAAGACACATGGAGCGAGTCATGCGTGCTCGGCATCAAATTGCAAGTTGCAACATTGAGACTGAGTGATCATATAGGTATCATTAAATTTTTGTTTATTTCTGAATTTTCTGCATTTTTTGCATAATTATAACTTACTAGCTGTTACCCGCGGCTTCGCCTGCGTAATATATAGCCTATGTCCTTCTCGGTACCCTAACCTATGTGTATGCAAAATTTCATGATGATCGGTTCAGTAGATACGGCGTGAAAGCGTAACAAACAAACAAACAAACAAACAAACTCACTTTCGCATTTTTAATATCAGTTGGGATAGTTGGGATTGCTGCCATCATCAATCAAATCTTCTTGCCGCAGTCAGAGATATAAAAAGACCCTGTTGTTTTGATACACCTAGCGCCATCTAGTAATAAACATACAAATGTCTTGTCTACGCCTCTACCATGTAAACTGAAAGTGAATATTTTCAATCTGATGATAACTCTAAAAGGATTTACCTATATAATAATATTTTTACTTTAAATATCAAAAATACTAAGTTGTTATAAAATACTTCCTTATATCCGCGACTTCGCTCGCTTATAATTTTGCCGAGTCTTATCACAAGTCCCACGGGAACAGTATTTTTTCCGGGATTAACGGTACCCTAACTCCTTCTTAGTATCCTATTCTATGTGTATGCCAAATTTCAAGAAGATTGGTTCAGTAGATAAAGCGTGAAGAGGTTACAAACAAACAAATACACAAACTCATTTTCGCATTTTTAATATTATAGTTAGGATAGTTGGGATTGGCAGTGTTTCAAAATTCCCGACTTTTGAGATACCTATGATTTCATATAATAAAATGTTCCACCCAATGAGAAGTCTCCACAAACCGCCGACCGACATATTTATTTCGAAGAGCCGCTCTATTTGATTGGATTAAAAATATTTCTGGCTACACTTGCACACGACACGAGTACCGTCCTCGCTGTATCTAGTGGCACGTGTATCGCGGGTGATCTGGCCAAATTTAAGTGGGTATTAACCTCCCAAATAAAGGTTCAAAACTGATTTTAATCTTTCTGATGTTATTTGCCGTGTATTTCCCGGCAGAGGTAGGTCCAATCCACGTCTTCCTTGAATACTAAACAAAGTTTATAAACGTTCAAGACTCTCCAACCTGTCTGGCCAGCGTGGAGAGCGTAGGCCAAATCCTCTACACACGAGTACCGTCCTCGCTGTATCTATCGTATAGTGGCACGTGTATCGCGGGTGATCTGGCCAGATTCAAGAGTCGCCTGGAAGCGCATGTCTCCATACAAACGGAAAAAGGGAATTGTGGTAATATTTGATAAGTTTAGGGCAAAACTTAGCATCCAATCAATTAATCTCATTATAATCTACGTAAGTTTCTATAAAGTTTGGTTAAATTATCAAATGTTTGAGTACGCCTCTCAAGATTTCCATACAAATTTGAAAAGGCTTGTAATTCTCAAACCATTGGTATTTAAACCAAGCTGTATAGGAGCGTACGTAGATTATAATGATATTAATTGATTAAATGCTTAACTTTACTCCAAAATTATCAAATATTGCCACAATTCCCTTTTTCCGTTTGTATGAAGACATGCGCTTCCAGGCGACTCTTAAGTGGGTATTAACCACCCGAATAAAGGTTCAAAAATGATTTCAAACTTTCTGAAAAGACAGGTTATTTGAATGAATGAACTACTCTTTATTGCACCATAGCATAAATACTTAAGAACAAATATTGTAAACAAAAGACAACATTTGCCGTTTATTTGCCGTGTGGTTCCCGGCACAGTAGAATAGGACCACTCCAAGTCTTCCCGTGGTTGTCGTAGAAAGCGGCTTAGGAAACACAAGCTAAACAAAGCTATAAACGTCAAAGAGTCGTCGCCAACTTGTTTGGCCATTGTGTAGGCCAAATCCTTTGAATGCTCTGGCTAATACGTGGCTCTGATATAACAGAGAGGGTCGTGTTCCTACAGTGAAAACTAACAAAGACCTGATGATGATGATAACGATTTCTAAAAAAAACAACAAAAATATCGTCCTATAAGAACCGAAGCTTAATTAAAAGTAACCATGTTGTCTTTGACATGATGTTGCCGTCTCGTTTACACTCCAAAATCGGTCAAGCCGTTTAGGCTACATGATGCAACAATTAAACAGATATGCTGATATACATATGCAACATATGCGCGAAAAACATTTCCCTCCTTCTAGGTGGTTCAGTTGGGTAAAAATAGATCCTTATCCTAATCCTAACTTACCTATATTATAAATGCAAAAGTGAGTTTGATTGTTTGTTACGCTTTAACGCCCAATTTTCTTAACCGATCATCATGCAATTATGTATACAAATAGGTTAAGGACATAGGCTATATATCACGCGGGTGAAACCGCGCGTTACAGCAATATCTCAGAAATATATCGGTACTGTGACGATTTTAAAGGTATCCGCTGCTACGTAGATTTTCATACAGCAGCTTAATTTTTTTTTTTTAATTTTAATTAATTCAAAACCCTACCAGCTTCTCACTTTCGATGGCCATGGCCGCTCGCGTGATCATATCGCTCCGTTCTTGAACACCGGAGCGCAACGATCTAAATAACTATAAAAAAATAATACGTTTACGAACATCTACAACTCATTTCCTTTGCCGACCATCAGCTACTTACTAACGATGACTTGATATATAAAACTAATGTTTATCAATAACTGAACGATTTGTCAGTACTTATTAAAAGTTTTAATTTTTGTTTTTACTAATATATTATCAGGGGCTCTCAACTGATACTTTCTCACCCCTAATCCATCCGAACAAGATGTATCCCAAATACCTTTGTCCCGTTACCCCAGTCCAAGTAATTCCTACACTTCCCTCGCTTAAAAAAACAGTTTCGATGGACAGCCGCTTCGGAACCGAGATAAGCAAAACGAACTCCGCTCACCAACCTGTCTGCCAAACATAGTGAGAATGGCAAAACCCACCTTTGATGGAAATCCTGAGGCCCGCACACGGCCAGCAAGAAGTCTATTCCTGGACTTTGTATTCGGTTATCCAGGTTAATCATTCTGGATGGTCTAAAATAATTAACCTGTATAACCGAGGACGGAGGACATCGGAAGGACACGCCAAAATAAGATTACTTCGAAGTGTTTTAGCGTAGTTGATCAAAAATAGCTCTTGAGTTTTTTTTATAATCAGAAAGAGGTGATATCCCTTCTGTACATCTGGGAATGGACCACCCAGTCTCGCAAAAAGTTCCCTTTCTAGGTATTTAATAATTAGCGGACGGATTCGCGGGCATTTACTTTATCGTAAATCAAACATATGAAAAACCTTCAGAATGTACTGACAAGATATACGTACAAGGTTCTTACCTAATAAATTAGAAAAATGATTTATTATGCATTTAATTGTTTATTTGCGAAGAAATCTTCAGAATCAATCTTAACCAAATAAACTAATTAATTTTGACGTGTATCATTAAAGCCATCAGGAGTTTGGCGAGTAGGTATAACAAAACCACATAGTATCTCAGTGGAATATGAACTAAATGTAGTTCCTAATATAGAGTCTTGGCTCGTGCAATGGCACGAGCCAAGACTCTACATTAGGAAGTTCTGAAGATTTGAGTATTTCATCAGAAAGTTCCGTTGCTTTTACCGGAAACTTCCCGCCTGAAATCATTCGTAGATCATAGAACAGTAGGTATGGACGACGCTCGCGTGTCTTGCTCTTGCAGCTGTGTCTTTTCAGAACTAATCCTCATGAGCACAGACTTAAGTACCTATTTCCTCAGAAAATTCAAGAAAGCCGTTGCTTTTACCGGAAACTCCCGCCTGAAATCATCCGTGGATCATATAGCAGTATTGGACGACTCGCGTGTCCTGCTCTTGCAGCGGTGTCTTTTCAAAATTTAACCTCATGAACACAAGAAGGCCTTTCTTGAATTTTCTGAGGAAATACTTAAGTCTGTACTTTATTTACTGGAAACTTTCCGCCTGAAATCATCCGTGGATCATATAACAGTATGGATGACGTTCGCGTGTCTTGCTCTTGCAGCTGTGTCTTTCCAGAACTAAACCTCATGGGCACAGACATAAGTATTTCCTCAGAAAATTCAAGAAAGCCGTTGCTTTTACCGGAAACTCCCGCCTGAAATCATCCGTGGATCATATAACAGTATGGACGACGCTCGCGTGTCCGGCGCTTGCGCAACTCGCACGCTCCGCTGCCCAACTCGGCCGCTGAATCACTTCCCCTGTGTGCTCACACGTCCTCGCCTTGCCTAGTTTGTACCGTTTACACCTGTATTTTCTGATCATAATAAAACTTAGTACAAATTGATCTATAACAAAAGTAACTTGGGCAAGCTAAGTCTTTGCCCGAGGGTTGGATACGTGTTGGTTTTGCAATGGCAAATGCAATCCGCCTGTTCTTCCCGGCAGATTAGAATAGGACAACTCGAAATCTTTACGTGGATGTCGTAGAAGGCGACTTAGGAAATACAAGCTTAACATAGCATAAAAACATCAAAGAGACCTCTCCAACCCGTCCGGCCACCGTCGAGGTAGTCCAAATCCTCTGACTGCTCTGACTAAAATATGACTCTGGTAGTACCTATGAGAGGATCGTGCTACAGTAGTGGAGACCTGATGCTAATGATGATGATAATGAATTTAAAACAAAACTAGTAATGTACTACTACTACCCTAGTAATAACTCTGAGTTGAGTTGACAATTGTTTAGTCAGTAAACTTGACAGTTTTAACTAGGGTAGGCTGAACCAAAGATCCAAAGCAGAACAAACCCTCACGCGACGAAATCCGCGACGTATCATTGCTTTTACTTGTAGCATCCGCGAGGCGTTGCGCGAATGGACTCCTGCGGCGGAATTACAAAACAACGTAATACCGCCCGCTAAATCACCTGCCAACTCTATCTTATTCGCAATAAAGTCGAAATTGGCAATTTTTTGGAAGTTTCGAGAGAAAAATGGTTTGGTCGCAGTGTGTCCTGTCATTACATTTGGAGGTCTGTGGCGGAGGATGCGATTTCCATTTGATACGTTGGTTTCGCAATCGTTTCGTGATCCACGACTTCCTGTGCTCATGTCCTACTTTACAAGTAAATGTACATACTTGTAAATAGATTCATAACTGAGTAATTAATTTCAAGTACGATTGAAAATAATTTATAAGTTTTGCGAACGGCAAATGATGTTCGAAATGTATTTTTCGTGTTTTGTAGTTATGGCTATGCTCTGTTGCGTGAATACCATTATTTATTTTTACTGTGAAAACTAACGTGGCTTTGTTCCTATTCATTACGAAAAACAAGAATTTAAATAAATCGTAACTATCCTAATCATAACATTCTAACTAATATTATAAATGCGAAAGTGAGTTTGTTTGTTAGTTTCTTTATTTGTTTGTTTGTTACTCTTTCACGTCGCATCTACTCAACCAATCATTATGAAATTTTTCGTACACGTTGTCTGAAGTACGGAGAAGGACATAGGCTAACCTTTCATTCCGGAAAAAAGTACTATTCCCGAGGGAAAGATATAAAAGTGAGCGGAGCCGCAGGTGAAAGCTGTATAGAATAAATCAAACACGGACATACAGATTGAGCTAGCACTTATATAGATAAATATCCGAAACCCAGGTAGTAGGTCACTTTTAATTTAATATCGAAATTTTTCTCAATATAGTGGCACTCGAAATATCACTCAAAGTATGATGAATAAGGTGATGACATTCCCGAGAATTTAAATTTTTGGTAAAAAAACTCGATGGATTTAAACCGTCAAATGAAGCAGATTAATGAGCTGCTGATTACTAAAATCTAGGCCACATGTATCTACCTCCAATTACAGGCTAATCGATAAGAAGTCTTTGTTTCGATGCACGCACATGCCTTGGGGCTATGTCCAACAATAGACTTCTTGCAGCTGATGTAACTATGAAAAAGATGATGAAAATTCGTTTTAGTAATAAAAGTATTTATCTCTTGCCAGTTTTCAGGAGCTTAGATTAGTGCCACTCCTCATTTAATTTCTTTTACTCCTAAATCAGATTAATTCAGTTCTTCGGTAGTAAATTCTAGTACTTTTGGTATCATCAATATCGTCATTTCAAAATGGCCAAATAGGCCACTTTTAGCGGTAATGTGTAGTTCCCTTAATTCACCAAATGCGAATATTAAAAAAAACTACAAATAATTAAATTTACTTCTGAAGCACTGAAGCAGATTTTTCCAGTTTGCTCTGATTTAGAAGTACCTACAAGAATAAAATAACTTAGTTTCGTTAATCTAAACCCTTATTTTTTACACAACTAAGCTGGCAAACAAGCATACGGCCCACTTGATGGAAAGCGGAGCTAACCTAACCCAAAGAGGGTAATAACGTTGGACAGGCGGCCGGCGGGGCCGTAAAAACTTTGACGGTTCATTATGATACATCACATGATGAATGATAAATCTGAAACACTCAGATGAGAGCAAGATAGGTCACTAGCGAGTTATAAGAATACTAAAACCCTCGGGTACAGTACTTTTCTCCGGGATGAAAGGTAACCTATGTATATCCTTTTCCGTACTCTAGATAACGTGTATGCAAAATTTCATGATGATCAGTTCAGTAGATAGACCGTGAAAGCGTAACAAAAAACAAACTCACTTCCGCATTTACAATGTTAGTAGGGATTAGGATTCGTTTGCAAATCTTAAAGGGAAAAAAAGCTAAAAGTGGTCACGCCGTGTGGTTCCCGGCAGAGTAGAATAGGACCACTCCAAGTCTTCCCGTGGATTTCGTAGAAGGCGACACACAAGCTAAACAAAGCTTATAAACATCAAAGAGACCTCTCCGACCCGTTGAGCGTTGAGAGTGTAGGCCAAATCCTCTGGCTACTCTGGCTAGTATACATGGCCCCGGTAGTACAGAAAGGTTCGTGCTCCTGCAGTGGAGACTAAAAAAGACCTGATGATGATAAGTATTAGGATAAGGATAATCCTCAATTTTTAATTGGTAAATGATGCAGATTAATGAGCTGCTATTCATCTAGGCCACATAGAGCAATCGAGAGTAGTTCTTTGTTTCGACGCGCGCACGCGAAGGATGCATCCTTGCATGCACTCGCATGCTAGTTCATGCTCTGATTGCTACGACTGCTTAAATCGAGATGCACATTTGGCATTTTCCAGGTCAATGATTTCTTGAGTTTTTGTTGGAAATTTCTGATATTATTTATTGATTTATTACACTTTATTGCACCATTTAAAACAGAGTAAGTAGAAAAAATAGTTATGGAAAGAAATATGTACAAAAGGTGGCCTTATCGCTAAGCAATAAGGCCACCTTTTCTATATTGACCTGGCCGGGTTCGATCCCCGGTCAGGTCAAGATGGAAAATTATCTTTTTCAAACTGACCTGGATCTTGGATGTTTATCTATATAAGCATCTATTATAAAATATAGTATCGTTTTGAGTTAGTATCCCATAACACAAGTCTCGAACTTACTTTGGGGCTAGCTCAATCTGTGTGATTTGTCCGTATATATTTATATTTATTTATTTATTGAAAAATGATAGAAAATATTAGGTATTATCATGATCATCATCAGGTCCTTTTATGTCTCCACTGCAGGAGCACTACCCTCTCTGTACTACCAAGTTATATTAGCCAGAGCAGTCAGAGGATTAGATATTAGGTATTATTATTTCCTTTATTTATTTATGCACATATTTTTTTTTTTACGGACAAATCACACAGATTGAGCTAGCCCCAAAGTAAGTTCTTATGTAAGACTTGTGTTATGGGATACTAACTCAACGATACTATATTTTATAACAAATATATATATGTAGATAAACATCCAAGACCCAGGTCAATCTGAAAAAGATAATTTTTATCTTGACCTGACCGGGGATCGAACCCGGGACCATCCGTGTCACAGACCGGCGTGTTGACCGCTGCGCCACAGAGGTCGTCACATATTTCATACATTTTCAAATATTTAAACAAAAAATAAACATTTAAAAATCAAAAATAGGTATTATTATTATTACTAGCTATTATATAAACTTTTTAACAGTTATCGTTTCTCTGACAAGTTATTTTTTTTATGGCGACCCCCTTTTGATGTGTGATTTTGATTGACTATCCTGCTATGCCTAATTATTTTTGTTATATAGACGATTTTGCTCTAGAAAACGATCATTTTAACAATTGAAATTATGTCAATAAAGCGTTATATCACACGATTGATATATATGACAAAATAATATTGAGGTAATATTAGATGATTTGTTATTATATCGTATGATCATAAAATGACATTTATAAAACCGCATCTCTCTATGATAAGTGCAAGAAAATAGAAGCTTTGGCTTGGAATAGATATACTTATCTCGATTCATCCACCTAACACTTACTGATTCCACTTTTAATGTATTTTGTTTTAATAAATTGTGCATAATAATGATGTTATAATAAGTATTATTACAGCTGACCTTAAATTTAGGTATGCAGAATAAAATGTAAAGTAACAATATAATCAAAACGCAATTATAATACCTAATTAGTTTTTATTGAGCAGTAACCAGTATAAATTCATCATAAAACGGCTATTAAATGAGTATGTCATTGACTTAACTTACTTGAGGAGCCCGATGGTCCAGTGGGTGTGAGCTCTATGAGCGCTTACGTATGTTAAGCAACCCCTGGTGCAGTCCCTACTTGGATGGGTGACCGCAAGTGGCATAAAAATATCTCAAGCTCCTCCGTGCTTCGGAAGGCACGTTAAGCCGTTGGTCCCGGCTGTCATCGTTGATGGCAGTCGTTAAGCTATGTCAGATGCCTTAAGGCAGCTTGAAAAATCTGACACCAGTGTTGGCCACTTACACATACGAAAAACAAACTTACAAATTACAAACAAGGATACGAGCAGTCTTAAAAGTAATGTACACAAAACCCAAACTTATTTTTCAGTAATAAGATTTTTATTACGAATGATATTTTGGCGAGCGACATTTTAGGACATTCCCAGATTTCACAGCAATTTAGCAACCATAAAAATGTAAAAGTTGCCTCCTTCGGCCAATACCTGTTCCAGGACATATCATAGATCCGGATTTCCATAAGACGATAGTGGCACCAGGCCTTTGGATAGGTACGTTATCCCTGAGTGCCATAGGCTAGGTACGTACCACGGGCAAAGCCGGGGCGAACTGCTTGTAAAATCACATAACATCATGGTAGGTCGAGCTCCGAATTCTCTCCGAAATCCGGTTTACCACTCCACGTTTGGTCCTTGGTTGGTTCTTGTGGTTGCCGGCAGATAAATCTAGGACCAGTTCAAGTCTTCGCGTGGAAATCTTAGAAAGCGACTTTGAAGCACAAACTAAACAAAGCTTATAAATATCAAAGAGACTTTTCAAACACGTCTGGCCAGCGAGGAGAGTGTAGGCCAAATCCTGTTACTGCTCTACCTTATATATGATTCTGGTAACACAGAGAGGGTCATTTTCTAGCAGTGGAGACTAAAAAAAACTGATGATGATGATGATAATGATGATAGCTTATCACAGTCAAAGATTACGAACACCGTATGTGATGTAGAAAAGAATGCGCCTGCAATGCAGACTCTCCGTTTCAAAGCATTAGAATTGAGGATGAAATACATATAAATGCCAAAATATTTTTCAGATTCTTCAAGTTTTGATGTATAAAATTTCCGCATCTTTAACAGCATTGCCGATGGGCAATGAATGTAACAGGTGACGACCTGTTCGACTAAGAACATAAATTATTAACAATAACTGGGCCACGACTTCAGTTAGCGAACTTTAACAAATCGCCAGCAGTGTCTGAAGCAGGAGTTATGCGTAAAGCATCTTATATGATTTATTATTACCCCCGGCAGTTGCAACATTGGCACGTCCTATCAAGTAAGGAGATCATATGAGCCAAATATGAACCTAAATTTCAAATAAGGTACTTATGCTGAGGCTTGATGATTTTGTCATGTCCTTTTTTGTGACATGCTTTTATAGGTACATAATACCACAAACACAATATAATAAAACGATTTATTCGTGTGTTGTATGTTTGTTTCCAATAGATAAACTCCAGAACTTGTAAACAAATTAAATTAAAAATCTATTCAACAAAAGAACTGCATTATTAGCGAGTAGCATATAAAAGTACTAATAGTAGGCTATAAGTTACGCGGACGGAGGCGCGGATAAACAGCCAGATATTTATATAATAAAGTTAACCCGCCAAGAAATATTGTTATATATAATAAGATAAAAATATTAAAAGAAAAAGTTAAACGTTGTACCTACAGGACACGCGGCGTGTTTACTTTCACAAGAACTTTAAAATCACTAATTAAAATATATTTTTTCAGCTGTTGTTAGCATACTACCTATACCTTATTTTAGCAACCCCGGGCGCAGATCCCAGTATATGATCGCAAATGGCATAAAAATATCTCGAGTTTCTTCTTCCGTGCTTCGGAAATCAAGTAATGCCATTGGTCCTGGCTATACCATTGATGACGGTCATTAAGTTATGTCATATGCCTTTATGCAGCTTGAAAAATCTGACACTTGAGTTGACCACTTACACACACGAAAAACAAAACAAACAAATTGCCTATGTCATGCCCTGCTGTTGGGCAAACACTGTAATCCACTTTCTGGTTCCACCATCTAGAACAACTTTTCCATTTATACCAATATTATAAAGAGGAAATATTTCGATTGCATCGGATAGACTCCGATACTACTTTATCTACGGGTGACATAGGCTATAATTTACGCGGATGAGGCCGCGGGGAAATTGCTAATACGAAATATTTTGAATAACGGACCACCGCTTCTGTAAGCGAAGATTTCGACAAATTATCAGCAACAGACTATGAGCTACGACTACGAGAATGCGAAGGCATGGCTTGAAATTATTACTACCCGAGGCAGTTTTAGATGTAGAGTCAAATATTTTCACTTACTTGGTTGCTAATTTCGACATGAATAATTCTGTATTACCTATAGTGATACAATTCTATGAATTACGAATTCTATCAATAATCAAAAACATGTAACTTTTAATCCAAAGAATATTGCCTACATTCATTGAATTTTATTATCTTTGAGTTAAATTATTTTATGTGCTTTCGCCACCAGTTAAATGTAACGTAAACTGGTGGCGAAAGCACACATCATCATCAGGTCTTTTTAGTCTCTCCACTGCAGGAGCACGACTCTCTCTATACTACCATGGCCATATATTAGCAAGAGCAGTCAGAGGATTTGGCTTACACCCTCCATGCTGGCCAGACGGGTTGGAGAGGTATCTTTGATGCTTATAAGCTTTGCTTACGTGTTTCCACGGGAAGACTTGGAGTGGTCCAATTCTACTCTGCCGAACCACACGGCTAAGCGGAAGCACACAAAATAATTTAACTCAAACTTCATGTAACTTTGACGTTTGCGGACGTCAAAGTTACATGAAGTTTGAGTTAAAGATCGTAGTATTATAGTATTTTTTATGATCAGTATCATAAAAAATACTATAATACGTAAAAGTATTTCCGTTATAGTCTGCATCATATTTTATAATTAAATACTGAGACAGACTCCTAAGAAAAAGAGGTTTTTCAACAACGAGGAGTTTTAGTTCAGTCAAATCTACAATAAAATGATTTCTTTAAGTTACATATACACAACGCATTGCATGTCACGTTTGATTGCAATAACGCAAGTCTTTTCACCTTTTTTTAGAAACTATATTTCTTACGCCTTTAACGACATCCTATAAAAAACTTTATAATATAAAGTTTATAAAGACATAGGTATAATATCATCTACATATGTTTCGGAAGAATCAACATCTAAAGAACATACTCACGACTGCTCTTTCTACGCAACCATGAGAATGGGTGTAAATAAGTTCAACACACTTAACCCCAGATCAACGCTACCCTCGCAAAAGTCAATTAGTGAAAAACATGCCACATCACGGCAGTCATTTGTCTCTGCGATTGACTGTGACTCCGCTCTCGTAGTTAACGCCGTTGACAAGCCATTAACTCGGTGACATGTCGGAATTATTTAGTTTAGTAATGAGTTTGTGTGATGTGACATGTGTAACCCTCTTTACAAGATGAAGATTAATTTACATTTAGTGTTCTTTTTACTGTACTAAAGTATATTCTATCTCTTAATTTAGTTTTTTAACTGAGTATTTCAATTTAATAAACGCGATAGAACCGTATTAAAATAAATTTTACTTAAATTATACACTATATACTTAAACAATCGCGAAAACATTGAGAGTGACAGTGTCTGTCTTTTCATGACATTTGTGTAATTTACATTATTTGTGACATTTTCAAGCTTTATCAGCTACGGTTTAGTAGATATTTAAGTCATTATGTAATTTGCCACAAGTACCGTTCGTCCCGAAAAAAGTAGCTACTGGTCTGTGTCGCGTCATCATTGTTTTAGGTTACACTCAGCTCTTCGACAAATATGTGTCATCTCCAACCTTGGCAGTGACAAAATCATCGTATGGCTGAACGATAAAACCACAGGATAAAACCATAAGACAAGAAAAAGAAAAAGTAGTTCCCTTGTACTAATTTTCTGTATATATATTGTCTTAACATGTTTTTCTGTGTACATAAATGAATAAATAAAAATAAATAAAATAAAATAAAAAAAAATAAAATAAAAAAATAAAAAAGAAGCACCATAAAAAGTGTAATGGATAACGTGTTCATATGAGGTAACAAGGTAACTAGTCTGAAGCTGTTCTTTTGAAATTTTCGATTGCAATATTTGGACTATAATTTTCAGATTATTTATTTAAATATAGAATTTATATTATAGATAATTTGACGCATATATAAGAATGCCATTTTCATTAGTAAGATGCCGTATTATAGATGACCAAAGGTACTTGTTTATTACTATAGAAGCTATGTTTCTCTTTATACAGGGTGTGTTCGACATCCCTGGAGTATAGGCCGCAGCCGTTGTCTGATGGCGGCCATGCGTCTTGTCTTTGCGCGGATGTAACCTGCCGATACTTCACTCTAGTAGGCTTGATACTTTTTTTCTTTTGTATTTAAATTGTAGTTTTATACTATTTTGTTATGAAGAAAATACTAACCCCCTGATAAAAAGGTTGACTGAAAACTCCTCGGAGTAATTATTGAGGATTCTTAATATTTGTCTTTTCATCAGGTCCTTCAAGTCTCCACTGCAGGAGCACGACCCTCTCTGTGCCACCAGAGCCATATATTAGCTTGAGTAGTCAGAGGATTTGGCCTACACTCTCCACGCTGGCCAGACGGGTTGGAGAGGTATCTCTGATGTTTATAAGCTTTGTTTAGCTTGTGTTTCCTTAGTCGCCTTTTACGACATCCACGGGATGACTTGGAGTGGTCCAATTCTACTCTGCCGGGAACCACACGGCTAAATATTTGTCTGGTATTATCTATTTCAAGCCAAAATTTACCTAGATTTATAAAGATATCCATTCGCTATGTGGTTTTCGGATGTCGTATCAGACAACGAAAGGACAAGATCATTCATTTATTAAAGAACAGTTTACCCAAGAATTGTTGGCAACAGAATCCCACTCTTCTTGGGTAAACAACAACAAAATCTAAACAACTATATAATAAAAAAATGTCTTTCACTGAGTAAGACGTGTGACATGCTCGGTGTCTAAATCAATCAAACCTCAAATGGTATCTAGCCTAATATCAATCAATCAATAAATCATTTATCTCTTTGTATACATTATGAGGTACAGTACAGTTGTTATAATATAAAACTTATAAGAGCGACATTTTTTGCCATTGGCATACAAACATATAGTGCTAGATAGCGCTTGGTAGGTACGTCACTTGTATATTCTGTGAGACAAAGACACCATCAAATATCAAAATTACGGCATCGTCCTCAACCGCCGGTCAACCATTAGGGAAATCTGCGCGGCAGCGAACTGTTTAATTTATTCGCGGGAATATTCTTAAACTATCGGTTTGGCGGTCACTGCGGCGATTCGGCCCTTATTTATGTTCGGCCGGCGGATTAGTGCCTCCCCGCGGGACGAGCACTAGCCGAATTTATGGCTAGTCTGTATTTGTTAGCCGGAATTAGATACTTGCAGTAAAACGCAATTGAAAATCCTACTTCGTGCTGATATTATAAATATTGATGTATTTATGAGAGATGAAGATACTAGGACACTTTTGCAGCTCGTAGACAAGTGTACGAAAAGTGCCTCGGCAGCCGGCCTATTTGCCAACTTTTGACAAATGATCACTTTAAAATCCATAAGGGCTTTCGTGTTTGACAATTATTATTAAAGTTATACTGAGTAATTTATGTTGAAATTTAAATAGAATTATTTTAATACGGTTTTTATCGCGTTTATTACATTATTTATACACCTAACGTTTCGAGCACTTTACAGTGTTCGTGGTCGCAGGTAGACTAAGTTGACATTTGTCTAGTAGTTTATAAAATACTAGACGATATAAACGCAATAAAAACCGTATAAAATAATTTTATTTAAATGTGTAACAATCGCGAAAACATAAGAAAACATTATGTTGAAATGATGTACAAAACGTTGTACACCGTAGTTGTGAAAAAGTTGCAAAAGGGCCTGCTGGTGTCTGTGTGTTTGCGTGATCAAATTGGTGGCATAGATATAAACATACATCTCATTGCATTAACTCCATGATATTAGGCGTATTTAACAAACCCGTGTGGTCTACTACCAGTGAGCTACGCTCGCGCGAGATACCTAGTTTTAGTTAATTATCTTTTGTCCTTTTATCCCTATATATATTATATAGGGATAATATATATTTTATATATTATCCCTTTCATTAAATTAGCACAAAGTCTTTAAACCATTATCCAGAACACTCTGTAGGAGACTTATAAATTGAGTTCTCGGCTATTACTTCGTAGAGTACAAAAATAACTAATTTTACTTTTGCAGCAAATAAATCATATTTTCAAATACTTCCGATTTTGTTTCTTGTGCCTTCTACCGTATACATACGTAACAACATTCTATAAATTATATTTGGACACGGAATTTAATAAAAGTCAATTATGTGACTATCCTAACACTAAATCAAAACTCGAACAATAAATGTCATACGCCTTAATTAATAAATGTATTTTATTAAAAAAACAGTAAACCCTCTAACAGCGGCGCGGACATTTCGCCGCGTGCCTCCATTTACCAAATTGAGTGAAATATACCCTAATACCGCGAGGACATTAAAAACGCCTTCACAACTTTTAATACTCTAATAAGACTTTGATTTAATTTCCCTTTATCATTATTTATGTAAGGAACCACGGTAAAAGGCGATAAGACCGTGTTATTATTTTTTCGTCGGAAAAATTCTGCGGTCCCCTCGGAAAACGATGCGTTGTTATTAGGGGTTAAGAATGCCACAGTCTAAGAATATTGTTAAACTATTATTCGACAACTGTAACATCTAGTAAACTTATTAAGTAAAATATATTAAACTGTGTCTTAACCATTCAAATATTGGAAAAGCGAGTGTATGTTAAATGCAATAAGGTTGAATATAGCGATGTTGAATTTTCCGCCGATATTTTCATAGATGACATAGGGTGACAAGTTAACAGGGGTGCATACAACAACTTGTTGAGTTTCATTGTTACAAAACACGGCATTTCCGCTTTTTTGTGGACACGTCGGGTAACAATACAGCGTTTGTGTGGTGAATTACAGTGTTTCAGTTAGAGTTGGGGGGGAAACGGCCATTGACGTTTTAAAAGGCTTGCCTGATTGATACCGGGTGTTATTATAATTTGAACGTCAATTTTGTTGAAACGTTGAAAATGGTTTTTGATTATTTTATTTGGATACCGAAAATTTGCCCATAGATTGTTAATGTCCTGACGTAGTCTTGAGAGTCCTGACTCAGTAGATAAGTTTTGGGGGACACGATATTGGTAATAATTGGTAGAATGTGTCTCTTACAGATTCCAACGTACTATCTAACTTGATATATCTTTTAAAAGAACTATACGTGTAATAGTTACATCATTATAGAGAACAAAAGCTATGATAATCACGACAATATCACTTAAAGAGGGTTTTATCTACACCAAAATAACATGTCATACGTTAAACTATTTGGATTCTACACAAACGCAATAACCAGTATAAAATTGTGTTGCGGTTGTTTGTGCCCATTTTCGCCAGTCTCTTAGTTGATAGATGTTATACACCCTTGTAAGGGTTTGAAGAGCGGGGCGACAAATCAGAGATGGCGTAGTAAGAAAGTGATAATTTATTATCAATTTTACAATTTCAGTAACAATGCAAACGTTACATTTAAGTAGGTGGTTCAGTCCTGTGTTAAACCCACCACATGGATGCTCAATAGGCTCTGTAACAATTATTTAGATAACTAACAGTTAATTAGATTCAGTCCTGTAGGAGATCCACTACGTGGATGCTCTAGGCACTGAACGTTATTAGGGGCTATAGGACTATTCGAATCAAGTTGATTGATGCTTGATCCCCAATCCGTAATTCCTCCGAGAAGTCATTGACTGCGAAAAAATAACGATAGCGCGTTCTATCATACAAACAGCACCATCTGTTGGTAGGTTGAGGAACTACATACGTGTAGTTAATTTGGTGTGTTACACCCTTATTTTGAAATCAGTACACAAATTTTAAGGGGTGACTCAGCCCATCAACATGAACAACTTTTGATATGGGACCAATGCTGGGAACTCAAAAATAAATTTACATACCCATACGAAAGTGTCCAGCTGATCAGACCAAATGTATGGAAAAGGAAAAAATAATATTTAATTTTTAGCATTGGTCCCATAACAAAAGTTGTTCATGTTGATGGGCTGAGTTACTTCTTA
The DNA here is from genome assembly GCA_963082605.1 of Rhodophaea formosa. Taxonomy (NCBI): domain Eukaryota; kingdom Metazoa; phylum Arthropoda; class Insecta; order Lepidoptera; family Pyralidae; genus Rhodophaea; species Rhodophaea formosa. The sequence goes on from OY720219.1 coordinate 14,653,740, forward strand.
AAGTTTCCAAGACTTATATTCTAGGAAAATGAATACGCGCTACTTGTAAAATTTATTACAAAAATAATGAGTAATGTTTTCTTGTCCTGAATTTAAAATGTTCACAAAAAGTCTGATATAAATAAGGGCAGCCGCGCTATCCCGATATCCTCTTAATCCCGATTAGTCACGCACAATGTTTCCGGGACATTTTATCATAACTCTAAGTATCTAACGACGTTTTACTACGGGGAGATGGCTTAAAAAATACTATTAAGTTGTGGCCCAAGTGACAGGATTTAGCGCTAAATATGAAGATCCTTCCTTAGGAATGGAGCCGGTTACCTGAAAAGTGCATAGTAAACCTAATTTACCTAAATAGGTTTTGTTAAACCTCTTGAAAGTATATAGATAAAATAAATGTTCATCGTTCACGCATGCAAAGCAACCCCGGGCGTGGTACTCCCTGAGGTAGGTGGCCACAAGTGACACAAAAATTTATTGAATTAAATTTATACTGGCTTCGAAATTAAGTAAATTGAGTCGTAGGTACCTCCAGACTCTGATGGCAGACGTCACGCTATATCAGATACTGTCAGGCAGCTAGAAGTGTTGGCCACTTTCACGCCAGCAAGCCTTTTTGCTAACTTTTTACAGCTACTGTGTACAACGTTTTGATGGCCCCTTTAACATCCATTACGGCTTTCATATGATCACCTATTTATTTTTTAGATACATAAAGCATATTGGATGTTAAAGTGATTATCAAAACAATGAGCTGAAAAACAAGCAAGTCGCACGGAGTAGTTAAGGATATCCCCGATTTTTTCGAGAATTGTCGGTCGATTTTTTTTAATAACTAAGTACCAACTTGTTGTCATAACAAGAAATCAATAACGTTTCTTAGTTTGCACAATAAGAATGCTAAAGTTTGTACCTCGGCCCGCAACCAAAATCCAATAGCGGCCGAGGGTGATCCCCTTAATGTGTTTGCGTAATGGTGGCCATTAAAACATTATAACGAGCCGGTGGATGCTTGCCCTTAACGAAGACATTTTACTCCTACCTCCATTACGTGGGGATGTTGACATGTTAAGTCGAAAGTCTTGTAGGAAACAAAAGAAATAGTTAGGAATTGTTTGGAACAAAATGAATATTACTATCTACAACATTGCAAACATTTGCAACTTTGTCATACGTTGTTCTAATACACCTCGTCAAACCCATAAAGTAAAAGAAGTATAAAATAAATTTTCTTAATGGGTCAACTTTTTTTGCAAGTATTTCATTTTTAACATTTCTTTTCATTTCACTAATTCTTTTTTTTTAGGATGGTAACCAGAGAAATAAGTATTTATAAGACATGCATTCCTAGAACGACATGTGGTTAAAGTGAACAAGAAATATTGGTAACAGGTGCCAATAGAACAGAATGCCAATTTCAAAGCTCTAGAAAAAGTAAGCTTTAATTTAAGTTTTAATTGAATCGTTTGTTTTAGGTTGCAATTTCTTTATGCAGTAATAAAGTAGGTTGTATTCAAAGTTCTTTATAACTGCATCTCAACTTCCCGACAAAATGCATCAGTAAGGGTAAATTTTTCATTGAACTCTTATAGAAAACCAATAGAAATGTCGTAGAATGCTCTTGTACAAAGCTCACTCGTATCATTCTGGCACAACATACGTGCCATACTCGAACCGGGAACTCGGGTTGATACCCGTCGTGAATAAAACATGTGGTGCCCCCAGGCGTTGGCCGTGGTTAATGGTCGCCGAGTTTTCTTATTTACGCTAAACACACGCCGTAGATCTAAGAATAATAAGGATAGGCTCCTAAGCGTAAAAGTGACGCAAATAACGATGTATACAAACGTGACGTGACTCAAGCTCACCCATACATCGACATTAATTATGCATGGAATTTTTCCTCTCCTTTTTCGAAATTCAAACTCTTTCATATGCAGTTTTTTTTTCGTTAGATGTTGCATTTAAGGGAAGGTCCCATGTTAAAGGTAATATAAATTTATAAGGGATATTTTATGATGTTATTTTTTTCATTTATTCATACTTTTATAATAGACTTGCTCAACCACCTTTAAAACCAACCTAACGTTGGTACCAATATTAATAACAAGTTTGCCTTAAAGTTTTTTTTAAGTAGACGCTTATAGGTACGTATCACATAAAAATGATTTTCAAAATCTTCGCATCATGCATCTTCCGTATTTATACTTACTTATGCTGCACACACGTCTCTAACGTAAAAAGTCACTTGTGACTTTCCCGCGCCCGGTCCATTTTTTTCTAGCTCCATGACACTCGCATTCTTATTTTAGAGGCTTCATTAACTGCTGTTAGAGCGTAAGCCATCTATATAGAAGGCGTCTTCGTCATCATCATCATCATTCGGCCCATGCGGCAAAACATGAGAGTTGCTGATCTCTAAAGGCTTTGCCATTGTTTCTCAGTTCGGCCCTTCAGGTCATGCATGCAAATCGCTGCCCATCAGGCATATGAGAGTTTGCTGTCTCTCCAAGCCTTGCGCACCCAGGCAACGCCCAAAGCCGAGGTTCGTCCCTCCTGGGAACCCTTTGGTGATGATTGCCTTACAGGTTGAGGGCACTCTGCCCTCACCTCAAAAGTCCGGTGAAGTAGCGAAAGCTCACTTGGAGCTAGCTACGTAGTCCATTCAAAAAAAGAAATCATCATCATCATCATGTCTTTTTAAGTCTTCAATGCAGGAGCACGACCCTCTCCGCACTCTAGAGCCATGACGGTGTCTAGTTTCCCAGGTTATTTCCAAATTTTCTTTTTATCAAACCGACTGTTTTTCCAGGATTTTATTTTGTTAATGAGTGTCTGGCATAACTGCGATAGATTCTATCTAGCAAACGTCTTTAAGCTTTTAGTTTTAAGTTGAGTGGTGAACACTAATTCAGTCACTAAAGATAATAAATACTTAGATAAACGTTGTTTCATTGCATGAAAGCTTATGACAATAACCTAGTAAGGGTTACTAGTAGGGTCATGTCAATAACCTAGTAAGGGTTACACATTAACGAAAGTATACTATCCTGCAAGGGTTTTACTGTTAGTCTTGGATACTACATAAATCCAAAGGTATCAGGATCAAGTCGATACTTTTAACCTTCCCTAGCTTAAGGTAGATACTATTGTAACCTTTTAACTTGAAAAGAAAGAAAATATATTTGTATCTGTTCCTAAGGGGCTGTTTTTAATTTTTCAGCGCGTGTCACGTCGCGTTGGAACGCATATATCACGGGTGTCGCGGGTAATAACGCACGGAAATCTATGTGGCGGAATTTACGCGTTTTCCGTCCGGCTCCTGAAGGGCGAACAAGTACATGCGGTTGGGAAATTTAAATATTTTCTTATAAGAATAAAAGTTTATCGGAAAAATCGAAATAGATACGAGTATGTCGTAAAAATTTATTGAATGTAACTTTTTTTAGGAAAATTAAAAATATGGACAAGATAGAATGGGATAAAAATAGAAATAAGCACAATAAAAAAAATACAAGAGAACAATAATCTTTAAACTCAAAATTTTTATAAGATCACGGTCCATCCATCCATCCATCTCCTTTTTGTCTCCACTGCAGGAGCACGACCCTCTCTGTACTACCACAGCAATATAAGTATTAGCCATAGTCAGAGGATTTGGCCTACACTCTCCACGCTGGCCAGACGGGTTGGAGAGGTCTTTTTGATGTGACGTGACGATAATATTGATACAAAATATCCCTTTGTGGTTAGTGTGAATTGCTTTAATTATATTTTTTTTTTTTTCAAAAAAAGAAAAAAACTTTATTGTATCAACTGCGGCTTCCTGCATAGAGTATAAATATCGGCTGAGGCATTTAGCGCAAATCTACTAGCGAAAGCATAACAATAGGCGAATTTGTGGCTACCTTCACTATATCGATTCCGTTTTTCGTCTAAATAAATAAATAATAAAATATATACGGACAAATCACACAGATTGAGCTAGCCCCAAAGTAAGTTCGAGACTTGTGTTATGGGATACTAACTCAACGATAGAATATTTTATAACAAGTACACATATCGATAAACATCCAAGACCCAGGTCAATCTGAAAAAGATCGTTTTTCATTTTGACCTGACTGGGGATCGAACCCGGGACCATCCTTGTCGCAGCCTGGCGTGTTGACCGCTGCGCCACGGAGCTCGTCAAATATACAATAAATGGAATATGGATAGCTTTTAACGTGGCTTTAGGGTCTTAAGGTCTTTGGCTCTGTTTGTCCCGTGAGGGATAAAGACGTGATAATATGCCTGTATCTCGCTAAATCAGCATGAAATATTCATTTCTATGGGATAAGAAAAAAGATTCTATTTCAGCTTTGCAGGAACTTAAGCAATAAAAAGCTCTTATCACAAATCAAAACATTATTATTTAAACAGAAGCTTGTAAAAGATACTTTTTGCGGTCTATATTATTAAATTATCATCGGACTAACATGTCAATATCGTCTTTTTCTTACTTAATTTACTTATTTATATTACAAAATATACTATTGTTGAGTGAGCTAGGTCAATGTGTGATTTGTCATAATCATTGGTAAGAAACGAAACCCCTAAAGCCATTTTGTAACAAAACCTCAAACATTCAAAGTAGCCAGACTTAAAAAGCGGTACCTAAGTAACTGCCCCCAAGAGTAGCATACGACTTGCATGCATAATACCCTTTACGCTCTGCCATAATGTATTCGCGCCTTGCGCCGCCAAATCGCTCGCGAACAAAACCGTAGCCAAGGCAGGGGCTTTGACCCCCTTACTTTCAAACAACATGTTGTACTGTCACCCGCTTCAACATGTTGTTGAAGCGGGTCCAGTAGTAAATAAAACATAGGTATAGATAGCGTCGCAATTGTATTCTTCCCACGGAATGTAGAGTACAAATTCAAAAATGGGCTAGCTATTTTTTTATTTTTGATTCTCGTTCTTGCTAAACCAGGTCTTAGTTTTTGGGCTATTTGCTGCCTCGTGTTCACATACTAAGAAATATCTCTATTGCTAGCAATAGTCTCTTTCTTTGTAGTTTATTATAATCCGCCATCCCGCACGAGTGACGTAAGGTTATGTAAATAATTTTTTCTTATCATTTTTAAAAATATTTTTATGTACAAATATTTGGGTGAAAAAACTTAGATCCACAAAGGAAGCCCTGGCTACGGCCTTGCGCGAATACGATTGTTTTCGTCCGTATATAAATTATATGAGTTGACGGCATGCTATGAATACATGTATGAGACGCAAATTGATATTACCTCGTACGTTACGCTTTGGCTCCTTATGGAATCCTCGAAATTGGTTTTTTATGCCGTTTTAGGGTAAATTGTGACCGAAAAGTGTAAATGAGGGCGATAATGAAGGTCCTAATAATAAAGGGGACCCAGGAATTTGCTGGAGTGCTCCAGGAGCTCGATAAATGAGTCTTGATTAAGGGTTTTGAGAGTTTTCGTCGTATTTCTTTGATGTATGCTTTGCCTACTGGTCTTACTGAATTTATAATTTGTTTATGGTTTATTTATACGAGGACCTGTTTTTAGATTGTTCAATCATTTTTATTTTTATTTTTAGCGACTTTGTAAAGGACTTATTTATAAATAATAAAAGCATTTTTTTTTTTGTATGCGTATAAAATATCGACGACAGCTCCAACGATATCGATGATCGTGAGTGTTCGGAGGTGCGAAATAGATCTAGCTAGACTATACTAAATACTGGCATATTTTATTCGAAAGATAATTACTTATAAATATACTTAGAAGAAGATATTTTACAGTGGTTAAGATAACTTGAATTTCCTTAGCTCTAGGTATCGATAGCCACCCCATATTTATTGCCAGTTGGACGTTGGTTGACATTAAGCATAAAACGATACAATTTGCAACTCGTGTTTTGTGACACCGCCATGGACACGCTCTCATTCAGTACTGTATAGCAAAGCCATTAATTGGACGACATGTTGAATGATTTGTATACATAGATAGTAAAATGAGTGAGTCTAAATTTAATTTTAACCAAGTTGAGGAAACTCATGCTTTTTAATCGACTTCAAAAAAGGAGGGGGTTCTCAATTCGTCGTTATTTTTTTTTTAATTTATATTCCCCGGTTTCTCGAAAACGCCTGGACCAATTTATGAAATTATTTTTTGTTTGATCAGGTAATACTTTACAGATGGTCTCATAATATTTTTATCGAAATGTGTCGAGCTTAGGAAAAAATACACAAAAACCAAAGAAATATACTTTAATAATTATTATATAAAATTATTTGGTTTACACTAATTTCCATTCCACCACATATACTTGTGTTTATTAAAACAAATTGATAGGGTTGAAGTCGGTTATTGTATTTTGTTAAAAATATTTTAAATTATAATTTCGTAACTTACATCTTAACGCTAAAAATGTTCCCCTTTTTCACTAAAAGAGAAATAGTAGTTCTAAAAATATTTTGAAGGGTTATCTAGAGCTAAATTTTAAGTTATGTCTCGGTATTTCTTCGGGCTGCCAAATCGATGACTAATAGTAAGATAATAAAAAATCATATTGTATCCTTTTGCATATTATGCCAGTTTAAAAATGACATAGTAACAGCTAAGAAACCCTCGCAACCCTACTTCAATAACCATAATAAATATTCGCACGAACATCTCAATTCAACCCTGATAATGGGGGCCCTAAAAAGTACGCCTTCATTTATACCGGGGTCTATTCAGCCCACACTTAATTTGTATATTTTTACATTATGTAAGGCTTTGATAAAAGCGCCATTCACTGGCGATACATTTATTAAATGTATACATCTCGGACTTGAATACCGTCTGAGTGGGTAGACAGGTCTCAATTAGGGGCCAAAAGGCTTTCAGCTTATTTAGACGGGCTTGGGAGCGTGTGTCTTGGTTCCGTGTGGCTGTTTGTTTATAGTATTTTTACTGGTACAGTATATTTTACACAATTGCCCAAAATCGAGTAGAATGTTTTAACTATATTTAAGAAATTTGTGGCAGTTTTTCTCCTCTATTCAATTAATTAATGTAGACAGTTCAATATACTCCGTAATAAACTATGATTTTTCCGAAAAAATAATCATCATCATCATCATCATCATCAGGTCTTTCTAGTCTCCACTGCAGGAGCACGACCCTCTCTGTACCACCAGAGCCATATACTAGCCTGAGTAGTCAGAGGATTTGGAAAAAATAATCATGTCCGACTTAATGGTGATAATTCATCTTGCTCCGTCTTACTTTTAGACTCCATGAAAATTATTGTAAAAGTGAACAAGAAATATAAAAAACATAATAACTAAAAAGTTTCAAAGAATCTTCTTTCGCTAAATGAATCCGCTGGAATAGGACCTTTCTTGCTTTGTACCGATGCTTAAAGGGTTAAATCTAAATTAGTTTAAATGTGAAGAGTGATCGAATTAGTAAATTAGTGGTAATGGTTTATGTTTTATTGTTACTAGAAAGAAAATATTTGTTCAAAGTAAAGTAATAAAACACCGGCGCTGCCCATCATTACTCGAGGAAACGTCCGCGTTGAAAAGTTTCAAACGAGATCAATACAGGAACATCCTCGTAACATCGTCAGCTAATTGGCTAAGAAAAATTAATTCCGCCAAGGGGTTCCGTACCTGGAACGACGCCCAGAGGACCTTTATTAGGGCTCCCTACGAAAGAGTAAGCCGTTACCTACACTCAAATAATTGAACAATGTTCACAAAAATATGCAAATGAGATTTTGCCCGTGAAAATTAACTTTTTCATTATGAATTATGTCCTTGATGGTGTCTTCGCTGCGTCTTCTGGGAGTTTTTCGAGATTTTACAGCGGAAGGGGTCGGGTTATTCCGTCGGGAGCGAAAAAACGACGCCGTAAAGAAAGGGTTAAGTGTTTCGAAGTTCCCGTGTTGGCGAAATGCGAAATGAATTTTAGGCAAATGGCTCGGAATGATTTTAATGGTGACAGAGTTTGTGAAAGGTTTTCTTTGTGTAAACACCGGAAAACTTTATGATTTCTTTTTTGTTTGAATATTTTATCGGATTTTTTGATGCCTATGAAAATGTAATTTATTTAAATTATTTCATTTAGCCACGTCTACCCCGTAATGGAAAAATACATGATATATACATACCTACTGTATGTGTGTATGTATCAAAATTTTGCTGTTTTCAGTGGATGTGTTATTATTTGTACTTTTAATTGATTTTCGTGCAAGTAATACGTATGATTTTCATCCAATATTGATTCTAGTAGAACATAAATCGATAGATCTACTAGAATACACTATTCTATTCTATCTTTCTTATAATTAGACTAGAAATAGACCTCTACAACAACAGTGGTTGGATGTCTCACTTAGGCAATATTTAAATGCCTATCCCTTACACCTCCACACATTTGACATTACGCCGCTCATGATTCAGACATCCAACAAATAGCTATAAATCCTGCCAGCTTTACAATCCTGCGGTTCACACGGTGAATCAGCCATTGTGTTGTACCTGAGACATTTCAATCTGGTGGGCGGTAATTCAAGAGATCATACACTCTACAGTGGAGTCAATTATATACAGAACCTTTCTACTCGTATTATCTTCCTATATTTAATAGGTTGCCGTGTGGTGCCCCGCAGAGTAGCATAGGACCACTCCGATTCTTCCCGTGGATGTCGTAGAAGGCGACTTAGGAAACACAAGCTAGACAAAGAGAGCTCCAACCCGTCAGGCCAGCGTGAAGAGAGTAGGCCAAATCCTCTGACTGCTCTGGTTAATGCTCTGGCAGTTCAGAGAGGGTCATGCTCTTGCAGGGAAGACAACGAAAGACCTGATGATGAGAATGATGATGATTTAAGATTTGGCTAGCTAAGGTATGCCTAAGGCGACACCTGCCTGTCCAGTAAAGACTAGTTTCAGTCCTACGGCTTACACGGTGACTCAGTTATTGTGTTGTGCCTAAGCAATCTGAAGGGCCGCAATTCAAGAGATCATACGCTCTACAGTAGTCTCTATATACTCAACTTTTCATAAAATATCGCACAATATATATGACATTCCAAATTGAAAGTCTTGGAGTAACACCACTGTAGAGACAACATCGCTAAATGGCTCATAATTGGCGGCCGCGACAGAGATCGCACGAACGAAATCATTCAACGTGCGATCGAATGAATTGAGTGATTGAGATGTTAGCGGCTCGGTTTGTTTGTCTTTTGTTTATACAGCAAATTGTAGGGCGGTGATGGGTCGGATAGTGTTCATATTGCCAACTTGTTCCAGGTACTTTAAAGCACGTTTAAGTACTTACATATACTTTTAGATTTGGCCTATCGTAGATAGGTGAAAAATTATTTTAAAAATAGATATTCTGCTTACTTCTTTTTTAATATATTCATGTTCCACTAGATTAGGTACTCCTTGGTTGCAATTGAATCAAAATAAATGTAGGTATCGCGTGTAACTTAAAACTAAAGTGCTGATTCAGCCAGTCAATACGAACCACTTTTTCCATAGGACTAACTGCTGGGAAAACAATAATGTGCAGCCGGCCAGGTAATTTATATAGGCAATCATTTTTTTTTTCGAAATCCCAACACTGATGCTGTAGGAAAAATTATTCTCTTTGATGATCTGAGTCACGCCTTCAAAGTATTTTTGTTTGCCGAGAGTTAATTTACACGCAATATAGTGGTATTTCCCTGGAAATAATTGTATAGTACACCTACAAAACCAATAATTAATTCAAGTGTCAATCGAAAGAAAATAACGGAAGGAAATAAAAAAAGGAATTGACAGCCTCCTCCTTTTTTAGTTAGTTAAAAAAATGCTCTCAGTTAAATTTATAAAAATACTTGCACCCACACTGGCTGGAATATCACAGAAGCCAGAATTGATTCCCAATTCGCGTGGCTATTTATACTCAATCAGCGTTAGTCCTGGGGCCCGCGGCGCTCATCAGCCGGTCAAACAGTGTCCTTTGCCGACAACCCTGTTTACACAGACTGATCAAAGGTCGCAATACTAATCATAATTATTTGTTGTGGTAGAGCCACGCTACCAGTGAAATTCATTTTTGCTAGTAGCATGAATGGGCCGGCTCGTCCAGGGAAGTACCACACTCTTACTGAAAATCGACGTATGAGTACTAGCTATATCGCTGCTATGCTTCGTTCGGTGAGTGAGAGAGCCGGAGGTCCATCCCCTCTCCCCTCTGGAGGGGAAAAATAAAAGGCCGGCAACGCTATTGTCACACCCCTGATGTTACAGTTGTCCATGGGCAGCGGCGATCACTTACCATCAGGTGACCCGCTTGCTCGTTTGCCGTCCTATGACATAAAAAAAATGTTTTAACTGTTCTCATATTTTAATATTTATTTATCTCAGTGGGCTAGTGATGGTTTGGCTACCACGTTAATTCAGAGTTAATCTTAAGAATATTTTCCTTTAATTGACTCTGAATTAATTCTACAATTACTTGAATGGCAATAACAAACAAATATTATGTTAAATTTAATAAAAATACTTGCGTCCGCTGGCTGTAATATCACAGAGGCCAAAATTGATTCCCAATTCGCTTGGCTATTTATACTCAATGCTAGTCCGGGGGCCCGCGGCGCTCATCAGTCGGTCAAACAGTGTCCTTTGCCGACAACCCTGTTTACACAGACTGATCAAAGGTCGTAATACTGATTATAATTATGTTTTTAATTGTTTTCATATTTTTGATATTTATTTATCGCAGTCAGAGATAGGGTTTGCTGCCACTTTCTTTTTTTAATACATTGGGAATTTGCTTCGCCGCGTATATCGCGCTCATTCTACTTAATAGGAAAGGATAACAAAAACTTGAATAGCCGTAAACCATGAGTACTAAGCTACTATTTCAATCATAAAGATTTAGACGAGGTTTAACCTAGAATTAAATAAATGAAATGCAGTGTAGAGTGGTCAATAATAATAAATGCAAGTACCAGTGCTACTATAATTTCATAATTGGACATTTTGGTGCAGTATACGTAAATACACTCACAGTTTGTTTGTTTGTTTTTCGTGTGTGTAAGTGGCCAACACTAGTGTCAGATTTTTCAAACTGCCTAAAGGCATCTAACATCACAGTCATCAGCATCATAGGGCGACTCATGCTTGCTCTTTGGCACAAAATTCGATCACCTTTAGTTTTCAGCCCATCAGTCCATTAAAACAGAATCAATTATCAATTAATCATTGTATCATTGAAACTAACCTGAGCTAAAGACACTAATTTGAAGTCGCTTAGATAAAAATAAAATTTTGTAACAATCAATAAATAAATTAGCGACCGCAATGAAGAACAGGGTTTCATTAAAGTATACTCGACTAGTAACTACGTACACGAAAATCCTAAGATATTTAAGACAACGATAACTTCCCAGCTAAACATTCCCCACGAAAAAATCAAGTTCGAAAAGTTTTATTTTACTTAGACCGATTTTTTCTCCACATTTAAACCATTAGCCAATAAGAAAAGCGGAATCTGACCTAAAAGCGAAACAAAACGAAGAAACTTAAAGTTACCTTTTTTCAGGAAAGTCGAGTTAGCGAACAAAGGCTTGGATAACGAAATGAAGGCGGAAGAAGCCACCCCGGGGGAGGGAGGGGGGTGGTTGTCGCTTTAACTGCCCACTATCTAGTATGTACAAAGTATCTGTGCTTTGCAGTGTAGAATTCTTTAGGGTTTGATTCTAGAGCATAAAATGTTGGGATAGATTTTCGTTACTGTTTTTTTTTTCTTTGCTTGTCATCTCTACCTACTTATGACAATATCTCTGACGGTATTAATTAACGTTATAGTTATTTGAGTAACAGTAAAATTTGGATTTTGGGGACTCGTGACCAACAACTTCTTAAGATTCTTGAGAAACTTTTAATGAATGCCATAGATCGTCATTTTAAGCTCAGAAATCAGTATTATTTATAAAAAAAAAACCGACTGCCCTTTATCCATTTTTGACAGTTTTCGTGCGCCATATTGATTTGTTGCTGAGGTCACGTAGCCTATGAAACTCTGGGGAAGAATACGAATCTGATGACAGATTACGTTGGTTTAATGCTCTAAGCAGATTACACTTCAAAATTGGTCTAACTTGCAACAGACATACCTATGTAATACACGGTAGTTGTCAACATTTAGTAAATAGACCTCCTGACTATGAATCCGAAATCCACACGGATAAAGATACACTAAAACTTCTAGAGAACCTACAAAAAAAAATGCAATATCTCCAAATCTTTAACTCAATACGGCCCAGGCTTTTGAGGCTTTCAAAAGCGTTCTACTAAACTTACTTTATAATTTTCTACATTTCCACAGAAGCCAGCCCCGAAGCCTTTTTAAAGAGGCAGTGTCACCGCAATGTCGCCCCTCACCACGCCCTTTTGCGACAAAGCCTGCGACCACGCCCATCGCGACATTTTCCACCAATCGCAAGCCTCAAGTTTTTTATGGAGACATTACGTTACGGATCTAGCGGAGTAATATGAGGCTTGGGAGGACGGAGGAGGAGAGTGGAGGTAAATACTTGCGGTATGTAATGCGGTTTAGTTGGTTGGTACAGTCAACAGTGGAGCTAGTTTCTCTATATTGATTCTATACGGCCGTAATAAATAGTTTCTATATAGAGTTCTTTAGTAAATTTGGTTGGAGAGATAACTACCTATTGAATTTGTCTGAAGAAATATAAAAAATCTTTCACTAAGTATAGATTAGAGCAGCGGACAGAGACGTGTAAGTACCTAAGGGGGAGGCTTTTGCCCAGCAGTGGGACATAGCAACCAAAGGCAAAGAAAAAAAAAGGACCTATAGATTTTAATTTATGTACAGTGTGCCCATACCTAGGTGCTAAACTACCTACGAGTAAGATCGCAGGCCCCTTTAATTTTTATTTGGCTCTTAACTTTGGTCAATTTAGTTAAGTAAGTAGCCACCCTAAAGTACTCGTAAAAGGGTTTATTATTTGAACCTCATAAAAACAAAGACCCTAGTTTACTTACATTTGCTCTCCTTTATTTCGAGTGGAATAACAAGACTTCTTAAGATGCTGCCTCCATTTTAACCCTTGAGCCGCAATATTTGATTACGCACTAAATAATCGGCCCGGAGGCCAATAAAAGTGGCATAAACATAAAAATCGCATAGCATAGCGGAGGGGAGACGCCCGTCCGAGGGGTGGGGGCGGGGGGCAAAAAGCTCAAGTGCAGAGGCTGTATCGATCGAAGCGACCGGCGACATGGCCGGGTCACACGGAGGTCGCCGCTTGAGTGACGGGCGGAGCGAGAGCGGATTTAGAAATTGCAATTTAGAATTTTTATTTGTGGTAGAGTCTCGCTCGGTAGCGAGACTCTAAAATCACTTTTGCTAGTAGATGAATGGGCCGGCTCGTCCGGGGAAGTACCACACTCTCACAGATAATCGACATTTGAGTAGTAGCTTTACCGCTGCTATGCTCCGTTCAGTGAGTGAGAGAGCCGGAGGCCCATCTCCCGCTCCCTCTAGGGAGGGAAAAATAAAAGGCCGGCAACGCTCCTGTGACACCCCTGTTGTTGCAGTTGTCCATGGGAAGCGGGGATCACTTCCCACCAGGTGACCCGCTTGCTCGTTTGCCGCCCTATGAAATAAAAAAAAACCTTTTTAGCAGTTGGATAAAAAGGCGGGATTAAGGGGTTTCGCTTGAAACAACTGATGACATGTCAAGTTCAAATTAAGATCGTCAATTGAGTGATAAACAAAAGTGGATTTGAGTATCTAGCGATTTGGGAATTTTACGACAGAAACTTAACTGAAAAAAAGTTTCGACCAAAACAAGAGCAGCAAGTACCTAATCTTCATATAACAAAATTTCTGCTTCTTCTGTGTGATTTTACTAAATATACTTATTGATAAAAAAGCCAGTTTGAAATGTCAACCCTCATGCAATGAAAATTACTATCAGGTTGAGCATGTTTCTTATTAAACAACCCTTATATATAGTCAAAAAATTTCACTGAATTTAAAAAAAATCATGACCTAATCGTTTTTGATGAAATAATTCAAACTGAACTTGATAGATTTAACAGACTATTAAAAGAAGTTCAATTCCTTTGTCCTCCATAAAAATGTAATTCACTCCCTTTCATCCCGCCTGACAAAGTGTCTCAACGCCCCATCGACTTTATAGAAGACAAACAGACAGTGAATCTTTCAGAGGCGCGAAATTAATATCAGTTTTCTTCTCGACAATTACGCCGGCCGTATCACTGCCGGTGTCGGAAAAAGATTATGAAGCGTAGAAGGTATTTTTCTGGTTAAATAGATAAAACGGGTTTGCGATTTTGGTGTCAGTAACAAGGTCTTAGATTATTTATGGGCGTATTTCCTAGTTCTGTTCCCAGTTCAGGGTTTGGAACATTAAAGATAGCATAATGGATGTAGTAGAGTCCCGTAAAAACCTTGCCAGATCTCGGGCTTAATGAAACGCTTCATATCACTGGTGAGGATGCAACCGGAAAAACGCTCAGATAGACGCACAGAAACGCTCATGGTAAGGTTGTCTTAAGGATACATAAATTTTGTGGGGCCAGTTTCAATTGGAATTAAACGGAAATATCGTAAAAAAATGTTCTGCGAGGCCTTAGGTCACCCTTTAAAGTATTTAATGAACTTTTGTTAAGGTTCAGTTTATTGTGTGAAAGTTTTCGCCAAAAACGACCGCTTTTGACAAAAACGCCAAAAAAGCTTCACGTTGTTCCTTTAAATTGTAAACAGTAGTTAAAAAAATAATAGTTCGAAGGGAAATCTAAGGCTTTGCAGAACAAAAAATTAAATTATTTATTTCAGTGCAGTCAGCACTGGACCCCTGAAAATTCATGCTCCTCCATAATGAAACTCTATGAATCGTTAGTAAAATACAATCTGATTGATTCCGTTCCGTAACAAAGTCAGTTATTGCAAAAATAAAATAAAATGCATAAACAAATAAAATAGATGTTTTAATACAATATGTATTCTTTGTTTGAGTTGATTATTGAAGTTCTTGAGTAGAATAGGACCACTCCAAGCCCTCCCGTGGATGTCGTAGAAAGCGACTAAGGAAACACAAGCTAAACAAAACTTATAGACGTCAAAGAAACCTCTCCAACCCGTCTGGCCAGCGTGGAGAGTGTAGGCCAAATCCTCTGTCTGCCCTGGCTGATATATGTCTCTGGTAGTACAGAGAGGGTCGTGCTCCTGCAGTGGAGACTAACAAAGACCTGTTGATGATGATTGATGATTGAAGTTCGAGTTTCCAAATGCCACACTACCAACTATCAACTCGGCCAAAAAGTAACAGGTGCGTGTTCGCGGACAATACTAGCTGCACCATAATCAGTTTCAGGTGCGTCTTTGCGAACAATAGCTGCACCATAAACAATCTGTGCCTTCTGCGAAAATTTCCTTCTTTGTCCATCTCTCAAGAGGGCCTAATTTGACTCGCGACAACCGGCCGATTAAATTTTAATATTTGAAAAGCGCTCAGAGCTCAGACGACGGAGCGGGGGCCGTGTCGTTTTGTTCCGCTTTTTGATTGCGATGCGTTTGTTTCCTTGTAATCCAGCTGTAATGGCTACGGAGTTGATTTGTTTATATTTTACGGCGCCTGGGAGGATACGAATGTCAGTTGTGGGATTTGTTTTTAGGTTTTCATTGGGCATAGTAGAAAGTTTCTCGTTTAGCAAAACATCGTGCCATCAAAACTGTAGATATTTTTCAAAATAAGCATAATTTAGACTTCAGTAGCGTTATCACAGTTTTACTAAACGCGGCCTTTGTTCTTTCTTATCTTCAATGGGTCCTATAAAATATAAAAAGCACGACTTTCACTTTCGGGTTATTTTGTTTTGCCTTATTTTCGATGTGCTTCGGTTCTACTTTGCTCTGTTACTGTACCTAAATATCTAACTAATATCTCTAAGTTCACTGTTAATTCAGCATTTATGATATACCTACGACACGTTTATTTACTATATCTAAAAAGTAAAATATCTTCATTCCCAAAATCAAACCCAGTTGCGTTGTCCGAGGCTAAAAGCTACTTGTTTAAAAAAAATTGTAGTATACCTGACTCATCCCTAATATAAGTTTCTACTCTTATCTTCAAAATTATGTTTCATATCCTTTATTTATTTTCCTACGATATGCCTACAATTCAACACAGCCACATAAAGAGGTGGCAATATTTCGCCAATTACTAAGGTTCCAATAGCAAAGAGTTGTTTACGGCCCGGCCCGGCGCCCGGGCTTGCAATAAAGAATACCAATGCGGTCCCGCGGGAGCGCCCGGGACGCCGGACCGAAGGGGTGATGGGATCGAGTGGAGCTGAGTGTTTTTTCAATTAAACGTACGCTGTTTACTTGCTCGGAATAGAGGTGATTTTCAACCATTTTCAACGGTTTAGTGCAGCTTTGAGAGCTCTTGGTAATGCTTTGGACTGTATTATAAGGGATTATAACTTTCAATCCGATTTTGAGCGTATGAACTCGAATATTTTTTTTAAATATACAACACACTTAAAATTTTCCCGCGATTACGGCCGCGTCCCCCTTTTTCTTCCCTTTAGGGGTTAAATTCAAAAAATCCTTTTTATGTACTCACTAACATCATGAAAGGTACCAAATTTAAAGTTTCTAGTGACGGAAATTTCAGCTGTGCGATGATATACTCATAGGTCCCGGGCGCCTGGGCTCGCAAACATCAACAGGTCTTTTTACTCTCCACTGCAGGAGCACGACCCTTTCGGTACTACCCGAGCCATATATTAGCCAGAGCAGTTAGAGAATTTGGCTTACACTCTCCACGCTAGCCAGACGGGTTGGAGAGGTTTCTTTGATGTTTATAAGCTTTGTTTAGCTTGTTTTCTAAGTCGCCTTCTACGACATCTACGGGAAGACTTGGAGTGGTCTTATTCTACTCTGCCGGGAACCAAACAGCCTGGGTTCGCAAAAAAGAATACCAATGCAGTCCCGCGGGAACGCCCGGGATGCCGGACCGAAGGGGTGATGGGATCGAGAGCTGAGTGTTTTTTCAATTAAACGTATGCTGTTTACGCGGTCTTGCTCGGAATAGAGGCGATTTACAACCATTTTTAACGGTTTAGTGCAGTTTTGAGGGCGCTTGTTTAGGTGTATGCTTTCGACTGTATAATAAGGAATTATTAAATTTTGACCCGTTTTTGATAGTGGGAGCTCGCCTATTTTTAAAAATATACTACCCAACTTTATTGATACAGCTTATAGAGGCCCAATCGAAGATTTTTTACAATGGCCTGAAAAAGAATAGATAGGTATGGAATTAAATAGAATATGAAATTTGTTTTTTGTTTCTCCTCTTTTACTCCTTTTCTCATGAAAATGTAATTTAACTGAAACCACAACACATCTAAATATGATTTTATTTATAATTAAGTTTGCTGAATATCATAAGGCACAAAGTGATTAAAAAAATATTTAGTAATTGATGCAGTTTCTCCAATTACCTACTTTCGTATCAGTTTCAAAACAATCATTTTGTTTTATTTGTTTCGATTGAGGAACACATAAATAATTAACAATAGCAAAGTATAAGTGATCGAAAACTAGCTATATAGTACTAGTCTATCACTAGCGGTTGATCAAGATAGTCATTGTATTTTATGGTTGACAAATGTTAGTTTAGAGCATACTTAATTTTTTAGAAAAGTATGCTGATGAATATAACGAGCCACATACAGATTTTAAATAACACACATTAACAATGCAACAAATGATACACGCAAACACCGAGATGGGATAATTGCAATAATTCCCTGAAACACTTGCTTTTCGCGCAAGCAATTTCCATAACCTTGAACAAACATTGTCGCGTTTAAGCACCGCGAAATATTATCTTGCCGTCTCTTTTCCTTCCATATGTTAGAAAGAGTAGGGTATATTGTTTTTCTTTTATATTTTGGGGTTAACGAAATTGAACATGCGTCCAAGAGTGGGCAGACAAAATAAAATATGTCCGCGGGCGTAAAACAGGTAGCTTGCAATCATTTAATTTGGACCTGTCAGTACGTCGCCCAACGGTTTTGATACTTGCACGTGTCAGCCCTTAATTTTGTGAAAAAAGTGGAAAAAGAAGTGTGAAGCAGTCAAATGAAAATACCCGAACTGAACCAGACTGATAATTTTCGTTTTCTTGCAGTATAAAAATACCAAACTGATAATTTTCGTTTTCTTGCAGTATAAAAATACCAAACTGATAATTTTCGTTTTCTTGCAGTATAAAAATACCAGGCTGATAATTTTCGTATTATATTTGCTTTTTTTAATGTAAAGGAATGTACCATCACCCAGCAGTATATAAATTTTCCTAAGTAAAATTCAAACCACAATAAATTACTGCGATAATAAATATATCTCTGTTAATATAGAGAGTTCTATTATGAACTCGAGAGAGAAGTTATATTATATCTTTAAACGCGTAAATTAACATATTCGTATATATAGTAATCGTAAATACCATACCAATATATAAAAAACTTATGAAACTTCATACTCGATAGAGTATTTTGATTATGGAATATATAATTTTTATTGGATGTCCAAGTAAAGGAATACTAGTACTTTGACTAATCTACTAGTTATTTATCAAGGAGCCAACACATTTATTATTTTTAACAAGGTTTTCAATGAAGAAATATAAAAAATTCTGCCCTACCTAAGGAAATATGGCAATTATACTCGGAATGATGTAAAAATTTTTACGTCTCCATATATGTAAGTATTTAGAATTTATGGAGAGAGATACCTACTAACTTTTCCAATTTTTTGGTAATCGTATTAAACATGCAGGCAATCTGCCCCACCTAACATCAAACACCGCTAATCAGCGTACAGCTTCCCAATACTGGCAGTTTATTGAAATACGCCGATTATTTTAATTCCACATCCGGTGGCGATTTGGGGATGAATCTTAATGGAGCAACGCAACGATAGAGCATTAGGATAATGGTAGGACGCGGACGAGAAATGCTTCGTTTTTGTTTTCTAATTAACCCTTACCCCAAAACAGAGAGTATAGAACTACAACAGATGTTCAAAGTTGGAGACTACAAAAGTAAAACCCTTGTGAGTACTTTTTTTGCTAGCCTATAGATATTGTGTCCCACTGCTGGACAAAGGCCTCCCCCTAAATGTTCCACTCCTTTCGATACTGCGCTTTATCTGGCTTTCCTTGTTAAGTACTTTGCATACTACAAAAATATCTTACTTTTCGCACGCCAATTGAGAGTGTTTTTATGGACTCTAGTGAGCGTTCGCTACTTTACCGGGCGTTTGAGGCAAGGAAAGACTGTCCTCAATCTGTATAGACTGGTTGTACAAACCTGCAGGCTTATTTGCTAACTTTTGACAACTACGGTGTATCATTAAAACTAACGTGAGATAAAGACATACAAGACCAGACTCGTCAGGAGCCCATTTTCAAGGCGAGTGCGGGACGCGCGGCGGTGGATCCCGAACTCACCGCCGCGCGTCCCGCACTCGCCTTGAAAATGGGCTCCTGACGAGTCCGAAACTATAGTCGGCAATCCCGACAAATAGGGCGTGAGTGACCCGCTGATATATATATAACTACGGTATACATCATTTTCATGGTAACTTCAATATTCATTACGGCTTCGGTATGAATGACTATTTTTATTTAAGATATGAAAATTGTAATGGATGCTAAAGTGACAAATCGTTGTACACCGAGTTAGCAAATCGGCCTGGTGGTGCAAACTATTTCTCGCTCTTGTAATGAACATTTCATAAACTTTATTATTATAGCCTCTACCTTTTTCTTTTACTATCGGCGGTTGGTATCGGCGAGAGAGAAAAGTTCATATGAGTTCAGTAGCACAGACCTCAGATGACTTTTTTCTCTCGCCATACTCTCTGGTTATTTCTGGGCTGTCTGTATTTTGTACTCCTACTGCCCATTTCATATGCAAATTACGTGCTATACGCACTTTCATTCTAATTATGGGACTGTGTTGTACCGGCGGTCAATGGTTGTGTTATGCTCATGTTTGATGATCTCTGTTATTAAGGACAATGTGCTCCCCGTGAGATCGGAAATATACAAAATACTGACCAGCAGATTATGAATGAAGAAGGCTCGTAATGGCTACTTAGACATGAAATAAATGGCCTGGGATTATGTTTAAAAAATAATGTTCATAAATAAAAGTTTTCGGTACTGCTCAAGAATGGAACAACAGTTTACTTCTCAGTAATGGTTTTTTGGTTTAAGATGAGTAGGTATCAAGTCAAGATATATTATACTGTTATCACAAAAGAATACATTTGCATAGATTTACAAATTATATCTGCGTAGGTACATACTATTCAAGTCAGACAATCAGATAGGCTTTAGAGGGCTGCAGCCATGTCCTTCAGCCCTCCGGGCACTGTGACGGAGGCACCGTAGGCGCCACTCACGAAGCCCATGGTGACGTGTCCAATGACCACAGCTAACAATACTTTATACAATTACTCTTTCTTTAGTAGGAAATAATGCGGTGCCGGTAGAGATTATTGATATTTAGGGTAATTTGTCACTGCCTGTGACACGGATGGTCCCGGGTTCGATCCCCGGTCTGGTCAAGATGAAAAACTATCTTTTTCAGATTGACCTGGGTCTTGGATGTTTATCTATATATGTATTTGTAATAAAATATAGTATCGTCGAGTTAGTATCCCATAACACAAGTCTTATTAAGAACTTACTTTGGGGCTAGCTCAATCTGTGTGATATGTCCGTATATATTTATTATTATTTATTTATCTTCCATCGATGCTGGTCTGGGAGAAAATAAAAGACCGTGGAACCCAGCTGTGGCAAAAATCGAATAAGTCACGAAACTATCAATATGTGGGATTATCTTGAGCCAATAACTCTTTCATTAATACACACACGCACATGAAACATCTTTTCTATTTTAAAAAAACATTCAATAGTCAATGCTAACATAATAAAACTATGTACACTTCAGAATAACATCTTTCTACATTAGAACTTGACGACACCTCAGCGGCATAATGTCTATTATACCGACAATGCTACTAGTAAAACCCACCTTAAACGTACGGCTGACTAAAGCTTAAAACTTTATTTTACTACCTTTTATCTCCTCTCCAGTTTACCCACACGGTTCAGGTGTTACAAAATTAGATACCTTCTAAAATCACCACCAAACTACGAAAATCAATATTAGCGATGTTCTCGAGCCAATAACAGTGTCATTAGCGGCCATAAAACACATTTCTATTCAAACAGACACTCAAATAGTCAAACGGCAACACGATAGCAGCTGTCGAACATGACTCCAAGAGTTATTCTCGAGACACTTCACAATCTCTACATATAATAAATGTGGATAGAACTTGGCGACAGGCAAAATGTCTCTACTGCCTATGCTTCTAGTATAACCCCACCCTAAATGCACGGCTGAGTAAAGCTTAGGTAAAACTTTATTTAACTACCTTTTATCTTCTCTTCAGTTTACTCACACGGTTTAGGTGTTACAACACTAGATACCTTCTAAGATCACCACAAAACTACCAAAATCAATATTAGCGATGTTCTGGAGCCAATAACAGTGTCATTAGCGGCCATAAAACACATTTCTATTCAAACAGACACTCAAATAGTCAAACGGCAACACGATAACAGCTGTCGAACATGCCTTGTAGGGCTATTCCCGAGACATTTCACAATCTCTACGAATAATACATAAATGTGGATTGAACTTGGCGACCTTATAGCAGCAGAAAGTCTATACTTACCATAATAAGACCATATTATAGCAATTACGTATATAGCCAAAATAATTCTGAATTTTAAATAATAGTTTAGTCAAAACCAATATTAATGTTCCCTTTAAAAAATACCGGAAAAGCGTTTACTCGTATACGAGATGTTTGGCACATTTTTTTTTACCTAAAGACCCAGCATCAACAATTTCTTTACTGGAAGACATCATGCAGACAGCATGGCCCTGGTAACGATAGCAAAGACGTGGAGTGTTGCTGATAGCGACCCTTCCACTGAAAATAGCCAGTTATAAAGTATCTATACGGATGAAGATAAATTTGAAAACTTTCCATTTATACTTATTTTTTTGGTAAATACAAATACCTAGTGCAGAAAATTGAATCTTTCTTAAAGAAGAAAGAATAACCCTTCTCAAACTACCCTCAACTCATAACCCCATCGTATTTCCATAACCTTTATGAGAAGGAAAAAAATAATGGGCACTTGCAACAAATGCCACTGAGGGTCAATACGTGTCCCTCGTGTGATGAAATGCGACAATCCAAATGACGTGTGACACGGACGTGACCCTTGATACAGGGGACACACTGCCGATGGGAACGAAAAGCTAAAACACCCAACAAATATGGCGCGGCGCGGTGCTGTGAAATGTGCCATGCTGTGAAATGTGTATTTTATTTACCTAGGAAAACCAACAGCTATTTACATAAAAACTATGCAAAATTATAGTCAGATACAGTCAATAACAAGTTTTCTTCGCAGGTTTTTAACTAGACTGGTCGAGTTGCGAGTACTCAGTAACTAAACATATAAGTAAGATTTTAATAACTAAATCACTTGCTATTTGATTCACGGCACAACGACGGCTTTTGTTTGAAGGTTCTATCAACATGTTATTGATACACGATTATAAAATATCACAATCCGAATTATGAAAAACCAAAAACGATACGTCTAAACAGAAATTATGTTATTCAATTAAGTTTTTAATACTACTTAACAAGGAAGTTTGTAAAGCTTTTGAAAATTCGTAAATAGTTACTTGTTTATGTACGCAGAAATTAGGGTAGGTAATGGTAATGTTTCGTATAAGGAAAGATCAGTGTCCTCACACTTTTCGATAGCTCTATCATTTTAGCTTAATATGATTTTATTTTGCCAAAAATAATCAGTGTATGTTTCCTTCCACAATATGACGCTTTGCTCTTAAATATCAGGTACTTAGACATTATAATTGCACTTTCAGAATAAAGTGGTTCTGATTGACTGGAAGAGATCCAGAGATAAGTCCGCCACTGTGTATATTTTCTTTTACTTTTACATTTTTTTTTATTTTTTTGTTTGTTTTTACAAAAAAAATATGATACAATATCTAATATATATTATTAAAAGGAGTCCCTTTAGGCAAGGTTCCGAAGATACTGGCGGCGTTCCCCCTTTGAATAGCAAGACTAATTCTTTGTCCGAGGTAGCTGCTAGCTCTTCGGTCTCCTGTGACGTCGACTAACCTTTTTGCTATTTCCTTAAAAAGGCTTGTAGCGCTAGGACCCCACGGACCAAGGGTCTCGACACCGAATAGGACAAAATCATATTCGGAGCCTAGACCCCTGTATTTGTAAGCTTTAGCTTTTTCAGCCGCTTCACAAGCCGCACCAGCTCTGTTGTTGGTTCCATGTAGATGAGAAGGGGCCAGCGTGTCTGAACAGGTTGCATCCCATACCAGCACCCGGCCCATCTTCCATGGATGCATTTATTCCTTTTAAAGTTTACCTATCTTGTTTTTTTACGTACAATGCAGTGTGTCCGAAATCCAAAGAAGGGTCTTGCAGACCCTCCGGAAGGGGTCTCAGCCTTCCGGGATTTGGGGAATTCTGCCAATGCTGGCGGCCAGTTTGCCAAGATTGGCCGGTGAGAAATCTTGCACTTCGGAAATTCTTTCATGTTTGGATTTGGTAAGCGGTGACCTGTGTTATTGTGTTGACATTTCCTTTTCAAAGTTCAGTCACCTGTGAAATATTGTTGTTTGATGTATGACTTCGTAGTCATAGCCTTACCGGCTTTGACTAGAGTGAGTATAATAAATGAATAATAACAAGGTCGCATTAGATTTTTTTTATCTATCTGTATCATCATCAGAACGTATTCTCGGTTGCATCCTCAGCAGTAACGCTCTGTATGTCACCATAATATATATTATGTATCTTTCAATTCTTGTTACATACAAGAATATACAGAATGATTTCGAACCCATTTGGAATATTTAAATCTCAGAAACAGATTCACTCAAAACTAAAACGAAATATATAAATCCCCAAAAATAAAACGAAATATAAAAAGATCTGAATCTACCACGCTAATTAACCATTGCTCTTTTATATTTTCTTCTTACTTTTTTATAACATCGGGTCATTATTACAAATAAGGATTCTATCTAAGTTTCAGACTATCGATAATATTAAAACCAAAACACAAATAAATGACCACATCAATCTACTGTCTGTCTCCTTTATTAAATCTTCAAGGAATGTATCTCGGAAACATTTTCAATATTTCCGCCCAGAGCTGGGCCAGGGCGGAGTTTCCACAAGTATCGAACTTATCTCGTGCATAATGGATGTGCCCTGATAGACTCCCGTAAGTGATTGATAGAGACCTTGTGAGAGAACGCGGTACGGTCGAGGAATTCGATACCCGAAAAAAGTCTAAATAGATATCTAATGTTAGGCAGGTTGCATTATTTAAAAAAGAAAACAAAAAACCCGACTGCCGTTTTGACAGTTTACGTCCTCCACATTATCCAATATCTCTCCACATTATCATCTCCACATTATAATATCTGACACTCCGGTAAAGCAAGCCGTTTGGGCATCAGAAGGCAACAATAGAACAGACGTTATTGCATACATACATACGCGCGAAATACATTATCCTTCTTCTGGGTGGGTCAGTAAAAAAAACAAAAAGAGCATGCCTGCAGGAGGCTATACTCTGCCGGGAACCACACGGCGCATTTGTAATTTTTTAATTTGTAAATCATAATTTTATAGGGAAATTAAAAAAAAATCTATCGCTTTTTGTATGAAAACTTACAGGTAGTCAATCTTTTTAACATTTGAATAGGCTTATTCTATTCTTTAATTCACATCTTTGTTTGACCCCATTTCAGCAAATTCGTCGGATTACGGCGATTAGAAACAACTCCAAACTAGAACTTTGAGATGAACTGAAATTAGATCTTCAGACAATGCTGCAGAGGATCTTTGTTGAGCTCTCGTCATTCTTCATCCTAGTATTTTCCGGTTGCGTCCTCAGCTAAGATCCGTTGGAGCCCGGGGACCGCTGTTATAACAGGATTTATTTCTGTGATATGAATTGGTGAAAGTTTTTTTGGCCTGACGCCTGCCTGATGCCTGCTATCTTTGAGTATTTTCAGAACCGCGGAAATACCTGTAAAAATTAATTACATAAATGACCGCGCCGGAAACTGAACCTATGTATCGAAGGCTGGAGCGTTAACCACTGCGCCACGACGACCGTCCTGTTAGTCTCTAGCCAATTTTAAAAATTTAAATAATCTAATCAATATAAAAATTTACAACTAAAATAATAAAGAGATAAATCAAGTTCCTGCGACTGAAGTAGCTGATTAAAAATTCACATTCTTAATCAGCCATCAGTCAACCATCCTTGGTTGAAACTAATTCTAAGGTAATTAAAACGGTTATCCCAAAATATTAGGCGGGTACTAATCTTTTTGTCTATGATGTCCTGGAAGTATCTAATTCAATTCCCTAAGCGGAAGCCCCCGCGAAATATCTCCATTAAAATATATCAGTAGTCATGCGATGACGGATCGGCGCATTGTTGTGCTAATGTGGACACAGCGGCACAACTTTTAATGTTGCCAACCCCCGGAAAACGGAACTTAGTTCCGAAGAATGTTATGTATAATGTTATATAATCTGTATATACTGCGTAGTACATCTTCAAGTGCAGTAAACATAATAAGAAAAATTCCTGGCCACGGGAGAGCATTAGAGTTCTTGGCGGGAATTTTTGCGGACTATACGGACTTCGTTTATGAATGTCTTGCAAATTGATTAGGTAACTATTTTTAAACCCTTAAACCGAAATAAAACGTAATTATCTTATGCTGGGCGTAATGCCGTATGGTACTCGGCAGAATAGAATAAGACCACTCCAACTCGTACAAAGTGTATGTCGTAGAAGGCGAGTTAAAGAACACAGTGCAGACTAACAAAGACTTGATGATGACTTTTTTTTATTTTAATGTTGCCAACCCCTAAAATGCGCAACTTGGTTCCGAAGTATGTTGTGTACAATGTTATATAATCTGTGGGTATTCTGCAGTAATCATAGTATGAAAAATATTTTGAATTTCGTGGTGGGGAATTTTAGCGGACTATACGGTGTGCGTTTTCATTTGTTTTGCAAATTGATTAGGTGACTATTTTTAACCCATTAAACTGAAATAAAAAGTAATAAGTTATATTATATACCTTATGAAACACAGTGCAATGGAGACTAACAAACACCTGTTGTTGATGAAGTTATATATCTACATAGATATAAAAAGGTGCCTGTGCCAACGACATATTGTTTTTAATTAAAACACGAGTCAGCAGAACTCGTGTGTACACAATCTATCATGTGCATTAATACGATTTACACCCAATAGTATTCCATTTTACACATAAGACTTGATAAGGAATAATAACATCGATTACATACATAATATGCATACATATAAATGCTCGTGACTATGCAAATCTGATGCAAGAAAAAATCATTAACGAAGGTTTTTTACTGAAAATTAATCAAGTAGCTAAGCTCCAGCGGACACCCGTGTTAAGAGGTTTTCTTCGAATATTATTGCCATGACATGCAAAATACTAAAACAAATGAAAATTTCTCAGTGCCATTGACAAACAATCATTAATTACGAGGCACTTTAGCAGATGTCGCGCAACATTCCGCGACTCGTTAGTGAGGGAAGCGGGCACCGACCATAGACCTTTTTAACCTAAAGATGTGTTACAAATCCTAAAAGCCTTGGGTACCGATAGAAAAGTTAAATAGTGCGTGCACTATTTCTGGATTTTAGTTAAAATTTACCTGAATCTACTTAACCATAATTCATTTTTTTTAAGAAAGGAATTGTATTAATTTATTGCATAATTAAACCTGACTACACGACTAAGCGTACGGCAGGTAAAGTAAGCGTATAAACATGTCAACTGGGTTTACATACCACAAAAGATTTCTAAATATAAAAAAGTGTTCAAAAACTGACAATATTTAAAAAAAGAAAAAACTTATTTACCGATACTATATTTTATAATAAATCCCAACTAATATTATAAATGAGAAAGTGAGTTTGTTTATTTGTTTGTTACCTTTCACGCCGTATCTACTAAACCAATCATCATGAAATTTTGCATACACATAGGTTAGGGTACCGAGAAGGACATAGGCTATAAATTATGCGGGCGAAGCCGCGGGTAACAGCAAGTACTTATCAAAAATAGACATCCAAGACCCAGGTCAATCTGTCTTTCATTTTCCATCTTGACCTGACCGGGGATCGAACCCGGGTCCATCCGTGTCGCAGGCAGGCGTGTTGACCGCTGCGCCACTGAGCTCGTCAAAATATTATAAATAGTCTAAGCAGCAGTAGGACTATGTGCCAAACGTTAATTTCTTCGCTGAACCGAATCGTTTAGCGATCGCCCCCATGATGGACCATCCATCACTCCGATCGTGCTGTCGCCGCACGCACGACTGCAATCCGAGATATGGTTATTCCGATTCACTTATTTTTCCAAAGGAAGTGCTCAATCATGGAAAATTATTTCAAGTGTAAATAAAATGGTAAATCAAAATTCTTTTTATGAGTTGGAAAAATATAGGAAGTATTTAAAGTGTGTTCGATGCTTTGGTATACTTCACACATGAAATTTACCAGTTTGCTAGTGGTATTAGGTTAGTTTAAGACGATAATTACGATCCAAGCTCTTTTAAACATTATTTACGTTCGTAAAATTTAAAAAGAAGGTAATGTAAAAATGAAACAAATATAACACTAGGTATAATACAACATCAAACGAAAACCAAAACATCCCAACAGTAAAACAACATGAAAATGCAGACACGAATCTAATCTACAAAATAGCAGCAGGCCACATTCAAATTCGATAGACGAAAAAATTGACACTCAGGGTTACAAACAAACCAAACCGCAGCTTGCATAAACAGATTCCCGAAGTCAATTTCCAAATTGCCCCGCGACTATAAAGTCAACCCTCCTTAATCCAATCACACCCCGTCCTTGTCAACGTTTTGTTTCCTCTTTTGCTAAACCACCATTTAAACAAGACCTAACGTGCAAATAAAAAATAATATAATGCCATAGACAATATACAGCTCATCGTATAATGGTCTGCGTATAAAGGAACGTCCTGGCTGTTACGCCGAAAAAGTAGAAATTGTTTTTTAAAAAAAGAACACAGAAGAAAATAATCCATTTAGCGGCGTCGCGTGGCGCGCAAATGCTTTTGGCCGTTATAGGGATGTTACACGGTAACAAGATTAAAAATGATTTGTCTTTGAATTCAGTGCAGTTTTACTAATATACTTACCGAAATTACTTTTAATTTTCAAAGTAACATAGAAAAGCAAACATTTTGGTTCTTAATCTAATAGAGCAAGATCAATTCATTTGTGAACTGCGGCTGAATAGAGAATTATGCGTACTGACAATAAACTGTACCTACGGGCATCCTACGGGTAAATTTTTCTTTGCCAATAAAAAGGCAGAAATTAAGGAATATCTCAAACTAAAGTATAAATAAACCCAGAAATAAACTTGAAGCTTTAGATTATCAGCAGGTGATAATTTATTTTTAGCAGAAATTGCAAAATAAATGTCAAACGATATCCCATAGGTATACCTACCTGGATTTATTTAGTATTTTTCTTTCAATCTGCATTCGTGTCCATGGCGAGCTTGTTTCGGCCATTCATAGTTAGTGTGAGTGGTCTTTTGTAGGGGCTCTCTGTGAAATTGGAGAGGGCAATGTTTTTGCCTTTTTGCTGAATCAAAATTGCCCTCTGACGTACGTGAATGTCTCTTAGATGTACATTTTGAATAAAAATGGCTTTCTATTTGATAATGGGTTTCTTTTAACAGGATATTTTTTTACCTCTACTGCATAAACAAAATTGGCATTACCTACGGGGTTGAACACACACACAACTTGTTCTATCGACATAAGTACCTAGTGACTGTTGATGTTAGGAACTCAAAAAAATTACGTCATTTTCCTACAAACGTGTTGCGGCTGAACACTTTTAACTAACCTACAAAATTCAAAAATAATTTCGAGTTTCAGCATTGGCCCCATAGGAAAAGTTGTTCATATCTTCAAGGAAATATTGAGTCACCCCTTCAAGGAAATATCGAGGGTAAATTTACATATTTACTTACAAATATGTAAATTTACCCTTAAATTTACATATTTACTTACAAATATGTAAATTTACCCTGACCTGTATTATACTTTCTGACTTTTACTTCACTATTTAGTAAAACACAAAATTATGTAGGTATTATATTCAAACTTATCACGAAATTTTAATTTTGTGTTTAGATAGTAGACGTTGAAAGAGACTGCAAAACATTTAATTTAATTTACAGCCTTTAAAGTCACATTTCAAAAGACTCCCCTATAATAACAATCAATTTAAAGATCTTCCGATCGCAAAAAGCAAAGTTAGAATCCGCCAGGAGCGCGTGTCTCCCTCTTCCGCTGAAATGTAGCCTCAAGTGAGCCCGTGACATACATTCTAATAGTGCCATTGGGGAACTTCAGGGCTGGGACTCACACTGATCACTTTAGAAAAGGTTACTTAAATTTTATCTTTTTGTTGAAAAATGTAGAGAAGTAACGTTTCTACAAAACAAAACTAGTGACTAGTTTCCATTTTTGGAAAATATAATACTTGAAAAAAAGGTTACTTGGCTTTCTAACCGATTTAAAGCTTTAAAAAGGTTGATATTTATTCCACTAGGGGTAGACAGGCAGCATAAAGCTCTTAAACTTATAGAAACTTAAAGAATTAAATTGATTAATTCCTATGCGGATGATGACAGATGTTATTGTAAGATGATGAGAAAAATGGCATAAAAAGTTGTTGTATTAAGTATGAGTACTATTACCTACTACAGAAACTTTCTCTTGCATCTCTCCTCTCTTTCTCTTTACTCCATGTATTGGCAGAAAAAGATAATAAGTATTCACTCATTTTACCTCATTATATCGATTGGCACTCGTTATAATTATTGAAAATCTTTCCTCAACCATTTTTATTTACTTACCTGGGAGAAGCACTATAACACTGCGTGAGGTACCTGATGCTGCACGTGTATAAGTGTTCTATTGATATAGGTAAAAATCTTTATGAAACAATAGCCATTACCTTTGAATTAAATTTGTAGGTACCCGTTGTATTTGGCTCTACAAACTACATTTATAGCTTAATTAACACAGTATTTTATTTGTAAAAAAAAATCATTTTACTACTCTTTTCTCAAATAGCCCGCGTTGAGTGCCCTGCACTGCAATGTCTAATCTATCGGAAACCATTTGAAAAACATCACTTAAGAAGCCCCCGGCAGAAAAACCGGATATTTTCAATTGAATTTCAAGTCAAGGGACGGACGTCAACACGGTAGATTAGCTGCTGGTCAGTCAAGATACCATTCCGCCGGTGGTCGTAAATCGTGTGTAACTTGATAGCTTGAAGTAGGGGACACGAGAATTTAGAGAAAAGAAAAACATTCGTAATTGAAAAATAGTTAGAATTGGCTCCTGTGAAAATTAGATCGGCAATGTTGTAGATTTGTAACATGTTTGCAAGCGATGTTCTTTGGCGACTCGTACCGTATAAAAAAATAATTATGAAATATAAAAATGCAATAATGACTACAACTGTAGCCACCTACCGACTTCCTGTTCATTTAGTTGCGAAATAAACAACCACAAGCTGACATAAATACCCAAAACACATTAATTTACACAATACTAGCTCAACGTTGACCATAAATTTATTAATGCGCTAACTCGTCGTCGCATCCCAACAAATTGCAAAATATCCGACTTTGAGACTGTAATATTAAAATGCTTACATCAAATCCAGATTCCAAATTCAAAATCAGCCAATCGTTCAAATCAGCTTTAAGACCATAGAGTTAGAGATGAAAATGAGGTGAAAGAAAATTGAGGTTTTGTGTTGTGGCGGTAAAGTTATTTTTGTTGGTAGTAGGGTAGGATGGCTTGTTGCTGCCACGTCGTGGGTTCGGATTCATCAACGCGACAGGAGGCCGCTTCCCGCGGTTCCTGAGGGAGTGCGCGGCTAATATCCAATATTCGCGCACCTTACTTCGTGACTACATTCTCGTTATTGACAGAACATTTTATCATCGTTACATTAGAGAAAACAATGTAAAAAAATATTGTTTGAACTGGTTTGAACGGAATTATTTATTAGTTCTTGTAAGTTTTAGCTTATGTACCTAACTAACTTATCTTTGAGAGAGTATTTAGGTATCCTCTATTTAAGTTAAAAACTTCTAAGCTAAAAGTAATAGGGACGTGCCATAAATAAATTCACTTACAAAACTAATGCAAAACTATATCTAATAATTACCGTTTTGCACTCTTCATAAGTAGGTAGGCAATATACGATCTCATCTAAATGAAAAAATATGAATTCAATAAAGACAATTTAAGTTCTGAAAATGGGTGTCAAGAGTAATGCACATTCTCAAGCGCTCCGCGTTAGACGTGCAATAGATCCAATTTGGCAAATTAAGTTATAGGTAAACACATAATTCTGATTAGGTACCTAATAGAAATATTTGCCATTTCTAATATAGAGACCTTTTCGGGAGCACGTTGTTCTAAACATTAAAGGACTTTTTCCCTGTCAAACGTTTGTGCGGCATCCCGCAAATGTCGTGGAGTTGCAAAACTGCGGTATTGCGGAGTTTTCAAAACTTTCGTGGATCATATTTCACCCGGGCTTGTATCCGGAATCCCACAAATACAACCTAATGAGGTTACAGAATCGACACTCACTCACTGGAGACTGTGTCATAGAGCACTGACTCACAGATTGCAAATAAGCTCTATAAACGCACAAAGTGGTGGTGCTTAAGTTCGAAGAAGTTAAGTCTCTACCTAAGCTCCACCAAGGTGAGGCCCTGCTCCATCCTGAATTCCCATTGGAAGACTATGATATCGATGATGGAAACCCATGTATTGAACCCAAAACCATTCACATACCATCTCTCCACAGTTTAACAAAAAAAATATCAGTCCAATGTTACAAAACATACTGGCTCAAACGCGGAGGTTAAAAAAATTAAGGACTTCACGGCGCATCTTTTACCAAATCATATTGCAGCAAAAATGATGTCAGAATAGCAAACCCCAGAGTCGAACGCATCGCTACTGTGCATGCAGGCAGGAGCTCAGATAAAAGAGAGAGAGAACTCCAGCTTAGAAACAAAAATGGAATATATTTTATTCTCAATCAATTGTTGATGTTGATCAGGAAAAGACCTGTACCATGGTGTTTATTACCAAAGGTATATCGGTAAAGATAACCTATTATGACCTTTAAGTCTATCCATCTGTTTCGTCGAAATTTCGCGCCGCAAGTCAGTCTTTGTTCTTGTTTCAGAATTCTTTTCTTTGAGGCATAAATTAATTTTAGCGTTTCGACGCATCGTCGCTTCGCATTTTTGCTTTCCTTTTGTGCCAAAAAATGTTTTTGTCAACCTTTGATTTAGATGTCGGTCGTGTTGTAATTCATTGCGTTGTTGTTTTGTTGGCATTTTTCGGATGCTCATCTAAATAAGTATTAAGTGGGAGGGTGACACCCTCGTGAAATATTTCATTCATCAAGTTTGTAAGCCTGCAATTCACCCTTAACAATAGGTACTGTTGACAATGTAGGAAAGTTACTCTCGATTTGACTTTAGTATTTTGATGCAAACCGGCCATCCCTTAATCCTTCACTTAAGAGGTTGCTCTTTGGCATTTTCATATAAATCGCAATTTTAATCTAAACTAATCTGGCCCTGGTGAGTCATGGTTCACTCTCAAATCACTGAGTAAGTTGGACAGTAGCCACACTAGCTCTTGATCCTGGCGTTGCAAGATCCTAGGACTAGCTCTGACTGGGCATTCTAAGTTGTTAGGGTTTTGTGCACTAAGTACTGTCACCTTAATTAGATTTGAACAATTGAAGCCCAGCCTCCGACTAACAAATTCTACGACATCCTACAAGCTAAGCATTTACTGGAGACTCTCATCATCATGTCTTTTTTTAGTCTCCACTTCAGGAAAACCACTCTCTCTGTACTACCAAAGCCAGAGCAGTCAGTCTGGCCTACACTCTCTACGCTGGCCAGACGGGTTGGAAAGGTCTCTGCTGGAAATGACTTGAATATAACCTATTACAATTTTACTCGTCATCCGTCTTGAGATTCACATACCTAGCATAATATAATCTTGATGTCAATTCAGTGGTAGGTACGTCGTAAAATAATCACCTGTAAACAACTGCACAGGAGTCGTAAACTAGTTGCCACTGCCCAATGACATTACTCAGTACGTGCTTGCTGAAAGTGGGGCCATAGAGCCAGTGAAAATAACTTTTGATGATTCTATGAAATAATCACCTTGAAAATATAGTAGCAAGTCTGCAGAGTACCTACAAGAAATGCCTTTCTAATTTTTTGAACCTGCTGCAAGAAATTTGTAAACTTAAATAACTAACCTAAGTAGCAAAATTGTACTAGATAGAAAATATGTGCCAATTAGTATGATATAGAAGTAGACAACATAACGCGGCTGAAATTTATTCCTGTGTTTATCCAGAGAAAACTTCAGTACTTATTTAGATGGACTAACTTTTAAGTCATATTTTTGTAGAGTTAAAAGTTAAAGCCATAAAGACGAAGAAGGTACTTGTGAGATCAGGCGTGCATCAGGCCTTTTGCACAATTAATAAAACGAAATTTATGTTAATGTTTCCTTATGTTGTGCAATAAAGGGTATTGTATTGTGTATTGTATTGTACACAACCAGAAAGGCAGGTTTTAAGAAGATACGCATAGATAACCCTAAATAAAATGAGATCATGTAGAATAATTGATAATGATAATGACCTTATTAACATGTTGTGTTCTCTTCTCTTGCCTCGCTAAGTGATTTTGATAAGTGAATTTTCTTTTTATTACTCCTCTACTCTTACTATTACACGTTTTTTCCCTGGCCACATTCTTAGTCAAGTCAAACAGCGAAGTGTGGTTGACTGGTTACCAAGCAGAAATCATATCGTAGAAATTCCAATCATTGCATGGTCTTTTTACTAACCATAACTTAAGACGTTTGTTCTCTGGCCACACTCTCAAGTCCAGCAGCGGAGCGTCGTTACCAAGCAGCAATCATTCTCTCGTAGGAGCTCCAACTATCGCACGTAATTAACCAATGTCCGCACTACCTGGATATTCATTGACTGGAAATGACCATCACAAGATGTATGGCACCACTATAATCTGGACTGTGTCAGTAGTATCCGTAACTGTACTTGATGAAACACTATGGCCTCGCCTTAGAGCATTAAGGCCTCACGTTTACAAATAGGCTGCGCGGGCGTTCTTTTTTTCGAGCGTTTGCATGAGATATGACACCGCGTAGCGTACAACGCCTCTATCTTTGCTGCGATGAACGCGCACGCCACACCGTACATGGAAAATCCATGTGTCGCCTAAACAGTAAACAAGCCCTAATAATGTCCAGACAAAGATGTCTACTCTTTATAACTCAGGAATTGGGAGCAAATATCGTGACGGATGTAGGCAGTGGGTCGCCAAATATGCGAGATAAACTCGTCCAGCCTAAAACAAATTTTAATAAGAGAATGACAATAGTGATTGATGTACGAAGGAGTCAAAAAACTGTTAGTTTCATAACAACAAATAGTTTGTAGTAGGTACCTTACGCCGTGTGCCTTTATGTCGTGTGGTTCCCG
Organism: Rhodophaea formosa; assembly: GCA_963082605.1. Taxonomy (NCBI): domain Eukaryota; kingdom Metazoa; phylum Arthropoda; class Insecta; order Lepidoptera; family Pyralidae; genus Rhodophaea; species Rhodophaea formosa. The sequence continues at coordinate 14,688,735 of OY720219.1, forward strand.
GCAGAGTAGAATAGGACCACTCCAAGTCATTCCGTGGATGTCGTAAAAGGCGACTAAGGAAGCACAAGCTAAACAAAGCTTATTAACATCAAAGAGACCTCTCTAACCCGTCTGGCCAGCGTGGAGAGTGTAGGCCAAATCCTCGGACTACTCAGGCTAGTATATGGCTCTGGTAGTACAGAGAGGGTCGTGCTCCTGCAGTGGAGACTATAAAGACCTGATGATGATGAGGTACCTTACAGTTGACGTCACTATAAGAAAAGCTTACGCTTACTTGCGTTTTCTGTCTCATCTAGCGTTCTACCTATACATCTGTCCTCCAAGTCGGTCGCGCCCTGCCAATATGCCTGCTTCATTAGCCACGACCGTAAACGAGCAGCGAGGGGGACCTCGTTTGTACATTATTGTGTATTTTTGCCAACTCCCCGACCCCCTCTCCCCCGCAGCCGGTGACGGAATGGTGTCTCATTTTGCACAACACCAAATGAGGAAATGAACGACCGTTTCCGTGTTTGATGGTTTTTGTTTTGTTGTTCTGTGATGGAAAACTTCGGACACCCTGTCGTTTATTTCGCACATCTTTGTAACTTGATTAACAATAGGCAATCTTGGTTAATATTTGGCCGAGATTTCATCGTCAAAACTGGATAAGGAAATATTAAGATAATAAAATGGAGAGTTAGTCCATAGAGTTCGTTACATTTTCGGTCTAATATAATAATTAGATACTTTAAGAGAATACATACATACAGTCAGTGATAGTGTAAAATATGGTGCTAGAGTTGGATAGTAGAGTCGTTGGGTGGCTCCTTAACTAAACCAGATAAACCCATTGTGCCTTGACATGGTCATCTATTTATATCCATCAGTACGGATCACGTTTGGAGTTGCTTAACATGCGTAAGCTCTAATACACTGCAATGGACAATGGAGCTCTACAATAATTCTTGAAACTTATCTATACATACACAAAACAGATCGGTCGAGTAATAGACCGAGCGAGCTATGCGAGTAAGGTCTTCAAGTCGAGCTGGGGCGAAAACACATTTTTGTAGGTATGTTTGTTTCGCGATGATATCTCTAGAACTGGTCCTCCAAATGACATGAAATCCAATGCGTACCTATTATGTATGTAATACTTGTAAAATGTTCAAGTTCATTGGACAACCAAATTGGTTCAGTAGTTTAATAGATATTTTAATTAATATAGCGAGGTACAATTTCGCGACGAAAGTCAAATTGAGAGCAAAAAATATGAACTTACGATAAAGTGCTGTCGAGCAAGTACCAAACTCACAGATAGACTGACAGTCCCGTGATAGTTACCCCAACATCATCCGAGCGATTACTCCCACATCTCACGCGATGTGTGAAGCACGCACCGTTGCGTCTTCCGATTTCCCGGATACGGAAACGCCGCGGTGCAGTGACGTTGACATGACGAAGGCGACGCCTAGCGATTTTTGGTAAGTTTTGGATATTTTGGGCATTGTTTTTACGCAAACTAATATTATGAAGAAGAAAGATTTGATTGTTTGTTTGCATTGAATAGGCTCCGAAACTACTTGACCGATTTTCAAAATTCTTGCACCTAATTTATCTGCGGGTGACATTGGCTATAATTTACACGCACGGAATCGTGGGAAAATTGCTAGTGACTTTTAAACAGCTACTCATCTTAAGGATGCTTCGCTAAGCAAAAGCACTAATACTTGAAATCAAAATCATACCCAAAAATCTATATTTTACCAAACGATACATAGTTTAAACTGTTGGACTCTCTCTTCTTTTGATCAAAAAGTGGTAAAAAGATGTCTTCAGGATCGCCTTTAACTTAAAGCTCGGCCAATTTCAATATCGGTTGACCTATGTTGTGGTTATATAGTACTTAATGAAAATATGGCATCTTGTGTATCAAAATCAAAAAGCTCTGGCATTGCATGCAAGGAAGCGCACATTGGCAAGGTAACAAGTGATTTTATCGATTTTATGGAATTAAATAAATCATACATAAAAACCTTTAGTTCTGTTGTATTTTTTTCTTTCGGCACTTGTTTAATATTTGTAAATGATCTTTTACATTTTTAAAGCATACTGTCACAAATCGTATCATTAATCAAAGTATCAATGTTAAAACTCATGCAAAATGATTACACGACAATCAATCTTGAATGTTCATTAAACTTAATTTAGGACCTCATTCGCCGAAGCTCCCCAGGTAGGTGGAAACAAAGGCTGCAGTGCCCCTCTTGAGAAGTGACAAACACATGGACATTTGTCACTGGACGGAGTGTCCAAGCAGGGTTGCCAAAGATTGGTTGTCCAACAGAAAAGAATCATTTGTAACTGTATCTATGATTCTATCCTACTGTACTTTAGTTTTTTTTTTTTATTTTTATTGCCTTAACATTAATAATCTTGTGTATAACTGTGTTTACAATAGTTGTCATGCTGTGTGTGCACGTTTTTGGGTCACAGCCTAGTTTACTATGCTCATTTATTGTCATTTATACCATGTTGTGATTGTGATCTGTTGTGTATACCTTAATAATAAATAAATAAATAAAAAACTTGTGTTTTGAGCTAAATACAACACAATTCATGAAAAAAAAAATTGTTTCTACATCTACACCTGAAGCTATTATTTATATCGCTACTTGAGGTTTTTAGGTTTACGGTCTTAGGGTTGCTGGTGAGGACCTTGCCTATTTTGTGTTTGAAACGAATGGTGTAGTTCAGTGCAGTCTGTAAAAAATTACGCATATTCGCCATGTTGAAGCAATACAGAATTATAATATACTAACGATGGTCCCGCGACTCCTTCCTCGTATATTATAGCCTATATCATCAGCACGCAGATTGTTTTCTATAGGTGAAAGAATTTTGAAAATAGGTCTAACAGTTTCGATGCCTATTGAATGCAAACAATTAAATAGTTTCTCTTAATAATACAAGTATAGATTTTTTTAAATCATCACATGTTGCTAAGCGATGACCATTGGAAATTTACTAATTTATTTAGCATTTTCATAAATTTCATCTGGTAACCCTGTGTCCAAGTAATTAAGATCCGCCATTATAAACCGCCCAAAATGAAATGACCTCTCCATGAACTTTAGTCCGCCCTTCATGGACCAATTTTTATTACCGATAAAGAAGGTACAGTATGTCAAGTTAAAATGGTCGGGTATTACTTATTGAAGACTGGACCGTTTAGCCGATCCGTTCTAAATTTGAACAAATAATTTAGGAACGGTCACTCCGGACAGCGCCCGCGCCGCGCAGTGAGTAATCGCCCGATGTCCCAAACACCCAGTTGTGGACTCATTATTGATGACAGAGATCGTCGTTGGTAATGTATTTTGCTTCGGACTTTCGAAATATTAGTTAGTAAGGCGGTGAACTGTGAAACTAACAATTAGAGGCTAAAATCTAGGTATTATGTCTCGAAGTAATGATGAAAATGCGGTTTCGATCAAATTCCTCTAACGTCATAGATCCTTCATAAAATGTCATCCATGAAAATAAAACCACGATTATCATATCACAACTATAGAAATTGCATATTTAAATTACTGGATATTTTTTGTAATGGAAATATGATCTTTAATACATGGTATGAATTATCTGTCTATAAGGCTCTTTTTCACTAAAGTATAGAGCTTTCTCCGGGAGGGTTACAAGTGATATATAAACCAACCTCAAATATTAACTACCAATATTAGATTAACTTTAAAATTCTAATGGGGACTATATTTCTTGTCACCAAAATTTATGTTTGTCATCAAGTTGTATCAATCGCTATGAAATATTTTCGTTCTCAGATAAACAAAAAGTGTTCCCAGGTATGAATTATCAAATTAATGTTAATACATTTGTAAAATAAGAGATGTATTACCAATAAAATTGTAGTGCATTAGATGAATATAAACTTCGTTCTTATAATTACAGTTTTATTACTTAAATAATAGTTTGTGCTCAGAATGAAAACTAATTAAATTGGCGATAGCTTTGTAAAAACGTTGATTTTTACGGTCAATTACTTATAAGTAGTTATAAGTCAAAATCACAAATAGAAACAAACTTGTTTAGTGTCTTAGTAAAAATATATCTACAGTGATCTACAGCTAACAACAGCAGCGCCACACTGCGGTCAGTCAGGACGTCTGGGACGAGGGGTGAAGGGTGAGAGGTGAGGAGGGTGTCCATAAGACACGTCGCTGCCTCACATTAATTACCTCTTGACGAGATTCTCCACAATCTCACAAGTTGCGTTATTGCTCTAAGGGCCGAGATGATGTTCGTCTTGTTTCTGCGTGCGACCACAACTTATTTGTTGGTAGAAACGTTTTTGGTAACTTTATTAGCTACTTTTATGACACGCAGCAATCTTTTTTTACATGGAAAGCAACTCCTAGAAGCGATTTATCAATCAAATGACAGATTAGGCACTGCGCGCACCGGTGACTTTTGTCGCCGTGACTTTTTTGTTTCCGTCACCCTATCCATGGAGATGTATGGAGGTGCGCGCACGAAGCGACGTGACAGTGACGTGACTTTTTTGTCCGTCGACCAGCGAACAAACCGGCGACAAAACTTTTCGATAGACATTTTATGTAATAGACGTGCACGCACGGGTGTCAAAATTGTTACGCTACGTGGAAAAAACTTTTCAAAAAATTTTACCGACTTAAAAAAGCGACTATACTTGAAAGCAAAAAATAAACTGAATCATTTATTTATTTCAACGGACAAGAATGAGCGATTTTTAATTAAATCAAAAACTTCACTCAGTAAACAACCTATCTACCAGAGACAATATATTTATTTATTCATTGAATATATTTAATGTTGTATGGTGCCAGACTTGGTGTTAGGCCCAACACCATACAAGAAGAGATGTTGCTGATAGGTTGATTATGTTGGTGGTGGAGATACAAGACCACGTCATGTTGTAAACTGGTTTATTGCTCTTGATATGTTACATCTTAATGGTTGGGTGTGACGGGTCCTGTCTCATTGGCTGTCCGATAGTATCTCTAAAATGTTGGTATTTTGATTCTAATTATAGTAACAAAACAGCTGACACGCAACCCACATGAAGCCGAGTGCCACTGAATTGTACGAGGTAAGCTCGTACAAATGTATTTCTTACCTAATATTTCCTGATGTATTTGAAGTCTCAGCCAAGCCAAAAATAATCAGAGCATTATTACTTACATACTATCACGTCTTTTCTCTTAAGGGGTAGGCAGAGCCCAGGTCTATAAATTCAAATAGCCACGTTTAGCGTGTTGGTGAGCTAATATGTAGAGAACGGAATCAAAATAGGGATGGGTTGCTAGCCGCATCGCGTATTGACATGATTTCTAACGACTATATTGGAAGTTAAGAAGAATAGGGAATAGCGATTTTCCAACATTCATTAGAAAATATTTGAAAAATTTATTTCCATGTTCTTGAGTTTTATGCAACATAGTAGGTATAGAACTTTCAGTGAAAAGTTCTATACTATGTTAACCGACTTAGTGAAGTAACCTGTCACTCCAAAGAGTGGGTACCTCAGGTAGGTACTCAGCATTCCTTTTTACGTTTCTTTGGCAAGAGATGAGTTCGCAGACAACGACCGTCTGTTCGAAATCCATACCGACAAATGACCAAAGAGAATTCAAATACCACGTAATGACTCTTTGTTAACTAAAAAGTTTTTTCATGGTTTACCATAGTTTTGTCACTGTCGCCTACCGTGCGCGCACTCCGCTTGGGAGACATTACGGAGACACGAGGAAGACGTGACAAACACTTTTTTGTCACCGTGACAAAAGTCACCCGTGCGCGCAGTCTCTTACAGTACAGGAGTAGAAACCTCAGAGCAATAACTTAGTGCTCTGAGTTCTAAACACAAAAGAACGTCATTGTCATCGCGTCCTAAAAGTATTCATGACAATAATCAAAATAAAAACTTTAAATATTTACTGACACACTGGCCAAACACAGGTTTAATATTAAATATTATAAAATAAAATAAACTTTGGCAATGCGTCCATAATGTATTTATTTATAGGTGCAATATCGAAACACAAGCGTTTAAAACAACTCAAACACTGGCCGAACGCAATAATTTCTAATCAATATTCGAAAAACAAAAGAACGACATTGTCGTCGCGTCCAAAAAGTATTTATTTATCGCGGACGCGTGTAATTACTTGGAAGGACATCGGGGCGCCCCGCCAGGCTCGCGTGTCGGACCGCCACGCACTCTTTATTTGGCAGATTGGCAAAGCTCTGGCATATGGGAAGAATCTGAGAAAAATTGGCGAAATATTACGCGAAAATAACACAATACTTAGCCTGTGAAGTTTTCAGTCTATAATAGGTACACATAGTACCATCCATATCCATACTTTGGAAGGCCACACAAAGACTGAAGCACTAACTAAGTAACCTCTAGAACAGTAACATACGTAAATTATGTCCGGCAGGGCAAGGGACATACAAAATCAAGCCTTTGCCGCACAAAAACTTGCAAGTGTTTTTTATCGAAAATTCAAACAAAGTGCCATCAAAGTAGTATCAATTAAGTTCAATTAAACAATATTCGAACTCGAAAATTCAAACAAAGTGCCATCAAAGTAGTATCAATTAAGTTCAATTAAACAATATTATTCGGTATTTTGCATTTTGAACAAAACCTTTTTAAATTACACGACAATAGGTATGAATGAACTTTCATAGAAACACGACAGAAATCACAAAACTTTGTTGATGTGTTTGTATTTGGCCAGTACAGGCAATATTGATTTTCTATCAAACAAGATTGCATAATAATGTTCGAATTTCAAAGCACATTCGACAAAAGATACATTTTGAGCGTAATATCAATGTGTAAGGTACTCGTATGTAACTAAAAAAGTCCATTTCATACTCTTATCAACTTGTTGGCTGACCATGTTCATCACTCTGTCTGTATTATCCAGATTTATAATTATAATTATTTTGGAAGCCATACTTCAAATACTTTAACGACCAACAATGTACTTAACGAGTACCGAAACATAAGTAACGGAGGTCAAGCAAGCACCTTAATGTTAAATTAGGCCATTCATCTAAGGCCAAAGGGCGCTAAGGGCCAATAAATTAGAGCTGGGGACAGCGGGATAATAGACACGGCAAGCAACTGCAAATAACTTGTTGGGTGTCGCCCCCTATTGACTAATTATGGCACTTTGTTCTCGGAATAACAACATTTCTTCGGGTATAGCAATATTTGGTAAACACGAACCCTCTTAGTGTTGGGTGATATTTTTGTTGTATCGGTGAATAAATGTATATGCATTTTTTTTTCCATTGGGCAACGAAGATAGCTCTCAAAGATAGGATTAACAGTGGAAATAATGCCTTGCTAGCCCAAAAACTCTTTTAAATTATAAAAAGGTTTCAAAGTCACAATATTTCCACTCTGAGTAAACAAAACAACAACGAACAAAGTTACGTCAATTTTATATAATACTAGCTATTACCCGCGGCTTCGCCCGCGTAATATATAGCCTATATCCTTGTCGGTACCCTTATCTATGTATTTGCAAAATTTCATAATGATCGGTTCAGTAGATACGGCCTGAAAGCGTAACAAACAAACAAATAAACTCACTTTCGCATTTATAATATTAGTTGGGATTAGTTGGGACTAGCTGTTATCCACGGCTTCGCCCGCATGATATATAGCCTATGACCTTCTCAGTATCGTAATCTATGTGTATGCAAAATTTCACGATGATAGTTTCAGTAGATTTGGTGTGAAAGCGTAACAAACAAACAAACAAACTCACTTTCGCATTTATTAGTTGGGATTGGGATTGTATGGGTGATGTGAGAACTTTGTTCGGCAGCTATGTTACAAATTGCGTTTTTGGAAATGGATTCATAGCAAAACTTGCTAACATTTTAGGGCTTAAATTTTCTTCAATCTTATGATAACTTTTATTCATTTTATTTTATTCAAAACCAATTTACCAAACTTAATTCATGGACATTAGATTAAAAGTGTCCTTAACAGTCTTTTTTAGCTAGATGTAAAGCAATAATAATGTACAGTTAACTAGGTACGTACTCGTATATGCAGTCAGAACTTTAATATCCTCACAAATATATTGACTTTTCTCATTTATAGTTATTGGAAGTCGCAATGTGCACCTCCTCAAATAGATATAAAAATAATTTCATAATCCCTTACCAGTAGATAACCGCTCCCCGCATCGAACCTGTATGCCTGCCAATAACAATAAATATCACGGAGTTACCGGCGCCGCTCGGAATCGAACTGGTGAACCCCAAATAATCCAATTCAGACCACATTTACGGTGTGAAAAATGGGTACGTAATTTTATATGGGTTGCAGTTTGCGGTGCAGCTTGATCTTTTAAACCATCAGAGGTATATTTGAAAATTGAAAAAAAGCAGAACCAACCACAATTTGATCTAAGTTTCATAGAATTTGAATTGAAGCAACAATTGTTTTGATAGATAACCCTATGATTAGGCAAATTAGTTTTCTCAAACATTTTATTTTTGTGACAATGGTGTGCTATTATTATTAACATACTGTTGAATAGTGCATGCCAAGACAAATCAAATGTTGGAACATTTGAACACAATGAACTTATTTGACTAAGTTTAGTTCCTATGCTGCCTTCCGACTCCATCATCGGATCAGTTACACCATGTAATGCAATTTACATGAGTCAGCAAAGTTTTAGCTCAATCGGCGAATAAAAAAAATATCAGTTGGTTGAAATGAATAATTTTTGATAATTCGGGGTCAGATTTGACCCAAATAAACTTACTACATACGTTGTGAGTTACATATCAGCTTGACAAAAAAATGCACTGAAATGGATATACCGAATCTTTTGGACCATGTTTGTTTTATGAAGATGTTTATATATCTGCTAGCTAGATCGTAGTACAATATTACCCTTCATGCTATATCTTCAAGTACCTCTCAGTACTTTTCAACCTCTTGTTCCCAGCACCTAACGCCGAACATCGATCTCTCTATATCCTAGAAAAAGGATGATAACAAAAACCGCGATAGAGCATCTGAGGCGGCCGCAAAGCTAATCTCCCCGACTGCGCCTGCGCATAAATCGCCCGCGTCGGCCGCGTAAACCATCGCGAGACAAGGATGCCCACTCAGCGCCGATAGCGCGACAAGGGACTTATCTTACCGGTGACAAATACCGCCGCATCGGCTAGTTAACGTGCGATACAATAGAGGGTGCTGTTTCTAAGATACTGCCTTGTTTAAGATCAACAGGTAACCTACTAAGACTTTAGTTCAATGCGTAGTTAGCCATCGCGAGACAAAGATGCCCACTCAGCGCCGATAGCGAGACAACGGACTTATCTTTTTCGGTGACAAATACCGCCGCATTGGCTAGTTAACGTGCGATACAATAGAGGATGCTCTTTAAACATTAGGTACTAAGATTTTACTGGCCCTAAGAGAACAGTGCCTTCAACAAGTAACCTACTAAGACTTTAGCTTAACGTGTAGTAAACTATCGCGTTGACACGGATGCCCACACAACGGTGAAAACGCGACAAGGAATTAACTTTATCGGTGACAAATACCGAAGGTGCTCTTTAGTTATTAGGTCCTAAGATCAGTGCCCTGTTTATCGAACTAGCTAGATCAAGAGGTAACCTTCTGAGCTGTCAGTCTAAGATAAATATGCAGTAAACGTTCGCGTTTACAAGGATGCCCATTCAACGGTGATAGGGTGACAAGTTATTTATCTTTGCTGGTGACAAATACCCCCGCATCGAAAAAATTATGAGCGATACAAAAAGGGGGTTCCATACTTTACAGATTTAGTTAGTAATTGAACTTGTAGACGTTGACGCCCACTCAAAGGAGAAACGTAGCATTTGATTCATTTATAAACCCTCTGGACTAAGTCTAAAACCTATTAATTAATCTTCTTGGTCGCAGATTTCACATCCATACTAAGTATTCAGAGGAGGCCTTGCCCAGCAGAAAGCCCCATTTGTAGATGTTTGCATCTACTGGTACCTTCTTGAATATTTACCAGTCCAAAAGTAAGATGTTTTAGTTTATATATTTATATGTTCACCACGTTAAAAATGTTAACAATATACCTAACGAAAAGTAAAGGTTAAAATGCAGATCAGTTATATAAAGATAATGACACAAGAAAAAATAATGTAAAGAATCTTAAATTAAGAAATATAAGATGGAATAAATCCTGGAATCTACTTAGATTACCTACAGCTAACTAGCGTATGCTCTGAGCGACACGCACGCTCACAATCTTGATCTGTAAATGAATTAGTATCCAGTCTCTGTATCACAAACCCAGCGGGAGGCTAGCGAGCGGAATTGTAGATTTGCTGCTCATTACCCTGTTATTGGCACTAGATTTGTACTTGATTATATGCTCATTTACTCAATTTAATACGGGTATCTGTTAACTGGTCATGGATGACTACATGCTTTAAATTGATTTATTTTAGCACTCACTAAAACTTAACTCAAAAAGGGAAAGTGCCCGAGCCAGTTATCGACTGATATCAAAAAGAGGAAGGTCTTAATTCTACTTAATGTTTAATTTTCTTGTTAGTTTGTTACGCCATAACACCGTCATTTATGAACAGATTAAAAAGCTTTTTTATTATTTGAAAGAGTGTGCTTTTAAATTAGTCCCAATTAAATCTCATTTAGGTTCAATAGTTCAACGTTATTTGTCTCCTTTTACAATTATTTTGAAATATACTCAAAGCCCCACCCTGCAGCGTCCGGGCATATATTATAACTAAAACCAAAACAAAATATATACATTAGTGTATAAGTAAACCCTATCATTATCACTCCAGTCATTTCCAAGATAAGCCTATACAGACTGAAAGACTTCTGTTTATACTATGTATCTATAGGTTGATTGATTACTAGCTTTTTCACGCGATTTCACCGCATTCATTATAGCCTACATAACCCACTGATATTGTAACTTTCTATTGGTGAAAGATTTTTAAAATCAGTCAGTAGTTTTTAAGTTTAATTATTGGTTTCAAACAAACACACAAACAATCAAATCTTTTCTCTTTATAATATTAGTCTAGATATAAAAGTACACGTTTCAAATAAAACACACTGTAGTTATCCGTGTGAACATTACCATATCACAAAATTGCAACCTTACTTTAAGCTTTAAATTTTTCAAAAACAATATTCCCATGAATTCTCCATCACCCGCTTCACAAAGCAATGAACAAGTTACCTCCTAACTGAGACGGCAATGTAGAACGAAGCAATACAACCGTAGTAGGGTGACAATATTGAGGAAAGCGTTGGTACAGGTCGCTGTTATCGTGTTACGATTTACACCAGCAAAAATATCTGCCGAAGCGCATGTTGCGACACTTTTTGCTTTTGTCCCGAGTATTGTTTTCGGAATATACGCGTTTGTGCGATGATAAAGTTTATGCAAAAATGTCCGGTATCCAGGGCGGATAATGCGGTGTTGGATTTATGACAAGAATATAGATTTCGAGTAGATAGGAATTCGATGGGAATGTTTAATATATGTTATAGGACATTGTAATAAATAACATACCACAAATATTTTTCTTCTTTAATATCAATATTGTAATGTCTAAAAGGAGGTTCCGATCGAGTTATATTTAAGGGAAAAAAATTGTTAAAGAAATAAACATATTTTATTTTTTATTTATTTTTTTATATAATAGGTTCTTCCCCAGACCTCAAACTATTTCTAAATATACCAAGTTCCATTTAAATCTGTTCAGTAGTTTAAGCGTGAAGACGAATCAGACAGTTATATTTATCATATACGAGTAAGTATCACCTACTGTTCCATTTTAATAGTATATCGGCAGAACACCCTTAATATACTCATCATGTTCATGAACTACCCAACATATCCTTCATTCAATTATTCCCCCAAGATCTTTCAATCTTAAACCACGGAAGTCGCCATAAAGTTCTTCCGATCTCTTCAGTAGCCATATTTCCCGGCTGGCCCAATCATAACCGTGTTTTACTGAAACGATAGAGGCGTCGTTACGGTGAATGTTGCACGAGCCTGATGGACGCGAGATTCCGCTCTATCACCGATATGTCCCGTATACGCCGGCAGGGCAGGATTAAGGAAAGGGATCGGTGGTTGAGGCGAGTAATGTTAATTTCAAAAGTTGTAGGTGATATTAGATACATTATCTAATATCACAGATTATTTATCAATGTAGATATTTCTCTCTAGTCTCAAAATCTTTATTTTCGGGATAATATTGATCATGAGCACAGTGTCAATGTGGTTTTAAAGAACACACCATGACACATCTCCTCTCGCGCCTTTATGTCCCGCTCGATGCACAAAAACCGACTTTATAAGCTGTCGGATAGAGGTCACAAAGTGGCGTGCTATTGAAAAGACAAAATATAGTTTGAGCTAATCGACATGACAAGATTTTTTTTTTAACCTTGACAGTGAATAAAGCGATAAATTGAATAGGGCCAATTTTGCATTCACATTTTCGTGCAGAAAATATGGTGCAGCTAAGCTCTTCAGTAATTATTACATAATATTTACACACAATAAAATTTTTATACATAGATAAATTTTAAGTGATGTATAAATACATTCCGTCAAAATACTGTTTGTTTTTTAAATATTTTTTCTTTTGCATCGAGTCCGTCACCGCGACTGGCCATCAATAGTAACGGTCGCGCCCCGGGAGGGTCGTAGAGTCGCTACGAAAATCATTCCTGCGCTAAAATATCAATAAAACACAAACGTCCCGCTCCGGCACGCCTGGGACTCGTTGAGATCGCTGCAGAATTACAAATGTGTTCCAAATGCGGCCCTGCCCTTTTGATGGGACACTTTATTTTTTTGTAATGGCCGCCGCGACCGCGGTTAGTATTGCTTTATGAGATTTACATTTAGGCGTGTCGTTTTATTACCGGTAATGGCGGTGGTGTGTTGGGAATCACTCGGATCGTGTGAAAGATTCAGTGACTTCTCGTTTTGTGGGGAGCACTTATCTGCGCTTACACGAGCGAAAAATGTTGAGTGTCTTCTTAGAACTTCACCTACTATGGCTATAGCTTATAGCTATATTAGCTATAAGATGATATCTTTTTATTTTTGTATCTGTGGTGATGTTTTACAAGCTTTTATTTTACTTTAATACCCAAAGCCCACATTTTTTGCTGTTTGTTTTATGTGTGGGTCAAATCTTAATACAACTGAAATTGAAAGTATCTGTACTAAAATATCTACCGAATGAACTGAACTTTTAGATACGTCGTATCCATACTTACTTAAAGTCAGTCGTAGAACACTATAATATTATGAAATAGTTGAGCTCCTCGTGGATGTCGTAAAAATCGACTAAAGAAACAGCTAGCTAAATAAAGCTCAGAGAACATCAAGCAGACCACTCCAATCCGTCGTCTCGGCCAGGGTGGAGAGTGTAGGCCAAATCCTCTGACTGCCCTGGCTCTGATAGTACAGAGAGAGTCGTGCTCCTGCAGTGGGGACTAACAAAGAACTGTTGATGGTGATGAAAATGAGCTAGTTGGACAATAACGCTTGATGGTTGCCATAGTATCTAATGCTTGTCTGTTAAAGGAGTTATACGACCTTGTATCTCTTGTCTTCGTTATTCCAATATAAGAAGTTTTTTCACGATTGCTGATGAAATAATATCTACATATAAATAGAACATTGAAAGTCACTGCGTCCATAGTAAGTGGCAGGCGAAGAGTGTATTTATTGGCGGTAATTAAAAAGAAAACAGACAACCCCGCCCGATCGGAACGTGCTTAGAAGACCAACGATAGGGATGGGGCAGCAGTGGTGAATGTCGATATTCTAGTTTTTGATATTAAATGTCTATCACATTAACTTATTTGGCGTTAGAGGAGCCCGATGGCTCAGTGGGCGGGAGCTTTTAGTGCTTACGCATGTAAAGCAACCTCGGGTGCAGTCCCCACCTGGATAAGTCACCGGAAGTGGCAAAGAAATATCTCGAGCACCTCCATGCTACGGAAGACACGTTAAGCCGTTGGTCCCGGCCGTTATCATTGATGGCAGTCGTGAAGCCGTGTCAGATGCCTGACACCAGTTTTGGCCAATTACACATCCGAAACTATAGTCGGCAATCCCGACAAAGTAGCACGTGAGTGACCCGTTTTTAAATATAATGTATTTATCTCACGTTAGTTTCAATGATATAATTACACATACAAAAAACAATCTTACGCGACGTGGCATACAAAAAAGTTTACATAGCTCTGCCGCACGCCAGAACTTTGAACTTTGAGATATTTTCCCGATAGATTCCCGAGCATAGTCTCATCGACTCTACATGAAATATATTTTTATCGATGTCTATCGTGGGCACACCTATTCCAACTAACAAGACACCGAACTACGACCTGCGCTGCGTGAGGACTCTTATCGGCCGTAAGTTTGCAACTTGCTGTGTTCTCATCGATTTTGTAGGATTTATAAACCAACTTTTGATGATTTTTTTTACGATATAGGACGGCAAACGAGCTAGCGTGTCATCATCTGATGGTAAGTGATCTGCGCTGCCCATGGACAACTGCAACACCAGGAGTGAGACAAGAGCGTTGTCGGCCTTTAAAGAGAACATAGACTCGTTGTTTGAAGGTTCCAATGTCTTATCGATTTGGGAATATAAATAATAATTGAATAAAAAATATTTTTACGATAACCTTGAATATTATTATTTTTGTAACTTTCATCAGTTAAAATAAGGTAAAATCATTGATTTACTACTGTAAATCAATGGGTAAACGAGAAAAAAAATACTTTTGTGGGTAGAACCATCACTACTGAGCAACGTTTGCCGTAGAATATTTAGCGATTTTATTCGCGAGAAAATTTTGATTGTTATACAAATAGAAATGGTCTTATTTGTATTCAGTTATGCTTATTATAATCGCTTTCTCATAATATTCCTGCAGAAATGCAATATTTAGTCACCTCAAAGCATGATATTTTCATATAAAAAGAGCTTCATTTTGTATTTTTTTGCTATATTTTTATTTATTTATGATATTATTCTCGTATTTCGTATTTTTTACGCGCTCAAAAACAACGATCCAAGAAAGTCAAACCGTTTTTAAACTGGAAATATTTTTGTAACACCTCTAGCTCACGAAGAAAGGTTACAAGTTTACACCAACCAGTATCGATGTGACGAGGGAATTGTCCTTTAGAATGAGTTCATATCACATTGATCTGAAGTCCTTTACTGATTGTTATAAAAGTGATAATAAAAACTAAATAAACATTAATCATCACTAAAACTAATTTACTGAAAGCTCCAAAGGACAAAGAATTTAATTTGTCCCTATAAAATGCAATCAAATATATCACTCAAACAATAAATTATCGCCGCGACATTGTATCGTGCCGAGAACCGGAATCGAACTGCGACACTCTTACTCATTCAACTTTATGGGACACTTTATACCTCCGTAGCAGCCAACAAAAGGCAATCTCGTTTCTTAGAAGAATCTGTCATCGGATCGGCGTAAAGGCCTGGCCAAACCACAGGGAATCGCGTTTACTTTTCGGTCAGGTATCAATGAAAATGGTTTTCCTAGCGGTAGCTTAGAGCATTAAGCGGTAGATATTATGGCAGAGACAGACACGGAAACTACTTAACAAATAGATCCCTCTTGCCTAAGAATCAGATCATAAAAAGTTTTTAAAGCTGGAATTTTCAGTGGATTACAGTCTTATACACTTATACGATAAATAAAATGAAAATGAGATAATATTTATATTAAGAATATCTGCTACTTTTATCCAAGGTTGAATGAATATTCTAAAATATAAAATGTCAAATTCAAGAGTTCGCAAATCGCAGCGGCATGGCAGGAACCGCTTTCGGATCGCGCGCAAACGTAAGCAGACCCACCGCTTCGGTTTGGTGAGGCCTTAAAAAATACTTTGCATACTTTGTATGGAATTAGCTTTGATGACACACTTCGCATATTGTTGCAAAATATTAAACATTTATTAGGTATGTGCTATTCCAGTTTTGTGGCAATTTTAGTAGCCATATTTTTATAATATTGCCACAAAGGGTATTAAAAGCTTTAGCAATAATTCTTAGAAATAAATCTTAAACCAAATTAGATTTTTAACTAACAAAGTAACACATCTTTGGTCTGGCACAAAGCATCAACGGTTTCGTGCCGTAGTTTTGTGCCGTATGTGCGTGTTGTAAAGTTTCTGGTAAAGATTTTTGTTTGTTTTCCACTATTTTTCCCACGATTCTGAATTCTATTAGATAACCTTACTGCGAGATTCGAACTATGCCAGGCTGTATTAAGAATAAAACAAATATCGTGTATGAACATTTTAAAAATATATTTTCCATGGGCTGATCGTATATAGGTACCTATAGAGTACCAACATATAGTTCAAGTTGAATGCTGCGATGTCGCACGCCCTCGATGGACGGCAGCCGGCGAGCGACAAAGCCGCCATTACCGATATGACAAGCCTATAAAGTTACCCTGCGCCTGCGCTTGCCGGGCAGCGACGCTTCGCAGTATGCTCTACTTGTTGTGTTTTTATTTCTACAATGTGTTACAATACTAAAAGGATATAATCAACCTATGATATTAAGCAACTTTTCCTAGGAGACATTCATCGAAATACGAATCAGCTTTCTATTGGACGTCTTTTTTTTAGTGAAATAGAAAGCTACTATTATCGATATTCCAAGGCTATCGCTTGCCCAGCTGCAGTACAAAGCTTCGCTCTACATATAGTTCAAGTTGAATGCTGCGATGTCGCACGCCCTCGATGGACGGTAGCCGGCGACAAAGCCGCCATTACCGAAATGACAAGCCTATAAAGTTACCCTGCGCCTGCGCTTGCCGGGCAGCAACGCTGGACAGAATGCTCTACTTGCTGTGTTTCTATTTCCACAATGTGTCACAAACTGGAAGCAATAATAGTAAAGTGACATGACCAGCCCATGTTATTGAAGTACTTTGATGTCTTTCCTTTGCATACATTAAAATAAGAAAAAAAACTTCTCATAGAAAGATGATTGCTCATTTTGTTTACACGTCAAATATAGTGAGTAGGCTTTATTTATAATAATATTAGAAATTGTTATTATTCATATTAAAAAATCGGTTACAAATGCGGTTGAATCTCGGCCGGTTTGGGTCTTAGATACGTACCTATCTGTAGGGAACCTATTATTTTTTATTATCGATGTAGAGCACCCGCCATCGTAACTACCACTTTCAGTATCTCGCGTGTATACACATTACGGCGATCATTTCGCATTACACCGCTGTTTTCGTGGCGCTGCGTGTCGATGAGCTCCCCGATCACTATGAAGTTGCATATTTTTTTATTTATTCAAGCTATTATATCGATGTAGAGCATCTGCCATGGTCACAGCCACTTCGAGTATCTCGCGCGTACACACATTACGGCGATCATTTCGCATTACACCGCTGTTTTCGTGGCGCTGCGTGTCGATGAGCTCCCCGATCACTATGAAGTTGCATATTTTTTTATTTATTCAAGCTATTATATCGATGTAGAGCATCTGCCATGGTCACAGCCACTTCGAGTATCTCGCGCGTACACACATTACGGCGATCATTTCGCATTACACCGCTGTTTTCGTGGCGCTGCGTGTCGATGAGCTCCCCGATCACTATGAAGTTGCATATTTTTTTATTTATTTAAGCTATTATATCGTTGTAGAGCATCTGCCATGGTCACAGCCACTTCGAGTATCTCGCGCGTACACACATTACGGCGATCATTTCGCATTACACCGCTGTTTTCGTGGCGCTGCGTGTCGATGAGCTCCCCGATCACTATGAAGTTGCATATTTTTTTATTTATTTAAGCTATTATATCGTTGTAGAGCATCTGCCATGGTCACAGCCACTTCGAGTATCTCGCGCGTACACACATTACGGCGATCATTTCGCATTACACCGCTGTTTTCGTGGCGCTGCGTGTCGATGAGCCCCCCGACCATAAATACGCGTCCACACTACACGCCCGAACTCGTAACGTATCAATTGTCTTTATAGCGCGCTTTTTATTATTTATACGGCACATTATCGTGTCAGCAGATTTTATCGCGATGATTTTGTTGGTGTTATTGAGGTGCATGAGAATTATGTTCCGATGGTTAATGGTACGAGAACGCAGTGGTTGGACGCGCCTGCTCGCGAGTTTCGCGGTTTTGATCCTAGTTTAGTCAAATACTTTCTCAGGTTATCTTATAACAGCTTGAATGTTATCACAAAGAGGGCTTCGTTGTACTACCAAGACGCAATGGAAAATGCTCAGAAGTAGAGAGTAGAGTGAATCTTGGTCTCCGGCCTACTTATGTAGATCAAGCGCCTTGAATTCTTTTGAATTCGATCTCATTATATTCACAAAACTTTGATAAATATGTATGTACTCACAGGAGCTGAGCGCCAGAAACCGCGGCAGAATATCAAGCGGCGATATGACGGATGGCGCAACAGGGAGCAACTTTCCTGGCAACTCGCAACAAGTTGCCCAACTAGTTGGCGAACTTCGCGCCGTGGTCGGAACTTTTGATTTGTTTGTCTTACTCTTGGAAGGAGCGCTTCTTATGCCATTTGCTCTATTTTACCTGTCTATAGATTTAGAAATAACCAAAAGACAATTTACCTTTCTCTCACTCTAGCTTCGAGTAACACGGCCTTCCGTCCGGTACGGAGGCCGTGTTGCTCGAAGCATCTAGACGCTACTGGCAAAAATCACTTTTGCTGGTAGCATGAATGGGCCAGCTCGTCCGGGGAAGTACCACACTCTCACAGAAAATCGACGTTTGAGTAGTAGCTTTAAAGCTTCTATGCTTCGTTCGGTGAGTGAGAGCGCCGGAGGCTCATCCCATCCTTCCTTCTGGGGAGAGAAAAATAAAAGGCCGGCAACGCTCTTGTCATACCTCTGGTGTTACATTAGTCTATGGGCAGCGGTGATCACTGACCATCAGGTGACCCGCTTGGTCGTTTGCCGTCCTTTGAAATAAAAAAAGCTCAAGATTTTTGCAAAACAAAATCGGGTTCTTCGCGGCCGGCTGTGTTGCTGACAAACAAATTTTGAAATTCGGGTGCGTCGCTAAACGAGAGCGTGCGTGACGACTTACCGTCCTACTTAAATTAATTATATATTTATGTGACATAACTAGCTGTTACCCGCGGCTTCGACCGCGTGATATGTAGCCTATGTCCTTCTCAGTACCCTTACCTATGTGTATGCAAAATTTCATGAAGATCGGTTGAGTAGATACGGCGTGAAAGCGTAACAAAACCAACAAATAAATAAACAAACAAACAAACTCACTTTCACATTTATAATATTAGTAAGGATAGTTAGGATAAGGATTCGTATTTATTTAAGAAGGCACATATTATAGTATAGTGAAGAACTATAATAAGAAATTTATCTCATACAGCATGAAGAAGATTTTATTTTGTGTTGTGAGTTCTTCTTTATTTATATTTTATTTTAGCTCATACAATGAATGGGTTATTGTAGTGGAATATGGCACTTAGGGATTCCTTCGTGTGCGATACCAACTCGCACTTAGCCGGTTTTATTAACACGCTTATATTAGCTTCACTTGTAACTTACTATGTATGTAAGAAAATCTTAGAATCTTAATTTGACCCACTTCTCGGTCTTCGATTAGGATGAAATTTTGCACACGCTCTGAGTTGATGACAATACATGACAAGCTAAGAAACGTCATTACAAAGCGTGTTTTTTTAGTTTTTTATACTGAAGGCATGCATTAAAAGATGCTATCTAACAATCTATCCAATAGTGGCTGTCGTTAATGATGGTGATGGATGTGTTTTATTTTTTCATTTTGTACAGGTAGACTCTATAAAAATATTATTATTCAAAATAGAGTTGCTTTGCCTTATATTTTATAGGAAACTATGATCTATGATACCGGAAGGCCCGGTATTAGATAAACTACATCTCCAATCAAATATTTACCAGTACCGACCTTACGAAAACTCATTAGCAAATAGGAAATTGCAACCCTAATTCCCAAACCCGCGCCGGACAATCTAAACATTCCCAAATTAATTTAAGCCGTGGGACAGGGACAATGAATATAAATATTAATACGCCGGATCATATTTAGTTTAATGAATAACTAATGTAAGGATTGTCGGGATGTTATCAATTTCCTGGAGTGTCCCGGCGTCCCGCGCGGGACGACCCTTGACTTTACAATGTTTGGATGTAGAGCTAGGGTTGAGTCATGCATAACTACCTTGTAAATCTTCTTATTAATTTTAGAGCTCTGATACTCGCCTCGGGAGATTGCATGAATTTAATTGATTGAATTGCTCTCAATATAATATTTCTTTTTATGTCGGCAAACAAGCAAGCGGTTCACCTGGAGCGTTGCCGGCCTTTTATTTTTCCCTCCCCAGAGGGGAGGGGGATGGGCCTCCGGCTCTCTAACTCACCGAACTAAACATAGCAGCTGGTAAAGTAACCACTGAAATTTCGATTTTCTGTGAGAATGTGGTACTTCCCTGGATGCGCCGGCCCGTTCATAGTTCATGCTACTAGCAAAAGTGATTTTCACTGGTAGCGTGGCTCTACCGCAACTAAAAACTAACACTAGGTTAAATTTTGAGATGTTGAGACCAATTGACGAAGACATGAAAACTGGCATTAAAACTATAGATGGACTGTCCTGATAGAAAGTATCAGGACAGTCCATCTATAGTTTCAATGCCAGCCATAGATTTGGTTTTAAGCAATCTGGATTATTTAAATAACTAATGAATAAGACTGGTCGTTCTCATCTACAGCGAAAAATTCACGAAAAAACCGAATATGAAAAAAAAATAAAAAGTAATAAAAGCAACTCCGAAAGTGTCTACCGGTTTGAAGTCACTAAAATAACGTTGTAGTTCGAAGTGGCAACCCTACGACCACCCCTTTCAAGACTATTCTCATATCCAAAACAACATAAAAGCAATTCGGCAAATTGTTATTGACATGTTAAATAGTTTCAGTCGGGATGTCGCGGGCGACCGTCCGACCTCTGACTTTCATACACGGATATAAATAGTACCAGATATCTGGATGTGTGTCTCATTAATTTTATATAAGGTCCAAGTAGCGGCGTTAGGGTGGGGCGCGGTTGGGCGACCGCCCTAGGACGCTGGGTCTAGGGGGTAAATTCAGATCAGGTGGGGGCTTAGGGCAGCACGACGCAATTTGCCATAAAACCAGTAGCGCCGAGCAAGAATTCTAACCCTGGCACTGTATCCTTGTAAGTAATTTAACAGAGTTCAGTCTATACCACCCAGCTATGGTATCCATGGAACATATAGCAAAAAAATACATTTTGGCATAGTAATCAGTTGATGAAGTTTCTATTGGTAAGTACCTACCACACATTTTATTATAGCCACAAACTGCACCGACTGATGGCCAATCTCGTATGGGATGATGTTATACTATACCTATATTTTCTCATGAAAGATGTTCCGTATTATGAACTCAGTATCTCAAACAGTTGAGTTAAATTTATAAGCGGAAGTTAATCGTAACACAAGGGAAATATAATATGTTAGATCCTTTAAGGGTTTGTCGACAATCAGTTTAAACCATAGATATAAAAAGAATCGCTATTATTTCGCAATTAAACGCTGTATTTATCCCATATTCGGGACACATCTAGATGTTCTTAGTCCTTGCTAACCCGCCGCAATGACGTCACCGTCGTATGCTTAACATCATGCGTCATTGCCAAGGGTCTCGGAGACCCGAATGGCTCGTTGGAGATTGTACCGTGAGGGTTATGGCCGTAATGAACGTTTAGTTTCAACTAATTTGTATTGCGGACTGTGAAGTGTTTGTTAATCTACCTAACATTACATAATATAGCAAAATTGTATAGGTATTTCCAGTCATTTCCTGAAATTTTTATTATTACCCCATCACCATAAGGTCTTTTTTAGACTCCATTGCAGAAGCATAACCCTGTCTGTACTACCAGAACCATATATTAGCCAGAGAAGTCAGAGGATTTGGCCTACACTCTCCACTGGTTAGACGGGTTGGAGAGGTCTCTTTGATGGTTATTACTTATTAGCCTTATTTTTGCTTATACTCCCAAGTTGCATTGTACGGCATCCACAGAAAGACTTCTAAGACGGAGTTTTTCCTATTCTACTCTGCCGGAAACCATACGGCGAATCATTACTCATATCATCTAAATATTTAAAGCCGCCAGCGTTGTCGTATGATTACCAACATGCTTCATTGCCGAGGGTCTCTTTGCCTCTCTATTACAGTTCTGTCGACACAGCTCTTTAACAGATCGACGGATGGACGGACATTGGAGACCTAGTAATAAAGTTCCATTTCTCCCCTTTGGGTACGGAACCCTAAAAATGATATTTTTAACTGAACTTTGTAATAAATGTTGTTAATAATAACTCGGAAAAAAGCGCTCGTAAAGTTGGCTTATTGAATAAACCCAACGAAGCAGAAATTAACCAAATAAGATCATTACGTCCATATTTCCCTCAAAAATAATCCCATTTGTAACGGGTTAACATCCCGCCCTTTGGCGACCACGTCGTCTCCAATTAGGGTCTTACAGCTCTAGGCCAGTTAGGAGCACGTAATGAATACCGCCTTAAGACAGTCGGGGTAATACTGCTTCAACCCTTTCGTGTAGGGTGGATATGATTTAGAAATATTAAGGATAAACGTGTACAATTATCATAGCCGTAGTATTTGACATTAGACGAATAGAATTACGAGAGTAACACATATTTTTGGATAAAAAGGAGACAGAGAAAATTAAATGTCTTCAACTAAATGTGTTCACTTGGGGAAAGGATTTGGTTAGTCATTATCTAGATAGATATAGATATCCAAGAAGGCAAGGATCTCTGTGAAAAAAGTCATATCTGTAAGTCTATTAATTGTGTATTCCTAAAAAAGTCTGTAGCGTTTCTTTAGAAAAGGTAAAAAACAACAGAATCAGACACACATTTAGTTGGTTCATCTGCACAAAAATTCGTGGATCTGTAAAAATGTAACAGGCTGCGAAATATCCCTGTTAAAATAAGGAACGGGTGGCCACCATAGCCCACGACCCATAAATAATTCAGCTCATCAACGAACAGTGGCAGGTGTCCCGCCAGTCTGCCCATTGGATATGCTATGCTATTTAGCTGTTTGTACGGCGGATTTACACGCAATCCTCTTCTGTTGTCAATTATTCAAGAGCACAGCGACCTAAATCTTGTTTACTTATGGCTTTAATATGAATTGATGAATTGAAGTAAGTTTTTGGTCGATTTTATTACTTAATATACTTTTGTATTATATTATACAATATAGACGACCTCTGTGGCCATTATTTTGACAGGCTATCACACCGCAATCCTAGGTTTCATCCTACTTATCGGTCAGGTCAAGATGGAAAATTATCTTTTTCGTATTGATCTGGGTCTTGGATATTTATTTTTATAGGCGTGTATTCGTTATAAAATATAGTACCGTTGAGTTCGTGTCCCATAACACGAACCATGGAAATTATGACGCACAGCTACCAGAAGCTTATTTTTCTTATTAGTGTTTTTAATTTTATTCCATCACTTTAAAAAAAAATGAGAATCACCTAGCCAATACATAACACAGTCCTTTAGCGTCCCTTCTGCATATTCAAATTCAAACCTAAGGCATTTAACTCCCAAAAATGATTTATATCGAATGCGAAATCAACTGCTCAAAGATTCATCTCGCCCCCGAGCCAAGACATTTAATTACCGTCAAATTTATCGCCGCCCCATTACTCCAGACCACTTCTGGCCGGAATTAAAAACGCGAGAAAAAACCAAATCTATCCCCTTGATTACAAGCTGTCACGTCGTTGGATTTTTCTAAACCCTCATTTGTAATTAGTCACGTTGGTTTTGTAGCTCCAGCATCTCAAGTGAGCATCCATTTTCTTAAACGCGCAGGGTAATTGGCCCCCACCTCGGGACGCGCCAGCAACAAAATTTATTACTTAATTACCTAAGAAAACGCGTCGCGCCGACGTCTCGACAGATGTTTTTTATTCCCGCGGAAAAACAAAACGCTTAAGAATGACATTAATTAATTCTTAATGAAATTCATCTTCACCCTCCGTGTTTAATTTAAACGCGCGATTTATTACTTGTACAATTTGTCGCGGACACTCCCCCCGCTCCCCGCTTGGCAATTAAAACAGAGCATTCGTAATTACATTTATTATCGGCGAGCAACACCAATTTGTAAATCTGCATTTGTTTTTGCTGTTAAAAATCTAAAATAAATACTACAAGGGTTATAAAAACTGACAGCTTAATTACTACAGCAACGTTTGTGGCTAGTTTTCCATTTGTTTTAAAAAACGAGCCAGAAACGTAAGCTCACAATATTTTTAGTTAATATTTTCTCTGATAGGGATCCTCTACCGCAGTTTGGAACATGGGCTCGTCGTATCGGAGATAACCGTCATCTTGTCTCACAACATCAGGGAACGCTTTGTGAGTCAACTGATCATTGTAGGTAAGAGTCGGCCCATCGTGGTACTGATGGCTGTTGATCAAATTCCTGTTAATATTTCTATCGTTATCATTATTATTGTTTTTGAACTTATCCTCCTTTTTAGGTAAAATAGGAGTCGGTGTGATTTTCTCGTCGATCTTTTTGTCTTTATTCGTAGTTCCAGCTAAGGCGAGATCTCTGAAATTCCTTTCCTCCTTCCTAAGTGGTGCGTACGGATATCTGTTTCTAAATCTGTAGTCATACCGTCCGTTCCTTGCGTAATAATCGTCATCGACTCGTTTGTACGGATCAACGGAGTACCTGTACCTTAAATCAACGCTGGGTGGTGTTCGGACAACTTCCGGCAGATGTGCGTAATATATGATTCTCTTTGGCTTCCTGGGAACGTAATTATCATATGTATCATCGTAGCGATCGACTCTCGGTACATAGCCGGGGATGTACCTTCTGCGGTCGTATAAATCATAGTAGGGATCACGTCTGTATAAATCGTCTGCAGGGTAGTATCGATCATCGTAGTAAGGTCTCCGCGATTCCGCAGGGTAATAAACGGCTTGTCGCGGGTAAACGGGTTTGAATTGTTTGTTCCGCTCCTCCTCGTCGGGCCTGACAAATTCAGTTCTGATATTCTCATTCCTTTGTGCTCTTTGGATGGATTCTTTGTCGTTACGCGATTCTGAAGCTTCTAGTTGTTTGTTCTGAGTGACGAAGTTAACTCTGGGCATTCTTGAGTTAATTAAATCTCCTGAAGGTTGCGGAGGAGTTAAGATGTCGTCTCTTTGGCCGTCATCGCGGTCAGGGAAGGGCAGTTTTATCCAGTTTTCATTGGAGGCTCTTGCACCTCGGCCTGTAGGTTTGTCTGTCACTCGCTCAGTTGTTTGGAACAACGGCAGGACTTCCTTCACTTCAGGGTTAGTTATGGATATCTTGGTGGTGGGATCTTCTTCCGGGGGCAGGGGGCCGGGGAACCAAGGTGCTGGCTGGTTATTTTTGTCTGAGTGACTGTTGTAAAACTTCTCTTCCTCAATGACGTCACGACGCCCTCTTGCCGCGTCTGAGTCGTCCGGAATCTCCTGAAAATATTCATTAAATTGTACTTATTAAAAAGTTTTTTTAATATTTATATAAGCATTTATTTCAGTTTAATCTCCTATGAAAAATAATTAAAGAATAGTTTTTTGTTGAAGACCAACTTATTTTCTTACAAAGGACGAGTTTTGACTTGAGCTAGTCACTTCTTACCTCTGAATGTTTTTCGAATCCATTTTGTATTTCCAGGGGGAAAACAGCTTGGACGAGAATAAAGCACCATAGAATAATAGCTTGAACTGTCTTCATGTTGAAAACACCTCTATACCTGCAAAAGAGTAAAAAAATATATTATAAACCCGATATTTTTTTAAACTTATCGAATCAAAACCGGTAGAGTAGATGGCTTTTGCTTAGGGTGTCAACTCGGGCAAATTAATTTTTGTTGACCAATACTGTATGAGTAGGTGGCTAATGGCAGATGTGATACAGTAGTATAAGTAGATACTCTTAACAGCAACTGTGGTACTCTATAGTAAGCTGTACACACAACGTGTCTTAAAAGAATGATGGTTTACAAACAAATGTAAAGATGATAAGTAGATCTGTAATATAAGTCTATTTAAAAGTATCTACAATTGTATTTCAATCGAATACGCTTTATATATCCTGGAGATCAATAAAGAGATCCATGTAGCGTTTCGTAGCATAGAATGGACTAAAACTTATTGATTCGAGAATAATTGTATAAAACATTCGTAATTTTCATATTTCTAATGCATTTTTATCGTTTCACTACATACAAAACCAACTAATTAAAGTCATTCACGCAGTTTTCCCGCCTTTTCCCGAGACAATTTTCCGGCGTTACAATAACAATACGTAACGTTACACACAGTCACTGACCGGTCCGGCCCGGAAGCGTGTTGAAACCAGCCGGAAGCGCCGTCCGGCGAACCGTGACCATCATGTCACTCATCGCTTCTCGTTAGGTTTATATTTCGAGGTAAATATTGTAATTATTGTATTGTGCGCACTTTCGATGGAATAAAGTAAATTGGCTGGTTATTATTAATGGGGTATTTTATCAAATAAATATATCGATGGAACTTACAATTATATCGTTAAGGGGGCACCCTAGGCACAGTAGCGACGCCAATCATTTTATTCCTAATACTTTACAAATAGAAAGAAATTCAAGAATGTAAATCATATAAGCACTAGTAAATGACTTAAAGTATTTTTGGTAAGTCAGTCAGTTAATAAGAGAAAACGTGATTACCGCTAAAACCGGCCGTTTTTGGCGGTAATCTGATTCTCATAATTCTCACTGATTCTGATAATATTAAACATGGTTCCAAAAATACTTCAGGTTATTTACTAGTGCTTATATGATTTACATTCTTGAATTTCTTTCTATTTGTAAAATATTAGGAATAAAATGATTGGCGACGCTACTGTGCCTAGTGTGCGGCCTTAAAACACGAAAGTAATGCACCGTAAATATGGACAACTATAATATTTGTGCTAAGTAAATAAAAGTCTCGCAATCTTGGCTCGAAAAGAACCAATGTTGCCATCATGATAAAGCGCTGTTGATGTAGTACCTATCTGTGATTTTCACGCCAAATATAATCAGTAAAGTAAAAGGTCTATTTGTAACTCAATGAATTCGTACAAATAATTTAAAAACCACGGGCTCCGTGGCGCAGCGGTTATCACGCCTGCCTGCGACACGAAAGGTCCCGGGTTCGATCCCCGGTCAGGTCAAGATGGAAAATGATCTTTTTCAGATTGACCTGGGTCTTGGATGTTTATCTTTATAAGTATCTATTATAAAATATAGTATCGTTGAGTTAGTATCCCATAACACAAGTCTCGAACTTACTTTGGGGCTAGCTCAATCTGTGTGATTTGTCCGTATAGGTATATTTATTATTTATGTTAACAAAACAAGAACGTCTATTCTTCCACGCTGGACTGGGAGAAAAGAAAAAACATAGAAAGTATCAGCTGCTTCTCTTCTCGCGCAGATCGTAAAAGCCGATCGAGGGAGCGGGCGTGAGGAATCATGTCAATAGCTGATGCGGTTAGCAACATCTATTTTGATTCCGTTCTACACCTACGAGTCTACAAATATGCTAAACGTAGCCTCAAGGTTTTATAGACCCTGTTTATTTACTAACTCAGACGGATGACAGGTGTCAATGCCTGTCATCCGTCTGATCAATCTGGAATTTACTGTTACAATACGGTTTTTGTATTTCAAATAAAAAGTTCGAGGAAGCAAAACCCGCATTGTAACAAGTTAATCCTAGATTGATATTGATAGGCATCGACACCTATGTCATCCGAGTGAGTAAATAGGCAGGCTGGCCTCTGTCTAGACCACAAGGGAGAAAGACGTGATAGTGTGTGGGTGTGTGTGTATTTGTAACTCAATGAATTCATAAAAATAATATAAGAATCCCGTTTTGGAAAAAAAAAACGTCTGTTCTTTCAGGGTGTTCATTGTATTATTGTTAATCCACTTTGAAACACTCTCTTTTACCTTTCATAAAATGCGATGTATGTATGGTTGCTTGCTAATGTGGCACCATTGGCACAGAAAAAGTCTATCGAACGAATCAAATAACGGAGTGTCACCGAAAACCATCATGGACGACAAATAGGATGACACACAAAGCCGGGCCCTGACCTGACACGGGGGAGAATGACCACCGATTCTGTTCGTCACGCTTATTGACAGCCAGTGAGGTCTCTGAAAGACCTTCAGTTTGAGTGAATTCCACGCAAAAGATAATTCCAGGATTTAAGAGGAGACGCGCATGTCTCCATACAAACGGAAATAAGGAATTGTGGCTATATTTGATAATTTTTGAGTAAAATATCAATGGTTTGAGAATTATAAGTTACTCTTAAAATTTGTATGGAAATGTTGAGAGGCTATTATAATACTCAAACCATTTTAATTTTTCCAAGCTGTATAGGAACGTACGTAGATTATAATGATTTTAATTTATTGAATGCTTAATATAACTTACTCCAAAATTATCAAATATTGCCACAATTCCTTATTTCAGTTTGTATGGAGACATGTGCGTCCAGGGCCCTCTTAAGGTTATTTGGATCCTTTAAGAGTAGCAGAATAGTAAAGATGTTCATGTAACAAAATTATATGTTTCATAATATCACTTATTAATTTAAACTGTACCAGTTCAAAAATTTTACATCAATATTATAAAAATAAAAGTTTGTTTAATAATATAAACTTAAAAGTTACTGAACCGATTTTAGATATTATTACTAAAATACGATCTTTATTTTCCTTCACAAAGGTAAAAGGTAAAGTGAACATGTTGATGAGTAGATGTATAAAAAGTTAAGAACATATTGCTTAATAATGTTCCCTGCAAAACCTATGTGAAGGATTGGTGCTTATAGTAGGTTTTTGGAAATAAAAACCTGTAACACAAGCCACACCAATAGAATTACGAGCTACATTGTAACTTTAAACTTTCAGGGTAGGTGTAGTGTACGTCTACGTGACATGCCTTTACTACTTCGCAATCCTCTTCTCGCATCATCAAATCAAACAAGACCAAGCGCCAAAGCCTTTCCCTAATCCTTATTACTATTCAAGGACCAGCAAACACAATAGCCATGTATTTCCCACAAGAGGCGTTATACCGGACAGACGGACAGCGTTCCGCTCCATATAGCGACACTATTGACGGATCGATCACCGTTATGCCCACTATGCCCAATTCAAAGCGGTGGGAACTCTGACCCACATTCCTTGGGTCGCCAATCCCTTTTGTGCGGCGACTGAAGTTTCGTGACTGCTTTTATTTTCAGTCATGTACATTTTCCGTTTTGTTAAGCTGGAAAAGTTCAGTCGTGACGTGGATGCTGATAAAAAGAGGGGTGTCTAATATTCGTATTGTTCCAAAAGACATGTAGGGCCTATAATCCAAAATTCAGTGGCAATGATAAGCAATTGAAACTCTGGCCATGACCATAATATAATTTTACAAATCCCGTGAAAAGTTTGGCCTAGTTTAAGGGAATTTTGACTTTAGCAGACAAAAGCAACTATATTCGTCTCTAAACTAAAGAGTGTTCCAAAGGAATTTCTATAGTTATATTTGTGTAAATGCATGCCGGTAAACTAATTTCAGCAACGTCATAAATAGTTCGTTATGCAAAGAATATAGAGCAAGGATATAAACCTCAATTCATAACTTCTTTACCAAGCAATCGGGTGTTTGAGGTTGTGCAGTACTCTCGACTTCTCAACATCAAGCCATTTATATAATTTATAATAAATTATAGTCCCGGATAAAATATACTTAGTACTTATAATTTTCTGACCAAAGATTTTTCAAGATGAGGAATATACAAAGAATGGTCGTTACGTGACAGACCTGCCATCAAATCATGTCGAGTATGATGATCATGATTCATGATAAAATTATAACATGAACTGAACTCAGAAATCAGAAACCGAAAACACTTGGTTACTGATGAAATATTCTGTTATGATTTCATCTCAGCGAAGAAAATCGTCAAAAAAGACACATACCACAAATCTTCTGACTAATTCTGGCAAATGAGGCAAATTCTGACTAATTCATGCTCATGCAAAGGAGACTAAAAAAGTCATGATATGCTGCGCAAGAATGCCCACTCATCCAGGCGGAAAAAGCTTCAAGGCTTCAATATTTGACGAGCTCCGAGGCGCAGCGGTCAACACGCCGGCCTGCGACACGGATGGTCCCGGGTTCGATCCCCGGTCAGGTCAAGATGGAAAATGATCTTATTCAGACTGACCTGGGTCTTGGATGTTTATCTATATAATAGTATCGTTGAGTTAGTATCCCATAACACAAGTCTCGAACTTACTTTGGGGCTAGCTCAATCTGTGTGATTTTTCCGTATAATATTTATTTAATATATATATAATATGGAAGACAAAACATTTGGACAAAAGCCCACCTACTTAGGTACATGACAGACCCAGACGAGTTGTTCATCCATCAATACTGACATCCACGTGAGGGCACCCCACTTATTTTGAATTTTTAACGTCTCGCTAAAGCAGCTGGAAAAAGAAGAGAACAAAGTAGCTTGCAAGTTACCGCTGTAATTTATAAAACACGTCAATATATATCACAAGTAACCGACCCCTATACCCTATACCCAGACTAGGCAAGGCTGGGACGGGAGAGAAAATGCTGTTTTTTTAATTTTTTACAGATGTAATATCAATTCGCCAGTCTCAGCGCCACCTAGGCCCGTCGCCCGGGTGTCCCGCGCCCTTGGGTTTAGACGAACGTGCATACGAGCAGACGGTCATCATGACTTCTTAAGAGCTCTTCGATGCAAGGCGACACAACATACATTGAAATAGTATCACATCTTTATCCCTTACGAGTAGACCACAGATCTGTATGGGTACACAGAGCCTGAGGTCACAATGGCCAAAGGCCTTGCTTAGCATTGACGGACGTATAGGTGGAAAAAGAAATAAAAATAGTGATGGGTCACTAGCCGCATCGCCTATTGATATGATTTCTTAGATTTTTGCCCATTCCCTCGACCGGCTTTTACGATATACGCGGAAAGACAAGCAGCTGGCACATCCTGCATTTTTTCTTTATTTTCCAGCATGGAACATTCGATGACAGGAATAGACTTAGCCAAAGATCGCAAAACCAAATTCCGTAAACAAAATTCTTCCAGTGAACTTTTCAATAGGCGATGGGCTGACAAACTATGTCAGCCAAATAAAAAAAAAGAATCACAAGAAGAATTCCTTATAACAACCCTCGCTTAGGGATCTACGAAGATCGTTAAGGAATCAGGAAAGGGCCGATGGCTTTCCACATACCTGAACCACTTTTAAGACACGAAACTCCAAGCAACGGCCATTCCCGGCAATAACTATGCCTATCTTTATAGTTATTTACTTATGATATAAGAATAACAAGTAGTAGTAAAAAATATATCAAACAGAATTCAATTCATCCTCATGACTGAATCACACTTACTCTCTATCTCAAAAACTGCTGAAACTGTTTCGATTTAACTTGCACCTTTCCATAAGTACGACTATTAAGTTCAATTAAAAACGAATTATTGATGTCAACCACAACTAACTATATACTTAGTTTTAAAGATATGCGCAGACAAACATACATACACTTAATAAATTTGGCACACATGTTTAGAAACTTATCTAAACCAGCATATAATTATACAAAGACTGGAATTTTGACAATCCATACTTCCATACTAAAATTTTAAATGGGAAAGTAGATCTGTCTGTCCACTTTCGCGCCCAAACTACTGAACCGATTTTAATTAAATTTGGTAAAGAGATAATCTAGAGCCTGAGACAGGATATAGACTACACTTTATTTCAAAAAAAGGCTACGCAAACTCACTATTTCGAAGTCGCGGCACAGCCAGTATTATACACTTACGGGTCGAATTAGAAACCGCCTTTTTTGAAGTCTGTTTCAATACCTATCTACGTACCTGACATTCCAGTATGTTCACCCACCAAGCACTGCCACCACAATGCCGCTGGCCCTCGCAGTCGCAGGCCGGCGTCACGCGGGCTGCCGCTGTATCGGGGCTCGCCATTGTCTTGCTAATGCGACGGATGTCGGATTGTGTGTTTCTGCCTAAATTCTGTTTAGATAAGCCTTTTGGGATACTCTGTTGTTGGATTTGCGGAAGTCAAAATTGTACGTCCCAACAAACAAATAAGCTAGATAATAGATACTTAGGTACTTAGTCCTTTTCCAAAACTTCAGGCACGTAGAGACTAAGTCTGGATGGAGTTTCATTCGGCGTATTCTTCTTATGGTCATTCCGAAATGCTAGTACCTACCTAGTACTTAAATTTGCATATAAATGAAAAAAAATATGCCCTCCAATTAAAAAAAAAAGCCTTTTTTTGCTCTCGTTTAGCCTCCATCATCACCAGGGCTTTTTAGTCTCCACTGCAGTGTGAAAATAGTTTCCAAGCAAAGGGCGTAGCTCTTAATTTATGCAGCATTTATGGTGTCCTTTACACACAGGTTTCAAACTCATGGATCGAGCGCTATCTGTACAATCTGTCTGCGAACACAATGCGTGTATTGGAACAGCCCATGCACGGGCTAGCCAGAACACCTTTGTCGCGGTCATCGCTCTGCGTCGTCCTGCCATTATGCGTACCCTCGTCTTTGTGACTTTCATACTTTGCTGGTTCTATTGTTTTTCCGTTTGTTGCAGCATTTCATGTATTTGGAAATGATAGATGAAACAAACAAATCAATTACAGGAATCATAGTGTTCATTTCCTGGATAAATAATATATGGTACTAAAATCATGTATGCGTGTCATCATTCCTTTAGATTACTGCTGCTGGAACACCCTACGCCTGTAATCGTTTTTTCGGCTTTCTTTCAATATTAAAAGAAAAGAGCAGAGGGGAAAGGACGCCGCCCTGGGGGACACCTGTGCTGAGTTCACACCACTCGGAGGTCTCTCAAACTTCTCAAAGGCGAACATATTGTGAGCGCCCCCGAAGATAAGATTCAAACCACTTTACGGCTGAAGGAGAAGTATCAATAGATTGTAGATTCCCAAGAAGAATGCCACAATCAACGGTATTAGACGCGTTGCTAAAGTCAAGAAGTACCAAGAGATGGATCGAGCGCTATCTGTACAATCTGTCTGCGAACACAATGCATGTATTGGAACAGCCCGTGCACGGGCTAGCCAGAACACCTTTGTCGCGGTCATCGCTCTGCGTCGTCCTGCCATTATGCGTACCCTCGTTTTTGTGACTTCATACTTTGCTGGTTCTATTGTTTTTCCGTTTTTTGCATTTTGATGTGTGTGGGAATGATAGATTATACATAGAAGCTGATAAATGACAGGTATTCTAGTGTTCATTCCCTGGATGAATGATAGAATAATAACTGGGTACAAAGATCATCTATGCCTGTTCGTTTATTTATTTTTTTCTACTGGTACCTACGCCGGAACTTTGTTCCGCCAGTAATCACTTTTTTTTTTTCAATACTACATCAAGGCAATATTTTATGCGGCGCATATTTACACAAGATTTTCAGCTGATTTCATTATGTTCCACTCATATTACCGTACGAGCCACTTTCATGCTAGAGTGACTAACTACGCTTAAAATCCTGTCTTTGAATCACAACCATAGATATCAGAATATTCTCTGTGATCACAACATAATTTATTTATATGGTCAGGGGCTTTGGGTCAGGGGTGTCTGCCTCAACTGCCTGTCAGTTGGTTGCAGGTATGGCATCGGGTACGCGCGCCCGGTCTGACTTTCTCGTCCCCAATCCATCGGAGCAAGTGGCATCCCAAATGCCTTTATTCCGTTCCCCCAGTTCACCAACGAACCCCTATCCCTCCTTTGCTTAATAAACGGTTTCGATTGGACAGCAGCGTCGAAACCGATATAAGCCAAACAAACTGCGCTCACCAACCCGTTTGCCAAGCGTGGTGAGTATGGCAAAATCCTCCCAATGATGGAAATCCTTGGGGGAGGCCTATATTCAGCAGAGGACTTCTAACGGCTGAGATGATGATGATGATGATAGTTTTTATGGTTGGTATGGTATGGTATGGTATCGGTTAGATCTAAACAGATAATTTTGGTAAATAAAATAATAAAACCACAAAAATAGTAGACATTATAAATCTTTAATACTATTATTGTTCCGTTTTTAAATAGCGCTGGACAACTTAAATGCACAACTTAAAACTGTGACCAAATAACAGACACGTGATAAATAAAACTAAACCTTATTATATTGAACATAAGTATCATAACATCGAGATAAGTAAGGCATCGTTAGCACTAGTTATGCGAAAGCTAAATGGACATTATACCGAATAGTCATTACTCGTATTTGAAATCAACTATAGACATTTTATTAATTAGAAGCAAATAAATTATAGCCGTACTTTTTACCTCCAATCTGGTTAATTTAAAACCTCCTTTATATACAAAGCCATAGAATCGATATCAGGCTAAACATATCTCCATATTAATACAGTAAAATGGGTTAAAGCTGGTTTTACACACTAGATTTTAGGAAAAATAGAAAGTCTCCTTATATGACCATATTTCACTCTCACCTAATACATAAAATATCTATGAAATAAAGAAAAGTGTGATGCAATGAATCCGTCACAAAAAATAAAAAGAAGTTCTACTTCTTACAAAAATAAAGTCGGAAAATAATGAACTATAACACCTGCTATAGCAATAATATTGGGCACATGAAATATGAATGATTTTGAACACAAAAATGTAAATAATGGTGTCATGGTAGACGAATTTGCCTTCAAATACAAATAATTACTATTCACAGTGTAATGTCATGAGTAATCATAAAATATTCATGGACCAAATGCTACCAGTTGGGAATGTCATGCCCAATTTGATTCCACAATTTTGTACTCTATTCACTATCGACAAATATCAAGGTTCTCCGCGAAATATATTTGAAAAAATAAATTGCTAAATTATTTCATTATACTTTGGTTTTCTTTAGAAACAACAATACATTTGTCAATAACGAAATGATTACGCAAAAAGTTCAAAGGATATATGAAGTTTTACTAGACTTTACATTTGACTTCGTTCCGGTTCTCGACCATTGAGCAAGCGTGGAAATAACGCAATAGCTTCCAAAATCGTCTACACCTTCCAATACTGAGGGTGGTCTGATATGTTTACCACCAGAGAGCAACACGTGAATCGTAGGATCCGATAAGCCGCTGTCATTGGATAATATCAGCTTCTTCTTCTTCTTTTCGTGTCGGTGGCAAACCAATTATTTTTAATTTATATTTTTTCCTCCCAAAATGCAGCCACTTGGATGGCGTTAGTGTTAGCTATCATCAGATCGTCAAATGTACAGGAGCAGGAGCACAAAGAGCAAGACAACAAGTGGGACATTGTTTGGGGGAGTCCACATTCGCACAACTCATCAAAGTTGTTAGTAAACCCCCATCTAGACAGGTTTTCAGCTTACCGAACCCGACGACTCGGTGCTCATTGGTGCAGATTTGAAACCTTACACTGGTTATAAAGGCGCAATGCTTAGCGACACGCACGTGATCGGTATAACCGCTACGCGTCGACTATCAGCATAAGAAGAATATGTCCCTAGGCAATATAGATATGAATTGGAATGATGTATTTCCAGAGGCAATATAGGTAAGAATTGGAATGATAATATTTCCAACCGGTGTCATTTAGTCCGTGAGTCCTAGCTAAGTGTGGGCCTAGCCCTCCATCTGCTGCGCCATGGCGGCGGGGTTGGCGGGCTCGTTGTTCTTCTTCTTGGAGCCCGACACGATGTCGTCGATTCGGAGCAGCAGGATCGCGGTCTCCACGGCCGTTTTGTATACCTGCAAGGAACAAATTATGTTGAAACTTTAATTATTAGGCTACCGCCGGGCATGTAGGCAAAAGAAGTTTTTAAACTTTGAAAACAGCGAAATCATTATAAATTAACTAGCTGTTACCCGCGGCTTCGCCCGCGTGAAATATAGCCTATGTCCACAAAATTTCATGATGATCGGTTCAGTAAGTTGGACAAGAAAGATTTACAAACAAATAAATAAACAAACAGACTCACTTTCACATTTATAATATTAGTTAGGATTAGGATGTTAACTGAAGGACGACAAATGAATTTCAAAATCAAGTGGTAAAGCAAACTGGCTCTGGAGAGCTTGCCTGGCTCGCAGCACTGTGAACACCGTAGCTGTTAAGCTACGTATAGTGCTTTTAATCATGATGTGCACTCGCCTGCAGTTTGACAGCCAGCGGCTCCCAAATGCCTTTAACAGCCATGTCGACAATCTTTCCGGTCTCGCCGTCGATGCCAGCCGTGCTGACGCCGGCGGCGGCGTGTCGTGCTCGCAGTACCGTTAGCACTACGTCTGGTGCCTTTAGTCACAAAAGCACGTGCGAAAGAGGAAAGGCACTACATGATAATCATAAGCACTCGCCTGCAGTTTAACAGCCAGGGGCTCCCAGATGCCCTTGACGGCCATGTCGACGATCTCGCCGGTCTCTCCGTCGATGCCGGCCGTGCTAACTCCGGCGGCGGCGTGTCGCGCTCGCAGCGCCGTGAGCGTGCGGATGGTGTTCGCGCCACAGTTTTGGGCTAGCGTGCGGGGGATGATTTCTGGGAACAATCGATATTGTTATAAAGATTATCTTATGAACTCGAAAAACAAAGA
The DNA here is from genome assembly GCA_963082605.1 of Rhodophaea formosa. Taxonomy (NCBI): domain Eukaryota; kingdom Metazoa; phylum Arthropoda; class Insecta; order Lepidoptera; family Pyralidae; genus Rhodophaea; species Rhodophaea formosa. The sequence continues at coordinate 14,725,755 of OY720219.1, forward strand.
CATTTTCATACAAGTGTTTGGCCGGCCTGGCAATTTGTATGACAAGTACCGATATTTTTTTCGAGTTCCCAGTCTAACAGGAAAAATGGTTCATTTCGACGGGCTGATTTGATGGTTTGTCTACCAACCGCATACAAACATATAAGACCAAATTAAGGCCTGCTACACGGTAGGCATCTACGTTAGACGTCGACGCTTCAGAATTATTATCTACTCGTCACTAGATTGCTTTAAAGATGAGCTAGTCCGGAACTCGAACTCGTCGGCGCACGTGGCTAATTTGCGTGCTATTTCGCTGAGAAAAGGGATAGACTCGGTTATGAACAGTGCGGAACTATTAACACCGATTTATAAGCACATCGGAACTACAATAAAGTGTGTGCAAACACAAATATTGTTGAAAATCTAAATCGTCGTCGTCTAAAACTTCGCGAGTAGGCGTTTGGGACAAGTGTTCTTGTGATAAAACAGTTGAATGTTTTAATTAAAAATAAACTTATTTAATTTGTTTAATAACCAAACTATGCTCGTATGAATTTTGTTTTAGAGATTTTATACTCCTTCCGGTATTTAATTTTTTTTTTTTTATGTAATTAGGTCAAGCGGTTTTTTTAGGTATTTAATTGTGCCCAAAGTTGCGTTAAAATTACGTGTTGAAACGGAATGTTTTGAGACTACTTTTAAAGTACTTATAATTTTACAATTATGATTCCATACAAGCAAAGATAACGACAAGACAAATCGATAGAATTAAAAACTTTAAACAGACGATACCGAACACCGGAGTCATCACCCTACAGAATTTGTATGGCGAAACACCTGACTAGCGTACCCTTAATACGAGTTAGCCTAAACTCACTAAAACTGATATAATTTTATAAATATTACGTCAAAAATATTGTTTCAAATTTCCCGTGATCTGCGGTTTGGGGTGGATGAGACTGATCAAGGGTAAAATGAGGGCCAGGTGGGTGGCAGAAGCGTCCCTTGATAGATGGCCCTCGAGGTGGAAATGCGTGCTGTAGTGTAAGGCTCGACTTCCAGGTGGCGGGTTGTCGCGGCCAGGAGCCTAAAAGCCCTTGGCCGCGATAGCCCGCCTGGTGCAGTTGGCCACTCCGATCCCTCTGCTGTCACTCTATGACCGAGAGGGACTCGTAAGCGTGCCGTGGTGGGGCATCCAAGTAGGGCGACCACCGTGCCGGGGCTGCGGAGCATGAATAAGCACACGTCCCCGGCTCTGGCGGTATCGAGGGACACCGAGTGGTTTTTAGTGGTAACACTACATAACTATCAGAGCTTTCCCGTAGCGCGGATAGTATACGAAGTCATTTTACACTCGTAAATAAAAAAGGGGGGGACTAACTCACCGAGCGCCTGCGCGACGGCCCGGTAGGGGGAGTTGTGCGCGGCGTGCGCGGACAGCGCCTGCGACACCGCCATCTCCACCGCGCCCCCGCCCGCCACCAGCCGCGGGGACAGCACCTGCACACACCATGCACACTTATATATAATCTCACAAATATACAAGTTATTTAAAATACAAACAGGAAAGCTTCAAACTTTCATTACACTTGGCCAAATTTAGTCACTGACGAGAGTTACGCCTCAGTACGTCAGACACGAATGGAGATATCGCCATTATTACACTTGACTATATTTAGCCAAAGAAGTAGTACGGATTCTAACGAAATATGTAAAGATGCTAATAAAATATGTATGGATTCTTACGAAACCCCATACGATCAAATTGATATCCACGATTGATATTTGTAAGTAAAAATGAGACTTCTCGATTTTTATCTTTACGCTCGCCCGATGTTGTGTGTGTTTGTCGAATTGATCACGTGTGACATTTTAATGTGATCGGTACGCCGCGCGTAGATAATTTTGACATTTTAAATCATTCAAGCTCTGAAAGAAGGTTGTGTTTAACTCAGAATCCGGGTTGTAAGTTCGATTTACATCCTGAGGGAGGTAAGTAAATTTGAAAATCGAAGGCGGCCACGCGCCACGCATCGGCTCCTATAATACTCATTTTTTTTTAAGCACACTTTGGCCACCTCATATGGCTAAATGCATCAAGAGCGCAAAGCCATATAAAAAAACGGTTTGCCGCGCAAATGAAATGCATTGCATATCGAACCACCCTCTAACTATAAGCGCCCTCGCTCGCTTCGCTCGCTCGTGCGCCTAAATATTTCGGATGTAATTGATCACTTACAACCCTTGTATAACAATCTACTATAGTCTGCTAGGTCAAGTCTGTAAATTGTTTTGATTCGTCAATTTTTATCACCCATTTTTGTATCATCATCATCATCAGCCTATACTTGTCCACTGCTGGACATAGGCCTCCCCAATTGCACGCCATCAAGATCTATCTTCGGCTATAATTTATATAAAATACTTAATTTTTGTATATGTTCGTCAAATATTAGTAAGGTATTTTTCGCCAAACCATGTAAAGTTTCTGATAAGAGAAGACCAAAAGACCATACCAAAAGACTTGACAAGTTAAAACTTTTCGTAGACTTTTCCAATAAGAAATCTTACATGGTTTAGCGAACAAAACCTTATTAACATTTGACCAACTTCTTCAAAAATAGGTGATAAACATTCGCTTGACGAATCAAAACAATTTTCAGCAGGGGTTGAAAACGGTAAAGGTATAAAGGTATGGTACCGGTATAAAATTACGATACACCTTAGATTTAAAGGTAGAACCAAATCGGTTGAGAATTACGGTTGTGATACAGCTTAATATAAATAATGGTATTCATACATTTACGATATCGTTATGTATCGATACCTTTATAATTAATGGTACCTTAACTGAAATATTTTCAGTACCGAAAAAATTATGATACGAAGAACATTGAGGCCAATCCTCAGTGGTAAAATTCAATGAAAACCTTTATTTCATAATTCCAATATCTAAAAAAATAACGATACCGCAATATTACAATACCAAAATCGTAGAGGTACCGTTTCTTTAAGGTATAGTAATTTGAAGGTACCATTATTCTAAGGTATCGAAATATAAAGGTATGACGTCATACCGGTTACCGATTTAACCATATTTTTTTCGGTTATTCAATCCCTGATTTTCAGGCTTGACCAATCAATTTTTAGGTTTACATTTAATTCTGTAAATAAAGTTGTATTAATCTCGTTTTATAAGGGTAGACACTGTCTTTAAGTCTTTATGGAATGCACTTCACTGCAGTCGTTAAGGGGGCACACCGCCAAAAACGGCCGTTTTTGGCGGTAATCACGTTTTCTCTTAATGACTGATTCTCATAATGATTCCAAAAATACTTCAGGTTATTTACGGTATACGTCGCTACTGTGCCTAGTGTGCTCCCTTAACGGGGATACACGTTTTTGGGAGATCCAGTGCTGCCACCATTTGAAATCAATCGTTAAACAGAAAATGGAGGTATCACTTAAAATTTTGTTCGACAAGGCCTTAGCTAACCCTTTAGACTTTTTTATGAAATACTGTTTACAGTTTAATGTGTGAATGTAAAGCTTTACTTACGTTTTCGCAAAAAGTGGCCGTTTTTGACAGAAACGCTGAGACAAGTGACACATTCTCACTTTAAATAGGGGCTCGTCAAACAAAATTTTAGGAGTTTGTGGTGGGTAGTCAAGGGGTGCAGTTGGGGTCTACCTTGGACGATTTTGTAAATTGATTTTGGTGGACTTTATAATATGAAATTGGTGTAGTTTGGTGTTATAAATGCTCGTGCTCATGGAACAATTTGTGAAATAGTTAAAGTGGACTGTTATATGGACTCGTATAGACTTGTCACCATAACCTCCCGACCACGAGGCATCAAAGAACATACGCCATCTTTGATGCTACTTGTTACAACTTTACCGTACAACACCGATACTTGGTATCTCAATTTACTGGACATTGGCAGAATCACTGAAATCTCGGTGGAAGCCATTTTATAAAACAGAAGAAGAAGAAGAACAAAATTTTAAATGATTTCTCTATTTTCTGTGTAACGATTTATTTCAAATGGACTCCTAAAAAAATCACCTTTCTGTTAAGCTATGTAATGCCTTTGGGCAGCTTGAAACTCTGACACAAGTGCCGACCACTTACACCCATAACAAACGAACCTGCCCAAATTATAAGATTGCTTACCAAATTCTTGGCGACGTGGAGCGCGTCCTGCAAGTTCCTCTCGATCTCGTTGAGCACGTCCTTGGACGCGCCGCGCAGCAGGATCGTGCACGCCTGCAAACGTTACAGTACAGTACAGAATCATATAGATGTGACAGGAAATAACAGGAATCTTAAGTTGATCAATTTTCGAGGTAGTTTTTCAAGTTTCAGAAAATCATAAACTGAAAAGCCTTCACTTCAAAGAAATGATAACAGCAGAACTAAGCGATAGGGTTGCTGAGAATTCCTCTTCCGTTGTCTCGCAATGCGGAAACTCCGCAATATTTTGGGTTTCTCAACCGTTACCGCATCCTCATAAATAAAAATAAATCCTTTCCGCTATTGCTTCCTCAAAAAATTTACGAGGAATTTCACTGCGCATGCGCGTCACGTATCCATGTGTAGTTATGTACAGGACAGCGGCTGTTGGGTTGGGTCCGCCAGTATTTATATATTTCCTATCATCCTCTTCCTCATCCGGAAACACTTCCTCAAAAAAAATCCTTTTGCTCATCCGCATCCTCTAAATTTGCGCTTCCCCTTCCTCCTCCTCTTCCCCATAATCACTTTCTTAACAACCCTACAGTAAGCGACACACCTTAACAAGTAAAACATTAAGATTAAATAATTAATGCTAACAGCAGGCATAAGCTTACCTTTGCATTCTTGCACTCGGTGACTAAGGTGAAGTACTCGTCGCCGATCTTCTTGACCTTGAAGCGGCCGGCCAGCGTGCCCACGTCCTTTAGCTCCTCGATGCTGTGACGATGGTGTATATCATCACAACAGCAGGAGTAAGCTCACCTTAAACTGCCTCCGTGGTCCAGTGGTTAAGGCGTTTGCCTTATTGACCCTGGGGTCGTGGGTTCGATTCCCACGGGAAGCATACTTTGTTAAGATGTTTCCAGTTTGGTTAGGACATTGCAGGCATGAATCACGTGATTGTCTGATAAGAAAGATGATTCCGTGCTTCGGAAGGCTCGTTAAGCAGTTGGTCCCAGCTGCCATCTGGTAGTTGTTAAAGGAACCACGTCAGAGGCCGAGAGGCGGTTCCGAAGAAGTCTAACACCACGGTGTGCATGGTCGACTGACCGTGTCACCTACACGAAATGATGATCAGCTTACCTTGGGGTTCTTGCACTCGGTGACGAAGGTGAAGTACTCGTCGCCGATTTTCTTGACCTCGAAGCGGCCGGCCAGCGTGCCCACGTCGGATTCCTTCAGCTCTTCGGTGCGGTTGACGATGGTGGCGCCACACGCGCGCGCCAGACGATTGTTGTCTGTCTTACGCAGTCTGCAAAAACAATTTTAACTTGAAACATCTACTTAGATAAACTGTTTTTAAATACCATAACTATGCTCGGTATATTCGGATTATATCTTAATAAATAAAAATAAAATATTATTAAAATCAAAAATATGTGAAGAAAAAGAACTCGCCACAGGCTTCATCACATATTTTCAACTTATCTTCTTACATCCATAAACATATTATCAAATCTCTTTCTCTTCGGGGTAGGCAGAGAGTAAGGACCTCCACTTGCTACAATTCTTACAAACTTCTCTCACTTCATCTACATCCATCTCACATGCAAGCTTGCTAGCTTCGAGTACTCCTGACTTGCCCCTTCTCAAGACTGTCCGCAACCAGATCACAGTATGTGCATCTAAGCCGGCCCTGACCTACTCTTCCAATCACATTTACCTGATACAGCTTTGTGCGTCTCCTTTCATCCATCATTTCTACATATTTCTTCATCTATCTTCTCTGATTCTTTTTTCTGGATGCTATCCCGTAACAACTAACTGATATTATGAGATATTTTAGGCTAAGTTTTGTAAGAATTGTCCTTTCTGTGTTAATTTTCTATTTTAGCCTTACTCTGAGTAAGGCTAAAATAGAAAATAAGGCCAAACAGGCCATACGTCATAAGGCCAAACAGATATTCGCCTTCAGGACTTACACATTGGGCGCAGATAAAATGCCTAGGTGAACCAGGTATAAGTTATCTTACCTTCTGATAGCAGTGATGCCTGCTTTGACCAAGTAATGCTGAGCCAAGTCCGACACTCCCTTCTCTGTGAAGACAATATCAGGTTTGAGCGCGATGATCTCCTCGCACTGCCTCTGAACGTGCTCCTCTTCCAGTTGGAGAAGTTTGGTGAAGTCCTGAAAGCATAATTATAAATTTAATAAAAAAATAGATAAGTCATTGCTGATCTGGAGCTTTTTAGTTGAAATTCATACATGGTTTTTTTTTCCAAAGCTCAATATAATTGAGCCTTCTTGACCTTAAGGCGCTGTAGTAAGCAACATTAGCACTAGAGATGTGCCGATCATGACTTTGGCCGACTAGCCGATAGCCGATCAATCGGTTGTAAAGAGGCCGATTAATCGGCCGACTAATCGGCCAAGCCGATCATTGTTTCGTGAGCGCTCGGCAATATCCGTGACGCTTCGTTGACTCGCGCCAATGGCACTCGTCGCCCGCGCCACCGCCGCTGCTTGTGTGCGAGTTCTGACATATTTTGTTTACTTTGCAGTTTAACTTATTTTTTCGTTTTGCGAAAAAATAAGTTGCGTTTTTTAAAAACAGTGAATATATAGTATAGCAAGTGGAAGTATCTAATCTAATACAAATAATAGTCATGTCGAAAAGGAAATCACTTGTTTGGATGTTTTTTGACGAAGTGGACGATAATTCCCGAAAAGTGAGGTGTAACCTCTCTCTAGATCTGGGATCTCTTTGTTCTAAAATGTTACTGATTTGATTTGTTTTGTTTATTAATTTTACTTACGTTTTGTGTGTTACGGGTGATTATAGTAAGAAATTAATGACTTTTAAATTTGAAAAAGACTGATTACATTAATATATAAATATTCCTAATCGAACATAACATCAGACTTTTATTTAGTAAAACCGACTCAGACATTTTTTTAAAGATTTGAGGCCGAATAGTCGGCTATTTTGGCCGACTAGTCGCCGACTAGTCGCCGACTACAAAAGTGGCCGGATAGTCGGCTTAACCGATTAGTCGCCGACTATTCGGCACATCTCTAATTAGCACCACCCAACAATTAATTATTTGAATCCAAAGTTATATCGAATTTAAAAAATGTATCATTTACATAACTAGAAAAATACTTGTCGTATTTTGGTATTACTACAAGCAATTTACTAGAGCATTATTTAAAGAGAAATCCCGGCCGGTTAGCCGGTGTTTATCTTTATTTATCAAACAAGTATTAAAGAGAAGTAATACCAAAATACTACAAGTGATTTACTAATTATGTACATGATAGCTATTTTAAGTTCGATATGATTTATAATTAAAAGAATTAATTGCTGGGTGGCGGTAGTATACACTTGTCGGTATATAGCTTACTACAGTGCCTTAAGATCCTTCCAATATTGCTATTGACATCATAGGACATACATAGACTTGTCTCTTGACACTCACAGGGCCTAGCCATAGTTATTTCATCAAGATACCATAGGCCGTAAATCTTTTCTAAATCATATTACAGCTTGAATTCTGTCATAATAGCAGATCCCAGGCCCCAATGCTGACAATAGAACCCATAATAAGCTTATATAAGTAGTCTTATGAAAAAGCCAATGCAAGTAGCATCAAAGATTACTTTAAAATTTTGTATACTATGAATATTTCGGGGCGACACAACTTTGGCATTCTCTGGCACTTTTTGAAAGCAAAAGTGCCCAACTACAACTTTTCATAGACAAAATACAATGGTTTTAATGTAACGTGTGGTTCCTGGTTGTAACCTGTGGTTGTAGGAGGCGACTTAAGAAACACAATCTTAAGAAAGCTTATTAAGTATATCTTTTTATTTCGAACTAGGCTTAATAAGCCTAACTTTTTGTATCAGCTCATAGGCATTCTTGTTCTTCCCAACATTATCCCACTTTTTCATCTGCGACTGATATAGTGAAGTGTGGTTCCCGGCAGAGTAGAATAGGACCACTCCAAGTCATCCCGTGGATGTCGTAAAAGGCGACTGAGGAAACACAAGCTAAACAAAGCTTATTAACATCAAACAGACCTTTCCAACCCGTCTGGCCAGCATGGAGAGTGTAGGCCAAATCCTCTGACTGCTCTGGCTAATATATGGCTCTGGTAGTATAGAGAGGGTCATGCTCCTGCAGTGGAGACTAAAAAGACCTGACGATGAATATACCTGTTCGCCCAAGATCTCGATGTTGGTCTGGCTCTCCCCCTTTTTGTACTCCAGCTGGTAGTCGATCAGAACGAAGCGAGGGTTCTCGATAAGGCGCCGCATCTTGGGGTGGGTCACGTCCTTGTTTCAGTTGAACACGTTTCAGCGTTCATGGTCACAGGTTGACTAAGTTGACATTTGTCTCATATTTTATATGAACTGCAAAATCTACCCCCCTACGATATTTATTGATAACATCAGTATTGGCTCACGGTGTCTGAAGATCTTGCAGTCTTCTGCTTAGCTTGAGATTTAATTAAATTGATGACTGGATCCCAAGCTGGTGGAAACTGCCGACCATTCTCTCTATTGAAATAAGGATTTTTTAATTTCAATAGCCTCACGAAGCATTCTTGACCAAGACTAAAAGGACCTTGTGGGAGACATACATGCATCGAGTGGAGCCGCCGCGCACTACTGAGGAGAAACAATCGAGTACGCGCATATTTACGTTGTCATCCCCTCCACTTCTCATGCAGCGCAATGACGGCCCACTTACATGGACTGTTTTTTTTTTAATACGATGAATGTACCTGCTCGCCCAAGATCTCGATGTTGGTTTGGCTCTCCCCCTTCTTGTACTCGAGCGGACAGTCGAGTAGAACGATGCGCGGGTTCTCGATGAAGCGCCGCATCTTGGGGTGGGTGACGTCCTTGTTGATCATCACGCCGTTGAGCACGCGCGACTCTTCAATGCTGCCGCCCGGGATCTTCTCGATTTTCGCGTAGCTGGCGACAATTAACATAAACTTTGAGTACTTCATGCTCTAAGAAACCCAAATGCTTATGCCCAAATGTTACAATTCATTTGTTAGTCAACCTCTGTAAGTATTACAGTTACACAATGGATCATAAGCACAGCTAGTCACTGGGCAAAACTCAGGAGATGAGCTGACAAATAAGAATATGGTTTTATTTGGCACTACATATGGTATCTGTACTATTCACACAGTAACAGGCAAGTGTCAAAAGTGATCTCAGAACTTTTCACACAATTAGTATTCAAAGTTCTGACTCCACTTTTGAAGCCTGACTGTACATTGCTGTATTAGAACCTGAGTGTCCGCCTGTCCAAGGAAGCACAACCTACCCTCAGCAGTAAGTATTCTAAACACCTACTGGAACTACCAAGGGTAAAATTAAGGCCTATGATAAGAGTAATTGCCTGCATTGATGCTAAACAAACCGCTATTTGTTATAGGAATGACTGACAGTCCCCTTTGCAGAGGCTGCTTAGAAACTGAAGAAACTGTGAGATATATCCCACTGGATTGCCCATGCATAACATCTACAAGAGAGGAGTTACTAGGAAACTCATTTACTATGAGCAAAGCTTGCAAAAACACCCTCTGCAGTTCTATGCTTCCTGCATGGGCTGGGTTAGCTCAAGTAGGAAATCAACCAACGACCCAAGAAATGGAAGAACTATAAATTACATCACAGAAGACCACTAAGAGAAGTCTTTGGCTCACACACAAAGAACACGGACAAGAGATCTAGGTGTGGATAAATACTGAAAATGTTATAAAAATGTACCAATATTCACATTATAGCTCCCAAAGTTTGCAATGTGCAGAAAACTTTATCATTAGCGCTAACAAAAATGGTACTTATAAGAACAATTGCTACTTACTTCTTAATGTCTACTTCAATTCTGCCATTTTCATTGACTGTGACGGTGTTGACTGCATCCAAAGCAATGTCTACAGCTAAGTCGGCCCAGCGACCAATGTACTTGGTGCCAACACAAGAACGGATCTGTAAGGGAAAGAGAAAATTTTTCACATACAAAGGACATGCTTGCATGATAATATTTCACTGATATATATTTTTAAGCAAAAAATACCCATGAAAACAAACACAATGATTTTTTAATATTTGCAGTTTAGTTTTATAAAACCGCAATACATATATAATTACACTTTGAAACAAGCAAATAAAGAGACCCTTTTTAGAATTTAAGGGTTAGAAAAATTTATAAATTTTGATCTAATAAATTTTAACTAACAGACTATGGTTAAACCATAGTAATTTTCATCAAATATTTTTCTTGTCAGTTTTCAATATCTACAGATACTTACCACTTCTTTGAGCTTATCCCTGTCATTCAGATCAATGGGCACAGATATCTTATCCTGCAGAAGCTTGATGGCATCCTCAAGTGCCTGCCGGTATTCACGGATGATCACTGTGGGGTGGATGTTCTGTGCCAGGAACTGCTCGGCGACAGCCAGCATCTCACCAGCCAGGACTATCACTGATGTGGTTCCATCCCCAACCTAGTAATTAATAATAATAATAATTTGAGAGAAAAACCTCTCAACTGCTAAATTTGTTGTTTTTGTAATTCTTACCATTATTGTGCAACAAATAAATTGGTTTGTATGCAAGATATACAACAATGAACATGAATTTATTTTGTAACTATTGTAATTCTGCTTGTAGTTTCAAACTGGATAAAAAAGAAATCTCTACTTATATGTCTATAACTGAGCCTAAAATAGTCTAAATTATTTTTTATTATGGGACTAAATTTTCACATAAAATACTAGCTTCTATTGAGAACATTTCGTTGAAAATAAGTATTTATAAACCTAAAAACATAAAAAATAGATCACTTCATATTAGCCTATATATAATTTCTAACATAACAATAAATTTATTTACAGATACATATAGGCAATAATGGGTTTTATTTCTAGACATAACATTTTGCTGTAGACAGGCATCAATTCTTTGATATGAACATGACTAATATTCTAACCTCTTCATCCTGTGTCCTCGCGATTTCTATCATGAATTTGGCGGCCGGATGCTGTACAGTGATCTCACGGAGGATAGCATTGCCGTCATTGGTCATCACGATCCCACCCATGGGGTCCATCAACATTTTCAACATAGCCTGAGGTCCGAGGCATGTTCGTATTACGTCCGCTATTGTCTAAAATACAAATGAAACATCAAATTTTATAACCAAAAATCATAGCGTGCCATGAAAATTTAACATTTAATTACTTAGACCAAGTCTATTACCTTTCCAGCATTTATATTTTCCAGCTGAACCTTCCGGCCGGAGTCACGTTTTGTGTTTTGGCCTGCAAAAGTAATGTCGCCGATGTTACTGTTTCATCGATTCTTGAGAAATAAAACAAGATATAATTTATCATACTCACTCAAAACTAATATTGGCTGTTGACTAAACATATTGATATTCTTTTAAGCAAGACAATTCTTTGTTAATTTTATAAAATCTAGTAGAAATATCTTGCGACTCTTAAATCCACAAAAATCGCGTGGTGACTGAAATTGCCAGTATAATAAATTCAAAATCTAACAAACTATTTTCTTTATTTATGCAGTGGGATTTTTGCAAAATATATTTAGGTATTCAATTTATTTATGCCTTAAATTATGCAATATATGTACAATTAAATTGCGATCCAGTCAGTTATCCGCCCTGTAGAAGAAAATGCCCAGCTTGAAAGTCCTACTATTTTTTTATTTATGGCAAACTAGCAATCTGACTGTCAAAGTCACCTTTTTTTTCTAAATTTATTTTTTGACAACAGTCTGTAGTACGAGTACATCCATCCACATCTTTACGAACAGCCAGCCTATTTACTAACTCGGATGACAGGTGTCGATGCCTATCAAACAAGAATTTTCTGTTACAATGCGGTTTTTGTATTTCAAATTAAAAGTTCGAGCAAGCAAAACCCGCATTGTAACAGTAAATTCTAGATTGATAGGCATCGATACCTGTCATCCGAGTTAGTAAATAGGGGGGCAGGAGTGCTATTTTTGAACACTTGACTCACTAAAACGCAAGTCGTGCACGACTACAAGTCACACTCGTCTTCCAAGTCACGAAATGCCATTTTGCCTTATTTTTTAAACCATCGCTTAAACTGTAGTGCTGCCAACCTTCAGCAAAAAATATTTAATTTCTTCTTATTTCACGCAGAATTTTTTTTAAACATTATTATGGTTATTAAGGATTTTTAAAATGATTAAGAAGTGTAGCGTCAAACGGAACGTAAAATGATGACAGATGAACTTCAAATGACAGGAAGTGACTTTGACATAAAAGCGTTCGTCGCCTGCGGAACTGCGGAAACGAGCGGTCTCGACCGCTCGTTGCAATCACTCGTCAACTAACGATTCAAAAATGCGGTCGTTTGGAAACACTCGCGTCAATCACTCGTTTAGTGAGTCACGCGTCCAAAAATAGCACTCCAGCATTCTATTCTTTGCGAACAGCAAAACAGCTCCGTATGTTATGGACTCTGTGAGCATTCCTAATTCAAAAATCAAGAAAGTATGTGTACCTACCATTGTTTAAAATCGGTTTAGTTATTTTGGCGTGAAAGCGGACAGACAGACTGAGCTACTTTCGTGTTTATAATGTTAGTATGGATAGTAACAATTTTTAGTATATTCTTAGAAAAATTAAATAATTATGTAAGTAAATTCCGCAAGTCGCTCTCATTTTGATAAAAAATTCCTAAAGGTTCCGTAGTAAACAAGGAACCCTTATAGTTTCGTAATATCTGTCTGTCCGTCCGCGGTTTTACTCAGAGACTATAAGTACTAGAAAACTGTAATTTGGTATGAGCATGCCAAAAAAGTGGTAGAAAAATACTTGAAAAATATTTTTGTTTAGGGTAAGTCCCACACAAATAAAGTGGAGTGGGAGTATTTTTTTTTCTCCACCTACCCATCATTTGGGTTGGGGTATATTTGAATTACGTCTTACTTAGGTTTAGGGATCCGTTTCCGAAACATTTGGTTTTAAAGTGCATTTCAACATAATAACGTACCTATTCCAACAGTGAAAGAATTTTTAAAACGGTCCAGTAGTTACTGAGATTAACGCATTCAACCAACCAAACAAACTCTTCAGCTATAAAATATTCGTTTAGATTACTAAATATGAACTAAATCTAAAAAAAAACCGTAAATCATCACGCACACCATCTACCATTAATTAAGACTAAGAAATAATAAATGTTAAGGATCGAATAGATATTGTTTGCTTCAGACGTTTTCTAGAGCTAAAATTTTTTAGAGTTTAGCTTCACTGTTAATAGATGGCAGTGATTCGTTATAGACACGAACCCTCGTAATTTCCCCGAGTATGTTGCAAAGAGGGTTATGTTATACATATTTTGTTACATTCTGCCTACTCGGTTAGGTCCCTTCGTCTATTTTATATAGAGACACATTACAAATGTGTCTTTAGAATGGTCTTTTTTGTAGAAATGAATAATATCCTTCCACGCTAGTCTGGGAGAAAAGAAAAAACGTAGAATGTGCCAGCTGCTTCTCTTCCCGCGTAGATCGTAAAAGCCGATCGAGGGAATGGGCTTGAGGAATCATGGCAATAGGCGATGCGGCTAGCAACCCATCACTTTTTTGATTCCGTTCTCACCTACAAGCCCACCAACATGCTAAACGTGGCCTTAAGGTTTTACAGACCTAGGCTCTGTCTACCCCGCAAGGGAAATAGACGTGATAGTATGTATGTATATTATATATAATAATAAAAAAAATTCTTTATTTCACAAGTTTTTTGTTTAACTTGGCCTGTGTCAGTTTGTTTGTCTGTTAAGGTCAAATCTTGCAACTCTATTTGGAAGCACGTATGTATCCTTAACCGATTGAGCTGAAGTTTTGTATGCTTATGTATGTGGATAACCATGCAATATTATGGTCTGATGGATGATGGAGTGGGAAGGATGCCAAACGCCTAGGATGACGAAGATACTCAAACTCAGTGTTTCGACTCATTTTATACTGCTTAATTTTAAACCTGTGAGCTATATTGAAATTACGGAATCAAAACCCCTAATAGATTATAGAATTGCATGAAAAAAAAAACACGAAGTAAAAATTAGACCTCCCACAAAGTCACCGATCCGTTGGTCAAATTTATAGGAATTCGAGGGTCTTTTTTCCTGCATTTTGTATTCCATTAGCAGACTGCAAAGTCATCGATCCGCTGGGCGAATTTCTATGAATTCGGGGGTCTTTTTTATATTTTTTCCTGCATTTCTGTATTTCATTAGTAGACCTCCCATACATAGTCACCGATCCGCTGGGCGAATTTCTACGAATTCGGGGGCCTTTTTTAGGGTTCCGTACAAAAGTTGAAAAACGGAACCCTTATAGGATCACTCGAGCGTCTGTCTGTCCGTCCGTCCGTCTGTCACAGCCGATTTTCTCCGAATCTACTGAACCAAATTAGATGAAATTTGGTAAGATAGTGTAATCCTATGACCCAAACACGGATGTGCAAAGTAAATAAAGATTTTTTTGAAATAAGGGTCATTTTGAGGGGCCCAATTACAAAATTAAAAAAAAAAGTTTTGCAAACCTTACTGTGTCATATATCAAATGAAAGGGCTCATTATGAGGATCTCAAAAATATTTTTTTTTGTTCGGGTAAAATCAATACTTTGGATTTTATTCACGAAAGAAGGCAAAATTTGACCATTCCCCCCCCCCCCCCCCCTGATCTCCGAAACTACTGGGCCAAAAATTTTGAAAAAATTACAAAATATAGTTCATTCATTGAAGATTACTGGAAAAATAATAAGAATTCTATCACTTGAAAATTAAGTGGTAAACTCACAATAATAAGTTCATCTAGGGAAATAGTTCACTAAAACACCACTAGATGGCGCTAGTCAATTGAATAAAACATTTTTTGCACATTGTGTGTGTGTTCACGAAGCATATTGTACGGAACCCTCATTGCGCGAGTTTGACTCACACTTGGCCGGTTTTTTTACCTTTTTTCCTACCTTTCTGTATTTCTAATTCGAGCTCAGAGTTAAAAAATCACGCTGTATTGTTAAAAAAGTTGTAAATAAAACCATTACATTTTAATTAACAAATTAATATATTTATATGAGTACATGGATACACAATTTATTTATACTGATGACATATATTACTTACTGACTAGAATATGTTATTTACAGTCTAGAAATTGACTAGATATTTTAGAGTATTTCTTTATAAATTACAAGCTTTATAATCTTATGCGTAACCTTTAGTAGAAAAGAACATGAAGGTGAATGGGCATAATGAGATAGAAGACTGTACATATAAGTACGTTGTATATTTTATTTTATACATCCAATACATACAATATTAGTCTATAATATCCTCATCGACATCCGACTCTCCTTTTGCGTCCTCATCTTTACTCATCTTGGAACTGTCTTTATCATTAGTAGAATGTAGATGTTCATAAACACGTTTCAAGTTCCTCATGATGTATGAGGTGCCATTTACTTTCCCGCTTTTAATACCCTGGTCGAAAAATTTCTCGGCTCCGTCTACCGTTATGTTCCCTGAACGCACAGGCACAGAAAACGCTGAAAGATGTCGGGGTCTCTGGGCAAAGTCTCGGCCTAGTCTTTTGTCCAGACTCGTCTCCTCCTGTCTTACTTCTTGATTGATATTCGTATCAATACCTTCTGCTAAAGCTCGTTTCCTGTCGTAAATATGACCGGATACACGAAGATCTATGAAGAAATTTAAGGGATCTACTCCAAACTGGGGATTATACAGAGGTGGATACCACATAGGGGGTGGAGGAGGAAGGATCAAGTTTGAAGGGGGCACTGCTGCGGTTGGGTCGGTCGGTGTCCTTCCTACACATGGCGATGGTTTCGGCAACTCTTCTGTGCCAACATCTACAAAAGATGACTGCCGTCCGGGTGGTCCGGGACTTCCACTAGACTTCTGTTCAAGTTTCGGAGACAACCTTCTCGGTGACGGCTCTCGCGCTCTAGCCTGTTTCTCAACAGTCAATTCTAGAGGGACTTCAGGCCTCGTTTCAGGTTCCTTTTTCTCTTCTTCTGGCTTCGGCCACTCCCTTCGCCATTCGTTTTCGTTTTCAGCGAAGTATTTATGCGATCTACGTTTGAAACGTCGATGATAGTGAGGCGGGCGACAGCCGTGGCGGGCGTTGACGAAGGATCGAAGCATCTCACTGAAGAAGAAAGCGTGCGGCTGCAGCGGTAAAGCGCTGTAAAGATATGGAGGTGTCGCTGCCAGCAGTCTGGAAACCAGTTCTGTGTTCCTCAGCTCTCGCACGCTGGTCTTGGTCGGGGTCTCCGAGGGAGGCTTCTCTTCTTGCACGGAGCTCATTCTGCAACAAAACGTGCTCGTTAAAGTTGAATCAATCTGCAAATGAGCGGCGCGTCCTGCAGGGATTTCAATGGACGGGATGCAACGCGGTGAGTGCGAGGGGCGGATGGAATGGATCGACTTTGCTTTTATACGCTACGATTTTTACCAATTTTCAAATTATAATGTTGATCATAACATAGACTTCTATTCACGGTCATAAAGTGTGTTTGTAAGTAGTTAAGTTGTTGTAATATTTATTTTTTCAGTATATTTTTAAATTACCTACTTATAATCCCAATCCCATCCCAATCCCAACTAATATTATAAATGCGAAAGTGAGTTTGTTTGTTTGTAACGCTATCACGCCGTATCTACTGAACCGATCATCATGAAATTTTGCATACACATAGGTTAGGGTACCGAGACGGACATAGGCTATATATTACGCGGACGAAGCCGCGGGTAACAGCTAGTTCAGTATATTTTTAAATTACCTACTTATAAAAATATAATTTTTCATAAAATACAAAAAAATCTGCACCAGTTATGATAGGATTACGTAATGTTTTTACCAGATACAATCCGAACCAATCTTTATAGCAGCTGGGATATTAGCTGTGAACAGCAGTACGCGCCCCGCCTCCCCTGACGCGCCCTGTTCAACCTAATCGAACCTCCTAACCTTTACTACGCCCGCCGCTAGCGCCCCGCGCACCAACAAAACGTCCGGTATACGCAAAAAAAAATCTGCAAGCGCGGCGAAATTTGCAACAATATTTATCTCATGAAATCTTACCTCTATATACACGAAAAATTACGTAAAGATTCTGTATAAAGCGTAGTAAATGACTACGTCGCTAAAATAAGTTTATACTACAGGTTTAAATGGCAATCAAATGTTAAATACGCAACAATGACAAAAAACCATACCCTTCGTTCTAGAAAAGTTCACATAAATCATCATTCTGACACTGTGGACGAATTCCAAGTATTGAACAATAAACTACACTATATTACCTATAAATAAACACCAAACACTAAACACTTGAAGCACTTTTTGCAGACGAAACAAAAAACACAATGTAAACACTCATGGTACCAAATTACACGACTCGTACACATGTTCCCTGTGGAACGTGTTATATTTTCATAAATCCTATGAGCTAAACTATATATTTATAATTAAATAATGTAAATATGTATTCGTTAATATATTTTTCCTATTATTACCATAAATAATATAGCTTTATTGTAATAACATTGGTATTATCGGCATACGTAGAGTAGGCCGTTAGTCAAAACTTAGTCTTTTTATTTAGAACTGCAATTTTATGTTAAATCATGACAAAAGACATAAGATCTATAGATAAGACGTTGGCGCACATTCTAAGGATTATTTTTATGTATAATACAATAATACTTACGACATAATTTCACTGAAAACACTCACACTGTTTTGATAAACGAAACACGGAACGAAGTATGACACATTGACACTTGACATATTGTTTTGAAATTTATTTTTTTAATTCTTTATGGATCTGTAGCAAAGAAATCTCTCTTGTAATCCGAAGTTGAATGTCTATGGCATAGGTTGGCATTTGTATTTTTAATCTGAGACGTCAAAGTCGTGAGAAATAAATTGTCAAAAGAGCGCGGTACGCCCGTACCCCCGAATGTTGCCGGGACGTAATAAGCGAAAAAGAATCGAGTCCGTTTCGGGGATTGGACGTAGGAGAGGCTAATATAGTGTATTGCGCAAGGACTCACGCGATGTTCCGAGCCACCATAAAGTTTAATTTGGATTGTACGTACCTACCTGATAGTGATGATTAAAGAAAATAAAAAATATATGAATTTAATTTTCCTTTTTGATTAATTTAACTTCAAACCCGTTGTCACTTGGAATGATATAAGAATTCTACAGGTAAATACATCAAATTCCTCTTTCTAGAGCAGTCGTGTAAAAATCTGAATGTGTAAACGCCAGCAAGAGACACTCGGCAGTGATTACGGCGACGCGAACAATGCTCGGCGAGAGTGGCGAGATAGGATTCCATCTCAATGTGAAGTTTCTCATAAAATTCCTATTTTCTTGCGTGTGTTTTGAAGTGGATACATTTTGTCACGTCTTAAAGGTGGAAAAGTGAATCAAAATATTATTTCGTTTGAATATATCACCAACGAGCTAAACAGCTTTTGCATCCTATGACCATACATACAAAGCAAGTAGCTCCCTTGCGGAGGAGACAGAGCCCAAGTTTAGAACACCTAAAGGCCACGTGTAGCTGGATATGAAATTTTATTCAAATTTGGATATCATGTATACCTTTTTGAACGCCTTATTTTCTTTTTTTGGTCGGCGTTTATTTGCAAAATGAATCAATAAAGTGATGGGTTACTAACCTATTGGCATGATTCCTCAGATTTTTGTCCATTCCTTTGATCAGTTTTTACGACCTACGCGGGAGGAGAAGCAGCTGGTATACTTTACGTATTTTCTTTTCTCCTAAATCAGTATGAAAGAATCTTTTCTGCCAGCCCAGCATGATAGACCTACTCATAAGGAAATAAAGAAACTCAGATCCATACTTACATATTTTAAAAATGCCTTTTTTTTAGTCAGTCGCGTCGAAAAAAACATATTCAAACCCCGCTTACACGCAGCTGACAAGCATCACGAGATATAGTGAACCTGTCGGCTGTCGTTCGTCTGTCCACATCGATTTTTCAGCTCATCGCAGTTTTATTGCCAATATTGGAATGAACACATCCGCATTTCGATAGATGGTTAGCATTTTTAGGGTTCTGTACCCAAAGAGTAAATACGGGACCCTATTCACGAGACTTCGATATCTGTCTGTGACCAGGAGTGCTATTTTTGAACGCGTGACTCACTAAACGAGTGATTGACGCGAGTGTTTCCAAAAAGCCTCATTTTTGAATCGGTAGTTGACGAGTGATTGCAACGAGCGGTTTAGACCGCTCGTCTCCGCGGGCGACGAACGCTTTTACGTCAAAGTCACTGCCTGTCATTTGAAGTTCATCTGTCTTGATTTTACGTTTCTTTTGACGCTACATTTCATAAACATTTAAAAAATTCCTAATAAACTTAAAAAAATTATTAAAAATTCTGCGTGAAATATGAAGAAATTAAATCTTTTTCGCTGAAGGTTGGCAGCACTACAGTTCAAACGATGGTTTCAAAAATATGGCAAAATGGCATTTCGTGACTTGGAAGACGAGCGTGACTTGGAGTCGTGCACGACTTGCGCTTTAGTGAGTCACGCGTTCAAAAATAGCACTCCAGGCTGTATCTCATACACCGTGATAGCTAGACAGTCAAAATTTTCACAGATGATGTATTTCTGTTACCGATATAGCAAAAAATACTAAAAATAGAATTAAATAAATATTTAATTATTTCCCATACAACAAACATGATTTTTGCCGTTGGCGGACAATAATCTAATGTTGCATATATAGATAATAGTACGGAACTCTTCATGCGCGAGTCGCACTTGGCCGATTTTTTTTTTCGTATTTTTACTAACTGAGCGGGAATTGCGGCTGCGATCCAAATTAACAGAGATTTTTTTGAATATCTGTGATGAATGTTTTTGATTACGGTTTTATTTTTTGACTTTTTGCTATTGAATTGAGAGTTAAATAAACCCAATCAAATGCGAGTCAGTTTCTCACATAAAGGATTCCGTTTCACCAAACAATATTTAACGTGATAAAAATGTTTATCCTAGGATAGGTTTCAACACACGCTAGGTGGCGTTCGGGAACCCACAGCTTTACACGTGCCATCCTAAGAACTTAATAGGTTTATTTTTTGATTTATCACTACATATTATAAAACAAAGTCCCCCGCCGCGTCTGTATCTTATTTAGGTCTACAGAAAAGCCCGCGATGGCATATGTCTATATATTATGGATAACATACTATATTCATTTTAATACTTTAAAAAATGGGCAATTATCAAAGATCACGTGCAGGCCAAACCCTTAGAGCTAGAAATTTTAAATTTTCCTCACGTATTCCTCTTATGACGTAAGCATCCACTAAGAGGGATTTTTCAAAAGTCATCTCCTAAGGGGGTGAAATAGAGGATTAAAGTTTATATGAAACTTCCTTGGACATATTTGTATGAAATTTCGTGTGAATTGAGAACGGCAAAAATAATGAGTAACATTTTTAATAGTTTCCCGAAATTAAACCTCTAAGGGGATAAATCGGGGTATATGTTTAGTTTACCGCTTTGTAGCGTCATATTTTATAATACCCGCATTCCAAAGTCGCAGGTAACTGCTAGTCACAAATAAAATTATATATTCTATGAAAATTTGGAATCTAATCGTAAACGATGAGATTCCAAAGATACATTACTGTAGGTAATATACGGACGACCGTAAAGCAGACAATGATCAGAAGTGTCTTTATTTGTTACATGCTATTTGAATCTTAGATATTTGAATATGGCATTCACTAAAGAGCTTTATACTGCTTAAAGTTCTACAATTTCATTAAAGTAATTTTTAATGCTTTGCACAGAACCGATTATCATGAAATTTCGTATATACACCGTAGGAGTTCAGAATAACAGAGGGTAAATTTCCCAAGGGATATGAAATAATGCGAGCAACGCCACGGGCTAAAACTATGCAATAAAGAAGTCTCAACAGAGCTCGTGATGCAACGCGGCTGAAAGTTCGAGATGAATGCCTTGATATTAGATTTCGTAAAATATCGTAGCCATGCGTAGACCGCTGTAGAGGCTCGTAGACTTCCGTAGCACAATGATAGTTGTAACAAAAGCTTCTCATGCCAAAAAACACTGGGTTTATCTTCTACAGTTTAGAAGCCCCTGAAAACCTTACTACTTCATCGTCTGATCACGTCTATGGTAAAATAAAATTGAATTGTCATCTGACTTACACAACAACATTTCACTTCAATCGGTTAAGGAGAAGTGCTTTAAAATTGAGCTGCGAGATTTGACATCACTTCATCATTTGATTTTTCTTCACAGACAAACTAACAGGGCAAGTTAAATATTTAGCTTGTAAGAAGTCGTTTTACACAGTAGCATTGTAAGTCGTATATCAGGTATAATTAAGATACATCGCCACCATGCGAATCGTATTAAATAATTTCACGGGTTTGAAATTCGTTTGATGTATCTGTAATCCTACCCGACTTTAGTAATATGTGAATTAATAATTCCTCATCGTAACAACTGGAAAGCCTCCTCAATCTGCGCAAACACCTCACATTCTCACATCATGAAACCCGCACAAACATAATCCCCATCAAAATCTACATACATTCAATTCGCGAGTCCTCCCCAATGATAGGAATTAAATGTCACATTACCATATCGAAGTGAAAGCGATACATCGTCATTGTCACAGATTTGCGAGGGGTGGTGGGGGCGGGGGTGTTTTGTTCGCGGTTCTATTCAAATAGTTGTGTGGAGCGGATCTTGTATCCGAGTGTGCAAACACGGACCCCTCGTGTTACGGTTTTTTAATCGCTACGAATTCAGCAGCGGTTTAATTTATACTGTGACTTGTAGATTCTAAAGATACAATATTGCTTTCATCGTCTGATGATCCGGGAGACATAATATACTGTGCAACTATACATAAACAAACTCATAATAATTTTTTTATACATCAAAAAATTACATCATACAAAGAATGCTGGAGCCCTGTGCCAAAAACTTGTGTTACAGGAGCTTCACTCTTTACACATGCATGTTACATTCATAATCTTATTAAATAACAGTTTGATTATAATATAATTCATAAGTATGACTGAATTATGATTATTAATAAATACTCTAAGGTAACGAACAGTCAGGCAATTCAAATAACATATTACTATGCAGTTTTATATATTTGTTAACATTCTTATGTATTGGTAAAACAAATTTTAGCACATTTCGTAGTAAGGTACATCATCAAATCCTTTCTTACCTACTTCGTATCTAAGTACTACTAATTAGTAAGATTTTTTATTAAAAAACCATCATGTAATAAAGAATTCAATTGGGCAGCCTATCATTTTTAACAATTCTGAATTTAGCGACAAATTCGTGCTCACACATTCATGCATATTGTTTGAAGCAAGAATTCGTCCACGGCTGGAATTTAAACCTTACGCCTTGGGAATAGAGGTGTGTGGGAATAGAAAAATGGTTTGAAATGGTTAAATAATACAGTCGTGGAGGTGTGCGCCGGTGAACGTTAATTTCCATATTAAAACCGACACAAAGGAAGCAGATTCAAAAACCGCGCCGCCGGGGTGGGAAGCAAGGCGCGGATGTTAGAAAATCTGTACTCAGACAGATGTGGCACTTCTGCGAAATAAATAAACATCAACCTCTCATGATCTACATGGCATTCTGGAATACAAAGTGGGTCACCAAGATTTTTTTATTTTAAAATTTCTGTTTTGACTGGCTTTTCAGATTACTACAACGAATCTCTATTACTATTGTAGGTTCTTCCATGGCTTTCGTTTAAACAATATAGTTATTATAGTGCCATTATTAAAGAAGGCTTATACTAACTCTAAGTTGATTCTCAATTTGGAAATTTTGCTATGGACATCCATGGCCATTTCTACCTCACAATATATTTTCTTAATCAATCGATTTCCGTGCGTTACATTGTATTCATCATCATCAGGTTATTTTTTTAGTCTCCACTGCAGGAACATGACCCTCTCTATACTACCAGAGCCATATTTTAACCAGAGCAATCAGAAGATTAGCCTCCACGCTGGCCAGACGGGTTGGAAAGGTAAATTTTAAATAATCATTTAGGTAGATTCATATAAAATATAACAACGAACTCGAAAAAAAAGTAAACTAATAAAAAAGCGGCTGCTCTAAATATTGAGGAGGGTTGACGTCAGGCTGACATCCAGCCGTCAAAACTTTATTAAATTATGTTATAACAGCAGACCTCGTCGGGCTCCAACGTGTAACGGCTTAAGACACAACTAATTTAGTTTAGTTAATTGGAAATCCGACAAAGAGCAACAACTTCTTGAAAGTCAAAGTAATAATGTTACAAAAAATCATGATACCGCATCCATTCTTACCGCATCTGGCAAGCGCAAACAATATTGCGCTCAGATGCCGTCGTCAGTATGATAATCGCGTCAAAACGCACGTGAAGTGGCAGGGGGCGGGGGAGGGGGCGCTAAGCCGGCCCGATTATCAAGCCGAGTGTACTTTGCTTCGGTGGGATTTATTGCGGTGTGCCGTTTAAGATTTTCATGTTCGGGATGGTTTGTTGGATATTCAATTGAATCATTTTATAGATGGAAAAAAATCCCTGAAAATCCTAATCCTAACTAATATTATAAATATGAAAGTGAGTTTGTTTGTTACGCTTTCACGCCGTATCTACTGAACCGATCATCATGAAATTTTGCATACACATAGGTTAGGGTACCGAGAAGGATATAGGCTACAAATTACGCGGGCGAAGCCGCGGGTAACAGCTAGTAAACTGATAATAGCGCACACATTTTTATTGTAAATACCTCAATATCTATATCCTAGTATGTAAGTATGTGAATATCCTAGCTAACTTCGTCCGCGTGGTTTCGATATTATTACGAGTATTATTTACTTTTATTGGTTACTTTCAATTTACCCGCCACTTCAGCCAAGTAAATTATAACTACGTCACCCGCAGAAAAAATGGCTTTATATAATTATTATGTGAAAGAATTTCGAAAATTAGTCCAGTAGTTTTGGAGCCTATTTAATGTAAACAAACAAATAATCAAATCTTTCCTCTATATTCTATTAGTATAGATAAAAACCTAAATCGAATTTGTAATTGGGAGTTTCTTTTAGATATTAGCTGTTACTTGCGACTTCATCCGCGTGGATTTTGATATTATTACGAGTCTTTACCACTTTTACTCGTTATTTTTTTAATTGCCACATTTTGATTGGAGTTAAATTTTGTTTCATGAGACCGCACCAACAGGAGAATTTACAAGCAAAAGAAAAACGGTGAGCTTACAAAAAAACGACGTGCATAGAGGACGAAATACTACGCTACATGTTTCACTCAGGCAGTACTGCAACTTCTTTTCTGCAGATCTCACCACAATTTAAACATCACTCACTCTACTAATATCACATGTACTTACAAGCAATTTATCAACTTGGAAAGTAGCTCATCATCATCATCATTTCGTGTAGGTGACATGGTCAGTCGACCATGCACACCCTGGTGTCAGAGTTCTTCGGAACCGCCTCTCGGCCTCTGACGTGGTTCCTTTAACGACTACCGATGGCAGCCGGGACCACCGGCTTAACGTGCCTTCCGAAGCACGGAATCATCTTTCTTATCAGACAATCAGGTGATTCATGCCTGCAATGTCCTCACCAAACTGGAAACAACTAAACAAAGTATGCTTCCCGTGGGAATCGAACCCACGACCCCCGGGTCAACAAGGCAAACGCCTTAACCACTGGACCACGGAGGCAGCTAGTAATTATTTTTCGCGTGGAATAATAAAATAAAGCAAAGATAGGTGTGCCAGCCGGTATATTCTAAAACACTAAAATGAACCAATGAAATATTCTACCGATTTTTCAATAAAACACGAAATTCGTAGCGTATGCTCCGCTCGTCAAACACACTCGCATTTTTATGGTTCCGTACCTAAAGGGTAAATATTCACGAGACTTCACTGTCCGTCCGTCTGTCTGTCTGTCCGTCTGTCACTAGGCTGTATCTTATGACCGTGATAGCTAGAGTTGAAATTTTTCCAGATGATGTATATGTATATACTGCCACTACAACAACAACTAGAAACCACTAAAAACAGAATAAAGTGATTTTTTAGGGTTCCGTAGTAAACTAGGAACCCTTATAGTTTGGCCATGTCTGTCTGTCTGTCCGTCCGCGGTTTTACTCAGAGACTGTAAGTACTAGAAAGCTGTAATTTGGTATAGATATGTATATTAATCATGGCAGAAAAAATGTTAATTTTTTTTAAGGTAGCTCCCATACATGTAAAGAGGAAGTAATATTTTTTTCTGTACAAACCCATCGTGTTGGGTATTGTTAAATAGGTCTTTAAAAAATATTGTGAGGTTGATAGCACCATTTTTCGATTTAGAGATGCAAATTTTTGATAATTTGTAAGTCCCCCCCTCTATCTGCTAAACGGTTGTATATGGATACGTGAAAAAAATTACAGCCGTAGTATATATACTGAAGTTGAAAGGAAAACTATCAGAGCTGAGTACTAAGTACAAACTAAAAAGTTATAGGCAAACAACTTATAAAATGTACTCGAAAATGTAAAATTTCATACAAATTTCATTGTTAGATGTTTTTGGTCGGTAAACTGTGAGGTGCGAGTGTGAACATTGTGAACTCAAAGTTGTCATTCGCAACTACGGAACCCTACACTGTGCGTGGCCCGACATGCACTTGGCCGGTTTTATTTACAGGCCATGAAATAAATAATTTAATAAAACAAATATTTTAATGGCTGCCATACAACAGACACCTAATTAAAGACAACTAGCTTCCGCCCGCTGCTCCGCTCGCGCTAACCTTTGCTTCGGGAACAGTACTTTTCTGCGGTATGAAAGGTAGCCTATGTTCTTCTCCGTCCTCAGGCAACGTGTCTGCAAAATTTCTTGATGATCATCATCATCATCAGGTCTTTGTAAGTCTCCACTGCAGGACCGTGCAGGAGCACGACCCTCTCTGTACTACCAAGGCCATATATTAGCCAGAGCAGTCAGAAAATTTGGCCTACACTCTCCACGCTGGCCAGACGGGTTGGAGAGGTCGCTTTGATGCTTATAAGCTTTGTTGAGCTTATGTTTCCTTAGTCGCCTTCTACGACATCCACGGGAAGACTTGGAGTGGCCCTATTCTACTCTGCCGGGAACCACACAGCATGATGATCGGTTCCGTAGAAAGGGCGTGAAAGCGTAACAAACAAACTCACTTTCGCATTTATAATATTAGTTGGGATGGGTTGGTACGGGACCCTTCGTGCGCGAGTCTGGCTCGCACTTGGCCGATTTTATTCGTATTTGCCGCCGCGTTATTTAGAGACGCGTCACGTTTTAAACGAAAACAAAACTGCGGATGTTTAATGACCGGCGCGAGGGATTTTTTAAAAACCGGCAGTGTTGTCATATCACTGAGGTTTTCGAAAAATATAGTCTTTTGCGATAAAACTACAAATTTAGATTGTTATTACTTGATTATAGCCACATTCATGATTCTAGATCAACGGTTCTTACCAGTTTTCAGAAACTTTGACTTAGTTTTGCGATATACGAGGTCGTATCTTTGAATTATATAACCTTTAAAATTTGAACTTTGATATAATCTGGGGGCACGGCAGTGCCCCCGCCAAGTCGAGCAAAAAAGCGGCACGGCCGTACCATTCTTTTCTCGAAGCACTTCAGGCCATTTTCGACCCCCTATAACTTCGTTGTGGATAAAACTACAAGCCTGAATTTTCAAAAATCAAGCAAGCATTGTATAAACTCAGTATATTTTAAATTTCATTCAATTTGAACCATTAGTTTAAGAATAATAACTAGTCAAAGTTCTTAATTTTGTCACTCACTGACTGACCGATCATCAAAATTCTAAGGCACTTCTAGCAGGTGTAGAAGCTTCAAATTTGAAATACAATTAGTTTTTAGTGTAGAAATAAAGGGAAAACTAAAAAATTTTGCAATATCGGTCCAGTTTTCCAGATACACTGACTGCATAAATAACTTTGTAATCTTATATAAATATATAGGATTACAAAGTTACATTTGCAGTGAATAAATTGTGTGGATAAAACTAGACGCAGGAATCTTCAAGAAATCAAGCAAGCATTGTATAAACTCAGTAAATTTTAAATTTCATTCAATTTGAATAACTAGTTTAAGAATAATAACTAGTCAAAGTTCTTAATTTTGTCGCTCACCGACCGACCCGTCATCAAAACTCTAAGGCACTTCTAGCAGATGTGGAAACTTCAAATTTAGAATATAACTAGTTTCTAGTATAGAAATAAAGGAAAAACTTAAATATTTTGCAATTTCAGTCCAGTTTTCCAGATACACTGACTGCATAAATAACTTTGTAATCTCATATGAATATATAGGATTACAAAGTTACATTTGCAGTGAATAAATTGTGTAGATAAAACTAGACGCGGGAATTTTTAAAAAATCAAGCAAGGATTGTATAAACTCAGTATATTTTAAATTGCATTCAATTTGAACCACTAGTTTAAGAATAATAACTAGTCGTTTGTCACTCACCGACCGACCGATTATCAAAACTCTAAGGCACTTGTAGCAGGTGCAGAAGCTTCAAATTTAGAATACAAATAGTTTCTAGTGTAGAAATAAAGGAAAAACTAAAATATTTTGCAAGTTCGGTCCAGTTTTCTAGATACACCAACTGCATAAATAACTTTGTAATCTCATATAAATATATAGGATTACAAAGTTACATTTGCAGTGAATGAATTAGTGTACCTTTATAATGGAATAAATAAAAGGTGTTGGTGTAAGTATCAAGATATAAGTAGGTAATAATGTTCAACTAGCAGCCCTCCCCTATTGCGCCCGGTCATATCATCAAAACTATAAGGAACTTCTAGCAGGTGTAGACGCTTCAAATTTAGTATACAATTAGTTTCTAGTGTAGAAATAAAGGAAAAACTAAAATATTTTGCAATTTCAGTCCAGTTTTCTAGATACACCAACTGCATAAATAACTTTGTAATCTCATATAAATATATAGGATTACAAAGTTACATTGCAGTGAATAAATTAATGTGCCTTTATAATAGAATAAAAGGTGTAGGTAGGTACCTAGATAAGTAGCTAATAATGTTCAACTAGCAGCCCTCCCTACTCTGCACCCGGCAATGTATTAAACATAAACCTTCCTGTTGAATCACAAAGTTTAAGCTAAGTTTTATAAAGTTGTCACTAGATGGCGGGTGTCGTAAATTAGATTGCGCAATCATAGTTTTTTTTATCGAAATTGAAGTAGGTAACCTATCCAAAAATTGCTTGACGACCACAAACCTTTGATGACTGAATTTTAAAATATATCTTGGGGATCCAAGTTATATTAATCTAATAATCGTATTCCTACATAAAAAAAAAAACTCTTGCGTACTGGTACTAGCACTAGTAATCGCAATGAATACGGATAACCTGTATGGGAATGGCCATCCCTGCCCACACAGAGTTGTCCATATACCTGGTGATGGTTCTTGTTTATTTCATTCTCTGTCTCTTTGTATGGAAATATTAAGTCTTCTTATGAGATTAGACTGCTATAGTCGTATGTGGTAGCGCATTAGGAGGAGTTAAAACTGTATATTTGTGACGAGCGCGGAGACCCCTTTATTGACGCTGATTTGTACATGACGGCAATGGTAAAAACAACTACCTAGGTACTTATGGTTCCACGTCTGAATTTATGGCGGCCGCCGCGTTGTATTCGTGCTTTCGAAGTTTACGAAAAGTTTTTTGAGAGTATCATTCGGTTGTGATTCAATTTAATACTTGGTATTACATGCTATTAAGGGAAAGAACAGCTATTTCAAATTATTACGTTACTAAATATACCACCAAAAGCGAGAAAAGTCACGTTGCTTGTATGTTTCTGGGTAGGCCTTAGAATTTTATCTAGTAGCGAGTGCGACTCTTTGGAAGCCATTGCCACTCTACTTGGTATTCCTTTGTACGGTACAGATCGTACCACAACAATTCGATGGCTGGAAGTCAACATCTTCCGTAATTGGCCCATTAAATCTAGATCAGATATGATTTTGCTAGGACGTGGGTCCAAAGATATTTATTGAGAGTCTTGGATTGATGATCACTATCCTAAACGACCTACACAGTTGGAGATTACTAACTTGTACAGTTTTGCTCAAAACTACGATAATATTTTTTAAGCTTACGTAGTACTTTCAACAGTAAAAAGTCTGGGCGACTTACATCTAATTAATATCTAAAGTATCAAAACGCAGGAATCATCAATTTGTGAATACAATAAACTAAGAAGAATTTACCCTCCAGACTTGTCAAAAATAAAATCGTAAACTCAAAGCCTCCGAGAAAAACCCATAGAGACAGGGAGTGGGTTTTGAGAAAAACTGTAGCTGAAGCTCAAGAAGTAGTACCGGAAAAGAAAAAGAAGAAAACTACCTATTAAAATTAGAAAAAGTCATAAGACAGGGAGTGAGTTTTAAGAATATCCGTTGTTGGTATTCAATAAGTAGAAGGTACAGACAACGAAAAAGTAAGACTATCTACAAAAAGAAATGAGATGCCATCAAAAACAATACTTGTCAAAAACCCAAGTCTCGCTACTCTGTTCTTCTACCGTAAAAAGTTGTGAGATCCATGTAATACCAAGTCGGTAAATTTATTAAGTCCCTACTAAAGTGACCTTTTGTCTTAAGTTGTTACGTAATTAGCTAACCTAACAGTATCTTATTGTGACCATATTAAAATTAAAAATCTTTTATGTTTAAATAAATAGATTGACTTGGCAATCGCGTGAAAACATAATGTATCTCACAAATAATACATATTTTATTAAATGAGACTGTTTATTACGATTGCCAAGTCAATCTAATTATTTAAACATAAAAGATTTTTAATTTTAATATGGTCACAATAAGATACTGTTAGGTTAGCTAATTACGTAACAACTTAAGACAAAAGGTCACTTTAGTAGGGACTTAATAAATTTACCGACTTGGTATTACATGGATCTCACAACTTTTTACGGTAGAAGAACAGAGTAGCGAGACTTGGGTTTTTGACAAGTATTGTTTTTGATGGCATATTAATTTTAATCGACGCGTTCCTACTAAAATGGTCTTGATAGACATTCAGACGAGCAGACGGATAACGAAGTAAAAGGAATCCATAAAAGGTTTCTTTTCCATGCTGGTTTGCAAGAAAAGGAAAAACATAGAGAATATACCAGCTGCTTTTCTTCCCGCGCAGACCGTAAAAGCCAGTCAAGGGATTGGGCAAAGGAATCTCGTCGTTAGCAACTCATCACTGTTTTGTTTCCTTTTCCACCGTAACGCCCACTTACACGCTAAACGTGGCCTTTAGGTTTTATGACCTTGGGCTCTGTCTACCCCGCAAGAGATAAAGACGTGATAATATGTATGTATGTATAAGGTTCCTTTTACCTTTTGAAGAAAGGAACCCTAAAAACGCGATCGTGGATGTTTCGCGGGTGTTGTGTGTTCACTATTCAGTAGATTCTGTGCGTATAGTGTTATACCCGTGTTCATTTCAATATTTGATGAATAGAACGCGAGCGAACATGACACTTTGAATGTGTTATTGTTTGCAGCACTTCACGCTTTATTGTTTATGTTCGTACCGTTACGGCCTTAGTATTGGAGATATGATATATTGACATGATTATACCCGTTTTACGATGTGATACCTAAATACAAATGGTTTTTATGCAGAAGCAAAATTTAATTCCAAAAAAGTATATTTTTTAAACAAAAATGCGTTAATGATATTTGCGAACAGATATTAAAGTGGAACATAATGGAAATACACATTAATAATGAACATAACCATTATCTTTGATAGCTAAAGTCTTTATTGCAGGAGAAAGAGATAAATAAGAAAATTTAAAGGACCGCCAATGAAGACAAGCGATTTCAATAGAAAATCCCAAACCTAGAATGCAATTTTTAATGAAAGATTGATACGAAGAGATGTCGGAATGGAACCCGGAACCACAGTCGGCTAATCAACAGAAGCACTCATCCAGAACGCTGAATGTAGTCAATTTCCTAACTAGATCCATCTCGCATGATAACGTGAAATGCTCCAACGGATGAGGGAATGTAATGACGCCCGATCCTGATCAATATTTAACCGTTGCTTGCTTGTGTTTTGAAATTTTTCAATTCTAATTTTTGTCTGCAAAACTGAGTCGAAATTTTACGAGATTTACAACATAACTGTTTGTAACTGTGGGAAAAATAACAATTTAAGAAAAACTCAAGTTTGGTAATAAATAAATTGGTTTTCCTTTAATAGGAAACTAAGTATTTTCCCGAGATTCCATACGCGTAAATCCGCCTATGTCACCCGTACATAAATTAGCTTTATATCTGTGAATTTTAAAAATCGGTCCAGTATTTTCGGAGCCTATTGAATGAAAACAAACAGACAAACAATGAAATATCTCCTTTTTAGGGTTCCGTAGTAAACTAGGAACCCTTATAGTTTCGCCATGTCTGTCTGTCTGTCTGTCTGTCTGTCTGTCTGTCCGTCCGCGGTTTTACTCAGAGACTATAAGTACTAGAAAGCTGTAATTTGGTATGAGTGTGTATATTAATCATGGCAAAAAAGTCGTAGAAAAAAACCTTGAAAAAATATTTTTTTTTGGGTAGCTCCCATACAAGTAAAGTGGGGGAGTAATTTTTTTTTTCTCTATTTACCCATCGTGTGGGGTATCGTTAAAAAGGTCTTTCAAAAATATTGTGAGGTTAAGAACACCATTTTTCGATTTAGGGATCCGTTTCCGAAATATTTGGTTTTAAAGTGCAAAATTTTGTTAGAGGTACGTGTCCCCCCCCCCCTCTGTCTGCTAAACGGTTATATATGGATACGTGAAAAAAATTACAGCAATATTATATATACTGAAGTTGAAAGGAAAACTATCAGAGCTGGGTACTAAGAGCAAACTAAAAAGTTATAGGCAACCAACTTATAAAATGTACTGGAAAATGTAAAATTTCATACAATCTTCATTGTTAGATGTTTTTGGTCGTTAGACTGTGAGGTGTGAGTGTAAACAGTGTGAACTCAAAGTTGTCATTCGCAACTACGGAACCCTACACTGCGTGTGGCCCGACACGCACTTGGCCGGTTTTTATAATATAAGTATAGAAGTAGAGACTGACAGGAAAACAGAAGATATGGAGACTCAGACCAGAGGACGACCTAAAAGACACTGATAGATAGATGTGTAAGATAGGAGTAGTACAAAAGCTACGGAATCAAGTGGAGAAATCTGATTCACTATATCATCATCATCAGGTCCTTCCAGTCTCCACTGCAGGAGCACGACCCTCTCTGTACTACCAGAGCCATATACTAGCCTGAGAAGTCAGAGGATTTGGCCTACACTCTCCACGCTGGCCAGACGTAATAAGCTTTGTTTAGCTTGTGTTTCCTTAGTCGCCTTTTACGACATCCACGGGATGACTTGGAGTGGTCCTATTCTACTCTGCCGGGAACCACACTTCACTATATCAGTCGCAGATGAAAAAGTGGGATAATGTTGGGAAGAACAAGAATGCCTATGAGCTGATACAAAAAGTTAGGCTTATTAAGCCTAGTTCAAAATAAAAAGATATACATAGCAAGAAAATGCTCAAAAAAAATCTGAGCGTTTGTCTAGATGGCAAAGAAAAAGCATATATGATAAATCCCGCTAAATTACTCCCAAATTAACATACAACCGCGATGTCCCCATATTAATTAAGACACCCCACACATAAAATATTAATTGTATGTATTCTGCGGCGCCGCGCGAGATTGCCGGCGTCTTGTCTCTGCTTAATCAAAGGCGGCAAATTCACGTCTAATTATGCTCACGGTCTATAATGTTTGATGTCTCATTTGTAATGATTACTTTGTAACTTTGAAGCAGTAGATACGTATTAAAGCAAACTTATCTCATTTTTTTTACAGACAACGCTACTTGCGTGTACAAAAGTAATGGTTGTAGCAATAAAAATATCTTGTGTCAATAACAAACAAAATACTATATCAACAGTAGGTCAACAGTAGCTTGCAGTAGGTGTGAGAAATATACAAGAAAAGAAAACTTAGCTTAGTAGTTTCTGTGATGATGATACAATTCATATTCATTTTTTTCTCTGACATCTGGTAATATAAGGTGTTTAAAGTCTGCTAAGCCATTTCGCATACTAATTTCAGTCACTCGATGTTTCGTTATGTTTATAAGTATATATTTTATGAGCCATCGCATATTCTCAAATTTTCCTATCTCAATCCTAACTAATATTATAAAAGCGATAGTGAATTTGTTTGTTTGTTACGGTTTCAAGCCCTATCTACTGAACCGATCATGATGAAATTTTGTATACACATAGGTTAGGGTACTAAGAAGGTACGTCTCGTCCCATCTCATATTTTATCAAAAGCGTGGCATCACAAAGAGAGCGCGTCTGCTCCTCTTTTTATTTTATTTCCCGCAGCTAATAATAATAAAGCGTTATCGTATCGCCGCACAATACCACACTGTCGTTTGCATTCCGTCAAAGTACCCGTCGCGGAGGTACGAAGATTTTTTAATAGATAACCTAAAATGTGGTTCCTGGTCCTGGTAGAGCAGAATAAGACCACTCCAAGTCTTCCCGTGGATGTCGTAGAAGGCGACTTTGGAAACGCAAGCTAAACAAAACTTTTAAATATCAATGAGACCTCTCCGACCCCAGACGGGTTGGAGAGGTCTCGCCAGCGTGGAGATGTAGGCCAAATCCTCTGACTGTTTTAGCTAATATACGGCTCGAGTAGTACAGCGAGGGGTCGTGCTCCTGCAGTGTAAACTAAAAAAGACCTGATGATGATGATGAGGAACCTAAAATAAAGTGCATTATAATTTTTTACACAATATAACATAGATTATTTTTTTTTGTTGCAATGCAATTTTAACAACAGTGCGCCATGATATTTGTTGCATCACCACAACATCACCAAGAGAAGGGCTCGGTTCCATGTTTTTAAAATTGTTCCAGCCCTAAAGTAAAGGTTGACTGGAATAAAGTAAATAGCGATGAGTGTGCCTTTGTACCTATTATTGTAAAAAACTAAAAGAGTAACACTCTTTGTATTTTGTTTTCCGGGGCCCTTTTAAAAGCTGTACAAATGGCGGAGTTTGTGTCCATATTTCCTCAAAGCTTAAAATTCGTTATCTATATTATATGCTATTATATAGGTTTTTTTATTTTAAGCCAATAAAGTTACATACCCTACTCATATAACTCATTTATGTTAGGTAGATTTTTATTATATAATTTTAATCCAATATTAAATAATATTGTTAGCCGTATAAATAAATAAATAGGATATAATATTTAAGTAATATATTTTATAAACAATACATTACTTAAATATTACTTAATTTAAATTGCAAATAGTATGTTATTTCATGTCACAAAAACTAATAATTAATAAAGTCTGAGAAAATATAAATAATTTCAGGACAAAATAATATATATAAATACAGACATGAAAAAAAATTGCGGTTTGTGAATCAAATAATATCGTATCCACATTTTCCTGCTCAATGACTTGCTATTCAGTATCTCGCCGCGCGGTTTCTTTGTGTCGGCTCGGCTCGTAGGCAATAAAGGTGCGCGCTACGAACAGCTACGAACATGCCGCTACGCCGTAGACATGCTACAGTCTACACCACTTTATGTTATACAGATTATTCTTTATTTGGATAGAATAAAGTTGCTTTGTTATTATTTTTCTCATTCGGAATATTAAATTATCCTTTCTCGCTATACAGATATAATAGAATGAAAAAGTAATAAAGAGAAAGGTGCCCTCTACGCACCAGCAGCTTAAGAGGATCGACTACCTGTAATTTTCATACAAAAAGCGATAACTCTTCCACCCCCCTAAACCTTTACGAAATGAGGAAATTTGGTGTCATTCGATTAAGCACACCTTAATCTAGGGCTAACCTTTTTTGTTTGTTATTAATTCGGTTTAGATTAATTTAAATAAATTTAAATGCCCCGAGCATTTTTTATGTAAAAATATGGATATTTACTTAGATGCTCATAACTTTTGTTTAAAGCAATATCAAAACGTACAGCCCCACTTCTCCAATTTATCAATAATGTGTAAAAAATATTGAAATTGGACTATGTGGAAGGGGTGGAAAGCGTTATCGCTTTTTGTATGAAAAGTTACAGGTAGTCTATCGTCTTAGGAGCTACGAGCTTGTGGCTACGCTATTTCTATTGTGTTTATCTTCGTTCGAAGAAAACTTCATTTGATTTATATAATTTTTTAAATTTAATGTCGGTTAAAATATACCGCTTTTTTGACAACAAGCATGCTAGTCTACGGGCTTTTCACTTCGAAAATACAAATTACTTGGATTTATTTGCACTTAACTTTTCAATTTAATCTATCAGTTAAAAATAATCACTCATAAGCATTGAAATAATGACACTCAAGAAATTTTCAGTATCCCAAAAGATATTATAGATAGCTAGATAGTCACCAAAAAAGTCCTTGAAACATATAATATATACGATCAAGAAAATATAATTAACAGCAAGGAAAATATACAAGGATATCGATATAGGATTCGATTCCTTATATACGAAAATCCGAGCTGATAATCGAAGCACGTTGCAAACGTTATTCAAATGTGAGTGAGTTTGCTTGTATCAGTCCATCAGGGAATTATCCGAACGCAGAGCATGCATAGATAAACAAGAGACAATACTGGTCGCACTTTAATTTTTCATGTCTAAAAGGAGATTGAATCGTGAAGAGTCGCGATAATGCTACAAAGCATCCAGGCACATTTTCGAAAAATAGTCAAACAAGTAGCAGTATTTAAAAAAATAAAATACTCTACTGCCCTTCTTGATAGTTAATGTCCGCCATATCATTTTTTGCTAACGTTATAGAGCTAACGATACTCCGGGAAAGATTGACTTCTTTCCACGTGATTCTTTCAAATCTAATGACACCTCACACTTCATAATCGGACTATCCATTTAGGCTACAGGAAGGGATAATAAAACAGATATACTTACATAAATACATACATACGCGCGAGAAACTTAACCTCCTTCTCAGTCTCAATCTGGTTAAAATACGAAACGATAATATATAAAAAATCATCCACTTATATACAAGGGAATCAAATACATACGATGTAATATTCGATTTCCGTGTATGTTAAAGCCAGCCTGATAATCGAAACACGTCGAGAGTGATATTCAGATGTGAGTGAGTTTGCGTGTATCAGTCCATCAGGGACGTATCCGAACGCAGAGCATGCATAGACTATAAAACAGGCGAAAATGGTTGCATTTTGAAAATAAATAACCTTAAATTAATACCTAAGTAGTACACGTAGTGATTATAATAATTGCTCTTTGCTTAGTACGTCACCGAGGCTCTGCAGATTAAGTAGTATGGTTATGAAAAAAATTACCACTCTAAGTGTTATTTTTTTCATGCAACATTATCAAAAAGTAAACTTCGAATATTTTCTTAAAAATTAACTTACTAATATTTTGTAAGTCAAGAAATAGGTAGAGTTAAAATTGAATTTATTCTCCTCTCTTTTAAATTATTAATGTTTTTCTTTAGTTGCTAGTTGTTATCTTTTATTTATGCAATAACTAAAAATACTTCTATCAAAACTTTATTTACAGCGAATATCGTGTTTATAGCTAATATAACAACTAAATTTCGTTACCGATCTTCCGAATATGTGCTATTCAAAACATAAAAGATATGATCGTGGCTGGAGGCTAGATTTCCCTGTCTTTTCTAATGAGCAAACAGTGGGGAAGGGAATCGGTCTCCTGTTTGCTTTGGACTTACCTGTCTGCCTACACGCTCGGAACAGTAGGTGACTGGTGCAGTTTAATGAATTGGTGATTTAATGAGAACCGTAAAAGAAAACGATTTTTTAGTGTAGCTTAAAAAATTGGAAATTGGGAAAAATATACACCGTTACTTACATTTACGTTTACGATGAAAGAGGCTCTAGCTAGATGATTGTTTTACTCCTTTCCACAAAAAGTAGGTACATACAGGACGGATTATGATGAAACTCTACAATGTTATCAGAATAAAGGCAGTACTGCAAATTATAAACTTACTTTTTTAGTTGAGATAGTAACCCACGTACGAAATAAATTCACAAATTAGTTTTGGGTTGGCTCAATCTGTGTAAATCTCCTTATCTATATTTATACTATCCTTACTTCTATACTAATATTATAAAGAGGAAAGTTTTGATTGTTTTGATATGACTCCGAAACTACTGGACCGATTTTAAAAACTCTTTCACGTATCGAGAGCTTATTTATCAGCGGGTGACGTGATCATACTTATTACATCGCAATACGGATGCGATTAAAATTTTTCACTGATAACTTGTTAGATGTTATTTCAAATTTAAATATTTTTTGTGCTTCAGTTTAAAGCATTGAAAAGTTTTTTTTTTTAGAAAGAAAGAATGTATTTAGTTGCATTGAATGGGTACAAATGGTATTAATTTTGTAAATTTAGTTTCCCAACATTCAGCCTATGATGGCATACAAATATAAGAATATTTGTGTAATATGTGCCTAAATAAATAAAATAAAAATAAATAAAACTGATATTAAAATGCATTACAATAAAACTCTAGTCAAAGGTATTTCAATTCATTGGATAATATTAATGTCAAATTAAGGTACCATGTCAATTTGCTATTTCCTAAATTCTTAATCCTAATTATTTACTAAATTCCTGAACACTGTAGAAACATTAATTTATCACATAGTAAAGTATAAAGTTTTTTCTTAAACGATTTCAGTTCTAGTTTCTTAATATCTTCCGGTAGTTTACTATACAATTTTATACAACTGCAGTAGCAGTTGCATAAGATTATGCAACTTTGAAGATTTAGTAAATGAAACCAAAAACATGTGAATTCGCGACACAAACAAAACGAGGATCCCTAAAACCCCGCACCCCGCTCCCAGCAGACTAGTGACAATAGTGCGGCGCGTCGCAAATGGACTGAGAGCTTTATTGTCTAACGGGGCCGGATGCCGCGCCGGCTGCCGGTCCGGCGCACAGCCGGCATGTACTAACTACGATGTATACATTTTTAGACTATATTTTTTGTTCCGTGCATCTGAACAATACTGGTGACATTTTATTAAGCTGCCTAAGGCCTAAACCGGACATAGCTTGACGATCACTCTAAAATAATTTAAATTCCTAATTAGCCATTTGTTATCTTTGGCCAGGATCAACGGCTTAACTTGAATTGCGAAGAAAAAAGGGTTTGGAAAAGATTTATTTTTGTGCTTTAAGGCGATGCGATAGGAATATATGCGCGGAAATTTTATTAGTAGATATCATCTTAAATTAATAATTCACATTTTAGTGACGTCATTTCATTCGAAAAGAGAAATTCGAGGATGAGACGTCACTCTTTGTTGATTGCTTGCTAATGAGCGATTCATCCGCGTGTCCTGAACTACCTTATCATCTAGTACGATGTAGGAGTTTCCAGAGAAAAATATTGTGACTGAAAGCGAAAGATGATTCGATTCGAAAATATTAACGGAAATTCAAAGTATTATGATATCATCTGCAGCCTTTTGGGTAGCACCAAAACGAACGTGCATAAATGGAAAATATGCGACGTACTTAGTACATACAGGTAGGTAAATATCGTACCTCTCTATCTGTAATTTAGTTCATTTACGTTTTGATATGAAATCAAAATATTGTCCACCTAAGAATAAAATAAAAAAACCTGATGGATGGATGGATGGAAGAATAAAATATGTATTTACATACTAAGTACTTAGGAGAAAAAGCAATTTTTTGCATTTAAATATTCCAAATAAAGATAAGCATAACTTCTTAATGGACCTATACATAATGTATTAAACTGTATGTACCATGTATTACACTTCAGCTCTAGAACATAATAAAGAGATATTTATAATTTTAACAATGTTTTTTATTGAATTGGTTCAAGGGATTTTCTATCAACTCTTTGGAAATTTCCCTTTCCATCCCTTATTGATTACCCGAATACAAAATATTCATTCCCGAATCGAAACCCACAAAACATTCCCTACAAAATTAGCCCTCGTTCAAACAAAAGAGCTATGACAATCCGGATACCTTCAAATCTCATCTGCAAATATCTCGAGTAAATCTTAATCCATCCCCTCCCCCCTCTACCCCACACCCCCTTTGTCTGAAGCTAATAACGCGATTGTGAGTCAAAAGCAGACGTCTCTAGAAATTAAT
This sequence comes from Rhodophaea formosa, assembly GCA_963082605.1. Classification (NCBI taxonomy): domain Eukaryota; kingdom Metazoa; phylum Arthropoda; class Insecta; order Lepidoptera; family Pyralidae; genus Rhodophaea; species Rhodophaea formosa. The sequence continues at coordinate 14,765,467 of OY720219.1, forward strand.
GTAATGGTAATGGCCCTCCTAAGACAATTTGAGGAGTGCCTGCGGCTACTGCGGTGACATGTTATATTGTGATGGGGCTCGACATGTTGCCTTTGATTTATAGTTTGCCCTACTGCCCCAGAAGGAGGATAATGTTTTCATATCAGATACCTACAATGTTTACACAAGATCGCATCTTGTTTTACACTTTCAGATATTATTATATTGATTTGTGTATCTACAATTTTAGTTATTATATCGATAAGATGTTATTTTGATTTGTGCGGAAAAATGCGTCACCATGTCACCATAGAATTTTTTTTTATTTAATCAGCGGCGTTTGTCTCTATTATTATACCCATGTTATATTAAGACAACTTTAATAATAGAATCACAGAAGAAAAAATACTGCATACAATAAATTTATTGACCAACTAGCAATTTTCCCGCATCTTCATCCGCGTAAAGTATATATAGCCTATGTTGCCCGCAGATAAATTATAGCTATTTTATAAGTGAAAAAACTTTGAAAATCGGTCGACTAATATCGTAGCAAATGCAAACAAACAATCAAAACTTTCCTCTTCATAATATAAGTTAATATAAAGTCATCAATGTCACTTTTTGCGAAAAAAATAATGTCAGTTTTATCACGATGTCTACACCAACTTAAATTGTAAGGGAAGTTGTAATCCTTACTTGTTGAATCTTAAACCCTCCCTCACAAGAAAATAATCAACCCTTCCCCGACTCGTCGCCAAGAATTTATTGCCCGGCCATAAATATTAAAAAGTTGGGCGTATAAATCTCTGGTTTTATTAATAAGGAGCCGCCGTCATATGCCGAGGCAATATTTTCGAGGTTTGCTCTTTGATAGAAGATTGGGGAGCACAGGTGCTTGAATAGAACTTCGGAAGCGTTTATATATGTATTTTTCCATAATTTTGGGTTTCATTTTAGAGTTTTTGGGTCCTGAAAAATATTTTGAGGAAAGCATCAATCGAAGCATCACACTCGTTGCGTAAGTATATAATATTCATCAGATGATGTAGTGTAATACGCACTAATATCAGGAGCTACTGGTTTGAATTGAAAAATTATTTTTGTTTGATAGTTCATTTATCGAGGGCTTTAGGATTTTTAACATCACGCAGCGATCAATAGGAGCGACCCATCAATGGATAATATTGAAAAACGGGAAAAAATATTCCTGTTTGATAGCTTCCGCTGCGTTCGCTGCGTGTAGGTACATATAATTTGTGCGTAACTTAAACAAAACGGTTTACATGTTTAAATAAGTCCGGGTCAGCCATTCAGCATATTTTAAGATTAGTAATACGAGTATATCATTTTTAAGATTTGTTATACTATTTATTCAACCAGGATAACTGACATTCGCGGGTAACAACCCACCAACAACAAGTATCATATAAATATGCATTATTTATGGTTTGACGATCAGAGTCTCTCCTAGAGAAACATACTTAATTCCTGTAGGAAGCGTTGTTCATATTGATGATTTACATTTACAACTAACCAGTATTAATAAAACGGTGTTTCAGCCCAGCCCAGCCATTCTCACTTCTACAGAATTATAAAATCTATGCTTCTACTAACCCTCTCATAAAAATACAAAAATAAGAAACCACACAACATCCTAATAAAACCTTAAAAGCGAGTTTCAATAACCAGGCAAATATTAATCAGCAAGGGATTAGAATAAACCTAGAGGGCCCCGCGAAACGTGATCCTCTAAACAAAATCCAAGTGATTGCGGGCCAACAAAAGAAACCATTAGCTCAAACTCGCGGGAGGTCCAGCAAAAGAAATGTCTCAAATCTCTATGGAAATTACGAAATAATTCACATTGGGTAGAGAGGTGGGAACAAGGAACCGTATCTATACTTATTTATGGTAAGAAAGCGAGCTGTTTCTTTTTTTTTAATAGAAGGAAGTTTACACTTCACAATAAAAGGACGAGCCCTTCCATGGCACAAATAGCAATTAAATAAGTATATATAATGAGTAGGTAGGTACATATCTCTATTTTAAGGATCCGTACCCAAAGGGTAAAAACGGGACACTATTCACGAGACTTCGATGTCTGTCTGTCTGTCTCACCACGCTGTATCTCATAAACCGTGATAGCTAGAGAGTTGAAATTTTCACAAATGATGTATTTCTGTTGACGTTATAACAACAAATACTAAAAACAGTATAAAATAAATATTTAGGGGGGGTTCCCATACAACAAACATGTCTTCGAGGGCCCTGCCTGTGGAGAAAAGCCGAATTTCTTTCTTACCGACTAAAATTTTACACTACCCAATTATGATGATTGTACGTACCTAATCTATTTTATTCGCCAATGTGCTCACTCAATGAAATCGACCAGTTCAAACTGTGCTTGCGGCGACTTTTGATTAATTAGCGCTATTCTTTCCCCGGCGACAGGAAGCGTCGCCATTAATCCGCGGAAAACAATATGGCCGACAAGGTTTTATATTGGGAAATATCCGGTTGCTAGGATCGAGTTAGTGGCTCGGAAATATCAATTTGTTGGAAGTTATTAAAGTAACATTGGTAATAAATTAACAGTATCATTATCAAGAATGGTCGTATTGGCCTAAACAATACATGTTTCATAATTGGAACATGTTATAGAAATACTAATCTGAATATTTAACTGTGTGTGATGTAATTTTCTTTAATAATTTTTAGATGGATAAATTGAGCATGTTACATTTTATGTATATATCCTGTGAAATAAAGTAAAAATATCAGATTGTGAGGATGCGGTGATATATATCTATGGATGTTTCACATGTAAAAAACTTCTAGACAGATTAAGAAGAAATTTTATTTTAATAGTAACCACAGTAACGTACCTATTTAATGGAAAACTAGAAATTACGACCATACCGTGTTTACTTCAGCCGTTGCAGCGGGCCAAGTAACATTTTATGGTCCTGAAAAGGTTTTGAGCAGGTCCTAAAACCTTTCTATGACAACGCAAAGTTCTGAGCAACTAGTTTTGACAACCTTAAAATAACCTCATTATTAGGTTCTGTAGAACAAAAGGGCCCAATCTACAGAACCTCCACATAACGTTCTGGACTTAAATTTCTGAGATTAAATATAATATCTCAGATACAAAATTTAACCTTTTCAGTACCTACAAGGCTTTGCAAAGACCAAATTTGGTCACCATCAAGCCTTGAAATGTAGTTCTGCTTTAGCACTGTGAAAGTCTTGTTAGTCAGATTTAGGCTTAGAAATAAGTTTATTTTGAGTTCTTATAGGATATTCTGAACACAAAATAGGCCTTCTTAGGTTTAGTCAAATTACATTTTGGATAAATGAAATGCATGTTTTTAAATAGTTACAATGGCGATGATTTATGATTCGTAAAAAAAATATTTGATGTTATGAGTTGTTGATTTGCTGGTTGTATGGTATCAATACTATTGAGACAGTCATTTTTTTGATGATATCGGACATAATACTTAAGTAAAATTCACGGGCCTGCTAAAAGACATTATTCAGTATTATTTAGGTATTAAAAATTATTGATGATATTTTCAATTTTAATTCGAAAACGCCCAAAATCACAGATTAATTTTTAAGATACAAACCTGTAATAGCAATAACTATTTTAAGCCTTGTTTTAGTGAGAAAATCATAATATAATAACCAATAAAATAAGATATTAAAGTTCAAAAAATGGCTGACTTTAGCCTAGATCCTGATAGTTTCTGATCTAACCAATTTAAGACCAATAAGCCCTGAGCTAAGTCCTAAAGGACTTAATTTATGCCAAAATAGGGCTAATCGGTAAATTAGAGGGCTAAATCAGGGCTTTTTTGTCAGAGCTCAGCTTAATAGGTTTTCTTTGATTCTACATGTCTCTGTGTTGATGCTAGTTAGTCTGCGGAAAGCTAGATTGACCTGTTACACAACTTTCTGCGGACCTTTCAGTCACTGTCCAACACTTGTCAAGACCACACAAGACTATTCACCAAAAAAAATAATATCAGTGCATACAGGGTGCTTATTTTAGGAAAAAGGTTTTATTGGACTGTTTAAACGGGATGAGAAAGTAGCAGACATACTTGCAATAAAACGACAGGCAGTTGATGATGGCACCCCTAAATTAATGACATTCAATTACATGTAACGAATCTGCTACTGGAAAGCATGAGATCATATGATGTGCCATATGTGCTTGAATTTCATTTATATTAAAAAGAATTGGCCAAAATTCATTTTTTGATGATTTGAATATTGGTAATCCATCAATATTGATATTTATCGAAATATAATTCATTTTTGTATCATAGAAAACACCTTCTATACATTTTTGCAATCCATAATGTCAATATTGACCACCTTTTATATAATTAATAGTTATGTTTGCTGGAGTAGACAAAAACATTCTAGGGTCATTCTAAGAAAAGAATCCTCATTTAAAATACTTAAAAGATCTTTTAAAGCCACATGTGTAATATTATGCTGCAGCGCCCATTCTTTAAGTTTTTGATCTTGAATTTCGTAATATTTAAGACGCTGAAAGTCGACTTCATCATAAAAAACGCTAATGCTACTATCATCAGACACACTGGGGCTCTCTTCACTAGGTTGACATTCATTCCTATTACAAGGTAAAAATACAGAAGCTTCATCAATAGCTGTCACAACTTCAACATCAGTTGTAGCTATTTTTATCTACATCCACTTGTTGATACTGCTGTTCTATCTGAAAACACAAGAGGCAAGACCCTTATTACAATTCATTTGCATATTGCTCATTTCACGTCTCTCTATCGATCGTCATATAAGAATTTAAATTCCTCATATCCATTCACACCCATACTATTAGAAAATTAAAGTTATCGCTAAATATCTACGTAATTAAAAACAGCAAGGTCAGTTAAATTAAACAGGTAGTTACGTATCTAAGAAAAACCCTGTCACACAATTCTTTTTGTCTGAAAATATTGGTATGAAATGTGGCATACCTACCTTTTTTTGTCAATATTATACTTCACTTTCTGCTTAAAATTACCACTGTTGACCATTTTATGGCAAGACATCCTGTATACTTTAGAAAATAACGTTGGTTTTGATAAAGCACACGCGAAGTCCACAAGGTTTCAAACTGAACTTATGAAAACTCATAAAGCCTAATAATAGTCTACAATATTTTTCATAAAACTTAAGGAGTACAAAAGGACTAGAAACCATGTCAATTGAAATATAAAAAGTCGAATTAGTCTATTTTTATACTACAAGGACTACGTATGGTAAGCAAAAGACACAATAAGCCCTACAAAGGTTTTGAGTTAGACATACAAAACTAAGCAAAATTTGGTTCTGAATAGGTCATATATATGTTACGCTTATGACCTATTTAGTCATGCTTTGGCATGAAGAGTGCCAAACAATAACCCAAGTAGAACCATTTCAAAACCTGAAGATCTCAGAACCATTTACTCAGATTGATAAGCAAGCATTACTTTATTTTAACCTCCTTTGGAATCCTATTTAATTTTTGTCATTACTTTTCAGTTCTAAGACCTATTTGCAATTTAAAAAACTAAATATTGAGCTAAGGTATAACTTTAAAACTAAAAAAATACCATTTTAGGACTTATAAGCATATTCTGAAACCTCAGTTCCCTAAAAATGTTACTTGGTACACCGACCGTGATCACTGGATGAAAGATGCAGCGATGTTAGTGCCCCGTCGGCGTCATGCAATGCTATGCATCGCGAAAATGTTTTTTGCTGACGTCACATAGCCTAGGACATTCCAAGTAAAAATACGAATCTAATAACACCTCACACTTCAAAATCGGTTCGGCCGTTAAAGCTACAGGAAGCAACAATGGAACAAACATACTTACATACGCGCGAAAAACATTATTTACTGTGACATACCCTCCTTTTGGGTGAGTGACCGGGTAAAATTCATCATGAGTAACTTATCGCTGCCGAGAAATCATTATGATACCTACCATATAATCTTTATACCTTTTATACAAATCATTCAAGATACCTTTTCCTCCGCTAAAACAAGCAAGTTTTAAGAAATCCAACACAAATGGCTGATTATGAGTGAAATTAACGTTATTTGTTCAAAAGACACTTCGCCGCGGGCCGCTACTTGGCAGGGGAGAATTTATTAAAGTTTGCTCGGTCCCGATGCTAATTAATATCCATCAAACCTCCCCGAATCCGTTTCTCTTGCCTAATTGTTTTTAAAACAGCCCTTGTTAATTTGTCGTTTGTTGATCTTTTTAAGAATTTGTACGATTTGGAGATAAGTAATAAAAAAAGGTAAAAACTATGCCCTGAGAACTGATATTAGAATACGAAAAATTATTTATATCCAAAACATACCTATAGACCACTCAGCTGATTGTATTTCTACAATTTTCTGTCAATATTAATTTGAATTTTACAATACAAAAGTATTAATTCACTCATAATAAAGTCTTGTAGCAAGAATAAATTAAGATGCTTACTTGTATTTATTATTGTTTATACAGTTTCAATCTTGTGTTGATCTGCTATTTTGCATATGTCTGTAAGTTGGATCACAATGCAATATTAAAGAGACATTGAGCAGAGAAAACCAAAAATTATAAAAAACTAACTAAACTAAAATAACTCCTTAAATTTAGTTAATGAATTAATTTTAGTTCATAAATTAAGATAGATATTATTATATTATATTCGTTCATAATCAAAGCTTATCACATGCAATATTTAACAAAATTTCATTTGCATTTCTATAAATGGTACTGAAAAAGTAGTTCAACATTATGAGTTAGGTCTTCCAAATATTATTTTGCGTTTTAACAAACTGTATAACGAACCCACTATATTATTCGGACGAAAGGCGTTAATAAAATAACAGCACCGTATAGTTATGCTGTCACGCAACTATTCGCAAATTGAATAAAATTATTGGTTGAGAACAAAACCACGAGCTGGGGAGTGCGGCGCTGGGGTTCTGATAATGATATTAACACATAACCTCGAATTAAACGCCGTGCGGGGCTAGTACAGTCGAGCGCCCTTTTCTTCGGACAGCAAGCTAAATAATTATTTCAAAAACATTACATACTAGCAGTTCGCCTCGGCTTTGCTCATGGTACATATAACTTTTTCTATTCGTTAGAACCATCCTCGTACCTCAAGGAATATTCTAAAAAAGAATTAACGAAATCGGTTCAGCTGTTCAGCTGTTTTCTAGATTTGCGCTTAGCAACACATTCAGTGATTTATTTTTATCGTGTATGGAATATGTTTTGCTAGACATTTTATTTTTAGGCAGTTGTTTACGCGTGTAGCGAACGCCAAACTTATGTACTGAAATAAAGATTAGAAGAGAAGAAAAGCAAAAAAAAAGAATCATTATCATCACTCTTTTTAAGTCTCCACTGCACTACCCTCTCTGTACTACCAAGAGATATATTAGCCAGACGGGTTGGAGATGTCTCTTTGATGTTTATAAGCTTTGTTTATCTTGTGTTTCCTAAGTCACCTTCTGCGACATCCACGTGTAGACTTGGGGTGGTCCTATTCTACTATCCACACGGCTAAGCGTCTCTGGTTATAAGGCGATCTTGACATATATTGACACTAGCTGTGCCCACGACTTTGTCTGCATGGATAAAAAGAGCCATGTAAGGTTAACTAGGTAGTTTTGGCGTGAAAGCGAGACAAAGAGAAAAAGATACTTTCGCATTTATAATATTAGTATGGAAGTATGGATTAAATACCGTCAGTTCTTCCACACAAAGCTACAATTATTTTGTGTACAAGTGTACAGGGGGACAATTACATGACCGACAAATGTCAGAGTCGCCGTAATTCCCATAACGAGCGATTGGTCGCGCCGCGGCAGCGCGACAACGCGGCAAAAATGCCAAGCTGTCGACATACTTCTCTGGCCGATTTGTGTTTTGACAGGGGAATGTATCCCGTCTTTATACCATTTGAATTGATAGAACTAAAGAGAGAAGAAATGTGAATACAATCGTCTATTCTTTATAATAATCCCAAGTTAACGGCCATACGTATATAATGTGTCCCTGTAACCCTGTCGGATCGTCAAAGGAACGACTCAGCTCGTCAATGTGAACAACTTTGCCTACGGGACTAATGCAGAAAACTGAAAAAGAAATTGACATTTCCATACAAGTGTTCAGCCGGCCAATTCGTATGAAAATGTTGATTTTTTTTCGAAATTCCATCATTAGTCCAATAAGTTGTTCATATTGACGGGCTGAGTCACCCCTTTAAAGCTCCGACAGGGTTACAGGGACACATTGTTTATACATTATGTATGAAGGTTCGCTCTTTCTTCGCGCTCGCTAGGTCGAATTACTTATATCCCTATTGAGAGTCTCTGATTTTATTTGGTGACAAGTATTAAAAATCCTTCTAAATGGAATAATCCTTATGAATAGATATTCTCAAAACATTATCTCACAAGTACCACAGGGATTATTTTTCTGTGCACATGGTAAAATACACTTATCTTACTCCTTCACAAAATACTCTTTCCTCTCAAGCGAAAACCAATACTAGGAGCATCCGTAATCGCATTAGGATTACATACAACATAGGAGAGTGCACAATATATTGTTACATTCTTACAACCACGTCGACACTCTTTCAACGTTCAAGTCACTTCTACTTCACCCTTATGAAACCAAAACTAAAGTTCAATTTCAGTTCCACAATAACAGCCGAAATTATGCAATAAATTCAAGCACCTACCCAGTCAAACATTAACCCGAAAGTAACAGTACTAACAATTATAAAACTTATAGACCTTATTTTAAAGTTGCAATAACAATACTGCGACTACATTTTTTATTTTGTCTGATGTGCGATGATTGACAGCAGCGACGACAATGCAGGGACGGGGTTTGGATGCATTATTCTTCATTTGAGAGGGCAAAGCTGATTATAGGGTTTTTCACAATGTAGCTTAACAGGTATTTATGGGGAACTGTAAAATCGATAAGCAACAAAAGAATCACTGAATTAGTTACACCATATTACGAATCATAAATATGCAACACATTTGAAAAACCATTTGTTTTTTTAATTAAATAGTTATTACAGAGATTAATTACTTGGTTTAAATCTAATTGAATCTTGCTACCATCGTTGTAAAAACTTTCTTCATTTCTAGAGACATCAATTTATACCCTTATTCCAGAAAATATCCAGTTACTGTTGTTAGGTATATTTTACCTATTTCACAGAAAAAGAAGCTTACTACAGTACAGCAAGTAACAAGAAAACTTAACACAATAAAAAAGCGAAGTCCGGCCGAAAGCGACCACTCAGGAAAATGGGAAAAATTAAAAAGTAATAAAAACACAAATGAGGACTTTCAATCATCCCTCTGACAACAGAGGGGGTGCAGGGGGTGACGTCACATGAGATTAAAAAGTTTGACGCCTCCCACGGAAATTAGCATTTGGTTCTCATTTGCATCGCCGCCTGATCTCGTTTTTATCTTTGTTATTATTAACACCCTTGATTCTGACTGGCCATGACAGTATTGATATGTTAGATTTAACTAGCTTCCGGCATTCATGTGTGCTGAACGCTTTTCAACCAACTTCATAGAAGAAGATGGTTCTCGATTCGGTGGAATGTGTTTTTCTTTGTATGTTTGTTATCTCATAACTCCATCATTTATGAACGAAAATTAAAGAAAAATCTATTTTGAAGGATGTACTTTCGATTTGGTTCCATTTATTCATCAAACAAAATCGAGTGAGTACTACTATTAGAAGAAATGCTCATATTGACCCCGTAGGTAGATACATGATTGTGCAGGTAAGTTTTTAATTTTATAATTTTGTCTCCACTAGATAAAACCGGAAATGTGATAATCGCGACAAATAAGTTTGAAGTTCTTTTGTTTGTTTCTCTCTCCTGTATTAGGTATCTACTTATCCAATTATCATGATTTTACACATAGATTATCCGGGTATAGCGAAAGAGTGTTGTAAATTGACGGTCACATACGATAAGCGTCCGTCATTTATAATAAATGACCGGTCTTATTGGACATTTATTGTCATATTGGTCAGATATATTAATTAGTATTCTTTACTTGGTGTAACTATTCTTTTGTCGTAAAATGTTAAAAGGGAGGCATAGTCAAAACTATATGAATGTTAAATGATATTGACTTTCTAAAAGAACGGAATTTTATGACGATTACCCATTAAAAAGATAGACAATTTCGCATACTTATTTTTATACGTACCATCATTAGAAAAAAATGAAGTATGCTGGAATTATTCCTTTGCCAAGCAATAACTAAACAATATAACAAACAATAACATGCAGTGCACATTATGACGAGCCGCATCGCAAAAATCCATCCATCATTTTATCAGACTAGATCTATACATATAATAAAACAGTAAAAATATTTTGTCTGTACATTAAGTATTTTTGACTGAAATGGATAGAGGGACACTAAAAAGAATAATAGAAAGCAAAAAATTTTTTTGAGTTTCTTGTGTCTGTCTGTCTGTCTGTATGTATGATCACGTTTATCTCCGGAAATATTGGACGGATTCGAATGAAACTTTTTTGCTATATAGCTATTAAGCTAGGGCAACATATAAGGTAGAAACGATTTTGAAAAATGGAACACCTGATGCAGCATCATAATGATCAGCTGAACTATAATAAGAAATATAAAAGTGGAGCCTTAGCAAAATTTGTTAAGCCTGATGAGCATTTTTGTTGAAGTATAAAAAATCTGGGATTTGGAACACCTCATGCAGAACCATAATGGTCCAGGTAAATTATAAGAAATATATAAATGATGCTGTAGCAAAAGTTGTTCAGCCCGATTAGTATTTTTTTTTTAGGTAAAAAAATCGAAGATTTGGAACATCTGATACATACACTACCGTGTTAAATTTTGTATCGACAATTTTACAGAGTCACACTCTCCTCTGGGATAGAGTGCGCAGAGTACGATTAGCTCATATTAGTGGTGACCACCCAGCGGTCCTCCTTTTGGCAACGTAGTTTTCACATACGGCAAAACATGAGATTTTGCTGTCTCTCCAAGCCTTGAATACACAGGCAACACCTAAAGCCGAGGTCCGTCCCTCTCGAAGGAGATTTGCGATAGTTTGAAGGCGCTCTGCCCATACCTCAAAGTTTGGTGAAGTAGCGCAAGTTCACTTGGAGCTAGCTATGTAGTCTTCTTCTTTTCGTGTCGGTGGCTCAAAAAGTCTAAAAGAATCCTATATTTTATCCCTCTAGTATTTAGCAGCAGCCAATGCAATGCTATACAATTTTATAACTCTGCTACAAGTATTTTCTTATGTATGTTTAGTTCGTACTAAGGTATATTATTAATAAGCCGGAGTCATATAGTCCACGCGAACAAAGTTGCGGGCATCAGCTAGTTATTTATAAGTGTCCTTTCTAATCAATTCAGCCCTATACCCACCCACTTACACTAACTTATAAAACCACTCACACCACACCTTAAAAATACTGACTTATTTAGAAGACGGTTTTAAATTCAATTCAATATTCTGTTTGACTGTATTTCAGGTAAATGAACATCTATTTAGCTTCGATAACTTTAAAACTTACATATTTTTATAGAAATAGAGTTTATTTACATGCAAAAAATATTTCTGACGTTGCTGACAATAAATGACCAAAGTGACCGGTCAATTATAATAAATGTCCAATGTGCTCAGTCAGATTAATCGGTCACTTATAACCTGACGGTCATTTTACAACTCTCGAAAGACAGAGGGATCTACCTCTAATCCCGAAAATAGGTGCTGCATGCAAAAGGTAATTTCTGCTACTTAATTACCTATATTTTATCCTTAAGTACTTTATACTTTGACAAACAAATAATAGAAAATTTTTAAATGACTAATAAAAGCCCTCGTGCTTCCTAAGTACGTACCTAATCATAAATTCATGAGAAGCAAAGAGAAAGCATGATGGCGTCGAACAAAAAATATGAGGTGCATTAACTCGGGAACGGGAACAAAATAATTAATAAACTGTTTTTGGACTGGACTAATAAGTAGAACAAAAAGTAAATTGAAAAGACTTTAACAATTTTCAAAGCACTTTTTATCTTTAGAGACATCGAGACGAAACATCATCATCTACTTATACCTAAAGATTCCCCTCAAGGAAAACACGTATTTCTGGGGTTTGTATCGAAAGTACTACGTTAATTAGTCAGTCAGTACTTGTGAGTGTAGTACCAACATAGTCAATTACCTAACTAATTGGTAGGTTTAGTTGAGTACAGTAACTACTTCGGTGACCAAGCAAGCGCGAAGCGTCTCTGTTTTATCTTGAGCAAAATATTCTTGGTATGTCCAATAATTATACCTAATTTTTTTAAGTCAATTCAATTTCATGGAAATTTTTCAAAACGGTGAATTTGGAACATCCACTACAGAGGTTAGTGATGCTTATGACCTTTGTGACTTCCCCGTGATTATAAAACAAAACAGAAGTAGTTAATATTTATTTTATAAGTATTTTATCATCTTTAAAATAGATAATTTTACAGGGCGACTATAGTGCGTTTGTTAATTTTTTTGTTGATAGTATAACGTACATTCTGGGGCTTCCCCTATTCGAAATCTAATGCCGTTTGATCAAATATGATTTGCTCGAAAACCTATACTCGATTTTCCATGACCACTATTATAGTTTGCCACATAAAACATCAAAAAATTTCTAACGATTACAATAGGTTAACGCGTTTTCTCGAAGTATCGTAAGATCAAATCGTCTTAAACACTAAGTGTAGTATTTTAATTATTGATTTCTAATCAAAACTTATTGCACAAATAATTGCAATAATAACGCGTAAGTATAATATAAACTTAACGTCAACTTATAACTCTCCTCTTTATGTCGTTAGTTTGGTTATCCAAAAAAACAGATACGCTTCATATATGTGCGAATAAGAAATTAATTTTCGATCAATCGTTTTGCTTGAATTTTTATCAAATACTTAGTTTATTATAAAACATAGTATTTTGTGAATAGCACGATTCGATCTGACGAAATTTCGAGACTACGCCTTTACTTATTTTAACTGTTGGAGATTTTGATGCCTTGATGTAGCAAGCTATAGAGCACACTGACTGTAGATCTAAAAGACAGTTGAGTAAAGGTGTTCGAGCAAATTATGTTTGATCAAACGGCATTAGATTTCGAAAAGGGGAAGCCATTCTGGGTTACCTACCTCCAGCGAGTATTGCGTTTGTAACAATTGCAAACACTGCAGTTAGCTCGCAGCATTTCTTTAGGTAGGCCAAGTACATATATCTCCATGAGGTAGGCACAATTAATTCGGTTTTTCAAAAATCCACGCTCTTTTTCACGAGAGGGTGATGCAACCCCACGCGCTAGGGTTACTAAATCGCACTGTATAATCAACCACAGGGCTGCCTTGCGGCCTGACAGCTGACATTTAATAATTTAATTTGTGCAGTCTCTATCATTTGCTATTTGCGTTTGTAGGCGCTTTTTTTTAGGTGCCTATAGAATATTTTTTATAAAAACGGGTCACTTACATGCTATTTTGTCGGGATTGCCAAATATAGTTTTAAACTAATCAGGAGCTAATGGATCCAATAAATTATATATCTAATGTAAAAAAAGAACTGCTTAGGTATACAAAGGACTAATGTTTCTACAAACATCAAGGACGTAGGTGCATATCAAAATATTATTTTCTATTAAATTATTCCATTTTCAAAAGTAAAATAATGTAAGTCTTCAAACTTTTGGGAATAAACAACTTAAAATTTTTGAGCTTTCTTCCAGTTGATTAAATACTTTTTTTAAACTCTAGGTACCTAGTCACAATTTGCACAATTAATATAAACTAGCTGGCGCGAACTTTGTTCCGGATATTTGATTATATTCCTTTTATTCGTGATTTTTGTCATGTTTTAATAGTTATTCTGCTATTTGGAATGGAAACAACACCAACAAATCAAAGATACTTAAAATCGGTCCATCCGTTCTTCAGTGATAAAACATTTTCTGTGCGGGGGATAAGACGGTTTATTTAACCCCCGACTTTTCTTTCTAAATAAAGACTATGATGAATTAAATTCAATAAAGAAGTGACCACTGAAAACAAGAACAAACCAAATAAATGGAGGTAACAATAATTACGATAAAAAAAATTAAAAATATCACCCACCTGGCTATATAATCCGTCCGTCCGAACGGCGTAAACTTGGGATTAGGGTCGTAATGTGTCCTCGGCGAAGGTCCAGGGTGAACTGACTTGGGATCCGGCTTAGCGTTATCAAAGCCGCCCAGCGCGGTGGGCGGAGCCGCGGCTGGGCGGGCCGTCGCCAGCAAATCAGCTCTTCTACTACTTCTTTTCTTGGCTCCGCGGCAAGTGGAATGGTCAACACTACAAGTGGGCATAGCTAACCAAAGCTGATAAAACTTTATCATATCCACTGAATTAACATAGTACCTTCTCTGGCTTTGTTGGAAAATTACGTTGGTAGCGACTACTTGTGAGCTTTGACTATAAGTACGATAGCTCTCCTGGTGAGAATTTATTAATTTGATTAGAAAACTACATACATATATACAGCGTGTAAACTTACTCTCAACTTTCCTTTAAAGGGGTAACTTAGCCCATCAATATAACCTTTTTCTATAGAACTGATGCTGAGATTTTTTTTGATATTTTCATACAAGTGTGCAGCAGCCCGTATAGTATGTATGGGAAAGTATTTTCTTTAATTCCTAGCATTGGTCCCATCGGAAAATCTGTACAAATTGAGGGGCTGTGTCATTTCTTTATGGGAATGAATGCATTTAACGATGTAGGTACATGTTATCAAAAGATTTATTGAATATTTTTGCAAACAGTCATTATTTATATGACTCCAGAAAATAGGTGTAAGTGTATTATGTTCTAAAATATGTGTATTTGTGAGGTGGTTGCTCTTAATAGGTAAAAACCGGCCAAGTGCGTGTCGGGCCACGCGCAGTGTAGGGTTCCGTAGTTGCAAATGACAACTTTGAGTTCACACTTTTCACACTCGCCCCTCACAGTTTAACGACCAAAAACATCGAACAATGAAAATTGTATTAAATTTTACATTTTCGCGTACATTTTATAAGTTCATTGCCTATAACTTTTTAGTTTGTACTTAGTACTCAGCTTTGATAGTTTTCCTTACAACTTCAGTATATATACTACTGCTGTAATTTTTTTCACGTATCCATATATAACCGTTTAGCAGGTGGGGGGGGGGGGACACGTACCTCTAACAAAAATTTGCACTTTAAAACCAAATATTTCAAGAAACGGATCCCTAAATCGAAAAATGGTGTTCTTAACCTCACAATATTTTTTAAAGACCTATTTAACGATACCCCACACGATGGGTAAGTGGAGAATAAAAACTTACTCCCCCACTTTACTTGTATGGGAGCTACTATAAAAATTTTTTTTTCAACCACTTTTTTGCCATGATTAATATACATACCCAAACCAAATTACCTCTATTCTCTCTTATAGTCTCTGAGTAAAACCGCGGACGTACAGACAGACAGACATGGCGAAACTATAAGTGTTCCTTGTTTACTACGGAACCTTAAAAACGGTTTTAGAAACCTCAATGTCATCTTTAAAGACCTATTTATAGATGATTATATATATATATATATACATCTATCTTCATGAAATTTTACAATAATTATAAGTATGTACTTTGTCGAAGAAAGAAAAACTTTAAGGTCCCGTTTAGCATGTTGACAGTTTGGTTAGATGACAGGCTTGTAGGTGAGAACGGAATCAAAATATTAATGGGTTACTAGCCGCATCGCCTATTGACATGATGCCTGATGCCCATTCCCTCAATCGGCTTTTATGATCTGCGCAGGAAGAGAAGCAGCTGTAAAAATCCACGTTTTTCTTTTCTCCCAGACCAGCGAGGAAGAATTTTCGTAGTGATGTAAAACAAGAAAATCGTGTTGAATGGTAGTATACGGCTGTGAAAACAAACCACTTCTGACGCTTCTCATTACGCATCAAATAAGCAGTAATTCTATCTAAATAATGTAAGACTGCGATTAAAACTAACGTTAGTTTCATATTTAAAACAACACGTCAATTAATATATTTTTGAATGTGTTGCTGCTTCGATGCAAAAAACATTTTTTTTTTATCGTGGCCGTACTAGCACACTCATTTAATAATATATATTTATTGTTCAGGTAAAAACCCATATTAAAATTACAAAATTCAAAAATTTACATATTCAATTTGTGTACATATTAAGTACAAACGTCAAAATCAACAATTAAAAAAAATACGTACATTGCATAACGTATGCCGTTATTAAATATAATGTCCTTAGTTATAACAATTTTTGTTTATTTCAGTATATTCATAATAATAAATAAAAAAAATTAAAAATATATGTCCAACACTTACTTCTTGTTCTCATTCTGATGAAGAGAAAGCCAGTGTCTGTCAATGGGACTGTCCAAGTCAGCGTACACGGCACGCAGAATACTGTTCCGAGAACCACGCAACTTATTCCAAAAGGACGCCACCCGTGTCCTCCGAACCGCGAAGAAGTCATTTGTGTAACTTTTGTTTGCTATCGTAGAACGAAAGCCTATTCGTAGCCGTGGTACCCATTATGTAGAAGAATATGGGCTACGAACAAGTTCAGCTAGCGTGCTACGAGATTCTACAGCTACGCTACGAGTGCTACAACCGTAGGCTACAACCATGATTACTGTGTTTAATTAAAACTGTGATACAGACAGCTGGTCAGCTACATAGATTTAAAAAAAATGGCTAACTGCGATTTGGGCTCGCCCATTGAAGGGTTCCCTAGAAGCAAGCTTAGATTAGCCAAAAACCTCTATTTCGCCACCAAAGATAACTTTGTTTTTCATAGTGTTTGTATGAATGACAAAGTTATTTTTACGGTTTATTAAACACACTCCATTACTTTGGAAGCCCTTATCTTTCATACTTTTGAGTTTGAGAAAAAACCGGCCAAGTGCGTGTCGGGCCACGCGCAGTGTAGGGTTCCGTAGTTGCGAATGACAACTTTGAGTTCACACTCGCATCTCACAGTTTAAAACAACCAAAAACATCTAACAATGAAAATTGTATGAAATTTTCATTTTCCAGTACATTTTATAAGTTGGTTGCCTATAACTTTTTAATTTGCACTTAGTATTCAGCGCTGATAGTTTTCCTTTCAACTTCAGTATATATACTACTGCTGTAATTTTTTTCACGTATCCATATATAACCGTTTAGCAGATAGAGGGGGGGACACTTACCTCTAACAAAAATTTGCACTTTAAAACCAAATATTTCAGAAACGGATCCCTAAATCGAAAAGTGGTGTTCCCAACCTCACAATATTTTTTAAAGACCTATTTTACGATACCCCACACGATGGGTAAGTAGAGAAAAAAAATTACTCCCCCACAAAATTTTTTTTCAAGATTTTTTTCTACCACTTTTTTGCCATGATAAAAATACATACCTATACCAAATTACAGCTTTCTAGTACTTATAGTCTCTAAGTAAAACCGCGGACGGACAGACAGACAGACATGGCGAAACTATAAGGGTTCCTTGTTTACTACGGAACCCTAAAAAACGATTTTAGGAACCTCTATGTCATCTTTAAAGACCTATTCATAGACACCCTGCACGTATCTAGGTTTGAAGAAAAAAAATAGTTTCATTTCCATGTAATGCCTAATTGTTATTTTTAATTTTTGGATAAGTAAGAATCATAAAGCGGTTCACAGAATACATTTTCTTACCAATTGAGATTAAACTATTGAGACTACACTGTTGAAAACAGTGTAGTCTCAATAGTTTAAGAATAATATGGCTGTGACATACGGACAGACAGACACAACGGACATGACGAATCTATAACGCCTGTAGCACACAGCCGCGAATGCGGAACGGAACTTTGGCGAAACCGCGAAACGCTGTCTGGTATGATTTTGTCTGGTGCGTCTCACACCACAAGTGGAACGAAACCGAAACGGAATCATACAACAGCGTTTCGCAGTTTCGCCAATATTTCGTTCCGGAAAGCTGTGTGCTAGCGTGGTTCCGTTTTTTGCCATTCGTCTCATCATCATCAGGTCTTTCTAGTCTCCACTGCTCCCTCTCTGTACTACCAGAGCCATATACTAGCTTGAGTAGTCAGAGGATTTGGCCTACACTCTCCACACTGGCCAGACGGGTTGGAGAGGTCTTGTTGATGTTAATAAGCTTTGTTTAGCTTGTGTTTCCTTAGTCGCCTTTTACGACATCCACGGGATGACTTGGAGTGGTCCTATTCTACTCTGCCGGGAAACACACGTTTACGGTTTACGTGCCATTCGCCTACGGAAACCTTAATAATTTAAGATATTTTTAACAAAAAACAAAAACTGACTTCAACCCTATCAATTGGTTTGAATAAGCATAAAAATAAAATGGAACTAAGTGTAAACCGAACGGCCTTCTTGTAAAATTTTTTTTTTGTTTTTGTGTATTTTTTCAAAAAGCGCTCGACACATTTCAATAAATGGGACCATTTGTAAAGTATTATACCTATCGAACAAAAAAGAATTTCTTAAATCGGTCCAGGCGTCTTCGAGAAATCGGAGAACATACATAAAAAAAAAGATTCCGACGAATGGGCATGTTGACTAAAATTTTTTTCATGTTGCTATGTAAAGACCTGCCAAAAATAAACACAATAGTGACAGAAATACATTTCTAAACAAAAAATCTTTCAGTTATAAAAGTTTTAAAGACACATGTTTTTAGACGTAAATTTTCAGACGTGAAAACTCGCCGCTGAACTGCCTACATATTTGTGACGTCACAAGCTTGTATTTTGTATGGGTGGCGTGAGAACTTTGTTTGGTAGCTATACGAAATATTTCGTTTATGGTAATGGTTTCATAATAAAAGTTGCTATAAATTTTGCAGACTAAAATACAGTATAATTGTAATTAAAGATTTTCATACTTTAAAAAAAACCGGCCAAGTGCGTGTCGGGCCACGCGCAGTGTAGGGTTCCGTAGTTGCGAATGACAACTTTGAGTTCACACTGTTTACACTCACACCTCACAGTCTAACGACCAAAAACATCTAACAATGAAGATTGTATGAAATTTTACATTTTCCAGTACATTTTATAAGTTGGTTGCCTATAACTTTTTAGTTTGCACTTAGTACCCAGCTCTGATAGTTTTCCTTTCAACTTCAGTATATATACTATTGCTGTAATTTTTTTCACGTATCCATATATAACCGTTTAGCAGATAGAGGGGGGGGACACGTACCTCTAACAAAATTTTGCACTTTAAAACCAAATATTTCGGAAACGGATCCCTAAATCGAAAAATGGTGTTCTTAACCTCACAATATTTTTGAAAGACCCTTTTAACGATACCCCACACGATGGGTAAATAGAGAAAAAAAAAATACTCCCCCACTTTACTTGTATGGGAGCTACCAAAAAAAAAATA
Organism: Rhodophaea formosa; assembly: GCA_963082605.1. Lineage (NCBI taxonomy): Eukaryota > Metazoa > Arthropoda > Insecta > Lepidoptera > Pyralidae > Rhodophaea > Rhodophaea formosa. The sequence goes on from OY720219.1 coordinate 14,785,054, forward strand.
TTTTTTCAAGGTTTTTTTCTACGACTTTTTTGCCATGATTAATATACACACTCATACCAAATTACAGCTTTCTAGTACTTATAGTCTCTGAGTAAAACCGCGGACGGACAGACAGACAGACAGACAGACAGACAGACAGACAGACAGACAGACAGACAGACAGACATGGCGAAACTATAAGGGTTCCTAGTTTACTACGGAACCCTAAAAATGGTCCTATTCACCCAACTTTAAAGAAGCTTTAAGATCACTTAACGAATCGATATCAAATTAAAAGTGTTCTTTATAGTGTTTTTAGATAGAAATTAGTCTTGAGTGAAACGTGAGTAAAGTCGTGTTTTCATAATGAATTTATCTCGCGTAAGTTTTAATATTATTAGAAATTAGTCTCATTAGAAACAAATTTTATATAATCTTAACATTAGGCAACTACCGTATTGAGAATCTCCTCCTTTTTTTGAAGTCGGTTAAAAATGCGTCTTATGGTCTGCTATTTTGGTACAATAGTCAAGTCAGGGCCGCCTTAACTATCTAGATGCTTAACTGAGATATGTTTAGCGACTGACCTTTATTATATCTTGGGATCAAGGAGTGGGTTGGATGGCCGTGTAACCCCAAAGCAATTTTCATATTTAAATCAGAAAAAACCGGCCAAGTGCGAGTCGACTCGCGCACGAAGGGTTCCGTACCAGAAAAAAGGCTAAAAGCTGGTGCCATTTAACACTTGTTGTATGGGAGCCCCTCCTAAATACTGATTTAATTAAATAAATAAATATAAATAAATATATACGGACAAATCACACAGATTGAGCTAGCCCCAAAGTAAGTTCTTAAGAAAGACTTGTGTTATGGGATACTAACTCAACGATACTATATGTTATAACAAATACATATATAGATAAACATCCAAGACCCAGGTCAATCTGAAAAAGATCGTTTTCCATCATGACCTGACCGGGGATCGAACCCGGAATTATACATTAACTATTTATTTTTAAGTAAATATATATATAAACTTAATAATTTGTAATTATTTCTAGCGTCTACGTGTAGGTATTATTAATATCGAGCAAAAACGGTAAAAAAAAATACTTTTGTTGTATGGAAGCCCCCCTTAAATATTATTTTTATTTTATTTTGAGTATTTTTTATTATTGTGGCAATAAAAATACAATATTTGTGAAAGTTTTAACCTCCTTATATTACGGTTCATGAGATTCAGCAAAAAACGCCATCAACTACTCTGTTGTATGGGAGCCCCCTTAATAATTATTATTATTTTGATTTTAGTATTTGTTTATTAGTAGTATTCATAGATATCAGAAAATTTTACATCACTGTGGTAGTATTAATCTGTGCAAATTTTAACTGTCTAGCTATTATGGTTCTTGAGATACAGCCTGGTGACAGACGGACGGACGGACGGACAGCGAAGTCTTAGTAATACGGTCCCGTTTTTACCCTTTGGGTATGGAACCTTAAAAATTACGACAAATGAAACTTTATATCCGTGCGCACGTCTGTGAGTTAGTTAACAACCAGGGTTAACACCGCAGAATTAATTCAAGCAAGTAGTAGTACTAAGTACTAAGCGTACAAGAGACAGCGCATAAAGTGAAAATAAGTACCTAACTTCTCTTTTTCGAAACCCTAATAGCACGGGGGAGAGGTGACATATTGCGTGCTGCAAGTTTCCGTTCCGTTCGTGAAAGTCAGGTGTTTTTAAACAACAACATAGGTACGAAAAACAACTTCTTGTTGTCACAACAACAAGGTGTTTTAAAAATATCGCAAATTTTCATATAGCGCAATATATCTTTGTCATTTATACAAACACTATGAAAAACAAAGCAATGTTTGCTGACGAAATATGATAGTGGTAGGTATTTTAGCTAATCTATGATTCTACTAAAGAACCCTTCGTGATCAAATCCCACTCGCACTGACCACTTTTTATTCTTTCCGTACATCCATGATTGAGATATGCGAGCTGCAAGCCGGCGAATTCGCTTACTTTTGACAACTACGGTATAGATAGAACTTTTTGATGGTCACTTCGGCTGTAATGGAGATAAACAAGCTTTGATAACTTTTGACAACTACGGTGCAGATAGAAGTTTTTGATGGTCACTTCGCCTGTAATGGAGAAAAGCAGACTTTGATAACTTTTGACAACTACGGTGCAGATAGAACTTTTTGATGGTCACTTCGGCTGTAATGGAGAAAAGCAGGCTTTGATAACTTTTGACAACTACGGTGTACCACGTTTTGATGGTCACTTCGCCTGCAGAGGCGAATAGCAGTCGATACGCCTACTGTGCTAACTTTTGACAACTGCGGTGCACTGAGGTGGTACTGGCGGTACACAACGTTTCATGTTCATTTTAACATTCAATACGGTATATTATATCAAAATAAAAAATTGACAATCATACGAAATCCGAATTGGATGTTAAAGTTACCATTAAAACATTGTGTACAATATTTGTCAAAAGTAAGCAAATTGGCCTGCTGTATAGGATAACAATGAGTGCATCTCCGAACGATTTCTCCATACAAAAATCTTTCGAAGACAAGTGTCACGCGTTCGAAGATAGTACCCCTGAGATGAAACTATGATGGGTGCATCATTTTATTACCTAAATAAAACTGTGTTAATAAAATAAAGCTTAGTAAATAATTTAAGTTTGATGTCAGTGTTCATTATACAAGGTATCAGTATGAAAGAAAGAACACAAACAAACACAAATTATGTGCTCTCTTATCCTTCATTCATACCATCAAATCAGTCCACCAAAATATACAACTTTAGCTATGTGACCCACCCTGGAAACTCGAAAAACAAATCGTCTTTTTCATACAAAAATGTTGTAAACGGCCCGGAATTTGTATGAGAATGTCGATTTTTTTTATAGTATTGGTCCCTTATAAAATATCGTTCATTTTGACGGACTGGTGTGGTGAGTTTTAAGAATGAAAGTATTCACACAGTTCATTTTATAAATAAACTAGCTTTTGCCCGCGACTTCGTCCTCGTGGAGAACCAATCCAAGTCTTCGTGTGGATGTCGTAGAAGGCGACTTAGGGAAACACAAGCTAAACAAAGTTTATAAACATTACAGAGACCTCTCCATCCCGTCTGGCCGGCGTGGAGAGTGTAGGCCAAGTCTTCTGACTGTTCTGGATATATACAGCTCTGGAAGTACAGATAGGGGCCGTAATCCTGCTGTGGAAAGACGGTATTTTTTGTGTTCTGTCGAGATTCCATCACAGTACATACTTACTTTAAAAAAAAATATAAGAATTGTTAAAAATATATAAAAAAAAATTATAAGAATTGTTAAAAATAAAAAAATCTTGAATCAGTCCTTGGTGAGACCTGTCTCCCTGTCAGGAATACCCTAGCCCACCCCTAATAAGGAATACGAAAGTACCCTCTAGTTAGGTTATTATAAAATTATATCCTACCTATAATACCAGGAAATGTACTTATGGTGGCTATAGGTACATTTCTTGTTGTAAGTTTGTACAAAAATGTTCGAGATACTCTGTCGGCCTAGTTACCGTACGTCTTTGCCAGACTACGAAACTTCTATCATCAAATGCAGAAAAAAATTATGCTAGTAGTACGTAATATTATATACTTGGAACCTTAGCTTGGAACACAAAACAGAAATCAATATTATTAACAGAGCCATCTAGTTTTCTTCATTAGACAAACATATTAATAGAACACCGACCGAAGTACCGTTTTATGATGCGTCATCTGGCCCTCAAGTTCCATTCCAAAGCGTAAATTTAGAACGCACCCAATCAATACCTTGCTCTTCCTATGTGTTTGAAGCAGATGTCAGCACTATAGCGTTATGCGCAACCAACTATTGATCCAATAATTCTTTTGTACTAAAATATTAAAATAAATTACAACAGTTAGTTTCAATCTCCCTAATTATCTAAATAAATTAATCAATATGTTATAATATGACTTAAATTATTTAATGTACGATTTATGTTGCAGTTTTGACTAACTAGCAAAGCCAACGACCCCAGCCGAAAGCGCGTCACTCTGAGAAATGGAACACCTCGTTTACCGCCATCTTGCGAGTTTGGCGTCAACTTCAGTCGAATTTGGTGCAGTAATTTTGTGTTGTAAAAGAGTACGAGTTATTGAAATACTAAATAGTGTCTGCACTTTTATAGGTAAGTTTCAGATATAAACATTATACCAGTGGCGGAAAATTTAACTTGCTATGGAAATTATACGGAGTGACATTCCGTAGAAATGAAACATCGCGTCACACAATCTAGCAATAAACAAATTACGCGATCAATAAACGCCGCATATAAGTTAAATATTGTTGTGTGATATCGACTACAGTGAATAATATATACAAATCTCTTTTTCAGTGCGAGAAATGGAGCACAATAACCTATAATGTGACTGTGAGCCATCATCACCATGTCCGACGTAAAGCAAGTGAAAGTTGACAACTGGGGGATATATTTCCTCCAGCGGTTGAAGCACTTTTTCAACCGCACCGACTACTGCGACCTGACGCTGCAGTTCCAGGACAATGCGCAGCTCAAAGTCCACAGACTTGTCCTAAGCGCCTGCACGGAATATTTCGAGCTACTGGAGAGAACGTGTGAAATGTACGAAGACTGTCTTGTGATGCCGGATGACCTGCAAGCCGACGTCGTCGTGCCCATTGTGAACTTTATGTACACTGGGCAACTGGAGTTTAAAATGGACATGCTTGAAAAGTTATATCAAACATCACTTGTAATGAACATGCCTGTGCTATCTAAACTACTTGACGCTCACAGGTCAAGATCTTTATCTAAAAACTTGTCCAGTTATAGTAATAGCAGCCATAGACGTAATAATCGAATTGACTCGGTCAAACAAACCAGGCATACTCCATCCCCTTCTCGTATGCCACAAAGTTCAAGCTCGAATAAGCGATCTTACAGCAATGCCTTCCATAATGCTAGTATTTCTACACCAAAAAGAAGTCCTATTGCACCAGGTACTAGGGCAATGTCGCCCTCTGCAAGCCAAAGTCCACCGAGAGCACCATCGCCAATGGAAGTTATACAAAATAACAAAAGAAAGTTAGGAGAACCACGACCTACAAGATATGAGCTACCTGAGGAATTAGACACAGAAAACATATTTGAGAATTCCTTCAGTAATATTTCATACACGTCCACACCCTTGATGGTGCACCCCGAGACAACTAAACATTATCCATCCAAAAAAGATTCTTTATTGCATAAAAAACTTATGAAGACATCAACTATGGAAATTGTTGAATGTAAGAAAATTAAATCTGACAATATTTTCCAAGATGATATTGCAGAAAATACAGTACATGATGAATCTGATATGTTCCAAACAAGCTTTTCCAATGAATCTCCTAAGGATCCTAATCAATTATTTGATCAAATTTTGGATTCCAATGACAGTTCAAAAGTTGTTATTGAAACGAAGGGTGGCAAACAATCTGGTAATATTGATCATGCTAAAATAATCAGTGAAGTGTTAAAAAAATATCCACATTTAGTAAAATCTAACCGGAATATAAAACTGAAGATATTGAACACTCCAACTCCAACAAAAGCTAAAAAGCCTAGAGTTTCAAATTTTATAGAAGAAAAGGTAAAGCCGAAGGTCGAACCACCGGATTACACATATGAAACGGATGTTTTAGACTCTAAAGAAGCAGCAAAACTTATTGCAATGGGTGCTGAAAATGTGAAAGGACCATGGATTTGTCTCATATGCGGAACTCCAGGAAGAGCACTGCATTTTACTTCCTATTTTAAATTCCGTAGACATTTAGTTGAGGTACATAATGAGAAGTGTATACCTACAATTTGTGAATACTGTGGTTTTAAATCCTACAAGAGAAACTACATGGTACATCATTGTTACACACAACACGGAGTACAGCCACCTCCTCAGTACCATTTCCCTAAATGTAATCAATGTGACTATATTGCTATCACTGAAGGATTCCTAGTAAAGCATAAGATGGCTCAACATGCAGATAGCAAACAATATCGTTGTAATGTTTGTTCAGCAGCTTTTGCTACATCTAATCAAATCCTTGCACACATTCAGAAAACCGGTCACAAGTACAGTGCTACAGAGAGAAAAACAAATCTTCAGTGTATATACTGCCTTAAATCCTTCCTTCGTGAAACAAATTTATATGCACATTTGAAGACAAACCATAAGCTTGCAGCTAAGAGAGATGGTCTTGTTGATGACTCCGATGATGAAAAAGAAAAACCTAATGTAAAAAGTGAAACTATTTCCTATGATAACGAGAGTGAAGATGGTGACATTCAGTACCAAATACATCAAAGAGCAGATGGAGTACATCAAGTACATGTGGTTTCCAAAAAGCCAAGTGCACCATCTACTTCTGCCTCCTTCAATAAACAGAAAATTTTAAATCCAGGATTTAGTAAACCAACTATAAAACAGCAACCCCAAAAGGCAAAACCGGTTCGAAATACACCAACCATACATAATGAGTTTATGCATGATGAGATATTGCCAACACAAAACACAGTAATGAATAACGAAAATGTAATCTTCATAGATGGTGTAGAGTATATTATGAAAAATAATGAATTGATTCTAAGGAAAAAGCAAAAGGAATATTTAATCCCCGAAATGATGACTACTGATCAGTCAATTGAAACAATTGCGCCTTCAACTTCAATGCAATTTACTAACATACAGGATACAGAAAATTTGCAACAAGCAAAAATGATTATCAAGAAATCTAATATGAATCAACCTATTCAGATTGTAGTATCAAATGAAGAAGAATATAAAGCCTTAATGTCTTCAAATCATTCTATTATATTTGATGATGGTGATGCAAATAAAACATTAACAATGATGGCAAACCCTCATAATACTACACTAGATACAACAGCTATTGATTTGGATAACACTCAATCAAATGATATGATGATTATTCAAGATGATTACCCGTTAAATGTTTCAGAAGCAGTTGGCCCTGATAATAATATTGTGGTTGTATACAGCCATCAAGTTGGCGAAGTTAATGATGATCCCAATAAGCAATATCAAATAATTACCTCTCAAGACCTTGGAGCACAATTTATACAGTCATCAGCAATGATCACACAAAACTATGAAACAGTGACTACATCAACCCCAGTAATGAGTGCACATGTAATAGACACTCAAGTACATGATTCTTGGCAAAATAATAGCCAACAAAACATTGAGAACCAACATATGCAAATTACATCTGATGCACAACTGCAGTCTCTTACGCAAGTTAAAGATGTAAGCGGAAGTTTGATAGACCTACCTGAAGTAGAGATAACTGCTTTACCTAAAGAAATGCCTGAAGCAATAACTGCTATTGTCAATAATCCTAATCAATCAAATATGATAAATGTTCAAGAAGTGAGTCAGAATAATGCAGAACAAAATACTGTAGAAAATGATAACATTGTTGAAAATATTCCTGTGCCTATGGCTTCAGAGGATGCTTGCAATATTATATCTAACAAAGAAATCAATAATGTTGAATCACAACTCTCTAAAGATCAGATGGATATGACACCCACTTCTGAGAATAATATAATACCGGAACAAACTAACAGTACAATCCCTATTGAAAATCAAGAAGAAACAGAAAAGATTGATAAAAATTGTGATGAAAGTATTGGACAATTAATCGAAACTCAAATTGGCCTTTTGCCACAGAATGCTTCACACGAAATTGAGCCTATGCAAGTAAATGATGAAGCAGCACAAGAATGTGTTGTTGGTAATGCATCTTCCAATGTTCAGCCTGCAGTTATTCAAGTAGCTAAGGAGCAAATTCAAAACTTGGCATCTGAATGGTCAGATGATGAGTTTGAGGCAGCTGAAGATAGAAATGTTTCTAAAGGAAATCCAAAAGAGGTACCTCAAGAGATATCTGAAGCAAATCAAGAATCACAAGTACTGGAAGAGTCTATTGAAAATATACAGCAAGAAGTGGAGAAACAAATATCTGCAGCTCCAGTTGATGATAGTTTAGATTCCACATTGAATGATAGTACATCATCAGATTTCAAGGAACCTGAAACGACGTTAGTGCCTCAAGTTACACATCCTGCTGTAACTGAAAAATTATCATCTCTGTTGAATGATTGGGAGGATAATGACTCTCAAGAAGAAAATTCTGCTACTGAAAATGAGTCTGAAAATGTCAATGCTGACACTGAGATTAATGCTACGACAAACGAGACAAATGAAAGTAAAATAGAAAATGCTGAAGTAATTAACACCCAAGAAGAGAATGGAGAATCAAATGAAAATGAAGAAGATAACACAGATATAATTAGTATTCCAGCCAAACCAGATGCTGAAAATGTACAAGAGCTAGAAATTGCAGAAATTGAGAAGATAGAACCTAAAAAAGTTGATAAAATACAGAGCTTAGTCAGTGACTGGGATGATGATGAGGAAGAAAATAAGGAATAATGCTTATACTAGAATAGGATTGTAGCACCATTGCTTTGTTAGCCACTTTTTGTAAATTGATATAGAATTTAAGCATGTAATGAAGTTATGCATTGGACCATAATTCTACCAGTAATTGTGTAGTTATGAGCAACTTGAAATTTTTAATTATGTTTAGAATAAAGCTTTGTGTTTGCTTTTGAATAGGCTATAAGTATGATTATAAATTTAAGTATTTACATATTTTTATGTAAAGTTAATTTTATGTGTGGGTTATACTGTGGTTTAAAATTTATATGATAAAGTTACTGTCTGAGAATCAGCTAATGCCACTGTGTGGTTGAAAAAACACTTGCTGTATTTAGTACTACTCTGTTTTAATTTACTAGTATGTTAGTTTACTAGGGGATTCCAAGCGAAACTGCTCCATTCTGAATATAGAATATGTATTTATTTCAAATGATTTAAATTTGTAATGTTACTAGACAACTAAGCATAATAAAGTTATCAATTGTGTAAATAAAAATTTAAATATATCACTGGTGTTTTTAATGAAACAACATATTTCATACAAAAATAACACTTTTACTGCATTAAAACATTAACTTTGCAGAAATCAAAGCTCAATGTTTGCGTAGACATTATAGGCAACTTTAGCATTCACAGTGCTTTTATAATGTAATGGTGTAAACAGAACTTTCTATTAACCAAGGTAACTACACTTTAAATTCCATAGTCAAATATAATTAGTACTGTACAAACTACTTTTATTAGTAATGGTTACTATCTCTTCGTTTTCTTAAACTAGCAAGAATTGATTGACATTCGAGTAGTTACAAGTAATGCACAACCTCAACGCTCCATGTTGAGAGACATGCAAAACACTATGCAAAAGGAATGTGTAAGGCACTACTAAAATCAACCAAAATAAATTGACTTTGTCACAATTCTGATGAAAAATATTTATTACAAGAATAATTATTATTCTTTTAAATTTTTTTTTATCTGAATTGTCCTGATTAGTCTAAACAATGTTTTAGGGGAACTATACTTTCTTTTTCAATGAAATATAAAACAAATTGTGTATCACAATAAAAATAACAATTTTCTCAAACAATCTTTAGAATTTACATATCCACACAAACCATTGAATACAGCAGACAGATAAATGCGTAACATAGGATGAAAAATATGCATAACATAGATAACACATATTTTGTTAATTTCTTGATTTCAAGTATCCTAAGATAAATTAGATAAGTGATTTTTATGTGCCTAGGTAAAATTAAAAAGATTATTACAAGGACAAACTAACAATAAATTAGTTAGGTATAAAACTCTTTATGCAATGCACAAGAAACCTGCAGGCTTTCCTACTCATATTATTCTGCCTGTTTTCTATGTGGCTATTGCTAAAGCACTATCTAATGGTCACATGCAAAGTCAGTTTGCCAAAATTGTTGTTACTATTTATGTAAACTTTCTTACTTGTCTTACTGTGATGGCTCATTTTCAAAATCATTGAAATAAGTAATTTCTGTCATTTAAGTAATTGAAATTAATACAGTCAGTTAGCATTTCTATCACTGCCAAGTTGTAGACAAAGTATGGCAAGAAAAACAGACATAACAGCAAACAGTTATGTTTTGCGCAACCCACGCCATGTGCGATGTGTTAAAATTTTTTGGATTATGTAAACAATTGCACCTCAGCCATGAATCATACAAATAAAAAAAGAAATTAAAGATAAAACAAGAAAAAAAATTGAGTAGGGACAAGTTGAAATAATTATTCAAGTGTTATAAGTACTTATTCAATTAATCTATTATAGTGAAAGTACTTACATCATTTTGTGTTGCTACTAAAATGATGTTTAATACACATTCTCTTTCATGCAAATTGTCAAATTAAGTAACAGTCTACCATCGCAGAAAGAAACTAAGTTGCAACTGTTTACCCCCATATCACTATATGCCTCAATTGGAATATGTATTTACAAAATAAATTACAATATTTACATAGCATACATAATTACATTGCCTAGTCATTAGATATTGACACTAGTACATATTTGACCATGTACGCAAGGAAAACAAATCCAACAAGCACAAACAAATTAGTCAGGATATAGTACAGGCTGGACTGCTGTTCTGTCGTAGTAACATCACTTTCACTGTTCATGTTCGAGTTATCCGAGTGCAGCATGGCTTCCTGTCGCTGTTTCAGCTGCAGCTCTATCTCCTCCACATATTCAGGGAATAATTCACAAAACATTTTGTTTTTCAAATTGATCTCCAGCGATTCAGCTGCCAAACATCGCTTCTGGTAATCTGACGTCTCGATCGACCCCAATGTCGGTGTTTTCTCGAGCATAAAGCTGAGCAACCCTGTGAGAATGGTCGATATGGACCACGCTGGGTTCCATGTGTCGGGGTGGAAGTCGGTAATACTAAGGCACAGTCTTGTGTTCGTCTTGAACCTGCCGTTCGGCGTGATCATGTAGATAGACGGCGGCTTGAATGGAAACTCGCGTGGAAATATTATTTTGCCATGGTAATATCCACCTTCATAGGGACTCTTTTCTGGACCTTTAACTACATAATGCCACTCCAGAATGTTTGAAGGCACTGGTTCAGCAGTAACATATGGCACGGGGTCGTTTTTCAGCCTGAGATAATCTTGCTTGAGCCTGCTGGTAGCCCCTGTAACTTTCGTTTTCGCCATTGTAAACGAATCGCGATGAACAAACTCCGAACATTAAACACTCGAAGTTGTTTTGCAATGCCCTAGAAAGCGCAATCTTGACATTAATACTATTAAAAACGCCACAGGAAGTTTTCTTCCACTGTAATTATTTTTCAGTCTACGCCATAAAATGAATAAATAATACGTCAAAAGTCAAGCAAATGTCAAAAAACATCAAAAATCTCCCAAGTTATCTGAAGAGGGATTGGTCTACGCAAATTTTTGTGATTGGTGTATTGCAAGTGTATTGATATCTGTCATCAGCATGAAGGTCTACGATTGGCAAAAATCTAATTTGATTTGACCGTACCATAGGTAATCAGAGGTAATCAGAATCTTAGATTAATGAGTTAGTTATAGTCACTGAGGTTATAGTTCTGTGACTTTTCTTTCTGTGATCAGAATGACCTACGTAGACCGCAGATGGAATATTTTGAAACAGAAAACGGAACGCATGAGTCACTATAATTTTGGTTTACAATAACATGGCTATGGGTTCCCCGACTGAACGATCGTGATCGCACGCTTGTCAGCAAAACGTTGAATAACGTCACCCATACATTTTCTATGAAAACAAGTTTGGGCGGTTTCCCCGGACGGAGTTGTCCACGGTCGTGCACGGCGGCGATAGTCAAAATTCACCGCAACAGTGTTCCCAACTGAAAAAATTGCGAGTGTCCAGATTTATCTTTACATTTTTACGTTATCGATTGTCGATTTAGATGACATCTGAATTTAAAAACAAAGATGAAATTTGAACGCGTGACACTCGTCTGCGAACGAATTTCATACAATAATCGTTCGAAGACGAGTGTCACACGTTCAAAAATAGTACTCCAGTAAATTTATCGTCTATAATATCGATTTAACAAATGGCAAGACTAGCAACACTAATGATTGACGTCCGTCGTCTACAGTCCACCCATGATCCACCGTCGGATAACGGCGGCACTGCACGATCGTTCAGTCGGGGAACCCATAGCTTTAGGCTATTACATTCCCTGTTTATATGGGCTCAGTAATATTGTAGTAGTGTCAAGCTTCGCTGAAAAAAAAATACATGTCTCTGCTTCAATGAACAAAATGTTTAATCTTGTAAAATGTTCAAAAATTCTCTATTAGCCACATAGTACATATATCTCCATGATTAACCACCAGTCACTCACCAGTGGAGACAGCACACACGTGTTGTACTATTTGAAACGACTACAGGCGAATGTAATACATAGTACATATATCTCCATGGTAATGGCCATACATTGCTTTCCTGACGGATGGACGACCTACCAACCCTTCAGCTACTAATGCTATGGCTTCCATTCACCGAACGGAAGCTCATTTGGAGTTGGAGTGGGTTTCTAATGTAGTTAAAAACACGTTGCAACGGCCGACAGCGACGACGGATGTTGGTCTGAAAAACTAACGGTGGAAACCTAGTTATATATCCAAAAAGCATATAACACTAAAATACCCTCATATTAATAACTAAAGCAATCAAAGATATCAGAATAATACTAGAAATATGAGAAAATACCTAACAGCAATTTTCCCAAGACTTCGTCTGCTTGAATCATAAATTAAAATCACTCACACACTTATATATATAAGTGTGTGAGTGATTTTAATCTATGATTCAATTTATATTCATTCATATCTATATATCGACTTACATAATTAATCCAAACATACTTACACTAACATAACTATTTATTTAATATACATATTATAATAATAAAGTCGTAGCCCACATCAGTATAGATATGAACAAAACGGGATAGAACAATTAAATGGATTAACTCGTACAAGTAACGGTAAGGTGCGAACATATGACGGCATTGTTATTAAATAAAAGAAACTCTTAACAATATGTAATTCATTTAATTAACAATAATTTCATTACATTAATTTATTGAAAATTAGGTATATTCATACATCATTAAGTATAAGCAGCTATATATAATAATACAAATTAGTTGCACAGTGCGTCCACCTTAAAACCATTGCCATTACATAATTCGCATTTTGTTCGATCTTACCAAACCGACTGCAAAAGTAAGTGGACAGACGCCAAATAAGGAGATCATTTCATACGTACACTAAACAACATACAAAAAGTATTCAGTGTAAAAGCATCAACTCGTATTGACACATCTCTTTCTCAAGAACATTTGGGTACTGCTGCCCAAAGGCACCTGGGTCATAACATAATACGATAAACGATAGTCCGGTACAGTCCGAATCAAACTTTATTGCGGCTCGGATATTAGCTGCTCACTGCGCAGTACGCACCCCGCCTCCCCGCGCGCGCCCCGCGCATACCTACCTAATAGGTAATTATGTACTGCGAATTCACCCGCACGATGTTCCTAGACGCACTAAAGTTTGATTCGGACTGTACTGTACCTAATTAAAGTATATGTTACTTTAATTAGGTACCGATGTAAAATATAGGATGCATTCTGACCAGTACAATATACACTTTTTAACATTTCTACAGCAAGTCAATTAGAAAATCTATTAAGCAACAGTCAATTTACTGCTTGGCATCTTGCAATGTTTGCGTACATAGCGTAACATAAAACATTCAGTCATATTATAAAACGAGGACCAAAAGGGACTTACTATCATTATCGGACCCCTTTGGGTCATCTTTGTTTTGTATGGTTGGCCGCTGGCTCAGAATAATAACTAAAGTTATTATTCTGAGGTCGTTGGTCCTATTTGCTAACTATTGACAACCACGGTGAACAATGTTTTGATGGTAACTTAACATCCATTACCGCTTCCTTATGATTGACTATTTTTATTTAAGATATAGGTATAAATCGTAATGGATGTTAAAATGACCATCAAAACGCTGTTCATTGTAGTTGTCAAAAGTTAGCAAATAGGCTCCTCTTTTTATAATAAGACAGACTAAGAATAAGCTAGATACATATACAGCATGTAACTTGACCCTCGACACTCCCTTAAAGGGGTGACGGTATAAGTCAATATGAACAACTTTTATGCCGGCAACGCGTTTTTTTTTTTTTTACTTTTCCATACTAATCTCTCGGGCGGCTGAACACTTGTATGAAAACGTCAAATATTTTTTTGAGTTCCCAGCGTTAATTCCATTTTTTCATATTGACTTGTTGAGTCACCCCTTTAAGGGTATGCCGAGAGTCATGTTCCACGCTGTATAAATGAATAGCATCAAGTGCATTGTAATAGCAAATCTACAAATCGACACCTGTCATCCGAGTTAGTAAATCGGTGGGAAGGTCTCGTTGCGAGATAAGGTCGTTGGCTTTCGTTCAACTATGACTTTCTGTCATCTGCCACATTCAATGATTGTTTTCAGAATTGATTTCCCCCCCAGGTGGCGGCACTGTGTCGAGGTCGAGCTGTCAAAATCCATCAACCATAAAAATTGATGAGGTGGATTTTGACAGCAGCTGTCAAAAATACCCCTCGACACAGTGTCGCCGCCTGGGGAAATTCATTTATTTTGTAAGGATAATGGTTACTAAAGTTAGTCCTCTTTTACAATAAGACAAACTATTCACGTACTATACAGTATAAGCTATAGAACAATAAAAACCAATAGCATCAAGTGCCACAGTTGAGCAGCATATATCGGATCTCGTGGTTGAGCTGCTTGAGCACGAGTTCAACTTTGACTTTTGGTCATCCATCTCTCACTGTCAATTTATTTTGTACAGATAATAGTTACTAAAGTTGGTCCTCTTTTATAATGAGACTGACGGACTATTCGCGTACTATACAGAACAAGCTAGACACATATATATAAATAAACAGCATCAAGTGCCGCAGTTGAGCAGCATATTTCTGATCTCGTGGTGAAGCTGCTTGAGCACGAGCTCGTCTTTCGGTCATCTATCACTGCCAATTTATTTAGTACGGTTAACAGTTTCTAAAGTTAATCCTCTTCTATAATAAGACGGACTATTCGCGTACTATACAGAATTAGCTAGAAAATGTATATAAATATCATCAAGTGCCGCAGTTCAGCAGCATGTTACTTTGTGTTATATGTCCATGTAATTTGTGTTATATGTCCCTATATATTTATTTATTTATGTTCCGGATCTCGTGGTTGAGCTGGTTGAGCACGAGTTCAACTTTGACTTTCGGTCATCCATCTCTCACAGTCAATTTATTTCATCCAGATAATGGTTACTAAACTTAGTCCTCTTTTATAATAAGACGGCCTATTCGCGTACTATACAGAACTCGCTAGACACGTTCTATACAGAATAAGCTATAGATACAATAAAAACTAATAGCATCAAGTGCCGCAGTTGAGCAGCATATTCCTGATCTCGTGGTTGAGCTGCTTGAGCACGAGCTCGTCGGGGCTGTCCTGCTGGATGAGCAGGTCTCGCTGCGAGATCAGGTCATTCAGCCTTTCGTTCACTGGGTTCTTAGGCGCCAGTCTGAAATATGAATAAAACGTTACATAACTTTTATTATTTATATTTAATTAAGTATAATATAATTTAGATGTAGTGAAGTCGCAGACAGTGGGAACAAAGAATAAATAAAATATTTAAAACTAAAAAGGAACAATAGTAAAATAAGGTTGACGTCGATCGAGATGGACCTCGTCTCCATCTCGTAAATGGCTGGACCATTTTAATAAAACTGGTATAGGGACCATATCGCTTGAAAAAAAGCCAACATCACGCAGTGTTCCCAGGCGGTCACCCATCCAAGTACTGACTGCGCCCAACGTTGCTTAACTTCGGTGATCGGACGAGAACCGGTGTTTTCAACGTGGTATGGACGTTGGCGAGAGCATAATCGAAACAGTCGAACATTTTGCAAAAGCCTCTATTTTCTAATGACGTAATAAATTGATAATGAATCTTCTACATATTATTTTATTTTATTTTATTTATTCAGGTACACCAACAGTATTTACATATTACATTCAAGAATACAATGTTTACTTATTGCTAAGTTCTAATGTAAACACCAATAACAGGTATACACGACATTGACTATTATTATAGTTATTATGTGTATTATATCAATGATAATATTTTAATTGGCAAACTCACTTGAGATCTTCAAACATGTCCATTCCACCGGGCCCAGAATTACCTAAAATAATAATAAAATAAGAATTTTGTTTGCAAAAAACGGTTTTAAACAGTGCAGGTTAATTTTCAATGACAATATTTAATTCATCAGGATCGTCAATAGATGATACAAGGTTTGTAAGGGAAGTTCAATATTCTTCTGGCTTTCACCCTTTGTTAACATTTTTTATTTTTATTTTATATTAGACTAGCTGTTAGCCGCGGCTTCGCCCGCGTAATATATAGCCTATGTCCTTCTCGGTACCCTAACCTATGTGTATGCATAATTTCATGATGATCGGTTCAGTAGATTCGGCGTGAAAGCGTAACAAACAAATAAACAATCAAACAAACACACTCACTTTCGCATTTATAATATTAGTTGGGAAGTTGGGATTGGGATTGCCAAAGCGTTCTAAATCTACCTAAACAAATTCAATTTCAAATGATATAAAAGGGGGAAAAAATCTTGAACTTATCCCCTTAATATTTTACAATAAAGAATATGCAAGTAATTTTTTCATTCGTCTACGTAAATCCTTATAAACAAATATGAAAAAAAAATAAGATATCAACGACGAACATTGTGATACAAGCGAAGTCTGATATGGACTTTTGACAACAAAGTCCATATATACCAATAGCAGTTCACCCGTGGTATAACACAGTACTACTACCACTTTAATAAGTTACATCGGCAAAGAATATTTTAGATTATAACGGCACAGAATAGCGCAACCTACCGCCGACTCAAGCCGAATGAAAACATCAATCAAATAACGAACTTATTGCTACAAAATAAGATTTGAAATCCAAAAACAACAGGACTCATGCTATCTCGCTCGCAATACTCGTACGACTGCCGTGAGTGGTCGAGTCGCCGCATGGCGCGTACACATCAGCCAATAGCGGACGGGTATTTTCGCGCCATGCAAAAATTTGACTTCTGTGCAGGTACATCGGTGTAACTTATAAAACTGGTAGTACTGTACCTAGCCTTGGCACTCAGTGATAAACTGGTAACATACATATCCAACAGTGAAAGAATTTTTGAAATCGGTCCAGTATTTCCTGAGATTAACGCATTCAACCAGACAAACTTTTCAGCTTTATTATATTAGTATAGATAAATAGCGTTATTTGCAAGTGAGATAGACCTGTTCTCATTTTTATTCTTACGTCACTATTAGTACATACTTAGTGAATATTTATAGATAAACTGGTTAGTTAACACCTTTTTTTCATGTATATTCCCCAGTGTGGTAATTATAGAAAACTAGCTGTGCCCGCGACTTCGTCCACGCGTAAAAAAGTGGCTTATGTCCTTTCTCAGGCTCTAGACTATCTGTGTACCAAATTTCATTTAAATCAGTTCAGTAGTTTTGGCGTGAAAGCGAGACAGACAGAGTTACTTTCGCATTTATTATACTAACCGAGCCTGCGACTTCACCCACTTGGAATATTAAGTTTGGGTAGCCTTTTTCGAACTAAAAAGTAGCCTTGTCTTTTCTGACTCTGTATACTTAATTTCATTTACATCTTCAGTTCATCATCGTTCAGTAGTTTTGGCGTGAAAGCGAGACAGACAGACAATTTACTTTCGCATTGATTAGTATGGATATGGATTTATTACTGATGATGGAGTGCGACTCCAGCGCCGGTGTGTTAGCGAGCAGGTCCACGTAGAAGTCGTCCTTCAGTTTCTTTATGTCAAATGGATTCTCGATCATGCTGTTCTCGCCCTGATCTTGAATCGTGTCCAGACTGAAACAATAATAAAAATGCTTTAAATGGACTGAAATTAAATAAACATTCACGCTAGGCAACATGCCTGTCCTGTGGTAGTGATAATCTAGAGTTTTATTCAAAAAAGCTGAGCTAAAGGCCCAAATTGATAACATTGTAATATAACATAACTGTTAATTTACCAACCTATGTTAAACGTCAATAAATAAATTTTTATTTTTATTTATTTTAAAATGGTGAACGTAGAAATCACAACAGACCCAATATTAAAGCAAAACAGATATCCGAGACGAATACGGTCATATCATAAATAGAGATCGAATATTCCGATGAATATTTACCTGTTTGCAAGTAAACAAATAAATAGGCTGGATTCGAAACAAAATATTATAAGTAGGTAGTTTAATTCACATAACATACACAAAATACCTGTCTAATATTTTTTGATTATCTGACGGACTAATTTTATTATCAATATTATAAAATAAACAAGGAAACTAGCCTACTTAAACCTGAATGCAGTGTTTTAAGAGGGCCCTTCCCTGACCGACTATCGTCAACGCGAGCATGATCGAAAAGCTTGTTCCGACCAGCGCAATGTAAGATAAAGAGGCAAAGCAAAAAGAGACCCTTGCCCTCGTCTCCCGCACGGACAAATCACACAGATTGGGCTAGCCCCAAAGTAAGTTCGAGACTTGTGTTATGGAATACGAACTCAACGATACAATATTTTATTACAAATACATACCTATATAGATTTTATTTGTTTTTCGTATGTGAAAGTGGCCAACACTGGTGTCAGATTTATTAAGCTGCCTTAAGGCATCTGACGTGGCTTAACGACTATAACCTATATAGATAAACATCCAAGACCCAGGATCTTGACCTGAACAGGGATTGAATCCGGGACATTTCGTGTCGCAGGCAGGCGTGTTGACCGCTGCGCCACGGAGCTCGTCATCGAGCTGTATGGTGCTAGAATGTTATCGTTGTTTTATAACTTATACAACTGCTGTGTGGGTACACCTTTAGCCACAAATACATCCGAGTTAAAAATAACAATATTAAAATAATACAAAAATGTAAAAAGCCAACATCACGCAGTGTTCCCAGGCGGTCACCCATCCAAGTACTGACTGCGCCCAACGTTGCTTGACTTCGGTGATCGGACGAGAACCGGTGTTTTCAACGTGGTATGGACGTTGGCGAAAATGTTAACGAAAAAGTAAAACAGTAACTTTATTTATAGATCTTGTTTTTCCTCAGAACTACCTATAACGCTGCGCACGCGTTTTTCATAAATGTCAAATTCTTTCACATATCAATTCCATCACTTCGAAAAGGTTTGTAGCAAAATAAATCTTCAATAAATATTGAGCGCTAACAGGAGAATAATAAGGATAAATACTTAAAATACACTTCAAAATTACCTTTGCTTAGGACATTGCCGTTTGTCTGTCTAAGCAAATCGGGCCGCTAATATCGAGGATAAAGCTAGACCTAGAAACGGTTTTTTGAATAACCTCGTAATCTATTTCTGGTGTAAGTATAGTTTTATGTAAGTATTTTTTTTTTTTCATTTTACATGGCCTGCCCTGTAGCTCGTGCGGCATGTAGCTGATACATTTACACGAGCGTTTCCAAAAGGACCCACTTTAAATCGTGCTTTAACAAATGAAAGATTTAGATGAGTTTACGTCAGAGCCACTGTCTACCATTTTCACGAGACCGTTTAAAGCTACAATTCAATAACTATGGAAACGTTTTAAAGTTGTGTGAAACATGGAGTTATTATAATATTTTTGCTAAAGGTTGACTGCACTTCAGCTGAAGAGACGGTTTCAAAAATCATGCAGAATGGTATATCAAGACTTGGAAAACGACGTAGGGCGACCTCTACATTCGCCACAAGAACACGAAAAATTTACTGTGAATATGGCGACACGACGAATAACTACAAGATTTCTCACAAGACGGCGCTGAACAATTCTGAAACGCGCAAGCTGAGTTTCTTCGATTCCAGCATATAAATAAAACCTCCGACAGATTCAGACGGAGCCTTATATACGGTTCCCTGGTCGCAAACTTCGCCTAGCAATAATATTTTCCCTTTGTAGCGGTCAAGCACACTGCCTCGCTCCCGCTACAGACGTATTCATTTTGCGTTTTGGTGACTTAAAGTTTCCCTCCTGTCTACGCCTTTGAAACCACGTAGAACTTTTTAGGGGTAATTTTGATAGTCATCAAAACTGAAACTAAACTAAAAATGATGGCGTAATGAGCTAGACAAATTTAACAAAGAGTGGAAGCAGATAACGCCACACCGGACTGAATGGAAGAAGTGGAGGGAGGCCTTTGTCCAGCAGTGGAACACATGATGGCTCGAAATAAATATATGAAATAAATGAAAACATTTTATTATTGGTTGTTTTTGTTTGTTTTTCGTGTGTGTAAGTGGCCAACACTGGGTGTCAGATTTTTCAAGCTGCCTAAAGGCGTCTGACTCAGTTTCACGACTGCCATCAATGATGACAGCCGGGACCAACGGCTTAACTTAGCTTTTATTATTGGTAATGATGATAAAGACATTAAAACAATCTCACCCCAGGTCTCCGAGCTGTTTCCTGTCCTGCTGCAGTTGGGTAAGCATCTGTTTGCGAGTGTGGAGCTTCAGGAGATGTAACTCCCTCACGGCGCGGCCCCACTGCTCCTTGAAGAACGCTTTCGATTGCACGGCGCTGTCCAATTTCTCTTCCAAGCAGCGCTGGAATTGTATTAAAAATAAATGTATCAGAAGAGTAAAGAAACAGTTAATTTTGTAACATAATAAGTCCTTTGTCGTGTGGTTTCCGGCAGTGTATAATAGGACCACTCCAAGTCTTCCCGGGGATGTCGTGAAAGGCGGCTTAGGAAACACAAGCTAAACAAATCTTATAAACATCAAGATAACTCTCCAACCTGCCTGGCCAGCGTGGACAGTGTAGGTCAAATCCTGACTGCTTTGGCTAATATAGCTTTGGTGGTACAGAGAGGGTCGTGCTTCTGTAGTGAAGACATAAAAAGATCTGATGTTGATGATAATAAGTCCTAAACAATCTTTCATACACTTTGAATTTGTAGAGCAGCAACTCTCATGTGTTGCCGTATGGCCCGGAAGCTACGTTGCCAGAAGAGCCTATTCTGGGTGCAAGTCACCCGTGACCGCCGAGCGGACACCAAAACGGAGCTAATTCGATAGTCGATCGCCACGTCCGTATTTATAGCCGGTCTTATGGGTTTCTAGAAAGTTCCATTACGGTCCTGAACACCAACAGCCAGAACTTTCCTAAATATTCCCGACTGAGTGTGAGCGAAATGGAAAATGTATGAGAAGACAGACAATTATGACCATTTTGGGAGCTTCACGACAATGTGGTGGCCTGTGGTGGCGATTGTTCGTGCGACTTTTTCAAAACTCACCAATTCTTGAATGAGACTAGCGGTCTGGTCCTTAGTTAGCCCAGAATATCTGCTCTCTGCATCTTTTTCGACGTTCTTCAAATTAGTCTGTAAACGGAAAGAAAATAAATACACGTTTGTAATAATAGAGAATAATTAAGAGGTGTTTTAGCTCACTGCAAGGGCGTCAAGGGGTTGGGAGCGGGGAGCTAGCTGTTAAATAACATAACATAACTTATGATCTCTGATTTTGACTGACCTTCCAGTACAGCCTTCAAGTTTGTATTTCATAAACCCATCCAATATTTGATAAATCCAATAGTATTTTCGGGCCGATGGAGTCATCTTTAGACGCAAAAGGCCTACTACTCCAATAAACAATCATTTTACGTGACGTGGACGGTGTCTTCACAGTACAGAGTTTAGGTGGACGCTAGATACCTTGAGCACGTCGAACTGCTTCTCCAACCGCAACAGCTTGTGCTCCAGCTCCCCGATTCGCATGTCTTTCAGCTTCAGCTCGTGATTCATGTCGTCTACCATAATATAGGAACCCCAAAGACTCCTATATAAACTAAGGTAGACGTGCCCTACTCCAACAGACATTTAAAGGCAATTGTGTGCACGTGACGTGGACGGCATCTTTCCGATACAGAGTTTAGGTATGAGCTTACCACATCTCTTTGAACCCTTCAGAATTTGGTTCGCCTCGTCTACCTCAGTTTATATAGAAGTATTTGTGGATCGCAGGCTCTGATACAGCTGAGGAGGAAGCTCGATACTTTGAGCACGTCGACCTGCTTCACCAGCTGCATTAGCTTCTGCTCCAGCTCCTCAGCTTCAGCTGGAATTCCATGTCATCTGTCATAATAGTGGACCTCGAGCTCTTATTATTATTTTCTTTGCTCTGATACAGCTGAGGAGGAAGCTAGATACCTGGAGCACGTCGAGCTGCTTCTCCAGATGCATCAGCTTGTGATCCAGCTCCTCGATGCGCATGTCCTTCATCTTCAGTTGTCGACTCATATCTTCTGCCATAAAAGCGGACCCCGGGCTCTTATACAGTTGAAAAGGAAGCTAGATACCTTGAGCACGTCGAGCTGTTTCTCCAACTGCATCAGCTTGTGTTCCAGCTCCTCAATACGCATGTCTTTCAGCTTCAGCTGGTGATTCATGTCGTCTTCCATCTTCTGGGAGGCCTCTCTCAGCTCTTGGTACTTGGCCGTGTAGTGCGCTTCTAATGCTTTCTTGGCTTCTAACAGCTGGGGAAATAAAAAATGAATTGTTAATAACATACGCCCAAAGAACGACCAACCCGACTACTAATATTTCTGGGCATATTATTAAGTTCCACGGGAGAATGGTAATAAATAAAATAACCTATATTTTCTGTAAAGCTGCGGGTCGGAATCGCACATAAAGCGTATGTTACGCCACCGTACATTATTTTATTCAAGAAACGCTCAGAAAACACGTTCTTTGTATGAGCTCCACCAAATTGCTTTTAGTAGATATAAGTAACAGCAATATAAATAAATACTGTGTGGAAATTAAAAATCTCTACCTTTTATACAGCCCTGTGACAAAGGAAGCTTACTAATAATATTGTCCTGTTTTTAACCCGTTGGGTAAAGAACACTAGAAATACTAGAAATAAAAAAATACAATCTAAAAAAATAAAATAAAACAATAACAAAAAAGCCAACATCACGCAGTGTTCCCAGGCGGTCACCCATCCAAGTACTGACTGCGCCCAACGTTGCTTAACTTCGGTGATCGGACGAGAACCGGTGTTTTCAACGTGGTATGGACGTTGGCGACAGCCTCACCAAAATAGTTGATCAGTTTAATCTTGAACTTCTGATAGCGCTATCTATAATATCTATAGTGTTACGAAAGTGTGTGAGGTATAATTATATTTTTACTCATCTGACCCATCCGAAATTATGTTTTTCACGCGTATGTGGGTATGTATGTATTTCGAAATAACTGAACACATTGTCAATGCAAACACGTTAGCCGTGTGGTTCCGTCCAGGAGAGTAGATGTCGTAGAAGGCGGCTTAGGAAACGCAAGCTAAATAAAACTCATAAACATCAAAGAAACCTCTCCAGTAGGTCTGGCCAGCGTGGAGAATGTAGGCCAAATCCTCTGACTGCTGTGTCTTATACATATATGGCTCTGGTAGTAAAGAGAGTCGTGCTCCTGCAGTGGAGACTAAAAAAGGCCTGATGATGATGATTATTAATGCAGACACGTACCTTTTTCTCCCTTTCAGAGTTGGGGAACCCTCGCAGCCTGAAGTCGTCGGTGGCTCGGAGAGGTCCGCGGCGAGGTTCCGGCATTGCTCGATGCCTTTCGTCAAATTGCATTCCAACTCCACTCCTTGGCTTTCTAGCCAAGTCAGTCAGTGTCAGTCAGTTAGGATTTGGCCTATCTGGAACTTCTGTTCCAGATAGGCCAAATCCTCTGACTGTTCTGGCTAATATATGGCTTTGGTGGTACAGAGAGGGTTGTGCTCCTGCATTGGAGACTAAAAAGACCTGATGATGATAATGATGATGACATGTAAGTACCTTTTTTTCAAGCTCAGAGTTCCGATAGCGTTGCAGCCTAAAGTCGTCGGCTGCTCCTGCATTGGACACAAACCCTCCGACTACTCTTGCTTAAGTATGGCTCTGGTAGTTACAGAGAGGGTCATGCTCCTGCAGTGGAGTCTAAAGACCTGATGAGAACAGAGAGTGTCGGGCTCCTGCAGTGGAGACAGACTAAAAAGACCTGATGATGATGATGAGAACAGAGGGGGTCTCTTGGATAGGCATGTAACATCCTCGTCTTCATCGTCACTTACCATCAGGTGAGATGGGAGACAAATGCCTAATTCTATAATTAATAAAAAAAAAGTGGAATCCTAAAAAGACCTGATGATGATTGTCAATGCAGACACGTACCTTTGTCTCCCGCTCAGAGTTGCGATACCCTCGCAGCCTGAAATCGTCAGTGGCTCGGCTGAGGTCCACGGCGAGGTTCCGACATTGCTCGATGCCTTTTGACAACATGCATTCCAACTCCACTCGCTTTTCAGCCCACTCCTTGGCTTGATGTTCCAGATAGGCCAAATCCTCTGACTGCTCTGGCTAATATATGACTCTGGTAGTACATAGAGGGTCGTGCTCCTGCATTGGACACCTGATGATGATAACATGTATGTACCTTTTTCTAGCTCAGAGTTCCGATAGCCTCGAAGCCTGAAGTCGACGGTGGCTCCTACATTGGACACTAAAAAGACCTGGTGATGATAATGACATGTATGTACCTTATTCTCCCGCTCGAAGTTGCGATACCCTCGCAACCTGAAGTCATCGGTGGCTCGGCTTAGGTCCGCGGCGAGGTTCCGACATTGCTCGATGCCTTTCGTCAGCTTGCATTCCAACTCTACTCCTTGGCAGCTACGCCAAATCCTTTGACAACTCTGGCTAATACATATATGGCTCTGGTAGTACAGACAGCCATGCTCCTGCAGTAGACACTGAAAAGCGTGGACAGTGTAGGCCAAATCTTCTGACTGCTCTGGCTGATATATGTCTCAGGTAGTACAGAGAGGGTCGTGCTCCTGTAGTGGGGACTAAAAAAGACCTGATGATGATTGTCAATGCAGACATGTACCTTTTTCTCCCGCTCAGAGTTGCGATAGCCCCGCAGCCTGAAGTCGTCGGTGGCTCGGCTGAGGTCCGCTGCGAGGTTCCGACATTGCTCGATGCCTTTCGTCAGCTTGCATTCCAACTCCACTCGCTTCTTAGCCCATTCTTTGGCTAGAAGTTCCAGGTGATAATCTTCTTTGCGTTTTAGCTGAAAAGTAAAACAAACAAAAATCTGTTACAGGAAGGTTACAGGCTATAATGTATACTTACTCCGTGATCACAAGAAACACACATTGCTCGCGTTACCATAGTTTATTTTGTATCAGTCTTCCCGTGGATGTCGTAGAAGGCGACTTAGAAAACACAAACTAAACAAAGCTTATAAACATCAAAGGGACCTCTCGACTAGGGTTGCCAACTTAAGCCAATTGCCAATTTAAGAGAAAAACAGTATATTTAGGGTGGAGAAACAAATTGAACAGTATTTAAGTAAACAGTATTTAATATCTTTTGACGTTTTACAAATCCTTGTAATTTTTTAAAGTTCATAAAGCATACCTACTTATTTACAAATTATTTACTTATATTAAAAATAGATTCTTTTTCCTTTCCCATCACTTTACATAAAGCCTGCAGCTCTAAAGTATCAGTGGTCATAAAAACAGTATTTCGCATACTTTTTTTTTATTGAACAGTAAAAAGTATTAAGGAGCGAAAAAAAGTATAATACTGTTAAAAACAGTATGGTTGGCAACCATACTCTCGACCCGTCTGGCCAGCGTGGATAGTGTAGTCAAATCCTCTGACTGCTATGGCTTAAATACGGCTCTGGTAGTTCAGAGAGGATCCTGTTCCTGTGATGATGACCCCGGAAGGGTAGTCGTGACGTGATACTGTATCCCAAATAGTCATCATCAATCATCGCGTCTTTTTAGTATCCACTACAGGAGTATAATCCTCTGTACTACCAGAGTTATACATACCCGGAGCAGTCAGAAAATTCGGCCTATACTCTCCACGCTGGCCAGACGGGTTAGAGAGGTCTCTTTGATTTTTATAAGCTTTGTTAACTTGTGTTTCCTAAGTCGCCTTCTACGACATTCATGGAAGACTTGGAGTGGTCCTATTCTACTCTGCCGAGAACACACGGCAAATTTGTCTAGTATTTTCACAGAACAACAAACACATTAGAAATGGCAAGGGAACGTGGCCCGCACGCCGACACTACGCTCGACCATCGCACTTCACCCCGACCCCGCAAATCACCTAAATAGTTGTCCCGCAATCGTCAAAGGAACAACAGTGCATTGACATGTGAAAAAAAAACAAAAATATGCCGGCGTGCACTATTGTAACATGTAAAGTGACAAGTGCCCGTGCAACTTTGACCAAATTAGGTGTTTCTTATCACCGGCAAATCAGAAAACTTATTGATATGATATTTAATTGGTTTTATTCATCTAACATAGCGACTAAACGAAAATATTAAAAATAAAATTGCAAAAAATATACATTGCGGGTGATGTACTCGTCTGACTTTCGATAGTAACGAAGTAAACGCTCAATGTAATACATTACGTTCGAAAAGTCCAGTACGTAATGATAGTGGTACAAGTCTGCCAGTGCTGGATGCATTACTTCTGCGTGATTGGAAGTTAGTAAATGTCACGTGACGCCTATCCCGCAATCACGAAGCGGCATTCGAATTTGCAAATAGTGTGCGTAAGACTGTAAGTATTATATTGCGTTAGTAGTATGCATGAAATGAGGCGACGCTGGTTTTCATAGGAATCACGCGTTATAACACTTCTAATGTTTTTGTTCTTCTGTGAGTATTTTATAAGAACTACGCAAAACCGAATACTCTGGCTAATATATGACTGATAGTACAGAGAGGGTCGTGAGGGCAGCTTATATCCGAGCCGCCATAAAGTTTGATTCGGACTATACTTTTCCAAAATAGCGTTACTTGGCATTTGAACAGCTGTTGCTGCTTCTCCTTCCAGTCCTCGAGCTCGTCGACGAACTTCTGCATGATGGCGTCGCGGTCCGCGTTGGAGATCAACAACTTCACCATGTCTGGAAATATAACATAATCTGTAATTTACCAGTAGGTAAATAGTATAAAAAAATTAATAAAATTAATTAATTAACACCTAAAATTCTCTGCATAACCCAAAGGTTGACTGTTAGATAATGCTTTTAGCATTAAGTCCACCTATTGTGCCTTTACATTGTATTGTGCAATAAAGAGTAAATAAATAAATAAATAAAATAAACTAGAAATAGTACATTATGACACAAGTAAATTGAAATTTAATTCTGTACTTCAGTAGTATTTGACTTGATGTATTTTTGGTATTACTTTATCTTATCATCCGCGTCCTTAACATCATAAAAGGCGACTTAGGAAAACAAGCTAAACAAAGCTTATAAACATCAAAGAGACCTCTCCAACCCGTCTGGCCAGCGTGGAGAGTGTAGGCCAAATCCTCAGCCTGCTCTGGCTAATACATGGCTCTGGTGGTACAGAGAGGATCGTGCTCCTGCAGTGGAGACTAAAAAAGACCTGATGGATGGATGGATTCAACTTCAAAAATTATTTACAAACCTTTTTCATTGGGATTTATGCAGGAATCACTTTTACTCGTTTCTATTCTTACTGGCTCTCTGAAAAAAGTTATTTCGAAATTATTTTAGGAAATACAGAATGCGATCACCGCTATTATATAACTGTAATGTATCTTTAGGATTTCATATCATAGTAGTAAATTTTTTAACTCCAACTTTTAAAAGTGTCGTTTATTCATCATCATTCAGGTCTTTGATAGTCTTCACTGCAGGAGCACGACCCTCTCTGTACTACCAGAGCCATATATTAGCCAGGGCAGTCACAGGATTTGGCCTACACTCTCCACGCTGGCCAGACGGGTTGGAGAGGTCTCTTTGATGTTTCTAGGCTTTGTTTAGCTTGTGTTTCCTAAGTCGCCTTTTACGACATCCACGGGAAGAGTTGGAGTGGTCCTATTCTACTCTGCCGGGCACCACACGGCTTTCGTTTATAGCTAGTATAAATATTTATGGACAAATCACACAGATGATTGTATGATTTGTCCATATATATTTATACTAGCTGCACCCGCGACTTCGTTGCGTGAAATAGTGAGTTTGGGTAGCCTTTTTTCGAATCAAAAAGTAGCCTTTGTCCTTTTTCAGGCTCTAGACTATATGTGTACCAATTGTACTTTAAATCAGTTCAGTACTGTAGGCGTAAAAGCGAGACGGACAGACAGACAGATTTACTTTCGCAGTTATAAATTAGCATGGAAGTATGGATATGTATAGTATGGTTTAGTATGGAAGTATGGATTTATTTATTGAAGTATAAGTTACCTAGGAGTCCTATTGTCCCCTCTAGGCGTAATATCTTCAATTTCCACCCTCCTCGTCAGTCCCTCTCTAACCGTATCTTGTCCATCTTCGCCTTCTTGCACCTTCTCATCACTCTTAACACTCTGGCCATCACTTCTGGCACTTTGGCCATCACTTCTGGCAGTCTGGCCACCATTTCTAGCACTTTGGTTGTCCTCCGGTCGGTCGTCGCATTGGATCTGCATGTCGCTGGTGGTGGGGCGTAAGCGGGACGCTATAAGCTTCTCTTGACTTTGCGCGAACGACTCGCACATCTTCTTTATAAGATCTGCGATTTCGTTCGTTTGGAGGACGGCATCGCCTGCAGCGTTTGTGTATCTGAAATTTTTATACAGATATTTTGAATAACATACCTGTCTTATGTTTTACACGTGAGAAATATTGCCAAGTCATTCACAACACCCACGACATAAGCCTCATACCGCAAATAATTGAATGACTTATTCCAACGGCTTAATTATTTTTGAGGGTTTGGTTAAAACGTAGTGATATTGCTCTTTGGGTTTGGTGACCATAGAGACCGTGGCCGATTATGCTACAAGTAGGCTATAAGGAATAAAACCGAAATGGACGTTCCTGGCATATGACCTAATTATTCTACTAATTACCAATGCTCCCGCGACTTCGTGCGCGTAAATTATAACCTATATCACCCGCAAGCTTACCCCTTTCTTTAAATAAAATAATTTTTAAAATCTGTCTTGTAATATCGAAGCCTATTCAAAGCAAACAAACAAATAATCAAATCTTACCTCTTTATAATATTAGTATAGATAGCATGTGTCTTATGTTTTCACGTGAGATACACTGCCAAGTCGTGTCGTAGGTAGCATAGGTTACCCAGTCACTAAACCCCACAATACAAGCCTCAAACCAATAAAATAAAAATTTCGTCTCATACTCCTATGCTCAAACCGCACAGATAATGAAACGGCTAATTACAAAGGCAAAATAAGACTTAATTATATCTTCGTGAACATAATGGTCCTGGCTATACATCCTTCTACTTTAGGCTACAAGAAATAAGATCGAAATGGGCGTTCCTCGAATAAAAACCTAATTCTTCATAATACCTAATTATACTAGAGCAGTCGCATTTCTTTTAAATCTATTTACCAGAGATTTAATTTACTTAGATAAATTTATAATTTACCGCTAAGGATGGTTGACGAGACGAGGAGAGGAACGAACCAACACATACTTACATTGTTACTAAGCAACACCATGTACGTACGCGAGTGTGTGTATGTGAATGGACGATTTCAATGAAATCGTATTAATATAGAGATTTATGTGGGCCGATCCCGGCGGCACTGCAATGCCGGGCCGACCCGTGACGGGAGTGGAGCGAGCCCCGAACATCCCGTCGGATTACAAAAATCAGTTTAATATACTGGTCCCCCAGTGGGGGAACTTTCAGATATTAAGCTGAAAAGAACAGATACTACACTTTGATCTTAGCCAAAAGGCCGAGAAGCGATAACTAACAATAAGGTACCAAGGGGTGTCATTCTCTGCGAAAAAATCTCAATAGCGCGTTGTAGAAATGCAATGTTTACAAGTGGCGACATCTAGAAGAGTCTGCAGTGCACCATAATGAAGCTCGAAAAGCAATGTACTTGCGTGGTCACTTACTCACGACTAAAATAACCAGTAATTTTATCACAATAAATTATACCTACTTTATTTATATGTATACGAATAAATTATATTTTACTAGCAGCCCTACCCGGCTGCGCCCGGGCATGTATTATACCTTAAAACCTTCCTCGTGAATCACTCTATCTATTGGTGAAAACCGTATGAAAATCCGTGGAGTAGTTTTTGAGTTTATCGCGAACAGACAGACAGACAGACAGACAGACGCGGCAGAGGACTTTGTTTTATAATATGTTGTAGTGATTACAAATAAATATAATTTAGTGATGTATACTAACTAGACATTATTGTATTTCGGACACATTAAAAACTAAAAATTATTATTCGTTACTGTAGTTATAAAGTCACACTCATCGCTGATTTTTATTATTATTGTAATAAAAAAAAACATTACAAATAACGGATAAGTAACAAAAAAGCAAAAAGCCAACATCACGTGGTGTTCCCAGGCGGTCACCCATCCAAGTACTGACCACGCCCAACGTTGCTTAACTTCGGTGATCGGACGAGAACCGGTGTTTGGAACGTGGTATGGACGTTGGCAACAGTACTACCGAAATAACTAAACACTTGAACAGTTTCATCTTGAAATTTTGATTAGTTTTTTTAGTTACGAAATCTTTTGCTGGTTGATCTAAATCAATTTTATAAAAAAGAAAAGGTAGGTATTTATATATATTTCTTGCTAGTCTGAGAAAAAAAAAGAAGATATCAGCTGGGTCTTTTCTTGCGCAAATCGTAAAAGCCAATTAAGTTATCTGAATCTGACACATATACGGCACCCGCCATTTTTTTTTTTATTAGCCTGTACTGTCCCACTGCTGGGCAAAGGCCTCCCCTCTCTTCCGCCACTCATCTCGATCTCCTGCGATTGATGACCAATTTGGATCAGAAGCCGATAGATCGTCAGACCATCTTGTCCTTGGGCGGCCTCTTTTACGACGCCAGCCAGCAGGTACCCAGTCTGTAACAATCCTAGCCCACCTATCTGGGTGCATCCTACACACATGTCCTGCCCAATCCCACTTAAGTTTAGCTGCCTTTCCCCCTACATCCATAATCCCGGTCTTGGAACGAATAGTAATATTACGAAGGATGCTTCTCTCTATGCCCCGTTGACAGACTCCGAGTTTGGACTTTTGTACCAACGTCAAAGACCATGTCTGTGCGCCATAAGTAAGTACGAGCAGGATACACAAGTCCACAAGTTTGCGCTTTAAGGTAAGAGGAAGATCTCCCTTCATAATATCACCCATAGACCAGAAGCTTTTCCAGGCGTTTTGAACTCTCCGCTCGATTTCCTTGTCCTGTCTCTTTTGAAATGAAGCTATCTGGCCTAGATAGATGTATTCGTTAACATATTGTATATCCTGCCCGTCCACTTTAATTTTAATTTTAGCCCTGTTAGTCATTACTTTGGTCTTAGATCTGTTCATCATTTAGCATGTTTTGTAGTTCTGCGGGAGATGAAGACAAAAGAACAATGTCATCGGCGAAACGTAGATTTGTTAGCCTAGTTTCCCCCATGACAATGCCCATATTTTGCCACTTATCTGCTAAACTTTTAAAAACCTCTTCTAGGGTACACGTGAACAATTTTGGAGATAAAGGATCTCCTTGTTTAACTCCACGTTGAATAGGAAACGATACCCCCGGCGATTGAAGTTTTACTGCACCTGAACTGTTACTGTAGATAAGTTACCGTCATTAATTTATGTAATATTATGTATCTACCAATGTGTTTGTAATCATAATAGCATCGTCATAACTATAAAAGGAGAGGATTCGGCCTACACTTTCCACGCTGGCAAGACGGGTTGGAGAGGTCACTTTGATGTTTATAAGCTTTGTTTAGCTTGTGTTCCCTAAATTGCATTTACGACATCCACGGAAAGACTTGGAGTGGTCCTATTCTACTCTGCCGGGAACCACGCGGCTACACACACCTGGCAGTATTCCTGGCCAATGTTAGTGTAGGCAACGCCCCCGACCCCCTGGTCGAAGTTGGCGCAGCTGCCGCTCTTGCAGTCCAGCACGGAGTCTTGCTCCGCAGACGTAAGTTTAACATACTCCGGTTATGTTACACAATCCACTAATTCGATAACACACCATGCACGCTAGGACACGTCCGTCACTCCCGGCGGCCCAGTAACCGTAATGGCCTTTGATGTGTATCCCCTCCACAGTCACTGTTGCTAGTAGCATGAATGGGCCGGCTCGTCCGGGGAAGTACCACACTCTCACAGAAAATCGACGTTTGAGTAGTAGCTTTACCGCTACTATGCTTCGTTCGGTGAGTGAGAGAGCCGGAGGCCCATCTCCCTCTCCCCTCTGGGGAGGAAGGCCGGCAACGCTCCTGTGACACCCCTGGTGTTGCAGTTGCCCATGGGCAGCGGTGCTCACTTACCATCAGGTGACCCGCTTGCTCGTTTGCAGCCCTATGATATAAAAAAAACCGTGTGCGCGAGACAGTAGTATATAACCTATATAGTTGTATTACTGACGTATACTCTACAGTACCTAAGTACAATTTTTTGGATGCAACTAAGTTGGCTAACAGGCATACGGCTCACCTAATGGATAGCGATTACCGTAGCCTATGGACGCCTGTACACACACCTGGCAGTATTCCTAGCGCCCATATTGGTGTAGGCGACGCCCCCGACCTCCTGGTCGAAGTTGGCGCAGCTGCCGCTCTTGCAGTCCAGCACGGGCTCCTGGTCGGCCGACGAGCCCCGCTTGCCGCTCTCCAGCTGGGTCGCACTGCGAGCCGTCAGGTTCTTCGGCTTCTGGGAGAAGATATCTTTATAGTAGGAATTGAATTTTCAAATTCGGTATTTGCCTAATGTAAAGATTATATAAAATTTGTTTCCAATGATACTAATTTCTATTTAAAAACACTAAAAAGAACACTTTTAATTTGATATCGATTCGTTAAGTGTTCTTAAAGCTCCTTTAAAGTTGGGTGAATAGGACCATTTTTAAAAGTATGAAAATCTTAAATTACAATTATACTGTATTGTAGTCCGCTCAATTTATAGCAACTTTTATTATGAAACCATTACTACAAACGTAATATTTCGTATAGCTACCAAACAAAGTTCTCACGCCGCCCATACAAAATACAAAGTTGTGACGTCACAAATATGTAGGCATTTCAGCAGTGCGTTTTCACGTTTAAAAATTAACGTCTAAAAATATGTGTTTTTAAAACTTTTATATCTGAAAGAGTTTTTTGTTTAGAAATGTATTTCGGTCACCATAGTGTTTATTTTTGGCAGGTCTTTACACAGCGACACGAAATTTTTTTTAGTCAAGTAGCCAATTCGATAACTTCTTATGATAATAATTTGTCTATACTGCCTGATTAACGCATAGATGTGGAGTCCCTGAGCGTTTTCTGCTAAAGAACTTTCGGACTGCTGTAGGGCAATTTCAATATCGCACCTCGCGTAGCGTGCCGTGTGGTTCGCGGTAGAGCAGAATAGGACCACTCCAAGGCTTCCCGTGGATGTCGTAGAAGGCGACTTAGGAAAAACGAGCTAAACAAAGCTTATAACTTTAAAGAGATTTTTTGCACATTTCATTCTTTTTTTTTTTTTTTTTTATGTCATAGGACGGCAAACGAGCAAGCGGGTCACCTGATGGGAAGTGATCACCGCTGCCCATGGACCAATGTAACACCAGGGGTGTCACAGGAGCGTTGCCGGCCTTTTATTTTTCCCTCCCCAGAGGGGAGAGGGAGATGAGCCTCCGGCTCTCTCACTCACCGAACGAAGCATAGTAGCGGTAAAGATACTACTCAAACGTCGATTTTCTGTGAGAGTGTGGTACTTCCCCGGACGAGCCGGCCCATTCATGCTACTAGCAAAAGTTATTTTCGCCGGTAGCGAGGCTCTACCACAACTTAAATTCATAAGGTATTTCAAACAATTCATTACCGCCAAAAGCAGTCACTTTTGAATGTTTTTTTTTTGATGAGTTGATGAAAAGCAATACCAAAAAACTACAAGTAAGTTACTACCGAATACTGATATAGATTTTTTGAATTTGATCTGTTTTAGAGTGGATTTAGGAGAAAAACAATGAAATGAATGGCGGCGCTAGCTGGCCAAGTAAGCCTCGATGTTGCAGATGTCCATGGGGGACGATGACATTTACCATCAGGGTGGCTACCATAACCTCTTATAGCAGTATTATTTCAATATTACTTTTGAAATTCGTACCATGACGTATACGTGTTTCGTATGCTCATTTGCAAGCACAATTTAAAAAAAAACCTATTGTTTTGTTTATCTATATTCAATTATATTGACTCATCCTAATCCTAATCCTAACTAATATTATAAATGCGAAAGTGAGTTTGTTTGTTTATTTGTTTGTTTGTTACGCTTTCACGCCGAATCTACTGAACCGATCGTCATGAAATTTTGCATACACATAGGTTAGGGTACCGAGAAGGACATAGGCTATATACCACGCGGGCGAAGCCGCGGGTAACAGCTAGTATATTATAAAGAGGAAAGATTTGATTGTTTGGATTCAATAGACTCCGAAACTACTGGACCGATTTTCTAAATTCTTTCACCTATATAGTAATTTAATTTTCTCGTGGGTGCCATTGGCTATAATGCATATATATATGCATACATATATGCAGACGCGGGCAAATTGCCAGTTATTTGATAAATAAGCAATTGGTATCTACTGACCTCTTTGTCTCTCTGCAAGCCCAAATACTTTAAACTGATTTCCACATCAACAAACGGTCTCCGAGTTTGGTCCCTAGTGTTGCCCTCGCAGCGCAGTAAGAAGCATCGCTCAGAAATGCTCAGGGCATTGTCGCTGTTGCAGAACTTGTGCACGAAAGTCTGGATGTCGTCCGATGGGACTAGTTTGCGGAGGTCCATGCTGCAGATTCCTGGTGAAATAAGTTCATCATCATCATCAGGTCCTTTTTTAGGCTCCACTGCAGGAGCATGACCCTCTCTGAACCTACCAGAGCCATACTAAGCTAGAGTACGAGTAGTTGGAAGAAACGGGTTGGAGAGGTCTCTTTGATGTTTATAACTTTGTTTAGCTTGTGTTTCCTAAGTCGCCTTCTACAACATCGACGGGAAGACTCGGAGGTCTCCAAGTCTGATCCCTAGGGTTGTCCTCGCAGCGCAGTAAGAAGCATCGCTCAGAAATGCTCAGAGCATTGTCGCTGTTGCAGAACTTGTGCACGAAAGCGAAAGTCTGGATGTCGTCCGTTGGGACTAGTTTGCGGAGGTCCATGCTGCAGATTCCTGGTGAATAAGTTCATCATCATCATCAGGACTTTCTGGACTTTCTAAAAAACGAGTAATATTTCATGTTATTTACAATAGTATAGATTATCTTCCTGAATACCTATTTGGAATGCTTAATATTATGAAAAGTGCCATCTATACGTGGAGTTTGGAACTATTTCATAAGTTATAAAAACCACGTGGTGTAGGTGTAAATAGCACTATTGTCGTGAACCATTCAAGTATTTCGACACAAATATCGCCAACGTCCATACCACGTTGAAAACACCGGTTCTCGTCCGATCACCGAAGTTAAGCAACGTTGGGCGTGGTCAGTACTTGGATGGGTGACCGCCTGGGAACACCACGTAATGTTGACTTTATGCAATTTTTCACTTTTTTACGTATTAAAAAAAATATGTGTATTAAAATTATAATTTTGGAATTACCTTTTATTACTATGCATAGTGACATAGTATATATACTAACAAATAAGATAAAGTGTTCTTCTTCTATATCGCGCGATAAACTATCTGCTTTTCGCTCTTCAGTATTGCGAAAAACGAGATCGCGATAGTCGATAAACGTTGTCGCGCGTGCCATGCTACGGGGGCTGGTTTCTATGGTTTTTTCTTAATTTTCTCAATATTTCAAAAACTATTATAGATGAGATCATGGGAGTTTTAGTCGGAGGTTCATTTAAGTTATATTTATCTAAAAAGCTTATGAAACAAGGATGTCCGCTGCAAAGGTCAAATCACACATTGTGCTATGTAAGAGCTTGAATAAGCTAAGTCAATTTGAAATTATCAGATGCTTTTAGTTAGCAAGCTTAAAAATCTGGCACCCAAGTTGGCTACTGACCACACCAATTATGAGTGAATTAGTGTACTTTTTGAAGAAGAACATTCAATGAGAGTTGTTCATCATCAGACCAGATCGTTGAACTTCTTTCTTTATCCATTTGTGATGCCTCGAAGCCCTGCGGGCCTATTTGCTAACTTTTGACAGCTACGGTGTACATCATTTTCATGGTAACTTGTTATATTTTATTTCTTGTTTATGTTGTTCAAATGTGAAAATTATTTAATAATTATTCGCAAATACCGAAAGGTTTAATGTAACATACATTTTATGTGAATAAAAAATATGAATATGAATATTCATGACGGCTGCGGTATGAATGACTATTTTAATTAAAAATATGAAAACCGTAATGGATGCTAAAGTGACAATCAAATCGTTGTACACCAGAGTTAGCAAATCGGCCTGCAGGTCATTTGTAATACTGTTATGTTACACTAACCGAAATGATTTACGTACGTTTTCACGGCCGGCTCCCTGCCTGATTAGATCGATATGATATAATTTTATATTATACTAGCTTTTACCCGCGGCTTCGCACGCGTATAATTTTGCTTTTTTCCGGGATGAAAGGTACCCTATGTCCTTCTCAGTACCCAACTTGTGTTTGCCAAATTTCAAGAAGATTGGTTCTGTAGACAAAGCGTGAAGAGGTAACAAACGATTATACAAAGTCACTTTCGCATTTATATTTATTGGGAAGTTGGGATTGTGTCAATATATGTACACGGGGTCCAGAACATAAGCTTTATTTTGCATTTTCGCCAAAAGTGGCAGTTTTAGATAAAAATGTTCATGTTCACACTATAAACTGTTAGAACGTAGTTCATAAAATTGTTGAAAGGGTTTTCTAGATCCTTTTCAAATGATTTATTTTAAACTAGCTTTTACCCTCGGCTTCGCCCGCGTGATATCCTAACAGTTGCTGTCAAAATCCACCAATCATAATTGATTTATGATTGGGGGACTTTGACAGCTCCTGTCAAAAATACCTCTCGACACAGTGCCGCCACCTGGGGAATAGATCAATTCTGAAAACCCTCATTGTCTAGCATTTAGCATACCATCAATAATATACCAGACAATAATCTGAAAAAGATAATTTTTCATCTTGACCTGACCGGGGGATTGTACCCGGGAACATCCGTGTCGCAGACGTGTTAATTGCAGCGCCATGGAGCTCGACTGTCGCCTAAAAGTCTGCTTCAATACCTAGACAATTAGTAGTGTAATATCTCACCAATGTCCCTCTCCCCGGCACAGACCCTGGTGACGAGGTGCGGGCACTCGGCGAAGTAGCGCGTCAAGGTGTGGAGGTCGGCGCGCAGACGCAGCGACGTGCGCTGGTTGAACTGCGCTGCGCTTCCAGAGCCCGCAGTGCTCACGCCCGCTCTGCAGTACAGAATATGCACGTAGGAGTCAGCGCAGAGCAGCTGAGAGCATATTTTTAAGACACTCAAAAATAAACTTTCTAACTATTGTAATAAAGCCATCATCATCATTTCGTGTAAGTATAATATATATATATATATATATATATACGGACAAATCACACAGATTGAGCTAGCCCCAAAGTAAGTTCTTAAGCAAGACTTGTGTTATGGGATACTAACTCAACGATACTATATTTTATAACAAATACATATATAGATAAACATCCAAGACCCAGGTCAATCTGAAAAAGATCATTTTCCATCTTGACCTGACCGGGGATCGAACCCGGGACCTTCCGTGTCGCAGGCAGGCGTGTTGACCGCTGCGCCACGGAGCTCGTCAAGTAAGTGACACGGTTATTCGACCATGCACACCCTGGTATCAGAGTCCTTCGGAACCGCCTCTCGGCCTCTGACGTGGTTCGTGACGTGATTACTAGATGGCAGCCGGGACCAACGGCTTAACGTGCCTTCCGGAGCACGGAATCATCTTTCTTATCAAACAATCAGGTGATTCATGACTGCAATGTCCTAACCAAACTGGAAACAACAAAGTATGCTTCCCGTGGTAGTCGAATCCACGACGCCCGAGTCAACAATGCAGTCAAGATGCCTTTGAGTATAGGGCGTACGAAAAAGAAAACAAGGTAACTTCAAGATGTTAAACAAAATAAAAACGATATTACCTGTCCGTCATGATGTTGTGGGTGAATACAGAATATGTTACATAACAGTCCACTGCCTCTTTTCCATCGCTAAGGCTGTCAGGTAAAAGCTGAAAACAGAATATAAATATTAATCAATACTTTTTAAATCATAAGAACATACTAAATGATAACACAAGTTCCGTGTGGAGTCCGGCTAAGAATAGCTCCAACCCTACTCTTCCCGCGGGTGTCGTAAAAGGCGACTAAGGGACTACTAAACCACGCTCTCGGTGGGCAGCAGCACCGTGAGCCCAACATCAAAAACCCCATCCTGCGATCGCCAACCCGCATGCCTAGCGTGGCGATTATGGCAACATCCCCCCTAAATGACAGACACAAATAGAGAACGGCCCCCAGTCTCCGGTAGCGCCGCCGCTCCTGGCTACGGTAGCGGTCAGGTCAGTGGCGGAGCAGGGGGTGCTAATAATCCCCGGAGGAGAGTCGGCTACCAACGACGACAACTGGCCCTGGCAACATATA
Source organism: Rhodophaea formosa (assembly GCA_963082605.1). Taxonomy (NCBI): domain Eukaryota; kingdom Metazoa; phylum Arthropoda; class Insecta; order Lepidoptera; family Pyralidae; genus Rhodophaea; species Rhodophaea formosa. The sequence goes on from OY720219.1 coordinate 14,824,065, forward strand.
ACGCACGCACTTTGAGGACCGACGAGAAGATAAACGAGCTAGAAGACGCTATAGGGAGAGTTCGCTGGGATGTATTGGGATTGTCTGAAGTCCGAAGAGAGGGAGAGGACACGATAATCCTTGAGTCTGGTAATCTCTTCTATTACCGAGAGGGCGACCAACTGTCCCAAGGTGGTGTCGGGTTTATCGTCCACAAGAACCTCGTCAACAACGTGATCCGCATTGAGAGTGTGTCGTCAAGGGTGGCGTACCTCATACTCAGAATCACCAAGCGATACTCGCTGAAGGTGATACAGGTTTACGCTCCAACGTCGACACACCCAGACACGGAAGTGGAGACTATGTATGAGGACATTTCCAGAGCCATACATACGTCCGAGACCCACTACACGGTGTTGATGGGTGACTTTAATGCAAAGGTGGGCAAACGAAGCGGTGATGAGGTCAGAGTTGGGCGATTTGGGATTGGCAAGCGGAACCCTAGGGGGCAACAGCTGGTTGACTTCTTGGAGAAGGAGGGACTCTTTGTGATGAACTCCTTCTTCGAGAAGAAACCCCACAGGAAGTGGACCTGGATAAGCCCGGATGGTACCGTCCGAAACGAGATCGACTTTATCATTTCCGATAAAAGGCAAATATTCAGCGATGTCTCTGTGATCAATAGGGTAAAAACCGGCAGCGATCACCGCATGGTAAGAGGCACGCTGAATGTAAGCCCAGCGTTGGAAAGGTCGAAAATGATGAGGTCGACGCTTCGTCCAACACTAGCCGATATCCGGAACCCTGAACAATTTCAGCTCGAACTCCAAAATCGCTTCGAATGCCTAGCAGACTGCACTTCAGTGGACGAGATTAATGGTGGGCTAGTGGAAACTGTCCATGCCGTCGGAGCAAAGTTCTGCAAGCCACGACGCACGTATAGAACCAAGAAGATCTCGACTGAAACTCTTAATCTACTGGACAAAAGACGCGAAATGATACTGCAGTCTCCGGCTGATATGTCGGTTTACAGGCGGCTCAATAGACAAATATCTAAATCCCTCAGGCAGGACATACGGCAATTTAATACAAACAGTATTAAAGATGCCATCGAGCGGAACAAAGGCTCCAAAGTGTTCGCGAGGCATTTGTCTATTGGGCAAAGCCAATTGACGAAGCTCAAGACCGACACTGGCAGTATCGTCTCGTCTAGATCCGAGATTATGAGGGAAGTCGAGAAGTTCTATGGACGGTTATACACGTCAGTGCAAAGGCCCGCTATCAATCCAGTTACAGACCCAAGATCAAGATTAACTCGACACTACACCGAGGATATCCCGGACGTCAGCCTATACGAGATTAGAATGGCTCTGAAACAGCTTAAAAACAGCAAGGCGCCGGGTGATGACGGAATCACTACCGAACTTCTGAGAGCGGGTGGAAAACCGGTACTCAAGGTCCTCCAGAAATTGTTCAATTCCGTCATACTCGAGGGTACAACGCCTGAAGCATGGAACAGAAGCGTGGTGGTATTGTTCTTCAAGAAAGGTGACAAAACCCTAATGAAAAACTACCGACCCATCTCGCTTCTGAGCCATGTATATAAGCTGTTCTCCAGAGTCATTACGAATCGTCTCGCGCGTAGGTTCGACGAATTTCAGCCACCCGAGCAAGCCGGCTTTCGGAAGTGCTTTAGCACCATAGACCACATGCATACGCTGCGGCAGGTTATACAGAAGACCGAGGAGTATAACCGGCCAATATGCTTGGCGTTTGTGGACTATGAAAAAGCCTTCGATTCCATAGAGATATGGGCTGTGCTTCAGTCCCTCCAGAGATGCCGCATTGGTCACCGATACATCGAAGCGCTGAAGAGTCTGTACAGGGACGCCACGATGTCAGTCCGAATCCAGGACCAGAGCTCTGAGCCCATCCAATTGCAGCGAGGCGTAAGACAAGGAGACGTTATCTCTCCAAAATTGTTTACCGCTGCATTGGAAGATTGTTTCAAGCTACTGGATTGGGAAGGACTCGGTATCAATATTAACGGCGAGTATCTTACTAATCTTCGGTTTGCTGATGATGTGGTGATAATGGCGGAGTCACTGGAGGAGCTGAATTCTATGCTCGGTGATCTCGACAGAGTTTCTCGACAGGTAGGTCTCAAAATGAACATGGACAAGACAAAAATAATGTCGAATGTCCATGTCGCACCTTACCCAGTTGTCGTTGGAAGCTCTGCACTCGAAGTTGTCGACGAGTACGTATACCTGGGACATACAATTCAATTGGGTAGGTCCAACTTCGAGAAAGAGGTCACTCGTCGAATCCAACTCGGGTGGGCGGCGTTCGGGAAACTGCGTCACATCTTCTCGTCCAACATTCCTCAGTGCCTGAAGACAAAAGTCTTCGAACAGTGCGTGTTGCCAGTGATGACTTATGGATCCGAGACGTGGTCGTTCACAATGGGACTAATTAGGCGGCTTAGAGTGACTCAACGTGCAATGGAGCGAGCTATGCTGGGAGTTTCACTGCGCGATAGAATCAGAAATGAGGACATCCGCAGCAGAACCAAAGTAACAGACATAGCTCGCAGGATTGCTCGTTTGAAGTGGCAATGGGCTGGACATATAGCCCGGAGGACAGATGGCCGTTGGGGCATTAAAGTCCTGGAGTGGCGGCCACGAATAGGGAAGCGCAGAGTGGGACGACCCCCGACCAGGTGGACGGACGACCTTATTAGGGTCGCCGGGAGGCGGTGGACTCAATATGCACAGGATCGCAATTTGTGGCGATTTATGGGGGAGGCCTATGTCCAGCAGTGGACGTCACTGGCTGATAGATAGATAGATAGATAGAAATGATAACATATAATGATAATTTTTAAATCTATGAGCCCTTCCCAGCTGCGTCTGGGCTTGGGCATATTATATCGTAATCGTAACTAATATTATAAATGCGAAAGTGAGTTTGTTTGTTACGCTTTCATGCGCTATCTACTGAACCGATCGTCTTGAAAGTTTGCATAAACATAGGTTAGGGTACTGAGAAGGACATAGGCTATATATCACGCGGGCAAAGCCGCGGGTAACAGCTAGTATTCAATAAAACCTTCCTCATTAATCCCAACTAATATAATACATGCGAAAGCGAGTTTGTTTATTTGTTTGTTACGCTTTCACACACCCTATCTACTTAAGGGGGCACACTAGGCACAGTAGCGACGCCAATCATTTTATTCCTAATACTTTACAAATAGAAAGAAATTCAAGAATGTAAATCATATAAGCACTAGTAAATAACTTGAAGTATTTTTGAAATCATGTTTAATATTATGAAAATCAGTCATTAAGAGAAAACGTGATTACCGCCAAAAACGGCTGTTGTTTTTGGCGGTAATCTGATTCTCATAATTCTCACTGATTCTGATAATATTAAACATGATTCCAAAAATACTTCAGGTTACTTACTAAGGCTTATATGATTTACATTCTTGAATTTCTTTCTATTTGTAAAGTATTAGAAATAAAATTATTGGCGTCGCTAGTGTGCCTAGTGTGGGGCCTTAAGACAAAATCATTATATGGCATGGATGCTTTCCATATCAAGTAGCGTGGGCATAAGTAACTCCACACTTGAGCCCATTATATATGAGTACAGAAGACACCACTTTACTCCAGTTTCCATACATGAATGCTCATAACTAGTCCAGTGGTAAGCACGAACTTACCAAATCTAAGTTCTCTACAGCAGCGATGGTAAGACTGAGAACAAACAGCTGCTTCCCGCTGCCAATCTGAATGAGGCCTTCATCGCAAACCAGCTGCGGCTGCAGATCTGGAGACGAGACAGTCTTCTTGCTCTCCACCATGTATTCATCTGTAATATAAATCTCATTATCTCTCTTGTGTTACAGGTTTTTTTTCTAAAATCCTACTTCAGACACCAATCCTTCACAAAGATAGGTTTGCAGGGAACATTATTAAGAAATATGTTCTTAATTTTTATAAACATCAAATTATCAACAAGTTCACTGTATATACCTTTGTGAAGGAAAATAAAGATGTTATTATTATTGTATCTCCTTTTGGGTCCCGGGTGTTACCCCGGTCCTTTGAGAGGCTTGCGTGGGGATACAGATCCAACACTTAGAGGCCCTTTGGAGAAGTTGATGTAGTGTAGATCTCCAGCCAGGACCCGGTCCTGGAAATACCAAAGAATGATATGCCCTTGAACAGCAGGCCTATTTGCTAACTTTTGACAGCTACGGTGTACATCATTTTCATGGTAACTTCAATATTCATTACGGCTTCGGTATGAATGGCTTTTTTTATTTATGTTATAAAAACCGTAATGGATGCTAAAGTGACAATCAAATCATTGTACACCGAGTTAGCAAATCGGCCTGCTGGTCTTGGCCGGAGAGGATTGTATTTTAATAGAGAAATATAATGGGTTATGGGATGAAATGTGGGTGGTCTTGTACTGGGTTATTGTAAAAGTTCGCACAGCTGCCAATATTATTACTACATTATGGTTTTACTTTCTAAGAAGAAGGTATTGTAACCACAGAATATTAATTTTTAAGGTTCCGTACCCATAGGGACCTTACTTCTTACTCCGTACGGGACCTTATTCACAACAGTTCGCTGTCCGTCTGTGCCTGTCTGTAACCAGGCTGTATCTCCGTGATAGCTACACAGTTGAAATTTTCGCGAATGATGTATTTCTGCTGCCGTTATAACAAAAAATACTAAAAATGAAATAAATTTAACGATTAAGGAGGGCTCCCATACAACAAAAGTAATTTTATTGCCGTTTTTTGCTCGATATTAATAACGGCAACAAATAGACACATAAAATATTCACAGAATATTTAGTTGTATACTGACCTTAATAAACAGTTAAATCAAAATAAAATATTTAAGGGGCTTCCATACAGCAAACATGATTTTTTTGCCGTTTTTGCTTGATAGTCTAATGTTGTATAGATAAATAGTACGGAACCCTTGCTGCGCGAGTCCGAACGCACTTGGCCTAGTTTTTAATTTTATATTCCGTGTAATAAATAATGAGAATATCGGCGTATTTCACTTTTTGATGATATAAATTTCCATGCTGGTTTGGGAGAAAAGAAAATACAGAATATACCAGTTGCTTTTCTTCCCGCGCAGACCGTAACAGGGCGAGGCTTCAAGGGCTGTACGTAAATTTCCCATGAGGTAATACAGTTCGGGAAGTCTCATTTTGCACATCAGTCCCAATGTGCAATTTGGCGAAGGGGCATTGCAGGAGCGCCACGGTCGCCAAGATAGCCATGTCAAGTCTGGGGATTTTCCTTCTCGCGGTTGCTGCCTGTTATTGGTCTGATTCCCTATGAAACAGATATAACGGAAATCTCCAGTCGACCACCTAAACCACACCTATCCACGCCCAATCCCTACATTCCTTACCACACATCCTTCAATTTCCGCTGCGATACTTTGTGGACAGGTAATCGCGGGCCTGATAACTCGAAAAACAAGCATTTATCAGGCGGGTGGGGGGGTGTCCACCCACGTGTTTGTGCCGTGCGTGGGGACCCGTAATGGTCGAGAAGGGGATCCTGGTAGTTGAGCCGATGCAGGGTAGGGTGTTTTATAAACCCCGCTTAGGCAACACACTGCTTTGGCCCTGGATTGATCTAACACGGGAGGTCCGTGAAGTAGCTAATCCGGATCAATCGGCTGCGACGCCCAGTCAGATGGTCGTCAAGCGAGTGCTCCGGGCCAGTTCGACCAGCAATCAGTGGTGCTCGGTGTCATGGCTTATTTTCTGGGTCATGGCTACTTGGTGCCTTCTAGATTCGCTTGGCCAGCTCGCCTGGAGTGCTATATCCCGAAGGTATCTCTGGTGACAACACTAGGTTGCACCCCCAACTGTGGGCTCCGTGGTGGGTGGATGAACCTAAGGGATGAAGACCAACTAACACTGCATGGATCCAAAAAAGCAGAAAAACCCCCCTAAAAAAGACTCCGCCTCTGAAAAACAGAGCGCCGAGAAACAACAACCCTGTCAAAGGGATAACACTCCCCAAGGGATGAGACCGAGCACCAGCTCCGCCATCCTCCTGGACACCTGGCAGGAGGTGTCATGGAAACGGAAGGGAAAGGGTAAAAACCGATCCCGACTGCAACCTACACACCTGGCAGGGGCCCAGACGTCTGATAGGGCACGGGAAACCCGCAATCAAAATAGTAACAAACCCCGCAAGGGCAACAACCAGTCGCAATCGCGCCGACGCGATGAGCGTTACCGCGACTATGACAGACGGACAAGACAGCCGGCGACTGAATCTCAACCGAGGACCGACCTGGAACAGGGCAGTTCGAAGGCGAGTGACAGTTCTGCCCGCTGTGACCCCTCCACCGCTGGACCGAGCAACTCCGAAGCTCCGAAGTCTGACCTGGGAACCGATAGGGGACCAGAAGGACAGAGGTTGTCCGAGGAAACGCGAGGGAAGGCCGTGAGCGGTCCAAACCTTACCCGAACGGCAGAGAGGCTGAACACTGGGAACCAGGATCGCCGATCTGCCACGGGGCGACAACAACGGCATCAGCCGTTTAACAGGCCGCCGCTTAATAAGCCGCCGCCTAAAAACTTGCAGTTTACTGCCGAACAACGCTCCAAGAGAGCGCGCCTGGACGACTCCACATCTCCGAGAGGAGAACCCAAGCGCGCCAAGCTAGACTCGTCGAAATGCAGAAGCGGGACGACCTACGCTGGAGCCATAATCACCGACCTCCATGTGGCAATCACCACGGTGGACGCATCGGACCTACTCCAGCAAGACTTGGACCACATACAGGCTGAGGTGGAAGATAAACTGATGGCCCACGTCCTTGACCCGGCTAACACCATCATCCCGGTATTCGGGGGTAAGCCCGTCATCGCGGATGGCGTACTTAAACTCCTATGCCGGGATGAGGTCACTAGAACCTGGCTCGAGAACGCGGTGGCAAGTATCACCACCCCCGCCTCAAAATCGCCGCTCAAAGTAGTCCTCCAAAAGGACTTGGTCAAGAAGACAAAGTGCGGCATCTTTCTACCTGCCCGCAACGGCACGATGGAGCAGCTTCACACTATGCTGCACCGCATGAACCCATGGGCAGGAGTCGACAGGTGGAGTCTATACACCGCCTCAAAACAGGAAGCAGGGATGTACCTCATAGTTGGAGTTCCTGACAACATCCTACCAACGATAATCGACAAAGGGCGATGCCTATCCTTCAGTCTCGGATCGGTATACCTCAAGCAAATAAAAAATGAGGTAGACCTGGATCCAGAGACCAACAAACTACCGGAGGACAACAATGGTAAGCTTGACACAGTCCAAATGGAGACTGAACAACAAACCCCTGAGGTAGCTGTGGCGGGGCCATCAGGTGTTAACAACCCCCCCAAACCGCCAAGATCAAGGGCGGCCAGCCCGTCACCATCGACACCCACTGCCACGGAGTCACCAAAAAAAGCGTCGACACCGAGCAAGACGGCTACGAACGTAGCCGCCACAGTGGCGTGCCAACTGGCCAGCATGGCCATTAGGGGGGAAGAGGTAGAAGTGGAACTCCTCTCCAATGATGACTCCATCGTCGCCTCGGAGTCGGATCTGGATGACTAAGGTCCTCCAGATCAACCTTCAGCACAGTCAGACCGCGACGGCTAACCTGCGGGGCGAGCTGAAGGCAAACCCACAAACAATAGCGTTGATCCAGGAGCCGTGGATCAACAAATACAACAATATAAGCGGCTTAAACAACATAGGAGGTAAGCTCATATTTGATCAAACCTCGGATCATCCGAGGTCCTGCATTTACTTACCCCCTAATATCAAGGCGATGCCACTAACACATTTGTTTTCCAGAGATCAGACAGCCGTGAAAATCTCCCTGGGAAAAAACAAAATAATAACAGATACAGTGATCGCATCCGTGTACCTACCTTCGGACGCGGCGATACCTTCTATAGAGATGATAGAATTGGTAAGACACTGTACTCATAATAATCTAGAGCTCATTATCTCAGTGGACGCCAACGCCCATCATCCGTTATGGGGCATGAACGAGTCAAACGATAGAGGTATTTTATTAGTAGACTACCTATTTCAGACTGACCTCAACATCATTAACAAAGGTAATAAACCCACCTTCGTTACTAGGCGCAGCCAAACCATCATTGATCTAACACTGGCAACTAGCAGAGTCGCAGATCTTATCCATCAGTGGCAGGTCTCCGATGAGTACTCGGGCTCCGATCACAGGTGGATCAGGTATGTAATCGACCACGAAATAGCCAAAACAACACCCCGCAGAAACCCAAGGAAAACTAACAAGAACGTCTACAAAGAACAACTAGACACAAAACTTGGAACTGCAAAGAACATCAATGAATTAAACACCCATCATGAAATTGAAAACTATGCAGAGACAATATCAAAAGCTATAATTGACAGCTTCCAACACGCATGCCCCATGAGCGTTCCCTTCTGCGGCAAAAAGAGCGACAAAGGCATATGGGGTCCCGAACTAGCCAGAAGGAAAAAACAAGTTGGAAGACTGTTCAATAAAGCCATGAACACCAGAAGTGATTACGACTGGGACAACTACACCAGGGCCAGGGCTAACTACAAAAGAAGAATAAGATCCTTTAGCAGAAGGTCCTGGTGCAAATATTGCAATAACATACAATCAACCACGGAAGCCTCAAGGGTTAGGACGATATTAAGTGGCGACAACATAAATAAAACTATCGGTACACTAAAAAAACCAGACGGTACCTATACAACTACAGAAGCAGAAATAAACGAAGTCCTACTTAACACACACTTTCCAGGATGTTTAAACATCACACCAGACCTGGTAAGTTCGAGGGGGTCAGTACAACTGCCTACTACAATGGAGGACTGGGAAACAGCAAAAGCTGTAGTTACAATAGATAGAGTAAAGTGGGCTATAAACAGCTTCCACCTTTTTAAAGCCCCAGGACCTGATGGCATTTTCCCGGGCCTTCTAATATGGGGTGAAGATACTCTATTACAACACCTAACAAATTTGTTAACTGCCAGTCTGGCACACAAATATATACCCGAACAATGGCGAGAAGTCAAAGTAATCTTCATACCAAAACCAGGTAAAGCAGACTACACGGACGCCAAATCCTTCAGACCCATTAGTCTCTCCTCCTTTCTCCTGAAAACCCAGGAAAGACTATGTGACAGATTCATCAGGGACAAAGTCCTCACAAATCATCCCATTCACACTAGGCAACATGCCTATAATGTGGGAAAATCAACAGAATCGGCACTACATGAGGTAATCAACATTGCCGAAAACTCAATACAAAGCAAAAATCTTTGCCTTGGTACCTTTATAGATATTGAAGGTGCCTTTGACAAAACCAACTTCAACAGCATTTGCGAAGCGTTAACCAGACACAACACCCCTAATACTATAACGGGGTGGATTCGCAACATGCTAGAAACAAGAAAGATACAACTCACTATGCAGGACACAACAAAGATACTAACCACCAGGGGCTGCCCACAGGGTGGAGTTCTATCCCCTATACTGTGGAGCCTGGTAGTAGATGATCTTCTAACAACACTGAACAACAACAATTTCTACACAATTGGGTACGCAGACGACCTGGCAATACTCATCCCAGGTAAAACTGCAGACACCGCCTGCAATCTCACAAGAGGTGCTTTGCGGATTGTTGAAAATTGGTGTAGAAAACACGAGCTCTCGGTGAACGCCAACAAAACTGAAATGGTTATGTTCACAAATAAAAGACAACTGGGCAACTATACACTTCCCAAACTATTTGGCACTACGCTAAAACTATCACCTGAAGTTAAGTACCTAGGAGTAATTATTGACAGCAAACTCAGCTGGAATAGTCACCTGGATAATAAAATAAAGAAATCATGCATTTCATTATGGCACTGTCGCAGAATGGTTGGCAAAACCTGGGGGGTGACCCCAAAAATAATGAAATGGCTGTACACAATGGTAATCAGACCAGCGCTAACATATGGAGCGATCGTCTGGTGGAAAAGAACCACCTTAAAGACCGTCCAAGAAAAGCTACAACGCTTCCAACGCACAGCATGCCTTGCCATTGGAGGTGGCATGAGCACTACCCCAACAGCTGCACTCGAAGCGATACTTGACATAAAACCCCTCCACTTACATATAAGACAAGAAGCAGAGATTGCATCCATAAGACTACGAGCAATGGACACATGGAAAAGCAACTCAACTGCGCCACACACAAAAATTTTGTCCCTGGCAATGGAATCATCTCATCTAATGGGAGCCACAAATGACAGAATTAAAAAACAATTTGTCTTCGACAAAAAGTACAAAATACAATTACATGAGGAAATCTTAGATAGCTCAGGTATCAGAGAAGTGAGAGTTTACACAGACGGATCCAAAACAAAGGATGGAGTTGGAGCCGGAGTTTTCTCTCACGACCTCAACATTCACTATGCAACGGCATTGGGTAAAGACAACTCAATCTTCCAGGCGGAGTGTGTTGCTATATCCCATGCCGCGGCACAAATCAACAGGATGAAGGTAACAAATCAAAACATACGCATCCTAACAGACAGCTCAGCAGTCCTTCACGCCCTAAAGAGACCGATGATTGACTCAGCGCTAATACTCGAATGCAACAATTCACTGGACAATCTCTGTAAGTATAACTCAGTCACGTTACAGTGGATCAAAGGACACAGCAACTCTCTTGGAAATGACGCAGCGGACGAGTTAGCGAGGAGAGGGTCAAGCATGATTCCACTTGGCCCACTACCAATGGTACCTATACCATTCTCGCAGGTACGTTCCTGGGTCAAATCCAAAATAGAGGCTGAACATCAGCAAGCATGGTCAACCCTGGACACATGCCGGCAGTCTAAAGAAGTGCTTCCTGCATTAGACAGGAAATTCTCTAGAAGACTGCTCGCACTACCCAGGGCTAAATTACGTCTCATGATTGGAGTAATCACAGGCCATTGTATGCTAAATAAACACCTATCTGTTATAGGCTTGACTGACAGCCCTCTTTGCAGAGGTTGCTTAGAGACTGAAGAAACAGCTAGGCATCTACTACTAGAATGCCCTAGTGTGACAACTACAAGAGAAGAGTTCCTGGGAAAACCAGAAACCATGAGCGAGGCCTGCAGCACACCCTCTGCGGTTCTACGCTTTCTCGACGAGCTGGGTTGGCTCGTGTAAAACAACGTGTAGCAACCCACCAAAGAAGGAGATCTGGGATCTCCTATCAACAGAAGACCGAAGAATGGACATCTTCTGTTCACACACAATGGGCCCGAATAGGCGGCCTAAGTGTGGAAAATAGCCCACGGTAGCAGTAAGCAGTAAGCAGTAAGACCGTAACAGCCGGTCGAGGGATTGAGCGAAAATCTAAGGAATCACATTGATAGGCGATGCGGCTAGCAACCCATCACTATTTTGATTCCGCTTTCCACCTTTACACCCACTATGATGCTAAACGTGGCCTGTAGGTTTTATGACCTTGTCTACACCGCAAGGGATAAAGACGTGATGGTATTATAGTAAATTTTAATCTAGTACCTATACTTACTCAGAGAGAGAAGTACAGACTTCCCAGAGTGGGAAGTAGCCGCTGAATATACTGCGGGGTATGCCACCTCATTGCTGTGGAACATGCGGAGCTCATTTCTCTGAAACATCATAACAAATTATTATAAAAATTTGATAATTTGTTATTGCTAGGAATAACAAGGTACCAGTATCATTTTCATAAAAATATTGGACAATGATTATCTCTTTAAAAAATTATGTAATTTTCAAAAATGTCTTGGTACCTTTTGCCTTTTGTCCAGCAGTGGAATCTAAATAGTAGGTAGAAAAATATGTTTTAATCTCAATAAATGCACAGTAAGGTTTTAACAAAATTAGTTTTCAACATTTTACAAATAATATGTAAATCCATGCATTGCACAATAGGCATTTACTTGCATCTGATTGTGCATAATGTTATTGTATTATTTTAACAAGCAAGATTTTTTTGGAATCCCTATTTAAAATAAATCACCATTAGTTAACCTTAAACTATTTTATGTTTATAATTTAAAGTGAGAATGTGAAAGTTTTTTTATCATTTTTGTCAAAAATGGCCACTTTTGGCGAAAACTCTAATTAAAGCAACACTTAAAGTGTTCTGTGTGTGCTTCTTCTTCTTAGCGTGTCGACTCGGGCGGATTATATTTGTGTTGTGTGTTGTGGTTCCCGGCAGAGTAGAATAGGACCACTCCAAGTCATCCCGTGGATGTCGTAAAAGGCGACTAAGGAAACACAAGCTAAACAAAGCTTATTAACATCAAAGAGACCTCTCCAACCCGTCTGGCCAGCGTGGAGAGTGTAGGCCAAATCCTCTGACTACTCAGGCTAGTATATGGCTCTGGTAGTACAGAGAGGGTCGTGCTCCTGCAGTGGAGACTAGAAAGACCTGATGATGATGATGACCAGAACTTTGCTACTGACACAGCATTATCAGTAGCATTGTAAAGGTCCTCGCGTGTGCAGGTGGTAGGACACGCAGGGCAAGACAGAAGGTGTGTCCTGTCCGTGTGGTGCTACTCCTCAGACCATGGTCTGAGGAGTAGCATCACACGGACAGGAGATTCCCGAGCTGTATTTCTGTTCATATTCTCCTTACTTCGGCCAACATGGGTCCAGAGTCTGTTTAAGGACTTCCATGACGGCCAAGGTAGATCATGACCAGGAGGGAGATGCTCTGATAGCAGGATGACAGATGCTGTTGGATATCTCTCCTTCCAGATGTTAGGCCTAGATTTAGAGACTTCGCGAGACAGTGGGGACACTTCTTTTACGTAGCTATGGCGGCTCTTCAATCTTAAAGGAACCGACATTTAAAATGCTAATAGTAAGTTGCCGTCTTAATAGATCGAAGTTGTTTGTATGCTAAAGGAAATTGTATTTCTAGCATCATAATAAATAATCATTTACCGGAGTAGGAGTGCTAACTCTATCTTCAACAGTTAGGCTCAGCAACAGCTGTGGATGACAGCATTTACCTTCCGACTTGACTCCAAGAAGCCTGTGCCATGTGTGTTTTACCTGAAATCATATCAGAACTTCTGTGAACACTGACTGACTCCTGCGCCCAGGGACATGGCCCAGCAAAATGTCTCTCTTAGAATTAAATTTAAGTAAATTCTAATATAATAATTGCTGAAATCTATCATAACAACATGTAGGGATGCATAGAAATTAGAATACTGGTGTTTAGGACAAAATAACATTACTTACATCAACAATCTTATTTGATGGACAAGGCTGTGCTCCGAGTAGGCTGAGTAGCAAATATCCAATCTTGTCCTTCTTTCCTTGAGTGAGCATTGTGAACACTTCAATTTTGACTGGCACATTCTGAACTCGGAGACTGGAAGTATGATGATTATTAAAAATTAAAACTTTACAAGTGTTTTTTTTTTTGTTCAATCTATTTTTTTTCGAGGCTTTAGTACACTTGATGTGACTATGCCAGCCTCATGGGGGACCTCTAGTTAAAAAGTGATAATCATAAAAAGCCGACATCATTTACTGCGCACAAAAACAAATACTGACTGTTGAGGTTATTTAGATAGGTATATTTTTATTTTTCCAGCAAAACATTAGAATATGTTGTACTTAAATTTTTCCCAAATAGATAGAATACTTTGCATATCCATTAAAATACTCTGAACATTACTTATCAAAGATACTTGTCGAATATGGATCTAACAAGGAATAACTTTCATACATTGTTTGGAGCCTTATGTAGGTACCTTCTGAATCTCCGTTTGTCAGCTTCCCAAACAAGCTCTGCATCAAATACTGGGGCGTGTGTTGGTAGAGCAGGGTCTGTTTCTAATATATATCCATTCAGAGAGCCGCTTACAACGAAGGGAGTTCGTAAAAACCCAAAGCCGAGGCCTGAAAAGAAAGTTTGTCAACAATCAGTCAGGTATATCTGTTTATATGGATTTATGACATTTTGTACAGTAAATACTCAATAGCTTACCTTCTTTCACGTGTAGAACTATTTGGATACTCGGCCCTCGCAATTCGTCCATGAATATTTTCTTTGTAAGATACAAAAATAATAAAAATTCAAATCAAACACAACGTAAACATTGCCTTCCAAAATCAAAGAGTGACATTTCATGTCATGTTGCCATTATAAAATTAATATAAAAGTTTCGTTTTTTTATAGTTTGCTTCGAATTTTCTTTGCTGCACAGCGTACAAAGATACTGCATTGGCCGCGAAAACTCAAAAAGATTGTCACACTACTACAATAAAAAAATATTTTTGGAAAAAGGAGTGAATGAAATGTATGACAGGAAAATCACATTTGTAACTTTTAATTATTAAAGTGGTTTTTAAATAGTTATCTAATTTAAATATATGGTAGAACAATCTAAAAATAAACATTTCTGGAGTTTGATGTTAATTAAATAACTTGGGTGCATAAATATATTAATTATCAGATAAAGCAAGTAAGGTCAATGACTTTGGCAACTTCTTTTCAAATAGATCAATTTTATTCAAAATAATATTATTGTGTACAAATGATCTGTAGAATAACTTGAATATTTAGAGGATTTTAATAAGGATAGTTTAACGAAGTAATGAAGAAGTTTTTAAAGGAATACAAGTCTCAAGCCCACAAAAGTTTATCTGATTCACAAACGTCAGTTCCAGTTGGGTATGTAAACAAATCAAGCGTCTTCTAGTTTCTTTGAAAAGTTCAAGTTTTTCCAAACTACCTACCCGACTGTGATGCGTGCGCTCATAATTTGTAGAAGTACTTTAGAAATCAATGGTTCTCTTTTGATTGCACGGCGAGTTACCTACGACCGCAGCCGCAGACTACAGGCGAGCGAGGCCCGAACACGACCGGTGCGGATGAAGTGGATCAACGGAGCGCGACGAAAAGTAATTTGTACAAAAAACTAAATTCAGCTCATTGCGAACGGCGTGCTGCTTGCTGGTCGTGATGTTTTGTCTGACCGCACAATATATCGGCGGTCATTGTTGCTAGTCGTTTTTTGTAGCGATCGGTCTTCTAATGCGCCGGTAATGTCCGCGGCCCGCGTGCTTAGTTTTCAGTTATAAAGTATGCTAAATTAGACTTTAGTTGATGGACGTTGTTTTTATGTAGTGTCGGAACAGTGGAAGAAAAAGTGGATTCTTTGCAGGACATGGGAGTGTTCAAGTGGTTGCGCCGGTAAGTTTGTACTTCCTGTTGTCGAGTTATCACGAGTTCTATGAACTTCGCAAAGTTTTAGTAAGTACCTTCCTACATTTCTTTTTGCCAATGCAATCTGGGTTAATATTTTGTATCTTTGATAATCTTAGCTCTCATGTATAATTTTTGGTGAGAAATATAACAGGAAGAAGCTTGCTAACTACTTTTAAACTATTATTTATTTAGCAAAGCAACTGCTGTACATATATTTCAAATATTTTTTTCTATATTTAAAAGAAACATTCTACTCATGGGAGTTGGAGAAGAGGAAAGAGAGAGAATTACCTTACCAGATCTATGACTAAGAGGTAAGGGGTCTATAGAGGCAATAAAAACTATGAGTCATATTTTTTGAAACCCTAGAAAAAGAAAATTACAAAATATTCTTAATAAAATAATAAAGCCATTTATTGCCATACTTTAAGTACATTTAAATTCTTAATGTAAATAGTTTTATACTAATAATTGAAATAACAGTAATTGATACTAAATTAAATTGCTCATAGTTTATTTTTGGCTAGCCTTTTGTGTACAGCAATGGTCCGCAACAATGCTTCTCTATCCATTCATCCATGTTAGTGGGCACCTAGAAACGCCAGACTGTGGAGCTTTTCATCAAATTTGAATGCATGGAGGTCACCATACTGGGCCTGGCAACCCATTGTTGTATTTCATGCAGTTTAATTATTGCATGAATGGTACACACCTGTCTGCCACATTGGAATTCCAAAAGGCTGACTTCACTTAGCTTTTTGTAAAGAAAAAGGTAGTTAAATTTCTCAGAGTTTATTGCTGCATAATTTAGGTAGGTACTTACCTTATTTCATGTTGTAATTTTCATATTTTGCATTCAAAACTTCATACATTAAATATGGCATTTTATATTTGACTTTTAAAATGGAATATGCCCTTTATATTAAATGGGAAGATAGGAAGCTTGCTGCTTCATAGGTAACTGACTTTTAATCTTATTAGAATCTTTCAAGAATTTCTAGTTGTCTGTATAGAACCATAATTAAATATTCAAAACTTTTGTGTTTGGTTTGTTTTGTAGTTTTTTCTGCTTCTCCCACAACTTATGTTTACATCTTAAGTGGCTAGTTCAATCTGTGTGATTTGTTTGACCCTTTTTTATTTATTTATGTAATCTTAGATCTTATTCTTCTTTCTTTCCCTATCCCCTCATATTGCATCAAGTAACTAACTTTAAACACATTATGTTATTTATTTTGTATCTCTCTTAGGATTTCCCCTAGTGGTATCTTCAGCACTACAAGTCTAAGCCCAGGGTCGTCTATAGTGTATTTTGACTTTGGTAGTTTTTACGGCCGACTGCCTGCCCGCTAACCCTACTCGGATTTGCCTGCGTCGGGAATCGAACCATGTACCCCTCATGTGGAGTGTTAACCATATGTTATTATGTACCTATGCTTGCAAAAGTAATGACAGTTCTGATAAACAAACAAATTATCAAAATGCATGCAGCATTCACCTTGCTCCACATAATTATTGAACAAATAAAATCACACTTGCACAATTTTCCCAAACATTTACATTGTTTTTATGATTACCAAGTATTTGACTGAATACTTATTCACCGTCATATATATATTGTATAATTTGTTGTATAACATTATTTTGTATATTTCTATATTATTCATATGTATAGTCTCCTTAATATTATTTATTTATCACATATGTATATACTTAGTAGGTCTCTTTATCTGTTTCTTCAACACTATACTTTCATCAATTGACTAGTATATTTTACTACCGATTTAGAAACTTTATGACCTACTAATAAAGTTAAATTAACTTTTACATTACTAACCGCGGCACTTATTGCCGCCGCGTCAATACTGCAACTGCTGCATTTCTACATGCAATCGGGAAATTGCGTCAAAACAACAAGTTTGAGCTGGCGGCCTGCCGCCAAAATTCTAACATACATACTATCACGTTTTTTTCTCTTGCGGGATAGACAGGGTAGGTAGGTGCTGTATCCACAATCTTTATCCTCCATACCGCTAGCCGAGAAGCTTCCACCGGGTAGCAGTCTTCCCTGGGCAGTATTGAAATCACTAAACAGGCTTTGGGTTGGTGTGGGGAGATGCCAGGAAAACCGGGTTAGGTGGGGTTTCTCCGGCAACGGCATGTGCGACTGCGGCGACATTCAGTCAATGAGCTACCTTTTGACGTGCCCTAAAGCCCCCACTCACTGCACACAAAGAGATCTAGAGGAGGCAAATGACGGGGCAGTGGCTGTGGGCAAAATTGCTATAATGGAAGACATTACGACTCGAAAAGAAGAAGACTTTTATATTACTAACCGCGACACTTATTGTCGCCGCGTCGATACTGCAACTGCTGCATGATTAGGTACATGCAATCGGGAAACTGCGTCAAAACCACAAGGACAAGGCTGAGCTGGCGCCAAAATTCTATCGGCGTTAAGATTTAATTACTAAATAATGGCATTAAGATAAACTAAAATGCGTGGCACTTAGTCTTTAAAACCTTCCTTTTCAATAGAGGGAAAAGGGAACCTCCTCAACATAACATTGAGAAAATTTTAAGCGACTTTATGTGTACCAAGTTCCATATGAGAATGTAGTTATACTGCGTCACCTATTTTTATAATTTTCTGCCTCCGTGACCACCTGTTGGTTGTATATGTAGGCCCCTCTTACCCACCGGGCACTGGGCACGCGCCATGGCTGCGATTAGGGGCCCAGTGTCTGCTATCATACGATAATCCACACAACACAGAACAGTAACAGATATTTACTAGCGAAAAATGTACCTTATTTTTCCAAAAAAGTCAATCGCTAATTATTGATTGATCATAATTATACCTTCTTGCAGTATATAATCAAAGGTATCAGCTTTTACAACCACCAGCCATGTGTATGTATATGCGCCACGCCCTCCCATTTTTTTTGCAAACACTAAAAATCAAACGCATTTTTCTTTGATTAAAAAGTGGTAAATACCATTACGCGCTATACTTAATTCATATGTGTAGGTATAGCTCGAAAAAGTTCGTAATTTCATGTAAAGGAGAACACTGACTACGCGCGTAGGTACTAGGTATGTGGTATTTTGAAAACCCCCTGCACTCCTGAACAGGTTACCTACTAGGGTACGAGTAGGTACGTCTCTTACGGCAGTTTTTCCCATTTTTTCTTTTATTTTTATTTTCTGGCGGTAGAAAGAGAGGAATTGAAAAGCTTCTTCAATTTGATGATGAAGAAAACTAGCCAACAAATGGTTGTACAGATGTTGTTACTAGGTAGTAATATTTTTACCCCTTGCTAGATGCTGTAAGCAGTATGTAACAATTCTAAAAAGAACACTAAACGCGTCTATTAGGCTACGCAGATACATCTCCTGATAAGACAGTCCAAAATGGACCAAATACCTCACCGAAGATACAAGATAATTTTAATTGAACCGTGTCGCAACCGCCCGTCAGTTTGTACTCAAGTTTAGACCGATCTCTTCTGTTTTACGGACTTTACGTAATCGATAATCGAATTGGGGAAAATAGAAATGTTTCCGCGTTGCCGACGTTCGTGGAGAAAATTTTCTCTGTAATCGGTTAGTCTAGATTCGAAATCGAAATCCTTCGTATTGGTTACGTCGTGCGTCGGACAATGTCTACTACTCTTACTCTCAGTCAAATCGTGAGAATACAATGAAGATTGCTATTATTTTTTAGGGATCCGTGCCAAAGTTTGCCAATGTGACCCTAGTATCTAAGGATTTTTTGTTTGACCGCCCGTTTGTCAAATAACTATATTTAAATAAAATTACAGTAAATGGAACTGTATAATGTTCGAAACGTTAGGTGTATACATATATAATGTAATAAACGCGATAAAACCGTATTAAAATTAATTTAATTAAAATGTGTATCAATCGCAAAACATCGTTTTTTTTTTTCTTTTTCTCACTAGTTTTCTTCACATTAAATAAATGAATTATTGAAGACTCTTAAAATATGTGTACTGCTACGATCGCTATGACAAGAAACCATTTTTGTATCCTATCCAGGTAGGTACTTATATTTAGGTCAAAGTTTTTGTTTGAAGGTATAGATATTTTTCCTCTATCACACAAAACCTATTGAATTGAATTCGCACTTCAGGAAGTTATGTAGCTTACACCATAAATGTTATAATTCAACAGGAACTTACACATAAGAATATAACCTAGGTATTACGCGGATGAAGTCGCGGGAAAAAGCTGCTTTATAAATAACTAAATTAGATACAAGAAAACTGATTTTCCGGCATCTACGGAACTCTTCGCTTACGAGTCTGACTTGCATTTTACTAGTTTTTTTTTTCTAAATAATCCGCGCACGACCATCATACTCACAACCACAAAGAATCGATATAATGCGTCCGTGATTGATGCCTACATTAATTACTCGATTCAATCCGAGACCTTTCATCGCATTCTCTAAACAGCATTATTGAATCACTTTCACTATTTGTTGATCACAAACGAATTATTTTCTTATTGCCTTTGCCATCCGAATAACCAAAATTGATGGGTCGAATGTTTTTTATTTATGTAAGCATTATACTATCATCGTGTCACTCAAAATTGGGTAGATATCAGAGATGCTTTCTATTTTAATTACGAATTACGTAAGGTATTGTTTGGGGACCTTCATTGTCTTGGGATTAGTAATTTGATCTTTTATCGCTTGTATTCGGATCACCGTATGCTTTGGTTTATTCTGAGCTACAACAATAAGAGTTTATACTGCGGAGTTATTGACGCCCATTATGTTTAAATTAGCACCATAAAGATAATATCGCTGACCAGCTAATTTAATACTCTATATTAACTCTAATTTATTTTTCGGCGTTTAATTTAGTCCTGTTTTGTTGGCCTGTATCATAGCGTGTATGGTATTCTTTTTAACATTTCTTAATTGTGAAAAATGTGTTATTTTTATTTACTTAACAGTAATTAACTTATTTTGACTATTATCATTATTCTATATTTAAAAACACCCATGCTTATGCAGTACTATTATTAATTCTGTGCTTATGCTTATCTTTTAGGGTGATAACGATTTATAACTTTTTCCAAATTTACATTTCTTTGTATTATAAAGTTGTTTATTCTTTTCTAAGCCAAAGAGTTTGGCAAAAAGCTGAATCAATGTTATGGTATATACGAACATAGTTATAAAATCAAACAAAACAAGAACTTCTTGTAGAAATTCTCCTTCTTCGACTTTCCAAGGCAATTTTAAATTAATTAACATTGTCTTTTTCTTTTAAAACTGGACTCAAGATTAATTATACCCAGATTGTTTTTTCTTTTCGTCGAAACAGTTTCATAAGCTTGATCAAATTCTTAATCAGTAAAAGTGTTTCGGCCATCGCCTTCGCCTGATTTTGCGTTCTTTTTCTTTTGTGTCTGTAATTTGAATATTTCTAATGTTCAGAACTGCTGTTACGTCAATATTAAAAGCGTTTACAAAAAGTGCCGGCAATGTTAACATCTTAATAAATGAATAAAATAGCAGCGTTTTACCTACCAATAAAACGCTTATTAAGCGATAACCTTATTTGAAACCTAATTAAACAACAATTGAGAGTAGCGAGCTTGACTTCCGGTAGCAGGTCGGCTATTTTACCGATTTTCCCTTACGACGTCGGCTAACTTCCGGTGGCCAGTAGGGGGGCACGTGGCGCCGCGCCACTGCTCTGAGCCTCATTGGATCTCGAAATTGATTCGCATAAGAAACACCTGGCAGTGATTGTGTATTAGGTTTCAAATAAGGTTATCGCTTAATAAGCGTTTTATTGGTAGGTAAAACGCTGCTATTAAGCTTATGAACCGTTATTTGAAACCTAATTAAACAACAATTGAGAGATTGTCTGTTATCGCCTGGTGTACCGGTTTTAGCCAATAACATGATGGATATGATATCATGTGAAACTGAATAGTTAAATAAATCAGATGTGAAAATAAAATGCATGACAAGACTGAGTTACAAGAAAGAATAATAAAAAATCGTTATTTTACCAAAGGTTAGATCGGACTTTATAAACAAAAAAAAAAAAATATCATATAAAAAATAAAAAGTATTTGAATGATAATAAAGTAAACAAAGACTGAATTAATAAACACTTGTTTAAGTGTCAAATTCATTAACAAAACAGATGGTATAGGTAAAGCTTAAATATCAAATTTACAATAATATAAATGGTAATGAGTACAAATAACTCGTACTATACCTGGCCAAAAATAAATGACGAAATTGAATATAAATTACATTCAGAACCATTATTATTTTTATAATAAAAATATTGTAAAACAGGATTTGCATCAGAACATCAAATAACCATCATATGACGTAGGTACTTTTCCTTATTTCATCGAAGATCAATAATAACCGGGCTACTTTCAATAGTAAAAAAAAAAAAAAACAAAAGAAATCACCTGGAGGAAAGAACTTCAAAAACTCACTTAACAAATTGCAAGGTTTACCTTGCGAAAAATATTTATTTTTCTATAACCTTTTTATCATACAGTCTTGTTGTCACGTGCAATAAATATTTATTCAGTATCCATGGTATAAAACCATTTGAATTGCATGTTCAAGTCCTATTACGTAGATATGGAAACAAATAGAATAATTTGTTAAAATTAGCCATGAGTAATTCTGTTCCATTTTCAAAATATATGACATATATGTACATTGGTTCGAATAAAGCCAAAAAGGTAATTTTAAAGTAAGGAAAATTGAGATGAACTTTGACCGTTTTAATCTTTATAAAGTAAAATATGCTTGTGCACCGCACTTAGCAAGATGATAGCCGTAATTAGGACAAAACAACTTCTTTCTGGCTAAAATATACCCAGAAGATTTGTAATACAAAGGCTATATGGTAGATACAAACAGCTCTCGCAACTGTATTGTCTTTGAGATGATAAAATGCAGAGGAATGACAAACATTTTATTTTTACACAAGACAAAGTAAAACTAAACCTCAAGTAGTAAGTAAACTAAGAAAGTAATACATTGAATTTTGACTACAAATATCTTGCTTTTCTGTTGCTAGGCTGGAATAGTACTAGTCAACTTTACAGAGGCACAAACGGGAGACCGTTCATTTGTAAGATGAATAAATAGTCTTATCATTATTGATATTAAAAACAATCAAACCTGGTATTTCAAATACTTCGAATTTTGAAACAGGCAAAAAATAACACAAACAATATACCTTGTTAAAGCAATATGATCTGGATTTCCATCCTAGTATAGGATTAAAGTTCGGATTTGAAAATCTAATTCGGATTGTTCCTATGTTAAAACAAAAATAAAAGTTAGTGCGATATTATCATTTTAAGTGATAAATAGTGTCAAACACACCTTTTAATACCATTTTTGGTAAGACTAGGGCCAGCTAAGAGTTCCTTTATAAATTATTCAGTGAAGATTAGTAGAACCGTTTCAATAAAAGAAGCAGAAGAAAGCAAGTTTAATAAAATTGTTATACGAACTTTTTTATTTATTGTAGTTTCTTTACGTACATTAAATAATTCAATAAACTCCAAATACTGAGATTGCAATCAGATTTGCATTCACTGCTCAAATATATGTGGTCCAATAAAATATTTTATGTTGTCCAATAAATAAACTAATTAAAAAAAAAATTAATAAATTACAAAATGTCAAATGCTGTTGTAAGCCTTAAACCGTGATAAAGCCTCAAAACTGAAACAGATTTAGACTGAAAGAAAATCGAAGATATGTATGTCTGCAGGCCCCGAGCCATGGGTGTCCAAAGCACTCCCGCTGAGAATGCAACCGGAAAAACGCTCAGATGAGAGAGGAGTCGGGCAAACGATACAGGACAAACCAATCATCCATCACTCAGCGAAGGGCCTGGATGAGATGTTAAGAAGCTAGTAGCTAAAGAAAACACCGAGAATTATTGCTTAACATGCATGTCTTTTAAATTTTATTCAACTTTTAAAAGTATGGTAAACTGAAATAATCATAAAAATGTCTATGATTTTTTTTAAGTATATTATTCAATATACCGATACCAAACATTTTTGTAAGAAATATTACAACATAAAACCGACTTTGCCTTGTGAAATTAGAGCGCATCTTTAACCTGCCAAGCCCAAAAATAGCCTCTTGATATGACGAGGAGGCTAATCTACGAAGAAAAGTTTTCTTTAAAATATTAAAAATAATTTGACGAACCGTTATAATCACCGCCTGAGGTCGGTAAATAAAATAAGCAAGGTCAAAAGACGAACTCTCTTTGTCGACTTGAAGTATATTCTAATCTTTTTACTATTGTTGCACATTATGACATCAGGCAAAATGCTAGGAAATGCTAGATTCTAAAGATAGAAAGGAGGCTTATAGTATGCAGTGGGCGTAGAAAGCTGATGATGATTATGTGTTATACGTTTGCATTAAATACTAGTGTAGCACATACCGTGCATTCCCCTTATTCATACATTACGGTAAAGTGACCATAAAAAAAAATCGATAGTCAATTTTCATAGCTAGTGTCATAGTTTGAACATGAAAAATATCTGCGACATTACATTATAGTGTAATCAGAAAAACTCGCCTGGCCGGTTCGACTTTGCAATGAAAGTTGGTAAAAGTCTTTCTTAGATCAAGACAATTATTTTTATGCGATATTAATATAAAAATATTTCATTATCAATGAGATGGTGAAGGATAACTAAAAACAAGTTCGGTGCAAACTACGAGTACTTTCGTAGAACACTTTATTGTGAAACTCCGGCAGTGAATGTGTTAACCAGAGACTGCACCTCTTCGGCAAAGTTTGCGATGTAGCTTTTATTTAAGTTCGTAACTGATTCAAGTGGCTAACTTAAACATTAATTTTATAATTTCTTGGGATACAGTTCAATTTACTGTGAAAGTTAATAACTAGCTAATACCGCAACAGGTCTGATCTGAGCCAGTGTGTTCAATTTAACGTTAGCATTATTCATAAGGAGCCAAATCTAGATCATACACATTTGGCTTCAAGTATAGCCCAAACGACTCTAAAATTCATAATTGACAATATTTTCAGCATTGGAAATACTGCTTGACCCGAGCCCATGAATTAAACTGAGCTTTCACATTAGTTTTATGATAAAAAAGCCCAAGTAAATAAACATGAAAAATGTAGTTACTTTAATAACTTCATGAATATATTTAAAGAGATCATTATTCGCGACGCAGAATGTCGCTCCACATATTATAAAAAAAATAATAATGATAATGTTATGGCATGACTTGGCTTGCCCTGAGCCTGCGCATTAAGCTGAGCATACGCAACAGCTAATCAATTGCACTTAAATAAAATTGTTATACAACAAGAATGTAACTCCTCTTGATTCATCGCGATTGGCGAGTTTATTTGAGCTTTTGCTGCAGTTTTACTCATCATTAAATAGTTCTATTTACGTCATTCATAAAATAATCCGAAATTGCGACATGGCTTGGCTTGGCCTGAGCTCAAGCGTTCAGGTGTGCTTACGTAGCAGCTTTGTTTCAGCAAAATAAAAGTTAATATTAAGAACCAAAATGTATTTTATTTTACTTCATGTATTGCATGTCTATAATTAAAATAGACGCAATAGGCAGCATGACTAGGCTTGAGCCTGAGCCTGCACGTTCAGCTGAGCTTGTGCAGCAGCTTTATTTATTCGCACTATGAATAATAAAATGTTTTAGCATGACTGGGCATGACCCGAGCCTGCACGCTCAGCTGAGCTTGCACAGCAGCTTTATTTATTTGCACTATCAACAATACGATGTTCTGGCATGACTGGGCTTGACCCGAGCCTGCACGTTCAGCTGAGCTTGCGCAGCAGCTTTATAAATAATCCAATGTTCCAGCATGACTGGGCTTGACCCGAGTCTGCACGTTAAGCATAGCTAAGCTAACAGCATTATTTCGATAAGGTGGTCAAGGTATCACCCTATTATATAAAATTCACTTATGTATCAATTCTCTATTCCATACAAAGATTTTGTTCATACAAAGAAATTAGTAAAAAGAAATAAACAAAATTGTCCACCGTAATCGACAATTGAATAAACTAGCAATTCAATGATAAGTTCACACTTCAACTTTTTAATGAATACTATCTTTTAATATACTTAATGAAATGTTTAGTTACCTCTAGAAACAAAATTAATATACGGAATTGATCTCCATATCCTCATCTCCTTGAGGGTAGGTGATATGAAAACAAAACAAAAAATCTTCGCAATCGAAAAGGATTTTCCGTTAATTTAAATGTTTTATTGAGTAGCTCAATAGCTAGTTATATTATTCATTATGCAGCAAAGAACCAGTTTCATGAAGTGATATAAATGAAAATCATTCATATCTATATTAAGTTTTATTGTTAATCTTGTCAATCGCTTATTAACGTAAAATATTACGCAGTCTATGGCTGCACATTTTCTTGACATATAGTTAATCTTTATAAAGGCAACGGCCTTAACTTCAAAAAGGCTTAATAAGCAACGCCAACGTGTTAATATAATCTTGAATAGCACTTACATGCTCCGCATAGTAACACTACATTCCTTGGTCCGGATAGTTTCTCAATTTATTCACTGACACAGTCACTTTAAATTATATACGAATATAACAACTTAAGAATTAAACATTGAAATAGTACTGTTTGTTAATCAGATGGACTGTTAAATAACCAATATATAAGTAACGAACGATTTGCATCGTTAAAATCCTTTAAAAAATCCGTTATTATATTGAATTTTTGAATTCAAATAATAACATGTTTCAGGGAAAATCAGTAATCTGAAAAATAAAAAGCTGAAAAGCGAAAATTAAGTAATAAAAATGTAAGTATGTGCACTTACCAATACAACCGACTGCTACGATAGTCAAGACGCCAATGAGGCTCAGAGCAGTGGCGCGGCGCCACGTGCCCCCCTACTGGCCACCGGAAGTTAGCCGACGTCGTAAGGGAAAATCGGTAAAATAGCCGACCTGCTACCGGAAGTCAAGCTCGCTACTCTCAATTGTTGTTTAATTAGGTTTCAAATAACGGTTCATAAGCTTAATAATAAATATATACGGACAAATCACACAGATTGAGCTAGCCCCAAAGTAAGTTCTTAAGTAAGACTTGTGTTATGGGATACTAACTCAACGATATTATATTTTATAACAAATACATATATAGATAAACATCCAAGACCCAGGTCAATCTGAAAAAGATCATTTTCCATCTTGACCTGACCGGGGATCGAACCCGGGACCATCCGTGTCACAGGCCGGCGTGTTGACCGCTGCGCCACGGAGCTCGTCTTAATTATTTCAGTCAATATTTTCCTCGTGGAGGTACCGCTCGGAATATTTTAGTATAAAAGTATTATTAAAAGCCGTCAAGAGTCACGGCGCCGCTGACCCGCGCGGTCCCACGCTTTTGCCCCCTGAGCGCCGGCGAGCCGACCATTAGCTTAGTCATAGCTTCACATTTTTTCTAAACGACGATTGTTACCTTTAACGCGGAATTTACTTAACACAGATTGCATGCGGCGCGCCGGAAAACGTTTACATTCAATACCACTAATTGCATGAGTTTGTTTACTTTGCAGGGAACGAGTGACAGTGACGACTCGTCACAATGTCGAACCCGAGCAAGTGCCGACTCCTGAGGAAATCGTCACACAGAGTGCAACACACGTTGGTACCATCAGAACAGAAGAGTACAAACGAGACTTAGCAGAGTTCCAAGCCAGGCGCTCAGCGGGCAACAAAGAACTCCAAGTCACTCCAGTGAAGAAGAAATGCGGCAGGCACTCGCTACCAGTCTCCTGCACAGACTGCGCGGCGGACCACGATACCACGTTCAATTACGAAAAGAAATCGGCCGTCAAATATAAAAAGAAAACCCACAAGCGTGTGCGGAGCGCGACATCGGACGACAGAATAAATGAAGGGCTCCCAAACATACAATTCCTATTCCAAAACCAAGTGTTCATGCCTGGAAATATATTCGAATCAGCTTCGTACTCGGAGCCACAGAAAACCAAACGTCACACGAGGCACAGAGTATTTAGATCACCAGACTCAGACTTCTTAGTTCAAAAACACATAGATTTTAAGGAAGAGGAAGAAGATGTGGAGCCCCCAGAGTTTTTCAGGAATAACTCGCTGCCTTATGACGTGAAGACGTTTCTTAGTCCTAAACATGAGGATAATGTTGATGGTACGAGAGCAGCGGGCGATCTCAAGGTTTCTAGTCATAGTTCGTCGGTGAAAGACGATGCTTGTGAAGACAAGCTGTGGGAGGTGATGAGTGAGCTGAAGAACTTCGACCAGTGGGCCGACGAGCAGTTGCAGCCGAGGACGCCGAACAAGACCGTCTCGGATGACAGCAAAGTGAGTCATTGGACATTTAGGTCGTTTTAGTGAATCAGTAATGTTCATGCAAAGCGGTTTGGTGAATGAGCGGCTAATCGAATTCTATTAGATTAGCTTCATTGATAGTGCATCCACATTGAAATGAGAAAATTGATGGACCAATTTGAATTAACTCGTTAACCTAAAGGTTTTACAACGACGCAAATTTTTGACGATTTCCCAGTCATAGCAATTTAGCAGCGTGTTTATAAAGCATCGACTGCTACTCGTTTAAATATATTGAAAAGATGAGTGTAGTGTGATGATAATTAATAAGTGACATCTTGATCTAATAATATAACGAAATTGCTATGGCTGTGCTTCAGTCCTGAAAGAGAACATTACTGATATAATGTAGTGAAAAAACTGTGGTAACTTTTATGTGGCAGTCAATATAAATTCGGCTTCTTTTTCCAATTCAAGAGTGACACGAGCGCCTACGGGCTGCCCATAGCCAGCGCCAGTAACGTAGACATTCTAGACGTGGTCACTGGGAAGGACAAGACGTGGACGCTCGCGAAGTGGGGCGTGGTGCCGGTGCAGATCAAGAGACTGCCGGGTGTCACCATGGAGCAAGTCAAGAAGAAGCGCAACGTCGAGATTAATATTTTAAGGTATATGGTTTACGCCAACTTATGCGCTTGTGATTACGGGCTGCCCAGCGCCAGTAACGTAGACATACTAGACGTGGTCACTGGGAAGGACAAGACGTGGACCTCTGCGAATGGAGCGTGTCAAGAGGAAACGCAACGTCGAGATAAATATGTTAAGGTATTTATGGTTTACTCCAACTCAGTTTCTAGCTTGCCTCAAAAAGTTTTTTTTTTATTTATGTTTGGCGGCACATGATAAAAATTGGCAAATCATCGCCTAGGATAGAGGGCTGTGGCGGACTAGAGGGGAGGCCTTTGCCCAGCATTGGAACAGTATAGGCTAATAAAAAAAATGTTTGGCGGCAAACGAGCAGACGACGAGCCACCTGATGGAAAATGGTCACCGTCGCCCATGGACAACTGCAATACCAGAGAAGGTGCAGATGCGTTGCTGACTCTTCAGATACCTGTAAACACGCCCTTTAGAGGCTCTCAAGCCAAAGCACGTAGAGAAAACCTCGTTTATTGTTTTTCGTGACTGTAGGATTTTTCAAGTTGCTCAATAATGAAGCGCCCCAGTCTTACAGAAATTCGACAATGGTATTGGTAACAGATTCGATAGAAAATTAATTGATTTTAAATAAACTGCACGGTACGTATACAAGTTACAACTATACAGTCTTGAATGCTTACATTGTTGTCTTACAAAAACTTAAAAGACCGACTGCCGACTTGTCACATCAGTAAGTAGGTATCATTATTCACTTCATCGCATAGCGTGCGTAACGTTATATCGCTCTCGGGAAACAAATGCTAGGTTTCGTGCTATTAATGTTGTTAGCATAATGATTTATGGTTCCTAGTTATTTACACTTTTAGCGTTATGAAAAGTTTTATTGGAATAGACAATAAAATTATTCAATGGATGTCATGAAACTGTTACTGTATGTTAATATGTCCGATAACAAAGCTACTTGCACGCAATAGATACTAACGATGCACTCAGACTTTACTTACTTCGCTGGCTCAGCGACCTGAAGTGGATCTTGGCCCCCGACATTAAAGTGCGCCATTCTTCCCTATTCTGTGCCAAATCTAACCAGTCGGACACTTCCAGCTCTTTTAGGTCTTTGGCGATTTACTCAGACTCATATTTAAAAACATACAACACTTTTGTCCAAAATACAAATTAACAAATTATCTTGAGATCATCACTCCAATGCATCTTTATGCAACCCAAAGTTATTATGGTTATATATTTAAAACAAAGTTCGATACAGTAGTGGAATGATGTTAAATGAGATTTAATAAAATGTGTATCAAATATTTTTAATTTATAAATAAAAGTACCATTAAGAATACTTTTAATTTGAAATTGATTTTAACGTTGAGTCAAAGACAATATAATACTAACGTAATAGACTGACCACCTCATACAAAAATATTGGACCAAATTAAAGTGGCGAAAAGTAGGCGAATGTATGGCGCAGGACAGTTGCTTGCTACTCAATAATAGATGGCGGTAATCTGCGTTAACCTAAACTTAATATAGGGTGTCATTTTAAAATATTATGCCTTAAATGTTGTTCTGATTTATAATAAGATATATTTTGTGAATAATATTTTTATATTCTCATAATACGGTAGGCACAATGTTGTGTAGTTACGAGTGGCGCTATCTATGCGAGTCTCTGAGAACAAATTGTACGACGGCGTTGGGACCAAATGGTTGGTTGGATAATACGAAGTTAATGCAAAATTTATTCTTAATTGTTAATGAATTTCAGAAAATGCCGCCACCCGAACATCATTCTGCTGATGGGCCTATACCCCGACATCTACGACAATGTACAACTGATATGCGAACGATGTGTAGACTCGTTGTATGGCATACTTCATGTTCAGGTAAGTTAAAGTTCAAATAAAACGTTCAAATTATTGATTGTGTATACAGTCCGAATCAAACTATGGCCGCTCGGATATTAAATAATAAATAATAAATATATACGGACAAACCACACAGATTGAGCTAGCCCCAAAGTAAGTTCTTAAGTAAGACTTGTGTTATGGTATACTAACTCAACGATACTATATTTTATAACAAATACATATATAGATAAACATCCAAGACCCAGGTCAATTTGAAAAAGATCGTTTTTCATCTTGACCTGACCGGGAATCGAACGCGGGACCATCCGTGTCACAGGCCGGCGTGTTGACCGCTGCGCCAGTACGCGCGGCGCGCCCCGCCTCCCCGACCGCGCCCAGCTTATCCTAATATTGTGTACTGCGTATTGACTCGCGCGATGTTGCGAACCGCCATAAAGTTTGATTCGGACTGTACTAACATTATACTTAAAACTACAAACTTATACTCAAAACAATTAAATGAAAACATGATTTTAATTGCTTCCGTAATGTTATATTTTTAAAAGAGCATGTAAGCTTCGACATTAAAAAAATATTTTCTTGATTGAATTGATATTTAGATTAAGAATCACATTTATTCTGAACCACTGATTCCATTACATTTAAATTATTCCGTATTCAGTTTTTTATTTTAAATTGTAAAATAATAGTCAGAACCGGCCAAGTGCGTGTCAGGTCACGCGCAGTGTACCTAGAGTTCCGTAGTTGCAAGTCATTATTGTATTTATATCAAACCGATTAAACAGCATGTCTCGTATGTTTTGTTCGAGATCAAGTGTTACTTTCCACTTGTAAGAGAAGTTAAAAAGTATCTGTTACATAGGCGTTTCGACACCGCGACCCGTTGCTCTGTCAAACGATTACGTTACATCCGAATAGAAACACGAGAGAAACACCATCAAGCGACATGTCGTCTGTTACGCAAATAACAGTAGAAACAATGGAAGTTGAAAAGTGATTGATTGAAAAATGCGTTGCGACATTTTAATAAGCTAGAAGTATATACAAAATATAACTGTACTTGATATTGGTAGATTTATGTGCGCGGTTACCAAATATGCGCAATACATTTGACTTGTTGGCGTATTATTTACACATACATGAAGAGCTCCTTTCGCTTTAAACAGAATGAACATTATATCATCGTAAATACAGTATTATGGGAATTTTAAGGCGCTCCTATAGTAACACTAGCGCCACCCAGCAATTAATTCTTCTACATCTAAATTAAACCGAATTTTAAAAATCTAACAAGTACATAACTAGTAAATTACTTGTAGTATTTTTGTATTCATTTTCACTAATATTCGTTTGATAAACTAAGAGAAATACAGGTTAACGCCAAAAGTGGCCACTTTTGGCGTTAATCGATTTTCTTCTTTAAATATGGCACTAGTTAATTACTTGTTATATTCAAAAAATACTATAAGTAATTTGGTAGTTTTGTACTTGTTAGATTTTTAAAATTCGATACCATTTATGATTTAAGGAATTTAATTGCTGGGTGGCGCTAGTGTTACTATAAGAGCGCCTTAACAAGCATTTACTTCTTGCCTAGCCCTAAAAACGACAACAGCGCCTAACTTGCGCTAGTTCCAAAATTCGAACTAGATGTCGCCCCCTTCAAAACACTGGAATCGTACAACGCGCTATCGTAGTTTTTTCCCCGAGAACGACCCTCCTGAACCAATTATGTTCCGGCATACTTACCTGGCGTAGGGGATACCGTGATCAGGAAGGCGGTTCCCCCAGGGCGAGGCCTGTCCATTGCACTGCGGACGGGTTGACCCCTGCGATTATCCCTAATGTGGATAACTCGGACGCGTTATTTTTGGTAGTGGGGACTGCGTACGCGCTGTCCCCCATACAATCGAAAATTTAAACATTAACTTCACAAGCCGATGTGTGATTATGTATGACCATTACCGCCTAGCCTGACTTATATATTAATTACAAGATAGATGTTTCCCGCGACTAGGCGGGAGTTTTATTCTTCTTTATTAAGAGTCGCCTGGAAGCGCATGTCTCCATACAAACGGAAAAAAGGAATTGTGGCAATATTTGATCATTTTGGAGTAAAATTAAGCATTACATCAATTAATCTCATTATAATTTACGCAAAATACCAATGGTTTGAGAATTACAAGCCTTTTCAAATTTGTATGGAAATCTTGAGAGGCGTATAATTCTCAAACTAGTGATAATTTAACCAAACTGTATAGAAACGTACGTAGATTATAATGAGATTAATTGATTGGATGCTTAATTTTACTCCAAAATTATCAAATATTGCTATAATTCCCTTTTTTGTTTGTATGGAGACATGCGCGTCCAGGTGAACCTTAACTTACAAACAAATGAGTAATCCATACTTCCATATTTAATATTATAAATATGAAAGTAACTTTGTCAGTCTCACTTTCACGCCAAAACAACTCAGCCGACAGCCGATTTAAAGAAAATTTGGTAAACAGACAGTACGATGCTGTCAAGTAGCCTGAGAAAGGACATGGGCTACTTTTTAATTTGAAAAAAGGCTACCCGACCTCTCAATTCCACGTGGACGAAGTCGCGGCCACAGCTTGTAACTTATTACACATTAGGACACTGCACATTTTCAGCACGGATGCTGACTGCTAGATGTACGTAGAAAAGCCCTGCTTAGAGAATTTTAAACTCATATATTTTCAATTATTTAATATCATATATCTAAATAAAACTATAAGCTCATGAACTAAGAATTCAAAAAAATATGTAACTTTGTTGTTGTGTTTAAAGTATAATCTGTATTATGCTTATTTTTAGGTGTGTTGCCTTGATAAATGTATAATATCTAAAACAATATTTACCTTATAACCCTTTAAAGGATAATAGTAGTAGTAGGAAGGGTTAATAGTTTACTTTGAGTAAACTTAGAGTACCCTATACTATAACCTAACACGAGTAGAGTCTAAAATTTTAAGTCTGACATTAATACCTGCCTAATTTTGCATTCCGCATAGGATTCAAGGTGAGTACAGGCATTTTTTGTAACGTTTCATTAATCACTTCAACAAACAAGCTTGCTTGTTTAGATCTTACCATTAAACAATTATATGCGGCTACTTCCCTGTCTATGTGTGAATAGCGTGAGAAATGAATAAGGCCTTTTATGAGGATTTTTTATGTTTATGTCATATTTTCACTAGCTTTCCAATTGTTATTTTGTTATTTAATAGCTGTAGCTAAAGCCTTAATTTAGAGTGTTTGTTTCTTAACAATCCTGACCTACACTTTTGCGAATTGGTTTTGTGTTGTTTTTGCAATTTTAATTTTTATATAATTCTATATGGCTTAAGATTTCAGTATTCCGGATCCCGTGCTTTTTAAAGTTGCAGGCTAAAGGGTAAAACGGGATTCTATAACTAAGCCTCCAAAATTCTGGAGTCCAAAATCTATTGAATAGAAGTAGAAACTTGAAATTTTCACAAAATATATATATTAGCCGCGTCGCTAAAATAATAAAATCAGAATAAAATTAAAAACTACTGGGGAATTTACCTAATGATATTATGTATAATAAATTGGTGATAAATTATCCGTCTCCATCATCAGGCATCTGACATTAAAAGATATGCGGGTTATGTTATGACTATGAGTCTTTATTTTTATAAAATTATTTTTGAATCCTTAAGATCGATGGTTGAATTAGTTTCAATGTATTTTACAGGGCCGCATCTTGAGCGCTCAGACAGCCGTCCAATATGCCCTGGATATCGCCAACGCACTTGTCTTCCTCCACATGCAAGGCTACATTCACACCGGGCTCAACAGCGTCAGCATCATGGTGACCAACCACGGAGCAGCCAAACTCGCTGACTTAGGCCCGTGTGTGAAACTCGCCAAGCCAAAGGAAAGGACGGATAAGAGTTACGAGATATACTCGCCGGAGCCGCAGTATGTTAACATTGAAGGTGAGCGTACTATGACATGATATTCTCTTTGCTTCATACCCATTTTGATGTGACCTCCCAAGCTTGATGACTGGGGCCTGTGTGTGAAACTCGCCAAGCCGAAGGATAAGAAAGACAAGAGTTACGAGATATACACGCCGGAGACGCAGTATGTTAACATTTCAGGTAACTTAGTTGTTGCTTTTCTCCTTGCTTCATACCCATTTTGATGTGACGGCCAAGCTTGATGACTTAGGCTTGTGTGTGAAACTCGCCAAGCCGAAGAAAAAGAAAGATAAAACTTACGAGATATGCTACCCGGAGCCGCAGTATTTTAACATTGAAGGTGAGTGAACTATGACATGCTATCTCCTTGCTTCATACCCATTTTGATGTGACTAGCCAAGCTTGCTGACCTGAGCCCGTGTGTAAAACTCGCTAAGCCGAAGGAAAAAAAATAAGAGTTACACGAGATATACTCGCCTGAGCCGCATGCAGTACCTATGTAAACATTGAAGGTGAGCGAACTATGACATGCCTTCCTTCCTGCTTCATACCCAAGTTGATGTGACCAGCTGAGTTTGCTGACAGACACTGGCGTACTTAAAGTCTGCGACGCGCTCTTATTAATAACGCAATTAGGTTGCACTTTGTCGGCGTAATACCTTATGTCGCCTGGCGGACATACGCAGACTATGTGGAACCTTATTGTAATACTAATAATAGCGCGCCACGGGCTTTTCGTCCGCCATTGTCCGTCGTCTGCGTTGCGCCTTAGGCAAAGTACAACAGAATAGTAAGCATAATCTTTGCAAACTTAGCAATAATAATAATAAAGCATTCAAGCTAAGAGATCATACAATCTGTTTGACTATTTTAAAGTAGTTATTGCCAACGTCCATACCACGTTGAAAACACCGGTTCTCGTC
The DNA here is from genome assembly GCA_963082605.1 of Rhodophaea formosa. Taxonomy (NCBI): domain Eukaryota; kingdom Metazoa; phylum Arthropoda; class Insecta; order Lepidoptera; family Pyralidae; genus Rhodophaea; species Rhodophaea formosa. The sequence goes on from OY720219.1 coordinate 14,859,233, forward strand.
CGATCACCGAAGTTAAGCAACGTTGGGCGCAGTCAGTACTTGGATGGGTGACCGCCTGGGAACACTGCGTGATGTTGGCTTTTTTGGGGTTTTTATTGCTGCGCTATGAACTTATTACCCTATTTTTAAGCTGAGAAAGCAAGCAAGCAAAATTATAATAGGTCGGGGAAAAAGTAATTTCGTATTTTTATGTGTAAAGTTGTAATCAAATATCTTTGGTAATGTTGTATGCATCTGGCTGAATTAGATACCATCTGAAAGGTACAATTTTCAAGAATTATATAGAAAATATAGAAATGTACAAAATATTTTCCCTTAATTTTTAACCGTTTCTTTGTTTATTAAAAATGTATCAGATAGACAAGAAAAAAAATTAACATTTTAAAAAGTTAATTAAAAAAAAAAGAGATTATGCAAAATACGCAGAAAGTGAATTATGGTATTGATGAACATACCGCAGTCCCAGTAAGAATAGCACAAAGTTGGTTTAAGCGTTTTGTTTTTGAGAATTTTGATGTCAAAGTTACACCTCTTTTGTATGGACGGATAAAATCTTTATACAATACGAAATTACTTTCTCCCCGACCTAATATTTTTAAACGGTCTGTATGAGACTACTGCTAGATTACTTAAAAACTATATGCATTAGTCAACAGGTTGATTTCTCAAAATGATAGCACTTCTAAACTTGCATCTTCAGAGTTTCGTACGCTTTTCGGTACGAGCCCGCACTCATGAACTTTGGTGCGCTTTATCATTTACTTTTAGCTTTCGCCCGCGGTTCCGCACGCGTTAGTGTCGATCTCTTGGGAGTAGTATTTTTTTCTCCGTACTCTTTACAACGTGTTTGCAAAATTTCAGGATGATAAACAAACTTTCACTTTCGCATTTATAATATTAGTTGGGATTGGGATTGTTTAACTAAAGATTAATAAAGTCCAATATTTTTTTACTTTCTAACTAAGGGACTAATTTTATGTTATTATTTTGGCCGAGGAAACTAGCCTATACACTATACAATATCTTACTGCTTCTTTTTATTCTTTTGTTAAATCTGTAGTCCCTTTAATAAATATAAGAGCGCATATAAAGCAACGTATAATTGGTTCACGAGCATGCCTCACATTTCGCTCGCGAACCAATAAGATATTCCCCAAGAAAAAATCTAGACCTACAAGCTAGGCATAAACGCATAAAAACTAACCGTATCAGATCCGTAGAATTTGCAGTTCCGCTGTCAAATCGTACATTACGGTGCATTTTGCGCACAAAATAGTGTTTGTCATGATTTTGGCCAGTTTCATTTTCATGTCCCTATTTTCAAGAGTCAAAACAATGATTATAGACTTAATTTTTTTTGAGCTTAAATGTTTTATGTAACCGTTTGAAATTTTAAAATTATTGATTGCTATCTGATGATTAAGATGATTTACCAAAAATAAGCTGCCTAATGCAGCTGCTGGTGTCAGATTTTTCAAGTTAACATAGCTTAGGGGTCATCCATAAATTACTTTTACCAAGTTTATGGGTCCATGACTTTTCTTGTCGCAGATTGTATCATTTGTGACGTCACTCTTAAACCTGTTTACATAAATGAGACAATAATAAAACACTTGAAACATACCACATATGGTAAACTGTTTACCATATGTGGTATGTTTCAAGTGTGTAAACATACAATAATTGGGTCAAAGAGGCTAGCGCTACCCGTGATTTTATTTTTTTTACTCCTAAATCACATCAAATTGATAAATCTAATTTTGCACTTTTAACCGACTTCAATAAAGGAGGAGGTTCTCAATTCGCCGGAGTCTTTTTTAGGGTTCCGTAGTAAACAAGGAACCCTTATAGTTTCGCCATGTCTGTCTGTCTGTCTGTCTGTCTGTCTGTCTGTCTGTCTGTCTGTCCGTCCGCGGTTTTACGCAGAGACTATAAGTACTAGAAAGCTGTAATTTGGTATGGGTATGTATATTAATCATGGCAAAAAAGTGGTAGAATAAAATCTAGAAAAAAAATTTTTTTTAGGGTAGCTCCCATACAAGTAAAGTGGGGGAGTAATTTTTTTTTCTCTATTTACCCACCGTGTGGGGTGTCGTTTAATAGGTCTTTCAAAAATATTGTGAAGTTGAGAACACCATTTTTCGATTTAGGGATCCGTTTTCGAAATATTTGGTTTAAAAGTGCGAATTTTTGTTAGAGGTAAGTGTCCCCCCCCTCTATCTGGTAAACGGTTATAGATAGATACGTGAAAAAAATTACAGCAGTAGTATATATACTGAAGTTTAAAGGAAAACTATCAGAGCTTAGTACTAAGTACAAACTAAAAAGTTATAGGCAACCAACTTATAAACTGTAAAATTTCATACTATTTTCATTGTTAGATGTTTTTGGTCGCTAAACTGTAAGGTGCGAGTGTGAATAGTGTGAACTCAAAGTTGTCATTCGCAACTACGGAACCCTACACTGCGCGTGGCCCGACACGCACTTGGCCGGTTTTTTATGTATGTTCCCCGATTCCTCGAAGACGCCCAGATCGATTTAAGGCCCCACACTTAGGGTTGCCAACCGTACTATAAAATACATGTATTGTACTATATTTCGGGCCTCCGTACTATATACTGTTAAAGAAATATATAGTACGCGAAAATACTACATTTCAGTAAAATAGATCCATGTTTATATTTTGGAAATCTAAATCTAATTTAAAAAAAAACAGGTCTTGCAATTTTTGAACGCGCCTTTCATTCGACGACGTAATGTGCGTGTGCGTGTAACCAAACGCGTCCCTGACATAAATGCTCATTAATATGAAAAATATTTATTTTAATTAATTTAAAAGTTGACTGTGATTTATTGAAGACAAATATACATAACTATAAATTAGTCTATTTTTTATTTCGCCCCAAAAAATGCCAGTTATATTTTTTTGAAGCGTACTAAATTGTTAAAGGCCTTTTTTGAAAAAAAATTACAAAAAAATGTTGGCAACCCTACCCACACTAGGCACACTAGCGACGCCAATAATTTTATTTCTAATACTTTACAAATAGAAAAAAATTCAATAATGTAAATCATATAAGCCTTAGTAAATAACCTAAAGTATTTTTAGAATCATGTTTTATTATTATCAGAATCAGTGATAATTATGAGAATCAGATTACCGTTTTTTTGGATTTCTTTCTATTTGTAAAGTGTGTGTGAGTGCCTAGTGTGGGGCCTTAAGAAATTCTTTTTTTGTTGGAGAGGTAATACTTTACGGAATTCCGTCCCATTTAATTTTTATCGAAATGTGGCGAGCGCTTTTTGAAAAAATACACAAAAACCCGAAAAATGTTTACACGCATGCCGTTTGGTTTACACTTTTTCCATTTTATTCTTATGCTTATTCAAACAAATTGATAGGGTTGAAGTAGGTTTTCGTTTTTTGTTAAAGATATGTTAAATTATGTATAACAAAATAATAATTTAATACTTTACAGACACCCACGAGTCGAACAACGCGGACTGCGAACCACTCCTTTCCAGTCGCTCGTCTGAGACCTACTTAACATCGAACGCAGTGAGCAAGCCCTACAAAGAATACCGGGGGGCGGAGCACTACCGCTGGCAAGCGCCCGAGCTGTTCGAGCCTGACGAGGGAGGCTGCGTCTACCCGTGCGCTAAGTCGGACGTGTACTCGCTGTGCTTGGTGCTCTGGGAGGCTTGTAATGGTGAGTTTGCATGCACAGTATATGATATCTATATGATACTAGCAGTCTGCCCCTACTTCGCCCGTGGTAGCCTATGGCACTCAGCGTTAACGTACTTATCCAATGGTAAAAGAATTTTTGAAATCGGTCCAGTTGTTCCTGAGGTTAGCACGTTCAACCAGACAAACAAACTCTTCAACGTTATAATATTACTATTGAACTCACTGTGTGATTTGTCCGTATATATTTATTTATAGATAAGAAATACCATAATTATATTATAAAAAAACCGGCCAAGTGCGTGTCGGGCCACGCGCAGTGTAGGGTTCCGTAGTTGCGAATGACAACTTTGAGTTCACACTGTTTACACTCGCACCTCACAGATTAACGACCAAAAACATCTAACAATGAAGATTGTACGAAATTTTACATTTTCTAGTACATTTTATAAGTTGGTTGCCTATAACTTTTTAGTTTGCACTTAGTACCCAGCTCTGATAGTTTTCCTTTCAACTTCAGTATATATACTACTGCTGTATTTTTTTTCACGTATCCATATATAACCGTTTAGCAGATAGAGGGGGGGACACGTACCTCTATCAAAATTTTGCACTTTAAAACCAAATATTTCGGAAACGGATCCCTAAATCGAAAAATGGTGTTCTCAACCTCACAATATTTTTCAAAGACCTTTTTAACAATACCCCACATGATGGGTAAATAGAGAAAAAAAAAATACTCCCCCACTTTACTTGTATGGGAGCTACCCAAAAAAAAATTTTTCTTCGATATTTTTTTCTACGACTTTTTTGCCATGATTAATATACACACTCATACCAAATTATAGCTTTCTAGTACTTATAGTCTCTGAGTAAAACCGCGGACGGACAGACAGACATGGCGAAACTATAAGGGTTCCTAGTTTACTACGGAACCCTAAAAACGGACGGTCGCTTGTTTGGGATGCCACGTGTGTAGATACTGTAGCTTCATCCCACCTACAAGCGACCTCCCGTAGAGCAGGTGCAGCTGCTGCAACTGCCGAAGGAATAAAGAGGCGCAAATATGCGGTTCTAGGTGAGCCCTACATATTTGTGCCTTTCGCTGTGGAGACTTTAGGGCCATGGGGTGCGGGGGCTCGTCAATTGTACAGAGAGATCTCGGCACGTCTGATCGACGTCTCCAGGGACCCAAGGGCTGGCGCTCATTTTGGACAACGGCTGAGCCTAGCGATTCAACGTGGAAATGCGGCCACTTGGGTACATTACCCTGTGATGACAGTGATCTGGGCTCCATTTTTTATTTAGTTTAAATTATGTTTTTTATTATTCTTAATTTTTTTATTCCTAAGTATTAATATTTATTTTTGTTTATATTTGTAATTATGTGTAAATATCTTTGTCCACATTAAATTAGTCTAAGGACTCAACATGTAAGAGACAGTATGTTATGTAGAGACAACATTAAAAGTTACGAAATATATCATCACAATGTTGTATAATTATGCTCCCCATATGTCTTTTATTCGATTAACATTGAAAGTTACTATATACGGCTTCATTTGATGACTTAACGCAGCTCGAGACATGCATGGATTGGAGAAAAAAAATACATGTCTGTTCTCGCCGTATCTCTTTTTACCCTTTAATGCCAGGAGGCCATGGCGAAGCCACGCCAGAAAGTAGCCACTTGATAAACTCAAGGTTCTGCCATGGTCCATCCAAGTGTTGTTGTCGTTGCCGATGAGAAAGTTAATGATGAAGTCATTAACTTAACTAACTCATCACCGACATTCTCATTGAGATCAGTATTTCATGGTTTATGTGGGCCGATCCCGGCGGCACTGCAATGCCGGGCCGACCCGTGACGGGAGTGGAGCGAGCCCCGAACATCCCGTCGGTTTACAAAAATCAGTTTAATATACTGGTCCCCCAGTGGGGGAACTTTCAGATATTAAGCTGAAAAGAACAGATACTACACTTTGATCTTAGCCAAAAGGCCGAGAAGCGATAACTAAAATTATTGTACGAAGGGGTGTCGTTCGCTGTGAAAAAATCTCAATAGCGCGTTGTAGAAATACAATGTTTACAAGTGGCGACATCTAGGTGTACCTACCGTAAACATGAGCGTACGCCGAGATGTGGAGCGTGCGGAATGTCACAGCAAGGTTTTACGCCAAGTGTGGTTAATTCATTTCACTTGAATAAAACTCCGTTTTGAGACAAATAAGGGTTTTGCTTTAAATTGGATCAAGGAAAACTAATTATGGAAAAACCATAAAACATTCAACTAGCTGTATCGTCTGCTCACAAAGTCACAACTCATCAATTATATTGAGTGTAGGTACTCATTTTGAAGAGCAATGGATATTTAAACTAAATCCTAAAATTTTGAGTTGTGCTTATGAAAGGCACCGGACCACAAACCCGCTTGAAGGATGGCAAAAACTGTTAAATGCAAGAATACCAAGAAAACCTGCATTCTTTGCATTTGTGGACGGTGTGAAGAAGGTTTCATTAAGACCATGGAATAAAAAGAAGCTACTTTATGAGTAAAAAAAAAAATCGGAGGCTACGGATATAAAATTCGATAAAGAGTTGAAAACATATTTACAAAATCTTGAGTAGAATGAAATTTCTGATATTGAATTCCTAAAAAAAATTATCTACATTAAGTTGCGTCACACATATTGAAACGTATTTAAAAAATACTCTTTGTTGTGCCTTGTGGGATTTCAATCCCGTACCAACACTTTTTGGAGACGGGGCAAAATTGCAATTGGTGCAAATTGTAGAAAACATGCTGCCTAAAACCAGCAGCTCGGGGCGTTGGACCCGGTTACCCTTTCTAAATCCGGGGTCACAGATGTATAGAACCGCTTGCGTTGCGTGATAAATATAAAAAAAAACTGCAACTTCATGATCATTGTCCAAGCAACCTATCTATTTTAAATGTGTAAAATAGAGTTCCTGACTATAAAAGGGCAAAAAGCCAACATCACGTGGTGTTCCCAGGCGGTCACCCATCCAAGTACTGACCACGCCCAACGTTGCTTAACTTCGGTGATCGGACGAGAACCGGTGTTTTCAATGTGGTATGGACGTTGGCGATTGTAGTACTATAATAAATAATTGATATCAATTGTAAAATTTGCACATCACTTTGGAAGCACGTACTTTCAAACTATTGACTTTGAGAAAAAATGGTTTTACGCACCTCTTTATCATTTTTAAAGACCTATCTATATTGACACCCTGCACGTAGAGGTTTAAAGAAAAAATTAGTTTCATTTCCATGTATCTTTTTTTTTGTATAAAAATCGGTTAACAGAATTTATCGACCTACCAAGTTTCAACTGTGTAGTCTTAATCGTTTCGGAATAAAATGGCTGTGACATACGAACAGACAGACAGACGGATGACGAATCTATAAGGGGTCCGTTTTTATCCATTCGGGTACAGAACCCTAACAATATTTATCTGTGGCACCCACAGAGAACTAATATTCTGATATCTATGGTGGCACCGTAACCCCTAGCCTACCTAAAAGTCTAAAAGGGACTCTGAAAAAGGACTTTAGCCTTAATATAAGCCTACGACTTGAAAAAACCTACAGTCGCATAAAAGTCCTATAGGCTTTTTAGAATCATAGCTTGCCTACGACTTGAAAAAAACCTAAAGTGTGATAGCGGCACGCTTTAATTCACGGTGTCGTTCATTCATATCATTTATTCTTCATCATCGTCTTTTTTTAGTCTCGACTGCAGGAGCATGGTGCATGACCCTCTGCCAGAGTCAGGGTTATGGAATATTTCTAGTTATGACCGCGGTAGAAGTAATCTATCTTTGTGGCGCGTATTTTTAGTATGTATTTTCTAACTTGAGTAAATTATTGATAATGCTTCACTTCACTTGCTAAAATAGATATGCAAACATTCGTGTGAGAAGGTTTTCCGAGAGGTCGCCACAAGTAGCCCGCACCCTCGCACGCTCCACATCTCGGCGTACGCTCATGTTTACGGTAGGTACACCTAGATGTCGCCACTTGTAAACATTGTATTTCTACAACGCGCTATCGAGATTTTTTCGCCGTGAATGACCCCCTTCGAATAATTTTATATAGTTATCGCTTCTCGGCCTTTTGGCTAAGATCAAAGTGTAGTATCTGTTCTTTTCAGCTTAATATCTGAAAGTTCCCCCACTGGGGGACCAGTATATTAAACTGATTTTTGTAATCCGACGGGATGTTCGGGGCTCGCTCCACTCCCGTCACGGGTCGGCCCGGCATTGCAGTGCCGCCGGGATCGGCCCACAAAAACCAATTAGATACCGTTCTCCATGAGAACAATTACTCTACTCGTCGGTAATGACGATATCGACTCGTCATTGCGATTCATTGCGACATGCACCACATTACTCAATAGAAATAATAAGGAAATTAAGTAAGCCTCAAAGTTATGTGATTTTGCCGTAGGATACTAGCTCATCGATACTATATGTATATATTTTGCAATAGATACTGAATAGATAAATAAACATGCAACCATTCGGAAAAAGATCGTTTTCCATCATGACCTGACCGCGGGCGGCCGGGGATCAAACCCGGGTCCTCTCGTGTTGCAGGCTGGCATGTTAACAACTGCGCGAAGGACACCCACCGTCGATGTAACCCTGATTACTTTTGACATAAAAATCAGCCTATCATAATTTGAAAAACAAAAATAATAATTGAAAGTACTGGTTTACTGTAAGGAACCCCTTACTTAAACTTATTTTATAAGTGCTATATTTTGATTCGTCAAAGTGGTAGGTACTTTGAGTTCATAAAATAAATGAATGGCCTCCTGGATCAAAATTTTCTCCGTTTTCTTCCAAAAGATTGGGAGCAGCATTGGAAGCTAAGCACTATCCCCGCTAGTTACGACATAATACAACCGCCTTGTCATTAGTTTGGCGGCTACAAATCAACAAACAAATAGAATCATTTCTAATTGTCTGTTGATTTGTAGCCGTATTATAACAACCATATTGTTTGATATGGGATAAAATAAAACAAGAAATATTGATTCGTCTTCAAATCAACTTACTCGTTTACCCAAGTATTTGTGGTTCTTCCAGACTGGCAAGGAAGTGCTAGTTAATAATTACATTACATACATACCATCACGTCTTTCTCCCTTGTCGTAGACAGAGCCCAAGGTCATAAAACCTAAAGGCCACGTTTAGCTAGTGGGCGAAAGCGGAATGAAAATAGTGATGGGTTGCTAGCTGCATCGCCTATTGACGTGATTCTAAGCCCAATCCCTTGACCAGCTTTTACGGTCTACGCGGGAAGAAAAGCAGCTGGTATATTCTATGTTTTTCCACTCTACCTAACCAGCATGGAAGTTAAATTATATGAAATAATACTCTTTTTCCAGCCTCAATACCTTGGAAGTCCCTGACTTACGAGAAACTAAAAGAACTGTATACACTATGGAAGACGGGCATCCGACTGCCTCAGGACGGCACCTACCCCGGCAGCCTGCTGTCGCTGCTGCAGCACGGCCTGAGGCTGCAACGCGGCGAGCGTATGGACCTCGCGACTCTTCAGGACACTCTGCACACTGTCAAGGTACTTGTGGGCGTTTCCCCAGATCATTGACAAAATAAAAGAACTGTATACGCTATGGAGGACGGGTATCCGCCTGCCACAGGACGGCACCTACCCCGGCAGCCTGCTGTCGCTGCTGCAAGACGGCCTGAGGCTGCAACGCGGCGAGCGTATGGACCTCGCGACTCTTCAGGACACTGCACGCTGTCAAGGTACTAGCGTTTTTCTCAGATCATAAAAGGATTATTTTACGTTCCGAAGCAATTCTATAGAAATGAATTTTATTTAATACTGGCTGTTACCCAGGGCTTCGCCCGCGCAATAAATAGCCTATGTCCTTCTCAGTACCCTAACCTATGTCTATGCAATTCATGACGATCGGGTCAGTAGATACGGCGTGAAAGCGTAACAAACAAACAAATAAACTCACTTTCGCATTTATAATATTAGTTGGGATTGGGACAGGATTACTCGAAAGATTGGGATTGCAATATTTCGAGTAATCCTGACCCAGCTACTCAGCGTCAAAATCACGTTTAATGGGACGCGCGACTATGGGAACCTCCCTTGAATTTTTATTTTATTCTGTTTTTAGTTAGTATTTCTTGTTATAGCACTAACAGCAATACATCATTTGTGAAAATTTCAAGTGTGTAGCTATTAAGGTTCATAACAGCCTAGTGGCAGACAGAAGATGATAGTTATTTCTGCCGCCTGATAAAATTTTGTTGCTCACAGGATAAAAATATAAAATGGTTTAGCCACCCGTTAGTTAAATAACACCCAAAATAAAATATTACATAGTACTTATAATAAAGAGAATTAAATTTAACGTAGTCGCCAACGTCCATACCACGTTGAAAACACCGGTTCTCGTCCGATCACCGAAGTTAAGCAACGTTGGGCGCAGTCAGTACTTGGATGGGTGACCGCCTGGGAACACTGCGTGATGTTGGCTTTTTGCAGATCTTGGATAACACTCTAGGGCCTCGATGAATAAAATTTTAAATGGGGTTCAATTTAAAAAAAAAAGACTGAAGAAGTTCGCTTTCCAAAAAAGTAAACACCAAAAAAGTCTAAAACTTCTGAATTACAATACCATTTTAGTCACGACTGCTCTTTATATTATATTTAAAGACCAAATGTAGTAAATGATCACCACATAATTGTAATTTTTTTCTAAATAAACTATTTGACATATTAACAAATAAATTATTTAAATTCTTCTTATGATTTTAAACTTAGAAATACCTATTTTTAGTACTAATCTTAATAAGGTACCTACTATACCTTGCTTATTTAGAAGACTGATTCATCCGTAAGAATTTGAAATAATAATTATTAGTTATGGAAGGACTGACTTTTTTTATATTTATATTTTAATAAAAGATTACTTAAATTGTATAAATTTTATCTTTCTTAATTTAAAGGCATTTGGTTGTATCCATTATACATATATATTTTTTGTAGCGTTTAATTTAGGGACATAAAATGCCCCTAAATTAATTAACTCCCTAACCCTATAGGTGCTATTGTAAAACCTTAGTAAACATTTAATAGGGTTTGGGAGTTAATTTACTATGTTTGGGTGTCTTTGGCTTGAGTAAATAACCTAGCGTAATTTACTTAATAGTATAACGAGATGTTGATATTTTGAATGACATTTTAAATTAAAATGTGGTTAAAATTTTGGTGTTAATTTACTATTTCAGTATTAACAATTATTGGTTTGGGAGTAATTTGCTTAATTTGATAGCAAAATGAAAAAAAAACTTTGGTTATAATTTCACATTAAAATGGAGTTTAAAATTTGGTGATCGTTTATATTTTATTATATTTAATTAAATGATATCTCTATTTTCTTTCAAAATCCCCTTCGATAGGTTGGTAGGGTATTAAATATGCTTCTCGCCATCGCCACCAGATTTGTGCTGATTCAAAAATCCATACTAGATGTCGCCCCTTCAAAACACTGGAATCGTGAAACGCGCTATCATAGTTTTTTCGCCGAGAACGACCCTCCTGAACCAATTATGTTAGAGCATACTTACCTGGCGTAGGGGATACCGTGATCAGGAAGGCGGTTCCCCCAGGGCGAGGCCTGTTCATTGCACTGCGGACGGGTTGACCCCTGCGATTATCCCTAATGTGGATAACTCGGACGCGTTATTTTTGGTAGTGGGGACTGCGTACGCGCTGTCCCCCTTATAAACTTTAATTTATAGTTTCGTATGAGACCGCGATTTGACGTGACACCGACACCCATGCCTAACCGCGGCCGATCTTGATACGTAGCCGAGGAGTAATAAATACTAGGGCCAAATTCCAGGTTCCAAAATACTTGCAAGCATTTTCGAACTTGATGGGAAAATAGAACTTGTCTTAGAGTATCAAAAGGAACTTGTCGATAAATTGCGTGTATAGAATTAATAATAGTAGAACTTTTTGAGCCAGTCAATGGTAGTGTAGATATATATGCAACGATTAGTTTTTTTTTCTTTATAGTATATAAATTGGTCCACTTTATCAAATTGACCACTGTGTCAAAATATCCACCGTCTTAAAAAGTCCACTATTATCAGAATGTCCACAACAATAAAAAAAATAGGGTGTTTGGGAATACGTGGCGGGCGTGGCTCAGTAATTCAATATCGCTCTAGCGAAAAGCTCAATATTCTCATTATCATTACATATTATAATACAAAATCCTCCGACGCGTCTGTCTGTTCGGTTCGCTATAAACTCAGAAACTGTTGCACGGATTTTTATGAACTTTTCACCAATAGATAGATTCATGAGGTTATAGGTATAATACATTCCCGGGCGCAGCCGGGGAGGGATGGAAAATAAAATAATCTTCAAAAAGAGATTCTCATACCTGCATTTTATGTCCAAGTTTTAAATAAATTATTTGAAACAACCGGGAGATCATAAAATTGTTATTTTTCCTACGAGTTCTATTACCTTCAAATTATTATAAAAATACTGTTTACAATTAAAATTGAGGAAAAGCTTTTCTTGGCGATATTGGCAAAAACAACTACTTTTGCCGAAAAATAAATGTTGAGTAAGCTGTAAACAGTATTCATAAAATAGTTTGAAGGGCTCTCTAGGGCCTCGCAGAGCAAAAATTTTGGATATTTTCGTTTTCTTACCAATGTTGTTAACAATCGCATCCTTGACCAACTGCAAAAATGACAATTGGTATTTTTTCCAATGTAGTAACTTTGATATTAATTTGCAACAGTTCATTTATAAATTCATGAAATTGCAGTTTTGATTTTGACTTTTCAATTTTATGAATTTGCCTGTTCATCATCATCATCATCATCATTTCAGCCGCAAGAAGTAAAATTTGCCTTTTATACATTTGTTATTTTGCACATATCCTACCGAATAAAAGTTTTCTTATAAAAAAAACGAAGATTAGGTGCCCTTTTTCCTCTAAGGGCTATTGCTACTAAGTATTATACTTGCTTATTGTCATATCCGTATTTGTGTTATACAAACCCACTTATTCATAAAAATAAAATATGTTTATCTTTATCCCACGCTTTAATGTTTGATAATGAAAAAACGAGACAAAACATATTTTAAATAAAATAGGCGATTATTAATTTTAATGAATAAGGGGGTTAATCTATCTACGCCACGTACTTGCCTGTATCTGTGCACTGTGAGTTATCTTACAAGTCAATAAATAAAACATACCGCCATATGGTATATTTCAGTTGTGGTAGAGCCACGCTACCGGCGAAATTCACTTTTGCTAGTAGCATGAATGGGCCGGCTCGTCCAGGGAAGTACCACTTACAGAAATTCGACATATGAGTAGTAGCTAGTATATCGCTGCTTTGCATCGTTCGGTGAGTGAGAGAGCCGGAGGCCCATCCCCTCTCCCCTCTGGGAGGGAAAAATAAAAGGCCGGCAACGCTATTGTCACACCCCTGGTGTTACAGTTGTCCATGGGCAGCGGTGATCACTTACCATCAAGTGACCCGCTTGCTCGTTTGCCGTCCTATGACATAAAAAAATATGGGCAAGGCACATAATTTCGTTTTATATATTGCCAACGTCCATACCACGTTGAAAACACCGGTTCTCGTCCGATCACCGAAGTTAAGCAACGTTGGGCGCAGTCAGTACTTGGATGGGTGACCGCCTGGGAACACTGCGTGATGTTGGCTTTTTACTTTATTTTTTAACAGTGGTTGGCATCCTGATTACATCCTATTATTATTTGTTTGCGTATTTATCCCAAAAGTGCTGTTTCTTATTTTGTACTACTAATTTCTCTTTTTTCTCGCGACTTCGTTCGCGTATATTATAGGCTGTGTCACCCGTAAATTAATTAGCTTTCTATTAGGTGAAAAATAATTGATAATCGGTCCAGCAGTTTCGGAGCCTATTTTATAATACTCAGTAATCAGTTCTGCCTACAAATTAGCCGCCACCTTGGAGGGCTATAACAGCTCTGCCGCACACAAATATTGGTCAAAAAATATGTTCTGTCTTGTTAATATAATTCTAAGTTCAACATCAGCCAGCATCACTGCTACCATTTAAGTCTCCCTGTTGTCTGTGACCATGGTCACAGACAATGTTTACAACATTTAAATTATTTACCTTTAATATCGATCTCGTGTATTTAGTTAAATATTTTATTGCAGGCCAACCTCGAAGAAATCGAATACATAATCATCCCAGCACAGCTCTCGAAGAAGAAGTCGGCGTTCAGCTCTGTCGCTTGGGACACCACATCTCCCACCGACTCTGACTGCCTCAGTCCCCAAAATATTGAGCACCACGCCGTAGTACACAACGAAAAGGACTCCATCTCGAGCAGTGACAACTGCTCCCGGAGCGACGCCAGCCCCATCTACCACACTATACGAAAAACAACCACCGATGTATACTCCATACCCGAAAAATGCTTCGTTTCCGACGATGAGCGTCCAGTCCTCAAATATGAACACTTACCTGACAAAGACTACTCAAGCGCTTGTTCAACACCTATAGCTAAAATTAGAGCGAGAATTACCAATATAGGCACGCCAGGCACGTTGCATAGAAGCGATTCTACCGAATATTGCAGTATTTTGAGCCCAAATCGCACCAACCACTTTGCAATCGACGATAGTGGAAAAAATACTGAAGAGCGGCCAGCAACTAAACTAAGCCGTAGTTTTACCCCTCAATCTTACAAACCGCTACATATCAAAGTACCAGAATTCAACTTGGACTCAATAAAGAGTCTTTTGAAGGATCAGAATGAGAGTGAGCGATCTTCGTACAACTTCGATATAAAGAACTACAGTTTGCCGTCTACGCCGATAGCTAGAAGCAACAAGTTGCGGAAAAACGCTTGGCTCTCTGGCGACTTGAGCGCGACCGAACGGAGCACTGAAAAACTTAAAGAGAGTTGTAATAAATCTAAAAATGAAGGTAAGAATTTACTAGTAATTTTCAAGTGACGTCATCTGCTTATAATATAGCCTATGTCACGCGCAGATACATTAGCTTTGTGTAGGTGAAAGAATTTTGAAAATAGCTCCAGTAGTTTCGGAGCTTATTCAATTCAAACAAACAACCAAATTAATCTATTCGTCTTTATAATATTAGTATAGATTAACTATTCCTTTCACGCTGGTCAGAGAGAAAAGCAAAAACGTAGAATGTACTGGCTGCTTCTCTTCCCGCGCAGATCGTAGCCAATCGAGGGATGGGCGCAAGGGAAAAAGACGTGATTTTATGTATGTATTATCTGTTATTTAGTCGCCGTCTTGGCTTATATTGTCTGGAAAGTATTTACCATGTTTCCTTTTTTGTACCCTTGCTTGTCGCTACAAGATGACCAGTAAGCAAGATCGGTTTCCCTTTCACAATATTATATTAGTAGTTAGGATATTATTATGCCATGGTCACAAAATAATTATAACCAACATTATTGTTTGTTATCTTATCTGTGCTATAGATAGATGTGGTATCATCACCACAGTATTGTATAATTCCAAATTATTTACACGACTGTTTAACCAACATCTGTGTGAGGCCAGAGAGACTGTGTATGTATGTGCGCTTTGTAATGTTTTTATATTTAACACGTGGGCTGCGAAACAAAAATAGCATGAATATTATTTGTTGGTCTATTCCGAAACTATTGTCGCCAACGTCCATACCACGTTGAAAACACCGGTTCTCGTCCGATCACCGAAGTTAAGCAACGTTGGGCGCAGTCAGTACTTGGATGGGTGACCGCCTGGGAACACTGCGTGATGTTGGCTTTTTAACTATTTTTTTTTGTAATTTTCCGTGGGATTTTTGCGGGAAGTCAAGGGGTACAGTTGGGGTTTGCCTTAGACGATTTTGCAAATTGATTTTAAATTATTCTAGTTTGTTGTTACAAACACTCGTGCTAATGAACAATTTGTGAATATAAATATAGATTTGTCACTAGAAGCTCCCACGAGGCTACCAAAGTATATTCGCCATCTTTGATGCCACTTATAAAGACTATACCGTACAACACCGATACAATTAAACTGGACATTGGCATAATCACTAAATTTCAGTGCAAGCCATAATGAAAAAATCAGAAAGAAGGAAGAATTTTCCAAGTCTAAATTATTTTTCAGAATTTAACAACACTCAGTCATCGCCAGAAGCGTCCTTTTTATCGAAGAATTCGTCGCCGGAGAAGCAAAAGCATGCAGATACAACATCCGTTCGCAGTCCTGATCAAAAGTCAGAGCAGGCCAAACCTTACTCGCCAGAAAGCGTGGACACCAGACAAGACAGTTTCACAGATTTAAAAAGGTATCTCATTGCAGACAAAGACTTCTATATGTTTGTTTTTTTTTTTCGTGTGTGTACATGGCAGCACTGGCGTCAGATTTTTTAAGCTGCCTAAAGGCATCTGACATATCTTAACTTACTTAGGGTGTGCATGGTCAAATGACCGTGTCCCCTACACGAAATGATGATGGTAGCTTAAAGACAGCAAAAAATCAATGATGACAGCCGGGACCAACGGCTTAACGTGCCATCCGAAGCACGGAGGACCTCGAGATTTTTAAACTACACATCATTATGATGGCGTTTTCCCGGTTGCAAACTCAGCTGTGATTCGTTACAGCAAAGACAATATAATACGAACGTATACAACCTCATACATAAATATTAGACCAAACTGACCCTTCGAGCAACACGGCCTCCGTACCGGACGGAGGGAGTGGACAAAGCGACAATTTACTATGACAATTTTTCTGGCGTTTTTTGCGGGGGGAAATGTGCACACAAGTTTAGTTCCGCACACCTACATACAAAACTTAAACTGTCACTTGATAGTAATTATGACATTGTCACAAAAAATGACATAAAAAAGAAAAAATAATTTGTGTACAGATGAGTCACACACAACTAACACATAGACATGCATATGCCTAATTTTGCTTGTACCTTGACAGAGGGGAATGCAGCGTATGGCTACTCCCTTCCGTGTTGCTCGAAGAACTGACCAAATAAGGCTATCTTACGCAACTCCTTTCGCTGGGCCGACCGAAGTCAAGTCTCTTCTCTAATTTTCCACGCCGGCAGGATTTCCCATTATTTCATAATTAAATAAGAGTTTATCAGAAATCAGAATGCCGTGTGTTTCCCGGCACAGTATAGGACCACTCCAAGTCTTCCCATGAATGTCGTAGAAATATTATAAACATCAAAGAAAGAGACCTCTCCAACCCGTATGGCCAGCGTGGAGAGCGTAGGCCAAATCCTCTGACAGTTCTGGCTAATATATGGCTCTGGTAGTACTGGTAGTACAGAGAGGGTTAATAGGGTTATGCTACTGCAGTCGAGCTAGAATAGATGATATCAGAATAGCATGTGACTATTGTGAATGCAAAAAATCTCGTCTCTTTTCTCTTCCTCTTACAAATCCATAGTATGGATACATCGCCCACGAGTTTTTAGCACACCTTGCTTTATTCTAATATTCGTTAAAAAAAAATTGTTTCTTTTCCAATATCTGTTGTTTGTGACTTGGGTAATCTGTGGTTGTGACCAAAATAAATTGTTTGCATGTCGCGTCGTACGAAAATACCAATGATCTCAATATTCTTGATGCCCTATTTCAAATTGATTGTCGCCAACGTCCATACCACGTTGAAAACACCGGTTCTCGTCCGATCACCGAAGTTAAGCAACGTTGGGCGCAGTCAGTACTTGGATGGGTGACCGCCTGGGAACACTGCGTGATGTTGGCTTTTTGGTGTTTTTATTTTGTATTTTTTGGTAAATCCTGTTCTGATTTCAAAAAACATAAGTTTTACTGTCCCGGGTTTGAGGTTGGTTATATGAACCAAGTTGAATTTTCATTTTAACCCAAAGGGTGGTACATTAGGTGGAAGGATGCGACTTTGTTGCTTCCTGTAGCCAAAATGGCTTGACTGATTTTGATTGGTCTTTAGATTCGCATTCTTTCCCGGATTGCCAAAAGCTCGTCTGGTCGTTTTGATAGTTTGCGCCGGCCATTTTGTATAACTATAGTTTTTGCTGTTATTAGGTTATGTACCTAATAACAGCAAAAAGTATAGTTATAAAACTATAGTTATACAAAATGGCCAGCGCAAACTATCAAAACGACCAGACGAGTTTTTTAGGTTTTAAAATAATGTTTCAGGCCGTCATCCCAAACGTCACCAGAATCGTTAGCCCGGGAGCGCAGCAACTCCTGGTCCTTCAAGTCCCACGAGCGAGCGAGCGCCAAGTACAAAGTGGAGGACGACGTCCTCGCCAACCTGAGCGTCAAGCCGCTGGTGGCCATTCACGAGAAGTGGATCTACGAGGCGAACAGGAAGACCGGGCGCTCCATGTCGCTGCCAGAGGATAACAAGTGAGTCAAGGGCGCATCCAGCTGTGGCGATAGGGAGGGGGGTCGCATAGGCGTGGTCGAGTCACAAGCAGTTATAATTTAATATTGATTATAATAGATACAACTCAAAAGTAGGTACAGTACTTTAAAAAACCTACCTCTATTTAAATGTGATATCTATCATTGCCTGCGTCTTCGTCCGCGTGGGTTTCGCTTTTATAATTCAACTTTTTGTTTAACATCGCCAAAGACAATATAAATAATGGCTCGCAAAGTTTTTTGTTTAACAATTTTCAATAGTGGGCTTTCATGGCCCCCATCTTACAGTAGTATAGTTAATATTAATACTCTAAGGCCCCCATACTTTCCTCGTTATTAAATATTAAAACCGGAAAAATGGTGGGTCACTTATTTAGACATGATGCCATATTAAAACAATAGTTGAAGGGAACATATATGGGGAAAGCGAGGGAGAGGCCTATCACAGACTGCATATTATCTTATTCGTGACTTACTTTATAGTTGAATTATAATGTATAAAATATAATGGAACATACCCCGAGTAAATTAACCGTTCACACTGTTTTAATATGACCAACTATACCTAGGTACCGTCCATTAATCACGTAAGGCTCGAGAAGGGGGGGGGGGGGGGAGGGGGTTCGGAAAAAATTACGAAATATCACCAGGTTGTAGTAAGATATCACGTGTATTTATTTTTTTGTCAAACGCGCGATTTTGAAACCGAAAAACCGCGTGTCGTGTGACCTTGACACGCCGTTGCCATTCTGCCAGACATGTTTATCATGGCCCTTAATTTTCAAGAATAAAATTTAAAGATAATTGTCTAATGGGGCCAGTGCTAGGAACACGATTGTTTTCCCATACAAAATAATTCAGCCGGCCCGACTATCTCATATTTTATAACGAGTAATCAGCATTGATGTAGTTTATATTGACGAGCCGAATCACCCTTTCAAGGCTCTGCTAAGTGCAAATTGGCTCTCAAAATACGAAAAACTCGGAATTTTTGGGCGCCGTTAAATCTATCGCACAAAAATGTATAAGATCAATGGTGTTAGGCTCGATACTGATTGTACCTATGTATATTTGTGCGTGCGCTCTGTAATATTTTTATATTCAACACGTGAGCTGCAAAAATAGATTCATGAATATTTGTTGGTCTATTCCGATACCGTTGTCGCCAACGTCCATACCACGTTGAAAACACCGGTTCTCGTCCGATCACCGAAGTTAAGCAACGTTGGGCGCAGTCAGTACTTGGATGGGTGACCGCCTGGGAACACTGCGTGATGTTGGCTTTTTGATACTTTGAAAGTGAATGGAAACTTTTTTATGTGAGCTGCTGCCCCCACTTGAAATAAATTATTTGAAAGAATATGGTATTATTTAAAATTTTGGTTTGTTCCCCTCACCACCCTAGATAATTGAAACCAAAAGTGGGGATTTGATATATGATTTTTCATACCTGGCAAATGTGGCCGTTTTTGACTATTGTGACAAAATGTTAAACATGTTAAGAAAAGCTTCATAATGACTTTTTTATTCTTTACCCGGGGCGGTTTTAAATTTTGCACCCCGCTTTATTTATGTCCTTTTCATGCGACTTTATTAGGTTTCGCCAATTTTCACCCGACTGACCCACTCAGGAGATTATGTTTTCCTCGCTTATTTATGTATGTATATATCTAGATATGTATGTAAGTATATCTATTCCATTGTTGAAGCGGTTCCAAGCGTAAACGGTTTAATCGATTTTGAAGTGTGAGGTGTCATTAGATTCGTTTTCTTTTCCAGCTATGTGACGTCAGCAAAAATTTAATATGGCGGACGTTACTCAAAAAGGGAGTCGGGATTTTTATTTTTTTAAGTAATTAATATATATACCGACAAATCACACAGATTGAGCTAGCTCCAAAGTTCACTTGTGTTATGGGATTCTAACTCAACGATACTATATTTTTATAACAAATACAACATTTATAATAAACAACCAAGACCCAGGTCAATCTGAAAAAGATTTTTTCATCTTGACCTGACTGGGTATCGATCCCGGGACCAACCGTGCCACAGGCTGGCGTGTTGACCGCTGCACCACGGAGCTCGTTACCTATCTTAAAGTAGTTTGTCCACTTGTTACCTATCTTGAAGTACATAGTTTGGTGGCTGCCTGCAGGTCGGGCGTGTCGGGGGTGTCGGGCGTGAAGCCGGCGTCGCACTGCGTGGAGGCGCGCCAGCAGTCGCTGCCGCAGCTCGCCGCCAAGAAGTCCCCCAAGCCCTTCCGCCCAAGGACTGGCTCGCCCGCCCCAACCAGAAACGGTCAGTGCCCCCACCACAAGGTGTAGGCTGTGGGTAACTTAGTAATTATATTAGAAATATAGATTTGCACGACTAATATCATGGATAACAAACGCTCACCAAATGTCTTAAAATTAGAAATAAAAATCCCTCACCAATACACATATGTTTGCCAGAAATACATTTCAAGGTTGAGCTACATCTGGCAGCAAGGAATCGCACTTTCCATGTCTCTTCTCTATCACTCATTTCACTTCACTCATTCAAATGTATTACCGCACGCAGCTCCGCAGATTTCTGTCGCTCTTTTCGTGTGTGTGTGTGTGTGTACGATTCCATGCCTAATTTTATTACCTTTATGATTGTTGTCGAAGAACCAAGAATCTTAAAATTTTGAAATTAGGTATTTTTTACTAATTTGAAAAAGTTACTGCTACTACTATTAATATAGGTTACTTAGATAAGAGTATATAGTATGTAATCTTATCTAAGTAACCTATAATAATAGGATAAGCTTATTCCTGAAATATCTCTGAAATTTTTTAAGCCTAACCTGGCATGATGGAATGGCATGAGCTTTTGTATTTGAACCTTGCTGTGGTGATGAGCATTTAAGACTTGTGTCTGTACTACCATAGATATTATAATTCAACAGGGTACTACTTAATTTGTACGCTACAATTATTTATTAGTTATATGCAGCACCGGATCTGGAAACTTTTGTACCCGAGGTAAGACCCTAAAATGGCGGAAATCGAATCTGTTGTCCAGCACCCACTGCATGACTTACTCCGCCACCCCTGTTGTTGCCCCTTCGTAGTGATTATATGCCCTTTGCTCCGCGCCTCCAACCCTTTTATAACCATGGATCTAAGAATAGTCAGGATATGCCCTTGGAAAATGTAACAGTGACGCACATAAAAATCCCTACACTCGTGTCGCGACACTAGCGCACGCACACATCGGCACAAAAATCCCTACACTTTTCCCCGGTCGAACGAAATGTCAAATTTCCCAAATGTCAAATACATGCTGCACACATGTGACTTGATGTGACGTAAGTTATGCTTCACTTTTGATGTGTCTAATGCCGGGTCCATATTATTCCTAGGTCCATGTTTATAACATTGGCATTTTGCTGCCCCTTGGAACTGCCGCCCGGGGCATGGGCCCCGTCTAGGCCCCCTAGATCCGGGGCTGCTATATGCTTGTTTGATTTCATTTTATTTTAATAATATATTTGACTACAACAAGCTCATTGTTATTTTAGTTTTAATACATATTTCTAAAGTTTTATTAATTCCTATGATAAGTGGTCTACCAAGTTGGAAAGGGCATTTCAAGCTAAAACGGGATACATACATCCCCATTATATGAATAACTTTTAACGTTAGATCATCTCTGTTGTATGGAGCAGTCAAAAACAAAATTCTGTTAGTCCACATTTTACCACTGGATGTATTTTTTTTTTATAAAGAAGTTTTGTTTCGTCCTAGAATGCTACACATTAAAAAATGTTGTGCATATTTCCTTTCGCTTCGATAATACCCTTTCCAATTAGCACTGCCTAAAACTGGTTGATAAGATTGTAACAAAATAAATATAATATTTAGATGTGCACGCTTTTATTTTTAGTACCTACTAATGGGTTGGTTAAAACAAATGCGAGGCAGGTTAGTGGTTCTTGTATATTTCGTGACGTTATTACATGTATTATTTAATATTAATTTAAAATTATTTCACCGTAATTTTCAGGTGGTAACTGGGATCAGTTTTGCCAAAATCGCGAGGCAATCGCCAGAAATATGAATTTCTCTGCACGTGACCCTGTACGATCGCGCTCGAAGAATTTGGACAAATGGTACATAATACTTATTATTTTTTTTTGTTGCTAATGAAAAGTAAAATAATGCGTTCATTTAACATTTTAACCACTATTTCAACTTGTTCATCGCCAACGTCCATACCACGTTGAAAACACCGGTTCTCGTCCGATCACCGAAGTTAAGCAACGTTGGGCGTGGTCAGTACTTGGATGGGTGACCGCCTGGGAACACCACGTGATGTTGGCTTTTTGCTGTTGTATATTCTCAATTTTTTTTACTTTCTTTGAAATAGTTTTGGTAATGGTTTTTATTTCTCTGTGCTACCTTTTTTCCGCGACTTCGTCGTCTTTATTACTTTTACACTAAAACCCACCTAGTAGTTTTTGAGAGGACATACACAAGACATTCTCACAAGCATAAACAAAGGTACCTTCCATATTATAAAGATGACAGATTTGATTGTTTGTTTGCATTTAATAGGCTCCGAAACTACTGGACCGGTTTTCAACATTCTTTTACCTATAGATAGCAATCTGCGAGTGACATAGACTATAATTTACGCGGTTGAAGTCGCGGGAAAATTGCTAGTCACTTATAAGTTTGCTATCTATACAACGTGTTAATGAATAAGATCAAAACCTCAGACACTCCAACTTATTTTTATATAAAAGTATGATTATAAATGGCTTACGTTTAAGCAATCACCAGATATAATGAAATATAACGCTCAAAAAATCGTAAGTACCTACCAGAATGTAATCTACATTTTAATATGAAATTATCACCAATAAACGTAAAGTCTGCTAACCTAAAAAAGGCAAGTATCTCCAGAATAATCGCTGAGTAACCAAAAAAGGCCACGCATGCACCAAATATGTACTCGCATTTTATTCAAAATTTTCATCCAAATATGTTACACAATTTTATCCTAATAAAGTAAATTAATATACAAAAATCATTGTTTACCGAAAAAATATAAATGAAGTTCTAAAGGTTCACCGATACGACCGTTAAATGTTTACTAAAGGTTGAGCTTCTTAGAGTTTTCAATAAAATAACGGCCACAAAAAAAAACATTAGTTTGCATTCATGGCTACCATTTAGTAGTTTTGGTAAGTAAAAAATTCTAAAATGCATGTTTAATAACGATTTCGGTAACTTAGCTGTAAAGGGTCGTAGAAAATTATAAAATGGAACATCTAATGAATATACTGAGCAGTAAAATGATTAAACGGGCAGTTACGAGTCGAGAGTTGACGAATTGAAACTAGTCTGTTAGAAATCTCATTCTAAGTAGTTCAATAAACAATGAGGTAGTAAAAACTTGATCAGCATAGTATTAAGGGGCGGCATTGGGTTTTCGGCTGTCTCGCTCGCAATGAAAAATAATGTTTCAAAAAATTTGTTCCCTTTATAAATTCTTTCTCAAAAAATAGAGCCGCGAGACTCAACTAATTTGCCATCAATATAATATACCTACTTGGTTATATGCATACATTTTATGGAAACGTAGATATTTATTTGGGTAGTAATGACACAAAACATTGCTAGTTAAAATTTGGTGCACGCGTGGCCTTTTTGGGTCATGAAAAGTTTTTGTAGTGCAGGCATGACTTAAATAGCCCGAAAGATTTTGGTACAGGTTTCATTTATTTGTACACATTAAATTTTTTTTTGGATGAGGCTGTTTAGGGTAACGATTGTTTTTTTGTTGGTCATAAAATTTCATCCCATTATAAATTATTAAATTTAATTTTGGCGGATTATTTACGAAGATATTACCTTTTTTTGTTTTCTTGTCCTTACTCGTCGTCGTTAAGTCTATGGTACTTACGCACGATCGGGTGACATTGCCGCTTCGGGTGCCGCCGCCGCATGATAGAGTTAAGTAAGCATCAAACACGGCGTAACTAAAATATTTTTATGGTTAAAATATGTTTTTTATTTGTGGAACCGAATCTACTCTTGATTCTGAACAAACTAATTTCAGGTTTTGCGCTTTTTCGTTAACACGTTATACCTATATGACATTGTTACAGCACGTCTAGCGAAGAGGTCACAAAGACCGACCAAGCCACCGACACGAGGAGCATCGAGGAGTTCATCAGAGATCTCATCCGAAAAGAGTTCCAGCATTTACTACACGAAATATCCGAAGAAAACACCTACAAAAACGACGAAATACTTAACAAAGGAGTCGCCAATATAGTCGAGAGCTTGAAAAACGATGACTCAGAAACGAAAAAGGAATCCGTAAAATCATTTTCGAGAGTCAAAATCAACGGGAACAACAAACCGTTGCTGCAAATTACGTTTAGTAGATCCGGAGAGAACAGCCTGCAGGTTTTGGA
This sequence comes from Rhodophaea formosa, assembly GCA_963082605.1. Classification (NCBI taxonomy): domain Eukaryota; kingdom Metazoa; phylum Arthropoda; class Insecta; order Lepidoptera; family Pyralidae; genus Rhodophaea; species Rhodophaea formosa. The sequence goes on from OY720219.1 coordinate 14,883,882, forward strand.
CAAGTGTGTGAACGTGACGATTTGCGATCCGAGTCCGGGGCGCGAGAAGTTGAACGGCTCGATGGAGGACACGCTGGTTGGAGACGAAGGCCCCGCCTTGAAGAGATGCCAGGCTTTCAGTGCTATTCAGGTAACGTGACAGATATAATTAGGTATATTCATTATCATCAGGCCTTTGTTAGTCTCAAGTAGTCTCAACTGCAGGACGACCCTCTATACTACTACAGAGCCATATATAAGCCAGAGCAGTCAGAAGATTAGGCCTTATACTCTCCACGCTGGCCAGACGGTTTGGAGAGATCTCTTTGATGTTTATAAGCTTTGTTTAGCTTGTGATTCCTAAGTCGCCTTCTACGACATCCACGGGAAGATTTGGAGTGGTCCTGTCCTACTCTGCCGGGAACCACACGGCCTAATAAATATTAAACCTATTAGTAATCGGGGACCGAACCCGGTTCCTGTCGAGTCGCAGGTTGGCGTGTTATTCACTACGCCACGGAGGCCGTCGAACATGCTAGTAATAGCAATTACGTACAAAGCGCCATCTACCGGTGAATAGTATTATTATTCTATAGTATATTGTCTTTGTGTGTATTGCAGTCAGTGGAGGTATAAAAAGACACGATGAAATTGTCTTTGACCATGTCAAATATGTTGGTGGTGGATGTAGGTGGATAACGGAAATAGCGATGAGTTTGAGATCTTGCCATGGAGATGGCCAAATTCTGGTCTAGACTAGGGAAAAGTATAGCCATTTTGACTCGAGAAGAAGTTTGAGATTTTCATCTATTCCTTTGATGGCTCTATGATCTGCGTAGGATAAGTAACCTGAATTATCGTCCTTTAACGTCAATCAGATAGAAAAAAGAGTAATTAATTATTGTTTGTTTTTATTTTTCGTGGGAAAGGCAGAGGTTATTGATCTTCACTTGTAACGATCCTGAAATAAATATAATATCCATAAACTTGCACGAATATGTAATTGATATCTAAAGATTGGCAATCTGCCTACTTATAAATTATTTTTAGTTACCTAGCCGTGTTTCTCTATGGTAGTTAACTACGAATAGGTTTTGATTGATTGAAGCAAACTCTTTCACCAACTGTTGGTTATCTATCACGTGGCTGAATCATTTGGGCAATATATATGACTTTGTATGCTAATCTTCTATTTCACCTTTTCGCTTTGATCGCCAACGTCCATACCACATTGAAAACACCGGTTCTCGTCCGATCACCGAAGTTAAGCAACGTTGGGCGCAGTCAGTACTTGGATGGGTGACCGCCTGGGAACACTGCGTGATGTTGGCTTTTTGCCATTGTTCTCTTAGTTTCTTTCGCTTTTTAGTTTTTTATTTTATTTTAGATTTTGCCTTTTGAGAATTTCAAAATTACCAACTAGGATAATGTCAGTGGCGGATTTACCAATAGGCTAAGTAGGCTGGAGCCTAGGGCGGCAGATTAAGAGGAGCGGCAAATTAAGCACAAATAAAAAAAACTTATAATTATATGTATACACATTACGTTCGTAATCCATATATAAAAGATTACTATGAAATATAGGTACTTATGCGATCATGAATTTTAAAAATAGCAGCGTTTTACCTACCAATAAAACGCTTATTAAGCGATAACCTTATTTGAAACCTAATTAAACAACAATTGAGAGTAGCGAGCTTGACTTCCGGTAGCAGGTCGGCTATTTTACCGATTTTCCCTTACGACGTCGGCTAACTTCCGGTGGCCAGGTGGGGGGCATGTGGCGCCGCGCCACTGCTCTGAGCCTCATTGGATCTCGAAATTGATTCGCATAAGAAACACCTGGCAGTGATTGTGTATTAGGTTTCAAATAAGGTTATCGCTTAATAAGCGTTTTATTGGTAGGTAAAACGCTGCTATTAAGCTTATGAACCGTTATTTGAAACCTAATTAAACAACAATTGAGAGATTGTCTGTTATCGCCTGGTGTACCGGTTATAGCCAATAACATGATGGATATGATATTATGTGAAACTGAATAGTTAAATAAATCAGATGTGAAAATAAAATGCATGACAAGAGTGAGTTACAAGAAAGAATAGTAAAAATATTGAATAGGAAAAACGCGGACTTTATAAACCAAAACATTATCATATAAAAAATAAAAATTATTTGAATGATAATAAAGTAAACAAAGACTGAATTAATAAACACTTGTTTAAGTGTCAAATTCATTTACAACACAGATGGTATAGGTAAAGCTTAAATATCAAATTTATAATAATATAAATGGTAATGAGTACGAATAACTCGTACTATACCTGGCCAAAAATAAATGACGAAATTGAATATAAATTACATTCAGAACAATTATTATTTTTATAATAAAAATATTGTAAAACAGGATTTGCATCATATGACGTAGGTACTTTTCTTATTTCATCGAAGATCAATAATAACCGGACTACTTTCAATAAAAAAAGAAAAAGAAATCACCTGGAGGAAAGAACTTCAAAAACTCACTTAACAAATTGCAAGGTTTACCTTGCGGAAAATATTTATTTTTCTATAACCTTTTTATCATACAGCCTTGTTGTCACGTGCAATAAGTTTCAGTATACATGGTATAAAACCATTTGAATTGCATGTTCAAGTCCTATTACGTAGATATGGAAACAAATAGAATAATTTGTCAAAATTAGCCATGAGTAATTCTGTTCCATTTTCAAAATATATGACATATATGTACATTGGTTAGAATAAAGCCAAAAAGGTAATTTTAAAGTAAGGAAAATTGAGATGAACTTTGACCGTTTTAATCTTTATAAAGTAAAATATGCTGGTGCACCGCACTTAGCAAGATGATAGCCGTAATTAGGACAAAACAACTTCTTTCTGGCTAAAATATACCCAGAAGATTTGTAATACAAAGGCTATATGGTAGATACAAACAGCTCTCGCAACTGTATTGTCTTTGAGATGATAAAATGCAGAGGAATGACAAATATTTAATTTTTACACAAGAAAAAGTAAAACTAAACTTAAAGTAGTAAGTAAACTTTAAAAGAAAGTAATAAATTGAATTTTGACTAAAAATATCTTGCTTTTCTGTTGCTAGGCTGGAATAGTACGAGTCAACTTTACAGAGGCACAAACGGGAGACCGTTCATTAGTAAGATGAATAAATAGTCTTATCATTATTGATATTAAAAACAATCAAACCTGGTATTTTAAATACTTCGAATTTTGAAACAGGCAAAAAATATCACATAAACAATATACCTTGTTAAAGCAATATGATCTGGATTTTCATCCTAGTATAGGATTAAAGTTCGGATTTGAAAATCTAATTCGGATTGTTCCAATATTTAAACAAAAATAAAAGTTAGTGCGATATTATCATTTTAAGTGATAAATAGCGTCAAACACACCTTTTAATACCATTTTGGTAAGACTAAGGCCAGCTAAGAGTTCTTTTATAAATTCTTCAGTGAAGATTAGTAGAACCGTTTCAATTAAAGAAGCAAAAGAAAGCACGTTTAATAAGATTGTTATACGAACTTTTTTATTTATTGTAGTTTCTTTACGTACATTAAATAATTCAATAAACTCCAAATAGTGAGATTGCAATCAGATTTGCATTTACTGCTCAAATATATGTGGTCCAATAAAATATTTTATGTTGTCCAATAAATAAACTAATTAAAAAATAAATAAATTTCAAAATGTCAAATGCTGTTGTAAGCCTTAAACCGTGATAAAGCCTCAAAACTCAAACAGATTTAGACTAAAAGAAAATCGAAGATATGTATGTCTGCAGGCCCCGGGCCATGGGTGTCCAAAGCACTCCATCTGAGAATGCAACCGGAAAAACGCTCAGATGAGAGAGGAGTCGGGCAAACGATACAGGACAAACCAATCATCACTCAGCGAAGGGCCTGGATGAGATGTTAAGTAGCTAGTAGCTAAAGAAAATACCGAGAATTATTGCTTAACATGCATGTCTTTTAAATTTTATTCAACTTTTAAAAATATGGTAATCTGAAATAATCATAAAAATGTCTATGAATTTTTTTTTTTTTTTTTAGTATATTATTCAATAAACTGATACCAAACATTTTTGTAAGAAATATTACAACATAAAACCGACTTTGCCTTGTGAAATTAGAGCGCATCTTTAACCTGCCAAGCCCAAAAATAGCCTCTTGATATGACGAGGAGGCTAATCTACGACGAAAAGCTGCTAAAGTTTCCTTTAAAATATTCAAAATAATTTGACGAACCGTTATAATCACTGTCTGAGGTCGGTGAATAAAATAAGCAAGGTCAAAAGACGATCACTCTTTATCGACTTGCTATTGTTGCACATTATGAAATTAGGCAAAATGCTAGGAAAGAAGTATAATCTAATCTTTTTACTATTGTTGCACATTATGAAATTAGGCAAAATGCTAGGAAATGCTAGATTCTAAAGATAGAAAGGAGGCTTATAGTATGCAGTGGGCGTAGAAAGCTGATGATGATTATGTGTTATACGTTTGCATTAAATACTAGTGTAGCACATACCGTGCATTCCACTTATTCATACATTACGGTAAAGTGACCATAAAAAAAATCGGTAGTCAATTTTCATAGCTAGTGTCATAGTTTGAACATGAAAAATATCTGCGTCATTACATTATAGTGTAATCAGAAAAACTCGCCTGGCCGGTTCGACTTTGCAATGAAAGTTGGTAAAAGTCTTTCTTAGATCAAGACAATTATTTTTATACGATATTAATATAAAAATATTTCATTATCAATGAGATGGTGAAGGATAACTAAAAACAAGTTCGGTGCAAACTACGAGTACTTTCGTAGAACACTTTATTGTGAAACTCCAGCAGTGAATGTGTTAACCAGAGACTGCGTCTCTTGGGCAAAGTTTGCGATGTAGCTTTTATTTAAGTTCGTAAATCGTAACTGATTCAAGTGGCTAACTTAAACATTAATTTTATAATTTCTTGGGATACAGTTCAATTTACTGTGAAAGTTAATAACTAGCTAATACCGCAACAGGTCTGATCTGAGCCTCTGTGTTCAATTTAATGTTAGCATTATTCATAAGGAGCCAAATCTAGATCATACACATTTGGCTTCAAGTATAGCCCAAACGACTCTTAAATTCATAATTGACAACATTTTCAGCATTGGAAATACTGCTTGACCCGAGCCCATGAATTAAACTGAGCTTTCACATTAGTTTTATGATAAAAAAGCCCAAGTAAATAAACATGAAAAATGTAGTTACTTTAATAACTTCATGAATATATTCAAAGAGATCATTATTCGCGACGCAAAATGTCGCTCCACTTATTATAAAAAATATTCAATGTTATGGCATGAATGTCCGTAGACCCAGCGGGACCCTTTGCCTGATCTAATGAAGACCTATTTAGTCGACATATTATCGATTAATACTCATCGATTTGTATATGATTATATTTCTACCTCGACAGGTTCACTTGTAAAAAATAAAAAATTAAAATATTACAGTCAGCGGGGCCCTTATACTGATTGAAGCCTTTTTGATTATTTATATACATTTTTCAATAGCCTATTATTTCTACCTTCAGATTAGTATACTGTTATATTTACTATCTTATAAGATTTCCCCATAAAAAACCAATTTCATTTCTTCACTTCCAGCGGGGCCCTACTTAAATTAAAGGTGTACAGACTAATTAAATACATTTCCATGGAGCCTTTTATTTCTACCTTTTAAATAATATTTTGTAATAATTAAAAAATTAATAGTTTTCAAGAAATTGACGAGAAAAAAAATTAAGTTATCTCCCTATAAATATAAACATAGGGACAATTCATACATATTGAGATAGCTCCACAGGAGGTTGTGAGCTTGTGTCATATATAGGAAAGCAATTATTTGTATCTCCCTTGGAGTCACGGGTGTTACCCCGGTCCTTTGGAAGGCTTGCGTAGGGATATAGATCCAACACTTAGAGGCCCTTTGGAGAAGTTGATGTAATGTAGGTTTCCAGCCAGAAACAGTTCCTGGAAATACCAATGTATGATATGTTCTTGAACAGGTCTTGGCCAGAGGAGGAACTATTGCACTTTAAAAGGGAAATTAATGGGCTATGGGACTGAAATATGGGTGGATTTATGCTGGGTTATTGCAAAGGGTCGGACACCTGCCATAATCATGATAACTGACTACAAATAGCAGGTGGTGGCTTGCCGCCCACTAGATTTTTAATGGATGTCTACAAATGGCAGTAAATTGAACCACGAGTATTTTACATACCTACATATATACATCCTATCACGTCTTTATCCCTTGCGGGGTAGACAGAGCCCAAGGTCATAAAACCTACACGCCACGTTTAACATAGTAGTGGGCGTAAAGGTGGAAAACGGAATCAAAATAGTGATTGGTTGCTACCTGCTATTTGTAGTCAGTTATCATGATTATGGCAGGTGTCCGACCCTTTGCAATAACCCAGCATAAATCCACCCATATTTCAGTCCCATAGCCCATTAATTTCCCTTCCAAAGTGCAATAGTTCCTCCTCTGGCCAAGACCTGTTCAAGAACATATCATACATTGGTATTTCCAGGAACGGTTTTCTGGCTGGAAACCTACATTACATCAACTTCTCAAAAGGGCCTCTAAATGTTGGATCTATATCCCTACGCAAGCCTTCCAAAGGACCGGGGTAACACCCGTGGCTCCAAAGGAGATACAAATAATTGCTTTCCTATATATATGACACAAGCTCACAACCTCCTGTGGAGCTATCTCAATCTGTATGAATTGTCCCTATGTTTATATTTATAGGGAGATAACTAATTTTTTTTTTCTCGTCAATTTCTTGAAAACTATTAATTTTTTAATTATTACAAAATTTTATTTAAAAGGTAGAAATAAAAGGCTCCATGGAAATGTATTTAATTAGTCTGTACACCTTTAATTTAAGTAGGGCCCCGCTGGAAGTGAAGAAATGAAATTGGTTTTTTATGGGGAAATCTAATAAGATAGTAAATATAACAGTATACTAATCTGAAGGTAGAAATAATAGGCTATTGAAAAATGTATATAAATAATCAATAAGACTTCAATCAGTATAAGGGCCCCGCTGACTGTAATATTTTTATTTTTTATTTTTTACAAGTGAACCTATCGAGGTAGAAATGTAATCATATACAAATCGATGAGTATTAATCGATAATAATTCGACTAAATAAGTCTTCATTGGATCAGGCAAAGGGTCCCGCTGGGTCTACGGACATATGGCATGACTAGGCTTGCCCTGAGCCTGCGCATTAAGCTGAGCATACGCAACAGCTAATCAATTGCACTTAAATAAAATTGTTATACAACCAGAACGTAACTCCTCTTGATTCATCGCGATTGGCGAGTTTATTAGAGCTTTTGCTGCAGTTTTACTCATCATGAAATAGTTCTATTTACGTCATTCATAAAATAATCCGAAATTGCGACATGGCTAGGCTTGGCCTGAGCTCAAGCGTTCAGGTGTGCTTACGTAGCAGCTTTGTTTCAGCAAAATAAAAGTTTATATTAAGAACCAAAATGTATTTTATTTTTTACTTCACGTATTGCATGTCTATAATTAAAATAGACGCAATAGGCAGCATGACTAGGCTTGGGCCTGAGCCTGCACGTTCAGCTGAGCTTGCGCAGCAGCTTTATTTATTCGCAGTATGAATAATACAATGTTTTAGCATGACTGGGCATGACCCGAGCCTGCACGTTCAGCTGAGCTTGCACAGCAGCTTTATTTATTTGCACTATGAACAATACGATGTTCTGGCATGACTGGGCTTGACCCGAGCCTGCACGTTCAGCTGAGCTTGCGCAGCAGCTTTATAAATAATCCAATGTTCCAGCATGACTGGGCTTGACCCGAGTCTGCACGTTAAGCATAGCTAAGCTAACAGCATTATTTCGATAAGGTGGTCAAGGTATCACCCTATTATATAAAATTCACTTATGTATCAATTCTCTATTGCATACAAAGATTTTGTTCCTACAAAGAAATTAGTAAAAAGAAATAAACAAAATTGTCCACCGTAATCGACAATTGAATAAACTAGCAATTCAATGATAAGTTCACACTTCAACTTTTTAATGAATACTATTTTTAAATATACTTAATGAAATGTTTAGTTACCTTTAGGAACAAAATTAATATACGGAATTGATCTCCATATCCTCATCTCCTTGAGGGTAAGTGATATGAAAACAAAACAAAAAATCTTCGTAATCGAAAAGGATTTTCCGTTAATCCTTAAATGTTTTATTGAGTAGCTAAATAACTAGTTATATTATTCATTATGCAGCAAAGAACCAGTTTCATGAAGTGATATAAATGAAAATCATTCATATCTATATTAAGTTTTATTGTTAATCTTGTCAATCGCTTATTAACGTAAAATATTACGCAGTCTATGGCTGCACATTTTCTTGACATATAGTTAATCTTTATAAAGGCAACGGCCTTAACTCCAAAAAGGCTTAATAAGCAACGCCAACGTGTTAATATAATCTTGAATATCACTTACATGCTCTGCATAGCAACACTACATTCCTTGGTCTGGATAGTTTCTCAATTTATTCACTGACACAGTCACTTTAAATTATATAGGAATATAACAACTTAAGAATTCAACATTTAAATAGTACTGTTTGTTAATCAGATGGACTGTTAAATAACCAATATATAAGTAACGAACGATTTGCATCGTTAAAATCCTTTAAAAAAAATCCGTTATTATATTGAATTTTTGAATTCAAATAATAACATGTTTCAGGGAAAATCAGTAATCTGAAAAATAAAAAGCTGAAAAGCGAAAATAAGTAATAAAAATGTAAGTACGTGCACTTACCAATACAACCGACTGCTACGATAGTCAAGACGCCAATGAGGCTCAGAGCAGTGGCGCGGCGCCACATGCCCCCCACCTGGCCACCGGAAGTTAGCCGACGTCGTAAGGGAAAATCGGTAAAATAGCCGACCTGCTACCGGAAGTCAAGCTCGCTACTCTCAATTGTTGTTTAATTAGGTTTCAAATAACGGTTCATAAGCTTAATATTCCAATAGCGTTTTAATATTAATTTCAATTTAAATTTAGTAACTTTTACCCTAATTATAAAAATGATATTTTACGTTTTATATGTTTCAACATTTACATATTTATTTACTGCTAGGTACGTATGTATTTGCGTAGTAGTTTGCGAGAACAGAATTTGGAGCACATTTATCCAAACTTGGATATAGCACTTCGCATGTCTCTATGTACACCAGTAACAAATTGTTCAGGTGAGATTATGCTTTTCTTGCTTGAAACGGGTAACAAACTACTCTACTTAAAGTCAAGAAAAGCTTAACACTTTATCTCTTTTGTGCATAGAGTCAGAGAACTAATGAACAAGATTTCATACGACGATATAATTAATGATATGCGAATTTAAAATCTCGCAAAAAGATAATGTACAACTTATTTGATTTCATTGTCACCATTAACCGGATCGTTAAGAGCGTATACTAGCAGTATTTTTTCAATATGGTTTCCATACAAATGTATTTCTCTATTATCTCGCTGAAAACTGATTGTAGAGCCACAATTCTTTTTTCATAAAATCTAGTACTAAAATAGGAATGCCCCTATTTTTTATTTATTCCAAAAAAGCTGTTTTTGTACAATATTTTTTCTTTTAAACAGGTTTTGAGAATAAAGTAAAACATAGGGACATACCTATTTTAGTAATAGATTGTATGTAAAAAGAATTGTGCCTTTTGAAGCAGTTTTCAACGAGAAAATAGAGAAATACATTTGTATGGAAAACGCACTGCTAGTATACCCTCTTAACATGTTATTTAATAGAAATTGTTCGTATAGTTTTAAACTGTAAGTGCAATAAAACATATTTAACAAAAACAACGTTTACTGACTACACATTATTTTGTGTAAGCTGTGTTCATATGGTGTAGGTATTTTTAAGGCTTGCCTTTCCCCACCTTATGCTTAGTACATGCTGCTGTTTTTAGGTCAACAGTATACTTGTCACTACATAGCGGGTTGCAAAAATAATCTAGTAACAGACAGAAATATCACCTAGTTCACAATCATACTAATAACGGGAAAAACCGGCTAAGTGCGTGTCGGGCCACGCGCAGTATAGGGTTCCGTAGTTGCGAATGACAACTTTGAGTACACACTGTTTACACTCGCACCTCACAGTTTAACGACCAAAAACATCTAATGAAATTTTACATTTTCCAGTACATTTTATAAGTTGGTTGCCTATAACTTTTTAGTTTGTACTTAGTACTTAGCTCTGATAGTTTTCCTTTCAACTTCAGTATATATACTACTGCTGTAATTTTTTTCACGTATCTATATATAACCGTTTAGGAGATAGAGGGGGGGGACACGTACCTCTAACAAAAATTTGCACTTTAAAACCAAATATTTCGGAAACGGATCCCTAAATCGAAAAATGGTGTTCTCAACCTCACAATATTTTTCAAAGACCTTTTTAACGATACCCCACAAGATGGGTAAGTAGAGAAAAAAAAAATGACTCCCCCACTTTACTTGTATGGGAGCTACCAAAAAAAAAAATTTTTTTCAAGATTTTTTTCTACGACTTTTTTGCCGTGATTAATATACATACTCATACCAAATTACAGGTTTCTAGTACTTATGGTCTCTGAGTAAAACCGCGGACGGACAGACAGACAGACAGACAGACAGACAGACAGACAGACATGGCGAAACTATAAGGGTTCCTAGTTTACTACGGAACCCTAAAAAACCGATGTAATAAGGACGATAGAACACAAATCATGAAGTTGCAATTTCTGAATAAATGTAATTAATATGATTGTGAACTACGTATTGAATTTCAAAAAGTAGGGGCGGCAAGTTTGAATAGCCTACTAGCGACAATTTTGTAAATCCGCCACTGGATAATGTCCAGTTAAAAAAGTGTCAGATTATCATTTCAGTGGATGAACATCACAATTTTATTTGCAGGAAGCTAGAAGCACCGAGGACCTATACATAGATGACGACCTGTCCACGCAAATGCAAGAGAACTTCGGCGGCAAAGTGAAGCTGATCCCGCTGCACGGCTCGCTGCACGAGATCCTGTGCGAGCGCGAGGACGAGTGCTGCCTCATCAAGGTGAAGCAGGAGAACGGCTGCGACACCATCTACTTCCGCTGCGACAACTCCGACACCGAGTCGCGGGACGCCGTCGACGGCCGCGAGCACCGCGACACCGTCGTCTTCAAACGCAGCATCTCCCTCGTCGAAGAACGCATTCAACGCATCTTTCCCCGCGCGCAAACCCCGAGGAAACCCAAACCTAACGACTCCATCAGAATCCGACCCAAATCCGAAATATTCACACCGACCATTTCCAGAGAAACCCGCGCTCTGAGCAACAGCAGCCCCTCGTTAGTGACTCGTGATGATAAAAGTGATGAAGTGGAAGTGAATATTGAAAACGTTATGTGCTATCAAGATTCCTCGTCAGAGGAGTGCATCAAGTGCCAAGTGGAAAACGACGACTTTGAGATGTTGGAGAAGAAGATTGAAGAAGACATTGCTAATAGTACACTATCGTCGATGACTTGTGGCTGTTTGGAGAAGATCTCTGAGGAAAATCTGTCGGTCATTAATGAGGATCAGGCAGAGAAAAGTGATTACTGATATTTTTGAACAGACTACTATTAGAAAAGTCATGTTTATGGAAAAACCTTGCCTGGTAAGGTCGTCAGTTCAAAAATAAAAACGTTGGGAGTATTTTAACTAAATGGTGAAGACGATTTGTGAAGGAAAAACTTCTTGAGCACCATTGAATCGACCAAGGTTCGCGTCATCAAAAAGCACGACATGCTCGTAACGCGATGGCCCCTTGTTATGAGTTTTCACTTCTGCCGACAGTCCTTACAATCCACTATTTTTTACTTACCAGTAAAGGGTGGGTTGAGTTAAACACTGTTGATTTGCGTGTATAGCTCCTTTGTGCACTAACTACTTACTTCATTCATTGATCTGATCATTTATTACTTACACACGTACATAAACAGTGCTTTTAATTTTCTACACCTTATTGTGTTAGAGGGACCATTTATTGATTGATTTCGTCTGAAATTTGTGACTTGAGGAGTACCTATATCGACAATAGCACAACTTGGGTCTTGCAAAGTCAAAATGTTTTTTCTAAACAATTAGCATTGATTGCTAATCACGAGTTTGCATGACAATCTGACAAGTACAAAGTAATATGCATAATCATGTTGATTTTAACTAGACTATATTCCGTCCTTACTATCTTATTATGGCCAAAGAACACATTGTCAATTATGTCTTTGGAAGGTATTGTACTATTTTAACACATTTCATGAAAACTGTGACTACGCATTACAGACCTTAGAAAGGCATCTTGCGCGGGGCGCAATTCCTTTAGTATCTTATACAGAACCACCATATATGTACTGGTAGTCATTGGAGCTATGTGCCTTTTGATATTTGACATTTCCATAGAATCAGTAGCAAAGTAGTTTAGTTACTGGCTCAATCAAAATTTTAACATGTTTCAAACCTTGCCATTGCATTGTCACAACTCGCATTTAAAATTGAAACCCAAAGATTGTTATAGAAGTTTCTTTGCCTATTTTGTTTATTTTTTAGATGTTTAGAATTACGCAAAGGCTATGTGATTTCTAGATTAAGTGGCACGTTACATTCCACTGTTGTGATTTTTAGGTTAGTCTTACACCTTTAGAAGGTTCTTACAATACTCGCACTATTTTGTCTAAAGTCTCACGTTGATTTTATTATGTACACCTTGTTTCTACCGATTTTAATCATATATTTAGAAACCAAAGGTTTTGTGTTGCCTTATTGTTAGTATCTATTTTACTGTCATTTCATTTCTGTAAGTTTTTAAAGCTATATAAAGTTATATCTAGTTTCGAATTTTTAAAAATGAATCTTTTATTATTAGATGTGTAGTTGATTTTAGACTTATCGTTAAAATAAAACTTTGTACTTATTCATGATGTTTTATTTAAAAAACGTATATAAAATACAGCTTTTTGCATAAGTAGATATATAATTAAGTATTCTTATAGACACAGATGGCACTGGAGGTAATATTAAAAATATTTTGGTGTAGTTAGCGCAACAGATTAACAGTTTAATAAGTAATTTCTATCAGACTGTATTTTGTATATAATTCTAGTGCTTAGGTACATGATAATTTCTATATTCGGAAGACATTGCGATCCTTATGAACTATTTCGCACCTGTATAAATGCAACATTCATAATCCTGTAGCCGGATATTATATTAAAGATATCAAAGGAATTCGAAACAAGTCACAGTAGTTCATAATTGTCAAAAACGAAAACTGGTAATTGACTTTTTTAGTCTTATTCATAGGAAGTGGTAAATATATTTCCAATAAAAATTGAATCTTGTACCAAGATGGTCCAAAAAAAACTATTATTATTTAATATAGGTATCTACTGCTTTATAAAGGGTTAAACTAGTTTGACGGGTTTCAAATTCGTTTCTCTAATACTTATTCGACTTAAGAAATAACTTTGTGTACAAAACTGAACAGTATCTCAGAACTTAACACATGAATAACAATCAAGATTAATAGTATTTTTCAATACATTTGCTAATAATACGGTCCTTATGACATCGAAATCTGTATCGTAATGATGTATTTTACGGCACTTGTGCATTTTACTATACACCAATCACAACCGCTCGAGAAAATAAACCTGAGGAAATGTACCTGATTATTATAAATGTATTTTTACAAACTTCTTTAGTTCCTAACTTTTATAAATTCCTTATTTGCTGAACTTCAATCTGGTTTTAGTTTAAGGTAATCGCAAATGTATTGAAAAACGTCTTATGATACTCGTACGGTAAGCTGTCTATTATAGTCGTCAGTTTATTATAAGCATAATATCCAGCTTACCGTACTTGTATCATATCATATCCTAATATTATGCAACGGTTTTATAATAGGGGTTTTAAAAGGTGAGTGGCGCGGGTAGCGATATGAGCGAGCGAAGCGAGCGAATATCGCGGCCACGAGCTTTTATAACTTAATTATAAACCGTTGCATACAATATTTTTTCTACGACTTTCAAAAAATGCAAAACTACATTTTGAGTTTGACAACTAACTCGCGGGAAATGTAATATGACAAAATTATGTGTCTATACCTTCTTTTTTTAATTGATGTTCACTTGACTTGAAAAAAACCTTTTTTTGCAATCACGAAATCTAGGTCTAATAGTCTGTGGCTGCTAGCCGTATCATAATAGCGACATTATAGTACGGCTGCGCCGTACTATTATGGAGAATTGAGTATAGACTTATTACGGATGTTCTTGTGTTTGTGTTCTTGATCATATAAATGACAGATAAAAGTACAGGAGTAGAAAAAAAATAACATGTTTGTTTTTGTCACCGTTGATAAAACACGTAGTCTTTCAAGGTAACAGCGTGCTATCCAAAGTGCCGTTAAAAATAACCAGTCGTTCACAACAAACCCACACTCACTATTTAAGGATTTTTTGGATACATTTCATACAGTTTTCCGTGCTTTTTACTGTTGAAAGAGCACTTTTGTATCGCAATCTAAGAATGTCCAAATTTAGCAGTAGAAGCAGTATTGGTAAATTGAAACTACAACATTAACGATTTTTGACTTTACCAGTAGTAATAATTACAACATCATCATCATCATCAGGTCTTTTTTAGTCTCCACTGCAGGAGCATGACCCTCTCTGTACTACCAGAGCCATAATTAGCCAGGGAAGTCAGAGGATTTGGCCTACACTCTCCACGCTGGCCAGACGGGTTAAAGAGGTCTCTTTGATGTTCATAAGCTTTGTTTAGCTAGTATTTCTTAAGTCGCCTTCTACGACATCCTCGGGAAGACTTGGAGTGGCCTTATTCTACTCTGCCGGGAACCACACGGCCTTAATTACAACAAAATATTAAAAAAGGAAATCTTGTCAATGCTTTATATAAAGATGCAGCCAATCTTAAACAACACCAATGCGTTAACTTTATCGATGACAAATTTATCAAGCGATTTGCTACCTATCGGTAGTATGCGACATTATTTTAATCAAGTAATTTACCAGTGCATTATCTAAATAGACACCAGCTAACGCCAAAAGTTGGCACTTGGCGTCAACTGGTGTTTATCTTAAATTATCAAATGAATAATTATACCAAAATACTACAAGTAATTTACTAGATGAATGAGGGGCAGTGGTTCAACTGCTCTGTTCAACCAGTTGGACAATGGGTCTTGAATAGGGACAGTTTAGAAAGTTGGACAACTTTAAAAATAGTTGGACCATTGTACACGATCGATTTTTCAAATTTGATAGGATAGGATGGGTGCGCTAGTCAGGTGTTTCGCCATACAAATTCTGTAGGGTGATGACTCCGTTGTTCGGTATCGTCTGTTTAAAGTTTTTAACTCTATCGATTTGTTTTGTCGTTATCTATGCTTGTATGGAATCATAATTGTAAAATTATAAGTACTTTAAAAGTTATGAGTCTCAAAACATTCAGTTTTAACACGTAATTTTAACGCAACTTTGGGCACAATTAAATACCGAAAGGAGTATAAAATCTCTAAAACAAAATTCATACAAGCATAGTTTGGTTATTAAAAAATATAAATTATTTTACTTTTAATAAAAACATTCAGCTGTTTTATCACAAGAACACTTCTCCCAAACGCATACTCGCGAATTTTTAGACGACGAATATTTAGATTTTTAACAATATTTGTGTTTGCACACACTAGACTGTTGTTCCGATGTGCTTATACATCAGTGTGAATAGTTCCGCACTGTTCAAAACCGAGTCTATCCCTTTCTCAGCGAAATAGCACGCATTTTAGCCACGTGCGCTGACGAGTTCGAGTTCCCGACTAGCGCATCCTTAATGTCGCATATCACAACGCCTAACTAGGCGATCGCTGTTCTAGGTCTGCGGGGTAGAAGGATTTATAACTATGTTCACTCTTACCAATACCTCTCCTAACATATAACAATCATAACTTAAGAATTCTTTTCCGTAACCTTGACGACGACAGCCTTGACCTCAGTGTAGTTGGTCAACCCATACTCTCCGTTCTCGCGGCCGATGCCCGACTGCTTGAACCCGCCGAAGGGCACCTGGTTGCCGAACGCGTTGTAGTCGTTCACCCACACGGTGCCTGCGCGGATCGCCTGGAAAACGCCAGTAATAGTTAAGGCCTTACATCAATACTACAGGGTCCACTTTGTTTTGTTTTTCGTGCGTGTAACTGGCCAGGATTTTTCAAGCTGCCTAAAGGCATCTGACATAGCTTAACGACTGCCATCAATGATGACAGCCGGGACCTACGGCTTAACGTGCCATACGAAGCACGGAGGAGCTCAAGGGTCCAGTGTTTGGCCATGTATACTAATATTATAAAGAGGAATAAATAGGCTTCGAAACTACCCGCTGTATTTTCACCTATAGCTAATTTATATGCGGATGACATAGGAATTTACGCGGACAAAGTCGCGGGAAATTGCTAGATTGAAATGATTTGAAAAAAAAACGGACTTAAATTAAAAATTTTGTTTTACGCCGCCCTAGACACTTAACCCTTCTAACTATTTTATGAACGAATGTTTACAATTTAAAGTTAGAACGTGAAGCTTATGTCACTCAGCATTTTAGCACAGAATTAATAATAGTACTAACGTACAGAACGGAAACTCGCAGCGTCCCTCACAACCTAGCTTCCCCGCACCTCACCCCCGTTATTACGCGGGCTTTACTGGCATTCAAACAGGGTTAGCTTAGCACGTTTCGCCACGCGTTGCATTGAAGTTAGTCTTGAATTCGCGAGTTTCACGACGCCATTGACGATGAGATGTAAACAAACGTTTTTATTTAATTTATTCATATTTACCGTATTTTTTGACGCCGAATACGTTAGATATTTTATTACAAGTAGTGATTTTATATTTAGTGTGTCATAACATAAAATAACCTAAAACAGTGGTAAATGGAAAATGGACATAAACTAAGGAAATACCTATTTGTGAAGTGATATTTGTTTTAGATATTTTATGCTTTTGTGAATAAGACCTTACATCTACTAGAGAATATTTATATACCTATGTCACTATGTCATAGTGTTGTGTTTGCTGTACCAGTTGTAGCATACAAATGAGAGTAATGACATACGAGTGAGATCAACAAATACATTTTATGCTTGTAAGCAGTGTCACTTATTTATTATCCAGATTCATAATAGGTAAGTCCCAAAATATAAACTTAGATAAAATAATCACAAATCTTCTAAAATGGAAAGATATACTCGTAAATAATGACATCGGTAGTAGGTACCTACTTATATTCATTCGACGAGGTGCCGACCCTGATTGTCGAACTCACACATTGACGCAGTGCACGGATATAAAGTTTTGTTTGTGTTAGTCCTAGGCATAAATATTGCGACGCTTGTATGGAGCGCCATACCTGTGATTTTAGTCAAAAACGGCCACTTTTGAAAAGAAGGAAAAGAAACACAAAATTAATTTACTATAGCTTTTTTTTTGTTTTTTTTTTTTTTGTTTTTAACTTTTCCTTTATTTTCCCAACTCTATTCCTTTGTTTTCTTTTTTAAAACACGTCGGCTGAGTACCTTGATATAACAGCGCGATACCATCTCCTGCAGCGACGAGAACTTTATGAGCTGAATGTAGACATACCTGTACCAAGTAGTTGACCTTGTCGAGGTCCTTGGAAAAGACGGCGGCGGCCAGCCCGTAGTCAGTGTCGTTGGCGCGCGATACCACCTCATCCAGAGAGGAAAACTTTATAAGCTGCTGCACCGGCCCGAAGATCTGCAACCACAACAATACTATGCTAATACAAATTCAAAAATATTTCTTTAACATTACGAACATTTATTGTTTGTTTTTCGTGTGTGTAAGTGGCCAACACTGATGTCAGATTATTAATTGTCATATATATGTCGCAGTCATCTGGTTGAATCTGCTATTTGATTGAATGACTAGCGCGTTCATTGAATGACCACGTTTAATTGAATGACTAGGCCGAACGTTGATTAAACAAGCGTCGGTCAACGTTTAGCGGATTGTAACATAGCCCTTTGAAAAGAGCAGACATAGAATCAGTCAGGTGATTCAAATTTAGTTCATTTTTTTCCCACTGCGGCACTAGTAGTCACCAAAACAAATATCGCGTCAAACAGCTCGCACAGATGGCACGGTGTTGATATTTGTTCGATTAAATTTACTTAAAAGTGCGTTATTTGTAATAAAATAGTATGATATCATGGATTTACCTTTTATTACGCCGCCGCCGGCTACTTTAAAAACTAAGAAAATATTGCAAAAATATGAGATTAAATAAAGCTTTCGAAATCATGCTACCACCAAATATTACAAAGTCAGCTAAGATTCAACGACTTCGCTTAATGACGTTCATTCAGTCAAGATGTTGAATGTTACATTCAACGACTTGACGACTTGTCCTTTAGTCATTCAGTTAAACGTGGTCATTCAATGAACGCGCTAGTCATTCAATCAAATAGCAGATTCAACGCGACATAATATACAACATATTATTGAAAAAGCGCGAAACTTCAGAAACCCCAAATTTTTATTAAGAATTAAATTATTAATGTTCGCGGATTTTTTTGTTTTCTTGTGTGTTGCGAATTAAAAAGTCTGTGGTAAATACGCGCGATCTAGGGCAACGTTGACGCTGCGCGTGCCATGATCAAACGGCGTAATAAAAATATTTTTTTATTAAATACCAATTGACTCTTATTTCCTGTGGAATCGATTCTACTCTCGATTCTGAACAAACTAATTGCAGGTTTTGCGCTTTTTAGGGTTCCGTAGTAAACTAGGAACCCTCAGTTTCGCCATGTCTGTCTGTCTGTTTGTCCGTCCGCGGTTTTACTCAGAGACTATAAGAACTAGAAAGCTGTAATTTGGTATTGGTATGTATATTAATAATGGCAAAAAAGTGGTAGAAAAAATATAGAAAAATATTTTTTTTATGGTAGCTCCCATACAAGTAAAGAGAGAGTAATATTTTTTTTCTATACAAACCCATCATTTTTGCTATTGTTAAATAGGTCTTTAAAAAATATTAGGATCCGTCCGGATCCGTTTCTGAAATATTTGGTTTTAATGTGCAAATTGTTAGAGGTAAGTGCCCTCCTCCCTCTATCTGCTAATTTGTTTAAACATATTCATTTATTTAAACTTGCACATCACTATGGCAGTAAACAGCTGTAAGGTCGAAATCCTACGGCAACGCACACTAGCATCCATTTCCCACCTCCTGTTTTTACTCCTGATATTTAAAAATATTAAATTCAATGTTGAGTTCCCGATATTTTTTTCCATAAGTGAGTATTTATTTCTGTGTATTTTCATTATTTTGTAATGTTGTTGATTGTTGTCACATTACAAATTCATGAAAATGGACACGTCCTTGAAACTTGGTTTATTTACAATATCCTAACTTTACACTAAAGGGGAGGGATTTAGAAGGATTACCTCTGCGTAAGAGAGGGTTATTTGATGTATCTCTACGATATCGGGTCAGAAATGAAAGATCCATAAAAGAACACTGACCAAAGTTAATGAAATTTATCGGATTGATTCTTACAGTTCTCGACAAGTTACTAGGAAAAAAACCTTGATAGTACCATGATACACTTTTATTTACATAAAGAAATTATAAGGCGTTTGAGACGTGTTTAATTATCTTAGCTTCAATAAAATGAATAATAGGCCTTGGAAAAATAATATTGTTGGTTTTTAAAGCAATTTTCCAAACGAACCCTGAAAAATACGTTACTTTTCTCTGCTCCTGGTAGAAAAATGATAATTTGTAACATAGGTTCTGCATATTTTTTATTGTTTTTCTATTTCAAAGTAATTGGTATTTCGTGTAAAAGATAAGAAGACGAACTAAAATCGTATCATGAAGAATCATAAATAGTGTGATCCTATTTTTAAAATCAATAATTTAAAAATAGTTAATTAAGTACTTTATTATTTTTTCTCGAAGTCACAAACGCTGACTTGAATTGGAACTAATTACAGTACTACCACTTTAAACAGTTACGCCGATGTACTTGCGCAGAAAGCGAAACTTTTGCTTCGCGCGAAATTAACCGTCTGCTATTGGTTCGTTTATTTATTTCAATGTAAACTGTAAACAATGCGTGTGTAATGTCATTGACCGTTAGGGTAAACTATCTAGTCAAAAAATTTAAGTGTTATTTTTAACTCTTTTATCTTGTGTTAATTTAGGTATCCAAATATAAAACTTTGACGTTAAGAACCGCATTGAAATCCATCCATCATTTATGAGATACCATGCCACAGACAGACATTGGGATCAAACTTGCAAGTTGCAAGTTTGATCCCAATGTCTGTTTGTGGCTTGTAACGTGGATAAAAATAAAATTAAAAACACCCGAATAATAAAAAATCAAGGGTCAAACTACGAAAACCTACCCGGAATTTATGAATAAGAAAGAGGTTAAATTTCTTTCAGTCAGAAATAAACAAAACAGAACCCTAATTTGCTAAAACGGGCAGGCAAGACTAGAGTCTTTATCTAACGTACTTAAATTTGACTAATCCCAGGGCTATGATGTGATTTGAGAGTGTGTGCATACGCAGCTAATGGGTTTAAATTGGCCTACGTAATGCCTAGCTCCACCCATAGGCGCCGGCCGACGCCCAACAGACATGTGACACCCCTTTTTGCATGTAGGGTAGCTGTCCCAGTTTTTGACCCCATGGTCAATTATTTAATTTATTAACTTTATGTCCTACATCCATAAAATATTTGTTTTTCATGTGAACTTTTCATTGTTTAATAGTTGTCATTGAATAATAAGAATACGAGATGTTTATGTAAATGTGACCCCAATCTAAGCTGTAAAACCACCCAGGGTTATTTGCGCTGCGCTGACCACACATTGATGATAATAATACTTAAACTTAGAATATTTTTATCATGTAATTCGAACAAATTTTTTTTGAAATACGTAAATTTAGCTTTGTATGTGTTTTACATATGAAAATACTGTTAATAATCTTCCCAGTATTTACTAAGTATAGAACATTAAAAGAAAGTGACAAAACATGTTTGTGCTAAAATAGGTTTATTACTCGTTTCTTAATTTAGCAGCCGGAGCATTCTGTTTTTTCTTTTTTTGGAAACAAAAGTTGCTAGAACATTGACTTTTTTTAATAGGAGTGATCGTAATATTTAATACTCATCACATGGCCTACTATGGGTGTATTTACCCTGTACTAGGACGCCAGAATAGGCAAATGATAAATTTTCGGTATTCATTCATCCATCAGTCGTTCGCTATCAGTCTTCGTAACAATTTCGTGATTAGTTTTGTGTTTCCACTTTTTCGTTTCTTAGTTCGCTATTGTCTTATAGCAATTCCGAATATTACGAAATGATGCTTTGTGTCGGTCGGATGGGCCATCGCCAGCACTCAACTGGATCTTTTCACGCGCCAGTGCCAACTGGTCGCGCTACTTTGCGTTACAGCGTTTCATGGGAGTTTGCTTCGAAAGTGATATGGACCGATGAAGCTTCATTCACAAGAGCTGGAATAAGTAATATTCATAACGAGCATTATTGGTCTCATACCAACCCACATGTGTTTACTGAATCGTCATTCCAGCACCAGTGGCGGATAAATGTGTGGGTTGGAAGAGTCGCAAGGAGGACGTATCGCATGGCCACCGCGGTCCCCAGATCTCACACCGCTTGATTTCTTTTTGTGAGGATACATCAAAAATAAAGTGTATTCTGTGGAGTGCCATACGAGCGAGGAGATGGAAGCCCGAATCAAAACCGCATTCGCTACGGTGACACCAGAAATTCTTCATAATGTCCATGTACCGGCGAGCTGGCTTGTGCATTCAAGAAGAAAGTCACCATTTTGAACCCTTACTTTGAATGGTAATTTGCTCAATTTCTCTTAAATGGTAGGTATGTAGGTACTAACTGCCTGGCCACGGGACATTCGCCGTGGCGAATTTTCGCGCGGCGCGAACGACGAGTCGACCGGCGAGTGAAACAAGAGAATAAAAAAGTATCGAGCATGCCACGCGCACCGGCGACTGGCGACGCGACCGACGAAATGTATCAGGCGAATCGCGCGGGCGACCAACGGCGCGGCGGGCGAGTGAAACAAAATCGTAAATCTGTTCGGCGCATGCCACGGGGTCGAGGCGGCAGTCGCGGCGAATAGTACAAGGAACAAATGTTTTTAGTTGGTTTTGAATGGATGCCGAAATTTTATCGCGGATATAATGAGCTTGGCCAGCTACCTACCTATATGGAATTTTAAATTAAATTTAAAACAAGTAATAATTTAAAAAACAAAAAACCCGCCTGCATGGATAACTACAATTAATTATTTTTATTTCCTCACATTATGGCTTCAAACAGCCGCTATATTGTTTTTTTTATATTTCACCTACCAAAGAACACTCGGGCTATTAAGACAAATCTAACGATACCTCAAATGTGAAAATCCATTCAACGGTTCTAGAGATACAAGGTAATAAAGAATATTACATACATACAAGATACGCGCTAAACACATAACCCTCCTGGCAGTCGGGTAAAAATTTAAAATACCGATTATAGAAAAACATTGTCCGCACTGACTCTTTCTCATCGACTTTAAAAAAGAAGGTTTTTGATCGACCCGTTTGTATTTAATTTACTATTATTTTAGCTTCTAACACGTGTGCCAAATTTCACATGGTTTTGTATTGTTTGTATGTTTTTGAATGATTTAGTATGATTTTGTATGTTTTCGTACATTTTGTATGTCTATGTATGCTTTGTATGTTTCGTATGATTTTGTATGTTTGTCCATGCATATCTCGGAACTATAAGTCAGATTGTTGAAATTATTTTTTGCGGTAGGTACTGCAAGTTTCATCAAAATCGGTTCAGTTGTTTTTGAAATAGATTATGTGTACGAGAGAAAAATTGAAGTCGGTTTTTTTTAATACTTTTTGTCTCCAATTCTAGTTGAATATTTTCATTCGATTGTTCTCGAAATAAAATTTTTGGTAGGTACATTCTGTATTTTTTGTACTTCTTGTGAAATTCTCCATTTACCTATACTCCGACTTCTATTCAAATCATGTACTCCACAATCTCTTCAAAAAAATGTCTACTTTCTAAGCCAAATCGAGATAACTTTGATAAAGACATTAGGCTCTCAGATCTCCGTCTATTCTGGTCGCCGCGGCGAACGCGACTGCCCCGTGGCATGCAAATCGCGCCGCACAATTAGTCGCTTCGCCCGTCGTGCCGTCGTTCGCGTCGCCCGTTATGAACAAAAAGAAAAGACGTAGGTACTTATTTGTTTCGTTAATTGAAATTGGCCTTTTTTTACCTATTTTGTACCTACCTATTTATCTTGCTTGAATTTGTTTTATGCGAATTTTTTTCACGCCATTCTTCTTTTAAAGCAAAATTATTCTTATCAGCTATGTTAAGGGGGAACACTAGGCACAGTAGCGACGCCAATCATTTTATTCCTAATACTTTACAAATAGAAAGGAATTCAAGAATATAAACAATACAAGCCTTATTAAATAACCTGAAGTATTTTTTGAATCATGTTTATTACTATCGGAATCAGTGAGAATTATGAGAATCTGATTACCGCCAAAAACGGCCGTTTTTGGCGGTTATCACTTTTTCTCTCAATGACTGATTCTCATAATATCAAAACATGATTCCAAAAATACTTCAGGTTATTTACTAAGGCTTGTATTGTTTATATTCTTGAATTTCTTTCTATTTGTAAAGTATTAGGAATAAAATGATTGGCGTCGCTACTGTGCCTAGTGTTCCCCCTTAATAAGACCTAATTTTTTTGTTTCAAAATATTCAACAAACATTAGCCGCCCCGTGGGCCGTGCCGCGATCTTTGTCGGCGTGACAAATAAGCCGACAAAGCGGCTGCCGCGAGAGCTAATGCAATGTTACCAGGAGAATGTGGCTAGTGAGGAGTTACTGTTATGGTGTACACCGATAGTGACTTAGGGTGTGTAATGTTTTGATAAAAGATGTTGACCTCAACTAGTGATTGCCACATTTGTTTACATACAAATAATAATAGTTGATTTCACATACATTTTTGGATGTGTAAATTTTAACGTGAAATTTCGTAGGAAGAATATGTGAAAGGTATAGTATTGACCCACTTCATATGATCATAGCTTTTCTGTTACGCCCTGTATATGGATACGTGAAAAAAATTACAGCAGTAGTACTATGCTACTATATGTATATACTGATATATACTGAAGTTGAAAGGAAAACTATCAGAGCTAAGTACTTAGTACAAAATAAAAAGTTATAGGCAACCAACTTATAAAATGTACTCGAAAATGTAAAATTTCGATCAATTTTCATTGTTTGATGTTTTTGGTCCGTAAACTGTGAGGATTATTAATTCTGTGCTGTGATGTGCGAGTGTGAACAATGTGAACTCAAAGTTGTCATTCGCAACTACGGAAGCCTAAACTGCGCGTGGCCCGACACACCCTTGGCCGGTTTTTTATTTATACGTTGCATATAATTTTACAACCGAAAAATTGTTGAATCAGAAAGATACCGAACTGTAAGCGACCGTATTCATTATCAACGTTTAGTATCTTCTGGTATAGTTCATACTTGGAACGCTCTTAATCCGAGCTTTGTTTGAAGGCACATTACGCCGTCGCTCCCCAGCTGAAATCACTAGTAGGGCTTGGCTTAGCTTGTTTTTGATGACATGGGGGACGGGCTGGTTGACGTGGTGATGACATAAGCAACATTTCGCAAAATACACTAACATTTTTTGTGGAAATGATACCAATGTTTACGTAAGCTTAGGGGGAGGGGGGAAGAACTTTGTTTACTTATGCTGACAAGAGGGGGGAGGGGAACTTGAATGACCCCAAGGCAATAAAAATTTAAGTAAATAGTTAAACATCCAAGACCCAGGTCAATCTGAAAAAGACTGACTGACTGGGGATCGAACCCGGGATAATCCGAGTCGCAGGTAGGCGTGTTAACCGATGCGCCACGGAGCTCGTATCATAAATTCATAATGTATCAATGATATTTTTGAATCCGAGTAATTTCATAAACTGCACTACGAATATAAGATATTATGCTAATATCAAACATTCAAAAAAATACATAAATCCGATCAAGAGGGGTTATGTCCTATTATGACGAGGGTTATGACGAGCTCCGTGGCGCGGCGGTCAACACGCCTGCCTTTTTTTTTTTTTTTTTTATGTCATAGGACGGCAAACGAGCAAGTGGGTCACCTGATGGGAAGTGATCACCGCTGCCCATGGACAACTGCAACACCAGGGGTGTCACAGGAGCGTTGCCGGCCTTCCTCCCCAGAGGGGAGAGGGAGATGGGCCTCCGGCTCTCTCACTCACCGAACGAAGCATAGTAGCGGTAAAGCTACTACTCAAACGTCGATTTTCTGTGAGAGTGTGGTACTTCCCCGGACGAGCCGGCCCATTCATGCTACTAGCAAAAGTGATTTTCGCCGGTAGCGAGGCTCTACCACAACTGAAAACTGCCTGCGACACGGATGGTCCGGGTTCGATTCCCGGTCAGGTCAAGATGGAAAGTGATCTTTTTCAGATTGACCTCGGTCTTGGATGTTTATCTATATAAGTATCTATTATAAAATATAGTATCGTTGAGTTAGTATCCCATAACACAAGTCTCGAACTTACTTTGGGGCTAGCTCAATCTGTCTGAGTTGTCCCTATATATTTAAATATTTATTATTATTATAAAAAAATATCTCTGCTTTTATATTACGGATTTTAAACCGCTCTCATTCATGAGCTCACAGTAAAGTTTAGCCAGCCAACCATGGTAAAGTCGTTAGTCACGGTCAATTAAATTTAAACGAATTGATCATTCAACTAATATTTAATTTATTCGCCAGCTGTACAAAGACCCACCAAATCATATAATATGTATTGTGATATGTGTTTGTCTTTTGAGCAATTGTTTAACATATAATCCTCTTCGTGAATAAGAAGTAGACTCATTTATTCATATTTTGTTAGGTTTAGAATCAGTTAGGCTATATAATACTTATGTACATTGTATATTATGTAGCCTAAAGTTCCTCTTCCAGGGAGAAGAGAAAAATCAGTAAATGTTTCTCTTCTCGTGAAGATCGTATTAGCGGTCGAAGGAATTTTCGAATAAGCTCAGTATTCCAGGCATCTTGTTAAATTTTATTGCTGTAGAGTTTGTTTACCCCGTAAAGTATCGCCTCCACGAGCGAAAGAATCGCGACGATTTTATCGTCGTGCCACTTATTTCCATACATTCCTTTAGCATGTGTCTTCACTGGGCGATGGTATCGCCGTGATGCGACGATCGGCAGAGTGTAAGCGAATGGCAATTGTATCGCCCGATGGCCTATTGGTGAGTATTATTAGCGCTTTCGCATGTTAAGCTATCCCGGGCGCAGTCCCTACTTGGATTACTTGGATGAGTGGCCGCAAGTGGCATAAAAATATATGGAGCTCCTCCGTGCTTCGGAAGGCATATTAAGCCGTTGGTTCCAGCTGTCATCATTGATGGCAGTCGTTAAGCTATTTTAGATGCCTTTAGACAGCTTGAAAAATGTGACACCAGTGTTGGCCACTATACACACGAAAAACAAAATAAACAATCGTATTGCGTACTGAATAGAAGACTAAGTAATATCAGATAGGAGCGTGGACTCGCTTAATCAAGACCCCGTATGTAACAAAATGAAAGTCATAGTATTCACCTCGGTCCTGGCGATGTCCATGTCGTCGGTGACGTCGGCGAAGACGGTGGGCTGCACGAAGTAGCCGACGTCCCCCGCGCGCCCGCCCCCCGCCACGCAGCGCGCGCCCTGCTTCTTGCCGCTCTCGATCAGTTGTAAGATCTTCGTGTGTTGCTCGCGGTCGATCTGCGACAACGAGTGTAAAAATCAAGCAACTTATAAATATAAATAAATATGTACGGACAAATCACACACATTGAGCTAGCCCCAAAGCAAGTACTTAGTATACCTTGTATTACGGTATACTTACTATATTTTATAACAAATACATATATAGATAAACATCCAAGACCCAGGTTAATATGAAAAAGATCATTTTTCATATCGACCTTACCGGGGATCGAACCCGAGACCATCCGTGTCGCAGGCAGGCGTGTTGACCGCTGCGCCACGGAGCTCGTCAAAATAACCTTATTATATTGATACAATCTAAATCAAACTTTATATATTTGGCTCCGGAAGTACAGAAAGGGTCGTGCTTCTGCAGTGGAGACAAGAAAGACCTGATGATGATGATGATGCTGAAATCAAACTATTAAGCGAGCTGCGCAGAACGTGCCCCGCCTCCCCGCGCGCGCCCCGCGCCGACCTAATATTGTATTCTGCGCATCGCCTCGCGCGATGTTTGGAGCCACCATAAAGTTTGATTTAGACTATAGAAGGAGTAGGGGCTCATGACACAACAGGCCGTTTAAAGTGTATCGGTCGGTGACGTCACGCAGGACTTAAACAGGCTATATCATTATCAATTTACCAGACAGATTAATTATTTTAAAAATATTTTTTAAAGAAAACTTCATATTAGTGGAGGAATACATTGTTAAATTGAACAATCCCTAATGCCAGTATCTCATAAACTCACCTGTGGTCCAGACTCGACGTCAGGCCTGAAGGGGTCGCCGACCACGCGTCGCTTGGCGCGCTCGGCTGATAGCTCCACGAACTTGTCGTAGATTTTGTCTTCCACGAATGTTCGCGAGCCTGGGAAATTATTCATCATCACCATCAGGCCTTTGTTAGTTTCCACTCATCATCATCATCATTTCGTGTAGGTGACACGGTCAGTCGACTATGCACACCCTGGTGCCAGAGTTCTTTGGAACCGCCTGTCGGCCTCTGACGTGGTTAATTTAACGACTACCAGATGGCAGCCGGGACCAACGGCTTAACGTGCCTTCCGAAGCACGGAATCATCTTTCTTATCAGACAATGAGGAGATTCATGCCTGCAATGTCCTAACCAAACTGGAAACAACTTAACAAAGTATACTTCCCGTGGGAATCGAACCCACGGCCCCCGGGTCAATAAGCTTAACCACTGGACCACAGAGGCTGGTAGTTTCCACTGCATGAACACGACCCACTCCATACTACCAGATCTATATATTAACCACAGCAGTCAGAAGATTTGTCCTAAATCCTCCACTCTAGCCAAACGGGTTGGAGAAGTCTCTTTGATGTAAATTTAGCTTGTATTTTCAAAGTCGCTTTCTACGACATCCACGGGAAGACTTGAAGTGGTCCTATTCTACTGTGCCGGGAACCACACGGCAGTAAAGTAGACACAGGCTTATTTTGTTTCTTATTTATTACTGACGAATATTATCTATTACATTTTAACAAGTTGCCTGGCTTTTGACCATAGATATCAGAATATTTACTCTCTGTGCTTTTGACGCAGCATATGTATTAAGTGCCATCTAAAGATTCGCAGATCAATCAAGAACAACGTTTTAACTTTCAAACTTTAACAGGTTGTTCTATATCATTTCAAAGTTCGATCGCTTAAATCAAAAACTCTCTATTGAGACAAGCCGTACGTACCAAATTCTGAAGCGTTCAAAGGGAGCTAATCAACACCGTTGTGCTCAGCTCACATCTAAAATCTGTACCGTGAAGAGGTCGTTCGTCGAGGGCACGTCTACCTCAGTTTATACAGAAGTCTTTGACCACATCACACTGACTCATTTCTTTAATTAACGAAACTATAGCACATGACACTCACCAGCCGTGCAGCACTGGCCCATGTTGTAGAACAGCGCCGTGTGCGCCGCCTCCACCGCCGTCTCGAGGTCCACGTCTCCCAGGATGATGTTGGGGGACTTCCCGCCCAACTCCAGTGTGATACGCTTTAGAGTACCGGCCGCGCCGCGCTGGATTAGCTTACCTACCTCCGTAGATCCTGCAAAAAGATCAAGGGATAATCAACCCCTTTGTGGCGTAAGCACTAATGAGTGCTTTATGAAATAGTGTCGCGGTTTGAGATAAAACTTATTTTTAATATATATTTGCTATTAATATGGTCACACTCGCCGTACTTGCATCGTTATATATTATTCCCGATTTTCTCTATCCCGAATCAATCCTAACGTATGTTTTTCTTTCTTGTAAATTATTTATTAAATTTTATGTTTTCTCATCGAAATAAATGATTAAAGATATTAAAAGAAAGACTTCAAAATATAGTGTGTGCATGGATTACGTAGATTGAAGGAAGCATTTATCTTACAGGAAACAATATATTGTTATGGAATATGTGATCATACATGATATACACGCTTTTGTTTTAGAGGGGTGAAGAAATCAAACTTGTCACCACAGAACACATAAAGTTGTCACTTTGGTCCACAATTTCTGCTATCTCAAATATAGTCGTATCACACTATTAGGTATTTATTTAACAAATTAACATAGCGTCACTAACTTGCTATTAGAATGCAGTTTCCTACACCTTAATCGACAATAGTAGGTAAATCTACCGCAATTCCTTTGCTTAAACACCATAAGTTACATTAGTTACATTTTTCATTACTCTTTTTATTACCGACGTTGGCACGACATTGTTCATAGTATTACATTAACGGGACTGATATTCTATTCTAACATAACATGTTTTCAGAGAAAGTGGCGACATTGACAATGAATGTATTTTATCGAAATGCTAAAGTTATTTTCAAGAGAATATCTAGAATTAAGTCATTCCTATTATTAATAACGTTGTGGAAGAGTTAAATTCAAATGTGACACATTTAAATTTCCCTTTGATGTAATCTTTATATTAGCTCCTTTATTTTTTCGCAAGGCGAAAGCCGGGGTTGTGTGCTAGCCACACAATTGCCGATGATCGGCGGTTATCGCGACGATTCACCTGACATTACTGTTTAACTCACAAAACTGTTCGATAGTTTTCTATCCAACGCAACAATGTACAGTGAATAGTCACAATGATAGCGGGGTTTTCAGTTCGGCCCTTCAGGCTATTCATTCAAATTGCTGTCCATCAGGCATATGAGAGTTTGCCGTCTCTCCAGCAAGGCTTGGAGAGACGGCACAGGCAACGTCCAAAGACAAGGGTCGTCCCTCCTGGGGGCCGTTTGGTGATCTTGGCCTTGCAGGTTGAGGCACTCTACCCTCACCTCAAAAAGTCCGTTGAAGTAGTAAAAGCACTTGGAGACCCTACACAGTGCTTAAAAAAAATATAGAGGATCATCGGCCATTGTATAGATGTAGAGATTAGAGACAGCACTTCTAATACTAAGCTATACCAAAAAAAACAGCTGATCGTCGGCATTTTGTAGAGAGAGAGACAGATTGTGAGAGACGGCACTGACCGGTGAAGGCGATCTTGTCGACGTCGCGATGGTCGACGAGCGCGGCGCCCGCGTCGCCGAAGCCCGGCAGCATGTTCACCACGCCCGCCGGGAACCCGGCTTCCTGAAACACAATTATAACTTTAATGCTAATTTCTATAGGTGTTTTAATGCATTCACAATGCTATTCTGATATATTCTTATTAAATTAAGGAATAATGTAGGAAGTATTTTCATCCGGGCAGGATTTGAACCAATTCGAATTGGTAAACCGTAGGTTGTATAAAGACTAACAAGCAGCCTTAAATCCTGTCCGCGTGGAATTTTCCCCATATCTTTTTCCTTAATATAATAAGAACTTTACTGCTGTTGATAACTCACGTCATCAGAATCACTTGGTAAATTCATGCACGTTGTCATGTTCATCAAACAATTGATCGGTTAAATAGTTAAGGGCTAACCGTAGGAACTACATAGAAACTCACTTTCCTCTTTAATTAAAAAGAAAACATGCTCTATAAAGTTTTAATAAACTTTATTACACAATTGTCTCGGGTCTTTTTGAGCATGGTATCTGAGGCGGATGTGGAAAGGGAAAGGGTATTTATTGATTATACCGCTGCATACCGCAAACTCAGCATCCGCTGAAAAAGACACGGTCCTATACCAACCCGACACTGCCCACAAGGCAGAGTTCGAGAAGACCCCGCCCGAGTGTGTACCGCAAACAAGCATACTTATTTTAAATACGTGTGCCGGTCGTGTGCGGGAGCACAAGCACACTCATCACCTCAAAACTAACATGTTTCCGTAGCTTTATACGACTGCCTTGGGAAATTTTCAAAAAACACCTGACATAACAGTTTACCAGTTACCTTGACGAGCTGCGCGAGGTAGATTTACCTTGACGAGCTGTGCGAGGTAGAGCGCCGTGAGCGGGGTCTGCTCGGCCGGCTTCATGACGACGGTGTTGCCGGTGGCCAGCGCTGGGCCCAGCTTCCACGCCGCCATCAGCAGCGGGAAGTTCCATGGGATGATTTGGCCGCACACGCCTGGGGAATATCTCTACTTTAATTCCGCAAAATTATTCAAGATTCAAACGTTTATTTGAAAAAGTTTTCTTGGATATTTAAATAATTGTCATATTTGATTTCACAACTTAAAAATAATGACGTCAGTAATTAATTATGTCTACTGAGACCTCAGAATGAATTCAAGTACTAACGTATACGTATATTCAATTCATTTCAATTTTATTCAGAAACAATATTAAATTGCATGCGAATATTATAAGTACATGTAAAAATCATCATCATTAACCTGTGTGATTAACAAACCAAAATATTGAACAAAAAATTAAATGAATGGTCATAGTCAAACAGTAAATATAATAAGTTATGACGGTGCGTAACGTACCACTGAGAACAGTAGCAGCTAACAGCTGACCCTTTTTTCGAAATCCCTTAGCTCGGGGGAGAGATGCGGGGCCGCCATATCGCAAGGGACGCTGCGACTTTCCGTTCTACATGTCTTAGGCCTTCCTTACCGAAACTCATGTGTTCGGGTGAATTGGTGTCGTACGCGTTCACGCGTAAATAGTAATATAGGTACTTTATGTACGAAAGTCTTAACATAGTAGATTTGTTTCTTAACATGATTTACCTACTCTATTGAAGCCACATCTAGTTGTGCTTATTTCGTTTACTTGACAAAAGAGCTAGACAGTGCAGTTAACACACATTGACACATTCTTATTGTGTATCGAAGATAAGATGCAGATAATAACTACCAAGTTTCGAGCAAACAGCGAGCACGGAGTTAAGTTATTTATTGTTTGGAATGATTGTAGGTAGTTGGCGCCCGGTGTACGGATCATCCCGGAAAAGGAACCGTTTTCGAGGGATCTAAATTCACGCAAGTTAATAAATAATAATTTTCTAATTTGAATCTAGAATTGCCAATGCTTTACACAAATAAAATGAGTCGAAACTAAAAGAAGAAGGGAACGCGAAATACTTGTAAAACTGAACTGAAGTGAGAAAATTCGACAAGTCACAGATAGAGGCTTCCCACACATATTTTCAAATATCATCGGTATTATCAAACGTATTGATTTTGAAAGTAAAGAAAAAAATTGTATTTCTTGTAGAACATGTACAGTCGGGGGCAGATAAACCTGACGCCACTACAATTTAAAATCTGTTTGTAGGGGGGTCAGGTTTATCTGCCCCCGACTATACATAGTACACGTTACATGTCATGTACAAGTACTTACGTTGGTACTTAGGTACATGACATTTATGAATAGAATAATAATAATAAATAATAAATAAATAATAAATATATAGGGACATATCACACAAATTGAGCTAGCCCCACAGTAAGTTGTGAACTTGTGTCGCAGGATACTAACTCAACGATACTATATTTTATAATATATACTTATATAGATAAACATCCAAGACCCAGGTCAATATGAAAAAGATCTTTTTCCATCTTGACCTGACCGGGGATCGAACCCAGGACCCCCGTGTCGCAGGCTAGCGTGTTGACCGCTGCGCCACGGAGCTCGACGATATTAGAGAATATTATTATCTAGTTGCGCTACAAGCAATTAATTACATTACTCATGCTCATTTGATTTTAATTAATTCATCAACGCTCTTGCAGAATGTACATGTGTTACTGCAAATGTTTGTGCGCCCCGTTTCTTATACATACAAAAGACGAAGCGTACCTTGCGACTAGCAGTAACAGCTTACCCTGTTTTCCAAAACCTTAAGAAGTCCTGAGAGAAGAGGGAAAGAGGGGACGCTGAGAGATTCCGGTCTTAATAACTTAACCGCTTAAATGACTTGCATTTTTCTAAAAATGACATGTTTGTTATTATATTCACGTTACACTGATAAAAAGAAAAGGTAGTCAAGCTCAGTGATATCTTATAATTGGAAGAGTACGAAGCTAATAGTTTCTATCAATACAATGTATTTTTGCTCTCTGATTACATCATAGGAATATTAAAATTCACGATTTGCTGAATCACTGAGCAGCACTAGCAAGGTGAGAAAAAAATATCTGCGTCATGGTATTTTGGTCAGCAAATATGTTTTTTTACTTGCAACGATGACAGAAAATCTCTAAGCAGAAAATGCAAATATCTTTGACTATATCGCTCAAGTATTTGGCTTAGTCATTAGGAACGTAGTGATTATATGCTCTTTGATTAGGATCTAGTAGACAAATATTTATATTGGCTGAGTAGCCGTGTCGGCAGCCAATATAAATATTTGTTTGTATTTATAGTTGCGTTGTGTCAGTGGTGTGTGAGTAGATAAACTACTTTACGAACTGTATGGTTCACAATTAAAAGTGAGACTTTGAAGATTTTATAAGCGTTTTTGTCAAAAACGGCCACTTTTGACGAAAACACTAAGTAAATCTTCCTTTCACATTTTAAACTGTAAACAGTAGTTCATAAAGTAGTTTGAACGGTCACCTAGGGTCTCGTCGAACAAAATTTTGAATGACTTCTCCGTTTAGTTTCACATGATTTTTTTTTGACTCGTTTGTCCGTTACGCCCACAGAACAACAAACACACTAGAAATGGCAAGGGAACGTAGCCGGCGCGCCGACACTACGCTCGATCAT
Organism: Rhodophaea formosa; assembly: GCA_963082605.1. Lineage (NCBI taxonomy): Eukaryota > Metazoa > Arthropoda > Insecta > Lepidoptera > Pyralidae > Rhodophaea > Rhodophaea formosa. The sequence continues at coordinate 14,918,127 of OY720219.1, forward strand.
CGCACTTCACCCCGACCCCGCGAATCACCTTAATAGTTGTCCCGCAATCGTCAAAGGAACAACAGTGCATGGACTGTTAGAGTTGAAACCTTTTTATAAAGAATTTATGGTTTCAAAGGTTACATAGCAACGAAGTTTTGTTACTTTGCTGTCAAGTGATTTTTCTCTGTCAATATATATTTTCGTATCTCTATTTAATAAATATACATATTATCTTCTATTTCGTATCCATTAGCTTCTCGGCTACTCAGCAAATATATTCTACTATATTAGGTTATGGTAACAGCAAGAAAATGGATAATCTAACGACAAAATTGCTCATCGGTAATCTTGAAGGTAAAAGCAATTGGTCTACGTGGAAGTATAAAATATGTATAGCCCTGAGAAGCATTCCAAATGCCTTGGATGTAGTCGAAGGAAGAATAGAGAGACCGGCCGACGGAGATGCAGCAGTAGCAACAGGAGCAGGAGACCAGCTTGCGTCTTACACGAAGGCAGACTGCAGTGCATTACTCCTACTGACAAGTAATATGACTGATGAAACATTACAAAAGGTAATGAGGTACAACACTGCTCGAGAAGTCTGGTTGGAACTCCACAGATTGTTCGACGGAACCAGTGAAGACAAAAGCTATAACTTATGCATGAGCTTCTTCGGATTCAAACGGAACCCTGAAGATGATATCGCGACGCATATGAGTAAATTAAAGAATATATGGGCTGATCTTAATCTAGATTTGCAAAAAGATAATAAAGAGTTACCCGAACTCCTATTGATTTGCAAGATACTGGATACATTAGGTGAAGAATATACATCCTTTAAAAGTAGCTGGCTCTTGGTACCGAAAACAGAACGAACAATTGATAGTTTGACCAACCACCTGTGTGCATATGAGAGATCGATTAAAGGTAACTCAGTACTTGAAGATCAAGAAGCGCTCATTGCAAGTTCTCAGAAAGAGAGGAAGAACCGAGATAAAAAGATGAAATGCAATTACTGTTCAAGAATAGGTCATCGCGTAAGGAATTGTCAGAAATGGATTCAAGATGGCAAACCACCGAAAAACAGCAGTGCATTGAAAGGCAACAGTATGCCATCTACCTCTCATGCAGTAAATATGACAGTCATGTTTGTACAGAAAGAAGTCTTGGCTTTTGAGCACGACAAGGACAACTGGTACGTAGATAATGGCGCCACGAGCCATATCACTAACAGAGGTGACTTATTCACGACTTTTCAAAATTTTAATGACTCACATACGGTTACAACAGCCAATGGCAATATTTTACAAGCCAAAGGCAAAGGATCGATTGTTTTGGAAACAAATATTGATGGGAAAGTCTCACAAGTTACATTGATAGACGTCTGGTATGTTCCAGGTATACAGAAAAACCTGTTTACGGTCCTAGCGGCTCACGACAAGAACTCGGACAGTAAGTTTGAATCAACTACTGAAGAATGCAGAGTGTTGATTAATGGAACTGTCAAGATCGTTGGCAAACGACAGAAATGCGGAGGTCTTTATAAACTAGAAGTGAAAAATTTTATACCAAAGAAGATAGTCACTTATCTAGCAACAGAGACACAGCTCTATCATGAGAGATTCGCCCACCAGAATAAGCGGCATATAAGAGCATTTGTGAAGAGAGAGTTAGGCATTGAGCTTCCCATAGACAACTCAATATGTGAAAGCTGCCTATTTGGCAAATCGCACCGTCTGAAGTTCAGTACTAGAACTAGAGCCTCACAGCCTGGAGAGCTCATACATAGCGATGTATGCGGACCGTTTCCGAACTCAATCACAAATTTAAGATATTTCGTATTGTTTAGAGATGATTACTCTGGCTATCGTCTGATATACTTTATGAAAGCCAAGTCTGAAGTAAAACAGAAGCTGGAACTAATGATTTTAGAAGTACGAAATACAGGTCATACGATCAAAACCCTACTCAGCGACAATGGAGGAGAGTATGACAATAAGGACTTTAGAGAAATTCTTGCTAAGAATGGCATCAAGCAGAGATTAATAATGCCATTTACTCCAGAACAAGATGGTTGCTGTGAGCGTGATAACCGCACGTTGGTCGAAGCAGCAAGAACCATCATGTACAGCGGAGAAGGTTTCCCTCAAGCGCTTTGGGCAGAAATAGTTAACGCGGTGGCTTACGTTATTAATAGAACTGGTCCCACTAGAGTTGAAAATAAGTCCCCGTACGAACTATGGTATAGTAAAAAGCCAAAGATAGCACATATGAAGATAATTGGAAGCACGTGCTATGCCCACATTCCGAAGCAAATGAGAAAGAAACTATCGAAGAAAGCATGGAAAGGAAGGCTTGTTGGATACGATGAAGATGGCTATCGTATATGGGCTGCAGTTGAAAGCAATAAATATAGACTGATAAGATCCCGTGATGTTATATTTGACGAAAAACCACTCTATAGAAATGCTGACATTGAAACACCCCATATAATAAAGAATACGGCACCAAATGCACTGGAGATAAAGCTAGTATCACCAGAAAGTCGTCCAACATTCAATTTCGGCCATCCAATACCAAACGAGCACCATATTGACGAAAGAGATACAGAACCGTTCGAATTTAGGGGGGAAAGTATAGTCGAAGATTCGATCACTGGTGTTGAGGCACAAGAAGACTCGGTTAGTGCAGCTGAACCAGAGGCGCAAGAAGAAGAAGAAGAATTCTTTGATAGCGTGCCACAGCGATATAATCTGAGACCAAGATCGACACTTCGAGCTCCAAATAAATTCGACGATTATGTGTGCAATATTGACAGCTTTGCAGAGCCCTAGTCGTACGAAGAGGCCATTGAGAGTCTTCAGAAAGAGAATTGGCTGACTGCGATGCAAAAAGAGCTAGCATCATTAAAAGAGAATGATGTGTGGATGCTAAGTGACCTACCACCCAAGAGAAAGGCGCTTTCCTCAAAGTGGGTTTACCGGATTAAGAGAAATCCAGATGGCTCAATAGACAAATTTAAAGCTCGCCTCGTGGTTAAAGGTTTCAAGCAGCGAAAAGGTGTAGACTATGACCAAACATTCAGTCCAGTTGCTAGAATGGGAACAATTAGAGCACTCATTAGTGTTGCAGCTAAGGAAAGATTGGTCTTAACACAGTTTGATGTCTCAACAGCGTTCTTGAATGGAAAGCTAAAAGAAGAGATCTACATGCAACAACCAGATGGTTTTAATGATGGAACAAAGAAAGTCTGGAAACTGAAACGAAGTTTATACGGACTTAAGCAAGCTCCACGTTGCTGGAACTCTTGTTTTGCTGAGATACTTTTGGATTTAGACTTCAAACAAAGTGACGCTGATAGTTGTCTATTTGTAAAAAACGTTAATGGTAAGAAATTGCTCATAACATTATACGTAGATGACGGGTTAGTAGCTGCTACAGATACAGAAGTAACAGAAGCATTTCTTAAAGATTTGCAGAAAAAGCTAAGAATTACTACGAAGCCTGCATCTTATTATCTAGGTTTAGAGATTGAGCAAGATAGAGATGGGTCTATAACCATTAAACAGGAGTGTTATACAAAGAGAATTCTGGAAAGATTCCATATGGCAGACTGCAACCCACTTTCAACTCCTATTCAGAAGGAATCAGTAATACCAAGTATACCAAGTACTGAGACAGGGAAAGTGATAAAACAAGGAAAAGAGTTTCCATATCGTGAGGCAGTTGGAGCTCTGTCATATCTTATGGTCGGAACACGTCCGGACATAGCCTATGCAGTTGGCGTGGCATCCAGAAAACTTGAAAATCCTGACCAATCTGATTGGTCAATGGTCAAGAAGATATTAAGATACCTAAAAGGAACAAGTAACTTCGGTATAAAATATAAGTCTGACCACTTGATTAACGACTTTATTGTTGGCTATAGTGACGCTGACCACGGAGGAGATCAGCAAACCGGACGGTCAACTACAGGTGTTTTATGCCTTTATGCTGGAGGTGCAGTGTCATGGTTGAGCCAAAGACAAGCAACAGTGGCAATTTCTACTACAGAGGCAGAAATAGTTGCAGCCAGTGAAGCTACAAAAGAGCTTATTTGGTTACAACGAATATTTAGTGACCTAACAGAGCTCAAGGAAATTCCAAAACTTTTAGTTGACAATGAAGCTGCAGTTCGTTTGGCTCATAATCCTGAGTTTCACAAGAGAACTAAACACATCAGAATTAGACATTTCTTTGTGCGAGAAAAAGTTCTCGAAGAAGAAATTATTGTGGAGCGAACTAGTACAACTAATCAGTTGGCAGATATGCTGACAAAAGCAATGCCAAAACCAAGGCTTATTCATTTAAGCAGTCTTATTGGATTAACAGTATAATGCTGCTCAAAGAGCTGTTGAAGTAACCATGAAAACTTTCGTTGAGGGAAAGTGTTAGAGTTGAAACCTTTTTATAAAGAATTTATGGTTTCAAAGGTTACATAGCAACGAAGTTTTGTTACTTTGCTGTCAAGTGATTTTTCTCTTTCAATATATATTTTCGTATCTCTATTTAATAAATATACATATTATCTTCTATTTCGTATCCATTAGCTTCTCGGCTACTCAGCAAATATATTTTACTATATTATGGACATGTGAAAAAAACCAAAAATATGCCGGCGTGAACTATTGTAACGTGTAAAGTGACAAGTGCCCGTGCAACTTTGATCAAATTAGGTGTTTCTTAACACCGGCAAATCAGAAAACTTATTAATATGATATTTAATTGGTTTTATTCATCCAACATAGCGACTGAACGAAAATATTAAAAATAAAATTGCAAAAAATATACATTGCGGGTAATTTACTCGTCTGACTTTCGATAGTAACGAAGTAAACGCTCAATGTAATACATTACGTTCGAAAAGTCCAGTATGTAATGATAGTGGTACAAGTCTGCCAGTGTTGGATGCATTACTTCTACGTGATTGGAAGTTAGTAAATGTCACGTGCGTGACGCCTATCCCGCAATCACGAAGCGGCATTCGAATTTGCAAGTAGTGTGCGTATTAAGTTGCGTTAGTAGTATGCATGAAATGAGGCGACGCTGGTTTTCATAGAAATCACGCGTTATAACACTTCTAATGTGTTTGTTGTTCTGTGGTTACGCCTGTAGCACACAGCCGCGAATGCGAAAAAGAAGCGTTCCGGAACGAAACATCGGCGAAACCGTGAAACGCTGTACATAGTACGATTCCGTTTCGGTTTCGTTCCGCTTGCGGTGTGAGACGCACCAAATAAAATCATACTTACTAGACAGCGTTTCGCAGTTTCGCCAAAGTTTCGTACCGGAGTGCTTCCGTTCCAGATTCGCGGCCATGGTTTGTAAGATGAAACTCACCGACGGGCTCGTGGCGGGTGTAGGCGAAGTACTTTCCGTCGGTGGGAACTACTTTCCCGTGGTTCTTGTCGGCCCAGCCGGCGTAGTACCGCAGGTTCTTGACCACGCCTACGACGTCGCCGTAGTACGCGGCGGTGTAGGGCTTGCCGTTGTCAAGGGTTTCCAAACTCTGCAACAATATATAAATTAGATTAGAAGATAAGACCAGCAGTAACATACTACGTAAGTTAGACCATCAGCAAGTGTGCCTACAGCATATCGTCAGACTCCTATTTCTATTAGTAACAAAAAGCTATGTTAATAATTTTCAAAAATTTAGCAAATCATGCTTGAGCTTTGCGAGAAATTACAAATAACACAATCATTTTTTTTTACTTTATATATAACTTTGTATAGAGTTAAAAATCCGGCGTCCTTATACCGCATATAATTGCTGGTGTTTTATATAAGTTGAAGGGAATGCAATCTCGTTCTCGCGAGATCTCGGTCTTTTTTAGCGAGATTGATCTCGCACGAAAAAAGGGCGAGATCTCGCGAGTTTTACGAGATTACAAATCTCGTTAATCTCGCGAGATTCGATCCGGGGGGTCAAAAGGCGAACTGTTACAGTTCGTGGATAACTGCCTGAGATCTGCGGTTCCAACTAGCGTTGAATCCGAAAGGGCTTTCTCAGCGGCTGGTTATCTGGCCAACAAAATAAGAAGCCGTTTAGCAGACGATTCTTTGGACATTTTGTGCTTCTTAAGGAGCTACTTTCAAAATAATTTGTAATAATGGCTTGTGATTTGAACTGAAAAAAAAATGATTAATTTATAAAAGTTTATTGAAAAAATTCGTGAAAATAAAAGTTCATCATAAAATACTTATGGTTTTTATTATTTTTTTCCTAATTTATTCAAATATTGTGATTATTTGCAAAAAAAACACACGAAACTGCCAATCTCGCGAGATCTCGAAAGTGGCGAGATCTCGCAGTATTGTTATTCATAAACTCGCGAGATCTCGCTTGAGCCCCAATCTCGCGAGATTTGCATTCCCTAGTTGATATAAAAGGTGCAGGCCTGGAGCAGAAATAAAATAAAAAAACCGGCCAAGTGTGAGTCAAACTCGCGCAATGAGGGTTCCGTACAATATGCTTCGTGAACACACACAATGTGCAAAAAATGTTTTATTCAATTGACTAGCGCCATCTAGTGGTGGTTTAGTGAACTATTTCCCTAGATGAACTTATTATAGTGAGTTTACCACTTAATTTTCAAGTGATAGAATTCTTATTAGTTTTCCTGTAATCTTCAAGGAATGAACTATATTTTGTAATTTTTTCGAAATTTTAGGCCCAGTAGTTTTGGAGATCAGGGGGGGGGAATGGTCAATTTTTGCCTTCTTTCGTGAATAAAATCAAAAGTATTGATTTTACCCGAACAAAAAAAATATTTTTGAGATCCTCATAATGAGCCCTTTCATTTGATATATGACACAGTAAGGTTTGCAAAGCTTTATTTTAAAATTTTGTAATTGGGCCCCTGAAAAGGGTCATTTTGTTTCAAAAAAATTTCAAAAAAATCTTTAGCAATCGCAAGGGTGGCCAATTGACATCACGTCTTCTAAAAAATTACGCGGTTCGGAAACTTCTCATGCGAGCAAAGCGAATTTTCATAAAATATTTGAACAGTTTCTATGCGCTCTTTTATTGTGGAACGCTCCATAATTAATTGTACATGTGTCAAGATGACATGTGTCAAATTTAAACCCGAAATCTTGTATACTTTAAAAATACTTAGATCGAAATTCAAATCCTTTACGTACTTTTGAGACACCCGTTATTAGGATAGTAGGATATTAGTAGCAAAGTATTCAAATATATATATATGTAATTTTTGGTAAGTAGGTATGTCTGATAGTTCGATATAAGTCATTTGTATAACAAGAAAATGCCATATCATTCAAATTGTGATAAGTGATAACATAGGTCAGATAAACAGAGGTGAACATGAACATATACTCGTATATATAATTGCTCTTCACAGATATGGGAAAAATCGCGCATTGTCACTCTTCTCATTCTCAAGTGAGGAACATTTTAAAAAAAAATCGAAGCAGCGATGAAGTAAAGCTTGGCCTTACAATGGTTTTTTACTGCACTTTTTTATAACAAAATATATTGAATTAGTAGAATTTGATTATGTACAAACTGTTTGTACAAATCAATCTAACATCTTCCCCAAATATTTGAATGCTAATGTAATCGTTAATTAGACGAAATCTATAACTTTTATTAACATCTACGTATACTCTCCTTTCTCAGACAGACCTACAATCAAGATGGAATAAAAAGTCACGATATTGCACATGTTTTCGTTTTCTCCCACAGCATAATAAAAGATAGATTTGTTTTTTTGTTACGCTTTTACGCCCTGTCTACTAAACCAATCATCATGGAATTTTGCATACACATAGGTTAGGGTACTGAGAAGGACGTAGTCTATATCCCAATCCCAACTAATACATATTATAAATGCGAAAGTGAGTTTCTTTGTTACGCTTTCACGACGTATCTAAGAACCGAACATCATGAAATTTTGACACCTTGTCGAGAGTACGGAGAAAGTACTGTTCCCGAGGTATCAACGCGAGCGGTGCCGCGGGTCAAAGCTAGTAAATAAATAGTTCTGAAAGTGTAAAGTTAAAAATGAAAGATCAAAAAATAGGGTTTCGATTTTGTTTAAATTTCCCTTACCGCCAAGTAAGCCCTGTCCCTCTCGATCAGGTCTGCGAGTCTGTTGAGGAGGACGCCGCGTTCCGACGCATCCATCGTCCGCCATGGTGAACCCAATCTGTACAAAGGAGCCAGAAAATTAAACAAACAGGAATGTAAGTATTTTATGTGCCTTATGACATACATACATATCCCAATCCCAACTGATATTATAAATGCGAAAGTGAGTTTGTTTGTTTGTTACGCTTTCACGCCGTATCTACTGAACCGATCATCATGAAATTTTGCATACACATAGGTTAGGGTACCGAGAAGGACATATAGGCTATATATTACGCGGGCGAAGCCGCGGGTAACAGCTAGTTATCACATCTTTCTCCCTCGCGGTGTAGACAGAGCCTAAGGTCATGAAACCCAAAGGCCAAGACTAGCTTGTTAGTGGGCGTAAAGGTGGAAAGCTAATTCAAAATAGTAATATAACGCCTGTTGATGTAATGCCTTAGATTTTTGCCTAATCCCTTGTCCGGGATTGTACTCATTTTGCAACACACGTCATTTATTAATCTGTGGTTGCGTTGTTGGTTGCACATGTATTACATTTATACCTGTTAATTGTTGTGTTAAGATGTATGTGTAATCGTTTGTAAACCCAAATAAATAAAAAAATATGGTCTGCGCGGGAAGAAAAGCTGCTGGTATATTCTATGTTTATCTTTTCTCCTAAACCAACATATGTCACACAAGAGGCCTAGCGTGCGTGAAACACTTCTTGTTACTGTCACAGCTAGCTATTTGTGTGCAGTTCTGTAGCTAGTCAAGGAGTGCCAAACTAGCAGTAAAAACTTTGCCACATTATATTACAGCACAGTGGTGACAACGTAGGGGTTTTCTAAATTTAGAAAAAACAGAATGAATTTTACGAGGAGTTTTTTTAAACAATTTCATAATTATATTCTTTTGATGATTTAAATCCGTTATCGACGACGAAGAGTGTAGACATAACCTATCACCATTCCTTCTATTTCTTACTACTATATCAGTTATACTGGTAAATAATTCAGTTACTTTTTAGAAATATTGCCTGTAACTGTCGTTCTCTCTCTCACACTTCCATCACTAAAATACATAGTGATGGAAGTGTGAGAATTTTGTGTTTATAACAATTTAAACTTTGTAATCCAAATATTGCTTGAATACAATGATCAGTAGAATTACCCCAGAAAATCATACCTTACCCAAGGATAGGTTGAGCAAATAATAGATGGTTAAATATAGAGTTGTAGGCATGCAGTTGTTCAACTTGAAAACCTGATACCATAGCTAGATTCCTTACTTGATCCCTTTATAACTGCCTTATAAGAGCTATTATAGACATTTTAATACTGTCTTGTGTACTTTATGAATCTACTACATATTGAACGGAACTCTTTTAAGACAGATTTATATAATACTAGCTGTTACCCGCGGCTTCGCACGCGTAATATATAGCCTATGTCCTTCTCGGTACCCTAACCTATGAGTATGCAAAATTTCATGACGATCGGTTCAGTACATACGGCGTGAAAGCGTAACAAACAAACAAACAAACTCACTTTCGCATTTATAATATTAGTTGGGATACCTGCATTATGAGTCATAGAAACTATGTAAGTATAAATCTTATAAATCAGAGGTATAAAATTAATACTTAGTAAAACAAAATTGTTGAAAAAAAGCATGATGTGTTAAAGGAAGGAGGTAGGTAAGGGTTGTTTTAGTTTGATAATCATTGGAATACAGAACTTATACTTTACAAATGATAAACTATCTATTGGATAGTTTTGTTTTTTGGTTAAGCATTGCATATCTCACATACTTGAAGGCATCCCTGGCAGCTTTGACAGCCTTGTCGACGTCGGCCTTGCCGGCCTGCTGCACTTCGGTGATGACCTTGCCCGTCGCAGGGTTTTCTGTCTGGAAGGTCTTGCCATCTGATGACTTTACCCACTCATTGTTGATGAAGAGCTGAAATATAAATTGACGATTCATAATAGGCTATGATTTTCACTACACACTGTAACAGACGTCGTCTTATACAGAATTTTCTTTCAAATATTTTTATTAAATACCATGCTTAAAAACATTAAACTACTTGTACCTTTTCTAGGAAGGGGCGTTTACTAGTAAAAATAAAGAACAGTTATGTCTGCGAGTACGCATCAGACATAATAACCAATCGGAGTGTTTCTTTTACAAAATTCGGGTATTAGGGGTGTGGTTTGAAAATCGGCAAATGCAGGCATTAAAGAAGGCTCGGGAGACGGGATTAGGCAGCGCGCGCGCACGGTTGTTGACGTTGACAAATTATTATTAGAAAAATATACGGATTAGACCAGTCGCAAGTACTATATTCGGTATTAATATGAATCCTTGCGTAAAATTCACTATAAATAAAGTGTCTCGTGAGACAGGGGCGAACTATCATCACTGCGCTGTGAAGATTCGGTAATCCATAATTATAACAACTACATACAAAGGTCGTATAAACATTTTCTTTATTATTTCTTGTATATTCTATTTGTACTACTATAACTTATTTTATATATATACTTGCATGAGAATTTAATAATACAGGAGACATTTAAAGGCGAGGTTGTAAGTCCAGTCGACGTTGTATAGTGGGATTTATGTGTCGCTGAATGTATTTATCTAATATGTTTGTAGTTCCTATTAATGTTTTGGTATTTTGGTAGTGAAAATTTCCGATGAGATACTAGGATTTATAAAGGCTAGGTTCGATAGGGACGTACATTCACCAATCTGTTACTCTAACACTTGTAAATTAATTAGTCAATGTTTTCTTATATTTTAGTAATTAATATTAATGTTATACTGATAGACTGGACCTACCTAAAATCTGAATAATATCCTCATTACTTTAGAGCATCTGGTGATTTTTGTAGACCTGTACGGTAATTAATACCGTCTCTATTCTACAGTAAATTGAGGCATATTTGCTTTGTGATAAACAACTCAACGCCACATCCTGCGTCTAGCTTGGGTATAACCCACACCATACTATACTTTAGGGAAATTTTGTCGGAGGAATGTGGTATTGAGTTTTAGTATGATAGCAGTAATCATTAACAGTTTAAATTCTCTATGATGCATTGACACAGTCTTATAATATCGGGTTCGCCCGCGCCGTGGGAATCAGATGGAAGACGCCATCCTAGGGAAATTCATGTTGATGGCATCATGGAAAATGGTAACTGGTAAATAGTTACTTTAATAGATAGTAAGATGATCTAGAAAGGTCACCAGCGTCAGACTCAGGCATAGTAAAATAAAGTCGTCTGCAGACGAAGTAGGATAGGTTATAGGGTCTAGGGCTTAGGTTCTACGGTCGGCTCTAAAAGGTCGTAAGGACACTGATAGTCAGGTGCGCGTGGAACATCTGCACCTTCCAATTCTGCCTTGGAACTGACTATAGTGTGGACGGGTTGCTAGGTTGGATGGGAGACCCGGATGTATTCATTTTTTATAGGAATTCTACAGGTCTTATGGCCTGCCCTCAATAAATTCTCTAAGGCGGAGTCCAGCAGCTCGATTGGTCGTTATGTCTAACTTTAAGTTAAGATATTATTTATTTTATTTTCTTTACTTTCACTTTCTTTTTCTATGACCTGTTAAAATACTACTATTATATGAATATAAACTTGCGGTATAAACCTGTTTCATGCGTGAACGTGAATCGGGACGTCCCCGTGACGACGGCGGCGTAGGCGAGGCGACAATAAACGCGGCGTCAAATCATCGGGCGAATATTCTGAGAAACGCGAATTAGCATCGTGGAGCGACGACATCAACAGCAGTTCTAAGCTAAGTGATAGTTTTAATCAAGCCTTATATTTTATGCTCAATTTATTGTATTAAACTATCAATTAACTCTTCTGTAACTTTCATATACGTATCACAACGTACGGGTCCTTTTAGATAAATAGACGATCACATTTTCTGGCCATGCGGACGATTATGTTTTGAAACTTAGTTTTCCATGAGGTTTAGTGGGGTATAGGGTAGTAGGAAAATTAAGATAGGGGTAGGAAGTTTACAGAATGGTGCCGTGACCAGGATATGCGTCATACAATCTTGAATTCTTTTGAATGCAAGAACGCATTTAAAAGAACCTAGGCTACTTACATAAATATAGGCTATAGAATGTTTATTTAATGTTTCTTGATAACAAAATAGAGAACAACTAGTTTAAAAACTCTAAAAGTTAGTAGGGGTGTTAAGAAATAGAATATTATATTTATTTTTAAGTATGAGACTAAACTGTTGAATTATAGTAATGCCTCGAGATCTTTGACTTTATATTTAGACAATATAAAAAGCTAGGGGCGAAATATGTATTTGAGAACATTTACGAGCAATGTTAGGATTGTGGAATATAATACAAACATTCATAGGATCAGAAAGAGAAAGAGAGTTTAAAAACTATAAGTTAGGTTCGATTCCTGACTTAAATATGAAGAGCTAGAGGTGAAACAGTTAAGTACATAAATGAAAAAAAATAAGATTGTAGATTAGAATAGGTAAAAAACAATCAGAGAAAGAAAGAGTTTAAAACAAAAGATCAGGTTCGATCCCTGACTAAATTATCAGTTGATGTTGTTTTACTCATTTAATTATATATAATAAATGGATGACGACACGCTGTTGTCATTTTCTTTGCCCCGAATTTTTTTTATATAATAAAGCGAACTATAATATCATAGATTTAGTATATTAGAAGAGTTCAGTGAAATACAAAAATTTGCACGAGGTGGTGATTAGAACAGTCTGTTAAACAAAAAAAAAAGAAAAAATATTTTGTTAACAGTTTCGAAATGGACAAGGCTGAGGGAACGATAAGTTATCTGCACATGTTGTTAGAGCTATTGACTCAAAACGCTGCAAACAATTATCCCATTCCTAAGAATTCTCTAAGTTATTGAAGGCAATAAATAAAAGCCAATACAAAAAACATTGGGTAGAGGACTAAGCGTCGTTTCTCATACCCATACCCACTTGGAAAGGTCATGACGTGATAAGTGGTAATTCAAATATCGGATTTGGATATTTAAAATAAGTCACACCACACAAGTGGTTACTTAACGGTGTTATAATACGTATAAGACGTCGAAAAGGTATTTTAACTGCGCTTGGGGACTATCTTAAGTATCAACTGGCTAAAAATAGCATACTCGGGCGCTTCTAAACCGAGGACTCAAATTCATAATTTATATTAAATTAAAATCACAATATTATTTACCCAAATATTAGAAAGTATACATAACAAACACGAGTTTTGTACTGGGGGATGTTGGTGTTAGGTTAATCTTATTTTCCATGGATATTATTTTCCTTTGGAAATAATCCCAAGTGTTACAACACCTGTACAAAACTCCAGACTCTACAGTGCTGCAAGCCTATGACGAAATTACACTCCACACTCTCCAAGGCAGCATCATGGGATTGATTAAATAACAGTTTTGGGCGTGACTTCTGGATATGCATGATAATGTATTTTTGCTATAAAGGTGGTTCAAGTTTATGGATGGATATTATAATAGATACGTTTCTGATTGGAATGTCTACTCCGTGCGTAGCAGAATACGTATGGTTAGAGAATCCGTTTCCGTTCGTATATGTTATATAGGATTAATAGGATCTAAGAGCCTCACAACCTCTTATCGTCCGAAAGTTTGAACTGACCCTGTGAAAAGCTATTGTCATTAATAGACTGGAGTGTTGAGCTTAAAGCTGGAGTTTGAAAAATAACATAATACTCCCTTGGTTTAAACATACGTTACCCTCGAAAGACACACATTAGGGCTACATACAGGTACACTTCTATTATTTTGGGAAAATAATATAAGTTTGATCTTAAATAATAATAAAGAAAATACATATTTACATATATATTATACATTTGAGGACTCATAAAATTCTGGGGTATCCTTTGGCTAGTTTTAATATTTTTTCACAAAAAGATATCAACTACAACGGAATGCATAGTTCTTCATATTAATTTAATTCTAAATATAAATTTGATAAGGTCAGAATATTAACATTTTATTGATGTTGTCACGTAAATACCATTCTAAGAAATTCCTCATTTTGGTGCTTGTTAGTAATGTTACTTTATTTTTTATCTTCAGTCTGATTCGTTTGTTTTGTTAATGGCTCATTATAACAAAAAAAATTCTATTGTACTAAATATTGGTGAAACAAAAATCCAAGAACCATTCCTGCAAGTAAAACAAAAAAGAGAAACCCTCATAAACAGGCAAATGTGCAAGTTGGGTTTTATCGCGGAACAAAAGCGTATTATTTAATAACCACTCGGTAAAATAAACACTTCTTAAAGTAGTGCACGCCCATGTGGCAAAACCCTTAAAAAACAAAGGGGCCACTTTTATCTAATATTATTTTATATGTAAAATAAAACATAAAGTACCTACTTAAATTTTTGAACTAGTTTAATAGTATATATATAATACACATTAGTAATTCTTGTTTATGTAAAACAATTTCAGGTTGCTGTAGCCAGAGGGTAACATAAATAAAACATTGCTGCTAGCGACCAGAATTGGAGTCATACAGAAAAGCAAATTCAGCTAAGTGATAGTCTAACTTCAACTTATAATCTGCTTTTGTTAAACAGATGAATCAGAGAGATGGAATAGCATGATCGTCTGCATGGTAAAAATGGTGATGTCAAAAAAAAAATCGTATAAACATTACCATAATATGCGATAAATTTCGTTAACCGTAGAATTAATAAGAAGTTTGAACTGTTAAGCGATCGTTTGAGTAAGAAAGTATATCTTATAAGATTCTTATAATCCTAATGTGATTCACTCAAAATTTCCTTGATCATAAAATTTATCATTCATCAAGGGGCGCTCTGTAACAGACGTCGTCTTATACAGAATTTTCTTTCAAATATTTTTATTAAATACCATGCTTAAAAACATTAAACTACTTGTACCTTTTCTAGGAAGGGGCGTTTACTAGTAAAAATAAAGAACAGTTATGTCTGCGAGTACGCATCAGACATAATAACCAATCGGAGTGTTTCTTTTACAAAATTCGGGTATTAGGGGTGTGGTTTGAAAATCGGCAAATGCAGGCATTAAAGAAGGCTCGGGAGACGGGATTAGGCAGCGCGCGCGCGCGGTTGTTGACGTTGACAAATTATTATTAGAAAAATATACGGATTAGACCAGTCGCAAGTACTATATTCGGTATTAATATGAATCCTTGCGTAAAATTCACTATAAATAAAGTGTCTCGTGAGACAGGGGCGAACTATCATCACTGCGCTGTGAAGATTCGGTAATCCATAATTATAACAACTACATACAAAGGTCGTATAAACATTTTCTTTATTATTTCTTGTATATTCTATTTGTACTACTATAACTTATTTTATATATATACTTGCATGAGAATTTAATAATACAGGAGACATTTAAAGGCGAGGTTGTAAGTCCAGTCGACGTTGTATAGTGGGATTTATGTGTCGCTGAATGTATTTATCTAATATGTTTGTAGTTCCTATTAATGTTTTGGTATTTTGGTAGTGAAAATTTCCGATGAGATACTAGGATTTATAAAGGCTAGGTTCGATAGGGACGTACATTCACCAATCTGTTACTCTAACACTTGTAAATTAATTAGTCAATGTTTTCTTATATTTTAGTAATTAATATTAATGTTATACTGATAGACTGGACCTACCTAAAATCTGAATAATATCCTCATTACTTTAGAGCATCTGGTGATTTTTGTAGACCTGTACGGTAATTAATACCGTCTCTATTCTACAGTAAATTGAGGCATATTTGCTTTGTGATAAACAACTCAACGCCACATCCTGCGTCTAGCTTGGGTATAACCCACACCATACTATACTTTAGGGAAATTTTGTCGGAGGAATGTGGTATTGAGTTTTAGTATGATAGCAGTAATCATTAACAGTTTAAATTCTCTATGATGCATTGACACAGTCTTATAATATCGGGTTCGCCCGCGCCGTGGGAATCAGATGGAAGACGCCATCCTAGGGAAATTCATGTTGATGGCATCATGGAAAATGGTAACTGGTAAATAGTTACTTTAATAGATAGTAAGATGATCTAGAAAGGTCACCAGCGTCAGACTCAGGCATAGTAAAATAAAGTCGTCTGCAGACGAAGTAGGATAGGTTATAGGGTCTAGGGCTTAGGTTCTACGGTCGGCTCTAAAAGGTCGTAAGGACACTGATAGTCAGGTGCGCGTGGAACATCTGCACCTTCCAATTCTGCCTTGGAACTGACTATAGTGTGGACGGGTTGCTAGGTTGGATGGGAGACCCGGATGTATTCATTTTTTATAGGAATTCTACAGGTCTTATGGCCTGCCCTCAATAAATTCTCTAAGGCGGAGTCCAGCAGCTCGATTGGTCGTTATGTCTAACTTTAAGTTAAGATATTATTTATTTTATTTTCTTTACTTTCACTTTCTTTTTCTATGACCTGTTAAAATACTACTATTATATGAATATAAACTTGCGGTATAAACCTGTTTCATGCGTGAACGTGAATCGGGACGTCCCCGTGACGACGGCGGCGTAGGCGAGGCGACAATAAACGCGGCGTCAAATCATCGGGCGAATATTCTGAGAAACGCGAATTAGCATCGTGGAGCGACGACATCAACAGCAGTTCTAAGCTAAGTGATAGTTTTAATCAAGCCTTATATTTTATGCTCAATTTATTGTATTAAACTATCAATTAACTCTTCTGTAACTTTCATATACGTATCACAACGTACGGGTCCTTTTAGATAAATAGACGATCACATTTTCTGGCCATGCGGACGATTATGTTTTGAAACTTAGTTTTCCATGAGGTTTAGTGGGGTATAGGGTAGTAGGAAAATTAAGATAGGGGTAGGAAGTTTACAACACCTAGAATTTTAGATTATAGAGATATCTCCATGCCAGTCTAACGTCGTCAAATCACACAAATTGAGCAAGCTCCACAATAAGTTTTGAATTTGCGTCGTAGGATACTAAATCAGATAGACATTATTTTAGTATACCTCCTTATATTAAATATACAAGACCCTGGCAAATCTGAAAAAGATCGTTTTCCATCATGATCTGCCCCCCTATTTACTAACTCGGATGACAGGTGTCGATGCCTATCAATCAAGAATTTAGTGTTACAATGCGGTTTTTGTATTTCAAATAAAAAGTTCGAGCAAGCAAAACCCGCATTGTAACAGTAAATTCTAGATTGATAGGTATCGACACCTGTCATCCGAGTTAGTAAATAGGCCGGCTGACCGGGAATCGAACCCGGAACCCCTCGTGTTGCAGCATGGCTTGTAACCGCTGCGCCACGGAAGCTCGTCAGGGACTGAATATCGCGCCGTGCCGTGCGTGCGCCGTTACTTAGATTATTGGTAGAATGGTATGAATACCTACGTATCAAATAACATAAAATGAAAATGGGTTAAATTAAAATGCGAATAAGCAAATGTTTTGACGGCCAAACGACCACTAAGTAGGCGTATGTTAAATAAATAAGGTTGTGTAATATTTAAGACGTTATCATGCCGTAAACTAATATAGTTGACCTTGATACGCGTATGTTGATACCACACCACATGCGAGCACCTACCTATCAATCCATATTCAATCGACAAATTACATCAATTAATAAAATTCTTAAACCTACTTACCCCTGTATATAATATTTCAGGATTAGTATGTGGGGCAGGTGCAGCTGCGGTTCCTAATTTCGCTGATTGCGATTTCAATACTTTACTGATATTACGAAGCATTGTTTATTTCAGCAACAAACAATGCGTGCAAAATCCGCAAATGCCGGCCGGCAACTAAAAAAAATATGAAAATTTACAAATGTCAAATGTGACGGCTGCTATCAAAGTATTCTTTCTTTGCGACTGCTCGAATCTCACAGTCTCACTCGGCTCTATCTAGAGCATAATTCTGTCATGTTATGACACTGACATTCATTGACATGACAGATTGTAACAAACCGAACAAACCACGTATCAAACCCAAACATTATCAGCTGTTCAAAGGTTATAAAGTTTGATATTATTTATTAAAATTATGTATCATTTCTAAATTAATTATATTCTAATCTTACAATCACATTTTATTGATCCAGGCTTTTGTCTTCACCGTGGCTTACATTGTACGTGGACTGTGGAGCGGCGCCCTGGTCATTTTTGAACTGTAAACATAAACATTATTTCATAAAATATTAAACCACTAACATGGGAAATAAATCTACAGTTGAAGTGGTAAAAGACTATTGGACTAGAGTAGTTGATTCAAAATGTTTTAAAGTTCTCTCAACCCTTGATCAACAAATTACAAGAAATTTGTTAGCTGCAGGTATTGAAACTAGGTATGTATCTTCTCACTTATGTCTCACAATTAAGTCAAATAATCGTTTCTATATAAGTCTACCAACTCTCATCTGAGCATGTCTTGGGTGAGGTTTAGCATAGCTTAGCACGAATTTGTTATTTCAGAGGATTTGATCTAATAGAACCTTAAAGCATTTACCCAACTATATGCTATGCTCTAAGAGTAGAACTTGCCTTGCTCTTCTCAACAATATAATTTCTAAAACGCGGAGATTTAATTAAATTTATAATACAAAAAAGCACTTCAATTTTTACAAGTCACTAAAATGTTGGGGGTTTTGCCCTAAGTTGAGGGTGCTCGCTCTGATTGGTCACAAGGAAACCTAACCTACAGTCTGTGACCAATTAAATTTTTTGTCATTTTGTATGTAAAATATGTTAAGAAAGTCAAAGAGCTTATAATTGAAAAACAGCCTGACTCCGTACTTTAAAAATGGTGTCTTATAAAGAGGATAGTGAGTTCTATTATTATATTCCCATCAGCAGATTATCTAAATCAGTGCTAAACTATTCTAAAGCGCACTGCATGTTTTCCCAGTTGAACTTCTTTGAAACTCAGAATTTCCTATAAAAATAGCTACCTACCATATTTTGTTCGTGTAATCATAATGTTAAACATACTTTCCAACTTATATAGCCTTATTTTTCAGACCTGTAAAAAGTAATGGCTTGTGGTGTTGCACCCTCTTGCCAGCTGTTGTATGCATATACACGCTATTATATGATGTGTCACTCCTGTATAAAATCACTGCCTGTGTATCAATCGGACTGCTGTTGTACTCCATTCTGTTTGTGCTCTTTTTGTCCGTGTCCTGTGTGGTAGTGAAGGAGCCAGTCTATGGAGGCTGCACAGCATCGGGCATGTTGTCAGTTCTGCTACTGTACATCTATATGGAACAAGGTGAGACATTCACTTAGCTAATATTTGACTAGGTAATTACAATAAATAAACGAGAAATAAAAAAATACTTTTTTTTATTTCTCGTTTATTTTTTGTAATTTATTTCGTGCTCCTGCAGTGGAGACTAAAAAAGCCCTGATGATGCATAAATATTTGATCTTACATTTAATTTTGTTTTTCTTGTATGGTTTGCTTCTCACCAAATAAAACAAAATCCTCTTCAATTGAATTAGGCTAGGTACCATTTTTTTTTAAATATATTATACTAGCTGTTACCCGCGGCTTCGCCCGCGTGATTATAGCCTATGTCCTTCTCAGTACCATAACCTATGTGTGTGCAAAATTTCATGATGATTGGTTCAGTAAATTGGGTGTGAAAGCAAAGAAACAAACTCACTTTTGCATTTATAATATTAGTTAGGATACCAAATGTTTTATAAAATTATTCCTTCTTTACAGACTTCCTCTCTGCAGTTATATGTTCTCTACCCACATTATTCTTATACAATGTGCTACTGAAGACATGTCTTGTGTCTCACCCCAAGACCTTTACTGCGGGGGAGGCAATGATTGTTTCCCAAGGAATAGCTTTATTCAGCACAACTATGGCAATCAAATTGTTCATTGATAATGGAGAGCAAGACGAAGAGATGGAATTTGTCTATACCATTGTTAATGTTAGTATATTATTAATGTTTAAAACATTAAGTATTTAGGCCTTCCGCTGTATTGTAGGAATTTATGTTTTCTACTTTTAATCCTATTCAGTGCCTCTAGACATAAATGTGAGTTTTACCTTAAGGGTCAGTTCACACCGAGACGCGACGCGACGTGCATTTTTTACGCTGTGATAAGATTTTAAACCTTATGTGTAATATCACATGAATATTCGCCGCCTCCTCTGGCATCTTGCGACTACTGGCTACGAAATTTTTCTCGCAATTTTATTCGTTTGAAAATAACAAATAGGGCTTTTAAAATCCTATTACAGTAAAAAGTGCGCGTCGCGTCGCGTCTCGGTGTGAACTGACCCTTATAATGAAATCTACCTATCCTTAAATTAAATCGAGTTAGCAATCTTATGGGTAGTCTCCACTTGGATGGGTGACCGCAAGTGGCATAAAAATATCTCCAAAATCCTCCGTGCTTCGGAAGCACGTTATGCCCTTGGTCCTTGCTGTCATGTCATCATTGATTGCAGTCGTTAAGCTATGTCAGAATGCCTCAAGGCAGCTTGTAAAATCTGATACCAGTGTTGGCCAATTACACCCACGAAAAACAATAATGTACCCAGGAATCACTCCTTCATCATTATGCAAATAAATGCCTGTAGGAATTAGGATTACATGAAATTATTTTTTGTCTTGTCTTGCCTTGCTTCCTTTAAAAGAATGAAATCCTGTAAAGTAAAAGTACTTCCTTAGTGATAATTTTAATCAGACGTGCACAGTGGTTATCACGCCATCCTACGATGCGAGGAGTAATTAAGAGAGCATTTTCAAAAGTTATCTAAGTCATGGCTTAGCAGCTTGAAAAATAATGACCCGGAAAGAAAGTAAATTTGTACTCATTATGTGCCTAGTCACATATAGTGTGGTCTGTTTCAGACAGTATTGACATCGGTGGCACTGATTGTCGCAGCATTGTTCTTGTTGAGCGACGAGAACAGGAATCTGGCGAACCTCTTCAAAATTGTAGGCATAGGCGCAATATTCTGCTTGTTGATTTTGCACTCCATCCTTGGAGTCGGATTTTTGCCTAAAATATGCATATATATCTTCTTCACGAAGAACAGAGTAAGTTAACTTTTTTTGGACGCATATTTCTTGTTTTAACTGCGGAGGCGTCATGGCGGAAATCCGGCCAATTAGGTAAGAAAATATGTCTTGGTATCCCGCCTAACTCAGGTCTAGCAGAAGGATAAAATTGAAGAAGTATGGTTATAAGGATGATACTCCGCTCACCAATAGTGTCACAACCAAGGATCCCAAATGCAAAGTGGAGACCAAAAAGCTGGGAAGTGGACCCCGGGCTCCGAAGAACTCCATTGGATGTAACCGGGAAATCTCCCAGATAAAGGAGGGAGAGAGCATAATTCGGCCGGTTATGCAAGACACGACCATTCAAGCTTTTGCGACACCACGTCAGTTTGCCTGCTCGACATGGAAGAGGCATCTCACACGCGGTCCTTCCGCTAAACTCCACATTTCATCCGCATCTATCTTGCCTTGTTGACCCGGGGGTCGTGGGTTCGATTCCGACTACTGACGTCTCGACATCATACATATATTTTAAGAACTCTTCTTGTCGGTGAAGTGTGTCTTCATGTGGATGTCGTAGAAGGTAACTTAGGAAACACAAGCTAAACAAAGCTTATAAACATCTAGAGACCTCTCCAACCCGTCTGGCCAGCGTGGAGAGCGTAGGAATGCTCTGTCTTATTTATGGCTTTAGTAGCAGGTACAGAGGGTCAGGCTCCTGCAGTAGAGACAAATAAACCTGATGATGACGTAAGCATGAAAACCAAACGTGATGATTTCAGCTCCAAATCTTCACGTTGTGGCTGGCGCTACTGGTGATCGCGGTGCTGGCGCTCATGTCGCGCACGCAGCTGGCGGTCAAGGCCACCACGGTCACGCGCAAGGCCTTCCATGTACTGGCCTCTCTCGTGTTCATGAGCGGCATACTTTTGGATGTCAATCTGATCGTGTTGGCGTCGGGGATCGCCCTCGCTGCTATTATACTGACGGAGGTACGGTTTTCATTAATTTTTCCATAGAGTATTGAGTGTAAGACATCTGTTTTTAGTTTATATAAAAACGCTTTTAAGTAGGCTTGATTCCTGTCTGGTAGATTATTGAAAAATGTTGGACACGTGTTTTTTCTTTTGCCAATCAAACAAAAATTGATAAAGATATAGCCGGTTAAAGTACTGCGTGACGTCACTAATCAATACATTTTTTACCGGTCTGTTGTGTCATGCATGAGTCCCCACTTTCTGCATCTTGAAAAATCTGACACCAGTGTTGGCCACTTACACAACCGAAAAACAAACAAACTTCTGCATCTTGTACGTTTTATCTTTATGATCTTTTGTTTGATTGAAAAGTACGTATCTATTATTTCTCGATAATCTATCCTTAAATCTACATATAAGTAAAGACGAACTATTTATTTTAAAAAGATTTTTTTAGGAAACATGCCTATTCGTTAATTAAAACTTAATTGCTTTAGGGGGACTCGGAAGCCTTTTGGGTTACGCCATAGATTAAAAAAAAATGTATTCCTACTTCTATGGGTTACGCATAGCCGTTTGGTCCCTTACCGGCTGACATCATTATATGACAGCCCTACGTCAGTTGCCTATAAGCAACTTGTAAAATCTGACATCAACGTTACTTACCATACGAGAAACCACGGAAAATAATTGTATTTAGTATTTCGTGCGGAAAACATAACAAAATTAGGTATTAGGGTACCCAACATACTTAAGTTTGTAGAACTTAGATTATTAAAAGGTAATTTGAAAAAAATATTTTTTTTTACAGGCTCTCCGAAAAGCAAAGATAGAACCAATATCATCTGCCCTGCAATCAGCCTTCGACGTATATTGTGACGATAAGGTAAGTTTTATCATAGATATTATAATTCTACAGCGATACATGTCTCATCCAGAGGCATACCCTCTGGCAAACTCAGTTTTAAGAAGCCACCGTTAGATGGCAGTAGGTTCACTACTAGGCAACTAGACTAATTAGAATGTTTTAAACTTCGAGCAACACGGAAGGGAGTAGCCATACGCTGCATTCCCCTCTGTCAAGGTACAAGCCAAAATTAGGCATATGCATGTCTATGTGTTAGTTGTGTGTGACTCATCTGTACACAAATTATTTTTTCTTTTTTATGTCATTTTTTGTGACAATGTCATAATTACTATCAAGTGACAGTTTAAGTTTTGTATGTAGGTGTGCGGAACTAAACTTGTGTGCACATTTCCCCCCGCAAAAAACGCCAGAAAAATTGACATAGTAAATTGTCGCTTTGCCCACTCCCTCCGTCCGGTACGGAGGCCGTGTTGCTCGAAGGTTTTAAAGCGTAAAAAGGATAGTTAGCATTTATTTGGAAGATAAAAATGTAAATCTGATTAAATGCAATAATAGAAAATGCCTTATTTAGTTACTTGTAATAATTAATATCTATTAGTATAGCACGTAGCGCCATCTATTATAGTTAGAGTATACAACTCCCGTTTGTATGGAAATTTGTGGACATGTCAAAGATGATACCACCATGGTTTTATCAATACATAGTTTAGAAATTAACGAAATCCGGATCTAGACTGAACTAACAAAATGATAATTTATGTTTTGTTTAAAACGATAAGTATAGCTATTATAAGAGTATGAAATAAAATGTAGCTACCTGTGTATACTACGTGTTAATAAAAAAGCGCAAAACCGAAATTCGTTTGTTTAGAATCGAAAGTAGAATCGACTTCCCAAATAAAAATTAGGTGTCAAATAACGAAAATAAAATTTTTATTACGCCGTGTCTGATCATTACTTTATGACGCGTCGGCACGCGAAGCGGCAGCGTCGCGTTTGATCGCGCGCAATTACCATAGAATTTGCAACAAACGCAAGAAAACAAAACATAGCTAATATCTTCATAAATAATCCGCGAAAATAAATTTAATAATTTATATAATTCTTTTATAATAAAAAATAAGTTAAGGGTATCTGAGGTTTTGCGCTTTGTATATGTACACATAATTAGCTATTTTTAACGTGTAAATTTAGCTTCGACATTGCCTTGGAGAAGGTAACAAATTTTCATATGGGACCAATGCTGGGCTAAATAAAATTTACAATATATTAAAAGTCACGGTAATACTTTCCCAAGTGTTCAGCTGACTGGTTAATTTGAAAGGGAATGTAAAACATATTCAGGGCTATGTCGAGGCTAATTTTTAAGGTTATATAAATCTCTGGTGTTGATTCTAGGACATGGGCAGCTTCGCGATGACGCCGCTGTACCTATTTGCGGCGCTGGCGTCGCCGCTGGTGTTGGTGCCGACGCACCGCGGCGCCGAGCTCGAGCGGTTAGCCGGCGTGCTCTCCATCGGAATCGGCGACACCGCCGCCAGCTGGGTCGGCTCCAACTACGGCTTTTATAAGTGGAGACGTATGTAGGGTTCTTTCTTCTTTTCTTGTTTGTGGCGATCAAACTTCATTCTGAAGCTTATTTTAGCCAGTGTCCAGTTGCCAAAGGCGCCGTTTATTAATTCTTCTAGATTCATCATTCGAGTTTCGATGAGGTAGGTGTGTGTGTGAGTATATAGGCAGAGACGCACCAAACAAAATCATACGTCTAGTATGATTTCGTTTCGCAATTTCGCCAATGTTTCGTTCCGGAACGCTTCCGTTCCGCATTCGCGGCTGTATGCTACAGGCGGAATAGCCGGTTAGGCCGGAGTCCCTGTTGCTTAAGCACTGATCAGTGCTCTATGGAAATCGCCTAATTGCCAGGCGAGCGAATTTAAAAAATTTTCTTTAAAATATTATGACAAAGTTCGAAATTTTTGCTGTTTTTCCGCAAGTCAAGAGTTAATATTTTATTAGTAGTAGGTACACGTAACACAACATTTTTGATGTAAATCAGGCAGAGGTTTATAACCTTTATTTTTTTTATAAACTCCATCAATCTTCATAAAAATGGTCAAATTTAAAAAGCCTAACCAAAGCCGGACAGGCTGCCCTCCGATTGATTCGGCCGGACATGCAACCAAAAAGCCTAACTGTGTCCGGCTTTATCCGGACGCCTGACAACCCTAGACGTTGTTATCAAAATACCTTTCTTCTTCTTTCTCAGCCCGTATTCACCCATTGTTACCTAGGCCTCTTTATGTCTTTCCACTTGACCCGCTGGGCGCGTAGTATTTCGGAATGAAGACCCAGACCTCGACGGAGAAAAGTCGGGAAACCACCAATGCACTTGGCCGACGATATCAAAAATATTGGGCAAGATCTGTGTGCGCACAGCGAAAGACCGTGTCCAAATTCCTTCAAGTGTTTCGTAATTAGTATATCAACTATCGCAAACAAGTGGCATCATCGTTTGTCTGGGGCCCTGAAATCTGACTGCAGCAGTTTTATTGAAATTCTTCAAATCGTTATTAACTGATACGGGACTCTTGAGGATAGTTGTGGGACGCGAGGTAGTCGAAGAGACAGTAAGATAGAATTAAGATTTTGATAAGAAATAATCGATTGCAAAATAGAGATGGGGAATGCAGATTATGAAATGGATGAAGATTGGAAGGGTTCCTTTACACGTTCGGGGTTCCTGTGCTCTACCTAACTTATTTTTTTTTTCATTTCTAGTTGACAACAACAGAACAATGGAAGGCACTGCGTTTAACGTACTCTCACAAATTACGACCGTCTACGCTTTATTACTGTTTGGTAAGCCTTAATCATACGATTCGTTCTCAGAGACTCGCATAGATGGCGCCACTCGTAACTACACAACATTGTATCTACCGTATTATGAGAATACAAAACATTATTCACAAAATATATCTTATTAAAAATCAGAACAACATTTTAGGCATAATATTTTAAAATGACACCCTATATTTAGTTAGTTTAGGCTAACGCAGATTACCGTCAGCTAGTATTGAGTAGCAAGTAACTCTCCTGCGCCATACATTCTCCTACTTTTCGCCACCTTAATTTGGACCAATATTTTTGTATGAGGTGGGCAGTCTATTACGTTAGTATTATATTGTCTTTGGTCGTACCTAGAACCCGCCAAAAAAAAGCTTGTCAAAGCTGCCGTCTGTCGCAGAGCTGCTGAGCGCCAAGAACGCCCTGGTGCGAGCGGGCGTGGCGGCCGTGGCGTCAGGGCTGCTGGAGGCGCACACCGACCAGGTCGACAACCTCATCCTGCCGCTGGCCTCGCTGCTGGCCTTCCAGGCCACCTACATGCTGTGCTGACTTCAATACTTGCTTGGAGGATCAAAAATTTCGTCTATACTTCGAATTATGTTATTAGTCTTAGTCATAAGATTGTTTAAATTGGATCCAAATTATGAGGTTTTATGCTGGGTGTAATTATATTCCGTTATATGTATGTATCTTAGCCACAGGAAGTCCACTGCTGGACATAGGCCTCCCCCAAAGAATTCCCGTACGACCGGTTGGAAGTGGCCTGCATCCAGCGCTTTCCTGCGACCTTTATCAGGTCGACCGACCACCTGGTCGGTGGGTGTCCAACGCTGCGCTTTCTGGTACGTGGTCACCTTTCTGCCCCATTGGTTCTTCGCGGTGTGTGCCCCGCCCACTGCCACTTCAAAGAGCTTTAATGGACTGCCTGTAACTGAGATGATGATGATATGTATGTCCTCCATACAAATATGCGAGCGGAATATTGCGGATGCAGAGCGGATATTTATAGATTTTCATACATTTTTGTTTAGTTTCATATTTCTCACATTGTGAATACAAAGTGACATCGATGGTATAGATAACGCTCATATCCGTAGTTGTGACTTATGAAATATGAAAATATTTATTAAGGTACAGTGATGGCTGTGAATGTGTTCTGCCAACACTAGCCCAATTTTTTAATGTTGAGTTTATCATTTGGACTGATATTAATAATACCAAAATATTTATATTATTGAAGCTGTACCTTGGCTATAGCTTTGTTGGAGGCAAAACTAAATTTAAGTCGCTTTACATAGATATTTTTGCAAACATTCCAATAAAAACCAAAGAAATTAATTATAACTGTTGAATGTACTGTTTAAGACATAATTTATTTTTTTATTAATAAAGAAATTGAGTTTACATTGCATTTGATTCATTGAAATATTATGTTTGGGAATGATTTTGAAATCTTAATTTAATGTACTTTGTTCATACAGTAATACCATTACTTAGTTGCTGTTCAGTTTTTACTTCACCATCTAGTGTTAAAGTTACATTACTTACACTATCACTGGCACTATCAACTAAAACAACTTCTTTCACCTCAAGTTTGATCACTTTAGTCTTATCATCACAATCTTCAGGTATACTTTTACCAACACTGATTTCCTCACTATTTCTTTTACTTTTTATTAGATTACGTTTCTTCTTAACCCCCTTACACTTAGCTTTGAATATTTTTTCTAAAGCTAGCACATCTCTCTTGTCTATAGTCCAATCAATGATAGTGTTTTCAGCACACTTTGTCAAGTCTTCAGCCTGATTGTAAGTTGGTATGTCCATACCTAAAATATTCATGACTCTTTCTAACACTTCATCTACGTAATAATGGATTATTAAATCAGCTTTATTATCCTGCAAACAAGGAACATTCACATTAACATTTAATATCATCTTTACCTTAAAATCATCACTAACTTTTATTAATTTGGTTTCACTTACGTGTTTTGTTGGTTGCAAATTGCATATGACTAGTCTGCCGCCATATTTAGCGGTTTCAAGAGGTAGATTTCCACTTGGAATGATTTGTAATGTAGTTCCGAGACATATGCTCAGATCTGCAATACTAAAAAGAAAAGAAATAATTTTTAGGTAAACTTTACTTACCTATATTATAAATGTGAAAGTTTGTTTTAATTCTTTGTTGTGAAATTTTACGTACACATTATCTGGCCCCGTAGCATGGCACGCGCGACAACGTTTATCGACTATCGTCATCTTGTTTTTCGCAATACTGAAGAGCGAGAAGTAGATAGTTTATCGCGCGATATAAACGACGTCGCGGGAGCCATGCTACGGGGGCTGGAGTACAGAAAAGTACATGGACATACAAGAAAAATGCGCAAGTCACATGGCTGCGAGCGTAAGTTAAAATTATTATAAAATGAATTATTGCCCAAATAGAAAATTTAGCTTGGACTAGGCTAAATTTCTAATCTCGATCTTTAAAAATCACAAGGTAAATTTATAACCTACTGAAAGATCTGCTTTGAAGTCAATAAATTAGCTAATATATATGGCAAATCACACAGCTAGCTCCAAAGTAAGGGTTAAGTATTATGTAAGCAGAATATCAGATATTTTTGAAAGTGTGGGCAGTATACATAATGACATATACTGATTACTGATAAAAGCCAACTTTGGGTATTATAGTGTTTAAAATGTTCCTATACTTAGAACATACAGATTTTTTTTTATGATAAAGGATGGCAAACGAGCAAGCGGGTCACCTGATGGTAAGTGATCTCCGCTGCCCATGGACAACAAAATGATCACCTGGAATGCCACTCGGCCATCAGCAGATCACTCTCAGGCAGGCTGTGCTCCCAGTCTAGCACTCCGTCGTACAGTCTGCCGCGACAAGGCCGCGCGCCCATGTGCTCA
The DNA here is from genome assembly GCA_963082605.1 of Rhodophaea formosa. Lineage (NCBI taxonomy): Eukaryota > Metazoa > Arthropoda > Insecta > Lepidoptera > Pyralidae > Rhodophaea > Rhodophaea formosa. The sequence continues at coordinate 14,946,961 of OY720219.1, forward strand.
GCAGCACAGGGGACACCGCTGCACTTCTTACCAACTGTCTCTACTGGCCTGTTGCGGACAAATTGCCTGTGGACAAAATAGTTATGAAATTAGAAAGTACTTTTGAGGGTAATGTCATAAATGTGAAAGTAACTCGGTCTGCCCACCAAAATTACTGAACCTATTTAAATGAAATTTGGTACACAGATAGTCTAGAGCCTAAGAAAGGACATAGGCACGTTTTTAAAAACTCACACATTATATAGGCTTACAATTATTTGAATAGTTACAAACTTATAATGTTAGACATACCATATTACACACGCATTACTTAACATTACATTTTATGTGAATAAAAATATGAATATGAATTAAAAAATGCATGAAAGTTACCTTTTACACAAGTTGCATTCATCAACAAACATGTTCCCATGGAGTTCAGCCAAGTATTTCCTGGACAAGCCTGACTTCAAGTGCAGCCCATCAATGTTCTGACTGACGATGTAGTGCACCTTGTTGCACTCCACCAACTTCTTCAGTATCATGTGAGTTTTGGTTGGCTTGGCGTCAGCGAAAGACACATTGATGTTCGGCTTTTTGCCTTCTTTCTCCAAAGTCCACACACCATTTGGTCCCCTGCAAAAAAATCGATAAACATCAATTACTTAGCCCTGCAAAAATAACGATTTTGAATAACCATTTAAAATCATAACAACAAATTGCCAAAGGCTAATTCTTTGCTATGTAGAGGTAACATCTTCTCGTCATCCACGGCGCAGTATGATTTTAATTTCTATTACTCTGTTACACTTATAATTTTTTTCACCTTTAAATAATTTTCTAGACAGAACCAACCTTTTACGATTGTATAATAAAGTTAAATAAATAAATAAACCAACCGATTACTCTTCTCTTAAATTCACTATTACTATATTAATCAGTGGGTCTTAATATCTAGTTCTTATAAAACCATATTTAAGCTATGTAGTTTAAATATACAAATGCCTAATTCAATAAAAATAATGTAACATATATGAGACTGTTTTATTTTATTAAGATTCGCCTGGAAGCGCATGTCTCCATACAAACGGAAAAAGGGAATTGTGGCAATATTTGATAATTATAAGGCAAAATTAAGCATCCAAACAATTAATCTCATTATAATCTACGTACATTCCTATAAAGTTTGGTCAAATTATCAAATGTTTGAGAATTATACACCTCTCAAGATTTCCATACAAATTTGAAAAGGCTTGTAATTCTCAAACCATTGGTATTTTAACCAAGTTGTACAGGAACGTACGTAGATTATAATGAGATTAATATTGATTAAATGATTAATTTTACTCCAAAATTATCAAATATTGACACAATTCCCTTTTTCCGTTTGTATGGAGACATGCGCTTCCAGGCGACTCTTAGGTGTACTTTTAAAATTAGATAGTTAATATCATCATCCATAACTATACCTGAAGTCTGGTATGCCGGCTGAAGTACTGATTCCAGCCCCAGTATGGACCACCACATGTTTACTTTGAGTAATTAGCTGGGCGAGAAGATCGCATTTCTTGTTGAATTGGTCGATGGAATCAAATTTCTGAAATTCAAGAATGCTTGGAGTTTAGAAGTGAAACTGAACTACCATTTCAGTTATTCAGCTAAAGCACGTTCTGTATATTATAATGTAGCTTACCTCTGGAATACCAAGGATACCCTTATGTTCATACGGCGACAAGCCCTCTGCATAATTGCAAGACATATTTTATTGTAAATTTGAATTAAAGATGAGTATTTCCCCTCAGGATTATTTTATTTTGCTATTACTAAACACAAACACATTCTTCAAACTTTGATCTTTAGATTAAAATAATAATTTTTGTTTTTATTTTAGTTCCAGTCCAGGATGCATGCAGGGCAGGATGCTCAAGCAACCACCAATACCACAGATTAGACAGAGTATGTCAATACAGACAGACAGACAGACAGTAACCACAAAACAAAAGCCTGGAATGACATTCATGACATTGACATTTTCGTCAAAGAATGAATGAAATGAACAAGACTGTTGACAATCTTGCCATAGTTGCCATACAAAAATATTCTTTCTGCGTTTTGAATCCTATGTGTGACCAGTGTAGCAAAATGAAAAACCGATGTAAGTGTACTGTCACTGTCAGTTTTTATAACAAAACGCAAAATTTGGTGTTTGCGTACTTGGCGTTTACGTTTTCTTGCGTTGTTTTGGTTCAATCCAATTTGTTTTAATTGTTCTTTCCATTTACTAAAGTTTTGACCGCAGTGTAATAAAGATGAATCGTAGGCGTCCTCATGAAGAAGAAGATGGATATGGTAAATCATAATCATAATTTTTGAGGTTATAATTTATTAGTCCTATTTGGATTTTAATGATGATTCTATGCAATTTCAGAGCGCTTACATAGAAAAAGACGCCGTGTATCGGAGAACCAAGAAATAGAAGATAGGTTGGAGTCGCTGATATTGCGCGTTGGTGAGAAAAGCAGCTCTAGTTTGGAAAGCAACCTGGAAGGTTTGGCCAGTGTTCTAGAGGCTGATTTGAGCACCTTCCGCGTGAAGATACTTCGTATTCTCACAGAATGTGCTATTCGAATGCCCGAGAAATGCACGATATATGCAACGCTGGTTGGTCTGTTGAATGCTAAGAACTATAACTTTGGAGGAGAGTTTGTGGACTACATAGTGAAGACCTTCAAAGAAAACTTAAAGACAGGCAAATGGAATGCCGCCAGGTACTGTCTAAGGTTTATATCTGACTTGGTTAACTGCCATGTCTTGGCAGCCTCATCTCTTTTGACTTTGTTGGAGACCCTAGTTGATTGTGCAAATGAAGATGGAGTCCCACAAGTAAGAAGGGACTGGTTTGTGTTTGCTGTTTTGTCAGCACTGCCGTGGGTAGGCAGAGAGTTGTATGAGAAGAAAGAATCTCAGCTGGAACATTTACTGGTCACCATAGAAGTATTTTTGAACAAGAGAAGTAAGAAGCACTGGCCAGCTTTAAAGGTGTGGTCAGCAGATCTGCCTCACTTGCAAGAAGAGTACCTGGACTGCTTGTGGGCTCAAATCAAGAAGTTGAGGCAGGACAACTGGTCAGAGAAACATATTCCCAGGCCGTACCTTGCTTTTGATTCAATTTTGTGTGAAGCCTTGCAACATACACTGCCTACAATACAGGTAATTATTACTCTCAAATAATATCAAGGTAAATACATAAGAGATGTGTTTCAAATTGTGTATCAACTGTAGGTAATGTGTTTCAAAAAGTGTGAAAATATTAATTTGTTTCACACATTAAAGATTATTATGTAATATTTTATTAATGAAATCAACTTGATTCAAAATGGTAAATGTGATTTAAACCTATTTATGAAACAGAGCTTTTATTAATTTAAAATCATTTCATTCTAGCCTCCTCCTCACAATGATGGTGACACATACCCCATGCCTCGAGTCATCTTCAGGATGTTTGACTACACTGATTGTCCTGATGGGCCAGTCTTACCCGGAGCCCACTCCATTGAGAGATTCCTCATTGAAGAGCATCTCCATAATATCATTGAGGCTTACCATTTAGAAAGGAAGGAGTGTGCCGCACAACTCCTCTGTTTCCCGTATAAAGCTAAGATACCGTTGGAATATTGTATTGTGGAAGTAATCTTTGCGGAGTTGTTCAACCTACCTCGGCCACGGTACCTTGAGATCTGTTATGGGTCCATCCTCATTGAGCTGTGCAAGCTTCAGCCTTCTACCATGCCACAAGTATTGGCACAGGCTACAGAAATCCTGTTCTTGAGGATTGACACTATGAATGTGGCTTGTTTTGACAGGTAAAAATGTTTATTACATAAATAATCAATCATACATTTTTTTTTTTTCGAGCCATCACGAAATCAATCATACATTTAGGTACTTAATATGAATAATAACGCAATTTTAAAGTATGCAAGAAAATAAATAAAATGTGTGCTTTTGACTTCTAGTGTGTCGCTGTTAAAAATGTTAAGCCATAAACTAATTTCTAGTGGCATAGAATCTGTGGTATACCTAGTTTGCTAGTATAGTGCTTTTGACTTCCGCATTTTTGTTTCTTAATAAGTTCAATAACTTTTCCAGTCTTAAACTTGTCAATGGCTTAACAATGCTTCAATGGAAAAAAATGGGCTTTCCGTTTATGTGGGCTACTAATAAAGGGGTGGCTTTGATTTGTTTTAGATTTGTCAACTGGTTCTCATATCACTTGAGCAACTTCCAGTACCGCTGGTCGTGGGAGGACTGGGAGGGCTGCACCCAGCTGGACGCCGACCACCCCAAGCCCAGGTTCATCAGGGAAGTGCTGGGTAAATGCCTCAGGTTCGTAAGAAGGTCTTAAACATCCTATGTAACTTGAATCTTTTACAGATCTTAAGGTGATAGGTCCAGCAGGCCTATTTGCCAACTTTTGATAGCTACGGTGTACATAATTTTCATGGTAACTTCAATATTCATTACGGCTTCGGTATGAATGACTATTTTTATTTAATATATGAAAACCGTAATGGATGTGAAAGTGACAATCAAATCGTTGTACACCGAGTTAGCAAATCGGCCTGCTGTGCTACTTCTGTCTTGTTCTACTGTGTTTGAAATAAAATTTAAATATCATTATAATTCTGTTCTGCGAAGCCACTTACATGAATGAACTACTGTTTAATTAAGCTATGACAGATGCCTTTAAGCAGCTTGAAAAATTCAGTTTTGGCCAAACAACTGATTTAATTATTATGATTTCAATGTTTTGTTTAAATAGGTTAAATCTCGATTGCAGTGTTTTTACTGTCAATGGTTTCAACCTTTTATGACCTTTTATAAAACATTCATCATCATAATTTTTCAGTCTCCACTGCAGGAGCACGACCCTCTCTGTACTACTAGAGCCTCATATTAGCCAGAGCAGTCAGAGGATTTGGCCTACACTCTCCACGTTGGCCAGACGGGGAGAGGTTTCTCTGATGTTTATAAGCTTTGTTTAGCTTGTGTTTCCTAAGTCGCCTTCTACGACATCCACGGAAAGAGTCGGAGTAGTCCTATTCTCCTCTGCCGGGAACCACACAGGGTACCACACTAAATAATAATTTCCATATACACAACATTATTCTTATTATATTGATTATTAAATCAATATGATATGCTTTAGTCTATCATTTGTCACATAGGTACCAGGGATGTTGCGAATATTCGCATCCGCATCCGCAAATGCGGAGCTTCCGCATAGATTTGGACATCTGCATCTGCATTCGCATCCGCAATAAATCAATGCAGATTTTTAAGCGGATGCGGATGCTTTTCTTGAAAAGGGAGGGGGCTGCGAATGGCGCGTGCTGTTTGCGTCACGCGTGATGATGACCAATGGAAGCGAAAAAAATTGGCCAAGTGCGAGTCGGGCTCACCCATGAAGGGTTCCGTAGAAGCAAGCTTAGATTAGCCAAAAACCTCTATAATAAGCAAAAATAACTTTGTCTTTCATAGTGTTTGTCTCAAAGTTTTTTGCGGTTTATGAAAAAGGTCTATAACTTTTTAGTTTGTACTTAGTACTCAGCTCTGATAATTTTTCTTTCAACTTTGTTATATATACTCCTGTATTTTTTTCACGTATCTATGTATAACCGATTAGCAGATAGAGAAGGGGGAAACATACCTCTAAAAAAATGTTACAATTTATAACCAATTATTTCAGAAACGGATCCCTAAATCGAAATGAGGTCTTAACCTCACAAATTTTTTTTAGAGGCTTCTTCATCAACACGATATGTTAGTAGAGAAAAATTACTCCCACTTGTATAGGAGCTACCCTAAAAAAATTTTTTTTAAAGATTTTTTCTACCACTTTTTTGGTATGATTAATAAACATTCCCATACCAAATTACAGCTTTTTAGTACTTATAGTCTCTGAGTAAAACCGCGGACAGACAGACCGACACGGCGAAACTATAAGAGTTCCGTGTTTACTACGGAACCCTAAAAACCAGTACCTTAACCTATGTGTATGCAAAATTTCATGATGATCGGTTTAGTAGGTGCAGCGTGAAAGCGTAACAAACAAACAAACTCACTTTCGCATTTATAATATTAGGAAGTTAGCATTAGGATATTTAAGTAGAATCTGAAACATCCGCATCCGCATCTGCATCCGCGGATGTGAGTCTTCAAAAATCTGCATCTGCATTCACATCCGCGGATGTGAAAAATTCGGCATCCGCAACAACCCTGAGGTACTAAAAGATTTTTTTCCTGTAGGTTATCTTACCATCAGAGGATCAAGGACATGGCGCCAGAGTCATTCTCATCATTTGTGCCGTTGAAGCCCGAGCCCGTCTATAAGTACTCCATGGAGGGCGCAGGTCAGTGAAACAACATTCTAAGTCATTATTTGTATTTGTTGTATAAAAATACGTTATTTCATCTTACTCTAAACTTATCTAGAATGTTGAAATATTTACATATCGGTAACATATCTTAGCATGTACAGAATCTGTGCAATAAAAGTTTACAGCTGCCATTAATTAAAAAATAAATGCCTTCTATATTGTTCTCTTGTAACATTCGTCTTACAATAGTCACCAACTCAATGGATTCTGAAAATGTCTCACTGAAATTACCATACTATATGAAGTACCTGACAATCGTTTAAGATATGAGATCCATTAGCAAAGTTAGTATTTAAAGCTGCATTGATTATTGAGAAAGTAATAGTTATAAAATTCAGTCTATTCCATGGCCATTAATTCTAGGAAACTTAGCGATCGGTCGTTGTAGTCCTCGTAGATGTCGTCGTCCGCATGTCTGTGTGTGCTGTCCTCGCTTTCATTGTCGAATGGAGAGAACTCTCCGGGAGATTCACTTTCATCTTCTTGTTCATACTGCTCCAGGTCTTCTTCGCCTTCTTTGTTGTTATTTACACTTTCGCCTTCTTGTTCATACTGCTCCACGTCCTGTTCGCCTTTTTTGTTCTTATTCAAGTCATCCAGATAATCTTCGAAATCGGCGGCAATCTGTGCGAATTTCTCATGTTTTTCGCTGCTTTCTTCATTCAATTCGCTTGTGGGCTCTTTTGATTTCTCTGTTGTGTCATCGTTACTCATTTCTCCGAACAGTTCTTTGAAAATATCTGTAGTTGTTGTCGCTGAAGGTTCTTGTTTAAGCGTAGATGCTTCATTAACGTTTTCATTCGTTTTCATAAGGTTTTCATGTTTCTTTTTTTTCTTACATTTGGCCTTATTTTTTGGAATAGAATGTATTGTTGTTGTTACTGTTTCTTCTGTTATAGGATCTTCTACGTCGCTTATTTCATTGGTTTTTTCGTTAAGTGTCGTCGATGAAATTCCAAATATGTATTCCTTTTCATCAGAAGCATCCTTTTCGTCATCATTTTGTTTTGCATTTTCATTATCAAATTCTTCCTGGTCGTTTGTATTATATTGCTCGGCAGTTTCTTCATATGATGGTTGCATTGTTGTTTGATCTTTTGATGTGGTCGTAGACTCCGTGCTCATCTTCTTATCTCTATGATCTTCCTCTTTATGGTCCACATCGATACTCCTTTGGGTAGTTAAGGCATGCCCTTGAAAATTAGAACCTTTTCTTCTGTGATGATATATACCCGATGCTGGGAGTATAGATTTGTTTTTGTCTTTTTCTGTGTTTGTTACGCTCCATTTGTCATGATTAACAGAAGTTCCTTTCTGCATGAGAGTGGATTGCCTAAAGCGGTTTGTATTTTTAGGTTGTATGGTTCTGCTTGCGGTGTATGTAGCCGTTGTGGTGACGGGCTGAGCTGTGGTTGTCGTTGTAGTAGTAGTTGTGGTTTCTCTCGTTGTTGTTGTGGATGGTATCGTACTCGTTAAACTAGGAACTGTAGTATTGGATTCAGTTATTGTGACACTTTTGTTTTTAGGCTCCCATGACTTATCTGGTCTCTTCGCAGCGGAGCTGGCTTGAGGAGTTAAATCTGCACCTGTTGATCGGACTCTATTATTCACCGGAGATTTGGTTGTTGTTACACGTTTATGTTTTTTAACTTTTACTGGCTTAGTAAACTTAGGCGGTGGACGTGTTCGCCTCGATTTATCAGCCGTCGTCGTGCTCGGTTCTGTACTAGTGGTCGATGTGATTACCCTCCTATTTTTATACGTTTGACTAGACGCAATTGAAATTGTAGATGATGATGATTCCGTAGATGAAGGCATAGTGTTAGCAGTTTCTGCGGTTTGTACAGCTTCAATACTCTCAGTTGTGCTCTTGTTTTCTTTGGAAGGTTTGATGGGAGCTGTAACTGGGAAAGCGCTGACAATGTTAGCCCATTCAGGCGTTTCATCGTCTAACTCATTATTATAAACAGTAATTATATCCGGAGCAGATGTTGTCAATGGTTTAGCTTTGATGTTTCCATGTTTTTTCGGAGGCCGTTTGCTAGTAGGTTGAGGTTTCCGGAATTGCTTATTACCCTTTTTATTATTATTGCCGGATGGAGTAGTCCTATTTTCTGCAGCTGTATGGTCCATAAGAATTGGCCGAAACGCGGTATCTACCATTGAATGAGATTCTGGGTTAGAAAATTGCATATCCAATAACTGAGGACTTGGCCGGAAATCAGAAGGTCTGTGTTTGTGTTTCGGTGTATGAACATATTTTGCTGTCGGCATGGGTTTGAAAGGTTTCTTGTCCATGGTGACAAAAACGCCGGGCGGTGCGTTGTATACTGGCGGTCTTAAATGTTCGGGGAAATAACTGACTTTAGTAGGCGTTAGTTTAGGTTTACTGTAGGTTTTATGTAGAGTAGTATCAGCTTCAGTTTCTCTCGTAGGATTCTCGGTATAATTATGAGCATTACTAAAATCGTAAGAAAAATTTTTGGCTGTCGTTGGCGGGACGTTTTCAGGAAGAGGTGTTGGAAGAACAGCAGGTCTCGTCGTCTTGTAGATATTACTTGGCGCGACGTATCTCTGGTCTATTGTTGGAGCTACGAATGAAGTGTCAACTGGACCTGCGAAATGGTGCTGGTGAAGAGCCAGCGGAGGAGTAGGTAGGGGTCCTCGAACGTATTTGAATGGGGGTGTGTATGGATACGCCATTAGTTTCTTCTGCTGATATTGCTCGTTTGAAGAGCCAATGTGAGGTCCCTTTGTTGGTTGTTGATACTGAGGCTGCGGTAACACGGGTGGCCTAAACTTCGGAGGCTCCGGCTGGGAGTCATCGTCGGAAAACAGAGATAGGAAGATTCTATCGAGACTCTGATGATAGCGACGCGATTGACTGCCGGCGTTAGGGACCAAGTTTCTGTGGAACCAAATAGCTCTTTGAGGTCGCAAAGGGACCGACTTCACGGGCTCGTAATTATATGCCGCCGGTTGCGGTCTCCCTAACACTGTTTCCGGTGCGTTTTCACGCACAGTGAACGTCCTGACGGAGTTTTCGTAGGGTTTTCTCTGTTTTTTCGGCGTTTGTGACATCACAGAAAAAGTGAGCTCGTAATGATATTTTCCCGGAGATATTTCTTCATCTCTTTGCCGGACGCGTTTGACTGACCATATCGCTTTTACTCCTTTCATACACGATTCGTCACTGCACTTTTCATTCTTTTTTTCGTCTTCAGTGAATCGGAAACCGTTCTTCTCTTCTAACAGACGTCCTTTCGCCATAATGGTGACATCTCCAAAAGAATTGTGCTCTGTTTCGCTTATTCTATCGAACGGCGCTGTTTTTATTTTGTCCCATAGGTCGTGATCATCTACTTCCTTGGAGTTGTATTGATCAGGTTTGGTGTCGGGTGATATGACAGAGCCCTTTGCTATGAGTTGGTCGATTTTGTCTCTGACTAGTGTGAGGTAGACGCTGTGGCGGAGGGCATCTTCCCAGTAGTGGGCCGGGATGGCGGCGACCGAGGGCGGGGACTCCGTGTTGACGGCTTCGTGCAGCGTGCCCACGCGCGGCGCTCGGAACTCATAGTTCCACTCGTCCAGAGGGATGGGCATCGGCCTGAAGTCGTTGGCGGCACCGGCCTGCCTTCCTCCTTTTCCTACCTGCAATCGAATAATGAATAGTAAATAAACAGCCAAGCACGCACGTCACACATGAATAAATGTCGTATTAATTGGGATTGGAAACGTTCATTTGCTGAAAATATGTGGACGTATGGTTGCGTTTGAAAGTAAAATGACGGACCGCGCGCGGGAAAGTGCGGCTGAATGCTAGCGTGCGGCGGTTGCGTGCCGCCGCCACCCTCCCGATAGTTTCCAATCGTTTCTTTATAAACATCTTGTCGGGTCTTAATTACAACTAAATCGCATTTAATATCCTTCTCTTCCTGAAGTAAAAAAGATAAATTTCAAACTAAAACGTTTCTTCCGAAAATAAGCTAGAAACCAACCCCTTTATTTCAATAATTTCAATTATACATTTTCATTAAAATATGGTTAGGCTACAAATTTCTATTTAGTTGTACAATAAAACTATACAATTAGATAGAAATGAAATGTATTTATTTATTCACATGAAACATGGTACAAACAGTTGTTAAAGATAGGTAATGTAACTACCTATACATGTTTCGCCAGAGGCATACCTCTGGCAAAACATATAATTAACAAACAAATATATATATAATTAAAAACAAATATTCCAAATAATATTTACATGCCATAGCATGTAAATATTATTTGGAATATTTGTCATGAACTACAATTATAATATTATAAGTTTAATTACATTTATTTAAACTATAAACTATAAATTTAGTCATTTGAGGTAACTTGTTATTATATAATGAGTCAAATTAAAATTAAACGTTTATATTAATAATCATCTTGTCGTCCAAAATTCGTTCATGTCCTTAAGGGGGCACACTAGGCACAGTAGCGACGACAATCATTTTATTCCTAATACTTTACAAATAGAAAGAAATTCAAGAATGTAAATCATATAAGCAATAGTAAATAACCGAAAGTATTTTTGGTTTAACCTAAAGATTGTATGTTTAATATTATCAGAATCAGTGAGAATTATAGGAATCATATAATCTGATCTCAGTAAATCTCTTAATGACTCTTAATGAACGTTTTCTCTTAATGACTGATTCTCATAATATTAAAACATGATTCCAAAAATACTTCAAGCTATTTACAGGCTTAAATGATTTACATTCTTGCATTTCTTTCTATTTGTAAAGTATTAGGAATAAAATGATTGGCGTCGCTACTATGCCTAGTGTGCCCCCTTAAAAACTATGAGATAACAGCCATTGTTTTAATGCCGATATAAATCTTTTTTTTTGCTTTTAGAGGCTGGTAGTTCAATAGCTCGATATAAACACCGGGTATTTTCTATGTAAATTGTGATTGAACTATCTAAATGTGTTAACTGTGTTTAACTGCAGGAGTACGACCCTCTCTGTACTGCCAGAGCAGTCAGAGGATTTGGCCTACACTCTCCACGCTGGCCAGAGGGGTTGGAGAGGTCTCTTTGATATTTATAAGCTTTGTTTAGCTTGAGTTTCCTAAGTCGCCTTTTACGACATCTACGGGAAGATTTGGAGTGGTCCTATTCTTCTCTGCCGGGAACCACACGGCTAGCTAATAGCCTATACTTGCCTATACTAATATTATTAAGAGGTAAGATTTGATTGGTTGTTTGTTTGCATAAAATAGGCTCCGAAACTACAGGACCGATTTTCATTTTTTTTTACCTATGGAAAGCATTACAATTTACGCCGATGAAGTCGCGGGAAAATTGCTAGTGTTACCGAATTTGAGTCAGATTGGATTACAAACTCAGAAATACAGGTCGGGTCGGGGTTTTACCCCGGACGCGCTTGGGTCTCGCTCCTAGACCACTCAGCAATAATAGCTTCAAAGTAAAAAAGTGGTCAAGTGCGAGTCGGATTCGCCCTTGTGGGGTTCCGTAGGTGCAAGCATAGATTTAAACTAACATCATCATTTCGTGTAGGTGACACGGTCAGTCGACCATGCACATCCTGGTGTCAGTTCTTCGGAACCGCCTCTCGGCCTCTGTCGTGGTTCCTTTAACTACTACCAGATAGCAGCCGGGCCAACGGCTTAACGTGCCTTCCGAAGCACGGATTCATCTTTCTTATAAGACAACCAGGTGATTCATGCCTGCACTGTCCTAACCAAACTGGAAAAAACTTAACAAAGTATGTTTCCCGTTGGAATCGAACCTACGACCCCTGGATCAACAAGGCAAACGCCTTCACCACTGGACCACGGAGACTCTTATTAACTAAACGTACTGATTACCTACGTCTAGCCAAAATAAAATGGCAAAAGACATGACTAATCTATAAGGCTTCCGTTTTTAGTAAAAACGTAAAAAGTTTTAGGGTTCCGTTGCCGAATGGTAAAAACTTTTTACCATTCGGCAACGGAACCCTAAAAAGGAGGTCGACAATGAGTTGTTAATCTCAACGCATATTGCAATATCCTCCGTGCGTCGATGCACAATGGCCTAATCTAATCTTATTCCATAAAGCATTAATTGGGTGTAAAATAGCGCATAAAGCCATTTTGAAATTCTCCCACCAGTTGTGTGCCTCTCGTTATAGGTGAAGGTTAATTCGTTTTCCAATTTAAAAGCAATTAAACATGGAAATGCAGTAATAAACCATGTATAGAGCTTTTAATATATATATAAGATACAAAAAAATCATCTTGTCATTTGTCTCCACTGTAGGAGCACGAACCTCTCTGTACTACCAGGTAGAGGATTTGGCATACATTCTCCAAGCTGGCCAGACGGATTAAAGAGTTCTCTTTGATAACCATAAGCTTTGTTTAGCTTGTGTTTCCTTAGTCGCCTTCTAGGACGACATCCACAGGAAGACTGGGAGTGGTCGTATCCTACTCTGCCGGGAACCACACGGCTTAAAAAAAATTAAAAATGTAATGTATTTATACGTACATATACCTCAAGGAACATGGGGTCTAAATGAGTAAAATACGAAGAAAATGGCTATTGTCTATCTATTTATTAGCCAGAGACGTCCACTGCCATAGATCGCCACAAATTGCGGTCTTGTGCATGCTGAGTCCACCGACTCCCGGCGACCCTGATGAGGTCGTCCGTCCACCTGCCCGTATTTACTAACTTGGATGACAGGTGTCGATGTCTATCAATCTAGAATTTACAATTACAATGCGGGTTTTACTTGCTCGAACTTTTTACTTGAAATACAAAAAAACCGGCCAAGTGCGTGTCGGGCCACGCGCAGTGTAGGGTTCCGTAGTTGCGAATGACAACTTTGAGTTCACACTATTCACACTCGCACCTTACAGTTTAGCGACCAAAAACATCTAACAATGAAAATAGTATGAAATTTTACAGTTTATAAGTTGGTTGCCTATAACTTTTTAGTTTGTACTTAGTACTCAGCTCTGATAGTTTTCCTTTAAACTTCAGTATATATACTACTGCTGTAATTTTTTTCACGTATCTATATATAACCGTTTAGCAGATAGAGGGGGGGGACACTTACCTCTAACAAAAATTCGCACTTTAAAACCAAATATTTCGGAAACGGATCCCTAAATCGGAAAATGGTGTTCTCAACCTCATAATATTTTTAAAAGACCTATTTAACGACACCCCACACGATGGGTAAATAGAGAAAAAAAAATTACTCCCCCAATTTACTTGTATGGGAGCTACCCTAAAAAAAATTTTTTTTCACGTTTTTATTCTACCACTTTTTTGCCATGATTAATATACATATCCATACCAAATTACAGCTTTCTAGTACTTATAGTCTCGGCGTAAAACCGCGGACGGACAGACAGACAGACAGACAGACAGACAGACAGACAGACATGGCGAAACTATAAGGGTTCCTTGTTTACTACGGAACCCTAAAAACCGCATTGTAACAGCAAATCCTAGAGTGATAGGCATCGACACCTGTCATCCGAGTTAGTAAATAGGCCGGCTGGTCGGGGTATTATATTCCCATACAAAACAGCTGTTCGATTTAGTATGAAATTTTTTTTTCATATTTCGACCTATGATCCTTGGGGAATGTTGTTCAGTATGATCAAGAGGTACGTCCGAGATTATGGCAAGGTTACAGATTTACATGGTGTATTTATGATTCGTTTGTTTAGTGGTGTGGTTATGAAGACTTCCATTTGGCTTCGTGACTAAACATTTAAAGTCGTGTCCAACGCATTTCATTTTATGATATCCGTAATTTGCTGTCAAATTCTGAGACTGTCCTTTTAAATAAATAGCTCGTCTCAAAAAGTGCAGATTTTACAAGGTTAAATATTAAGAGGAAAAATTTTTTTTGCAATGTTAATATCTCTTCTTGCTGAGTGACGACTATTCTGATATCTATGGTGACGACCACAGAATATTCTGATATCTATGGTGACGACGATACAAATCAAAGTTTTTATGATTAGGTATAAAACCTATGCATGAAATAATATGCAAAGTATCCGATACCCAATTTGCATTCTAAATTATCTTAAAATGAAATATGAGAGATAACAAAAATGTTATTTTGAAAAAATCTAGTTGACATATCTAACAAAAGGACTTCAACTTTAAAGTAAGTAGGTGTAGCGGTAGCGAGGTAGTATGCTCGACCGCCACAAAGGGAAGATCTTCCCGCTGGGCAAGGTGTGCGCCCAGGGAACCGTACGGCTCCTTCTTGTGGCGAGTGTAGAGGTCTTAATTGCTGTCTCTCCATATTCACAGTTGGGTCTTCGTGTTGTTCTTGTGGCGAGTGTAGAGGTCGCCACATAGGTATATTAAAAAAAAACTAGTTCTTTCTTGTTTCTTTTGACACATTTTTACCGGTACAATAGTTTTGGTTTCATGTCCGTAAGTGGCCAACATTAGTCACAAATTCTAAAGCTGTCTAAAAGCATCTGACCTAGTGGATCTAGCTCTGCCAGCTTCGAGATAAAAATTGTAATTGGGAACAAGTATTTGTTGTTTCTTAGTTACAGAACTAAGGTGCTTAGATGAGTGGTACAATCTTTTGAAATCTTTCGCACTATTCAAAACAAAACTCCATGAGTTTGATCGCTATCGACCTACTGCTGATCTAGACCCAAATGTGCAACAACCGTGGCAGCTCATCCAATATTTATTACATATCGTACGCCCAAATGTACGGTGGGCAACACGCCAATCGCAACATTGCTGTTTTAAAATGCACTCTTTCAGCACAATAAATTATATGAGAATTTTACCTTCAATGAGTGGTCAAATGACCAATGTACAGTCAATATTTATTTAGTACTCCAAGGGTACATTCACAAAATTAGTGTTAATTTTATTTAATTATGTATGAAAATAGCTGTTAAATATCATTATATAATATACTTTACGTAATTGTTATAGTTATACGTTCATATTTACGTGTTTTAAATATAAAACTTTTTGCCTGCATTAGTATTTAGCATAAACATATTTTTTTTGTTTTCATTAACGAGCATTATTTTCATAATTAAAAAAAAACTTAACTTTCAAGGTACTATCTCTGTTTTTTGTCAATGTGTCTATTTAAATGCAAACGTTTTATCCAGATTGATGGTGGTGATCACCTCTAAATAAATCATATGAAACCTACAGGTATATAGTGGGAGTAGTTCACTGTGAACTACTTTGTTTTAATGAAGTTGAACGCAGACAAAATTCGCATTCAAAACATCACGACCACCTTTTTAGGATAACTCGACAATCAATCATATGCAATTGCATAGACACATTTATAATTAAATAAATATATACGGAAAAATCACACAGATTGAGCTACCCCCAAAGTAAGTGCGAGACGTGTTGTGGGATACTAACTCAACGATACTATATCCTAACTTCCTAATCCTAACTAATATTATAAATGCGAAAGTGAGTTTGTTTGTTTCTTTGTTACGCTTTCACGCCCTATCTACTGAACCGATTATCATGAAATTTGGCATACACATAGGTAAGGGTACTGAGAAGGACATAGGCTATATATCACGCGGGCGAAGCCGCGGGTAACAGCTAGTTTTATTATAAATACACATATAGATTAACATCCAAGACCCAGGTTAATCTGAAAAAGTTCATTTTTCATTCCTGTGACCACCCGTGTCGCAGGCTGGTGTGTTGACAGCTGCGCCACGGAGGTTGTTGGCTTTAACAACTCTCATTTTAATTATTTACTGAATTTTAGCCGACCTATTTTACTGTTCGTAGCTGGCTAAGCCGGGAAAATTTTATTGGGAAGTTTTTTTTTTTAATTTTTCCTGTATTCATTGTTTTTTTCATTTTCATGAAAAAAGTTAGGTATTTGCTAAGAAACATTTTTTATTCATAAACATAGGTACCATTTAATTAGAATTTTTGCTATCATTAGATGTTGGCATGAAGGAGGTTTTCAAGGCATTATTAGGTTAGGAAAACTCTGATGCCTTACTCCTATCCAATTAAAATTAACGAAGGTCAAGATTAAATTCGGGCGCGCTCATTCCTTGATCGACTGTAACGATCCGTGCTGAAAAAGTGCAAGTGGCAGCTTTATTGTCTTTATCCCATACCAATAAGAAATAAAATTTCTACACGCGTCGTATATTATGTGAAATTTCCTAAGCCGCGATGGATGACATTCATTCTGTCATTCATTACACGCTGTTACAATGCAGTATTTATCTTTACGTGACCTAATTTCGATGTTGATGAAATTAATTGTTTGTTTTGATAGATTATGTGTTATGAGACGGTGATTCAATGCGATTAGATACAATATGAAATAAACTCTGGTCTACTTCGTGGGAGAAGGCAAACAATGGATTCTAAGGTCATTACTACTTATTATGCAGTTTCTTTTGATTTAAGCTAATTTAATTTGACTAATATTTTCGGAGTTTTGAATAGGCATGCACATATAACCAGTTTTTATAGTTTTATCTTTATTGGGCTCACGTAAACTGTTTTTCGTGGTTTATATATATATAAAAAGGCAAACCTGACTGCGTAACATACATATATCAACACACAGCCGAAACTACTGTACCTATAAAAACTGAAATTTGGTACTTTGATGATGTAAGTGAGCACTAAGGAATGATTTGGTAAAATAGGGGTGAAGTTTTACGCGCGACAAAGTCGCAGGAAAATTGCTAGTGAGGTATAAATTAATACAGCTACATGGAATTTAAAAAAATAAACTTGACGCAAAATTGGTAAAGTAAAATACCTAGATCCATCTAAAGCAAGTTGGTCTTCAACCTTTTGTGCCCTGGGTGTGGTCCACATTGAGATGGGTGACCACAAGTGACATAAAATATCTTGAGCTTCTCCGTGTTTCAGAAGGCCCGTAAACACATTGGCTCCGACTTTGTCTAGTACTAACCACTGCGCGAGGCGCGCGCGCTCCTTGGCGCAGTGGTTGACACGCCACTCTGCGACACGAGGGGTCCCGGTTTCGATCTCCGGTCATGATGGAGAACGATTAGTATATAAGTATCTATTATAAAATATAGTATCGTTGAGTAAGTATCCTAAACGTCAAAAGTTCACAACTCAATGTGGGGCTAGCTCAATTTGTGTAATATAATATGTCACTATATACATATTTGTTATCCTATGAATATTTTTCTTCTTATCACGCATGACCATACCAATCGATGTTGGCCAGCTTGTGGTCGATAGATCCTTGGTCCGAGTTTAAAACATACTGTCACAAGTCATACCAACGGGTTTGTTTTCCAATCGGAATGCCTGAGTGGTCATTTACCCTTGCTTTCAGTGGCAGTGAAAGAAAGTTTCGTTCAGATTTATGAGCTGAAATAGCGTTCCAATTGATTGTTTTAAAACTGACAAAAATAATTCTACAAGTATTCGAGTCATTTTATTATATACTAACTAGCGACTTTTTAGTGACTTCGTGTAAAAATACACCCTTAATTAACCTTCTTAATTAAGGCCATTAAAGTAATGTGAGAGTCAAAGCATTTATTTTAGAAAATAGGTTTTTCAGACAATTCTCCTGTCAAATTACATTTGAACTAATCTACTATAGTAATTTTTATATTGTTAAATAATTTTCAAAAGCTACACTACAAACTATATACTAGTTTTTCGGAAGCAATCACTGCAGAGTAGAAACGCAAAAAGAAAATCTTGTAAAAAGTAAAAATTGACGATAAACATAATCTTTTTTAGCCGCGTCTGAACTAGGCTAGGTAAGACGTATGACTAATAAGTTAGTTTTTTTTTATATAAATAAATATATAGGGACATTATCAAACAAATTTAGGTAGCCCCACAGTAAGTTATGAACTTGTGTCGTGGGATACTAACTCAACGATACTATATTTTATAAAATATACTTATATAGATAAACATCCAAGACCCAGGCCAATCGTTTTTCATCTTCGCCTGGCCGGGGATCGAACCCGGGACCTCTGTGTCGCAGGCTGGCGTGTTGACCACTGTGCCACGGAGCTCTACAAGTTAGGTTGAGAATAATTATGTATACAAGTTTTTACGCTGCTTACGGGCCTAGTACTAAATATTTTCATGTGGCATAAATAAATCTATATTAATATATTGCCACACTAGGAAAATGTGTAGGTTTATAGAAAACTAGCTAGTTTTCTAGTTATCACCAGCAACAGCTGTTGCCCGCGATTTCGCCCGCGTGATTTACAGCCTATGTCCTCTGTAGCATTATCAACGTATATGAATAATTTCATGATGATCGGTTCCATAGATAAAGCGTTAAAGCGTAACAAATAAACAAACTCACTTATAATATTAGCTGGGATTGGGATAATACATGTAAATACTGATCCATAGTACTTACATATGCAACCGTGAAACAATACGCAAAAATTACACACTTGCAAAACGTATTAAATCTTACTCAACCGTGTAAGCTCCATATTTTCCTAACGGACACATAATGAGTGGTATTGTCCAATGAATTTTATAATATTCATTCAATAATTTTAAGTATTTAATTGTAATCAATTTGTCTTTATCAAAATCGGCTCAATCAGACAATTTCATTAATCTCAAAAAGTATTAAATTAAACCAACCAAACAAAAAAACAAACACAACATCCATCACGCGTTTCTCCCAAGCCGCGAATTTTCATCGGAAAATCGGAACGTGAAAAAATTACTCACTCCAAGCGCAAAGAAAACGCATAGCAGCGCAGATCGCATCTCGGCTTCACTGCACGCTATCTATAGCTAAGTATTAAAACGGTTTTCACTGGTACTCGATGTATCGGTGGACGCGTGCGCCGCGCTCGCGTCAGGTGTCGCGGACTGACGCGATATGTTTTCCTCCACACCACCCCACTAGACGCCGGAAAACTGCGCTTCTGGTATACAATGACGAGCTCCGAGGCGCAGCGGTCAACACGCCGACCTGTGACACTGATGGTCCCGGGATCGATCCTCGGTCAGGTCAAAATGAAAAATGATCTTTTTCAGATTGACCTGGGTCTCAGATGTTTATCTACATATATATGTATTTGTTATAAAATATGTATCGTTGAGTTAGTATCCCATAACACAAGTCTTGCATAAGAACTTACTTTGGGACTAGCTCAATCTGTGTGATTTGTCCGTATATATTTATTTATTTAAATGCTGAAAACTATATTAACGCCTTTTCGGGTGCTTCGAGTTACAAATAGATTTAAATTGTTATGTTGGGAAAGTTTTTGTAAGAGAAATAGGATGTTTTTAAAATGAAAATCGCTCTAAAGGAAATATTATACTACTGTGCTTGGCATTAAAGAGCATTAGATAAAAACTTATTAACGAAAAAATAAAACCGACTAAATAGACTGAAAAGTAAAAATCAATCATCCCCTGATTTCCTACCCTTAGGGTTGGATTTTTTGTTGTTGTTATTTATATAATAATATGGGTTTAACTTCGGAGTCCCTTTCAATAAAATAAAGAATTGTCAAATTTGGAGTAGTCAGTAAAAAGTTATGCGTGGTCATACATAAGGAAAAATGTACCTACGCATCGACTTGAGAACCGCCTTCGTTTTTTCGTTGGTTGAAAATACTTTTAGCTCAATATCAAAATTACGCTGCAGATAAACATACAACTACTAGAACTGTATAAAGTCGGCGTGTAACAATGACGTCACGACTCAACTGGGCAGTTGACGACCAATCTACTAATAAATTTTATGAAAAGCAAAAAACGTAAAACATAGTTATTACTTTTTCTGAAAAATACATACATACATAGTATCACGTCTTTATCCCTTACGGCGTAAACAGAGCCTAAGGCTATGAGACCGAAAGTCCACGATTAGCATGTTGATTTTATGGGCTCAAAGATGGAATACGGAATTAAAAATAGTGATGGGTTAATTGCTGGCTGCACCGCCTACTTACATGATTCCTTAAATTTGCGCCCATTCCCTCGGCCGGTTTCTACGGCTTGCCCGGGAAGATACAGCTGGTACCTACATTCGTTTTTTTTTTCTCCCAGACCAGCATGGAATGGCAGTATAGATACATTTTCTGACAATTAAAAATTTAATTCCTGACGCTCATTCCCTCGATCGACTTTTACGATCTGCGCGGGAAGACAAGTAGCTAGTACATTCTAAGTTTTTTCTTTTCTCCCAGCCCAGCGTGGAAGCATGTCAATAGGCGATGCGGCTAGCAACCCATCATTATTTTGATTCCGTTCTCACCTACAAGCCCACCAACATGCTTAAACGTGGTCTTAAGGTTATACAGACCTGGCTGCCCTCTGTCTACCCTGCAAGGGAAAATGACGTGATAGTATAATGTATGTAAAAAAGGTAATAGTTATATAGGCACTGATTTGTCGAGTAACATGTATAAAATATGCAAATTGCGTGTACATCGTTAAATTATAATTGCATAGCTACTTTTCCGTGGTTGTACTTGGGCATCGCACGACATTTCAGTCTTTTAAATAGCAATGATATTAATTGATTTTGCTGGTCCGCATTCAGCGACTCCTCATGTGTGACGAAGACGTCTGATTTTTAGGATAAATCTGTTTTTGTGTGGTTTTTGATATCCTGCTAGCTATAAATACCATCAGCCTGAGACAATTCTAATTATGATCGTGAGAAGATGGGTTATTCATTTTCAAACTTACCAAGTCATTATTTCGTTGCCTATAATAATTATTTCATAAGCTACCCAAAGGCATTTTACTTAATAATAATATGTAGAGGTATCACTACATGGCATAAAACAAACTCGTTTCCCGCAGTTAGAATCTGCGTCTTACAATCCAATACAAATATAGGTTCAATACAATTTATATTCGATAGAGTGAAGGAAGGTTTATATGTAGATGTATAATACAATACATGTCCGAGCGCAGCCGGGGAGAGCTGCTAGTGTTACTATAATATCAACCTTGGTTCCCGGCAGAGTAGAATAGGACCGCTCCAAGTCTTTCCGTGGATGTCGTAGAAGGCGACTTAGGAAACACCAGCTAAACAAAGCTTATAAGCATCAGAGAAACCTCTTCAACCCGTTTGGCCAATGTGGAGAGTATAGGCCAAATCCTCTGACTGCTCTGGCTAATATATTTATGGCTCTGGCAGTACAGAGAGGGTCGAGCTCCTGCAGTGGAGACCAACAAATTTTTCATTTTTCTTCCTATAGTGATATTTCCTGTAATCTTTTTTGTAAATGTGCAATAAAGTGTAATAAATAAAAATAAATAAAATAAACAAAGACCTGATGATGATGATGATCTCAGCCCAAAGTCCACAAGTCTACAAAAAAAGCATTCTTACACGAGTATTCTTCATTTTTCGTTGCCATAATAGTTAAAGATGTCTATTTGGTTTATAAAAGTACTACAATGGCTTCGGAAGTCGTTTGGTAATTGTTGAGTATGGGCATAATTTGCGAGGTATTGGCAACACCGGCGCTGGTTGCACAGCGTCTGTATGTTAATCGAGTGGTTATCTCCGCTGCCATCTTAATGATACAGCGAAGGGCTGTAACTTTATAAGAACTCTAGAAAATTGGCTTATATTTTGTTTGGTATTGTCACTTTCAACTTTACCATAGTTTTAAGGTCAAATACGCTAAATATGGATATTGGGGAAAATCATTGAGATATAATACTAGAGGGGCTACTTTGTATATTGGCATTGTTCCATTCCTCGAAACATAAAATTAAGCGCTGCAGCGCTAAACTCAATAACGAAGCGTCCAATCATACATAACTCAATACCTCAGCGCTATATTTGCTATTCTCACGCGTTTCCATAGCAACATGTCAACATAATGCAAAATGGCGGGAGGTAATTATAACTTAACTTTTTGAATTAAAAATAATGTACTTGCTGATGAAAATTTGTTCCTTTGCACTGTGCTGTGTTCGATAAGATTTTACTGCAATAACTCAATACACACCAAGGCATTTTTTATAATTTTTACCAAGTTTTTGGTTACTAATCATGGGAAGTACCACAAGCGAAAGAGCTAACAACCGACTGAGTAAGTTGTGGTGCGATGGCCACAGTTGATCGGGACAAAGTAAGGATTTGCGGTGTCTTCTCTAGTAGTTATATCTTAATGGGGAAAATAAACTTTTTATAAGTATAAGATCCGTCTCCAGGTTACCTAGCAAATTTTTTCATGTAAGTACCATGTATATGACCTATTTATTGTTGTTCGCTTTCTCCCTCCTCGACATCCATCAAGCAACGCCTTGCCTAAACGGGCCCATGAGGTTCAAACGGAACGGGGATGTCGAAGAAGGGTGCAGGCGAATTGGAGGCCGTTAACACCTCGACTTATATTTATCACTTACAATGTCCCGGTGACACGCTTGCTGGTGCCGGTGGTTGATGCGCGTGAGATCCGATCCGGGAGGTACCTCCTGTTGTGAGTTCTTCCTTGAACGCGTGTCCACACGGCACACCGA
Organism: Rhodophaea formosa; assembly: GCA_963082605.1. NCBI lineage: Eukaryota > Metazoa > Arthropoda > Insecta > Lepidoptera > Pyralidae > Rhodophaea > Rhodophaea formosa. Next base: position 14,969,920 of record OY720219.1, read on the forward strand.
ATTCAGCAGAAAACAATGCACATGTCGATCGCGAAATATCATACGCGCGACACACAAACGACACGATTCCCTACAATTGACTGATACAATACGACGTCCCCGCTGACGGCAGTCTATCCAGAAAAACACAAGACACACAGCCCCGAGATTACTGTGGGTTTTTCGGATTTAATCAAAAAGCATTTCTCGGTTCGACCCGAAGCCAAAACGTACCGCGTTCTTAACCTAACTTTTGACGTGACTGACAACTGACAGTTCTTTTTTTTTTGTTGCCAGGTTCGATTCTTAACAATTGTATTATCGGCAAACATTGTTTATGAGACGAAAAAGAGATTCCTTTTCAACTTAATCCCAAAACTAATAAATTTCTAGATTATCCTCGCAGATAGAATATATTTCAATTCGAAAATTGAGATAATATTCTTATAAACATAGGAATAGAAAGAGCGAATAATGTGTATTAAAAAAAAACATACTATTTGTGTTATAATATTATTTCGCCTTCCTGTACAAATAAAAAAACATCTTCGAGCCAACCAAAGTCACTGGAAGTCTATCGCAGTATTTGTGGCTGAAATGATAATGATTTTCTTCAGTATCAACGAAATATCGTCATCATCATCATCGCTAGTATTAAGTACAGTCCAGACTCCCGAGACATTCAAGAGTAGAATAAATGGGTATCTCTTAGATAAGCATGTAACATCCTCGTCTTCATCGTCACCTACCATAAGGTGAGATGGGAGACAAATGCCGTATTCAATAATTAATAAAAAAAAAAACTTGATCTGGAGCATCCTCTACGCCAGCGCAGCGTGCGGATCCCAATCCGTATATGGTGTAATAATGAATACTGATAACTCGGCGATTTATTGTTGTGGTAAACATTTATTCTGTGTCGTTAGGGATATTTAAAAATTCAAGCTACTTCGTAAGACACAGGGCGATCAGAAAGATGGCAGCCAACGGTTTTATAGCTTATCGTATATTTGGAAGAATTGGTTTTTGAAGAATTATTGATGACTAGCAATAGCAATGTTCCCGTGACTTCGTTCGCGTAAATTATAGCCTATGTCACTCGCAGATAAATAAGCTTTCTATTGGTGAAAGTGTTTTAAAAACCGGATAAGTGTGATCAAATCAGTAGTTTCGGAGCTTATTCCATGTAAAAAACAAACAAATAATCAAATCTTACCTCTTTACAATATTAAGTATAAAAGTTATGGCAATGTGTTCGCTTTGCTATTGTATAACAAGTTATGGTCACACAAAAGCTTAATTAAATAACACGTATAACTTTTACCATGGTACATGGGAATGTTTCGCGACCTTGTTCCGTGATTATCCAATTAAATCAAGATTGTGGTGTCAGATTACAACAATTAATACAGTAGTGTAGAATAATAACTAACAAAACGGTAATTAAAGAAATATTTTACGAAATAAATCGTTATATTTTAACCGACATACATTTTTAAAATTTTTCTTTGCTATATGGCAATACCTAATTAGTGTTGGCGTTAGGTAGGCAGCCGGACGTAAAAACGTTCACCAAATCATATCACAGCATGAATGCTGCCATAATAGTGGACCCGAGCTCCGACGAACACAGCTGAGAACGCAATCAGTGAAGAAGAAGACTGCGAAAGTGCTCACGATTAATCTCTCTGTACTGTCATTTGGTTTGAAAAACCGATCTTATATTATTTACACATTAATTAATGCGGCACATGACGTGGCATTACCATCACAAAGCTTTTTCATGGTTACGTACTTACTTGATGTGAATATTTTATAAATATTTTTGAGGCAAAACAATTTTTGGCCCATCTATGTAGTAAAACTGCTCATCAACCTAGAGAAACCATATTTTTTACGCACTAAAATAATAAGCGCTTACGCATGTAAAGTAAAGCCGGGTATTATATATAATTAAGTAGCGCTTACGCAAGTATGTAAAGCCATCCCCAGTTGGATGGGATCGCAAATGGCATTAAAATATCTCGAGCTCCTCCTTGCTTCGGGAGGCACGTTAGGCCGTTGGTCCTAGCCACAGAACAACAAACACATTTGTTGTTCTGTGGTCCCGGCTGTCATAAATTTGTTGATGATATGGTGTTGATATTTGCTTGTTGACATTAACCCCACGGCATCTACGATGGTTGATGGCAGTCGTTATGTCCTATGGTTATGTCAGATGCCTTCATGCAGCTTGAAAAAATCTGGCACTAGTGTAGGCTCCTTCTTCTTCTTATCTTCATCAGGTCTTTTTTGGTCTCCACGAGCACGTCTCTTTTTTAGAGCACGATCCTCTCTGTACTACCATGTATTACCTAGAGCAGTCCGAGGATTTAGCTTACCCTCTCCACGCTGGCTTGGCGGGTTTGAGAGGTCTCTTTGATGTTTATAAGGTTTGTTTAGCTTGTGTTTCTTAAGTCGCCTTTTACGACATCCACGGGATGACTTGGAGTGGTTTTATTCTACTCTGCCGGGAACCACACTGCATTGTTGGCTACTAACACACACGAATAACAAACAACTAAAATAATATGTCTCTGGTGACAGTTGGTGTGTGGCCAGCGTGGTACTCCTGAAAAACTGCAAGCCACGCGACGCGACGGACGAGTGAAATTACCGTCGCGTGCGCACTTTCCATCTCGGGGACTTTTCGCCGTTTTTTCTTCGTTGAATCAATGATAACTTACTATGTAGACAGTTATAATAAGGTATTGCGACTGCAAACTGTAGATAAATGTTAGTTTAGTATTGCCGTTACAATATACGGTGCATAATATTTTCAGGGATTAACTCTTCTGGCGGGGTAGATGGCGGATATTGCAAATTTTGGACTTACGGAAAATATAGAAATTTGATAATAACCGTATTTGATAATATTTTTATAGAAAACTTTTAAAAATCTCCTGTCTGACTTATTAGGTGATTTTTATTGAGAACTGATCAGTGCACGCGTTCAAGGGGTATACCAAAATCATATCGCCTGCTTTGGTATCGGGCGTAATTCAAGAAAATTTCACACAATTAGACATATTTTTAAAGGACCTACGCGACTCAGCAGTGAGCTGATTTGGATCTTTCTTTCAAACATTTGAGCGTTTTCCTGATTTTCACGATCCTTTAGGATACAGATAGATGACAGCTGTGTATTGTCGATTTTGTAAGTCTATTTAAATAGTTCTCAATGTAGGACATGTTATTACTGAATGTCCGATTCTTCAATAACAAGGTTTTAACTTGGTATTTTCATTGGAAGATCCTACTGTCGACTCTAATCTATTAACAAATAAGGTATATTTTGACTTGATAAATTAGTGTGAATTGCTGTGTAATCAATATTCGTCCATATATCTGTGTAATTTCGCGAATATATGACATTAAGATGGCACTCGCTGTACATTTTATGCATGATCAGGAGCTATCAATTTATCCGCTTTCCTAGTTTTGTGCGTCACCTGTTATTAATTGCTAATGAGTTTTACTTTTATCGAATTGTTTTTTGTGTAGGATGTATTTGTCTGTTTGTCATACATATATCTGTAGATTTAGTTTAGTTCTTACTATTGATTATATCTTTAAGACTCTGTAGACTTCTTATTCATATGAAAAAATCCTACTTATACGTATGTATACGATATTTTTTATAGCGTCTAGTGCTATCAATTAAAATTATCAATACAATATATAATTTTTTGATTAGGATAAAATTATTTTTTAATTGAGTTTAAATATGATTAAATAATTTGAAAATTAAGATTATTAATTTGATCAACTTGAAATTCTACAAAAATGAATTCGTATTGTCGACGTTGCTGCATTTCACTTTATTATCATCTTTTATATATAAACTAGCTGTTACCCGCGGCTCCGCCCGCGTGATATATAGCGTATGTCCTTCTCAGTACCCTATACTATGTGTATGCAAAATTTCATCATGATCGGTTCTGTAGATACGACGTGAAAGCGTAACAAACAAACAAACCAACTCACTTTCGCATTTATAATATCATAGTTAGGATTAGGATTAGGATTTTCAATGCTTTACTTTACAAATTCAACCCCAAGGGAGATATCAAGCGCCAACACAACTTGTCGTCTATAGACACTTGTTTTTCAGAGAGACTATTGTCCAGCTGTATTCTTGTTGACACATCAGGTTTGGCAACAACTAGATTGTTTTGTCCGAGTTCTGCCCGTAAGCATCTTGGATGTTGTTTTAATGAGAATTGCATAGCATGTCGCATCGCACATACTTATTTGTGCAGTTGACAACGTATATCTAGAAGAAAACTGTAGCAATAGATTAAAGAAAAAGATGTTTTATTTGCATAACATGTGTCAATATCTTCATTAAATGCATGTGTTATAATTTAACAGTATATAGTCCAAACATGTTTACCATTACTGGTGTGCAAAATATGAGGTCAGAAAGCAAGCTATACAAGTCAAAATTAAAATGAAGAAATTTAATGAATTAATGAAAGATTAAACCTTATGAGAGAGTAGATTTGAACAATGTCGTTTAAAATCGAAGATTGGAACGCTTAATCATAAAATAGGCTTAATATTATTCCATAGATACAATCTGAATGTACAAAATTCAAATATAAATTACAATAATATATAAAAATAGAATAAAATACCATTCATTAAAATAAATGGATTATGTTTTTGTAAGTTTGTTTAAAATTAAACTTTATAACACAATAACCAAACAGGTGCTTTTTCTTTACGGTGATAAAGTAATTAGAACACACTTTCGTATTCATAATATGGCATATATTAGGTAACCAGTAAAAGTCATAATATGATTTCATGGCAACGTGGACTTTGTTATTAATAAACGGTAATTGTATCGTTGCGTGCGCTAATGCGATTTTCGTAGTACTAAACAGTTCCCGGTGTCGCCGGCCGGGTTGAACAACCCGACGTAATCACATGTCTAAACACACCCGTACACCACATATCTACATATATGAGAATTATAACCGTATGAGTTCTTAATTATACATTGGAAATTACTGATTTATTATTTCAAACTTGCGTGAAGTGTCACCTGGAGTAAGATACGGTGTGTGGTTTGTTGACAATGCGTTTATATAATTATGTAGATCAATTTAATGTGAAACTGACTATCCAATAAATGCCGGGTAGGAATTACATATATATGCATATGCATTAACAATAAATGCCCTAGGATTATTTACAGCAAATACAGGTTAATGAATAACAAACTTTGAAATATTTTATAACTAGCAATAGCAAATCGGCTCATATAAAATCAAACTTTGTTTTTACTAGCTTTCTATGTCTCATCGCTGGGCGAAAGCCTCCCCTCTTTCCTTCCATTTCTCTCGGTTCTTCGTGGTATCCTTCCAGTTGTTATCAAATGTCCTTTTATCTTCTGACTACCTTATTTTGGTCTTACTCTTTTTCTATATGTCTATCGGATGGGAATGGAACTCAGTCGGTTAGAATGTGAGCCCATCATTCCGGGTGCATGCGGCATACGCCCACTTAAATTTAGCCGCTATTTTTTACCTCCATCCATGATTTTCGTATTGATTTTTATTTCTAAATAATAGTAGTCATCTTCATCATTTCCTTCGACCATCACCAAAAACATCATAATTTTAACTTTCATGCAACGGTTTTCACATGTTTTAATTTTGTAATCCTCCAGAGTTTCAGGCTTTTTCAGAATGCAATCTTCAGTCTGAAACTCAACCGACAAAAAATTTTTATGAAACCGCTTTGAATACCTAGTTAAGGGCCCACACTAGGCACACTAGCGACGCCAATAATTTTATTCCTAATACTTTACAAATAGAAAGAAATTCAAAAATGTAAATCATATAAGCCTTAGTAAATAACCTGAAGTATTTCTGGAATCATGTTTTAATATTATGAGAATCAGTCAGTAAGAAAAATAGTGATAACGGCCGTTTTTTGCGGTAATCTAAATATAAATAAATAAATATAAATACTGATTCTGATAATATTAAAAATGATTCCAAAAATACTTCAGGTTATTTACTAAGGCTTATATGATTTACCTTCTTGAATTTCTTTCTATTTGTAAAGTATTAGGAATGAAATTATTGGCGTCGCTCTCGCGTAATAGCAATCATATTTTTTTGCAATATTCATCCAAAACAAAATTAATATTAAATCTGAGCTCCAATGGACTAAAGCATCTATTTATTTCGCAGTCAGTTTCCCATGATCGCGGGAGGCGTGACGGATATCGCGATCGCCATCTTTGCGCAAGCGCGGTATTGTTCTGTCAGAGTGGCGCCACTATCGCCGCGATCAACTCTAATTGCCGGCAGCGCCGGTCGAACGTGTAAAATAATTGACACTATTTCCAAATTAATTTGCTAGCGCATGATAGTATTGCACTTGCACTTGCACGTACTCTTTTCTTGCGTCAGCGATTCCATTTAAGAGCGGCCAACCTATCTTTATTTTCATACTAACGCTCGTACGTGATTATGGCTGTGTAACTGATCTTTCTTTGAAACTTTTGAACTAATGAGTATCTTGTGCACTATATCTAGGGTTTTAAAAAAAGCGAAATAAAAATTTGGAGATACAACTTCAGTATTAGCCTCAAAAAATTCGCTTTTTTTATTGCGCTGGATGAAACAAGCTTTTCGACCATGCTCGCGTTGTCTGCGATAGTCGGATGGGGAAGCCTCTTAAGCCCTTTACAACAGAACTGCACTGACCAGGCATGGCTAGTAAAACCAAGGGATTTTTTCCTTCAAGCAGCAAGTATCGTGTAAAGAAAAAATTGAAAAAGTATTATGAAATTAATATCATGAGTCGCTTATACGAGTATGTATTACACCAAAAAAGTCCACAAATGTCCTACAAATCCTAAAATAAAGCCACAGAGCACGAAATGTCAAGCGGATGGCGAGCGAGCGACAGTCACATTCCTCTGTGAGCAAAGCAATATTTTTTTAATTCTTTAAAAATAATAAAATGCTTTTCTTTACTCCACAGCGTCGCTCCCCGGCACAGAGGCAGCTCACCAGCTGGTAGTGTGCGTCCGCAACAAGTGCACTCCAGAAGAAGCCCTCAACGTCCTCCGGGAACTCCCCAACCCCCTGAGAGAGGGGGAACAGCCAGCCGCGGCGCAGGCGGCGCCCCACAACCCCCTGAAGATAGACGTCTTTGTCCAGACGCTATTGAACCTGGGCAGCAAGAGCATTTCGCACAGTTTTGCTGCTATTTCCAAGTTCCATTACGTATTTAAGGTTAGTCAAGTTTTTGGGAGCCCTCAACGTGCTCCGCGAATGCCTCAACCCCCTGAAGGAGAGGGAACAGCCCGCCGCGGCGCAGGCAGCGCCGCACAACTCCCTGAAGATAGACGTCTTTGTCCAGACGCTGTTGAACCTGGGCAGCAAGAGCATTTTGCACAGTTTTGCTGCTATTTCCAAGTTCCATTACGTATTTAAGGTTAGAAGAAGTTTCTTAGCGTCATACATTGAAATAGGAGTTCTATTCCTATTATTATATCCCCGAAAAATCTATTTTTGAAGAACATCTACCACCTGCTCAAGGTTAAAGCGAAATCACCACCCCACAATAAAAAATAATGTGTTATTGCAAAGCTTCACTATTTTATAATATTCGAACCAATTTTAGAACAAATTATGAAGTATTTAATTATTTTTATTATGCAATGCTTAATCATATAACTAAATATATTTTATTATTAATCATAATAAACTTTCTCTCACGCAATTTGATTTGTATTTCTAAAATTAGGTAACGGCTTGTTTGCCGTGGCTTTCTTTGCCGATGAGAGAGGCAACGTAGGTAATGCAATGAAAAATTGAAAGAGACAGATGTGTGAATTCCTGCAAAAAATTGCAAGCAATCGAAACAAGGCTATTGTTGATGGGTAACATTCTCACCGTATTTAATGTCCCATAGGAAAAGTTGTTAATATTAACGGACCGAGTCGCCCTTTAAGGATCGGACAGGGTTTTATTAACCTGTACTGTGCCTGTCTTGTTGCCGTGTCGAATAGGATCACTCTAAGTCTTCCCGTGGATGTCGTAGAAAGCGACTTAGGAAATACAAACTAAACAAAGTTTATAATCATCAAAGAGACTTCTCCAACCCGTCTGGCCAGCGTGAAGAGTGTAGGCCAAATCATCTCAACTGCTCTAGCTATATGGCTCTGGCAGTACAGAGAGGGTCATGCTCCTGCAGTAGAGACTAAAAACGACCTGATTATGATGATGATATTGTATCCTTTGACTGCTCAGGCTGATATAATATAATATAAATAAATAAATATACGGACAAATCACAAAGATTGAGTTAGCCCTAAAGCAAGTTCTTAAGTAAGACTTGTGTTATGGGATACTAACTCAACGATACTATATTTTATAACAAAATACATATATAGATAAACATCCAAGACCCAGGTCAATCTGAAAAAGATCATTTTCCATCTTGACCTGACCGGGGTTCGAACCCGGGACCATCCGTGTCACAGGCCGGTATGTTGACCACGGAGCTCGTCAATATGGCTCTGGTAGTACAGACAGGGTCGTGCTCCAGCAGTGGAGACTAAAAAAGACCTGATGATAATGAAACCTGTCTCCAGATCCTAGCAGAATCTGAAGAGGCGCAGATCTGCATCCTGCGCAACGTGTGGGAGCTGTGGCAGCGGCACCCGCAGATGGTGTGCGTGTTGGTGGACAAGATGCTCAAGACGCAGATCGTAGAGTGCAGCGCCGTGGCCACGTGGCTCTTCTCCAAGGAGATGGCGCCCTTCTTCACGCACGCCTACCTCTGGGAGGTGCTGCACCTCACCATCGACAAGATGAACAAGCATGTTTCTAAGCTGAGTAAGTGGATCTCATCTATATACATATCACGTTTTTATTCCTTGCGGGGTAGACAGGGCCCAAGATCATAAAACCTAAAAGCCACGTTTAGCCTGTTAGAGGGCGTTAAGGTGAAAAACGGAATCAAAATCTCCCATAATCCATCCAAGCCACAACCATTTGGGGAGCTCCCATACAACAAACATGGTTATTTGCCGTTTATGGACGACTAGCTGTTACCCGCGGCTTCGCCCGTGTAATATATAGCCTATGTCCTTCTCGGTACTCTAACCTATGTGTATGCAAAATTTCATGATGATCGGTTCAGTAGGTTGGGCGTGAAAGCGTAACAAACAAACAAACAAACCCACTTTCGCATTTATAATATTAGTTAGGAAGTTAGGATAGTCTAGTGTTGTATATGTAGATATAGGTACGAAACCCTTCATGCGTGAGTCCGACTCGCACTTGGTTTATTTTTAAGTAAGGCAATTATTTGCAACCTTAATTTTTAAGACTACAAAATAACTTTTGATCTACCTCAAGGGCCCTTTTTGCAACGATTTATCATCTTTTAGGTGGTGAGCTCCAAACGGCCCGCGAAGCGCTGGCGAGGGCGGACTCCAGCAGTTCGGACTCGGAGGACGAGGGCGGCAGCAAGAAGAAGAAGGACCAGGACAAGCCTACCGAGGAGGTCAGCATACCTACCTGTAAAACCCTTATAATTTCGCCATGTCTGTCTATCCGTCCGCGGTTATACTCAGAGACTATAAGTAATAGAAAGCTGTGATTTGGTATGAGTATGTATATTAATCATGCCAAAAAGTGGTAGAAAGAATCTTGAAAAAAACAATTTCTTTTTATGGTTGGTCCCATATAACATGCAAGTAAAGTGAAGAGTATTTTTTTTTCTCTACTAACTCATCGTGTGGGGTATTGTTAAATTGGTCTTTATAAAATATTGCTAGGTTGAGACCATGGACCTAGGAATAATATGGACCCGGCATTAGACACATCAAAAGTGAAGCATAACTTACGTCACATCAAGTTACATGTGTGCAGCATGTATTTGACATTTGGGAAATTTGACATTTCGTTCGACCGGGGAAAAGTGATTTTTGTGCCGATGTGTGCGTGCGCTAGTGTCGCGACACGAGTGTAGGGATTTTTATGTGCGTCACTGTTACATTTTCCAAGGGCATATCCTGATTATTCTTAGATCCATGGTTGAGACCACCATTTTACGATTTAGGGTTCCCCCCTCTATCTGCTAAACGGTTATATATATATATATATATACGTGAAAAAATTTACAGGAATAGTATATATAACGAAGCTGAAAGGAAAACTATCAGTACAAACTAAAAAAGTTACAACACTTTTTCATAAAGCGCAAAAATAACTTTTATCATTAAGGCGAGGTGAGTTCACACACTAGCGCCACCCAGCAATTAATTCTATAAGTCCTGAATCATATCAAATTTAAAAAATCTAATAGCTTCTTCTTCTCTTCGTGTCGGTGGCAAACCAATTATTTTTAATTTATATTTTTTGCTCCCAAAATGCAGCCACTTGGATGGCGTTAGTATTAGCTATCATCAGATCGTCCAATGTACAGGAGCAGGAGCACAAAGAGCAAGACAACAAGTGGGGCATTGTTTGGGGGAGTCCACATTCGAACAACTCATCAAAGTTGTTAGTAAACCCCATCTAGACAGGTTTTCCTTACACCGGCCGACCTGAGTCCGAAGTCTGTTTAAGGACTTTAATAGCTGAATGTCCTAGTAAATTACTTGTAGTATTATTGGGGGTCGTCCCACACTGCGTTTCCCTATTCGTGGCCGCCACTCCAGGACTTTAATGCCCCAACGGCCATCTGTCCTCCGGGCTATATGTCCAGCCCATTGCCACTTTAAACGAGCAATCCTGCGATTTATGGGGGAGGCCTATGTCCAGCAGTGGACGTCACTGGTTGATAGATAGATTATTGGTACAAGTTTTCAATATTCGTTCTCTTAAACTTAGATTGTAATATCTATGAAAAGTAACAAAAAGAATACTACAAGTAATTTACTAGGACAATCAGCTATTAGATATTATTTTTTGATTTGATTTAGGAGTAAATGAATTAATTGCTGGGTGGCGCTAGTGTGTGATCTCACTTCGCCTTAATACAAACACTATGAAAAACAAAGTTATCTTTGCTGGCGAAAAATTATAGAGGTTTTTGGCTTATCTAAGCTTGCATCTACGGAACCCTTCGTGGGCGAGCCCGACTCGCACTTGGCCAATTTTTAATTTTTTGGATACTAAAAACAAAACATTCACGTTAGTTTACGTATTTTTTTGTTTGAATACTAGTGTGGCAACTGGTATCGAACCTAATGGTGCTCCCACACTGCTGTTCAAAATGTTTACAAACATTTTCGAACATTCAAATAAAATAACTTATTGTTGTGATTTTGTTATAAAGGTATTTGACAAGCATATTTATAATCAATATTAGTTGTTATAGTTTTTTATTTTCATGTTATCATTTTTATCATGTTAGAAAATATTAGTAAACATTGTTAACAGCAGTTTGGGAGCACCATAACCAAAGACAATATAATATTAACGTAATAGACTGCCCACCTCATACAAAAATATTGGACCATATTACGGTGGCGAAAAGTAGGCGAATGTATGGCGCAGGAGAGTTGCTTGCTACTCGATACTAGATGGCGGTAATCTGCGTTAGCCTAAACCTACTAAATATAGGGTGTCATTTTAAAATATTATACCTAAAATATTGTTCTGATTTATAATTTTTAATAAGATATATTTTGTGAATAATGTTTTTATATTCTCACAATACGGTAGATACAATGTTGTGTAGTTACGAGTGGCGCCATCTATGCGAGTCTCTGAGAACAAATCGTACGATTAAGGCGTTGGGACCACGTCATGCCATTACAAATAAAATACAACAACGTCTGTTGGCATCACAGGGTCTAACTACACCTGGCAGTACGTCTCGTTCTGTCGCTCATAAGAGAAAGGTGGAAAATCTTGAAATTTGGTTTAATTATGTACTTGCAGCCCTCCCCGGCTGCGCCCGGGCATGAATTATACCTTCCTCATGAATCACTCATATTTATTGGTGAAAACTGCATGAAAATCCGCGCGAAGAGGACATTATTTTACAATATGTAGTGAAGTGAGCATTAAAAAGGATTTTTAAAAATTCAAGCCCTATGGGGGTGAAATGGGAGTTTCACAATTGCTAGTATTCTATATTTGATAAGAAAGCTCAAGGTCGCTCAAAGACCTATGTAGAGGGCTATGCTCGGTGTTTCTCTGCGAGATCGAATCAGAAACGAGGAGATCCGTAGAAGAACAAAGGTCACCGACATAGCTGAGCGAATTAGCTCTTTGAAGTGGCAGTGGGCGGGGCGCATAGTGCGAAGAACCGAAGGGATGTGGCAGAAAGGATCTCGAAGGGCGGGCGCGTACCGACAAGCGCAGCATCGGACACCCACCGACTAGGTGGGACGGACGACCTGACCAAGGTCGCAGGGAAGCGCTGGATGCAGGCCTCTTCCAAGCGGTCATTTTGGAAATCCTTGGGAGAAGTCTATGTCCACCAGTGGACTTCTTGCGGCTGAAATGATGATGATGATATGTTTGCCGTGTGGTTCCTGGATCCCGGATCCCGGCAGAACAGAATAGAACCACTCCAAGTCTTCCCGTGGATGTCGTAGAAGGCGACTTAAGAAACACAAGCTAAACAATGCTTATTAACATCAAAGAGACCTCTCCAACCCGTCTGGTCAGTGTGGAGAGTGTAGGTCAAATACTCTTGACTGCTGAGGCTAAAATATGGCTCTGGTAGACCAGAGAGGGTCATGCTCCTGCAGTGGAGACGACGAAATGACCTGATGATGATGATGATGATCTTAACTATACACAGAGGGTGCTAGTTTCTACAGTCATCAGATATTTGTATATTTTTTTCAATAACCAACAATTTGAAGCATTGTCGATTATTCAATTTATTTTTTTATTTATATAAAATATTATGAATTGTGTTAAATCGATTTTAATTTTTTCTTTATGAAATTATGTTATTCGAATAGTCTTGTTAACTTACTTATTATTTTGACGAGGTCCTTGGCGTAGCGGTCAACACGCCCGGCGGTCTGCGACACGGATGGTTCGATCCCCGGTCAGGTCAAGATGGAAAACGATCTTTTTCAGATTGACCTGGGTCTTGGATGTTTATCTTTACATATTTTAAGTATCTGTTATAAAATATAGTATCGTTGAGTTAGTATCCCATAACAAAAATCTGGAACTTACTTTGGGACTAGCTCAATCTGTGTGATTTGTCCGTATATATTGATTATTGTTGCGAAAGGGGGCTAGACGGAAAAATTAAATTAAGACCGAAAGTTGTAACGACTTTTTTTGCTATAGTTGCTTCTATTGGAATTTTATAACAGAATGAGTCGTCAGCCGGTGTCGTGTTTAAAATGGTGGCGATCGAGGAATTCAGACTTCTCACCTTTCCGTCAATTATAACTTGAGCCGGGGTCAGGTTACTCTGGTTGGAATCTAGAAGTTGGTACAAATTTTTGATCCGTCCAGTGTTACTAGAGCTCTTACTTTTTTAAAAGGCGGTGTGAGTTTAGATGCTGTAATTAATCGAAAGGAATTTCGTTCCTTCCGGGTGTCCCTTGACACCTCTCAAGTTTTTTTATTTTATTTGCAGGCCGTGGAGCGCATGGAGGAGCGCTTGGAGGCAGCGCATATGGACCAGAAGCGGCTGTTCCTGATCGTGTTCCAGCGGTTCATCATGATCCTGTCGGAGCATCTCGTGCGCTACGACACGGACGCGCGCGATCCCGACACGCACTGGTACCGCAGCACTGTGGGCCGGCTGCGGCAGGTGTTCCTCGTGGTGAGTTTAACCTTAAGGCGCTGTGGTATCAGACGATACAAGACACTAGCGCCACCCAATTAATTCGATAAGACCTACTTAAATCAAATCAAATTTAAAAAATGTAATAGCCGATTGCCCTAGTAAATGACTTGTAGTATTCTTTTTATTACTTTTCATAGATATTATAATTTTTTTCTAAGTTTAAGATAACGAATTAGAAATAGTGAAAACTTGTACCAAAAATACTACAAGTAATTTATTCAGCTATTAGGTTTTTTAAATTTGATATAGGACTTGTCGCATTAATTGCTGGGTGGCGCTAGTGTCTCGTATTGTCTGACACCACAGCGCCTTAAAGCCTGTTTACTATAATAATTATAAAGAAGACATACATACATATTATCACGCCTCTTTCCCATGGGGGTAGGCAGAGATGAAGGACCTCCATTAGGCTTGCTACGATCCTTATAAACCTCTTTCCCTTCATCTACATCCATCTCTCTTTTCATACATGCTTGTCGGTTTCGCACTCCTGACTTGCCCCTTGGCAAGAATGTCCGCATTCCGGTCACGGTACGTGCTTCAAGGACGGCCCTGACCTACTCTTCCGGTCACATTGAGTCTTCTTTATAAAGAAGAATCATTTTATATCGCAAAAAGTACACGTCGATGTATAAAACTCTTCTTTGTTTGCAGCATCACGAGCAGGTGCAGAAGTACAGCAGCACGCTGGAGACGCTGCTGTTCACGCAGGATCTGGACCCTCACATCCTCGATGTATTCCACCAGTTCGTGGCGCTCACCGCCTAAACTGGACGAACAATATCTATGGCACGAGCCGTAGACAAAGACTGGTACTTGGTATAGCGGGCAGGGCGGTTTGTTCCAGTCAATTATAAGGCAAACACGACCAACATTTGATCCATGAAAATTCATCAACCACCTAAATTTATGGTAACAACCTGTAAATCAAATAACGGACCCAACAAAAGTCCATAGTACTACTCGTACTGTGACTATTAAAATGGCTAGTTTTATGGAAATACATACATACATAATATCACGTCTTTTTGCTTTGTGGGGTAGACAGAGTCCAGATCTGTAAAACCTTAAGGCCACGGAAATGGAAATGTCAAAGTTAAACTAACTTCTAGTGGCTCTGTGAGATGTAGTCCCCGTGACTCATATGACATATATTTTCCAAAATTTTCGAAAAGTGAAACGACAAAAAAAATTGTTTTCGAACCTGTTTACAAATTTAACGAGAATTAGCTGAGAAATACTACATATAATGGAAAACAGCAGGACTTAACTAAAGGATTATTGCCTAAACTGAACAGACACGCTCGCGTTACGCGCTTTTACAAATTTAACCATGAGCGAAGAAAACTTGGTGGCTATTCTAAATATGTACTAGCTGTGCCCGTGACTTCGTCCGTGTGGAATAGTGAGATTGGGAAGCTTTTTTTTTAATTGAAAAGGAGTTTTTGTCTTTTCTTAGGCTCTAGACTATCTATGTAACAAATTTAATTTAAATCGGTTCAGTCGTTTTGGCGTAAAAGCGGACACACAGACAGAGTTTCTATGGAAGTATGGGGTGGCTGATAATTGATGGTTGCTACTATAATTGCATGTTGCTGATAAGAACAAATACTGTGAACCCGTTTAGCTAAAGAATATAAGGTTCTTTAACACAAGAACGTCGATAATTTGTAAAACCAAAACAAATTAATTATTATGCAATGTATATGCTGAACTATTTAGCCCAGCAATAACAGTATTTATCAGATCTTATAAAGTATGTACTCTTTAAGTTATTCGGTTGTTTTAACACGTAAATAATACGCTATTTTGACACGCGGTAGATGTAAGCCATTAGTGAATTTACTTGCATTTGTTTTTGTAAATAAACGATTGTGAACTTAAGTTTGTATTTTTTCGCTCTTTGGATCAGCACTGACAAAGAGCAGCGCAGCTGCATTTTTAATACACTCTAAAATATACTTTAAATGTATAGCAATAAAGTGCATACATATTTGAGCCCAACTGGTCTCAAGAACGTGCGAGCATTTTAGCCATGTTCTACATGTGTGCACTTTAAAGTCATAGTTAAAGATTACTTTCGAGTGTCTTGAAAAAGCTCTCCGCTGCTCGGCTCTCGGTCTTCGCTGATGTACGCGAGTCGTAGTTATCACCGCACTGTTATTATAAGCTTTCTTTTGGTACATACTTTAGTGCTCGTCACGTGCTACTGCACGTGAAGAGTGTATGTACCTTAACGTGTAAGAAAACGGTGCAATGCACAAATACATTTTAAATTCACATTAATCAATAATAATAATGAAGAGGGACAAATTTCACCGATTGAACTAGCATCACAGTGAACTTGTTTGTTTGTGAACGGTTTATACTAACTCAACGACACGATGTTTAATACTACATACATAAGTATGTACATATAAATGTAAAGATAAAGATCCAAGACCCAGGCCAATCTGCCCCCGTAGCATGGCTCCCGCGACGCCGTTTATATCGCGAGATAAACTATCTACTTCTCGCTCTTCAGTATTGCGAAAAACGAGATGGCGATAGTCGATAAACGTTGACGCGCGTGCCATGCTACGGGGGCTGAAAAGGATATATAATGAAACTAAAACATACAGACTAGATATCAGCCTTTATTGTTAAATGCTGTAAAGATCCCAAAACAGTAACAATGTGAACACATTTATTAGCACCAAGCAGTTTTACACATTCTTGCATCAAGAACATCAGTAGATATCATAAATTTTTAGCATATTATCACATATCACTATCTTTTTTCGATCTCCTCAAAATCTATATGAAGCATCACGTGGCAGCACTGAAACATAGGGTCCGATGAGCTGTTGCCATTGGATACTAATTGACAACACCATGCGTGGAGAGTTGAATTTGTAGTAAGGTAGTATATTATGTAGCTGAAAAAGCGAGACTTAATTTGAATGTATCAAATTAAGTCTCGCTTTTTCAGCTACAAAAATAAGTATGGTAAAAAATTGTTGGAAAATTCCATTTCAAAAGTGTTACAATATTCTACGATCACTAATTCGAAATATATAGCATTTTTGAATCCATTTTCAAAAATTAAATATTTGACATAGCCGGCAAGCAAGGTTTTCGCATCACGCGTATAAAAATGCTAATCTTGTGACGTCACTTTTTTTTATTGATTTTGTACCATTAATTTGTCTCTGCCGTAAAATTGTGAATTTTCGAGAGGTCTCATATTACATGGAAAAAAAATGTGTGCATGTTCCCTGATGTCGACCAAGAACAGCCTATTGGACCTGATGATACTGAGATGCTACCACCTGTTATCAAAAACTTATAAATAAAAGGGATAGAGATGTAGACTTAGATACATATAGCAGCACTTGTAGCATGGCGCCTGCGACGCTTTTTATACATATATCGCACGATAAACTATTTACATCTCCTCCTTTAATATAACGGAAATGCCCACCAACATGCTATACAATGTAATGTAAAAACATGTAGCCTTTAGGTTTTATAAACTTGGGCTGTATCTACCCCGCAAAGGGAAAAAAACGTGATTGTATGTATGTAAGATGGCGATAGTCGACAAACGTCGCGCATGCCATGCTACGGACGGTCTATTCCGATCACTTTAGGTAACTGAGCAGTTCCTCGACGTCGGCCTTGGAGCCGAGGTAGCAGGGTGCGCGCTGGTGGATGGCGGTGGGCGTGATGTCCAGGATGGGGATCTGCCCGTTGGAGGCCACGCCGCCCGCCTCCGTCACGATGAACGACATCGGGTTGCACTCGTATAGGAGACGGAGCTGTGAATAGAAAAATTTGTCTAAATTACTAGTATTATATTCAACCGAAGAAAAAACGCAGGACGTTATCAGATAGACGAGCTCCGTGGCGCAGTGGTCAACACGCCTGCCTGCGACACGGATGGCCCAGGGTTCGATCCCCAGTCAAGTCAAGATGGAAAATGATCTTTTTCTGATTGACCTGGGTCTTTGATGTGGATGTCTATCTATATAAGTATCTATTGTAAAATATAGTATCGTCGAGTTAGTATTACATAACACAAGTCTCGAGTCTCGACGATTTGTCCGTTTAAATTTATTTATATTTATCAAGTCATGATATTTTTTTTTAATTTGGAAGGGTATGCCCCGAAGTTGGTCTTATATTAATTTGGAAAAACCCTAAGGGTAGAAAAACAGGGGATGATTGGTTTTTATGCTTTTTGGCGGTTTAATATTTACATTAAAGAGTTTCATCACTACTGGACTTTTGTCTTATAAAGGTTTGTCTAAATGATTCCCATAAAATCTTTGTTATTTCTTGTGCAGTGGAATCATAGCCAGGACTTCACTTCTTCTTTTCGTGTCGTTATTATTATATTAATAAAAAGTTCATATCGATTTCACTAAAACCTCTAAAAGTTAATAGCAGGGATATATTTGTCGGTCTGTATAGGCTAATCTTGAAACACAGAACTAAATCTAAAGCAAGAAAACTACTGGGGTGTTTTTAATGTGACTTTCATTTAAAACATTTAGTGGTGTTGTTTAGTTTTATGTCTTTCTGTGTTCTGTGAGTTTTACCATATATAGTGCTCCTCGTCTTGCTAGGTCGTGTCGGGGCGCTACCGTACGTATTAGATAAATATTCATCATCATCATCATCATCAGGTCTCAGTCTCTACTGCAGGAGCATGACCCTCTCTGTACTGCCAGAGCCATTTATTAGCCCGAGCAGTCAGAGGATTTGGCCTACACTCTCCATGCTGGCCAGACGGGTTGGAGAGGTCTCTTTGATGTTTATCAGCTTTGTTTAGCTTGTGTTTCCTAAGTCGCGTTCTACGACATTCACGAAGACTTGGAGCGGTCCTATTCTACTCTGCCGGGAACCACACGCCGGTGCCTTATCCCTTATAGATTTTTCCCGCGGACTGCTACCTTACATCTATATTATAAAAATGAATCGCTGAATGTGTTGCTAAGCGCAAATCTCGAGAGCAGCTGAACCGATTTCGCTAATTCTTTTTTTAGAATATTCCTTGAAGTACGAGGATGGTTGTTACAAAGAGAATATATGTACCACGGGGGAACCGGGACGAACTGCTAGTATCAGATTAATATAAAGCAGCCTGACCTTCCCGTTGGGCGCAGACTTGGTGGCGGGGTACATGAAGATGCCGCCGTACTTGATGGTGCGGTGCACGTCGGCCACCATGGAGCCCACGTAGCGCGCGCCGTACGCCTTGCCGGCGCCAGGGTGCTTCTTCTCCGTTATGTACTTCTTCAGTCCTTCCGCCCACTCTGCTGCGTAACCTGTGAGATGTTAAAACAATTTAGTAAATTACTTTGTAAAGTTGTTGCCAGCCTGGTTATGATATTGTAGGGTTGAAGCACCGCTGATTGACTGATAAGAAAGATGATTCCGTGCTTCGGAAGGCACGTTAAGCCGTTGGTCCCGGCTGCCATCTTGTAGTCGTTAAAGGAACTACGTCAGACGCCGAGAGGCAGTTCCGAAGAACTATGACACCAGGGTGTGCATGTGCATGGTCGACTGACCGTGTACCTACACCAAATGATGATGATGAAGCTCCTAATTATTCGAAAAAAAAAAAATTATGTGCTTCGGTCTTCGAGCAATCATTCTTTCGAGATTCAATTCGAGCTCTTCTGATCTAACCATATTGCTGCGCCCAACAGGGTCCATAAATGAACTTGTACCTTTTATATTAATGTCATCTTATGTACTTTATGGTTTGCAATAAAACATTGAGTATTGAGTATTGAGCAACACGGCTTTTCAAGGCTTCGGTAGGCACCTTGGATTGGATGAGCAAAACCACAGAATAATAATAGTACAAGGCGTATTATATTGTCTTTGACAAGGCGAAACTAGCGCCACCCGTCATTTTGTTACTCCTAAAAATGAATAGGTGTATACCAAAAATACTGCGAGTTTTATTTTACTACCCCAGTACTGAATTACATTTTTTGTTCTGATTGAGTACATAGTAAAAGAAATAAAATAATGTGTTGCACTAGCAGTTGGCTGATCTAAGAATCCTAAGCTGTGGGTTCCGTCCGAACGCCATCTAGCGTTTTAGCTAAAACAACACATGCAATATTTGCAGTAGGTACTCAATACTGATTTTCTTTCATAAATTAGAAGTTTTATCTTCTCATTTGTTTACAAAAATATGTATACGAGCTGTAAAGGTTTATCAACATATCGCTGAATACAATAGCGTAGATACCTAATCTTATCAAGTTGTGATTTTCAAAACGCGTGCTATTCCTATTATTATGACTTCTAAATAGAAGATTTATACTCTAAGAATAGAAGTCATAAAAATTGGAATAGCTATGAGGAAATTCATAGCTTGTTTGCATTAGACAATCAGATAAGCTTTATAGTCAAGCAGATAAGGATCCGAGAGCTTTATCTCTTCAGATCTTTATATCGCTTTGAGCCAATCAGACAGACCTGCCCCCCTATTTACTAACTCAGATGACAGGTTTCGATGCCTATCAATCTAGGATTTGCTGTTACAATGCGGTTTTTGTATTCCAAATAAAAAATTAGAGCAAACAAAACACGCATTGTAACAGAAAATTTTAGATTGATAGGCATCGACACCTGTCATCCGAGTTAGTAAATAAGGGGGCAGTTATATCCTTTCAAATCCTTTCTTACTTAACGCACTTTTAGAAAATCATTTACATACTAAGATACTACTTATAAGAAGTGAGTAGGTACAGTGTGAATCAAACTTTATGGCGGCTCGGAACATCGCGCTATGCGATGCGCAGAACACAATACCAAAGACAATATAATACTAACGTCCTAGACGAAGCTACCTACCGCGCTTGTCATTAGTGCCGCTTCTGTGGTGCCGCCATCTAGTGACATGAAAGAAAGCAATAGGAGAGCAGATGCTTCCTGCTTTTTTATTTGCTATAAGTAGGGATTTATTGAATATGTAAAACTGCGTAATTATTTGTCGAATATTAAATGAAACTATTTTTTATATGTCAATTTAGATTTATTTCATATTTTCATGTAAATTTTCTTATAGAATAGGAAATTTATATTCGTAATGAAACCAAATGAAACCCGTGGTGCCATCTATAAACTACTTTTACGAACAAATTATATTATGTACTGGTTGGGTGTACATGCTAACGTACAATACCTATTAGCAATTAAGTAGGTACAGCGGTGCGTGCGCAGGGATGGGGGGCTAGTTCTGCGTAATTCGTAGCTAATATCCGACCCGCCATAAAGTTTGATTCAGACTGTACTTATCTAAACTATACTAGTTTTTGTCAGTTTCATACCTTCATTAATGGAGTAGATGTTCCCCTTCTCGGGGATCTTCATGTTAGGGTCGGTGAGGATGAACTCTCCGAGCGACGGGTCGTACATGAAGCCGTTGACGCCCTTGCCCTTGCCGATGGCCAGCACCAGCATTGTGGCGGACCCGTACAGGGCGTACCCAGCTGCTACCAACTCATTGCCCGGCCGCAGGGCATCGGCTTCTGTCGGCTCACCCTCAGTTTTTTTCCTGAAAAATTGAAGATAGTTACGGTAATAATTAAATAATATAAATTTATGCGAAGTGAAAATTAAAATTCACCTCATTTAGTGATAATTTAAATATGCCTGGGCAGCAGAGGCAAGGGCATTCATAGGAGAGCTAGGTCAACGTACGATGGTCGTTCCGCATCGTATTTGGTCCAGAGG
The DNA here is from genome assembly GCA_963082605.1 of Rhodophaea formosa. Lineage (NCBI taxonomy): Eukaryota > Metazoa > Arthropoda > Insecta > Lepidoptera > Pyralidae > Rhodophaea > Rhodophaea formosa. The sequence goes on from OY720219.1 coordinate 14,991,493, forward strand.
CTTGCCATAGCGATTCAACGAGGCAATGCTGCCAGCATTATGGGAACTTTGGGCCGGGTGCGATGCAAGGTGGACTTTTTGACTAACATTTTTGGACGAAACTTGTTGTGGAAAAATAATGTACTTAATTCTTGACGAAGCATGTGGTGCTGGTGGATGCATTTTTGTATTTTGTTTTTGACGAAGCCTGTTGCAACGAAAATTATAGTGGATTTTTCTTGAAAATTTTATTGAATAAATTTAAATATATGAACTTGTACGAAATCACAGATTTATTCCGTATACGAATTATTTTTCTTCTTTGCATTAGCGCCATCTATTATCGCGTAGCAGGATTACACAGACATTTTATAAAAAGCCTATTTTTTCTATATGACTACAGCGGAAGTGATTAGTAGCGAGCGAACCTAGTAGCGAGTAGTGAAACTAATTTGCTAAATATGTAATTCCTTTTTAGGGTTCCGTAGTAAACAAGGAACCCATATAGTTTCGCCATGTCTGTCTGTCCGTCCGCGGCTTTACTCAGAGACTCTAAGTACTAGAAAGCTGTAATTTTTTTGGCATGATTTATATACATATATTAATCATGCCAAAAAAGTGGTAGAAAAAAAATCTTGGAAAAAAAATTTTTTTAGGGTAGCTCCCATACAAGTAAAGTGGGGGAGTAAATTTTTTTTCTCTACTTACTCATCGTGTGGGTGTCGTCAAAGAGGTCTTTAAAAATATTGTGAGGTTGAGAACACCATTTTTCGATTTAGGAATCCGTTTCCGAAATATTTGGTTTTAAAGTGCAAATTTTTGTTAGCGGTAAGTGTCCCCCCCCCTCTATCTGCTAAACGGTTATATATGGATACGTGAAAAAAATTACAGCAGTAGTATATAATCTGAAGTTGAAAGGAAAACTATCAGGGCTGAGTACAAAGTACAAACTAAACAATTATAGGCAATAAACTTATAAAATGTACTCGAAAATGTAACATTTCATACAAATTTCATTGTTAGATGTTTTTGTTAAACTGAGGTGCGAGTGTGAACTCAAAGTCGTCATTCGCAACTACGGAACCCTACACTGCGCGTGGACTGACACGCACTTGGCCGGGTTTTTTTATATCAATAGATGGTGCTGTACTGAATTTTCAGTTCATAGTCAACAAAGAGAGAAAAGGGCGAAATATTTTTAGTTTCTTTTCAAAAAAGTATCATTTCTTACGTACTTTATAAACGCAGCAACTTACTTGTAAATAGCGAAGATTGATCCGACAGAGACAAGACAATCGATGTTTGAGGACCCGTCGAGGGGATCGAAGCACACTACGTATTTACCGCGCCTTTCTGTTTCCACCTGAAACGGAAATGAAACCAATCCACACGACTTTTTTACTAATTCGTAGATTCACACCTATATACATAATTCGTTAAGGGTAAAGTACCTTTATAGTGAAAATTAAGTATTACTTTCATTCTCGAATACAGAAAAAATGTCCTTTACTAATTAGAAAAGACAATACAATACTAACGTAATAGTTACGTTAGTATTATATTGTCTTTGGTAATAGACTGCCCACCTCATACAAAAATATTGGTCCAAATTAAGCGCGTCTTCTAAATTCACATGTTTTATATTGACTGTTTAACTATCAAATATCCTATAAATTCTCAAACAATAACTATGATATTTTACTAGAACATATAGTCTTTTTTATGTCGATGTTCAAAACACGATACATATAACTTCACGGTTGCGAAAAGCAGGCGAATGTATGGCGCAGGAGAGCTGCTTGCTAGTCGATACTAGATGGCGGTAATCTGCGTTAGCCTTTAACTTACTAAATATACAGTGTCATTTTAGAATATTATGCCTAAAATATGTTTTGATTTTTAATAAGATATATTTTGTGAATCATGTTTTTATATTCTCATAATACGGTAGATACAATGTTGTGTAGTTTCGAGTGGCGCCATCTATGCGAGTCTCTGAGAACAAATCCTACGATTAAGGCGTTGAGACCACATGCTAATTAGAATCGTGTGGTCTACGTAGATATTATCATCACATCACACAATTCACAATTGATAACATTTTCCTTGTTTATTAGGTAAGTAAGAAGGAAGGTAGGAATATTACATGCCAGTCATTTAGGTCTATAAATTATAAACATAAATCGACAAAGTCGATCAAGAGAATGAGTGAAGTAACGAGGATCAATACAGAACCATTATTAGCATAAGCTATCATCATCAGGTCTTTTTCCCGCTTGGTACCACCAGAGCCAGATTATTCGGCCAGAGCAGTCAGAGGATTTGGCCTACACTCTCCACGCCGGCCAAACATATAGGAGAGCTCTCTTTGATGATTATAAGCTTTGTTTAGCTTGCTTTTCCGTAGTCGCCTTCTATGACATCCACGGGAAGACTTGGAGTGGTCCTATTTTACTCTGCCGTCAGCCGGGAACCACACTGTACACTACAGTAAGTAAAGATCGAAGGCAATTAAATTAAATCCAATACCTATTATCCGATGATTCCGTTGCTCCTATTGACCCGAAGATAATTAAGTAGGATAATGAAAGTATTTTAAGAACAAAGACATAAACAAACTGATACAAACCTTACATCTTTGTTTTGTTTGATAAAGTCGTATAATAAGTTGGTAAACAGAGTTAAATAATAAATAACGTATATTTCACATAATAAAATATACTACGCTCTTTTACAGCAACGGATTTAAGATTGGCCAATTTATTATACCATTTATTTACCACGGCATTTTTCATCTGAATAAAAATATCTTCATTATTCTGATATGATCTTTAGGCCCAAAACACCTTTCACATTCCAAAGACCTGTATTGCGATAGCAATTTTATTACTTTTGCTGCACCGTTATAGACAGAGAGACTTCAATCACAACTTCAATTGTTTTAAAATATTTTAGATGTTTGTAGCATAGTAAGGTTATATTGTTATTGTTTCAAATTTTTTATTGATACTAGCTTGAGGATGATTGATAATGGCAGCTTATGCATGGCCCCGGGTGGTGAATACGAAGGTGGCGGCGAGCACGGCACCTAGGTACCAAATGATAGTGGGTGTCTGTTGCTGTCTAGCTTAGTGGCCAACACCGATGTAGGATTTTACAGGCTGCCTAAAGGCATATGACAAGTCATTATACTTAACATCTACGCTGGTCTAGGAGAAAGTTAAAAAAAGCGTAGAATGTACCAGCTGCTTATCTTCTCGCGCAGATCGTAAAAACCAATCGAGGGAATAGATGAAAATTTGAGGAATCATGTCAATAGGCGATGCGGCTAGCCACCCATCACTATTTTTAATCCGTTTTCCACCTCAAAGCCCACTAACATGCTAAACGTGGTCTTTAGGTTCTTATAGACCTGGGCTCGGTCTACTCCGCAACGGATAAAGACGTGATATTCTGTACGTTTGGAAGTTACTCTTCAATTTACCTGGATAACGGAGGAGTTCTCCTCTGAAACGAGCAGGCAGGTGGTGAAGGAGGATTTGAGCATGTTGACGAACAGGTCGTTGGACAGTACGTCCAGCTTCTTGACTTGCTCGCCTTGCACATTGGTGTCGCCTGAGATTCCGTGACTGAAAAAAACAAGTTCTGATATTTTATTATTGAGTGTGAAAGTTGTACGTGGTATAAGTTTAAGTATTGTATTTTAAGTACCTTTCAACTTATTTTACAAACTTTTTAAAAGTACTATATTATATGTATACCTATAATATGTAAATAATTAAAGTTTCATCTTAGTACCTAGGTTAATAAAATCAGGTAAGTATCTATTCTACACATACAAAAAGTGTCATATGGTCATAGTCTTACTCGTAGGTACACACTGTGTGTAACATAACAACTGACCGGCCTACATGAAAATTCATGAAATGCAGCGAACGAAAATGGTAATGTTGGAATGTTAATAAAATAACGTTAGTTATTAGCTCCCGCTCTAAAATATACGCGTATATCAGAGTTGATGTTCTTGGCAAACCACAAAAAAACTTCATGTGACTCTCTCTAGACACAAATAAATAAATTCTAGTTTTAAGATTGGTATATTATTATATCTACTGCTTCACCGATTTATTATTTTAGTTTTTTTTATAATTTTAACAATTAAGTAGTACGTTCTTACTAGCTTTAATCCGTATATATAATACTCATAATAAATTTCATGATGATTGGTTTAGCAGAGTTACAATCAAGGAGTATCTTACTCCGTTACCTACTCTTTAATTTACATCAATTCAGTCACTTAGGTAAACAAACATACTTAGGGAGAACCATTTACCTACGCTAACGAAATTCATGTTTTCGTAAAGTTCAGAGTTCGTTTATCAATTCTAGTTCTAGTGATAAAAACACGCAATGACGTAAACAAACTCATAAGAATTGACTAGGAAAATGAATGCAACGTACAGTTTAGCGATGCCGGCTTTCCGAACAGCTGACTGGATGGCCTTGACCGCTGTTTGTATGGAGTTGAGGAGCTGCGTGAGGTCCCCGGTGGCCGTGGGGGCAGTCCGCTGCTGCGCCAGGACCCAACGGGTGAGGGTCATGGCATTCACGTCGAACGCCGGGCCTTGTTGACTCATGGTTCACAAACAAGCGGTCTTCTCGGGCGTCGCCGCGCTACTGACGTTGTTGGCCGCATAACCGCATTGAAGGTTAACTCGAGTTATTCATGTTTTGTAGGCTTGGGGATGGTCATACGTAACTCAGTATAAAAATACCTATATGTTTTTGATATCAGTGACCACCCCCTTTGTGAAATAAAACCTGCCTGTGAGTAGGCTTGCTTCTAAACGGTTGTCGTTGTCACCAGGGCCTCATAAGGGAACAGCGTGCCTAGTTGCAGTGGCGCATGGCGATATATGGTGTCATGGTTTGCAGTTCCCCAGGGTGGTTGATATATGGAGTACCCAGAGACGGGGGATGGGAGCGGGTGCAAATCATTACAACTAGTGACTTTGACGACGGTCCCTACAGGCGGTCGACCAGGTACGTGCTATTTTTGTGGTTTTCACCCCTGCAAAGGGTGTCAACCGGGTCATCCTGCCCTTGCCACCCTCCCCTAGCTACGCCACTGCCTATTTGTACTAATAGGCTGCTGGTAGGACTGATAGCACAGCCACAGGCACAGCTGATAGTCACACATTATATATGTATCTTCCGCGTGGGGTACACAGCCTACCTAATTCAGGTAAAGTATCGTATTCGCATCGCATAGCAAGGTCCAAAGTTGATGCTATGCTTGTTTGTGGAAATGCAAATTAGAAGTGTTGATATCTTGTTAGCTTATCGCTAAGTAAAAGGACTATTCGCCTTTCATTTCTTTCAACAAGTCTTACAAGCTTACGTTCACCTTCCTATTTAAAAGATTATGAATATGTCGCAGTCATCTGGTTGAATCCGCTATTTGATGGAATGACTAGCGCGAGCGCGTTCATTGAACAATGACTAAGTGTTAGCACGCACCGCGACGCGATAGTCGCGTCGCGTCGCGCGACAGAAAAAGCAAATCATGGGTGCGCGCACTGCGATTCGGCAGTCGCGTTTTAGGGATGGGGCGTTATGACTTTTCGTATTAAATCGTAACGAAACTGTTATTTTTTTCTTGTTGTATTACGTTGTTTACTTCTTCGTTAACTTTTAGAATCGTTACGAAACTGTTATCCGATACTTGTCATAAAAATAAACGTAAGTATACAAATTACTTAGGAAAAACAAGCTAAACAAAGCTTTTAAACATCAAAAAGACCTCTCCCACCCGTCTGAAAGAAGACCTGATGATGATGATGATGATACAAATTACTATCATAGAAAGAAAGAAAGAATTATATTTCTTTGGCGCATAAAATCAAACATATGAAAACACACAAGAAACACAACTACTATGAAAGTTACAATGTTTACTATGAAGAATTACTGATTGAGAAAATTCATTATCGCGATGAACCTACTTCGATCTTCAAAAGTTGCTATGGAGAAATGCTTCACAGTGAATGTTCAACAGTTCAACATCTTTACATGAAACAGTAAACATGAACCAGTAGGCAATGAATTGACACTGTGTGTTTTTGTCGGTTTATTTCAATATGACTTGGTTTATTATACTTGTGTCTTCAAACTATACATTTATTCAATTTTAAATATTAAAATCTCCCAACCCCGTAACATCTACAATAAAATTTGCAGTACAGTGCCACACCACACCTAATCACCTATTTGAATCTCAACTCGATTAACATTAGAAAACACGTTTTTATTTGAGTTGGCACATCACTAGTTGGCTACATCCTGCGCAATGTTACCAGGTTTTACTTTTGTTACTTGTTTGAATAAGTTACATAACAGGTGGTACAATTAAAAAACAATACTGAATAAGGATTTATCGTTTATTATGCTTATTTGCAATAGTAATATTAAGTTCTAATTCCAACGATATTTTCCAGTATTATAGATATATTAAACACGGGAGTATTAAGATGTAAACACTACTTAGAACTTAAAATTGATTAGGCATAGCTTATTAAAGTAACTAGGAACTCAATAAAGAAATAAAAAAAAAGCTTAGTATGTTCGAATGGGTTAATTATCCAAAAATCGAAAGTAACTTCAAGTTACGCCAAGGATATGAAAGTTACAAATATGTAAGAAATGTTAATAAAATGGCAACATTATGGCGCGACTGCCGAGTCGCAGTGCGCGCGTCTTCATAGATCTCCATACGTTGCAAACGCGTTTGCGACAGATCTGTCGCAAAAATAGCAACTATCGCGTCGCAGTGCGCGCACTTCTATGGCACTCCATACGTTGCGAATTTTGCGACAGCAAATCGCGTCGCGGTGCGTGCTTACCCTAAAGTACAACTGCGACAGATATACTTAATTATACTCTAATAGACAACTGCAGCTCCTGGACTACTTTCCTTGCTTATCATTGTAACCAACTTGTTTTTTTGCTGTTTATTTTGTTAGTTCCTTATCAATCATATTAATATATCATAGAGTGATGCAACTTATTATCAAACTCAAACAAGGAAAATCGACCCCCGGGTCGCTCCAAGGGGTCTTCGATAAGATAAGATTTGTATCTCCTCCTTCGTTGCGGCGAGCCAGAATTAGAGAATGTTGTTGACGTCGTTCGGACGAACACAAATCGCCTACAAACTACAATGAGTACAATAACTAAAAGTATTTTCCATTCTCGTAATCGAATACAAGACCGAAAGTAAACGACGTACGACGAGTCTTTCAGTAAGTATACGAGCAGGAACATTTTCTGGAATATCAGCTCCTGAGTTCCTCTGCATCAATAACGGCAACACGTAGACTATTGAAATATTCTCAGAATATTTAGTTGTATATACATTTGAAAACTAATCAATTAAATCGAAATAAAATAAATATTAAAGGGGGGCAAATATGATTTTCTTGCCGTTTTTGCTCGATAGACTAATATTGTATAGATAATGGTAGTACCTACCGACTAAAACCCTTCGTGCGCGAGACCGACTCGCACTTCTTCTTCGTTATTTTTTTTCCGAGTTCCTAACGGTGGTCGCATGGGAAAAGTTGTTCATTTCGACGGGCTGATTCATGGTTTGAGGGACAAGCGGTGTTTACTCTAACACAATGTATAATGAAATTATAGGACCGAAAATATTCTTCTCAAAATATACCTACAAGATTATTTGTAAGACATCCATAAATATATCCACGAGAAAAAAGGCGAAAATCGGAGAAAAATAACTGGACCTCCCATACAAATTCACCGAGCTGCTCGACTGGACTACATTACTCCGGGGCGGAAAAAATTCTAGACCCACCCGGGTTCAATCCGCCACTCGAATAAAATGTACTTATGAAATTTTCGTGTGTTGACTATACGGAAATTCCGGACTTCCGTTCCGGATTTTTTCCGGGAATGGAAGTCCAGATTTTCCGTGTAGAACGGCCTGAAGTCTGACCCGGAGTAATGTAATCCAGGCCTATATATGTTTCTCCGACTTTCGCCTTTTTAACCGACTTCAAAAAAGGAGGGGGTTCTCAATTCGTCTGTATGTTTTTTTTTTCTTGTATTTATTATGTTAGGGATTCTGATTCCAACTCCGATTCTTATCAATAAATAATTAAAAAATAATAACAATAACGGGTTTATACAACGTAGTGATTATATTCTGTAAGAGATGCTAAATGGGGAAAACAAGTTTGTTTTCAAACAAGACGAGGATTGAGTTTTTGTAAAAAACCTCATACCCCAAGTCAAGTCAATATTGTAATCAAAAAGTGTACCCGTGATGTTTTTGAGAACGCAAGCGCAGCCGTGGGAAAATGCTAGTCTTCTTATAAAATCGTGGGTAAGATAGTATACTGATAAATAGAAAAAAGTACGCAATGGATTTCCGTGGATGGTCTACATCGAGGTTTGGCTGAATGATGATTTATTTATTTGCTGATTGATTATTTTTAAAATAGGCATTTGAAATATGACATTGACAGTGCGTCAGCCGTAAATGTGACGCGAAGCGGCCATTTGTAAATAAATACAACAATTCACGATGGCCCCAAAATTAAAATTTGCCGAAGGTATTTATTAATTATAATATCTAAGCAGCTACACAGTATCATACAACAACATGCTTCATGTATTTGACCATATATCCCTGTATAAACACGTTTAAGTCCATTGTTTCAGGTGAAAAGGTGCTATGTTTTCATGGTCCTTTGATTTACGAGGCAAAATGTCTAAAAAGTTCAGTAACAAAAGATAAACACGTCAGATACTTAATCCACTATGCAGGATGGAACAAAAAGCAAGTATTTCTTACCGTTTTTATTGAAGATTGAATGAATATAATGTCATTTTATAACCTACAATAGTACCCCATATTATCCCAATCCCAAATAATATTATAAATGCGTCAGTTTAAGTTAGACTCCAAACTGATGTTTAGAAACGGACAGTAAAGACATACTTGTAGCTAGCAAAGAGCTTCCAGTATGTCTATAGTGAGATGTTGAATGTTAGAAAAAACTGATACCTATAGAAAGTTTAGAAAAAATGTTATAGAAGATTTTGGTTTTATCACAGTCGTTTTTCGAATCAAAAGAAGCCTATGTCTTTTCTCAGGCTCTAGACTATGTGTGTACCAAATTTCATTGAAACCGGTTCTGTAGTTTACGACAATGACGCAAGACAGACAGACAGAGTTACTTCCGCATTTATATTATTAGTATGGATTAGTAGAAAAACGTTATCTTTATATAATTTTCAGTTGGGACGAGTGGGTCCCTGAGAGCCGCGTGCTGAAGTACAACGAGGCTAATGTGCAGCGGCAGAAGGAGGTACAGAGAGCTCACTCTGCACAGCCGGCTAAAACAAAAAAAAGTAAGATGGTTAAATTCTTTTCATTAATTTTTACACAACTGCCAAGATAAGTGTTTTGTGAGTATCTTGTATGTTTATTAGAGCACATAATGTAACTGTTAAGTAGTAAGGGTCCTTAAAATACGATTGTGGGTTTATGAAACAAGCCACAGGCAAAGTTCATAGTAAGATCACATGATTATTTTAAGGACTAATTATGAACAGTTGCATACAATACTTCATCTAAACACACATTATAAAGAATCTTTAATGTTTAAGTAACCGTACAATACACTTTTTCTTATGTACTTCATTCTCAATTTATCTGGCAAAAAATAGTTGAATAGTGTATATAATATCTACTTTGTCTTCACTTTTTGACTCTCATTAATTTTTTATTACAAATACAAAAAACAAAAAATGTGGGCCTGGTCAATAAGAAAGGCACTACATGTTATCTTTTGCTATTTCCAGCTCCAGCGAAGGGCCGCAAGTCTGAAGCAACCGCTAGTGCGACCCCGGCGCGTGAGGAATCCAGGGCTTCTACACCAGCAGGTATTTCTAATTTAGTCACAGGTATACCTACCATAAGGCCCAGGGTGTCGCAAGCAGATGCTTACCCTTGGAGAAACGGTATTTTAAATTTAGGATTACCCATAATAATTAGACCCAAAGGGTAATAAAAATCGGCCATGGGCGACCTGAACTCGCGCACGAATGGTTCCTTACCATTATCTTTACAAATTAGACAATGCAAAAACAGCAAAAAAATCATGTTAGTTGTATGGGACCCTTAAATATTTGGACGAGCTCCGTGGCGCAGCGGTCATCACGCCTGCCTGCGACATGGATGATCCCGGGTTCGATTCCCGGTCAGGTCAAGATGGAAAACGATCTTTTTCAGATTGACCTGGGTCTTGGATGTTTATCTATATATGTATTTGTTATAAAATATAGTATCGTTGAGTTAGTATCCCATAACACAAGTCTTTCTTAAGAACTTACTTGGGGCTAGCTCAATCTGTGTGATTTGTCCGTATATATTTATTTATTAATTTTGATTTAATTACTTATGGTAAGGAACCCTTCGTGCGCGAGTCCGACTCGCACTTGGCCAATTTTGTATGTTACCTCAGTTCTATAATAGGACAACCATTGTTGAATAAAAGTCTCTTTTAAATCCTTTTCAGTCTAGGGGTAATATCACTCATACTCATCATTAAATGTATAACTAAAAATATTACGCCTGCTGCTTGGGCTTTTTAGATGATGTCTCGTGGTGTTAATAAAATGAACTGTTACTAAAATAACATTGAGTTTAAGACTGCATAGAATGCAGAACTGAAATATTTAAAAATTATAATATAATGAGTAATAAATAAGAATCGGGATTCATTTTGTATTAGTGGTCCAAATATTTTGTGCGGCATATCTTTTAGAAAAAATTATATCTAAAAAAAGGTACCTAGTTTTGTTAAATTTTCGTTCATATATCTAAATCTTAAAAATGTTTTTTGTCAACATAAAACTTTTTGAAATTTCTTCAATTATTATATCTATGGATGTGTCTATAGATTCCAGATTTTTTTAAATCTGGGTGCAAATAAACTAGGTGCATTTAAAAAAAAATTAAACATTATTTATTTGTGATACTATATTTTTATTGGAGGCAATTTTCTGAATTTCATTATTTGACATTACATGACATGTCATTTTCATTGTCAAATCTTGGCCATCTGGATTTCAGATTTGACTGTCAGGAATCTGCTGAAAGTAAACAGTAATTAGTTTAGAATTGTAAGTAAAAGCGATGAAGGTGCTAAAGGCTGGTGTGTCGTTCGCAGGCAAGGAGGCGGAGGCGCCCACGCCCGCTAAGGCCGCCAAGGCCGGCAGCAAGGACGCGCCTCCAGACTCCGGCTCTGACCAGCCCAAGTACGTTCAAGCTGATTTATTTCAATAAAATAAATATATAGGGACAAATCAGATGAGAGGAGCTCCGTGGCGCAGCGGTCAACACGCCTGCACCGATGGTCCCGGGTTCGATCCGGTCAGGTCAAGATGGAAAATGATCTTTTTTTAGAATGACCTGAGTCTTGGATGATTATCTATATATGTATTTATTATAAAATATAGTATCGTTGAGTTAGTATCCCATAACACAAGTCTCGAACTTACTTTGGGGCTAGCTCAATCTGTGTAATTTGTCCGTATTTATTTATTTATCTATTATAAAATATAGTATCGTTGAATTAGTATCACATAACCCATAACACAAGACTCGAACTTACTTTGGGGCTAGCTCAATCTGTGTCGTTGCTTGAGAGAATAATAATAAATATATAGGGACATATCACACAGATTGAGCTAGCCCCAAAGTAAGTTCTTAAGAGTCGCCTGGAAGCGCATGTCTCCATACAAACGGAAAAAGGGAATTGTGGCAATATTTGATAATTTTAGGGCAAAATTAAGCATCCAATCAATTAATCTCATTATAATCTACGTACGTTTCTATACAGTTTGGTTAAATATATGTAATCAAATGTTTGAGAATTATACGCCTCTCAAGATTTTCATGCAAATTTGAAAAGGCTTGTAATTCTCAAACCATTGGTATTTTAACCAAGCTGTATAGGAACGTACGTAGATTATAATGAGATTAATTGATAAATGCTTAATTTTACTCCAAAATTATCAAATATTGCCACAATTCCCTTTTTCAGTTTGTATGGAGACATGCGCTTCCAGGCGACTCTTAAGTAAGACTTGTGTAATGGGGTACTAACTCAACGATACTATATAGCTGGGCCAGAGGAGATGATGGCATCCTAAAGCCGGTGACAACCGACGATCCAGTGGCACCCGACTCGATTTTGAACACCATATTTTGCCGATGCATGACTGGATGTTGGTTGCGATGCGGCTGCCGGAAAGCAGGAATTACTTGTTCCAGTGTCTGTGGTGTATGCTCCGGCTCATGCACTAACGGAGCTTCCATCGAAAACACCGCCGACGACGATGATGATGATATTTTAGATTTAGCAGATACTTAGATTTATATTGTTTAGAGGTGATTTCTTTTAGTCTTTAATCTAATGACTTAGATAATAATAGATAATGAGATAATAATCTTCGAAATATCTACATTTTCAGGAAAAAGCGTGGTCGTCTAGACTTATCAATCGAATCCGAAGAGCAATACCTAGCAAAAGTGGAGGTCAAGATCAAAATCCCCGAAGAGCTAAAAGTGTGGTTGGTGGACGACTGGGACGTGATCACGCGCCAACAAAAGCTGGCCATTCTGCCCGCAAAGCTCACGGTTGAAAACATAGTGGACAACTATCTCGCCTTCAAGAAGTCCAGCAAGTCACACAACCAAGCTAAGGAATCTGTATTAGTCGACATCACTGAAGGAATCAAGGAATACTTCAATGCCACATTAGGGTCTCAACTCCTGTACAAGTTCGAGAGACCACAGTATAGTGAAATATTACAAGAATACCCCGACACGCCAATGGCTCAGATATACGGGTCCATACATTTGTTAAGGTTGTTTTCCAAAATGGGCCCTATGCTGGCGTACACGGCGCTGGATGAGAAATCTCTGCAGCACGTTCTAACGCATATCCAAGACTTCTTGAAGTATATGGTGACCAACCGGTCGACGTTGTTCAACTTGCAAGACTACGGGAACGCGACCCCAGAGTATCACAGGAAGGTGCAGTAGTTTTAGCTTTGGCGCAAACCCAGCCACAATCGTAAATGTTTTGATGTACATTGCGGTTTTTATACGCTTGATTTTATTGATTGAACATATGAGAGCGGCATTGTATGCTGAAACAGCGATTGTGGATTGTATTCTGCGCCTAATTTAGGCTTAAGGTATTGTAAGTTTTATGTTTGATGAACTGAGTAAAGTATGACGGTATCTTTATTATAATTGTGTTTTATTTGTATAACATACTTTTGCAGCTAACACAATCAGAAATATTTCAAAAACGATGACTATCGCATTACCAACGAACGGCTTAACGTATCTTTCAAAGCACGGAGCAGGTGAAGATGTTTTGTAATTATCATCCTCTCAGCCGTCAAGTAGTCCACTGCTGGACACAGGCCTCCCTATCATGTAAGGCTTTGCCATATACTCACTACGCTTGGCAGACGGGTTGGAGAGCGCAGTTTATTCGGCTTACCTCGATTTCTCCTTTGTGAGCAACCGCATGCAGCCAAAGCTTAATTTTAATTGATCATTGTCCTTTTCATCTCTCTCTTTATCAGTTCTCCTTGGTTTTTGCAAGTACAAATAATTGTGTATGTCTCACCAGACTCACTGCTCCCTAAAACACAGGTTTAATCCTAGCTTAGGGATCAGGGAATCGTATCGAGTTTATTGCAAAGAATATTAAGTGAACTTAAATTGTAACTGTAAACCAAATTTGGAAAGAAAGATTATTATTATTATTCTCTTTATTTATTTCTGTAATCTTAGATTTAGGATTTTATAAAATTGATATAAAAAGTAAAATATAAAAATATAATACAAAACATAAAAACTTTATAAAAACCTAAACCTAGAGTGCCACCAGCAGCGGAGCAAGGCTCAAGCTACCAGCGGTCAGGGCCCCAGAGAAAGAAACCTTCTGACAATACGTGCCGTATCCAAGAGTACTGCCTTCTGTATCTGTCCCTTGATCCAGCCATCTAGCGAAAGTCTCTTTAGATGTTGGTCAAGACTTTTCGCTATAAGACCGTTCGCAGATACGACTATCGGGATTATTATTATTATTAGATTATTATTATTTCAACGCAGCTGCCCATCGAAACTGTTTGAAGGGTAGGGTGTTTGTTGATCTGGAGGGAACGGGATAAATGTGTTTAGGATGCTACTTGGTTGGATGGATTGGGGATAAAGGTAGTGGCTCGGGAGCCCGGGCGCACGCAACCAATGTCATACCTGTAACCCGGACATTTGAGGATGACATATTTGACCATTAATTGTTTTGTAACTTGTGGTCCAATCAGTGGGCGTGAAGGTGGAAAGCGGAATCAAAATAGTGATGGGTTGCTAGCCGCATCGCTTATAATGTGATTCCTTAGATTTTTGCCCAATCCCTTGACCGGCTTTTACGGTTTGCGCACGAAAAAAAGCAGCTGGTGTTATGTTTTATTTTATGTTTTTCCTTTTTTCCCAAAACCCAGCATGGAAGAGATATCAATATCATTAGATGTCAGCTCGTAAGTTTTGTTAGATGCCTTTCTCTTGAGCTTGTAAAATCACCAATTCTGTAGTTAAATGTTATATTCGTAACGTAATTGTCTTTACCTCAATTTTATACTTTTGACTTACGATTAGGTACTAACCAAATAAGGCAGGAATTCGTACATTTTCTCGTAAAAGCACATGTCATGCTGGCGTAGTGATAACGCCAGAGTGGGCCGTGCCGAGCACTGACCATAGTTAGCCGCGAGGGGCGCGTGCCCGCAAGCGGTGACTCACCACATCTCCGTCGCGACATTTAACTTTATTGGGCTTACCTCAAGTAGGTACCTACTCAAAAACGTTCCCAAATTACTCTTTTAAAAAGAAATATTTTACTCCATGAAAGTCTCCACCCGATTTTAATTACAAATCAATATTTTGAGTTAGTACCGCAGCTTGCAATGAAACATTTTACAATTATTTGAATCATCATTTCGTGTAGGTGACACGGTCTGTTTTTATTTAGATTGAGTAAGTAGTTTGAGAATTGACAACAAATCAGTGGAGTACATTGAGAATTTACAGTTATGTACCTATGGAGCAGAATGGAAACATAATAGTATTTTAAAACAATAAAAAAATATTAGAGTAACTTGGGAGTGTATGTATGAGATTCTTATCTTTTTAGAACAGAAGAATGGAGTACTTTGGGAATAACCCTGTGCAGCCCAGTCTGGCCCTGCGGCGTCCCGTCGACCGAAAAGCGAGTAAAAACGTAAACAAGTATTGCACCTTGATTAATGGAATCGTCGGACAAGGCGCAGCGATTTCTTCCATCATGGTCATCACGACCTTCAGAAATATCTGCGTACTGACTCAATGACGTTAGGTGCACATATATTTCTGGCGGTTTGTGACAATTAGCGTTAAAACTACTTGCCATTAAAATCCTTAAAAACTGTTAGCAGATTTATTTTTTCCAATCCGGCCGATTAAAATTATTTCTTTCTTTTTCAATTGAACTTTGTTGTACTTTACCTATGTCTCTTACTTTGTTCTGCGCAAACTGGTGCAAACAAAGTAAAGACATAGGCACAACATAGAGATCAATGAATAAGCATAACAATCTTTTGCTTTGAGAAAAGTTTGTATAAATATGGGCTAAGTTACCTCCCTATGTTTAAAATCGGTTAATTTTATTATTACAATAGGTGGCATGAGCATGACACAAAATATTTTTACTCATAGGAACAAAAGTAATGAAGATGGGTGGAAGAGACTTAAGATAGAAGATCTAAAGCTGCAAGGAAGAAAAACAATTATCATTATGTATGAGTTACCTACAACGTTGCACTGTTGCAACATATTAAAGAAAAAATCAATTCAAAAATAACATCTGCTGCTAAACTGTGACAAGGTTCGCCGGCATATGGCGCCTGTAGCATTGGATAACACCTGATATATAACGGGAAAGAATACCGCGTAATGACAACCATTATGTTATGTATGAGTGAGGAGCTCGGCCGAGCCATAAATAAAGACGCCACGCTATTAACGACGACCACGACTTGAAAAGGCATACACTTAGGTCTTCTTGAGCCAAGTTACGTAATAAAATACGTAAACATTAGGTTGAACTTTAACCGTCATTGTAAAAATATGACTATTGTTTTTTAAAAATAGGTAAATACCAAAATAAGAAACTTTTTCTGTCGGTTCCACGATAATACCTCTTTTCAATTTAGAAGGTAGGACATATAATTTCAACTGCAATAAGTGCACAACTGACATAGGGTATCTGAATCTTAAGGTTTCCAAAAATACCCAAACGGCGGCGTCCCAAATGTTCTGCCACGCAAATTGTAAGTTTGTATATTTACATGCTGTTATCATTCTTTTCAACTCATTATCAGGTCACTACTGGGCATTGACCAACACCTTTTCATGCTATTTTCCTTCCTTTGTTCCCTCTTCGCTCGCATATTAGGTTGGGAAAAAAGTATCTTCGTGTTTTGTACGAAGATTTTATTCGTCCATAGAAAAAGCTGTAACTTGGAAGTCAAAATTCTGAGACAGAATACGCCTGAACTCACTTTGTGTTCATAGACTGCATGTCCATAAGTATCAAATTAACTTTGTATTATTTCCTTTTTTCACTTTTAAAAATGTACCACCTTCTACGTTAATTTGATACAGTTTCAAAAAGACAAAATACAGTGAAAACGTAGCCGGAATATGTTTTGTACCTTTCAAAATATGTAGTTATTTCTTGAAAAATTTATCTTTCTATTGACATCAAATCCAGCCAGGTATTGTACCTACCTACAACATAACCGGAGATATATTAATACAACTTTACCTAAACATACAAAATTCGAAATTATTTTTTCCCCGATTTTACTATATATTCCTACAGAATTAAATAAGTATTGGCGCGATTAGCAGCGCTCTGTCTGCAACTATTATCTTGCCCAGAGGTGGACTTGTGAAAACATAATCAGGGTCCACGAGAGCCTTATAAGGGTGAATTCGCGAGCGAGCCGAGGCCGTCTGCCGTCCGGCCGGCGCTTGGCTCGCCATACGCCGCGTGGCGACCTATGTTCGAGGTCTGAGCACAACTGGACCCGCAAGTTAAAGGTGAACGGGTGGGAAATGGGAGCTGTTATTGTGCGCGATTATTGAACTTCCAATTTGGGGAAAATACTACAGGGGCGAAGATTACTCGGTGAACTACTAACCCTCTGGGAAGATGATGTGATTCCAGAGTGGAGTATAATACTAATCCATCTAAAAGGAATTAGTATTCAATTGTAGGACCTTCACCTCCTAGTTTCTTTTAGATTGGTCAACAGAACAACCGATATTATTTTTGGCATGCTTCATCAGTTTTATCAACAAGCGTGGTCAACATGATGGATGATCCTCAAAATTATGAAACCTACGTGTAACTGCATGCTAACTGTTACACGCGGGTTTCATGAGCACCACTTATTATTTAATTGCAAGCTTTTATTTAACTTGCAATGTGAAAGCTTGCAATGTATGTATGTGTTTCCGGGTGGATTCAACTACTCAATTTTGAAGCACTTATCCTTAACCGGTTCACATACATGAAAAAAAAAATTCCTTATAATATTGTATTATTATTATACTATCATCTAATATCTGTGAACCGGTTGAGTTAACATTTTGTAAGTCGGATGACAATACAATATTACTGTACCTGAGACTTGATCTGAAGATGGAGTAGGAACGTGACCATTACTTCTAAATTAAGAAAGATTAACACATCGTGTTCAATCGATTTGTCTCGGCAAGCACTTTACAGTACAAGTCGGACGTAATAAAAGCTGGTCACAAAATTTTTTTTTGAAATATAAACTTATTTTTATTAGTTTGGATTGGAAGCTATCACTTTAATATACATCCGCGCATACTATGCAGTGACGAAACCCAGTTATTTCAGACGCGTCGCTGAAATAGACGCCACGTGTGTTACATGGGATGGAAACGCTAAATACTTTCTCGTTATGAAGTCTGCTGAGCTTTTGAACAAAATATTCTACACTTCTTTTTGTATATCTATGGCTTGAAGCTGCCGAGATTACAGGCTCAAAGAAAGATAATTATACTATAAATGGAAATGTTAAAACCCGTATCATTCTGTAGATATTGCGTGGAATGCGCCGTGTCGAATGATACCGCGCCATGTGGTTCCCGGCAGAGTAGAATAAGACCACTCCAAGTCTTCCCGTGGATGTCGCAGAAGGCGACTTAGGAAACACAAGCTAAACAAAGCTGATAAACATCAAAGAGACATATCCAACTCGTCTGGCCAGTGTGGAGATTGTAGGCCAAATCCTCTGACTGCTCTGGCTACGGCTTTGGTAGGTAATAATAAACAGGGTCGTGCTCCTGCAGTGGAGGCAAAAACGGAATGATGATGATTCCGTGGAACCAGAAAAACTATTTTTAATTTATCTAGTGGCTATGAAAGGTTGGTAACTAATCCCGACTTGCATATTGCAAGAAGTGTCTTATTTAGAAATCCGAAGTAACTTTATCTCGCCCACGCGACTGAACTATGCGTATCAGTCAAAAGACATAGGTACCTTATTTATGAAACATCACGTCCGTTGCGTATAGGTATTTAGTGGAAAGGCACGTTTGCTCAGTTTCACAGCTGATGCGCTGTTATCAGCGGCCTCGAGCTCAGCTGCTCAAATACGGCTACAACTGCATATTAATTAGGCCTCAGATCTTGTTTCCTTGCGATTAAAATACTAATGTCGTAACATTTTTTTCCTTTGCGTGTAAAAGAAACCCCTTAATATCTTCCCGGTGTCGAATTGACACACGTGTTAAACCAATGTCATTATAATATTCTGTGAAGAACTGATTGAAAATATGAATTAGATACTAGATTTTGCATTATGTAGAGACTAATTGGCTGACTGTAAAAGCTTTTAGATCTCTTTACCAGGCCCCTCTTACCCACTGGGCACTCTGGGCACATGCCCAGGGCCCCCGTAATCGATAATCGGTTACTGTTACACCATCATACGATAAACCACAGGCAGGACACAGATGACACAGATCAGTGACTGATATTAATTACCGAAACACGTACCTTTTTTCAAAAATAAATTAAAAATTAATGTAAATACGTAAATAAAATTCAGCTTTTCTTGCACGACCTTCTTCGCTCGTTGGAATCTCACCAATTAATTTGTTAAAGAACAAATATAAAAGGATAAGTACAAATGAAATCAATCGTAGGGTTGTATTTTTTTTGTATCAGACCTTAAGATTGTGGATCTGAACATATTCGGTGCCCAAGTAGATATGTAAAAAAACCGGCCAAGTGCGTGTCGGGCCACGCACAGTGTAGGGTTCCGTAGTTGCGAATGACAACTTTGAGTTCACACTGTTCACACTCGCACCTCACAGTTTAACAACCAAAACATCTAACAATGAAAATTGTATGAAATTTTACATTTTCCAGTACATTTTATAAGTTGGTTGCCTAGTTTTCCTTTCAACTTCAGTATATATAATACTGCTGTAATTTTTTTCACGTATCCATACATAACAGTTTAGCAGATAGAAGGGGGGACACTTATCTCTAACAAAAATTTGCACTTTAAAACCAAATATTTCGGAAACGGATCCCTAAATCGAAAAGTGGTGTTCCCAACTTCACAATATTTTTTAAAGACCTATTTAACGATACCTCACATGATGGGTAAGTAGAGAAAAAAAAATTACTCCCCCACTTTACTTGTATGGGAGCTATCCTAAAAAAAATTTTTTTTTTCAAGATTTTTTTCTACGACTTTTTGTCATGATAAAAATACATATCTATACCAAATTACAGCTTTCTAGTACTTATAGTATCTGAGTAAAACCGCGGACGGATAGACAGACGGACAGACATGGCGAAACTATAAGGGTTCCTTGTTCACTACGGAACCCTAAAAAGAAACATTTCAGTTCTATTAGAGTTTTCTCCACCGGTACATGAGACGCCTCGACCTTACAATGCACCTTACACAGGCGTTCAGATGTACCTACTGTCGGCTTTTGTGCTCTTCTTAGCGTTTCGATGGCAAAAACATTAAATTGTTACGGCCCAGCAATTAGCTACCCTGATCGCGTTGTTGGTGGCATCCATTAGGTCCTGCTGCGTGCAGTTGTTCGAACACGCAGAGCACGAAGACAGATGGGCCATTGTTTGTAACGCGCCACACAAACAGCTCAAATCAGTGCCATCAAAAAACCTCCATCTGGACATACTTTCTTTGCTCCGACCGACCTGTGTCAAAGTCTATTTAAAGACTTCCAGGTCAGCCATGGTAGTTTATGCCCAGGAGGAAGGTTGGTCCGCTGGTGGAACAAATGGGTTTGGCAGAGAGACGCCTTCACTCTAAAGATTGCACCTCGCTTTTGATGGCTCCATGGACAAAGGTTCAACACACTTGGTGAAACACAGTGACTTCTAGTTGTGGCACAGGAATATGCTGTAGATCTGTGTTTATGAGTAGTAAGTAAGTATGTGCATAATGAGTTATTTGAAGCAGGTTGACGTGACTCGCCCTAGCCTTACATGTCCCATCTGGGTCAGATGTTTACTTAACTACGCTGACTCATTCCCTCATACCTACATGACAGAACTTATGTCGAAATCCTCTGCACTCATGTTTTCAGTTAATTATGAGTATTGTTTCATAGTTCGGAGGAAAATTGGCCGTCTTACGTAAATGATTGACGTTCTTTACTAAGTCAAGGCTATTTTTGGCAGGTCATTAAGATTGTACTTACTGAGAAATGGTAGTTGAAACAAACAAAACAAACCGTCCTTTTAAAGGACTCCTCCACTTTCAAAATATTGAATTCTGGTTATTTTTCCTTTCCTCATTTTTTAACATTTTTTCCTTGGCTTGGTTCGGAGCAAGATTTTTGATCTAGCAGAGCTTAAGGCCCTTGGTACCAAAAAAGTGCAAAAAAGGTTGACTTTAAAACGCAACTCCTTTTAAACTACTCGTTCGAAAAATTAAAAAAAAAATATATATTTTGTATCCACTCACTTACAATATTTTCAACATATATCTATTATATACGTGTAATACTTTTGTTATAAACAAATAAAGAAAACATTATGTTTTTCAGCTATCAATGCTATCTCCTGCTAAACTGCCGAGAGGTTTCAAAATATTTTTACACCTAAAACATTATCTTAAAATTTACTATAATACCAACATAGCTTATGTATATCAAGCAAGATTTAATATATAAAAATATTTTTTTTCGGGATTCCGCTCATAAGAGGTTCGGAGGGTGTCTGCGCGGGCGCGCACGGCAGTCACAAGGCAGTACTCAGACGGGGTGGTGCGGGGGTGCGGGGCCTAGAATACTTAGCTCCGCCCATATGCGCAAGGACATCGGCGACCCCAAGGCCCTTAACGACTGCCATATATGATGACAGCCAGGACCAACGGCTGTACGTGCCTTTCGAAGCACGGAACAGCTCGAGATATGGGATATTTGTCTTTTAGAATTTCAGCTAGGTACTTATCTTAAATTCTTAACAATAGATTGACATACTGAAATGACATTCTACAGCAAAGATTAAATAAATATTGCTTTCCTCCTACATTGAACAATAGACATGAATATTATATTTTTTGCACCTTACTTACAAGTAAAACACAAATGAGAATAAGTAAAAGGCCATTTTTTTTTAAGTGGCTAAGTTAAAATACCAGTGTACCCGGTAAAATTTTGATTATATTGAGGACCCTTTAAGAAGTGATTCAGCCCGTCGATTTGAACTTTTTCTTTGGGACCAATGTTTGAAATTCAATTTTATTTTTGATATTTCCATAAAAATATTCTTTTGTCCGGTCAATTTGTAAATTGACGATTGATTTGAGTACTTTTCAATTTGTGCATGTGTATGCTTCTTATCCTGCTTTAAGAGTCGCCTGGAAGCGCATGTCTCCATACAAACGGAAAAAGGGAATTGTGGCAATATTTGATAATTTTGAAGTAAAATAAGCATTTAATCAATTAATCTCATTATAATCTACGTACGTTCCTATACAGCTTGGTTAAAATACCAATGGTTTGAGAATTACAAGCCTTTTCAAATTTGTATGGAAATCTTGAGAGGCGTATAATTCTCAAACATTTGATAATTTAACCAAACTGTATAGGAACGTACGTAGATTATAATGAGATTAATTTATTAGATGCTTAATTTTGCCCTAAAATTATATAAAATATTGCCACACTTCCCTTTTTCCGTTTGTATGGGGACCTGCGCTTCTAGGCGACTCATAAGGGGTATAAAATGTATGAGGGTACTTCGCCGGGAGAGATGAAAAAATATTTATTTTTTATTAAGAGCGTGGTACATCCCACTGCTGGGATGGCACCTTCACCGTATTCCATGATTTGGAGAATGCTTCTAAAACACCCGCCATCATCATACAGTCAACCTACTAATGTGGTCTTTTAGGGCGTTGCTGTCCGGATGGTGGCGTCCATTACGTTTTGGCCCATAGTTCCGTCAGCGTTACGTGACTGGCCCGATTCCACTCCAGCTTTCGACAGTGGCAGCAGTATCAGTGACTTTTGTGATGAAACGCAGTGAGGTAGGGATGAAATTCCAGTGTAAATTTTACCCGCTGAGTTAATTGCAATAACTTTTATGTTCTTTATAAAATCAATGATTTAATAAAATTGCCATAGTAGGTACAGGGGTAAAGGAGAGCTGTATGAGGTGCAAGGAGATGAAGAAGCATAATCTTATACCATTTCCCTCCTCTTTTGTTTTGTTATGGCAGTAATTTACCGGTTCTTCGTTCGGTTATTTCCTTAATTATGATGCTTTATCACATACTTAGTAAGGTACGAGTAAAAAGATAAGAAATACCAAAATCAGTTCCCTCCCCTTTTTATTAGGAGTAGAATTAGAAGTAAGTAGGAGTCGGAGGTGCTCTCCAGACAGTGACTTCTGATTGCCTGCTGGCTTCCCTGCTAGAGTCATATTGATCTGAGTCGGTTTATACTCCGAGACGATTCCTAGGGACACGCTTAGGGGCCAGGTACATATTACCTGTGCGTATCTGCATTATAAAGAACCTAGTGTCGTTATTCATTTTGTGCACACACGTAGCATACATGATACCCATCCTGAAATAATACAACTGAAGTTATTGTAAATGAATAATTAATGTTTTCTCGCTTTCTTGCAAACTTTATTTTAAATTGATGACATGATGAGTAGCGCAAGGTCATTCCAAAGGCCTGATTCCATATCCTAGAATTGTGATTTCGAAGGCTTTCCCCATGAACTGGTGCGCCATATTTCGGAGCGGGGTGCGACTGCCGCGGCCCATCTCCTTTCGCGGCGGTAAGGCGACACCGAGGGAACTCGCGCCGCGCTCGCCAGTCGCACCACAGCACGCGTCGACTCGACATGTAAGTAGCAGCTCTTGTCAGTGCTTCATAGTGTACAAGTGAATTAAAAAAATATTGTGATTTTTTAATAAAAATTGTGCATTGATCTTACGCCTTAAGGGCCTTAAATCGGTAAGTAGGTAGTGCTAGTGCAGTGCTTATCTTACGGTGGATTTGATCTGGAAAATCGGTAATTAGGATTTCAGTACCTACCTCGACATTAATTGGAGTGACAGACCTTGATTGTCAGGTTAATTATGTGCAATAATTATGGAAACATTTTACATAATTTTGAGTTTACCTTATGTGTTTAAATAATAAATATCGTATTGGTCATTGCGTAAAAAGTTTTTAACATTAGATTAACGTTTGACTCTGTTGATTCCTTTAATTTTTGTTTATCATTTATTGATTGATAATATTATATCGATCGTTCAATAAATTCGTCCCGGGAGACTCGCCAGAGATTTGTAATCGTGTTCCATTTCTATTTTTGAATATCGCGGTGCTCGGTTTCATTTTCTGCCAGCCAATAGGAGAGCGATCTATGCTGAAGTTTTCCCGCGCTTTTGGCAGGCTGCCAGCCCGTGACCAATGGCGTTAGAGCGCGGGAAGCGGGGGCGGTCTACGCGCATGCGCCCGTTGATAGCCGCTGTCAAACTTTTCTTTTTTCAGGACTGTGGTATTTTTAGACGAAACTTAAATTACTGGCCAGCTGGTGTTTCATGTTACTGCTCAAATATTATTTCTGGAGTTAAGAAAACAGATGGTACAGCTTGAAACTGATCATTAAAGCTGAGCGAAAGTCATAAGTAGGTATTTTCTCTCTCAATACCTTAACTATTGTACTTAGATAAATATTTATTGATAAGTACATTTAAGTTTATAGAGTTGTAGAAAACAGTTTAAAGAGCATAAAACTAATTAGGTTACTGCGCAGTTATAGATGAAATATAAGTTAATCTGTCCATCTCTAAGGCAGTATCTTAAAAATCAATGCATGGCACATATACTTGAGAAAAATCCATGCCATCAAGTAGCCTAAGTTTGGACGAGTTTCATATTTGTCAACTCAACGTAAATTTCACTGTGCAACGATCAGCCAAACTAACATTAATAACGTGCAATGCACTGTGACCTAATTGTATAATTATGAGCCATTTGTACAGAGGGATACTCGTAGCCAAGTTTAGGATATCAGCAATAATTAGTTCTCGTACGTCCTTGGACAGGTGCCAGGCCATTTGACGCCACGCGTCCTAACTTGAAAAACAATAGCTAAATAATGAATTAATAACCACACATTATGACAATGGAAGCGGCTGATTCACAATGCGTACTTATCCTCTGTGAGGCTGGAATATGCAATGGCAAAACATCCTGTCTGGTCTTCTAATTGGAATCGGGTGTCCATCTACTACTGGCTAGTCAATGGAATTTGATTTAGGTACTAAAAAAATTAAAATATACGTTATTTTTCTCCAGAATGATACTGTTTATTATAGATGAACTAATATAAATCTAAAAAACAAAGCTACGTTTGTGAAAAACAACGAGCGTGGAAAAAGGGGGTTGCTGCAATCAGCCTTGCGATCGTATCTTGGGATCGGCTATACGTTACTATACTCGATACTCCTTCCAGGTTTTGTTTTATTCTTTCATTTGAGATGTTTAAAGAATAAAAAATATCACAACGCCACAGTAATGTGAGCAATACAATGCTAATACAATTAAATTAATTGTTAGCCACGATATGAATTCCAGTGATAATATCTTCGTAGTTTATGCAATAATATAAACTAAAATAAAGATTATAATTATGATGATAGGCACGATACTTACATTAACTAATATGGACATGCAATACGTTAATTTATTAATTCTTCACAATTATCACACTTTAATAATCAAAATCAAGAAGAAAAGTTGGTCATGCAATTACCTTTTTTATTAGTAATATATTTTCTCAAAATTATATCAAAATCTTTAGGGTACTTTTCTTTGCCCCATAATAATTGCTGGCTAGAACCAAGTTATTATATGGTAGGTTAAAGGAAAAATCAGAAAACTTGTAAATTTGTAATTACTTAAAACTAAAAAAGTTTTTTGTACGTAACCCTCGGTGTGCGAGTCCGTCTCGCACTTGGCAGGTTTTTTTTTAATTTTTGTTCAGTTATCTAGTTGATTATAATCAATCAAGTACATTTTTTAAACTGTATAACAACCAGGTCGCCATTGAATTTGTGTTCAGCTAATAGATTGAATAAAGTTCTATCTCGGATAACTAATATAATAACGGAATAACTTGATACATTTCAGTGATAGATGCTTACTTGACACAACATTCTGGTCTAATTTTTGAAGAAGAAAATACAATTCTTCTAAGAAATATGCCGAAATGCGCTCTCAAGGCGGCAAATTACATTAAAGAAAATTATACTTTAAAAGCTCTAGTTTATTTTATTATTTTTATTTACATTGTAATGATAAATTGGTTTTAAGTTCACATATTTAAAACCTATTTATCAAAAAGCCATCAAATATTTCAAACCCGTCTAATAAGCAAGTTTTTTTTTTTTACAAATGAAAAACAAATTTCTTTTATGAAAGACAAAAACACTGTGTTTTTGTGTTTTAAACACAGCAAACTACTGAATGGCATTAAGGCGTTACGGTGGGTAAACAAATTAACTTAGAACGTGAACTCTGAGAATATATTACTTATTTTTTGGGCAGTCGTATAAAAACACTTTCCATCATAAAATATTAAGATAACTTTGCAACTATGCTCATTTATTTGTAATACGTATTGTAAAGTAATAAATATACTTCCAAGATTCATGTGTCAGCCTGACGGTTTACTTCAAAGATGGCGAGACGCGCACGTTGCAAATTCCTCATGCATCGCGTCCATTGCTGACTCACGCTTATTCCCGCCTTTTTTGAGTCTTTTCGTAGTATTGATAGCCTTGTATTTCACTTTCTTCGAGGACGCGGAGGCGCAGGCCATGTAACCGGCAAATTCCTCATGCAACGGCCGAGCGATGACCGCGACCCTTGTGACTCATGTTGGAATGCCTTTATTTTGAATCATTGCATTATCGCGAACTCACTCTCCCCGCAACATAAATAAGAGTCAGGATAACTCTCGCTTGAGACGGACTTTGTTAAATGATAAAGTACACACAAACTCGGTGGTCCTTTCTTGAGAATGGTAATTGCATGAGAAATGTAATATCGGTATAAATACCTTTGTGTGATTTGTCCCTATAATTTATAAATTAACCTTTAAAATTATACATTTTATATTTATGTCATGTTTCAAGCTCATGTTTAAACCCTTAGATTGTAGTACCGAACACTATGTCGAGGGTTAAATTTATACTCGGCATAGGTTAGGGGCAAATGATTCGTAATTAAAATATTCAGAAGAAGAAAACACCTCATACTCAATACGTATTGACCAAGACCTCAGATCAGACCGAAGCTTTTCAAAAATTTCCCAGTCTGCCTACTTCTGCCCACTTGGTATTCCAGCTAACCTTTCCTAGGCTCTCTCCTAAATAATCAAATTCTCGTAAGGTCAATCGTGTAGCCTCTATAACGTCAACGAACAATTCTGCGCGAATCCCACAGCGAGTGTCTGCTTTGTGATACGAATGCAAATCGCTAGGTCAGTGGACCGCGCGATCTATGGAATTTAAATCGTCCCTTCGACACACAAAAAGTACTAGGTTTATACCTTCACCATGGTGCGGGTGCGAACTACTTGTAGAAAGTACCTAAACTTTTTTTTTTTTTTCATTCTAAGGCATCCTTAATTTATTATAACATCGTGTATTTTTTCTCTCTTAAGGTCATCTTGGCATAATGGCATCACATGTGCCAATCTAATCAGTCAGAGAATTAGAAGATACTTTTTTACAGAAAAAAATTCTGAGTATTCAGTTAACAGACTTTAAATAAATAAATAAATATAAGGTGGCAAAAATTGTGATGGATGAAAGAGTCTGGCACTATTCTTTTGACGAAGAACGCGATTTTGCATTATGAGAAAAAAATAAGAGAGAAAAGTATGAAGAATTTAAAAAGATATACCTGTATCGAATTTTGAATAATCTTTGACTTTTGAAAGAATTATCATTATTCTAGCCCGTGAGACCACACAGTTGCTAAGCATATTTCAAGAAGCAATCGCAGCTGTAGAGGTTAATATACCCTAGTTAATAGTTCACACTGCATTCAATCATCCACTGTTCTTAAACTACCGTGAAGCATTTCCGTTCCGCCGATTGCCGGGAAAATGCTGTGGCTTAAGGTTTTTAACCTCCAGTTGATGATTAGAAAAAGTTAATCGTCGGTTAGGTTGTCGTAATAGCCGTAATTTTTGTATAAGACTGTCTTGTGAATTATGATACTTATTGTATTATAAATGCTTTGATGAAACTGTTTATTCTATTTTGCAGTTAATAAAAATATTTTTCATTTTTCATTGTCATGACTGCGATGAAAAATGGTACAAGTTTTTGTCAACACTGTCTGGACAACAGACAATGTTGAAAGTCGGGCTTTGCTGTGCACAATCTATGTTGCCAAACAAACTTGGTTTGTCAAAGCGAATCTATACGAAGCATTTGTTAATAATTTCACCGAGCTTTTATTTTCACGGTTCTTAGGTATTTGTTTTAATTCTGCTATTCTAAATAAGTAGAACGTATAATGGAATGAACACATAAATGCATAATGTATCTAATATATTGTTTTATTACGTAAGTAATTATAGACTGGCATGTATGTCGCACTACATTTCCATGTTAGAAGTTAATCGTCTTTATAATATGATAATAGTGCATTTTGTCTTTCATTACAAATATTATAAAACAAGGAACAGGTTTTACACATTTGACTTATATGAATGTGGTTTACTTCTAGTCTCGGTATCCGCAATTTGAGAAATTCCATACTTGTTTCTTTGTATAGACATGGAATAAGTTTCTACGTATATAATAAACCGCGTGGTTAGTTAACCGACGGGCTCGTAACTCGTAAACTGGCGAAAGATCAATGCACCTTTTATTCTTTCTATAAATAGCTTGGCAGCTTGAGCGTACATTAGGGTTTAGGATTTTTTTAATTTATAAATATTCTTTTTCGAGTCTTCTATGTTTTGTGTATGCCTTCGGTACTTAGGTACGCAGCTGACCCAGTTATTTTATTGTTCACACACAACATTAAATGTATATTCATACAGAAATAATTGGTGATTTCTATTCATCGAAATATTCTAGCTTTAGTTTTATGACCGAAGATATAATGCATAAACACTTAGGTAACAATGCTATTAAAATGGAGAACAATTGGAAGACCAATCAGAATGAGATAGGTATGCAATCTAAAGCTCGATCCGTCTAGTTATTATATTGAAAGTCACGAAAAACACGTCTTTGTAATATGCAGCACAATACTATATTGCTATACGAATACAATACATGAAGTTTGTTTACAAATAAGATTGATTGAAGATGCTGCATTGAATGGTAAATATCAACAATTAAGCCGTCAGTATTGACACGTCTGCCCCGAGGCAGGGTAAAGTTTGCCAAGTTATGCATAATTTTAAGTGTAGACTGATGGATTTTGTTATTTGAGGTATCGTTGGATTTATCTTTATTGTTGAAGAATAAAGGCTTATATTTTAAAGTGGTAAAAAAAGTAAGTGTATACTTAATTGTTAATTTTGAGCTCGATTTACAAGTGTATATGTGAGGTGTTTTGGATTCGATTTTCACAAAATTGTCCCAAAGCAAAGTATAATACCGGTTGTACAATAGTTAGTAGTACATAGGTAGTGTTGTTCCCCCTGTGATGTCGACAACTTACTACAATCGATTTATCTAATCCCAAATTGGACTTTTTCATTGTTATCACTTTTACATTCATACTACTACGTCTTTATTCCTTACAAGGTACTCGTAGAAAGGGCCTAAGGCTATAAGACCGAAAGTATCATCATCAAAGAATAAAAATAGTTATGGGTTGCTTGCGGCACCGCCTATTTACATTCCTTAGATTTGCGCCCAACATGGGCGCATGGTTTTCACTTTAACCTTATATTCATAACACACATTTCATTCGCAGCTTTTCACACGGGGAGTAGACAAACACAGCCGCCACCATGGACGCGATCAAGAAGAAGATGCAGGCGATGAAGCTGGAGAAGGACAACGCGCTCGACCGCGCCGCCATGTGCGAGCAGCAGGCTAAGGACGCCAACCTTCGTGCCGAGAAGGTGACACTACTTTTTATCCTTATAGACTGCCTCCGTGGTCCAGTGGTTAAGGCGTTTGCCTTGTTGACCCGGGGGTCGTGGGTTCGATTCCCACGGGAAGCATACTTTGTTAATTTGTTTCCAGTTTGGTTAGGACATTGCAGGCATGAATCACCTGATTGTCTGATAAGAAAGATGATTCCATGCTTCGGAAGGCACGTTAAGCCGTTGGTCCCGGCTGCCATCTGGTAGACGTTAAAGGAAACACGTCAGAGGCCGAGAGGCGGTTCGACGGTCGACTGACCGTGTCACCTACACGAAATGATGATGATCCTTATAGACTACTTATAGACTTTAAAAGTGCCTAATTTAAAGTCAAATTCTGACTTAAACCAAATATAGCAGTTCGAAAGCCGTAAAGTAGAGTTGAAAGAGACACGCAATTATTTCATTTTCGTATATTGATATAATCATCATCATCTTTCTAGTCTTTTTAGTCTCCATAGCTCGAGCAGGAACCTCTCTGTACTATTATATACATATGGCTCGAGCCATATTAACCAGAACAGTTAAGAGGATTTGTTGACATTTGACAGTACAGAGTAATAAAAAAAATATGTATGTATACTGTTTGATTTTGAACCAATGAACTTTATTAAAATCTCGGAATCAAAATCCCTAATGGAATACAGAATCGAGAAAAAAGGTGAAAATCAAAAAATAAAATCAGACCTCCCATAGAAAATTGCCCAGCTGATCGGCGACTTTGTATGAGAAGTCTAAAAATGTTTACGTTTTATTCCTTATTTTTCTTACAAATCTGTATTCCGTTAAGAATTCGGATCCCGAGACCGCAATATAGTTCATAGGTTCCAAATCCGCTTGTATAACACAGCGTGTAAAAGACACTCGCTCGACATCAGCCTAATGGCCGGTATACACTTTGAATAGTGCGAGTGTGAAGTACATACATATGTTACTAAACGTTTAGTAGGAAATGTATGAACTTCGCACTTGCAGTAATCAAAGTCTATACCAGCCATAACTCAATGCTGGGAGCTCATATAAAAATGTTCGGCCGTCCGGGCAATTCAAGATTCAATCGTTTATTTAATATAGGATTCTTTGAACACTTATTAATTGTCATATTTGCGTTTACAATCTTTACAACAAAAAAAATTTGTTGAGAAGAAGCGGCAACATACTCGTACTGCACAGCGCATTTTCTATGGTAATTAATTAGTATGGAAAAGTAAAAAAATAATCGAGTTCCCAGCATTGGTCCCATAGGAAAAGTTGTTCATATGGTCAATTTACATGTAGATACGATACATCATTTTCATTTATATGAAAATACGATTATATTATATTTTAACATACTCATTGCCGAAGAAAGGAGACAACTTATAACACCATATCGATTCATCCGCTGTCGTGTAGTATTGCTTGTCAGTTATGCAGACAGAAAATTTTATTATGAGCTGCATTAAATATATTTTTATTCATTTGACGACGAGTCAAAGACCAAGGTTCCCAGAAAAGTAAAATTTGCAAACCTATCCTTGACTCTGCAAACATGTGTAAAAACTCGCGAAATTGCATAACACGTTGATGTCTTTTGTTCTGAAGATTGGTTTTTCATTTTCGTTATGTTTTGTTTGGGAAGCTGACGGCCAACCTCCAGTAATGGAGTGGCACTTAAAGAAGAAGAAGAAGATGTTTTGTTAAAACATAGAGATATGTATTTTATAAACATATATGTTACTTTAGTTTTGAAAGCATATTTTTAAAGTATCTTTCATAGTTTTCATTGGTATAAAGAAACAAACCTTAATTAAACTTGATGGAAAAAGTGTTTGAGAAGTGAATGAAACTTCTCGAAAATTGTGATTTTTCGCTCCATTTTTTCATTTGCCACAAATTTATTTATTCATATGTTGGTGCATTGATTATGAATATTATTACGCATTACCTTGAACATGAAACCAGGGTCGGGTCGGCGTGATCTAAACCCGTTGTAATGAAGTAATTACTAGACAATGCGCAATCGCCGGCTGCCATTACGGTGAGGTTATGATGCACGACAATATATGCTTTGTCAGCGTTAAATCACAATCTTATAGGTTGCCTTAATGTTTATTATTTGAATGCATTATGTAAATAAAGCCGCATCGTTAATTTCAAAGGGCTAGTGTTAGTCATATACTGACATAAAATGGTGAAAAATAAATAAAAGTATTGATCATAATTAGAATATGTATTCCGTAATTTCTCTTTTTTTATTTAATTCCTACTTTTGTTATTAAATTCCTATTTATGTCAAAAATGCCACAAGCTAAAATAAAGTGAGTCGACTTTTACTTTTATAGTTCGACTATTATAGTTAAGAAAGAAATATAAAAATGTATATACAATCAATTATGTAGGATATATATTTTGTGTATAATAATGGAAATCGAAGAAATGAATTCTGATAATCTAAATAGACCTGGATAATTGAACTCACCAAAAAGTTTGCCAAAAAGGTAACATGTTTCTGTAAAGTCCGTACAGATTACTGAAAGGTATTTGTTTGTGGTAGGCTGAAGAGGAGGCCAGACAGCTGCAGAAGAAGATCCAGACCATCGAGAACGACCTCGACCAGACCCAGGAAGGTCTGATGCAGGTCAACGCCAAGCTGGAAGAGAAGGAGAAGGCTCTGCAGAACGTAAGTAGCAGTTCTCATCATTTTCCGTAGTGAATGAAAAAAAGGACCTTCTAATCATCATAGGTCGCTTTTTAGTCTCCAATGCAAGAGCACGACCCACTTTGTACTACCACAGCCTATATTGAGCGAGAGGATATGGCCTACACTCTCCACGTTGGCCAGACGGGTCTCTTTGATATTAATGTTGCTTTGTTTATTGTATGTTTTGCTAAGTCGCGTATATATACAATACGTACCTATGCACTTTTGCCAAAATGGTCAAAATCAAAGATGAAGTCCGTGGGATAAAATTGGTGGGTCCACTGATCAAAAATCACTCACTATTTGGTGTTCCATATTTCGTTGAAGTTTTTCATTTGTTTTGCTCATATTACGGGTTCGAGACAATACCGATATAGGTACAAGAATTTCGGAACTTTTACATGTCAAGTCAAAACTGATTATGGCGCTCCAATTTCTATCTTTTGACTAGCGTACTACTCACCATCAACAAAGATGTTGATTGGGGTGTATGTAGAAAACTTGTGGTGAAAACTATGTTGCATTACTGCATGTATATTTTTATGAAAGATTTTTCCTTGCAGGTAGTGAAATTGGTATTTTTTTAAAGTATGGTTTATTTTCAACTTCCATTACCCGAACACGTAAAAATGTTAAACTGGAAATCCCGGTATTTCCTAAAAAAATAAGCAGAATGAGATTAATATAGCTTTTTTGTTCTAGTTATATATTCTCGTCTTTAAATGTGTCATGTAGATGTATAGTATATGAAGTAAATTTATTAATATTATTTCGTAGTAAAAAGCCAACTCACGCACGAATGAACTCTGCAGCTGTATCAATAAACAATGATACATCCTATACCCAACATAAAACGTGACACATGTCGCAAATATGACAAGATAAAATATAAAATAATAAAATATATGAGACGTAGTCACGTAAAGACTACACAGTGGATTTTATCTTCACGTTATTTTTTCTCTACAAATTTCGTATAGTGGGATAGGTTGTGTGTGTCGTGACAAAAATATATTTGTCTCTGTGTCAACTCGGTGAAATGCATTGAGCCAAAACCCTGACCCATTGGCTTAATAATGCTGTTGCAAGTAGTTCCAATGATATCGCAGGGCAAGTACGTATCGATTACGTCCCAATTTATTTTTAACTCTACTAAGACTTGATTTCTTGAGTTTTTTGTTTCTGAGTCTTGACGTCATTAAGTTACGACGTCATGCAAATGCATGCAAGCTTCATTGAGATGTTCCCCAGCCTGCGCTGTGTCCGTAGTCCGCCGGAATCCTGCGCTGTGGGGGGCTGCGTTGCGCGCCGCGCTATTTTCGGATCTCGACACCTAATATGGGCCCGACGCCCGGTGTTTCGGTAAAAATAGACGTAGCATGCGCCCGGACGACGCCGTACACGCGTCGATACATCTGTAATTTACATGACTTTCACATTAAACTACGACTTTTAAGTAAAATGTTTATATGATTTATATTTTTCTAAATGAACGAATAAAAATAAGATTAATTTAGGTAGTAAATTCATTAGTTCTAAACTGGGATTTTACGAAATGCTGCACGAACAAAACTTGCTTATGGCAACGGCGCATTTGAAATTTCCCGCGTTCTTGTTGAGCTAGTGATTCGTCAAGCTGTCGGTAAAACAGACCAATGAAAACAAAAGATGGCAGGTGGATAATCGACGCTAGCGCCCCCAAGCAGAAGTTAGAAACGACCGTCAGTCAACATGGCGGGCCCCGCTGCGCGGCCGGACCGCCCGCGCCGCTACTAGTGATGTCCGCGTCCGCGCCCCACGCCCACGGGCGCACCCCCGTGCGGCGCAGGGGGCACCAACACCACCCGCGGCTGCGGGGCGATCGCGTGCCCGCCCCAAGCACGCCACAAAACACAGATCCGTCCAAACAAGTGACCTTAGACAATCAAACAGACGATGTTGTGCCTTGTGTCAATAGTGTTAGTGAATCTCGAGTGACAAGGACGAATAGTGACGATGCACTTTCGAATCGAAATATAGTCGAGGACTTTGCGAATATCGATGATGAAATCGAATTTGACGATATTAGAAATACGGGGACCGAATCTCGAGACAGCTCAGACGAGGATTTCTCGTTCAAAGAGGAGCGTTCGGCGGGAGATGGGGCTGAAACGGTTACCGTAGCCTCTGACATTTCGGATGACGATCCTGAAACCGCAGAATTAGCAAAATTAAGATGTACGAGCGAGTGCACAGAGGTCTTAGCCGAAAGAGAAAATCGGCGGAGGAGGCGGTGTGCGGATTATCCTGGTCTCGCGTTTGGCAGTTCCATCTTTTCGTCGGACACGATGATGAAATTTTCAATAATCAAAAATGAGTTGCAGAATATCAAGAATACGGCTTTGAAAAGGGTAACGTCCTATATTATTCGAGACACTGGCATGTTGTGTGTGTGCGTGTGGTACATTGGTAGGCGTAGAGGCCAAATGCGCACTGAACTATTTTTAATCGTGTACGAGCGGGAAAATCTTGAGATGTGGCTTCTTGGATCTTGGATCGCGCGTGGCGATCAGCTGAGCCATTGACATTTCGTTTGACATGTTTACTTGCTCGACTGCATACGATTTCGCTAGATGTCGTTACTATCGGTGATCGCCATATGGGGCCCTTGCCCTTCCTGCTTTTATGAAAAGAATTATATAAATATTCATAATTCTTTTTAAATGTACAGGTAGGTGATAGATGAAGACTCTGACACACGATGAATGTTAATAGAGATTATCTCAAGTATTCTTAGAAACTAGATAATGATAAGACGAGCTGAAGTTGACATGAATAGAGGATCGAGGTTGAGAATTTGAGATATTATCAAATAGGCAGATGTAGGCCGTGACGTACGCTTACTAAATAATGAAGTTTTAGTTTATTTAATTAAATTTCCAGACGCCTACCTACTGGTACTCGTGTCTGTACGTACCACTTTCTAAATTATTCATGAACAATGATAGTGATGCGATACGCAACTGAAAACGATAGTTTAATTATCGATTGTTTTCCTTCTGTAGATAGGTAATTTGTCGTTTAGCCTTCTTTACTGACTTGGTTTTACAGTGAATTACATAGTTGCTGTGTCTAATAGCCGTGTCTTAAAACAGTTTATTACAATTAAATTGTAATAAACTGTTTTAAGATAAAAAATATATTCGCACGCTCTACTTTGATAGTAAGAGTATGTGGATGTCAGAACAAATTATATACTGACAAATTTATAATAGGCAATTAGTCGAATTATTAATTCAGGTTTTCATGGATTCACTGCAAGATAACACCTAATATTTTAATAGCTTCAGTTTTTATGACTTGATAATTGCTACATTACTGTCAAGACCACTATCGGAGTTATTACCAGCAATCGTTTTCATGTTGGAATTGCTCACACAACAATGCACGATGAATCCGCAATAAGCACTTAACATGATTGTATAATTAGAAAAGTACGATTACATAGTTTTCTAGTTCCAAAGAACTATTAGATTTTTTTTTCATCAACTTTAGAGATGATGATGATGATAATAAAATTAACCAACGTAAAATTTCGACCAATACATTAGACAGAAACAGGATTATCTATATTTTTTATGAGATAAATATCAACTTCTCTGAAGTCGCAGCAACAAATTTTAGGCTCATTATTGACAACCTTCAAAAAGAGTCAGATGTTTGCTCCTAATTGAATGGGTGTATGCAAGCTCCGAGACTCCTTTGTTAAGTGAGTCTATTGTTAACGAATTGCTCTGTCACAGCCACAGCTGTAAAATGTTTCTATATTTTTGTCACAACAGGCTCTTATTGAATTCAAGTTTTTGTTACGTGGTCTCTGATCTGAAAGTTATCTTTCTAGCAATGTGATCGACATTTTGTCTAATTTCGTAACATTCTTACTCGTACATCATTTTATTATGTCTATGTAGTTCTTTGCGTTGCATGTGTTGAAGGTACGTAATTCAACTAATTGTGTTATTTGGTTTCAAGTCATGGCCATAAGTTGGATCCCCATTCATTTTTCACATATGATTTATGATGTGTGACCATATGC
Organism: Rhodophaea formosa; assembly: GCA_963082605.1. NCBI lineage: Eukaryota > Metazoa > Arthropoda > Insecta > Lepidoptera > Pyralidae > Rhodophaea > Rhodophaea formosa. Next base: position 15,028,121 of record OY720219.1, read on the forward strand.
ACAAGTGATGGACGGCTGACCAACTTGTACTCTATAGAGGCACATTACCATTTGTGACATGAATTGTTGCGAAAGAAAGTACTTATTAATGTTTTTTGAACATCCCAGACCATATAGAAGTTAGATGACGATAACATATTCATTCAAAGTAGAGTTTAGAAAATTTTCATACAGGTATATTACTTTGTGTGTAAGCTGACGAAGCTGAAAAGTAGATGAAGGTCAATAGGATTACATCTATCATATACACACGTAGATAGGTATGTGCTCTAATTCACTGATCTACGTGGGTTTTAGTCAGTATCTCTTCAAATAACATTTTTGTTCGTAATTTCCATCTTGTGAATTGTCTGAAAGATGCATTGATGATTACCTGCATTAAAATTCAATCATATTAAATCTCGTAATTCATCATATGGTATACACATATTATTTTTTATTAGGTACTTCTACATTTCAACAATATCCTTGCAAAATATCTCTTTAACCAATTCTGATTCATTTACGTTGTTCAGCTACTTGTGTGAATAACGGAATTTTAAGCAGTCGCGTCGCATACTTTCCAAATGACGTCATCCAAATTTCGGCTGTTTGCCCGGCTTTCGGCATGCGTGCTGACTGCTATCTCAACTACATCATGTCCATATTTCGGTTTAGTAACCAATGACTCCGGCAGATGGCTCTCACCGTAATGCATGATGTCTTCTCGTGCAGATAAGTTTTATAATTAGCAATATTTACTGTTTCTAAACAAGAATACATTTATTTTAAGAATTACTATAAAATAATAATTATTATTAAAACTGAAAACTTTAATTAATGAAATTCTCTATAACAGTACGCATTCATCAAATTGCTTGTATTTGTCCAGTGTCCTTCCATGCATTAAAATTATGTGTACCTACTTCCGCAAAAGCTTCCGTAATTATTATTGTGTAAAGTTGTTGAACCGTTTCACCCATCCCATATTTTGGCTTTTCGGAACCTCGACCCTCAGGAAACAGTTCCCGCTGTGCACTAACAGGTGGAGCTACTTGCCGTGCGGTCGATTGTGTGCTGCTCTGTAAAGTGTCGTTCAGTCATTCGCCCATATCGCTGTCAAAGTCATTTCGAGAATGTGTAATCGTGTAGATTAATACTTTAATTCCTATTATTTAATCGATATCGTTGTTACTAATTGTGTTCCATTGTTAGAAATTCTTAAAAGTGAACGTCGTTAGTTAAGTGACAATAAAGTTATAGCGTCTAGGTTGGTGGCGGCCATTTTATTCGCCGGCTGTGTTCATTCGTGCCGAGCCCATCTCTGCGATACGGGGCAATAACGAGCGAGCAGTCAGTTGGCATTTTCGCGAGTACAGCGGAGGTGTCTTTAGTTTTTAGCTTATTTAAAACATAAAAGTGCATAAAAAATGACGACAAATATGCAGCAAGGAACGATCCTAGACGTATTGAAGAAGAAAATGCGTCAAACAAAAGAGGAAATGGAGAAATATAAAGATGAATGTGAGGAATATCACAAACGATTACAAGTGGAAATAATGCGGAGAGAAGAAGTAAGCAAAATGTGTAATTATAAGTTATGTGTGTTCTGTGTAATCCCAGTGTCAATGTGGAACAATTGTGTTACATTCAATTCGGTTAAAATATGGGAGTTATCAGTAGTCTTGTACTATCTACCTATAGTGAGTAATGTCCGGCCATACTTAGGTGTGCAAGCAACGTACGCATATTCACCTCTCTTTCAGATTCATCTCGACATTATCGTTTAGAAAGAGATGGCGAATAATTATTTTTCATCGACTAGTTCTTTCAATAGATGAAATTTAGTGTTGCTCCAAAAACCTAGTGCTGATATGGACTCGATAAATTTTGTGTAAAGTTGGCGATATTATTGGAAAAGTAATTTACATAATTTGGTCGGTAGATGGTCGTGTGCGGGTTTCTGTTACACGTAACAGGTTTGGTTGCGTTGGAGGTCGTATACCGGTCTATTGTAGCACATGTAGAGCAAGCCGACTACAGTCGTGGATTCTTAGCACCCTTTGAAGCATTCCTGTTGCTCGGACGTCCTCGAAGGACCGCTGGCGCCGTGAAGGCGTGTCCGTACTCCTCGCCGTTATCGCCACATGACGTAACGCAATACGGCAGCGAGCCTTGTACCGATCGTAAACGAATGGCACAGGCTTCTATTTCGTATGACTTGAGGATTTTTTATAAGATTCTAATAAAATAAGAATTTTATTTCAACTACAGGGAAAATCGCAAAAATTAGGAACTTCTTTGCCAATAAAACACCACGCGCCTTATCAGCTTACGTGGAATGATAAGAAGTACCTAAATTAAGAGAAATTCAAGGTAGTACTGCGTTACCTGTATTTCTGGATGACACGACATTTAATAATAAACTTGACAATAGTGCACCTGACTCATCTAAAGGAAACTTAATTTTGTGCCTTTAAATGAGTAACATTTTGAGATATGTCGTAGGCGCGTACAAACATTGAATCAGACAAGAACATGACGTTCTCAAAACATTGATTTTTGAGGTTAAGTAAATGTTTGAAATTGACAGAGTACTACATGAAATGACGTTATACTTACCTACAAGACGATACCATTAATTATGAAGGATTGTTCATTGTATTAACAAATTAACGTTATCACCAAAACCTGTTTGAGTTTTGGGAAGTCAGTGCAACAGTTGAAAATTCACAGATAAAATTCCTTATTCAACCAATGTAATTAAATTGTATATCCAATGGCTTTATGAAAGCAAGTGGTCCATTTGCTAACGAGCGACCCTAAAACACTTAAAATAATGATAATTAAATGATTTTGTTAGTACCTCACCAACTTTGCATACCTAATGTTCAAATTCTTTGAGATATTGTAAATTTTTGGTTATAACATATCGATACAATATATAATTTTTCGAATAACTAAAGTTCTCTTAGTTTAGGATTAGGTATATGGTACATGGTATTAACAGTCCCTTTACGTGACCGCGTTGCATTCCAATTTATTGGTGCGGCTATTGTGCGGGACTATTTCAATAGATACAATGGTTCCTGCCCTAACCGATCCCTCTTTTTTTTCATTCATAGTTTTGACCATCCATGAAATACCCCAAATTATGCAATGGAGTGTAACTGTTCGACACTGGCTTTAGCAATGGAAACGTAATGCTGTGGAAACATTTGATTCTTATTTTAGTGAACTTAGTCATCGAAATGCAGGTCTTTGACCTTTGTTTATAAGAGGCTTACCAGACATATAGCCTCACGCGTCAATTTAAATTATGTACTCAAGTTCAAGGTGATTGCTTCCAACCACTAATTCGTCTAAGTACATACTCGTACCTGGTTTTTATCTGCTCTAAAATTATTATTTATGGTTAAATAATGAAGCTACAAGCTACAATATGACGAAATGCCAAGTGACTTTTTAATTATCACTTTAACGGATACTGAATTGTACCTACATTTTGTCAGAAACGAGGTTCGCTTTTTTGGAGGCACAAATAGTAACACGTACTGCCTTTCTTAATTGCCGTTAATGTGAATAAAGAATGTGCTATTACGATACGATTGCAAATCACCGAGTCCCGTCATGGCTATTATTAGCATCCACGCATTAATGACGACACAGGATAAATAAAAGGAGGAGAAGTGGGACTCGTTTGTGCTTCCTCGCGACAAGGACGTGTGATGTCATGAGCAGTGCAGCGGCGAATATAAATAAAGTAGTGCGAAATGCTCGCCACCGGTTAATTCACGGCACGTATATTGTTTCGACGTTAAACAATGCCTGTTTTCGTGTCAAACTCGGGTAATTTGAATTACTGTATTCCAATGGACTCTATGGAATTTATCGATAAATTATTGTAACGTGTCGCAGCACTACTTTTGGGTAATTTTGGGCTCAGTCGGGAAATGATGATTGGACCTTAAAGGACAAACTACGAAGAAGATACTAGGTATATTCCAATTGAACTGGACATGAGGAATTTGGTATTAAACCAAGTTGGCTTACTCTTAAAGCACGTTTTGACAAATTGACGCGTCACAATAGTTTAATTTCTTAGAACCACTAAATTAATAATTTAGAAAGAGACATTAAGCGATGTAACTAATTATTTATTTTTAATATGTATAGCATCTAGTAAGTGTTAAAGTAAAGCCCAAACAGTGAATACAGAGGAAAATCATCAAATACGATAACGATTTATTACGTATTATTAAAATACGGGATTACAATTTAAAATCTACAAGATTTACACACTAATCCGAAATAGGTACCTATGTCCGGTCTATTTATTTTGGTTTCAAATGTGAACCTGGCAAAATCTCTCCTCCGATGCAGTCGATGCATAATCATGTCTTGACGTAGGTATAAGACCGTGACGAAATATGGAACACACAATAGTACTATAAGGTAATAGTAAATATGGAACACATAATAGAGAAAATTTTCAATAAATATCCGGAATATTATTTTCCTACGAAGTACAAAACAACACGTAACGTGAAAATATCAATATATTCCAATAAAATGTCCTAGCTCTATTATATCTAACAATCTCTCAAATTGGAACCTACCAAGAATGAATGAACGATTTGCATGATCAACATACAAACTTTTCGCTTCAACATATCCTAAATCTGTAATTGTTTCTGCAGGCTGAGTCGGAAGTCGCTGCCCTCAACCGACGCATCCAACTGCTGGAGGAGGACCTCGAGAGGTCCGAGGAGCGTCTCGCCACCGCCACAGCCAAACTGGCCGAGGCCAGTCAGGCCGCCGATGAGTCGGAACGGTGAGTTCGAGCCGGTGTACAAGTCTCTTAGGGTAAAACAATAAAACATACAGAGGAATACATTTGTATGGAAAACATACTGCTAGGATCATCTCTTAACGGCGCCATTAATTTTAAACAATTTTATTTCTATAAGATTGGCTGCGGTGTCTTTTTAAAAACTGTGTATTAGTAGTAATAAAAATCATCATCACTTATACCGTTATATTCGATGTGAAATGAAACCTAATCGGAATGAGATCGACGTAAAACAATCGTCTTTCTCATTTGAAACACCTTCAATGTAAAAGCCATGAATCATATTTAACAAATTTAGTTGGAAATATGTATATGTAAGACACATTAAATCAATATAGTAATATAGCGCGTGAGTGACCCGTTGATATACATAAGCCTTTATCTCACGTTAGTTTCAATGATAACATAATCAATATAACTGCAAGAAAAATTTCATTAGATTCAAGTTTAGCGCATATAATTACATATCCAGAAATATCGCCATATTCAAAATCAGTATAAACAGTATTAACTCACGAACGTTGAGACTAAATTCAATTGTCATGAGAATCACAGATGTTTCGTCAGAGTTTGTTTGTTTTGGCACTCTCGTGATAACAGAGATGCAGGTTTTACTCGGATGCCTCCCGGCTCGCGGGGACATTCAGTCTTATCGTTCATCATATCGCTGTCAGATAAACTGTGACAACTATAAAGCAGATCACAGTTTTTTGACCCATATTTACACAAGAGATTTAAAACAATTATTTCGTAAATTCGCAAAGTACCTATTTAAGAAAAATCTCGTATATAAATGCTTCCCATACATTTTAAAAATGCTGAATTATAGGTTCAGGTTTATAGAAGTCATTTGTGTATAGTATTAATATTCAATTAAAAAGATTTAAATACAAAAACGATACCAAAACCAAAAACTAAATCTACTAAACTGCATCGACATTGAGCAAAGATTACATATATGGCTTCTTAAATCTGGGCTAATATCGGATTACATATTGGTTTATTATAAGTACTGGCGTGAAACCTCAATTATTTGTGCATGAGTGTTATTGTTTTCTTTTTGCCCACAACCACCATATTTTTTGATATCTATTTTCTTAGAACCGTCTATTTTAAAGATAGCTAACTTATTCAAAAGAAATGAGCAATTTCCTAGTTAACTGTAAATATAGGCCATTCATCACTACCATAGAGTTAGGAACTCCACGACGTTCCACGTAACAATATCGATGTTTTAACATGCATGTGTTTGGCGCACTAACTAGAATACGCAAGGCGCTGGAGAACCGGACCAATATGGAGGACGACCGCGTGGCCATTCTGGAGACGCAGCTAGCGCAGGCCAAGCTCATCGCGGAAGAGTCAGACAAGAAATACGAGGAGGTGAACGCTTACCTGTGTTTTTTACTCGTTTAACATGAGTTCGTAGTGTAATCTCAAATATTCTCGATATCATGGTAGTAGCACTCTACTCATTATGAAAAAGAATGTGTCACTCTCCAAGCTTGCATGCTTGCAGGGTATACATGATACGTTACTTTTCATAATAATTGAAAGTGCTATAGCTTATATTTCAGATTTTTAGATATTTTTTTTAATTAATCATCTAGGTGACATTATAAGAGATCAGATGTCACGCTGTCTAAATAATTTTGTTGAATTTTTATAACCAATACGACACACTGATACTGACAGATGATATCTAGATTATTAAGTTAACACTACAAACTCAACTCGTATCCATGCGTAAATAAAACATTTTCAACGTACGACAATCGTAACCGGAGGTATCGACTGTCATTAATTTTGGGCCGTTGCCGGGTCGGCGCGATCACTACGTGCGTTCAAAAAGTTTTAATTTATGCTACGCCGTCGTTGTAACCCGGAGACTTGATAGTCCAGTCCTTTTTTTGGTAGGAAAGCATTTTTTCTGGTCATTACTTACGTTGTCGCAGTGACATTATTTCGACTGGATTATTAAGTTTCTCACCTTATTATGGACATTGCAAGTTAGTGAACGTATTTATGTAAAAATTTAATAATAAGATATTAAAGAATACTTTTGAACATTCAGCACGATGTTTATGAAATTTAATAAAGTTCCGACTTCGAACCAACTTTCCTTGTGCAATAAAATTTATACGTTTGCGTTACGCTATTTGTAATGTCCGTAATATAATCTTATTAAGGTCTTTACGTTTAATTGCAAATTAAGTGTCAGCGATGCTCGTAATTTGCTTTTAAATAGGAATTAGATATACGTAAACGGAACAAGTATCGCGCACCTACTTTGAGTAGGGTAGCGCGATGTTGGTCCGCAATTTTCTCCACAGCACCAGTTTACCTCCGCGGGGCGTCTACAGCTTTATGTGTTCATTGCAACTCTAGTGTGCTCGTCTTGCATGATTCTAACTTGCGGGTCACCCTTGATAATCTAGTCTTTAGGTAGGGCCGCATAGATCATTTCACTACCATTCTTTATACTGACGGTTCTGTTATGGCATCCAGTGCCCGCAAGGTCCTCGAGAACAGGTCGTTGGCCGATGAAGAGCGCATGGACGCCCTGGAGAACCAGCTGAAGGAGGCCAGGTTCCTCGCTGAGGAAGCCGACAAGAAATACGATGAGGTCTTTATAAAGGAGTTTCGATGTCGTTTGGTTTGGCTTGAAGTGTTCCATAGCGCATACATACACTGTATAATACTCTTGATAATTATGATTGATTCCCATCTAATCAGTTTTCTATTGTACATTTGTGTTGTGTGTATCGCGCTGTTATCTTTTCCAGTGTCCTTACTTACTGCGAAGCCGATAATTGCATTTCAATTTAGAACGATTCCCTACTGTTAACATTTACAAATTATATTGTCACCAGTCTTTTAATCAGCTACGAGATCCAATTGTGTACCTACTATCATACTAATCGAGTTGACTTTATATTTACTAGAGATACTAACGACCCTAGCATCTTACCCAGTTTGAGCTTAGACGCGTCTTGAGAATGTTTGAGTGATTTTCTTTTGAGTTATGTCCGTGTATGTTATCTAAATGAGCGCAATCATCAGCTCCGTATTGGGCGACGTCGCACACAGAACATGTGCCGTTGCCAGATGGCTGCGGCTGCGCGTATAAATGTCCTAATTCCCCTGACATATGACCCTGCCTGGTGAAGGCAGCCGTAAAAGTCACTGCCCAACAAGGAGCCGTATTGCGCCTGATCTTGGCTCGATTGCCATATAAGGGCGCGCAAGTCTCCTTCGTCGCATATGTTCTTACATAAGCATTACTTCCATATAGGCGCCGCAGCTCGAATTGCTCAAGGCTCACCACTTTATTACGATGTTGATTTTCCTTTGACATTTACTGTGAATGCGGTTAACGAGTGTGGTATGTTCAGGTTGCTCGTAAGCTGGCCATGGTTGAGGCTGACCTGGAGCGCGCCGAGGAGCGTGCTGAGTCCGGCGAATCGTAGGTTCCATTCAATATTCCAAGGACCGCCGCCTCCCTCAAAATTGTCCTCGTCCCGCCGAAATAAGACCTGTGCTGGTACCGGTTACGTGAAAGTAAATCTTTTTATTCCGGCGGCCAGGCGATTCTGAGCGGTGCGCGGCGGTCCTACGGCCTGTTTTGCAAGTTATCGCCACCGTTCTGCATGGTTGTTCATTTGCATTCTTAACATCGCTGCACCGTAACCCGATTTACCTACATTGGTATTTCTAACATTGGCTCTCACTGTTATTTTTTATTGCATGTCCGATTCTAGGTCGTCTACGAAATGGAAGCTGACGAGGAGATAACATTTTATAACTTTAATTTTTTTGCATCTGCCATAACATTAATTAAGTCAGTGTTGCCGCTTCGATGTATCGGAGCGGCAACACCAAGTAATTATAAGGATGGCCGGCTCGATGACGCTTCCCGACTGTTGGTGGAAGGAGGCGCCATTGGCCTGTCGCTCTCAGACTAAAACAAGGGTTGCCCCATTTCATGGATATTTCTTACGCAAATGTTAACTATCACGTCCATGTGTCGACTAAACTTCCGTCTTCAGTGTGTGTTCCTCTAAACGTGGCTGTAGGATAGGTCGTCAGGAAATATGTGTGGTATAGGGCAATTTTCGTTTTCAGATATGCACCGCATTACACCAGAATTACTGGCCGTATGCGTGCCGCACATATGCAAGCGCACACATCACATAACGATTACGATAATGCACTAGATAGCACTTAGATTTTTTAATAATTTGAAGATTAAAATTTTAGAACTAAATGTTTTGGGACAACCCTCGTTTATAATTTAATTAATGTGAGTACTGACGCCGCTCTCGACTCCCGCTTGTGTGATCCTTTCAGTTATTGTGTTTGATTCCTTGGCTTTTGCTTCCTTTTGTATTTTAACAGGAAAACGCCTGGACGAGACAGTGAATACAGTCTGACTGTTTCAATTTCAATTTCAACTTGATTTAAAAACCTAAAGCTGTTGCAGAACACGTATTCAGTATTTAAAGAATCAGTAAAAGCAGCACTTTCCCCCCCTTGTATCCTCTCACGCCCGCACCTTGTACTAAGCAAACAGAAGCATCCAGGCGGTTCCGATAAGTTAGCACTGCACCTCGGCCGTGGAGAGCGGCGGCAGCGTAGCGTAGTGTGTGTTGTGTGTGTGCGTGTGGGCGTGTACTAACGCTCGGCCGGCGGTAGGTGGCGCGCAAGCTCGTGCTGATGGAGCAGGACCTCGAGCGGGCCGAGGAGCGCGCCGAGCAAAGCGACTGGTGAGTACTAGCCCTAACTTCCGCCCCAAGAAGCGTTTCTTCACCGGCGTCACGCGGATGAGGATTATGATGAACTTTACCATCATAACATGCGTGACCAGCTTGGTCCTGCATACGCTCAAAATTTAAGGAATAATAAGAAACTTTAACTGACATTGGAAATCAAGCAGTTGTCCCACATTTTGTCTATTGGTCATTGAATACCTTGCCCCCCATGTTGAGGTCGTTATAATTGAAATATCCATAGCATTTAGTAAGTACGTTCTATTTGAATCAAATTTTGATTCTAAGTCAGAACGGGGTAAAGAAACGCTATCTAACCTATTAAATTAGCATATCGAATAGTTGCGTCCTTCTCCTTAATTGTTGCTTCGAGCAGGACGGGACTAGTTGATGTGACCAGAAACGGCGACTGTACCTGCCAACTCGACCAGAATACCAAATGATCATGCATGAGCTAGTACAGGCGTCTTAGTTTCCTGGTGGAAAATTTACCAACATTCCGATAAATACGAGAACTAACCAAGCCATGGAAATGAGTCAATTTACCTCTTATATAATTTTAAATTATTACTCAAAAGTGATTTCATACTTACCTAAAGCGAGAACGAAATCTATCTTTAATGAAATAAATTGCAAATCTTATCTTGAGTTATTTTCATGTTGATAAATAATTCGTCATTGTGACAAACATACTTACTGAGGAAGTCACCTTGCCAACGTTAAAATTGCCATTTATGTTTAATTTCCTTCATGTTTATTTTTGTCACAAGGGACGAAATGCATGTTGTTGAGCGTTGCACAACTTCCTCGTAATGGTAGCTCTAATTAAATTTATGCAAATATAAACCTCTTCTTGGAATATGTTGCAGCAACTATCAACAATTCGAAAAACATTAATAATCACCATAACAGGCATGCGGCTTCATACCTTGTTTATTATTGCACCATAGACCTAATTTTGAGAGTCAATTGAAATATGTAGGGCATTCCATAAGAAATTGACAGCAAATAGAAATTAATTGGAACTTGCCCGTCAGAGAAGACGAAAATATTAAAGTACTTGGATCATAAATTTAGTTTGATAATGCTTTAGGCGAATGATAAATAAATAAAAAGCCATTTATATGATGCTTCACATAAAAATTATAAGACGTAAATATTAAAATTAATGCACATCTCTGAGAACTTGAATACTTTCGTAAACAGTGAGAATTGATTGTGTCCTTTTCGCTATTTTTCAGCAAAATCGTCGAGCTTGAGGAGGAACTGCGTGTGGTTGGTAATAACCTGAAGTCCCTGGAAGTCTCTGAGGAGAAGGTACGTTACTCCCACGTCTCACTAACCTAAACTCTACTCAGCTAGACCAAAAACATTCAGAGCTCATTCAAGCTATTGAGACCATTTTGAAGTAATTCTACAAAATTACACTGATATAAATATCCCAGTGAATGATGCACCAACCAATCTTGTGAGATCATATCCCCAAATTGTTGCAGCCTTGACCAAATCAGTCGAGGCCATGACTAAAAAATGCTAGGAAGGCATTGTTCCCCAAATATGCTAATAGGCATTCATTTGTGACGCAGTTTATATTATTTTTACGTGACCTAATTATAAAGAGATGTAACCATGTCTGTACCGTTCTACGCAGGCCAACCAACGTGAGGAGGAGTACAAAAATCAGATCAAAACCCTCACCACCCGCCTAAAGGAGGTGTGAATGAGCGAGGCTCGAACGCGAGTGTTTTTGTACGCTTGCCTAACTCTGATGCACACACCCTCTAGTGTTGTCACTGAGTCCGACTTACCATCAATAAACTCTAACCAAAAGGAATTAATTTTATAAAATATTCCATTGAAATAGCATCGAGATGGTAAGGAGGGTACAGAACGTAGTGCGTCTTCTTGCCGTGTTTCGTTTTCCTCCACAAAATAATCGCCCTTTCTATATTTGACTGCTGATGCTGTAAATGTTTCTTTCCTTAACGTTAAATTCAATGTAACATAGTTCTTACTCTAGCCGTTTTCAAGTGTCTCGCAGCGTCACCACTGTAAATTATGGGTGATGCTGTTAGATGCTGCATGGATTTTCCGTTTTCGCTGTTTTGTGTTTTTTCGTTAATAAACAATAATCGCAGGCGACGCAAAGAGAAGAGACATATGAAGGCCAGGTCAAACTGCTCGACGCACAACTCAAAGAGGTAAAACAGACGGCAGAAGCGGAAGGATTCGTAGCTAGAGTTGGTTACGGTTGTAGATGCGTCATGCTCATCGCCATTCTATGTTTGGGTTAGAGCAGGGTCTATCCGCTCTGTATGTGCATCTTATTCCACTCTAGGCAGTACTGCTATTCGTGGTGTAGGTCCGTGTAGACGAGTGGCTGTCAGCGGTTGGTGCTTCATCTATGTATCTATACGAGGACTGTCTTCTCTCTTATCTGTGTATTAATTGTTTCCATGTAATATGTATGTACTTTTCCACTGTGTTGTGATTATACGCTATATTAGTTAATGTTTATTTTGGGGGTTGTGAGTGTATTGTTAATTTAAATCCCATTTCATAAACCTTCATTTAATCCTCGATTTAACGTTTCTTCTTCTCAGAAGATCAGACCTCCTGTGTTTATTTTCTCTATCTGCAATCTTTTATAATGCGTATAATGATTGCTCATTGAAATCGGACTTTTGTTCATAAAAGTTTAGTATCACAAAAATTACGATATTTTTCATTTCTCGCCCCATATTTTCAGTGTAACGTGCTATACTCTCGTCTAGTAAGTTTTTGATCGTTTTGATCCCAGACGCAGAACTTTATCCTCATTTTTTACCAGGAGTTCCACAGGGTTCTCTTATTGGACCTATTTTTTTTTTCAACTTAAAGCCTCATTATGGTCAGTCCTAAATTAGGAACAGCGTACACTCACAACATGGCCTGGCATGCCGGTGCTTGCCATCTAATCATCCTATGTGGATAGGCGATGGCGTCCCGCGAACACGTCGAGGATAAGATCCACAGTCTGTCGCAGAAACTGACGCAAGTAAGTTGTGCTCACACCCTGCGCTCTGGTCGCTGGTCACTGTTCATTATAAAAAGAAAAAAAAACATTTGTGGACAAACAAACCTGTATTGAATATTTAGAACGAGAAAATGTGTTTTCATTTAGTATTTAAAACAAACTGTGCCATTCATGGTGTTCACGGATTTTAACATAGACATTATGTGAAAGTAAAGTCTAATATTGCACGAACCTTGTAATCTTGGATCGTATTAACCCGCTGTATCACTGCTATTATAAAAATTATGATTACTTAGCAATATGGTCTAAATTAGGTTATTAGTTTGCACTATGTCGAAAGTAATTAATTTTCGATTATGAAGTAAAAAGACCTAGTATTTATCGACATACATAGACCATTTTTGGTGAAAGCATTTGCAAAGGTGTTTCTCCTAACATAATATAGTTTAAACACGTGACTAGCTAGCGACCAGAGTGCCGTCCATATGTTTATGTTCACGCTCATTCCGTAGCAATACAATGGGTAATGGTATATTATTAGTTGTAGATACAGGGCCGCTATCGGCTTGGTGAAGGTAATTTGCATGCTGGTGATGCTTTTGTCGTCTAACTTGTTTTTTTTTTATCTATTAATCGAGTTATCTATTCCATGTTTTTCGTTTTTCAATTAAAACTTATTTTAAATGTAAAGTTTTTAAGTCTAACGATGCATGTGTCAATTTTACAGTCTATTTTCTGATGAAAGAAATAAATTAATTTATTATTAACGCTTGGGTTTTATTTAGTATATATTAAGGTTTTAAAAGTAAATTATTTGTTGTAATTGATGAAATATGTTGATTTAGATACTATTTAAAGTAAAACCTAAATTAAATTCTCTTTATGGGTTATAAAAAAATATTTGCTGTAAAGGAAGAAAATCAGAAAATAGGCTGTAACCGTAAGAACAGATTTTGACATTGAGTTGATATAATTCCAGGCTGAGGCGCGCGCTGAGTTCGCGGAGCGCTCCGTGCAGAAACTGCAGAAGGAGGTCGACAGGCTTGAAGGTAATATCACTATAATGCTATATCTACTATCAATTAAAACTATAAAAGAATTTAATCAAAATTTTAGTCTAGAAAAACTTTGTTTTACGGCAGTGCCAAACGCCACAGATGCCAAAACAGATGTAGGGTTTTTAAATATTGAAATTGATATAGTTTTGATGCTAGTTTTCAAGGTTCTCCAGATTGTAGCACAGTACAAGTACAGCAGTTGGTTGAGTCCGATCTCTGAAGTCAAGTTGATAACACGTTTGACAATAACCTAGCTTTCGACATTTGCACTCACTCTCAGTCATCTAGATGGCTTCTAAATCGATGCTGTACAATAGAAGAGCTTATTTTTCTCTCATTTTCGCTAAAATTTACAAGCTTAATTTTTAATTTCATTGTAACAGTTTTAGTTTGTTTCTTTTTTTTGCTCAAGAGTAGAATTGATTTTTCCAGCATCAAATATCATATATGGAAATCTTTGAATATACTATTATTGCAAACTGGAAGGTCAATTCTGCCTTGGAGTTTTCTATTTCGTTATTATGTGAGCATGCATTTCGTTTCCTATACTAGATGCTCGAACCTTATGTTATTTTGTTTTCCGTGATTTAGCATGGTTTTATTGATGTTGTTTTGCCTGTGTTTTATGGTTCAAACGTTCATGTTACTATTTGACTATGTAAACACTGCAATAAGTGTTTGAAGGTTAATAAAGATAACGAAGTATTATTCAATAAACTGTAAACGGTGTTATTCTTTAGAGTAACATATATGACATATTACTTTAGCTACTGGCTTTTTAAAATACCAGCAAAGTTCTTTGTTTATTCGTTCAAAGTGCACTCCATGATCAAAAAAACTTTCGTTGGATATATTGCTAATAAAAAAAAAGGTTAATGAGCGATACTCAAATTTTGTAAAACTTTTCGATTACTAAGGGCCAAAAACTAAAAACAGAGCATATTTTAAAATCCATACAGTAACAGATATAATTTAAATAATTTTAGAAAGTGAATCTATTAAACTTTACCTTCTACACATCAGTAACATAAACGTTTGCGCCAGTAACATGTTGTTGTGTGTGGACTGACCGTGGCCACGTCCGACCTTGCAGACGACCTGGTGGCCGAGCGCGAAAAGAGCAAAATCCTGCAGGAGGAGATGGAGGCCACTCTCCACGACATCCAGAACATGTGAACACACCCCGCGCCCCGCCCGCCTCCCTCGCTCATCCACCGTCGATGTTCATTGCATTACGTGGCAAAATCCCGGAGTCCAACGCCGGAATATTGAATTTAACTTATTTAACGAATGCTCTCGCTAAGTATTTCCTGATATTAATTCTTGGTTTGACGACGCGAGCGAGCGAGGCGGGCGACTAGATGTTACTAGTTATAGAGTAATTGCCAGCCGCTTTTTTATAATGTAACGTCAACTTCGGTTCGCTACGTCACCACTGCCATGTGCAATTTTGTTTTGATACACAATTTACTAATACCGTATAAATTTTGTATATCATGTTTAGTCATTGTTACGCGTGTCTGTTCGTGTACTTCTTGCGATGAATGCAGCTGAACTGAGCTTCGATCACTTAGATTTAAGACAAACGTCGACATTCCAACCGGGACCAAATGTAGCACTATACTCAGCATCGACATCGCACTATTCCTGACATAAGTAGCACGTACGAGTGTACTACAGCCGAGTCTAGAACAAAGTTTCCACAATTTCCATTTCGTAGCTCATCAAGTTCACTTTATGAAACTAGTGCATATTTATTTATATAGGGATTGCAATTCGCACCATTTGCAATTTATTATGAACTTCTTATTTACTTAATATTAGAAAAGAGATTAGATATTTTATTTAATGAGTGATGGTAACACGTAAAATATTGATATTTATAAGTATACTTTGCTATGAAGTATTGAATATTCTATTTTGTTTCGAGTATGATTTTTCTTGTGTCATAAATTTGAGTTTGTTGTTATTTATTTAATTAATCGAAGAATAAATGACGACTGTACCCCTGCTGTAATGAATACTTAAAGTCCGGTCGCCCGACGGCGGCGCAAGCTGGCAATTGGTGCGCTCGCGCACGCGCGCCGACATACTTTGTAAACGCGATGAGTTCGGTTAATCGAGAGAAATCCGTCTTTTTAATGTTATCGATTAATAAATTGATAGATAAGATCGTGAAAATAAATTAATGGTTTTAAGAGTATTCTAACACAAGTGTTTATAAATATATATTATTATTTTTATTTTGTTGTGTTTTTTACTAATCCGTGTGTCCCTCTCATTTTCCTTTCCGTCTGATTAACCCTATAAATATCGATTCTATCAGCTATCAAAAATCACAATATAAATAAACCATTTGTCATCGTCATCGAATGATATCAACATAATCGCCATAAATATCGTTGTCATAAAAATTGGGGATGTAAAAATAGTCACGAAGAACTAAAAATTTCGATTCTAAGTGAATCGAGAGAACGTCGACGCATTGTACATAATCATCATCGAAGCACCGGCACGGCATGAAGATCCTCCTGAACCTCCCGTAGCTAGCAGCATGGAGCGAGCGTGTTACCGCATGCCCCCCGCTGCGAGGCGCCTCTCACCGCTGCTGTATGCTTAGATGACCTCATCAACGAGACCGAGAAGTTCAACGACATCGGGGATGGCATCGACGACTCGTTCATGGAGCTCATCCCGGGCGTCGACCCCAACGCGCGCCAGATCGAGGCGGCGCGCAAGGAATACGAGCGCTTGCACCCCAAGGTGCCCACGCCACCTCCGCCGGCGCCCGAACCGGAACCCGCGCCCGCGCCGCCCGCCGAAGCCGCGCCAGCCGACGCCGCGCCTCCCGCCGACGGGGCCGCTCCGCCCGCAGAAGGGGCTGCACCTCCCGTTGATGGCGCCGCTCCTCCTGTTGAAGGCGCCGCTCCCCCTGCTGAAGGTGCCGCTCTTCCTGCGGACGGGGTCGCTCCTCCTGTTGAGGGTGCAGTGCCGGCAGCCGAAGGGGCCGTTCCTCCTGCAGAAGGGGCTGCCCCGGCAGCTCCTCCTGCGGAGGGCGCTGCGCCACCCGCAGAAGGTGCTGCTCCTCCAGCTGAAGGAGCGGCACCCCCGGCTGAAGGCGCGGCCCCCGCCGCTGCTCCCACCGAGGGTGCTCCCGCTGCTCCACCAGCTGAGGGTGCACCAGCTGCTCCACCAGCAGAGGGTGCCCCCGCTCCCGCCGCTCCGCCCGCAGAGGGTGCTCCTGCTGCTGCTCCCGCAGAAGGTGCACCAGCTGCGGCCGCCCCAGCCGACGCTGCGGCGCCGGCGGCTGCCCCTGCACCTGCTGCAGAGGCAGCTCCGGCTCCCGCCGCTGAAGCCGCTCCCCCTGCTGCCCCCGCCCCCGCTCCTGAAGCCGCACCTGCTCCCACTCCTGAAGCCGCCCCTGCTCCCGCCCCCGCACCCGCCGAAGCGGCCCCGCCGTCGTAAAAATCGATATAAGAAATGAGCACAAAAATGACATGGGATCGTGAGGAACCAAGGAATTTCCAGGAAATAGGCAATGATAAGGGAACCGCCGATCGGGGAAATATTTAACGTATTTATATTAAGAGTTTATTTTTTATCTTGTAAATAAATAAGCAAAATGAATAGCTGATGGAATAGTTTTTCAATCGAATTCCGCGAAACGTAGCGAGTAGTCCCAAACCCGTGGACATAGATGCATGCGAGTGTCATTAACGAAGGTCGCTTCGTGGAGTCTGAGCGTGCTGGTATCCGCAGACGATCTGATCGCCGGCAAAGAGATGTTCCACGAGATCGGCGGCGAGCTGGACTGCGCTTTCAAGGACCTGGGCCTGAACGCCGCGCCCGCGCCCGCCGCGCGCACCTGCGACCGGTGCACTTGCTGCCACTGATCAGCCGCTTACCCCTCGCTTTTCATGTGCATTTAATCTGACAGTAAACACTTTCGAACACACTCTTCCAACATATCCTTCTATTTTAAGACTTCTCTTAATGATAAAGTTGCATGTAGTGTCGAAAACCTAAAACGAGCTTACAGTAACAGAGACGCGCATGGCTTCGGAATAACTGGATCGCAACATGTAAGCATTTTCATTATTAATTTCTATAATATTATATACAAGCGCTGACACGAAGGTAATTTGATGAAAAGATAAGGAAGTACGACTCCACTTGGCTTAAAGACTTGCTCGTGTGTACGCGCTCTCATTTCGCTGAACTAATTTTGCTTCGAAACTTGACTTGAAGGAGCTGTATGGAAAAAAACGATACTATACTGAATTCAGTTCACATATCTGAAGAAATTAAATGAAATTTTATATTTCTGAATTAAATATGTTAAAAATGGAAACAGGAGATCAGACAAAAATGTAATTTCTGTACATGCAAGCAATATAATATGATAAAGGAATAATTAGTACTACTATAAAAATAATTCATTAATAGCAGAGCATGTATAATGCTGAAGTCAGTAGCAACCTAAAAACAAACCACAATATAAATCATTTAACTCGGGAAGTTGTGGTATAAACAAAACAACAGTGCGGCCGTAAGTGAAAGAAATAGAGAAAGAAATAAAAATATTTGGAGCCACACAAAATAAAATTACATTCAATTTAGAATTGAAATTTGCCCAAAAGCGTTTTTCATTCTCCTGTTTCCATGAGTCCGTCTATACCCGACATTTTGTAACACCTGGTAAATGCACAGATGAACTTGTGGCCGAGAAGGAGAAGTACAAGGACATCGGAGACGACCTCGACACCGCCTTCGTGGAGCTCATCCTCAAGGAATAAGCGCTCCTCGTGGGGTCACCAGCCAAGGGGTCCATGGGGTCACCACCCAAGGGGCCCCGGGGTCCGTGGGGCTGGGGTCATTCCAACGTCACGCGGCTGCGACCGCCCGCGATTCAATCACTATCTGTACAGACGTATTTTATTTTATACTCCTGATTTAAAGTATTAAATCCATAGTTTTATGGCGGTATTTATTTTCGAGTAATATAATAAATAATTTATTACTTATTTATAAATTGTGTTATTTATTTCCTCTTCCCTTATTTTTTTGAGCTTAAATAATGAGAAACCTGTTACCTACTAGTAAAACAAAACGTCAAGGGACTTATAATCCTTAAATAAATTTATATACATTTAGAAAGGATATTCTTAAAATAAACTAGGTAATAAAAAATACAGTAACAAGTAATTTCGTGGTAATATCTTTCAGAATTTAAAAATGTATAATGGAATTTACGTACTAGTAGTAGTTAGTAGCAGTACCTTAGATTGGCTCTGTTTAGACATTTAGCTAGTATTTATTTTTGATTTGCAATAAAATAAGCTTTTAGCACTTGATTTATTTGCAAAGAAGTATCCGTGGCTTGATGTAAGTAAGTATTTATTTTCCTTTCATTCTCACTGCATTGCACTGCTTTTAACTCACTGAGAAAATGCATTTTTTAAAACTTCTACAACATTATTTTTTGATCGATTATGATTTATGATATTAAACTAGTAGGTACCTATTCAGTGTTCTCGCTTAAGTTTTTGTTCAACGTCGCAATCTCAACGATTGCGAACAAAAAACAAAAAAAGAACATTATTATTTATAGAAACGTTATTTCTCGGTGAGTTGCTTTCACAACGCACAATACTCAGAAACACATAAAAGTACAAACACACGTACACTACATCACTATTACATGATGCTAGCATAAGCCAACAGAAAAAAAGTGAACCAGAAGTAATCGGATGTACCATATTTTTTGCTAATAAATTATGAAAACTATATTCTATATAAAAAACGGAATAAAATTACCGTACGTAGCGAGTCCTAGCTCCTTTGTAGAGGCATCGTAGCATTGTGAATATCATTTGGACGGGTTCGATTCCCGTCAATTAATTACCTGTATGGTAAACAAAATGGGGACCATTACATGTGGAATTCACAATATACTATTTCATACATAATAGAAAAGCTGAACGAAGAAATATTAAAGTTACCTACATCATCTTTACTAACAACTACTTTACTCAACCATGAATTCACCTAATCAACGCATTGAAATGTCTGTGATAAAAATTATGAGATCCACATAAAACCTGAACATTAGATTTTACTTGAAACTTGTATTTTGTTGTAATAGTTAAATACTTGTATTCGAAGAAACTGAAAACAGAGAGGATTTGTTTATATTGACGTTGAAAATCGCATTTTCATGTATCGAATGTACCACTGTATCTCTATCTCTGTTTCTCTGTTTGTTTTGCCAGTGATGGTACCTCAAACCGTTGGCTTCAACAAAATTGTAGACATCAAGCTATGTCAGATGTCTTTAGGCAGTTTGATGAATATGACACCAGTGTTAACTACCTACACGCAAGGAAATCAAATAAATTAAAGGTTTTTCTCTGAGACACACTCTGGAGGATTCTAGCTCTAGAACTTTTTGTCAAAACTTTTCAATGCGATGATAGTATTCCCTTCCTCTCTCTTTTCTACTCTACTTACTCTCATTACTCTTTTACTAATTCTCTACTAACCATACTAAACTTCCTAACAGACGAGGTTATCGAAGAGCGCAGTAAGTACAAGGCGATAGCAGAGGAAGTTGACCAGACGTTTGCAGATCTTTCTGGCTACTAACGGAATCCATTGACTCGCCCGCCATTTTGAGAAAAAGGCGGGAAGGGGCGGCAGAAGTTCAAGTGGGTGTTCGTTGCTTGTGGACTATATTTTGCGGGGCACTGGGATAAAGAACACAAAGCTATGAGAAACATGAATCTGTTCTGTACTTGAGATTATATTAAGTACTAGTTAGTTACTACGGTTACCTATCAATTTTAAAAGTAAAGACTGTCGATTATTTTACTGATAGGTATGTATCTATTTTTGATTGAATTGGATATTCAAAGTGCCTGTGAATATCAGTTCGTAATATGCTTTAATATAATATCAATTAAAATACCTACCAGTCGATGTATTCTTCCTCCGTAAAAAATCTGTACTCACCTCATTTTGTTTTGCAATACACAACACAACTGCAATTGCTGTTCGTGTAAGTTTATCAAAAAACCAATGAAGTGCAAAATATATACTGTGTCCATATAAATGTTGTTTAAAAAGTCCAGAAATATCCTTGTTGACACGTTCTATAATATCAAAATTGTAATTTTTGAAATTTGTACAATATATTTACTTGGATATCGAGTTTGGCATAACACGATATAGCTAATCATACTATGCTGTAGGAATGCAACATTAAGTATGTACAATTTTCCTTAGGCGTGTATTTATTGCATACTACAAAACTTTTTAAGAATAATTAGGATTATAATATTTTTTTTATAGGTACGAGTTTATACATTTACGTACCTACTCTATTGCATATATTTTGTTCAAATTCTTTCGTCTTTTTGTACCGAGTTAATACATTGCTAATTCATCAACTATACAAAAAAAAACTACCCAAAAGGCGTATTAGAAAGTACCTGGATGGGGCGTCTAAGATCAGATCCAGTGGAACAACTCGTGTTGGTATTGATGCCAAAAATATTACATGGATATTTTTTAATTGACGTCAGACTTAGATGCGTAACTATTGGCGTAAATTGGATCGGAAACCACTACAATGATGCATTCACCAAAATAAATGTAGCCTGTAGAAACATGCGCGTTTTATAGTATGAAAGGTATGCATAAAAGTTATGATATTGTAATTAATAGCACTATAAAATCTGTTCGAAAACATTCCAATCAAAGTGGCTCAATTGCTGTAAATAACATCTAGATTTGCAAACGCATTTAAGAGTCCCACGTAAAGCCGAAATCCCATACAAACGTAGCGTAGTAACAAGTTTCGTATCGAAAACTTCTACTCGCTGTAATTTTGTATAGGTATTGTTTTTAAAATTGAAATCTGATTATAAACATCAATATGCCTGGTCCGGTCGTATGTACGAAATTAGGTTGAGATTGGCTTAACTGTTGTAAAACTAAAACCAAACTACGTTTGTATGGGATTTCGGCTTTACGTCTGCTAATAGCATTAGTAATGCTTGAGTGTAAATTCGAAGTAAGAGTATCTACTTTTGGATGAATGTAAAACGTAATGAGGGCTTATTTATTTTTAATAGTCAAGGCATAACACGCTTTATTAATACAGTACTTGTTATCACCTCGACAAAAGGATAAACCACCTTGTTACGTGGTAGTAGGTAAATCATTTTTAGAGATGATTGCTTGACTCATCTAATTGCTGATGAAATATAATTACGCATTGGAAGTTTAATAGGAAAGAAAACAAACAGTATTTGATACAATGACAAATGTGTTCTCCATGAAGCTATGACGAACACTTGCACTGCCGAAACTTTATGTCCGCCGCCTTTTGTATTTTTTACTCAAAAGTGTTTTTATGAAAATAAACATTATCTTATGAAATTCTGTAACGATTTCAGTTTTAAGGCACTACTACGATAGGTTTTGTACTTGTTTAGCCTAGTTTTTGTACAATCCGACAGGAATTCGTATTATTGTAGATCGCCATGCTTTTACTATGTATGGGTTCATTGTGAGAGAGCCGTGAGATCGACTGCTTAATTAACTATAGATAAGCTTCCTCTAATGAAGTGTACTTTTCAGCGCTTTAAGTGACTGTTCATTCTAAAATAAAAATATTTGTAATAAATTGTGTTTTATTTTTTACTTTGTTTGACCCTGAGCATTTTTTTTAGAGTTCTTGCTCGGTACGCTCGACACTGAACACAATTCGGTGCAATTTATTATCTCTAACTCAGAATGAGATATGTTGAATATCACAAAATTAAAATAAACTAGTGGGATACACAGAATTTATTGACCCAATTCATTATCATATACGTTAATAGATATCGAACTGCACTTTAATTATATTGTTATTAACAAGAGGTCGCATTCAGGGTCCGTCGCTTACCCTCTAAGTACCATAGAACTAGACTAAACATATCTTGGATGACAGAAAGCGTTAAAAGAGATCCGATGAACTGAGATATAATTATTACTATTCCTTATAGAAATGGATGAAATGAAAAAGATGCATTATGAATTCAATAAAAATTGAAGTAAAATTTGGCTGAATTTATGCGCTAATGCTCTGGAACAAGCTGTCCAATTTCTTTAGCATCATCGCATTAATTTGTGATTTTAAAACAATCTAGGTACTATGTGCTAACCTTAGAGTATAAATATTGATACTCTAAGGTGCTAACAAAGACATATCTTTTTGACCTAATTCGTTTTACCGATTGAGGACTGGTGGACTATTATAAATTTGCAAAACCTTTTTATAGTATTAATAAATATACAAAGTGTACCTATGGGCCATATCCGTAATAAACCGGACCACGGCTATACTAGATCACTTTGGTATAATGACATAAAAATAATTACAGACAATAAAAAAAAATCGACGTTCCCATACATATCGCCCGGGCGGATGCACGAAATAGCCGAAATTATTACAATGATTTTCAGCTTTCAAAGGTTACCATTTTGCTGAATATTGGTTTGTTGAGCTTTGAAGCTAGTGAAATAAGTCATGGTTCTTCATCTGGACGGTCTCCGTGGCGCAGCGGTTAACACGCCAGCCTGCTGCGACAGGAGGGGCACCGGATTTGATGTCGGCCAGCCGGCTGTAAACGCTTTCGCCAAATCATATCACAGCATGAATGCAGTCATTACAGCGGATCCCGGGTTCTGATGCAACAGGGAAAACGCTTTGATGATGAGGAGTTACTTTAACCTATATTAAGAAGCAAACGCTCCAGTTACTTAAATCTTCGACGGCAACAGTTTCGTTCTTATCCGAACTAACTCCGATTTAGGGAAGGGTTTGTTCCCAATAGGATGTCTACCAACGCTCCTATTGGAGGAGCTGGGATATTTTTTTTTCTTCAGGCACATGGCCACGAGTTACGGCGCCCCCTCAAGTCACGAATGGGCAATTGCTTATTTCGATTAGAACTTTCCATAGTCAGTCACACCATGCTACTAGAGGCAACTAGAAATTGAAATAGAAGTCTGTCCCATTCGCCTCTACAAATATTAGTTTTGTTTGTGCCAGCTGCTGCTACTGGAGTCGAGACGTCCCCTAATTGGGGCAAATGGAAGTAGCCTATGATTTACGCTGGAGCTTACTAACTTGGTATTGCAGTTAGCAGAACAAAAGGATCAAACTAATATATATTTATAGCTATTTTTTCGTAGTATACTGTAGATCTCCTAGACCTTTTTTTTTCTTTGGCTATGCATTATTATAAGACTACGTTGCAGACAGGCCGGTATGGACGTAATATCTCCTTACTTTTACTTAAAAAGAATAATAAAACAAACGAAAAACCTAGCAATAGATATGAATCTAAACGTCAGTAGAGTAAATATTTTTTTGTTGCGATAAATATGAACCAAGGAATTGCAGCTTACGATGTGTTTGTATGGTTATATCGAGTAAAGCCGTTGACAGCTGAATGTTACTCAATGATACGAATGTGTGAAAACTTAATTATAGCCAGGATCGGGTTGTAGTCAACCGGATGAGCTTGGGGACGAATTCCTTAAATCTGCAACGTTTATGAATCACGGCGCGGGAGTGAGACAGCGCCGCGCTGATTTAGCCGGCATTGACACCGGGAGCATCGATCTATCGATTCAAGAGATATGCCGCTATCAACCCCGAGGGCGCTCTGATCCGAAGACCGGCGGCTGCGTGTGGGAGCGTGACGGGTGGCGGTCGCGGCGACCGTTGCGATTGCGATGGCGGATCGGAATCCTGGATTTTTGGCACCGAAAATAGTCGTGCGGGCGCGCGGTTTCTCCGCGAGGGCGGCCGCGGCGCAGTGCGTGTCGCTCCGCCGTGTGAACAGCTCGCTCGTGAGGTGAGTGTTGTCCGGTGAAGCTGTGCCAGCCTTCTGAGGCTAAACACGGAGCCCGTGAGTGCACCGCCCCGCGCGCCCCGCCCCAGCAGTTTGGATACTCGACAGGACCTCCAGGACATCGCCAACTCACAGTGCTTGTGACGGTGATTAAGTGACTCTAGTGGCGTGAAGTGTGGAGTATCCAAGCTTCTGGAAGGTGGTGTTCCAGCTTTATTTGGTGTTGTGCTTTTCTTCAAAGTTTTGGATAATTTAATCACGTTTTGGCATTGTTTTGTGATGGGTTTAGGGATTATAGATATTTTGTAATGATGAAACGAAAGGAAAGTTTTTATGACGACGATATGATAGCCGTGTTGATGTGCCGCGTTCGGTCCCCGTTTCCCGCCCAACTGACTCGGATTTCAGCGCGCGCGCGGCCTCGCTGAAAATAGCGGCGCGGAGCGAGCGGCGCGGCGCCCCGCCCACGCGTGCTCGCCGTGGCCTATTGCGGCAAGCCCGAGTGGCCCGACTTCAGTATTTATTTAGCGAGATGAGGAAACTCGTATCACTTTTTATTTAGACGCGGACTTGCCCCATATATCATGTAATTAGGACACCGGATACGAACACATTCTTATGAGCATTAGTTTCTTATTTCAGATGCAGTTGAAAGCTTTTGGAGTTTGATGTTATAAAAACGAATCTTTACACAGTATTTATGATCAGTATCGCGATTGATCTTTGAAATCGTATTTCATGTTTTTAATGTAACTTTAAAAAGGTAGGTACTCGTACTACTTAGGTATTAATCAAGTACGAGTAAGTTTTGAAACTGTAATATTCTAATTTTCGATTTTTATTCGTATAACCAATAATGTAAGATAATTATGTTCAAAATATTTCAGTATGTGAATTTTTGTAGGTTTAAAAAAGCTAAAGAAACATTTTTGACTATATTACTTCTAAAAAGGCAGGCATTTTGATAACCTTAACTGAGTAATTTACAAAATATTAGAAACCTATATTTTTCGACTCTATAATGTAAAACTTGGGTATTATAAAATTGCATAGCTATCAAGTCCCGAGAAACAATAACTAGGCGCTGGTGAGTGTGACAGTCTGCGCTGTCACAGTGTGCAGACGCACAGCAGGAATGTTGTCACTTGGCAGCGCTTCAAAGGAGCTGGTCGCCTCACCTCGCGGCAAAATATTCGGGACGAGTGACGTCACAGGACTTATAGCTACACTGTCACTTCGGAATGAAAGCTGAAACATTCGTAGGATTTACTTTGCAAATCTGCCGTGTTGTTCCCGGTAGTACTCTACCGGGAATAGGATCACTCCAAGTAAGGAAATATAAGCTAAACAAAGCTTATAAACATCAAAGACACCCCTCCGTCTGACCAGCGTGGAGAGTCTAGGATAAATCTTCTGACTGTTCTGACTAATATATGGCTCTGGTAGTACAGAGAGAGTCATGCGCCTGCAGTGGAGATTAAAAAGACCTGATAATGACCTTACAAATAATTTTTAAGACTTATTTTTTAAAGTTCAAGTCGTTATGAATATTAATAAAGTAATATGTTATGAATAGAATAAATTTGCATGACATTAGTTTATTAATTGATTGGCACGAAATACGCCAACGGCTGGGAAAAAATATTTAAAAAAAGTTGTGAGCATCAAATTACACATTCAAAATATGGTGTCAAGGTCTTAGAAACAGAAGCTTGGTGAAGTGTCGAAAACTTTAATGCTTTGAATTTAGTGATTGTATATTTAGGTAGGTTCATATTTATTTAATGACGGTATAGGTACAGAAACCTTGTTTATCTTCAATTGTTTTATCTAGACTGATATTTCAAACAGGAAAGATTTGTATGTTTGTAATGAATAAACTTAAAAACTATTAGACCGATATTAATTTTTTTTTCACCAAATGAAAGCTACATTATCAGCGAGTAATAGAGGTAAAAAAATGGAATCCATACGATATTATAGGATAATTGCATTAATGTAACTAAGGTATTAAATATTTGCATAAATGTCATTTTTGGGCGAGCGTTGCGAACACTATTGATGTCTCTGTTAACTTAGTATGTTTCCGGTTACATTCTCAGCTGAGATGGGACCCGGGGTCCGCGGGCCAGGGGTCAGCCCTGGGACCCGGATAGACTGTATGATAAAACCGAAACCCATGCGGATGATGTCGCTGAAAGAAACCAACTTCTTGTTACTAAACAAAGTACCTGTTGTTATTTTAAATTATATGCAAATGAAAAACATAGTTAATTAAATAAGTCCTAAAATATTTTACGCTTCTCGAATTAAGGTATTTAAAAATAATAAAAGACACATTAGCAAAGCATCGATTAGTACAAATCAAAGTAGCAATTGAATTAATTCTATCCAACAATATTCTGCTTTTTTATATTTTTAAATAAACTGCCAAGCTGCCAAATAATTGGTTTTCTTAATAAAACAAATAGTAAATATCGTCTTCAGGTTTGGAGCTAAAGGAAAATACTGGAACAAAACAACTCCTGATTTGTTTTTAAACCTAATCTTTTTTATCTTTGATTTCGTGTAGTTACTGGCACAAAATATGTGTTGAACTTTTCTTTTTCTATCCCGAATAACAGCTGTTGGTCGGAGTTTATTTCCAAGTAATTCAGTGGTATAGAATTCTGTATTTTTATATGTCTTAAAAACACTGCCAAATAATTGATTTTTTCAACTAAACAACTATAAAGTGATAAATATCCTCTTCAGATTTGAGCTAAAAGAAAATACTGCAACAAAACACTTCCTATTCTGTTTTTAAACCTGTTACGAGTATTTTTTGTTTTTTATTTCGTGTAGTTACTGGCATAAAATATGTGTTAAACTTTTCTTTTTCTAACCCGAACAACAGCTGTTGGTCTCCGTTTATTTCTAACGTGCCAGTACTCGCCGGGAATAGCCCAAGACGTCATGCGGTATTTTCGCATCGCCAACCGACTGTTTTCACTTTATTCTAGTTTTATGGTTCACGTAAACTGAGGCGTCTTTGTTTTACATTAGACATGGTATCTTTGATTTAACGAACACATAAAGTTATTCCTAGATAATTAAAAAACGAATTATATATTTTATGACTTAATAAATCTGGTAATTCGACTGTATGTTTAGGAAAACATGAACATTATTTTTCGCATTAAAAATGTCCTATAAAGTTACTCCTAGACCTAAAACATTATATTATAATGTTGTCGAATCGCAATTCAAGCAACGTTATCACAATGTAAGCCTTTACGTACAACTATATAATATGTACACATTACAATAAGTAAATCCTTAGCATTAACACATGTTAATAATGAGTTACAGTTAAAAGTTACTGAAATGTCTCAATGTTTTGTTTGGTGTATTTCAAAACTACTGATCCGCAAGACCTGGAAAATCTATTAAATTACAATGCATTTATTAGACGGCTATTGTATATTATTTTACTTTCTGATACTTCTGTCTTTATATACTTAAGTTCCTACCTAAGCTTTGTGTTTTATGAAGTATATAAACTTACCAACTTATAACTACAATGTATTTAAGTAGAAATGACTGGATCAGCACACCAAATAACACATAACATGTCGTAAATAAACATATATATACAATTCTTCATATCATATAAAATTACAAAATATTGCGTAAGGTAGGTACGTTTAGTTAGGCATAACTAAAGACTTTAATTACTTTTAATTTTAATGTTTAAAATCTCGCCTATAATTATTACAATATAGTAGGATTCAGATAAGTCTGAAACCAAGGAAATATATTTCGAGATATTTTCGGAATGTCATTAAAAAATATGATAAATAGGCGTTATTTGTAAAAGAAAAAACATTTTATCTTAATAATTTTCCGTGATTTATGTCGCCGTTAGCTCATACAAAATGTACAACATATGTTATTTCGGGCGATCGTAGCTCCTATTCAGCGTAAACAAACGCCCACGCCCTGGGCCTATCTCGTCGGTGCCTTTGCGATATGAGATTTGAATTATGTTACGCTTATTTGAATTATAATCAACTAGCTGTGCTCGCGACTTCGTCCTCTAGGCTTTAGACTATCTGTGTACCAAATTTCATTTAAATCGGTTCAGTAGTTTTGGCGTGAAAAAAGATAGAGTTACTTTCGCATTTATAATATTAAAGTATGGATTTAAGTTAGGTGCATGCTGATATTGGGTGGTGCAGGCTTATTTTGTTCATACAATGTGTTTGGTATTGGGCTAGCGATAATTTAAATTCACGTTCTCAACATGAAAACGAAAAACTTTTGTTCTGTGAACATGCCTGAAATGTAGAAAAAATATCAGCTGCTGCATTTTGTATCAGTTGGTATTCAACGTATTATTGAAAAGCTCATTAATTTTTCTCGGTATCAGATTTGGTCACTGAACAAAAGTTGTTTGATTTCATATTAAGAATGTGAATTTAAATTATCGCTAGTTCAGCAAAAGCAATACCAAATATATTATAATATGTAATTCTTTGTTTAGGCAGCAAATAGTATACTTTCTGTATGATCAATACTTAGAGACAAACACAACAAATAATGTACATATTCATGACAAGTTATGTACATACGTTCACTAATAAACGTAATACTTACACATATGTGGTTGTTACTTATCTAAACAAAGGGACCTTTTGTGACATTGTGGTTTATAAAAAACTGCCCTTTAGTCAATTATCAGATAGCACGTCAAAAGATTTATTAAAATCTAGGTTTCGCCCGTGGCTCCGTTCGCATTAATGTCGATCCCTCGGGATCTAACTTTTTACTATATGTGTGCAAAATTTATATAGGAAGGATAGTGGCATATCTACAAATATTTGTAAGAATTTTCAGAATAAGCAAAAAATAGAGGGCCGGCGTTCTAGACCACCCAGGATAATATTTAGGGAAGGACTCTTTGCTCTTTGATGCTTAAGATCATTCAACAAACAAACACCCAAGCTAATTCTATGAAGTCCTGCGATCCAGTGCACGGCGTGGCATAATTACCCGAGTAATAATTCGGGGCAATTATTATGCAGGCCGCATCTGCTGGCGCGCGGCCAGACACCGAAATACTCGGATCCAGTTAAATTTCGATACTCTTGTATCGGGATTTGGGCTGTCGCTACGCCAGAAAGTTCAAGGAATCGATTTTGTCTGTGAAGAAATTTCTTACAAAGTTTTATCCTTTGTAAGAAATTTCAATATCAACATACATACATATACATGGGAGCCCTTTGCTTCGCATAAAATTTTTACTTCTAATTTCACTTCGCCGAACCTTATTGGTCTAAACTTGTAATACTAAATTATCGTTTGGTCTAATTAATATTTTTGCACAATAATAGTTTAGCCCATCAACTGTTAGCCCTAAATTTAGAATCTCTAATATTTCATGGACTAAAATCGATTGACATACATATTTTTTGAAAGAACCATAAGCTTTAGGCGAAACAAATATTAGTTTCTAAAATAATATCTCAAATAATTATAACTTTCCAAACAAATTTATAAACAACAGAAGTTCCTTTTTCACCCTTCTTATAATAAAATTAACCCGTAACAAATGCGTAGCAATAGTTATCTTGCTACACAAAATTGTTTTAGGTTTTTGCGAAATGTAAATTATTCATCAAGTATATTAGAAGTTATTAAGTATTAGACTTAATGAATATTTTGAGAAATAAATATACGGCGTACAATAATTAAGCGATAAGTAATTACACTGTAACATAGTTACGAGTACTTGACTTGACAACAATGAAAATGTTCTAAAAAAATTTGTATAAAAAGTTTGTGCGCCAATCTACTTCCAAGTCGAGCTCCGTGGCGCAGCGGTCAACACGCTAGCCTGCGACACGGGGGTCCCGGGTTCGATCCCCGGTCAGGCCAAGATGGAAAAAGATCTTTTTCATATTGACCTGGGTCTTGGATGTTTATCTATATAATTATATATTATAAAATATAGTATCGTTGAGTATAGTATAGAGTTGAGTTATAGTATCCTGCGACACAAGTTAACAACTTACTGTGGGGCTAGCTCAATTTGTGTGATATGTCCCTATATATTTATTTATTTACTTATGGTAATAAAAAATTAGAGGAACCAATATAGACCCTATATACATACATATTATCACGTCTTTATCCCTTGCGGGGTAGACAGAGACCAAGGTCATGAAACCCAAAGGCCACGATGCGCGTGTTACTCCTCCGTGCTTTGGAAGGCACATTAAGCCATTGGTGCCGGCTGTCACCATTGATGGCACTCGTTAAGCTATGTCAGATACCTTTAGGTAGCTTGCAAAATCTAACAACACACACAACTCACTCAAGCTAAAAAGAATTCCTGAATAAAAAATACTATTCCGTTTTACAAAGCGTAAATATACTGTGGTTTTAGAAGTAAAGAAAAGTCTTACCTGCTAAAACGTAAAAGTTTTCTTCTTTTTCTTTATTTCTAAAACTCATAGTAAGTAAGATTTAAACTGAAGATTCAAAGTAATTGCAAGCTCCGAAAATTTCCCCGGGAAGGCCTTCACACAAATTAGGACCTTCGATTTAGAACTTAGGATATAAATCTTACAAAAATACACTTTCTTTTAATGCTGAAGTACTAAAACTGTATAATGTATATGTTTCAACCTGAGGTTTCAACATACATCAGAGAAAAATTCTCTCAAATATACATAATTTAGTTTCAAAATTTTAAAAGAACTACTTATTTAGTTCCTTTAAAATTTTGATTTTTTCCTATCATTTCTTAAATAGGTATAAGAGGTACTTTTTACCTACGTATGTGCTTTATCTTTTGCTAATAAGGTAGTCTTGAAAGCCTGAGATTTGCATATTACTTAGATCTTATGACGTTATTGAATGAATACTTAAATTCATATTATTAAAAAAGATACATGTTCCAACGAAAGATCCTACACATTTGTAACAATTCTATAATAAGCACTGCATATTGCAAGATCTTTCAATAAAAGCATGAAAACCAAACTCGTCTTTTAGTGGACGCCCGCGTATTTATATCTAAGCGGAGAGAGATTTATGACATATTAAACGAGAAGCTAAATATAGAGTTATGGGATTAACTCCCGTTTTCAATAGATACTGATGAATTCCTCGCAGTCCTCTGTAATCTGTTGATTCAGAGATTTAAACAATGTACATTATTCAATATATGTAATCCATACTTATATATATTTAATGAGAGGGTAACTCTGTCAGTCTCTCTGTCACGCTTTCACGCCAAAACTGCTGGACCGATTTATATAAAATTTGGTACACAGTTAATCTAGAGCCTGGGAAAGGAAATAGGGTACTTTTAATTCGAAAAAGGTTTTCCAAACTCACTATTTCACGCGGAGTTTAGTTAAATATGAAATGTACATATGTCGTTAGGTTGATAATTGAAGTTTTGGAAAATGTTTAATAAAGTATCTACTTTACTCACTTTAGTTATAAGAAGATGTATCTGATATAAGGAAGAGAAACAAAACAATGCCAATATCGTGAGTAGTTATCGGTCGGGGCTGTGCAACTTTTGATTATTTGAAATCTTATGTCGATGTACTTAGTTTAAAGCAAATATGTTTTGTCGCGAGTTTTGTTTATGTTATCTTAACCTACGTAAACTTAAAATATCCCGAAGTATACTAAGGCGAAATTAAAATATCTGCCTACAAAGAAATCGCTTCAAATTAGCAGTACTTTTTTGAAACAATACCGGGTGTTAGTTTGAAAACTTTTAATTCTACAAACGATCAAACCAGCCCGTGAAAATTAACTGCTTTTCCTATGCAACCAATGCTGGGGAATAAAAAAAATAGGCAGTTTCATACAAATTGCTGGGAGGCCGAACTTTTGTATGAATATGACGATTATTTTTCGAGTTTGCAGGTGATTCCCATAAGATCAGTAATAATTAGATAAGTCATAAGTCAATTGAGATGGGCTGATTTGATAGTTTGAAGGATAAGAGTGCTCATACTTACACCCTGTCTATCATATGTCTTTACATTAAAACTTATATAGCTACTGATGAATGTTGCAGGCCGTTACTGGCGTATTTTCTGACCGGACCGTAAAGACACAAAACCGCCACCATGGACGCGATCAAGAAGAAGATGCAGGCGATGAAGCTGGAGAAGGACAATGCCATGGACAAGGCCGACACCTGCGAACAGCAGGCCAGAGACGCCAACCTCCGCGCCGAGAAGGTAAGCATATTTTTGTGATTACATCACGATATTCTCTGAAATATTAAGTAAGTTGAGAATAAAGATATCTTGAAATGTATATATACATTTTTTGATATATTTATGAAAGCATCGCATTTTTTTTTTATAATTTATTTACACTCTTCTTGTGATAATGACCCATGCCTAAAGTTTGCATGCTTGCCTTTCAGTGCCGTAGACTGTACGTGCTACCGCTTCGATCTCTACGATCACGTAGCATCTTAGTAATTATTTTTTTGAGCTTTCTAATTCGGATTAGAATATTCGATTAGACAGCTTTTTGGATCTTGTAAATTGAACAAGGAACACTCATGCATTGTATTGAGGGACGTCACATAAGCACGTAAGAAATCACGTAGCTCGTGGCCATAATAGAGGTCGTTCAGCCCACTTTGCTTGCATTAATGACCACCGTCTAAGAAACGGTGTGATGATATAAAAATAGTTTTAGTTTTGTCTACGATCTGGTTGCATTTTGATATCCCATAGAGAGACAGTATATACCGAACACACATCCTATATCGACGAGCAAGTTATGAGATGAGAGTTGTCGCTAATCCATAACACTTTCCTCCCCAGGTCAACGAGGAAGTCCGCGAACTCCAGAAGAAGCTGACCCAGGTGGAAGAGGACCTCACCCGCAACAAGAACATGCTTGAGCAGGCCAACAAGGACCTGGAAGAGAAGGAGAAGCTGCTGGCCTCCACTGAGGCGGAGGTCGCCGCGCTCAACAGGAAGGTGCAGCAGATTGAGGAGGACCTCGAAAAATCCGAGGAGAGGTCCGGCACAGCGCAACAGAAGCTGCTCGAAGCCCAGCAGTCCGCTGACGAAAACAACCGGTAATTTACCTTTCAACCGACGAAAAAACGGTTCTCAAGTCAACGCGTATTTTTTTTAATGTATGACCACGAATAAGTTACGGAGTTGTGCGATTTAGATAATTCTTTTTATTGGAAAGGGTTCCATATGAATTTGGAAAAATTTATTGATTTTGTGCTTTTCAGTATGTGTCAGAGGTTAATTTTTTGTTAAAAAGTATTATTATTGTATGGTTACGTAAAAATCTTATGCTAATAGCTAGTCACTCCATAGAATTCAATAGAAGGAAGAAAAGGTATCAGTAAAAGGTACCTGTAAAGTACCTGTAATTATAGATACTTTGTCAGTTTCGAATACCCGCAAAGACTTTTTTCGGAGCTCAATGAAAACGGGATAAGAATCATTAAAAGTTTGATAATAAAACGCAGCTTATATGTTGCTTATCACTTATCACACAGCTTGATAATCTTTTATATCAAGAGTTTCCACAGATATGTTTTGGTTTTTCAACGATGTTTTTAACCAACTAAAATGGGTTATACGTATTTATGTATGTTTATCAATATCTTAGTCGATTGTGAACCGATTTTCAAAATTCTCTTTTTATATTATTACCTCTTATATTTAAAACAATCTAATGAGTTATATATATTGTTTCCAGTATGTGCAAAGTATTGGAGAACAGGGCACAGCAAGACGAGGAGCGCATGGACCAGCTCACCAACCAGCTGAAGGAAGCCCGTCTGCTGGCTGAGGACGCCGACGGCAAGTCCGACGAGGTAACATACTATCACGTCTTTTTCCCCTGCGGGGTAGGCAAATCCCAGCTTTGTAAAACCTTAAACCTTAAGGCCACGTTTAGCGTGTTGATGGGCTTTTAGGTGAGAACGGAATCAAAATAGTGATGCGTTGCTAGCTGCATCGCCTATTGACATTATTCCTGAGCCCATTCCATCGAGCGGACTTTTGAGATCTGCGCGGGAAGAGAAGCAGCTGGTATATTCTTAGTTTTTTTCTTTTCTCTCAGACCAGCGCGGATGAAAGACTCTTTTAATCGCTTGCGAGATAGATAGAGCTTGACGACCTCCGTGGCGCAGTAGTTAACATGCCAGCCTGCGACACCAGTGGTCCCGGTTCGAGCCCCAGTCAGTTCATGATAAAAATGATCTTTTTCAGATTGGCCTGAGTCTTGGATATTTTTCATAAATATAATGTTATTTTTTATAAATATAAGTAGTATCGTTGGGTTAGTATCCCACGACACAAGATCACAACTTACTGTGGGGCATAGCTCAATCTGTGTGATTGGCCCTTATATCGGTATTTATATATTTAAGAGCAGCATAAGATATAGAAGAGTACACCCGGATACGGGAATTATGAATAGAACTGCTTGTCAGTCAGTCTATTTAAAAGGTTTCAATTCCATAACAAAAATGTAAGCCAACGGATGAAAAAGAAGATTTACTACTAAAAAATATAAGGATTGACATCGAAATACGATGTAACAACTTTATCCTAAAAATATCTTCGTCCTACATTTAAAATCAAATTGATTTCCACCCACTGACTAGATAGGAATTTCCCACGCTTAAAGAGTTGGATAATTTTCCTTGTAAATTTACTTTCAATTAGGGCAAAGTGAAAACAATTGTGTAGTCTATTACTAAATAAATACGTTTATTTTTAGACGGAATTCTGTGTACCGAGATAAATTAAACAAAGAATTGGACTTCTGCAAAGTAAGGACCACGTAAGGGCGATACATATTAATATTGTGAGGCTTACGCAACAAGATTACAAGTTCATGTTTTACTGAAGAATGTAAACTTTAAATAATGCATCATATTTGATCTCCTCGTCAATATTTGGCATATGGATTCAACAGTTGATTCCTTCCCTCCCACCAAGTATTCCTTCGCCCTTCGTGACAATGTACCTATATATTGCCTTATAGCTAAACTTTCTACGTGTGGTGTTCAGGTATCCCGCAAGCTGGCCTTCGTTGAAGACGAGCTGGAAGTAGCTGAGGACCGTGTCAAGTCCGGAGATGCCAAGATCTCAGAACTTGAGGAAGAATTAAAGGTAAAATAACATAAATAAAAATTGCGTTGGCACAGTGAAGAATATGATACAAGATAAAACTCTTCCGGTAGTTTTGAGACACAATGTAAATTTAACAATAAGTAGTGACTACTAGCGTATCCTTTCAGGAGATAGGTGATTTTATGTCACTATATATACATACATGAAGATATGATACATAATTATATACATGGTATAAATTTTATCGTATAGGACCACCGAACACAGAAAGGCATTTTTGTTCTGTGTTAAGGACCTTTAAATATTGCCGCCTGTAAAAAAAGCGAAAATTTAAAAAAAATTGACATCCCGTTCAAAATGACCGAGCAGCTGAATATTTTAGTATGGACATGTCATTTTGTTGAGTTTTGAGCGTAAGGAAAAGTTGTTCATATAGATGGACTGAATCACCCCTTCAAGGGTACTAAACTATAACATTTTCATTATGTATATAAAGTGATAATAATCTCAATACTAACTTAGTACATAGATTAATGAGTAAATACTAAAGGCTCTCTTCTTAAACAGGTCGTAGGTAACTCCTTAAAATCTCTGGAAGTATCAGAGGAGAAGGCGAACCAGCGCGTAGAAGAATTCAAAAAGCAGCTCAAGACCCTCACCACCAAACTGAAGGAGGCCGAGGCCCGCGCCGAGTACGCCGAAAAGACCGTCAAGAAACTGCAGAAGGAAGTCGACAGGCTCGAAGGTACGTCACTGATGTTCTGCTTTGTGATGATGATAGGAATAAAATGTGGAATACTTTGTGTTCTTGGGCTATGAAATATTTTGGGTGAGGGCCTTAGATGCCTTTGCCAAAGTAATTTTTTCCTATGATATTACGAAGCACTCTAAAGACAAGTACCTAGGGTATGTAAGCAAGGACCCAAAAGAGGTAGTATATGCTGTGGCATCCGTTAGGAATTATCAGTTAATTATATTTGTGTAACACTAGTAACAATAATTACTACTTACTTATTTCTGAACTCATGCTGTATCACTGAAAATATTCATTTGGCACAAATTTTATAATCATCATATAAATGTTACTTTTGACAAAAAGTTATAAAATGCCTAACAGGAATGTAAAGAGAATATTATGACTTCTCCTGCAAAGCTTATCACTATCTAATGAATAATAATCTTCTTTCTACTGCTAATGCTATCTTCTATTATCAAATGACCATTTTCAGACGCGTTGTTCAACGAGAAGGAGAAATACAAGGCCATATGCGATGACCTGGATGGCACATTCGCCGAGTTGACAGGATACTAACCGCCCCTCGCAGCACTTAGATTAAGACAAAACCGTCCAAAACTCAAACCCTTAAACTCCATTTTAGATCGACAATTAGTGAACGCCTCCTATGGCATTGCAACGGCGACAACGTTTATCCCGTGGTTTATCTATCGCTATCGCCTTTTGTTGTTTAGTTTCGCGTCAGACAAGCAAGATGGCACTGGTCCACAGCGCGATATAAACTTTGTCAACGAGTTATCGATGATGTCGTGGAGGCTGCCCCGATATAAAACACCCAAATATCCAGTGATTGCTAATTTAAACTACGGAGAAATTAGCAGTTATCACCACCTCATTCATACTATTTAAATCTCTATCTACTTATTAACAAACCTAACCCTCTGGATGTTTAGGGGATTGTCGCGAGTAGATTACAGACGTTCGAACTCACGTAGCGCTGCTGACAATCCTTTAAGAGTCCTCTAGTTTTAAGCCCTGCTTTCTGTGTTGTGATTAACATGTCTTTGCTTTGCTGCTACCGCCGAGGACCAATGCTTTGAAGGTACTCTACGTTCTTAATATTTAAATGTTCTATTTAAACATTTATTTAAAGCAATCCGCTTGTGCTATAAATTCATTCATTAAAAACTTCGTTTTAAACAAAATATTAATTTTATTTATTAAGGTATAAGGTTAATATGAAAAATAGAAAATCGATGTATTCCTTTAACAAATATTTTAAAAATGTGTTTGTTCGTTTAGATGAGCTGGGTATCAACAAGGACCGGTACAAGAGCTTGGCCGACGAGATGGACTCCACCTTCGCTGAGCTGGCTGGCTACTAATCGCCCGCACTCCATAGTCAAACCAACAAACACACAAACGTACATTCACACAAACATTCTGTACAACACGCACACCAACGCAGTTACACTCTACAGCAACACAAATACGTTCGTACACGTGATGTAATGATATTTATTAATATTTTATGTAAATTTATTTACGATTTTCAATAAAATTAATTTATAACATCCATGTTATTTTCTTTGTTCTTAAAACTACTAAAACATATACTATTCTAATTAATCATAGGTATAAACAAATATTATTCTAAGATTTTTAAAAATAAGGAACGGAATTTGAAAAATCCCAGAATATTATATCCCGAGGGCCTGCAAATTTCTTTGATATTTCTCTTCAACGACGGTTACGAATAAATAATATTCCATCAATTACATTCAAAGCGCTAACTTGATACAATTTTTCATTTCTATGAAATAGGTAAGTACATAAAATTGTCCTAACTAATATTATAATTTATTAGTTTGTTTGTTACGCTTTCACGCCGTATCTACGGATCCGATTATTATGAAATTTTGCATACACATGCGTTAGGGTACTGAGAATGACATAGGCTAAGGCGGAGCCGCGGGTAACAGCTAGTATCCTATAATTAAAAGGGAATTTTCGTTCACCATTCGGGATCAATCAGTCCAAAATAAGGAGGTTTAAGTTCCCAATCCATCTCTTACAGTAAAATAATTAATTTATCGAGATTGGATTACACTTGATTGATAAATAGGACGTGACGTAAACGGGAAGCTCATAACCAATCTGTCAGCTGTCAAATGACGTCTTTCCTTTACAAAATGGCGGCGGGAAATTCGCGCGTGCGTTGTAAAAGTTTTAATACGCAGGCGCCAATGTTCAAAGCCGAGATTCCAATCGATAGTGCAATACAGTCAACAGCCTGTTGGGCTCCGTTGTTCCCGTGAAAATTGCCAAATAGAGGCTCTGGCTGGACTTTTTTGGGTGTCGTTGTGATCA
The DNA here is from genome assembly GCA_963082605.1 of Rhodophaea formosa. Taxonomy (NCBI): domain Eukaryota; kingdom Metazoa; phylum Arthropoda; class Insecta; order Lepidoptera; family Pyralidae; genus Rhodophaea; species Rhodophaea formosa. Next base: position 15,066,949 of record OY720219.1, read on the forward strand.
AAAACAGTCAAGGTGTCGGTGTCTAGCAGTGTTCTCCCCGGGGCTATCACGGTGAAGATGATGGCTCCCCACGATGGGCCCGACATCGCGCCCCTCGACTCTTGTAAGTAAAACAACCTTTTATAAAACGTATTTATTATTCAGACATATAAATATTATAAGATACCTATTTCAAAAAAGAGAATTTAACTCTACATTTATGTAGAGATAGAGTCATTTACTAGATGGGGCTGTTAAGATACGACAAGGGTTGAATTGATGCGCAATATCATTAGCTTTTATATAAAAAGGGTAGTTACATTAATGGTTTCACGTCGCCACGGGAAGATTGCTCTTATACAAGTTAATGTATATGTCTCTACGTAGATATATTTTTAGGAAGGTAGAATAACATTAACTCAGTTACCTGTTTGTGATTAGACAAACAATTATATTACTGCTTTGTGTAAATAAAGAAAATCTAAAGACAACGTAACAATAAAAGAATTTTCGGAGATAATATGAATTTTCTAAATTGCGTAATATTAAAAACCTCCGAGGAAAAAAGAGAGTAACTACGCTTTTATTAATAATCTTTTATAGTACAATACTATACAATACAATAATTTTCATTATCACTTAAAAAGATAATTTAATTCATATTTAACAACTATTTGGTTAAATTACATTAAAATATAAAGTATTTAATATAGTATTTGAGTTTGCCTGTAGACCCTAGACCTCATCGTTGATTCCTTTGAGCAAGATAGGGGTCAAACGCACTCCATTGATTCATAAAAAATAAGTAAAATGTGTGCAAGAATAATTTGTATTTATTATTGTCTATACAGTTATTACATGTTATGGGTATAACATAATGAGGGTTCATTATAGTTTCCGTTACTATGTTATCAGCAACTGAAGGCTCTCGAAAATGTCAAGTGGAAACAGTCCATCACCAGCCGTGTATTACTCCAAATGAATTGATCTCCAATACACTTCGTTAATTATTTGATGCACTTAGCAAAAAGCGGGGTTTTACGCTGGATGACCACGCACGCACGTAACGACCCTCAGTCATGAGGAAAATGACGAAGAAGAAGAAGAGGGCTAGCCAACTGACCCACGTTGACAAAGTCACAGGCAAGGACAGATACTAGAATAGATAGACATAAATTCAAAAAACTATGTTGAAATGGAAAGGAATGATAGTTTTTTAGTAAACTGTACCACAAAAATGCATTGATTGTTAAATAGTATTAGGGCTTGCTTTGCTCACTGATGATTGTTAAACTTAAGCACCATACAAGTACTATCTTATCAGCGATTGCCGGCCCTCCAGATAAGAGTGGAAACACCCCATCACTAACCGTTTATTACTCCAAATGAATTGCTCTCACATATACGCTGCTTATTAATTTAATATAATTTAATGTAAAATATAATTTGTCTTCTTTGGAATGTGAAAATTTATAAATATATAATAGTTGAATTATAATATTAATGATATAGAATGGGTTCCTGAGACAGATCGAAAACATATACGAGTACCATACATACACCTATTATCGAATATTGCTCTCAAATAATTGTTTGAATATATTTTTAGTAAATGTTGTAATAGATGGTATTTTAGTTGCAGTCATGCGTCTAAAAATCCTATACTTAATCTTGGACACTAATAAACTCAAGAGAAGAAGCACACAGAAAGCTATTATGTTATTCATAGTAGAAATAATTACCTATCTGTTATTGAAAATAACAGATAGGTAAATTAAAATAAACAAAACTATTTGGATAGTTGGATTCTGATCAATTTCTCTTGGCTTTACATATTATGCGACATAACGTGAAAACTAAAATAAAACAGTGTCTCTATAACCTTGATTATCGAACTTCCTAACATTTCTTTCATGTGGCTTCAAAAAAAGATTTTCAATATTGTAGATCTCTCTCATATCCTCAGCCATGATGCCTCAGAGCCTGGGGTTTGTTACAGCGATCATAGACCGTATCTTCTGTTAAAATATTTTTGATATTCAGATGATAGCAGTGACATCTGTCTCCACCCCCTCTCAACCGTCATTACTCTCAAATGAATTGCTTTCTAGTCGCTGTTTTATTGATGCTGGAAAATTAAGTGGCGCTGTGACGACTCAACAGGCTGAATATCTCTTAAAAATATTTTTCCAAATATTAATCTTCTTGTGCTATATTATTTTAAAAACACGAGAAGTTGTTATTAAGTAACCACAACAACGGTTCGAATAGATTTAAAGGTATTTTTCAGCATAATTGCCAAAAAAGTGTAAAATTATGAATATTCTTTTGCTAAAGTAACATGAAAAGTAACAACATTTAGTGAATACTCAACAATAAATGATAAACTAATACAGATAGACGTGTCTTTTCGCGACGATAAATTACAGTTTAACCAGATACAACTACAGTTTCGAGATCTCTGAAAGAGGTGGAGCTATTACACGGATGACAGATGGTCCTTTGCAGATAGTATATTATTATTTATTCAAGAACATACATACAAATATGGTGTTTACAAATTTATCTACAAAACTATTTTATAGCAAGTATTTTATTTTATGAAATACTCTGGTGCCGCACGTCTACGGGGTCCTGCTCAACGGACGAATTGGAGGCTTACCAAAAAGCTATTAATGTGGCCACCTACTGGGCAAACCAAACTTAATGTATTTACCTATATTTGCCGCGGACATATAAGATAAAGAAGAACCTCTAATTTCACCAAGGGTAAAAAATAAGAAGTAATAGAGCAAACCCCATAATATCTGAATATTTAATTTATGATATTCCTATTCGTCGGTGTATCCAGTAATTTCGCCGTTGCGCCGGCAGTCGCGCGGCGCGGATCCGCCGGATATCCGCCGTTTCCGTGGCTTACCATGCAAATGAGATTACGACTTTAATCCTCTCCAGTTATAATGTTGCTGCGGATTAAAAATATTTAATTCATTAAAACATAGCTCGCGCCATGTTTTGCGATGTTGTTGATGAAAGTTGCTGCTGAAATTCTAGTCTTCAAGTATTAAACTATTTATATCAATCAATTTAGTCCACAAAGTCCACACTTCAGAAAAAAGATGTTAAATGGACGTAACGGAGGAGCCCGATAGCCGAGTGGTTGTAAGCATTATTAGCGCTTACGCATGTAAAGCAACCCCGATCGCAGTCCCCACTTGGATGATTGACCGCAAGTGGCATAAAAAATATCTCGAGCTCCTCCGTGCTTCATAAGGCATGTCAAGCCGTTGGTCCCAGCTGTCATCAATGATGGCAGTCGTTAAGCTATGTCAGATGCCTTAAGGCGGCTTGAAAAATCTGACACCAGTGTTGTTACACACATGAAAAACATGTGTGTAACAACACTGTATCGTAATAGAATTTCAGTTTCAAACAACTAAATATTATATAATTGACTGTACAACATCAACATTCGTAAAACAAAATTATCCTACACCATATTTTGCGCACGAAGTGCCCCTTAAGACCTTAGATATTTCGGGATACGTATCGCACGACGTCGCGGCGGCAAAACCACTTGCTGGCAATTCACATCAATCTCCCCGAGAGGCCATATTTAATATTCAAAATACGTCGGCTTAAATGTAGCACGAGAAAACGAATTTGTAAATTCGACGCTTGAAGGAATTTCCTAAGAAATTCATGAGCGACTCAAATGTATTGGATGTAATGGAGCAAAGAGATATTTTTGAATTATTACAAATCGTATCCCACGAGATTATTAGACCCCAGATTAAAATCCCACATTTCAATCAAATCACAAATTGAGTGAATTGAAGGAAAGCCTTTGGGAAATAACCGACAAGAGAAAATATGCCGAGGTTGGCAAGAGATTGACCATTTTTTCTGTTTGACCTACATCTAGAGCGGAGTGTATTGTTCGGGCACATTTATATGAATCAAGAAAGCTCTGGAAAAGCCAGCTTGGCATGAAAGAGTACACGGCTCTCGTATCTTTACTCCGAGCTTTCACAATGTTAAAAAGAAAATATTAAAGAGGTAAAAGCACTGTACCAGTAAACCTATTCTACAGATGTCTTTCCGGAACATGTCGACGCAAATGTACGTTGAATTAATAAAATGGAATGACACATCTGCTAGCGCCGTTTAGCATAAGAAGTACGACATGATAATAAAGTTTGTAATGGAAAAGTCTTGGAAAGTCGTGCCTGAGTTTCTTTTCTGCCTATCTCGGAGGTCATCTTCAGGTATTCAAGACGCATACTTATTAGAACTGTGTTAGGAATACAAAATTCAAAGCTTACTCTATTTCAAGGCGCTTTTTATCTGATTAATTCTGTGTCGTGACCTTTTATAATAAAATCAGAAGTAAAAATTGCGACGAATCAGAAATGGGTATTAGTCATACATAAAAATATTGATTTTTTAATATATGCAGGTACCTATCTGTCACAACACGCATGCCTGCGACACGGATGGTCCCGGGTTCGATCCCCGGTCAGGTCAAGATGGAAAATGATCTTTTTCAGATTGACCTGGGTTTTGGATGTTTATCTATATATGTATTTGTTATAAAGTATAGTATCGTTGAGTTAGTATCCCATAATACAAGTCTTACTTAAGAACTTACTTTGGGGCTAGCTCAATCTGTGTGATTTGTCCGTATATATTTATTTTATTTATATTTAAGTAACTTAGTGATTTCTCCGAATAGGTATTAAAGTTTTTCATAAATAATTCGATAACGTCATGGAAGACTAAGATCGAAGGACAAGGCTTGCCGATGGAATCCTACACACTGTCACCGTCTACAATGGATTTGTGTATGATAAGCGTCGCCGTTTGATATACACGCACGCCCATACCCACACCCTCCTTCGTCCCGTCAATCAGGCCACAGCGATGATGTTCTTTTTTAGGGTTCCGTAGTAAACTAGGAACCCTTATAGTTTCGCCATGTCTGTCTGTGCGTCCGCGGTTTTACTCAGAGACTATAAGTACTAGAAAGCTGTAATTTGCTATGGGTTAGTAATTAGTCATGCCAAAAAAGTGGTAGAGAAAAATCTGGAAAAAAAATTTTTAGTGTAGCTCCAATACAAGTAAAGTGGGGAAGTAATTTTTTTTTCTCTACTTCCCTATCATGTGGGGTATCGTTAAATAGGTCTTTGAAAAATATAGAAGGTTGAGAACATCATTTTTCAATTTAGGGATCCGTTTCCGAAATATTTGGTTTTAAAGTGCAAATTTTTGTTAGAGGTAAGTGTCCCCCCCCCTCTATCTGCTAAACCGTTATATATGGATACGTGAAAAAAATTACAGCTGTAGTATATATACTGAAGTTGAAAGGAAAACTATCAGTTATAGACAACCAACTTATAAAATGTACTCGAAAATGTAAAATTTAATACAAATTTCATTGTTAGATGTTTTTGGTCGTTAAACTATTGCGAACTAAACGTGCGAGTGTGAACTCAAAGTTGTCATACGCAACTACGGAACCCTACACTGCGCGTGACTCGACACACACTTGGCCGGTTTTTAATATATTATTTATTGAAAAATATATTGCAAACATTAAATGAGTTTGAACTCACTCCTTGTGCGCTTTGCAGTCATTATGCTTTTTGCTAGTATATACGTAATCCAGCATGAGTGCATAAGTGGATATTTTGGAATTTTTACCTTAGACATAAAAAGCCTTTTTACACATATATTACAATTTTAAACAACTCTCTTCTTCAAAGGTAAATGTATCTGTGAAGACATAATTATTTGTCATCCATTAAATGAATTTCCAAACATTAACATGACTAGGTTTCATTAAAGTGGATCAACATAGTAACATTTATTGTTGAGCTGTAATAAAACAAAATACATTCAAATTCTAAACATTCAGATTTTCTTGATATATTAAGATTATTTTGTAACGTTACTTGTTAGTTTTACCAAAAATGAACTGTCCTTCAGTACAGTACTGAATGTTTGATGTCACGGAGTGGTTAATGCGACATGACATAGAGCAGGCCGCAGCTAATCGGATCGGAGCGGCTAAATAAGTTACATTATTCGGACGTGGGCCTGTTTCTTCATTTACTTTCAGGTTTCGGAGTTGATCTCCCAAATGATGTCGGATGTGGTAAATGATACTAGGCACAAGGAAATGTAATAAACTATAGATGGTGGACCACCATCATAGTTTAATATGGAGCCAAACATGATATGGATTTGGTTTCCTGATGATGTTATGATTTTGGTCGTATAATATGTGACGAGCATTGTATTTATGTAATAAGCTAAAAAATGGTTTGCCAGCCTAAGGGGATGCGTCCTCATAATTAGTCTACGGCGGTCAGAACTCTTTGATCAGTCGCTGATGGTGTAGACGAAAAGGTATTTTTTACTTGTAGCTCTATCTTCATCAGTTTTTCAGTCTCCACAGCAGGAGCACGCCCCTCTCTGTACTACCAGAGCCATATATTAGCCAAAGCAGTCAGAGGATTTGGCCTGCTCTCTCCACGCTGGCCAGACGGGTTGGAGAGGTCTCTTTGATGTTTATTAGCTTTGTTTAGCTTGTTTCCTAAGTCGCCTTCTACGACATCCACGGGAAGACTTGGAGTGGTCCTATTCTACTCTGCCGGAAACCACACGGCATAGCCTATATTACTATGAAATTTATAAGCTTTGATGGAACATGGATAGCTCAGCGATAAGATTGAATCAAAAATGGTGGATCATGAAAAGAACAAATGGCAATGTTATAATTATGACATATTTTCATATTTCATGACAATTTGCCACCTCTGAGCGTTTCCCCGGGTGAATCCTTAATTAGGATGCGTGGGAGGGTTTGCTACTTAGAGCAATAATTGAATGCTCTAAGGTTCGCTATTATGACAGCATGTCAGTTTATACTAGCCAAGCTAAAATCACAAGCTAAAATATAAGTTGACAAGGTATTCACAGCTGGCTGCCTGCTTGACACCTACTCTCCTTGGTAGCTCCAGTACCGCAAACAAATACGTGTGAATGGAGAACATGCATCTCATCATGAACATCATATTCTCCTGTCTTATTTTCATTCTTTTTTGTATTTTGTAAAATAAAAAATTTGCCAGCATCGGCTTTGAACACGACTTGCAATGCCATGATGGTCAACTTAATACTTCACTGTCCACTACATATGTCTGTCTGTCCCTGTGTATACTTAGATCTTTAAAACTACGCAATGGTTATTTTAAATAGATAGAGTAATTCAAGAGAAAGGTTTATATGTATGTATATTACATACCCGGTCGCAGCTGAGGAGGGCTGCTAGTATGAAATATTTTTATATGTATCACCAAGATAAGGTCGTAATGTCATTAGTGCTGCCAACTGGACCGTCAACACGTCACGTGTCAGTCTCTGCCCGTGGAAGAATGTCACCTGGCACAAATAATCCCGTCACTAGGGTGAAATATCCTACTCACTTCTCTAACCTACCAATAATCGTAAATATTTTATTTATTTATTTTCTTCGGAGGGCATAGTATTATGAATAAACTTTAAAAAATCTACATTACAAACTAGAGACAATTTTAATATTAAAACTTACGCGAGATAAATTCATTATGAAAATACGGCTTTACTCACGTTTTATTACGTCGGATCTGCCGACTAGTTTCGGTCTATTACGAAGACCTTTGAGGGAAGCGTAACCCCTTTCACTCGCCCCGATGATGGTCTTCGTAACAGACCGAAACTAGTCGGCAGATCCGACATAATAAAACGTGAGTAAAGCCGTGTTTTCATAATAGAGACAATTTACATATTTCCGCAAATGTTTCTAAAGTGCTTGCATGTTAGAAGACCCAAAGCACCAATAAGTAAAGAAAACAATGAGCATGTTCGGGTTTAGACCGAAGTTAAGTGTTCTGATCAAATGAAAGTCACTGATAAACTGATAATACCGAGATATATTATGAGTAATTAACTAGAAATTAACTTGATTTAAATGATACAATTTTATTGTAATGAGGTGAAATAGTGCAAATGCTGACTAATCAAATAATGTTCGGTGCAATGCTCGTACAGAGCATCTATAATAGAAATAGTTTAAGAACCTTTTAACCGTAACTATTAAATATCTTCTACTTCTTCCTTTACCTTATCCCTTTTTTTATGTGGGGTCGGCACTATTAAACGTTACTATGAAACGATAATGAATAATCAATATGAAGTTATAACTGTCTACAAAAAAAATCAAGAATAGTAAAAGAGTTCATACAGTCATGATGATGCTTGTGTATGAATGAATGTGCTTTTTCATATTTACCTGTAAGTTACGTGGAATGGCACGAAAATTCATCAGTAGCTTTATGTCAAAAGTTGTATCTACATAAATATCTTCATACATTTTAAAACAATAAATGCCTAGTTGTCGCTGATGTAGTTTCTCATTGTCTGCCTATAATATTGTAGCTGTGTGTATTTGAAATGACGATACTGATGAAAAGTTACGAGTATACCAAAATGTAACAAGTAATTTACGACCGAAGTATTGAATTTGATTTTTTACCTAGAAGTAGAAGAATTAGATGACGGGTGGCGCTAGTTGGCTGATCTTAGCCTCTTAATGTACTCTTTTGGTGATCAGAACTAAAACATTACGCATATCCGCAGTCTATGTTCTAGATGGTTTTAGATCAGCATTTCCTTACAAGTACAACGTGCGTACATAATACCGCCCATGTACTCTGTGTGTCTGGTGACGCAAAAATATCTCGTTACTGTCACTCGAGACGAGATCTCTTTTTTGATAGATGGTCGTTTTCCTCCTTTTGTCCTGTCACGTTTACGGACACAAAGGTTTGAAAGTCATCATTTCCTCTTTCAAATCTCGCAATATATTTTAGTAAAAAATTGTCCGCTTTCCACCTTTACACCTACTACAATGCTAAAAGTGGCCTTTGGTCCTTATGACCTTCGGCTCTCTCTACCCCGCTAGGGATAAAAACGTGATGATAAGTTTGTAAAAATTTTGTGCTGCAGTAATTTGGGATCCATCCAAATGCGGCTTTACTTCATGGAAATCAAAGGTTTTTCTACTCCATAAGGATTAACAATTATACATCAAGATAAATTGCTTAGACTCAAGTTAATATAAAATAGACGAATTAAATATTTACATTCGTATTTTCCAAGAAAATCCTATAAATACGGAGTACTAAAACATGTACGTAGAGGGTTCTACAAGACTGAAAGATCTACGAACGTGAGTACACGTAGTCGCTACGAGCAACGTTGGTGCGCTACAGCGACAGAAACACGTTCGTAGCCAGCGCTACGATCCTCTACGACGTAGCAGTTACGGACATTGAAGGTCCAACCAAGTCCATTGTACAATATGAATTGATGTACGAATTAATATATTATTATGGTTGTTTCAAGCTGCTTAAATGCCTGCCTGTTGTTTAAATCTGACCAATATTGGCCACTACACAACGAAAACTAACATAACTGTTGTTTATCATCCAACAATTCAACAGTTCTTATTTATTCATTAATTTACTAAAGTTACATTAAAGATGTACTAAATCTTAAAATATTGCCCACATGTCGTCGAATATTTTTTTTAAATCCCAATGCATGTAACTTTTAACGTCATCATCAGGTCTTTCTAGTCTCCACTGCAGGAGCACGCTCCTCTCTGTACTACCAGAGCCATATACTAGCCTGAGTGAGTAGTCAGAGGATTTGACCTACACTCTCCACGCTGGCCAGACGGGTTGGAGAGGTCTCTTTGATGTTAATAAGCTTTATTTAGCTTGTGTTTCCTTAGTCGCCTTTTACGGCATCCACGGGATGACTTGGAGTGGTCCTATTCTACTCTGCCGGGAACCACACGGCGGGAACTGCCGGGAACCACACTTTTAACGTACACTCGAAAAATATTCAGCAAATGTTAGGAGTCTTTAAAGAAGTTATTTTTACTCACTTACGACTTGTTTGACATTGCTACCCAACACAAGTAAATTTTCAAAGTTCTCTTTGCTTTGTTCACTTCGCTCGTGGTTAAAGTGACACGTTTCGGTTCCGTGCGTGATTTTGCTTTAAATAGTTAAAAAATGACGAGAGTATAGGAGAATAACTTTCAGTTGCGTCCATTGTTTTATTCAATAACATAAAATTACAACCTACTTCATACCTACTATAAATATATTCTTACTTATAAATCTTACAATTAACCTTGAAATTTTAGATTTGTGATGTGTACTTTAATTTTTGTTTTTCTTTCTTACTTTCTTACTTTAAGATTCCTGTTATAATTTGTTTTTTTTTTCACTGTATAATATACCAATATAACTAGGTACTGTTTACCTCTGTGTACGAGTAATATACACCTGGTTCAGTGTTGGAGAGGCTGGTAATATGTCATACAGGTTTTCCTAGTACAGATACCAGTCACTCACATAGATTGATCATCATTTACTTTACAATGCATGATACTCATTAATTGTTATGTATACGTGTATGCACTTAGTCCAGTGTTGGGAGGCTGGTAATCTGTCATACAGGCTTTCCTAGTACGGATACCAGTCTCTCACGAGGATCTAATTGTATTACTGTATGTTACATCGTACTTGTTGTGTAAGCTATTCAATGTCTATGTGAGAGAAGAAATAAAATATATTATTATTTGTATCTCTCTGAGACTCACGGGTTGGAAGGCTTGCGTGGGGATATAGATCCAACACGTAGAGGCCCTTTGGAGAAGTTGATGTAATGTAGGTCTCCAGCCAGAACCCATTCCTGGAAATACCAATGAATGATATGTCCTCGAACAGGTTTTGGCCAGAGGTGGGACTATTGCATTAGAAAAAGGGAAATTAATGGGCTATGAGGCTGAAATATGGGTGGACTTAATGCTGGGTTATTGCAAACGGTCGGACACCTGCCATAATCATGATAACTGACTACAATATATTATTATTATTGTTCCTTATTTAACATAATGTTGGTATATTTTGGCACCTAGGTGTATGAAGACACCTCTCCAACCCTAGCCAGCATGGAGAGAGTAGGCCAAATCTTCTCATTACTCAGGCTAATTATGGCTATAGCAGTACAGATAGAGTCATGCTCCTGCAGTGGGGACAAAAAAGACTTGACGATGATGAAACCTGACGGGCGGATCTAATAAAAATACTGAATTCATTTTTATATAACTTTCACAATTCATCCATTTCTATTATTAGTTAAAAACCTTAGCTCACTACAACGAATCTCTCATAACGCCCCCCACCACTCGAGATACAGGTTTATTCCTAGTTTAATGGTTGCCTATAAAGCGTAACATTAATTTCTGTCATGTTACATAACTAAGTATTGTAATCTTGTAATGAAATGGGTCAATAAATTTTATTTTATTTATTTTATGAAATTCACAAAAAACAACGCCCGGTTTAACAAGTCACATCGGCTGAGATGGACAGACTATCTGGAAAGAATGGATGACACCAGATCTCATAAAATACCTGCAACAGAAATGACCCCGAGGAAGACCTAGAAAGCGGTAGACGGACTGTCTGAAGGAAATCCTGAAAAGATTAACAAGAAAAACATCTTTATTTCTCGTTAACATGAACATTATTAATCTCGGAGACGGAAGGCCAGAGATAGAATGAAATGGAAGAAGGTCGCAGAGGAGACTAAGACTCATAAAGGGTGCACGCAGAGAGTAAGTGAGAAGTGACTCATCTGGTATCCTCTATAATTTGAAGTGCGTGTTCGCATTCGCTTCGCATAGCTGACGTCTGTTACACAATTATGGCTAACAATAGCCTCAACGTGGGAGGACAGACAGACACACACATCTTAGAGAAAGTACCCTACCCACATGAGCTACTTAGCAGGCCCTTACTGATATAAGTCAATGTTTTAAGCAAATCTGTTTTTTTATTAAATATGGTCTGCTTTGACGTAGCTTTGACTACGAGGTTTTTCTTCGATAACAGTATTTTTCTTTTATGATTTTATCAAAATCAGATCAGATAGAGGTATTTCTGACACCGAAGTGGCAAATATTTTTTTAAATTCCACTTTTTTTATAAATTCATTGAATTAGGTATTTGTCTCCCATCTCACCTGATGGTAAGTGACGATGAAGACGAGGATGTTACTGGTTTTTAAGACGATAGTAAACTCATTTAATCTGCTGGCAATCAAAACTATCAAGTGTTATATATACTATACTAGCTGACCCGGCGAACTTCGTACCGCACAACAGTCATTGACATTTAAATAAATTTCTGAACGCACACATTATTTTTAAGATGTATTCTGCTATTCGGGGCGGAGACAAATCCAACGAATCAATAATCATGAAAATTGGTTCAGCAGATCTCGAGTTATAAGTGTTGTAACAAACCCGTCTTTGTTTTATATATATATTTTATATATATAGATATAGATATAGATATATAGATATATAGATATAGATTTACAACCACTGTATATACATTTTGCCTTGTTACTCCAAACTAGCTACCATTTTGCGCAGATGCTGCAAATTAAATTAAAATGGCAATAAAATTCGCGACGCCCACATTGCCCAAGCGATGAAATGTCCACCGGAATAAAAACAGAAATTAAATTACAAACATTGTTTTGAAGCAACACTCGCATTTTTGATGAACGGTAAAACTTGTTTGAAATCAACTTTTTTGCTCTGTCTACGGTATATATGTTTTTCCCGTTTTTCCTGTGCGTAGGGTTTTGTAGGTTGGCGTAAGTAAATAAGTAATTATATTTTGTGATTACACAAACAAAATATTCACGGCCGTTCAAATTGTGATATTGTGTTTTGTGAGTTGTTATACAGTAGGTAATTAAAAAATAAATTTCAACTAATGGTCTAAAAAATAGAAAAGAATGCATAAACTGATTCCGGCAACACTAGTTTCCGAAAGTTTGATAAACGAAAGGATACAAAAACCCTTCAAAAACCGTAACCAACCAACCATCCGTAGCACAGAATTTGCGAGTGATGAGGTACATACATATGTATACTCGTCATATGAGTGAGTGTATACGCTAAGAACAGCGTAGTCGAGCCGTTGACAAGACAATACGTCGACTTAGGTTCTCTTTCATCATCATCATTTTCAGTCTCTTTTACTTTGTACTACAGGAGCACGATCCTCTTTGACTACCAGATTCATATATTCGCCATAGCAGTCAGAGGATTAGGCCTACACTCTCCACGCTGGCCAGATAAATAAATAAATAAAAGACTTGGAGTGGTCATATTCTACTTTACCGGAAACCATACGGCTAAGGTTCTCTTTAAAACAACACTTTTAGAGAAAGTTTCCTGCTAGTTAGTAAAAAATATTCCTTCTAAGTGCTAGTCAGTAATGCCACAATTTGCCGGATTTCATTGGCAGAGCCTCGGGCCAACAGCGGCTGCGATACGAGGGTGAGACGGGAAAATTTATTACCTGCCTACAAACTTCTTCCAGACGTCTTATTGGGGGCATGTACGAATGTTTCATGAAAAAGGTAAACCGATATATCAGAGGTTTAACAAGCTTGCTGAGCTGTAGTTTTACCCAAATCACTAATGTACGACAATTAGGTACTATCTTCCAAAAACTTTAAGAGTATCAGTTTTGTAATATTCGGAAAATCGTTTAACAAAAATATTAAAAAAAAAAATGATTGGTTAAGATGTTTTTTATATTCATCATCATTTCGTGTAGGTGACACGGTCAGTCGACCATAACGTCAATTTGTGATTCATTAAAATAACTACTGTTGTAAATAATAAAATCTCGCCAACAAAATTTGAGTTAAGTACGTTTTGTAGTTTTAACTTCCATTTACCATCAAAAATGAAATAAAAACAAGTGTCGTAATATTACAATAAGCGCTTGGTTGGTAAAAAAGCAGGAATATTTGGCGAACAGAATTGTTGAAATAAATTCAGAGACAAAAACTCTTGTTTGAAACGGAGGCGAAGCTCATTAAAAGGAAAAAATATTTGATTGAAACAATTTCTGGAACGAGCAAGTACATCTACGGATTCCTGAAACAAGGACTTTGTTGTTTTCGGGGAACATTTTATACAAAAAACTTTCATTTCTGAATTTTGCGATGTATTTTCAGATAATAGCTTCCTTTTTATAACGAAATTGTACGCAAATCTACCCTCCTAGGTATAAATGTTTCAGAAAAGTACAAAAATAAGTATCTTTTGTTCTGCAAATTTATTAAAGCATGAAAAATATTAGATCTAGATGGAAAACGATCCTTTGTTTCCTATGTTACTTATCATCTCATAGCATTTACACACTAAGTTCCGAAACATGTTGGTTTTTTGCCTCTAACGACGATAACTATTTCCTTACACCATCATGAAAGCACACTCTAATTATCGATGGTAATTTCATACCATGGTAAATTGTAAATCCGCGCTGTGAGGCGTGCAATTAATAATATATGTAACTTCGCTACTAATTGCTCTGATAAATATGCGCCACTTTGTATATTGTAGATGTATGAAAATTACATACTACTCTTTTCATTTAAAATATTTGTTACTCAATCATACAAACATTATTTAGCTTTTGGGGATAGCCCACAAGTTATACACTAAGTATCCTTACTTACTACACATGTGGTCCGCAGATCGTATTTGCAGTCTGGGGCTTTTTTTACCTAGCCCCACAGTAAGTTGTAAACTTGTGTGTTAGAATACTAACTCAACAATTCTTTTTTTAAATATGTAGATACTTCAGAGAGTGTCGAGCTCCGTGGCGCAGTGGTCAACACGCCAGCCTGCGACACGGAGGTCCCGGGTTCGATCCCCGGCCAGGTCAAGATGGAAAACGATCTTTTTCAAATTGGCCTGGGTCTTGGATGTTTATCTATATAAGTATATGTTATAAAATATAGTATCGTTGAGTTAGTATCCTACGACACAAGTTCACAACTTACTGTGGGGCTAGCTCAATTTGTGTGATATGTCCCTATATATTTATTATTTATTATTTATTCAGTCAGGTCAATCTGAAAAAGATCGTTTTCCATCATGACCTGGACGGGGATTAAACCCGGGACCCCTCATGTCGCAGGCTGATGTGTTAACCAATACGCCATGGTGCTCGTCGAAAAGTTAGTTTCATAAATACGTCCCCCCAGAGGATTTATGATGTCGCCAGCTTAAAAAGCCCACGCAGAGATTACTTAGCTAACCTAAATAGGTTAGCTATGGCCTAGCTGCGTATCACTAAGTTAATTAAAAATCAATTCGTATATTTATTATTTACAGCACTAAACTTGAAAGGAGCCGACTTCTTTTATTAAAAACAGCATTTTATGTAAAATTTCTTTCGTCAGACTGGCTAAAAAGTCGTAAATATTTTACAGTCTCAGAGCACTTATAAGACAAAAAGGTGTTTATGTGTCGACCACGTGAGCGGAGCGCTGATGAGGGCTATGTGGGCGGAGGGTGCGGGCGAAGGCCAAGGGCGCCCTTAACGACGCCCTGAGATTTACTGCCGAGCCGAGATCTCTTCAACACCACGTGCTTATATATATCTTTGTTATTCATGACCTCGGTGTTGTGTTACACGTCATTGCTAAATATTTGTAAAATCGCAGTAGACTAGGTCAAATTGTCTTTTAACTCTGTCAATCAGTCATTGTAAGCATTTCCATCCTTAATATTGCATAAATACCTCATATTTATCACTATGACGATGCGAAAAATAATGTACAAAAATGTGCAGAAACTTTATTAGTTTCATTGAAGATTTTCGAAAACTTATCACAGAGCAGGGTTAAATGGGGGTTAAAATATACCTATATTGTACGGAAACTTATTTCTTTGCAAATCATCGGTATGACGGTCAATAATTATCATGCAGAAAAGGTGTTCCCTAGAAATCTTTACTAACTCAGGGGAAGACGCGGGAAAATGAAAAATAAAAGGTTAAACATTTTCTTCTTTCAATCTTTTAACAAGATTTTACTTCCTTATACTCCGTAATACTGTCACTCGCCGTTAAAGCTTCATCGAACAAAGATAAGGAAACCTAAAGGTCATCCAATGCTCGAGGACCGGAGAAATTATATTTAGACAACTTTATCGATGCTTTTAGGCGTTGTGATGAAAACTTTCATTCTCTACCCACTCTTTAATGTTGACACACGAAGGTTCTATGTCCACAATGTAAGTAAACTCACTTTTAACATAAGGTCATCCACCCTTGAACTGAAATAGAATTCTATGGGCCTTTATACATTATGAAAATCATCCCGTAACCCGTATCGGGTCCGGTGCTTTATATAACGGCCCAATTAAGCCCCAGCTATCGAAAATAACGAAAAAATATTCCAAAGGAAAAAAGGTATTACATGATTTTAGTAAATAACACGAATCACAACAATAATAAATAAATATATAATGCAATGGTCCTAGAAAGGGGAAAACAGTTGTGAACGTGAGTGCAATAAGAGACAATCATTATTTTATAGGTATTTTTTTGCATTCACAATGCTATTTTGATATTCTCATAATATTATGTTATAGTTAGTGACGCAAGTAATAATGTGTATTAGAGGAATAGGATATGGTGGAGAAATTCGACTTATAGGATGTGTGATGCGCGGTGGCCTAATTGGTACTCGTACAAAGATTAAAGACTGATGGTTCAAGTCCTGCCCCTCTTCTTTACCATATCTTATTTCTTAATTTGATAATAGACAATCATTAGTTGACGTTGGCATAAAAATATCCACCTATTTAGTGTAGAAAGTTATGCTTTACCTAGTATGCCTTTTTCTTCTTGGGTGCTACAACCCTTTGTGGGTCTTAGCCTTTTCTACAATCTTTTTCCATTTGGCTCTGTCTCTTGCCTCCCAATCCCAGTATCCAGGATGTCTTCTTGCCTAGTTTCCTTTAAGTCCACCTCAAGATACTCCTTCCATCGTTTTTTAGATCTTGCTCGGGGTCTTTTACTTTGTACTCTGACGAGCTCCGTGGCGCAGCCGTCAACACGCCGGCCTGTGACACGGATGGACCCGGGTTCGATCCCCGGTCAGGTCAAGATGAAAAATTATCTTTTTCATATTGACCTGGGTCTTGGATGTTTATCTATATATGTATTTGTTATAAAATATAGTATCGTTGAGTTAGTATCCCATAACACAAGTGTTACTTAAGAACTTACTTTTGGGCTAGCTCAATCTGTGTGATTTGTCCGTATATATTTATTTTACTTTGTAGCGTCCACTTATATATGATTTTAGGAGCTCTGGTGTCATCCATTCATTGCAGGTAGCCCGCAAATGTAGTTAGTATGCTAAAAGTTTGTAACCACTTTATAAATTCACAAGTAAGAAGACATATACATACATATGTAAGTAAGCTTTGTAATGCCGCGATCACAGCCGAGATATTTCGTCAAAAATGATTTCTCTCGCTATCTGGCTTCAAACTTTGTTTTGCTGTTAAAATGTGTTGAATTCTGATTAGGGTTCGTACCGCTTCCTTCCCCCGCCCTCTCTAATAACAAACTTCTCTGAAGTTTGGAAACATCGAAATTATTCTGTTATCTCAGATTCTTGATTGTTCCTAGACGGTTCGCAAACATTATGTGTTTTACATGATTAGTACAGTTGAACTACTATAATTATTCAATTTTTCTTATTGGATACATTTGATATTACTAAGCGTTGTTATTTGAGTGCGTGAGTTATTAGATTTTACGCCAAATATGTAGGTATTCCTTCCTTTACGCAGATGAAGTCACGATAAAATTGCTAGTATTAATATCTTTACGCTGTATTATCTGAAATGTTGCTCCTAGTTCATCAAATTGACCTATAAGTAAATGTCATGTCTTTAATATACCGTCATAAAAATAGACCGAAGCGAGATTGGAATCGCCTGCAGTTATTGACCGTTTGTCATACACGTGAACAACGCGACAGACAGCCCGCACAGCTCGCACGTGATGCCTCTTGCGCATAAATCAAAAAAGTATAGAAGGAAACCTGCGTACAACCAGTTATCTGAAACATTTTTGGATCTCGAGGGACTCTACGAGATTATCTAGTTGAACGTTGTTAAGTATTATACTAAACGAGACACAATAGAAGTTTATTGTTATAACTGCTATAGCCGTTTACTGTCCTGTAATTTGTTATAATTATATATTATAGTAATCACTGAATAAAAAAAATCTATTCTATTTTAGGCGTATTGCTATTTAAAATTATTTATCTCATGGTATCTAGATTGCAATTTAAAAAAAGATGAAATTAGATTGAATAGGCTTTTGTTTACTTATAAATAAGAGGATACAATAGATATGATAGGTATAAAAAATGTTATATAATCTCATTTGAGATTTACTGTACATTATAGGAATTCGCAATATGCTGAATGAATGTAAATTAAGAGGAAATATATGAATGGTCAAATTTTCTACTTGAAATAAGGTATCTTAAAAAGTATAATTGGTTTCTTAAATATTTTACACTACTTATATCGACTTATTTTAAAGCCATGTGGTTCCCGGCAGAGTAGAATAGGACCACTCCAAGATTTCCCCTAGATATTGTAGAAGGCAACTTAGAAAACAAGCTTAACAAAGCTTACAAACATCAAAATACTTCTCCAACCCGTCTGGCCAGCGTGGAGAGTGTAGGCCAAATCCTCTGACAGCTCTGGCTTAATATAGCTTTGGTAGTACAGAGAAAGTCGTGCTCCTGCAGTGGAGACAAAAAACCAGATGATGACATCGAGTACCATCGATAGATAATTGATAGTAGAAAGCGAGCAACGTTTCTATCGTTACGAGTTACGACACGTGATTTGACAAGTCACATGTTACATTTCTCTTTATCGGTATTTCGAAGTGCGTGGGCGAATCAAGAACCGTTTACAGCACATCGATTCGGCCCACGGGAATCCGACAAACTACGGTAATTTCCACAACTGCTCAATTAATTTCGATCTTAATTTGCGTCTTGTTTAATTGTTGTTTACTTATTTCTTATGATTCCGTATAAATGATATAGAAGTCGCTTGTTGTAATTTATATTAAATTGTTGTTTACTGAGAGATGTTCGCTGTTGCGATATTTGTTTTCGGGTAATTAGAAGTCAAGGTACCTACTGATATGCGTAAATAAGTATGAAAACAATATTTTAAATATTATGAGAATAACAAATAAAATCTACGTCTTTCTCGTCTTGACAGAAGAGATTAATTAGTTTTAGTAAGTACACTTAACATTAATTTAAGTACTCAAATTTCATTGATCTGCCCAATGTTTCATTCGTAAACTCACACACATATGTACATATCTACATAAAGTTCAAGTTCATGTTTGTATGTATGAGATTTTCCTTATTCCAACATTTTTTTAAAATTCCACAACGAATTTGTTTGTATTGTTAGAATCTATGATATACACCCTAATGAATGAGGGAAGAAAGCGGGAGGCTACCAAACAATCTTATATCTACTTTATGATGGCTAATTTCGCAAAAAACTAATTTAATTTTGCCTTCCAATTTATTAGAAATAGATATGATATTCGCCCATTTGAAACATCTGAACTGACGAGTCGTTTGATTCCACTCGCTTATACCTTAACCTTACTGAAACCAAGCGTGATAGCTTGGAATGAACAATTTTACTGTCTCTCGTATTTGCGCAGTATTTTCCACCATTTATCTCATTTCAGTTGGCTTGTCGCAGTCAAGTCTTGTTAGGCAAGGTTTATTCAAGAGACCCTTGTAAAACAAGTCGATTGTTTGAGGGTGGAAAACTGATTGGGGGTGTTTTGTGTACCCTGCGTGCCAGGCAATCTCTGAGACCTTACGCCCGATAGAGGCAAACTATTGTTTTATCGTCTACAAGTGGGTATCATTTGTTCTATGACAACTTTATGGGTAAATATATTTGCAAACAAGTTTATATAAGATAATTTGAAACTTAGAATGACTGGTAGGCCAAAATAATGAATATTAACGTCACTTGAATGGAGTAGACTAACTTTTTGATACCCCTAACTATTTTTCATTTTTTGAATATTGATCTGCTAGGTAATTTAAGTTACTTAATTAATAAAAAGGCTCAAAGAATTTTTTAAAACAATGGTTAATTATAAAAGTTCTGAATATTTAAACTGTTTTAATTATATGTTATAGTTACTTAATTAAGAAGAATCCCTCAAGCAAGAGGCATTCACTTCGCTACGATCAATTAGCAAATTTTAATGAATAATTTCAATTACTGGTACTTGATAATTGTTTTAATTCTGAAGTACTTTCTTATAAATGTCACTTACCAATAAATATTCTTTTCAGCTGGTGAATGGCAGAGCGCGACCATATGGCTGGTGGTGGTGGGGTGCGCAGGCCTGGTGTTGGTGATGATCGCGGCGTTCGCGTGCTGGCTGACGCGCCGCAGGAATTCGCTCGCGCACAAGCTTGGTGAGTTTGCTCACTATCACTGATGATGATGACTATATGGATCGTGATGATCGTGGCGTTCGCCTGCTGGCTGACGCGCCGCAGGAACTCGCTTGCTCACAAGTTCGGTGAGTTTGCTCACTCTCACTGATGATGATTACTGATGACGATTTGGCTGGTGATGAGCCCGCCGTTCGCCTGCTGGCTGACTTGCCGCAGGAACTCGCTCGCGCACAAGCTCGGTGAGTTTGCTAACTATCACTGATGATGATGACTGATGACGATATGGCTGGTGATGATCGCGGCGTTCGCCTGCTGGCTGACGCGCCGCAGGAACTCGCTCGCGCACAAGTTCGGTGCGTTGCCTCACTATCACTGATGACTTGGATGAGTGACCGCAAGTGGCATAAAAATATTTGGAGCTCCTCCGTGCTTCGGAAGGCACGTTAAGGCTGTCCTCGTTGATGGCAAAGGTTAACCTAAGTCAGATGCCTTTTCAAGTATCATTTTGAGCACCAATATAAATTTAGGTGTAATTTTGAACACCAATTTAGCAGCGTATTAGCGTTGTTATCGTTATATGATATATTGTTATTACTAGACCTGAACTACATCTAGGTCAGCAACCCCATCTAATTCGAGTTTCCGATTGCTCCCTAACATGTGTTGCGAGCTAATAATTATTACCGCAGCATCTACGAGTAACTACGATGTGATGATGTATCGGCCCACGCGTTCTATCGGTGACAATGATTTATGATGCCATTCGCGATATTAGGCAATATTGGATTATTATATCTCAGAGGCACCTTGAGTAAGTATTTACGTTATGTTACGATGGTTTGAGTACAATCATTCTGTGCAAAACTAAATCGAGACATGTTGGAATATGTTCTTCTTAATTTCACTGAGTATATTAACGAGTTTACTCTGAAAATTAAAGGACTTCCTTTCATTTCGAAAGTATCAAACAAAACCATATTTTAAGAATATTGAGTGATTAAGAAATTGAATATTATAGTATGAAAAAATATTTACAGCAGCTATCACAAATAATCTAAAGAAGCTTTACTAGAGACAGATATCACAATGTACTTGTATATTAAGTTTTTTACATTCAGAAGTTAAATTAATGATCTTTGTGAGAAATAATGACCACAATGTTAAAGGTCAATGTCATCTCTTAGAAATAATGGCAGGTACCCGTGGTACGACAGGGTAGTCGTAATACTTTTCTTAATATTTTGATATAAGATAAATATCGTCTGTTAAGATCAAATTTGGATTAAGCCACGTGGCCCTAAGCACTCAAAGCTCTGCTACGTGCTCTGTCTGTCTGTTATAGAGCTACTTTATTTTAAAGTATTGTTTATTGTAATAAAAATCACATACAAATGTATGTGATTTTTATTTTTATTATCATCTGCATGCTAGTCGGTAAAATATTTAAGTTATTGATTCTTAAGGGTTAGTCAGGCACTGGTTGAAATTTATCACTCGAATTCATATTGGACAATTTTGTACAGGAGGCAAGCGCGGTCCAGACAAGGCTTTGGTCTTCCAACCTCCTCGCCGCGCCACTGCCGTGCGCTCCCCGGGCTCCGCTACGCACTACCTCCGCAAGTCTCCATCGCCGACCGCGCCCGCTCCACCCACAGCCACTTCACCCCCGCAGCCGCAGCCGCCACCACAGAACCCGGTAAGCGAAATATTGGGACTAAGGTATCTAAAAAATATGTGCTGACATCCTCTGCTCTTCTTTCCTTGCTATTCATTACTTCCTTCGTGTGTGGCGAGAAAAAAAAACAAAAGATTCGTGTTGTACTCTCCAATCATGGTCATTTATTTGGCACTATTAGAAACTTGATCAGGGCAAAGCTAGGTGACATGCACATAAGTATGCATTTTTACGTAAAAAGCTGATTTTTTTTAGCATTCACCAAGGCAAACGTTATATTTCAGGAGTTATGTAATTGAAATGCGAGCAGCAAGCTATCAGGATCTCCGTCATAGTGTAGTTGTATCCCGTTTATTACATTTGTTTATTTTTATAGGTATTTTTAAGCAATCAAAATGCTCTCTGATGTACTCATAATAGTATAGAATTTTTTTACACCAAACGTTTTGAACACTTTACAATATTCATGTTCGCAGATTATTATGTGCTAAGAACTATGCAAAACAATAACAAAATAATAGGGTTTTTTATCGCGTTTGTTACATTATTTATACACCTAACGTTTCAATAGAAAGGATGGTTGGCAGTTACCACCAGCTTGGGATCCAGTCATCAATTTCATTAAATCTCAAGCTATGCAGAAGACTGCAAGACCTTCAGATACCGTGAGCCAAAACTACGTACATCCGGAACGTTATCAATAAATATTTTAGGCGGTAGATTTTACAGTTCTTATAAAATACTAGACAAACTTCAACATAGTCTACCTGCGAACACTGTAAAGTGTTCGAAACGTTAGGTGTATAAATAATGTAATAAACACGATAAAACCCGTATTTAATTAATTTTATTTAAATGTGTAACAATCGCGAAAACATTATGATTACATTATGATGACAAATATTGTCAACTTAATCTACTCGCGTACATGATACTGTAAAGTATCCAAAAAGTCAGGTGTAAAAATTTAAATCAAACGTATATATAACAATAGCGAAAACATTTGAAAGCACCATTTTCGTTGTACGGCCCCGAGCGAGCCGACCCCCCTCAGCAAGGTGCTTAATAGGTACATTATATTGAAGGTATAAAGGTTTTAGTGGTTGTAGGTAACAGGGTAATTGCGCAAATATTGAACACCAATCTCGTTGTAGGGCTCCGGGCACAACAGCCCCCACTCGCCGACGGCCCCGAGCGAGCCGACGCCCCTCAGCAAGGAGCTGGCCGACGCTAGCGCCACCGAGAAGACCAAGCCGGTGGAGCCCGAGAACAACGACGGCAAGCTGGGCGACCTGCACTTCAAGCTCAGGTATTTATAACCTTTTTCCTTTTCCCTAATTTATAATCTTTGCCCCGAGCGATCCGACGCCCCTTAGTAAGAAGCTGGCCGACGCTAGCGCCACCAAGAATTCCAAGCCGGCGGAGCCCGAGAACAACGACGGCAAGCTGGGCGACCTGCACTTCAAGCTCAGGTATTTATAACCTTTTTCCTTTTCCCTAATTTATAATCTTTGCCCCGAGCGATCCGACGCCCCTTAGTAAGAAGCTGGCCGACGCTAGCGCCACCAAGAATTCCAAGCCGGCGGAGCCCGAGAACAACGACGGCAAGCTGGGCGACCTGCACTTCAAGCTCCGGTATTTATAATCTTTCTTTTCCCTAATTTATAATCTTTGCCCCGAGCGAGCCGACGCCGCTCAGCAAGGAGCTGGCCGACGCCAGCGCCACCAACAATGGCAAGCTTCAAACTCAGGTATTTATAAACTTAAGTACACATGATATTACGTACCTAAAAGATAACTGGTAGCTTTTCCAAACCAATTATTACGAGGAAAATAAGGTATTATCAGATACCTATTAAAATTTCCCTTGTCATAGGCCGGTTTACTTGGTCACAATAATAATATTTAAAATTAGTTCGTCAGTTAGATAATAAAAAAAATTGGACACGTATTTTTGCTTTTATCAATTAAATGATAAAGATAATTGAAATTGTTAATATTTTGATGTTAATTATAGTATTATAATAAAACAGACGACCGGCGACCTACGTGTACGTAGCCGCGCTCCTACAATGCATCATAGTTAATTAGTGGGAGCTTGTAATTTCAAAGTTTGCAAATAGTGACGGCACATGGAATTTTAACAGGCTATATCTTTACATTGACAAAGGAAAAATACCTGTCAAACATTTTTTTACTATCATCTAACTGTGACCAAATATTTTTTAGCAAACTACTTAGCTTATTGTATCTGATAATCATTATCTTGCAAGTAATGTAGCGAGGAGATGGTATGTGATTCTGAAAAAAATATAAATCATAAGAAGATAGCATCGAACAAAAGAAGCGATGAATATCCCCGGCATGGCAGCCAATATTAGATTTTAATTAATTCATGGCGTATCGACGTCTTGTGCCGCCGGATACGAGCTCGCGGTCATAAATAGAAGAGCGGTTTCTATATGAAAACATTATAAGATTTTATTTATTTGGATAGATTTTAATTATTATGGGATAGGTATATATAGCTCGCAACTGGGACTGACTGGGTTTTGAACACTTGAAACTAAATTAAGTTTCATTAATTCCGTATTACTTTTTAAAATTAATTGACTTAAAAGTTTAAAAAAATCTTAGCAATACCATACCAAAGAATCGATTTTGATCAAATTTAGCGAAGATCGGTCTCGATCGAATTACCTTTCAATCATAAAAATCGGTTAGGAAGCCCACCCAGACAGATATGTCCAATTAAAAACATTCCTTTTTGCGTCGGGGGTTAACTTCATAAGTTTTGAGCTTGAAAACTAGCGTGCTTCACTTTCTCAACGATCTCTTCAAACTTTTATAGAAAATTAACCAAATTGTCGAGTAGTTTTACATTGTAATTTTAAGACTCGAGCTAGATTATTATAAAGATAACATACTTGCAATGTTAATTCAAGGATCCTGAAGGACACTTCGTATTTTTTGCTTTCGGGTCCATTTACAATTAAATATTACAAAATTAAAAAATAAAGATTGCTTTAGTGATTTCAATTTGCGAAACCGAGACTTAATTTCTCCAGTCGGCGCCGGCATAGGCATTATGACCACTTGAGGCTTAGATAGGCCTACTAGGACTAGGCGGTAATGAGTAGTTTCCGTTATTTACCAAATGAAAAATAATGAAAAGTAATACCAAAAATACTAGGTATAAGTATTTTACTTCCGAGTAACTTATTATTAGATTTTTCAATTTGATCTTATTTAGGAGTGAAAGAATAAAATTACGGATGGCGCTAGTTTTGCTGCAGCGGCAAGTGTCACGCATTTTTTACGAAATGAAACAAATGATCACTGAACTGAACGCAATGGAATAACGATGCACCTGAATCAGAATAGTACTAAGTATGAATTATCTGCCGTGTAGTTCCTGGCAGAGTAGAATAGGACCACTCCAACTCTTCCCGTGGATGTCGTAGAAGGTGATTTAGGAAACATCAGCTAAACATCAAAGATACCTCTCCAACCCGTCGTCTAGCCAGCCTGGATAGTGAACGCCAAATGCTCTGACTGCTCTGGCTAATCTAAAGCTCTGGTAGTACAGAGAGGGTCGTGCTCCTGCAGTGGAGACTAATAAAGATCTGATGATAATGTTGATAAGTTATTTCTCGCTTCTCGGTGCTTCAGACTTCTTGTGAGCTATTGGTTAGTTATGAGAAAGTAAGTTAAGACGTTTTGTTTGACCTCAGTGTTGGATGCTAAAACACAATCATAGGCTACAGGGTTACCAATAAATATTTTAATTTATGACATTTATGACGCATCTACCAGCTAACGTGGGACGTAATAAATTACTCATTAGACCAACTAATCCCACCTAAAGCGTCATAAGCCAATTGTTTGAGGATTAACGAGATCACCTGAGGATGGCACCCTAAGGGCCTAAAGGTTATATAGAACTAGATTACGTAACACGGCCTAAATGTGACGCAGGCCGTCTGGAGATGTTAGCCCTTGATATTCTCCTTGAAACCTACCCTATCCTTGAAATTTTTTGTAGCTTATTTATTCAATAAATAAATCAAAAAGCGATAGGCAGGTAGGTACCTGCCTATCTTACTGTTTTTACTGAGTCAAGTTTATTACAAGTACTTACTAGACTGTATTTCATTATTCCTTTCGACTCTCACATCGTCGTCTTATTTTAAAAGTACGTATTATGGTATTTGTTTTCAATTGAGTTCAAAAGGTGCATCAGGTAACATACACCTACGTGTATGTTACCTGATGCACCTTTTGAATTTAAAATCTTTATTGGTATTGGTAGGTTAAAATCTTTATTGGTAACCCTGTAGCCTATGATTGTGTTTTAGCATCCAACGCTGGGGTCAAACAAAACGTAGGTCTATTCTATAATACGTTGTTCAACTCAGATACTTTTTATTTTCTAGGAAAGGAAGGCTTTTAATATGAAACTGTTTCGAGCTGAGTCAATTTCTTAGAAAAAAAATATCAATCCAAGCAAACCCTTTATAAATGAATCATCATGAGTGATACGTTGATGGATTAGTCACCTACAGAAATGCAACCGTGAAAAGGTTACCTACGTGTAAATTCCCTTGAAATAATCAATAGCCATTTATTTTACAACACGGAAGGCTGGCAGCATTTCGTATTGACGTCACCTTGTTACCAAGTTGAAGAGACTTCAGGCCAACCATCAACGCCAATCCTGATTCTATGTGTAGAACTGAACCCATTTTGTTCCACCGATAGAAAATCAATAAGGTCGATAGCACAGCGGAACAACGCATCTTCAATGCTAATGAATGTTTACAATATTCTGGGGTAAAAAATGACAAAAACCACTATCAGTTTTGTACTCCGAAAATAACACCTCATATTAAACTTAATTGCTATCTAGCTTATAAGGCTACTTACTAGCTATAGGTAATAGATGGTTGATTATTTTGTAAGATTTAACGGTAATCTGTTTCATGGGCCCTTGTATACAATTAAATAAAAATTACACATTGAGTCTAAAATTATCGCTAGATTGAGACCTATACATAGATATATCTATCAGATGCTTTTGTTAGAAGCTTTTAAAATAATAAAATAGGCAATATCATACAAAAAGAAGATACTTGAACAGAAACAAATATTTTTTTACCCAAATTGCAATACATTTGATTTGCTATATTATTTGGTTGCTCAACAAAGATAGTGAATGTATATTCACTATCTTTACTTAGTATTATATGTAGAGTGAATTGTGTGTATGTTAGTTTAGCGCGTACAATGCTCGTCGCCTGAAATTGACGTCGTGTCAGCGGAAAACCCTGAAAATCAATACAGGCTTTTGTGTCTCAGGCCACCATTACTTCGCCGGCACTCGCAACGCAATATAGCATTGTTTTGGAATAATTGACAGCTTGTATACGCGGTGTATTATGAATATGACATGAATTTGAATTCTCATCGTACTTTGGACGTTAATTTATTCATTTCTTACTATTACGATAAAATTTAATTCGAAGCTAGCTTTTTTAACTTTTTAATAATTTAGTTTTTAATCTTTGGCATTGTAAGTGCCTCGTGCTCCTTTTTAAACCAATGGCAGACCACATAACAGACAGTTGCTTGAATGATGTCATATATTGCTTAGGTATTCGTAGCATATAAAATTATGTCTGCTATAGGTACCTTACGGTGACGGCCTCCGTTGCGCAGTGGTTACCACGTCTGCCTGCGACATAAGCGGTCCCGGGTTTGATCGCCGGTCAGGTCATGATGGGAAACGATTTCTTTCAGAGTAGCCTGGGTTTTGCATGTGTATCTAACGAGTATCTATCACAAAATATTATATTATTTAGTTAGTATCCTACGATATAAATTCGCAACTTACCATGGAGCTAGCTCAATTTGTGTGATTTGTCCCTACATATTTATATATACTGGTTTGTGCAAATTCATATAAAATTTAAGCAAAGGACAGGTTCAATACCCGCCCTTACTGAAACACTTAACTTTTTATGTTTTTCGGTCAGCCCGTGGGCGTAGGACGTCTTAATGTTACCTCTCAGACGTTGCTGTAGGCAGCTGTCGTCTTGGCCACGTCTCGGGACGACCTTTATGACCTCTATCATAACACCCTGTCCAAACATTACTTATGTATAGGTACTTAAAGGGTAACTACATTTTGTAATACTAGGTCAGATTTATTACAGTAATATTATTAGGTCAGAGTAAAAGTTGTTATCTTACCTAGAGTCTTGTATTTCGATTCTTTACAAGGCCTATGTCCAGCTGTGGACTTTTTGTGGCTCAAATGCTGATGATGATGACAGTAGTCTTGTTATTCGGGTTAAGAAAGTTATAATGAGGAATGCCGTGTGGTACCCAGCAGAGTAGAATATAACCACTCCAAGTCTTCCTGTGGATGTCATAGAAAGTCACTTAGGAAACACAAGCTAAACAAAGCTTATAAATATTAAAGTATCCTGTTCAAGCCGTTTGGCCAGCATGGAAAGTGAAGGCTAATATAAGGCTCTGGTTGTAAAGAGAGAGTCATGCTCCTGCAGTGGAGAGTAAAAAATACCTGATGATAAGGAGGAGTAAGGAAAAGCACACACAAAATGGTTACCCAATAAAGTTCGAAGCGTGTAAACCCACCCATGCACCTCGTAGATGTGCTACGCAGGTACGGAGGAGAGTCGCTACGACTATGAATGAAAATATAAACTTTTACTTCCGTCGCAATAATATTAAAGAATATTAGCAATAATCCGTAGAATTTTAAACTCTTAAGAAACTGTGCGAACATAACTAAAAAAGTAAAAGGCTAAACATAATGAATTAAATAATAACCAACAGGTCACATTGTAACTTGTAACTAGTTGGAAAAACTTTTGAACAAAATAAAACAAGTACCTAATTAACTAAGGTACTCTGAAGGAATGGCTTAATTCGGCCGAATGTACTACTATCTGAAACAAGTTGAAACAACGGTATTACATTGTAACGAGGAACATTCTGGCGAATCGATTTCGGCCATTGATGACCGACCGCCCGATAGGTCAGTGCGGTCGATCGGGGGAACCCAAACAAATAGCCCCAAATAGGGACGCGTAAACAGAATTACGCTGGGCTAATTAAGTCACAGGTTTCGTGCAAGATGCGCAATTCAAAGCGATATTGCTTAAAATGGTATTAACTGATAAAATGTTATAAAAAGGCACGCATATATAGAATTACGCTGGACTAATTAAATTAATTTAAGTGGCTTGTTGATAAAATGCCCAAAATAGTGACGCGAAAACAGTATCTCGCTAGGCTAATTAAGTCGCAGGATTCGTTGAAAATGCGCAATTTGAGGCACCACTATTCAAATTGATAATCATCACTAAAATTGCTCGAATAGGTCAGGGTACGGGTTAATCGGTGGAACCTAAACAAATAGCCCCAAATAGAGACGTCAAAACAGAATCACACTATGCAATTGAGGAGCCCGATGGTCCAGTGGGTGTGAGCTCTATGAGCGCTTACGTATGTTAAGCAACCCCTGGTGCAGTCCCTACTTGGATGGGTGACCGCAAAGTGGCATAAAAATATCTTGAGCTCCTCCGTGCTTCGGAAGGCACGTGAAGCCGTTGGTCCCGGCTGTCATCGTTGATGGCAGTCGTTAAGCTATGTCAGATGCCTTAAGGCAGCTTGAAAAATCTGACACCAGTGTTGGCCACTTACACATACGAAAAACAAACAAACTATGCTAATTAAGTCGCAGGTTTCGTAGAAGATGGGTATTTGAGGCAAGATTTTTTAAATTGGTACTCAACAGTAAACTGCTCGAATAAGTCATTATATGGGTTCATCGGGTGAACCTAAATTAATGGCCCTAAATAGAGACGTGAAAACAGAATCACCCGGTTTCGTAAAAGATGCGCAATTCAAAGTGATGTTGTTTAAAGTGTACTAATGTACTCATCAGTATAATTTCTCGAATAGGTCAATATGAGTTTATCAGGCGAACTCAAACAAATCGCTTTAAAAAGAATTTCACTGGGCTAATTAAGCCGTAGGTTTCGTGGAAGATGCGCAATTTCAAGCCCTATTATGTTAAGGTGTTCTTTCGATAAAATAGATAGGTCAGTGCTCGGGTCGATCGGGTGAACTTAAAGAAATAGCCCTAAATAGGGACGCTTAAATAGAATCACGCTGAGCTAAGTAAGTCGTAGATTTCGTGGAAGATAAGCAATTTGAAACCATATTATTAAAAGTGGTACTTATTGATAAGAGAGCTCAAATTGCTCAGTGCACGGCTCATTTGGGTGAACATCAAGAAATATGAACGCATAAAAAAATCAAGTAAGCTAATCAATCGCAGGTTTCGTGAAAGATTCCCATAGAGATTATTTAAAGTGGTACATACTTATCAGTTACTTTAGTGTTTTAATTGATTATTGTGGGTCATCCAAGTGAATCCAAACCAATATTGGTGGTACAAATACAAATCTCTTTATTGTAGAACACAGGCTATGTGAGATGTTACAATATAAATACAGGCCACCATGTAAAATGATAAATTTGATGTACAAAATTAATCCGAGTAAAGCAAGTGCGGAACTTGGATGGTTATTGACTGCTTCAGAAGAATTGTCATCATAATCATCATCGTCTCAGCCACAAAAAGTCCACTGCTGGACATGCCATGGCCTCTCCCAAGGATTTCCAAAACAACGGGTTGGAAGCAGCCTGCATCCAGTGCCTTCCTGCGACCTTTATCAGGTCGTTCGACCACCTGGTCGGTTGGTGTCCAACGCTGTGCTTGCCGGTACGTGGTCGCCATTCGAGAACATTTCTGCCCCATCGGCCATCGGTTCATCGCGCTACGTGCCCCGCCCACTGCCACTTCAAAGAGCTAATCCCCTGGGCTATGTCGGTGACCTCAGTTCTTCTATGGATCTCCTCGTTTCTGATTCGATCTCTTAGAGAAACACCGAGCATAGCCCTCTCCCTCCATAGCTCTCTGAGCGACTTCGAGCATTCTTATGAAGCCCATAGTAAGGGACCACGTTTCGGACCCGTAAGTCATCACTAGTAACACACATTGATTGAATGACAATAATTTATTATTATAAATCAAAAAGAACCTTACACTCGGTTCAATTATCACGGTTTGGATTAAAAGGAACACCTTTAAAACTTCACTTTTTAGAAGGCATTCGTGAAGAATGTCTTCTAAAAAAGAAATTATTAAGGGCTTTCAAAATAATTTATTAATATTTTATGAGACCATAATTAACAATTCTACTTAATTCTTAAGTAATTATGTTCGAAGGAATTTTGTTGACCTCGTCTACAAATGTTATCGGACTAACAAACTGTTGCTTTGCTTTTAAAATTATAGTGGTTTACAAGGAAGGTTAATTGCTTATACGCCCAATCTAAAACTTTTAACGGCTACGAATGGTATTGAACAATGGAATTTTATATGACATAAATGTTTGATCGACTAAACACGCTTTTCACCTTAAAGCGAAAACGACAGAGTATGTTAAAATTTTGATTTTAAAGTCATGTCGACATTGGCAACAACTTTTTAGGGGATATTTTTTATAACATTTAAAGACATGCCTCTGAACTTTCAACCTTTTAACTAACAAACAACACATTAATCTCTTTTAAGTCCCCATAAGCGAGGCTTAGACTCAGTCTCATACGTTTTTAATAAGCCCCCGTCTCGCGGCCATAAAGCGAGCACCCCTTTTACGGCGGCGGGCGGCCGTAAAACCGTTATCAGACGGCTCTCCGTTATCAATAAAACGGTAATGCCGGCGTAAATAGTGAACAAATTGCCTCCACTCGTCGTAAGGACGCGACACAGGTAGGCTCCGTGAAATATTTTCGCATGCGTGACTTTTTATTTACGCAACAATATTTATAGTCATTTTCTGTGCCTACAGAATTTTATTGATGAATCCTTTATTAGAAAATAACGTTGTTTCCATGGCTTTCTTTTAATTAAAAATGTAAATCAACCAATATAGGCATGGTTGATTTAGAAGCCCCTAACCAAATTAAATACTAGCGATCAAGATCGCTAATAGAGGACAAAGCATTGGCCTTGCTTCATATATAAATTCACTCGTCAGCTTGTAGAGTTTCTAAAGGATGATCGACTTTACCTTCTTTCTTAATATTTTGTATTCTTTTAGTAAGTTTCATAGCAAGATTTAAATATTGTTTTCGATATTAAAATAGATGCTTATCATAAATCATATTTATTTGCATAAAAAGGTATATAAAATATACAAAAGTGTATAAAGTAAACGTTGGTAAGTACAAAATATATACCTATATATACGGACATTCGGAAATCTTACGGTCTCCTCTTCCTCTATAACATCATTCTTCACAGTTTAAAAAGCATCCGGGAACACGCTCAGATGGGAAGTGAAAATGGAGGAATTTCTTAAAATATAAAAAGCTTTCTAAGCCCAAATTCTGATTACATGTTATTTTATATGCAATGCAAATGTAAGCAGTTTTCTAAAATATACACATGAACATTTTAAAATACTGCTTATTAAATTGTCTTCGTGTTTCGTGAATATTCATGAAGAGGTACTGAAGACGCTATAGTCTTGTTATCATTGATATGTCAACCTCGTCTACCTATCTGGGTTTGAAACGTTAGTTGCAAAAAAAAAGTGTAATACACACGATAAAACCGTATTAAAAGAAATTTTATTTAAAGTCTTGTTTACTTTAGCGTACCTACCGACGAAGATTTTTAAAAAAAGCTGCTATTGTCGCGGCGAACTGACAGGACAGCGTATTATTTTTACTTAAATAAGTCCATTCTCGTGGATTGTCAGGGGAAATACAATATCTCAGCAAACGAACCACCTTTATTTGCCCAGACGATACTTAGTCGACGGCTTCTACAGTTACGTGGGGCGGCAAATTGCGAAGTTTTGTAATAATAGCCAGTCTATTTGTTTACTTTTCTACTCGTTTCAACAATTAATTACAATCGCCGATTGTGAAACGGTACTTGAATAAAATATTGTGTTTCTAAAATAATGTTTGGAATTCAATCATCAACTCGACTTGTAAATCTGATACTCGTAGTAGTCACTTTACATTCAAGAAAAATAAACAGCTGATCTTTAAAACTCATTTTTGTTATTTTATAAAACTTATAAAATAAGCTTTGGTAATCGTAATCAACCCATTGATTTCTCAGGACTTGGTGAGTAATTTTAGAATACTATGTTTTCTAGAATCCGTTCAATTACTTTCGTGTTTCCGGTTGTCCATTTATGCGGTTATGTTTTGGCGAAAGTTTTTAGGGCCGGACGCCAACCCTCATTTGAGTAGCTTTAAACCCGTATGATAAATATAGTACCAGTATTCGCATTAAGTGTAATCTTTAAGTCGTCTATGTACCTCTAATATACCTATAACATATGTATTTGATTCTTAATAAAAATAGTCATAACTATTGCAATATGAATAACGTTTATATGAATCAAATAAATATGAAGTCGTTACCCTTTTAATTAGTAGCAAGTAGAATCACGCACATATTACCATATAATATTAGAGCATCTTTGTTGAAATAAATAAAACATTTAAGTTTTTGCTAGATGTTCCAGTGGTAATTGTTTTGAACAAAACGATAGAGACTTTTGCTCAGCAATTGGCAAATGTATCATAATAATAATTTAAAGTAATGATTGTAAGTTGAAAAAAAAGGTTATTGTATCCTTGTTGCAGTTAAAAGAAATCAGGCTAGAACTAACCGCAGACCGTCTTGCTTTATTTTTCTTACGATCTGTATTAGAGGAATAAGTACGATTTAAGTAGTTACTTTCATAGGTAATAGTGTAAATTACTTAGTTAATGGCAAATACGCCTAGCAGCACGGATCTAGCTCATTTCACCTCGGGGGTCGTCGCTACAGATGGCAATCACGGCTCACGGCAATAGGCAGACAGACTTGCGGCCCTCAGTTTACGTAGGTAATAACTTTCATACGGTGATGGTGAAAAGGAGTTAACTAATAGCAAATTCGCATTTTAGCAGTGATCTAGCTCATTTTGCGGCGGGAGTCTATAGCACCAGATGACAATCACATCACAACTAACGGCAATAGGCAGACAGACTTGCAGCCCTCAATTTACGTATACATATGGCAATAGTGAAAAGTACCTAGTTATAGCAAATACGCATAGCAGCTTAGATCTAGCTCATTTCGCGGCGGAAGGCCGTCGTTCCAAATGCAAATCACGACTCACGGCAATAGGTAGACAGACTTGTGGCCCTCAATTTACGTAATTACTTTCATATGGTAATAGCGAAAAGTACCTAGTTAAAGCAAATACGCGTAGCAGATCAGATCTAGCTTATTTTGCGGCGGAAGACCATGGCTCCAGATGACAATCATGGCTCACGGCTCACGGCAATAGGCAGACAGACTTGCGGCCCTCAATTTACGTAATTAGTTAATTACTTTCATATGGTAATAGTGAAAAGTAGTTAATAGCAAATAGCGTTATAGCAGTGATCTAGCTCATTTCGCAGCGGGTGTCCAGCGCTCCAGCAACAGGCAGACAGACTTTCGGTCCTTAATTTACGTAATTACTTTTATATGGTAATAATAGTGAAAAGTAGTTAATGGCAAATACGCGTTATAGCAGTGATCTAGCTCATTTCTTGGCGGGGTTCCGTCGCTGTAGGTGGCAATCACAACTTACGGCAATAGGCAGACAGACTCAAAGCCCTCAATTTACGGAACTACTTTCATATGGTAATAGTAAAAAGTATTTAATAGCAAATACGCGTAGCAGCATTACTAGATCTAGCTCATATCGCGGCGGGAGACCGTCGCTTCGCTCCAGATGCCAATCACGACTCACGGCAATAGGCAGACAGACTTACGGCCCTCGCTGCTCGCAGACACGCCGCGGGGCATCGTAATCGTCTTTAGCATGATAGCATTATACAATGGATAATCAATAGCTTTTGTATTCTACGAAATGATAATTTATACGTATATATACAATTTGATTGTATTGTGATATCGATAATTTAAATTCACGTTCTGAACATGAAAACGAACAACTTATGTTCTGTGACCGAGTCTGAACGTTTCATCGTCCTGTAGAAACTGCAAAATAGATTTACCGTTAATTTATATCCGAGCTTCTAAGGTATGGCATACCATACCTTAGAAGCTCGGATCGGAAAAAACCTGAACATATACCATAGTATATGTTCAGGTTTTTTCTAAGGTATGATGCGTTGGAACCCGGGGCCCGCTATATTGACAGCACTCATGCTGTAATATGATTTGGTAAAAGGTTTCTACAGTAATTATTGACGCAAATACCTACCAGATATCAAGTCACGTTTACGCTAATATCTGCCAGATTACTTTTACCATAGGAAAACAAAAGCTTCTGACGACTAGCATTTTTATGTATATTTATATAAATCATTTATAAATTGTCTACTCATTACAATATACATACTATTTAATCACTAGAACAAAAATCACATTTCAATCAAAAATGCTATCCCGAACTGTACCTGGCTCAAAAGTACCTTTTATGCTTACTGCATTTCATCTTTGGATTGCAATGGATAATCTTTGTACCACCCGAAGCGGTAGTTTTAACCTCTATTCTATGATTCCTACTTGATCAAGTACATCTTTAAAAGAAGTGGCCTTAACAAACTATCTTCGGATTTGTCCCCAGATACGAGAACGAGAAGAATGCTCTGGTGGTGTCGGTGGTGTCGTGCCAGGGCCTGCCGGGCCGCGAGCCGGCTGGCCCCGACCCCTACGTCAAGCTGCAGCTGCTGCCGGACAAACAGCATAAAGTCAAGACTAGGTGAGTAACCCTGTCTGGTGGTGTCGGTGATGTCGTGCCAGGGCTGCCGGGCAGTGAGCCGGCCAGCACCGACCCTCACGTCAAGATGCAGCTACTGCCGGACAAACAGCATAAGGTCAAGACTACGTGAGTCACCCTCTCTGAGGTGGTGTCGGTGATGTCGTGGCAGGGCTGCTGGGCCGCGAGCTGGCCGGCTCCAACCCCTACGTCAAGCTGCAGCTGCTGCCGGACAAACAGCATAAGGTCAAGACAAGGTGAGTCATCACCCTCTCTCTCTGGTGGTGTCGGTGGTGTCGTGCCGTGCCAGGGCTGCCGGACCGCGAGCCGGCTGGCCCTGTCCCCTACGTCAAGCTGCAGCTGCTGCCGGACAAACAGCATAAAGTCAAGACTAGGTGAGTCGCCCTTTCTAAAGCATCTTGTCGTAGTATGTTTTATAATTTCTCAGAAAAACGACAAGCAATAAATAAATATAATCATACAAAGCCCTTCAGACAAAGAATATTTACAAACTTACAGTAAACAGTATGGGTTACCTACTTCAGGCGAGTAGGCGACCAATATTGTAACACTTATTAATTATGAACTGAAGCAATTTTTCTGTAATGTCATATTCTTCAAATGATCGCTAAGATGTTTTTGCACATCCCATTTTATTTCATTAGTAATTTGTGTGTGTCTTCACGCTATAAATTAATGAAGTTTTATTTATTTTATATTGACTTGCAAAAACTCATTTTCACTGTAATAAACTTTGTGTCCCTGTTTTCAGAGTGGTCCGCAAGACCCGCTGCCCCGTCTACGATGAGGATTTCACGTTCTACGGCCTGGCTCCCCATCAACTTACCGGCATCACTCTGCACTTCGTTGTTCTCAGCTTCGACAGGTAATCCTACCTTCTAATTTTTTAGTTTATTATATAGAAAAGGGAAGACAAAGGGAAGAATTTGGTGTGTTTACTCGCCTTTAGGATACTCGTATTGTTTTTTTTTTTTTAATGCTATAAATGTTCGATTATGACTCTTCAGTGAGGATTCGTGGTCAGGCTAACAAATGGGGTTTGTTACGTTATTAATTTCGCTTTCAAACACTTAAGTACCAGGTTATTTTACACACAGAACACATAAAGATTTTACATATAAAATCTTGGTAAAAACAGTCTGACTTTTTAAAAACATTTTACCTTTACCTTCCTTTTTTGTACGATGAGAAAATGTTAGGGTGAAAACCATTACGATTCACTGTTTTCAACTGGAGTTTGTTATTATTCCGCAGAAATCATAACTGCTGCGGAATCATAAATAATAATACCTTACAATATCTATATAAGTATCTATTATAAATCCCATTACACAAGTCTCGAACTTACTTTGGGGCTAGCTCAATCTGTGTGATTTGTCCGAACACGATCTTTTGGGAACGGCTGTAGTTTAAATATCTTTACATAATTTATATTTGGTTGTATTTTTTTAAGATACTCCCGTGACGAGATAATTGGCGAGGTGGTAGCTCCGCTGTCGAGCCTTCAGCTGCAGAGTGGGGAGGCCATGGCTCTCTGTCGCGAGATCCAACCCCGCAGCCTGAAGGTACGCTCACCTAACAACTTCGACACTCCTCAAAACCAGTTGAAGTTATGAAATGGCACAGTACTAACGACTCTTCTTAGGCGCGATACAGACGACGGACAGTGCCGGACAAAAAGTCCATGACACGCTCTGATTACTAATGCAATAAGGTTGCACTTTGTCCGCGTAATACCTCAAGCCGCCTGGTGAACATACGCAGATTAAAAGGGGCCTGGACGCGCATGTTTCCATACAAACGGAAATAAGGAGTTGTGGCAATATTTGATAAGTTTGGAGTAAAATTAAGCATTCAATCAATTAATCTACGTTTGTTCCTATACAGCTTGGTTAAAATATCAATGGTTCTAGAATTATAAGCCTCTTAAAAAGATTAAACGCTTAATTTTACTCCATATTATCAAATATTGCCACAATTCCCTTTGTCCGAACTTGTGCGTTCAGTGTACAGTCATGTGACCTTAGTGTACTAATAAGGGCGCGCCGTGGACTTTTCGTCTACCATTGTCCCTCGCCTGCGTTGCACCTTACTCAAAATAATATCGGTACGACATAACTTAGGAGTCAGTCACTTATTTTTATAGTATCAGATCAAGAAGAAGTAAGAACTTTTAAGAAACCGTACTATTTTTAGACTTGTATTATTTTAAGCCACTGATTATGAAGAAATGGATATCTGCATTTTTCTGTACCGACTTCCAAATTATGTCGTATCTTTTCAGATTATGGAAATAATAGCAAAATACAAATAATAGTAAATCGAAGAATTCAAAATCTTTTACTACACATTTGAATACAACATCTTTAGCAACTACACATGATCTGATGATTTTTTAAAAGATATCTGTAGCCGTTATAAAAACTGGGGAACCACTGATCCAATTGTCATGCGGTTTTCGTTCTTCCCTAGGTAATTTCTCTGGGCAGGTTTTGATTTTGTTTGGGTAAGTAGTTCCCGAGTTATAACGGTATAACATAACAGTTCACATTATACAAATTATACATACACATTTATTGTTAGTCGTTTCGTGATGTAGTATTCCATAGTAATTATTGTATACGTAGGTATACATTGTTAACATTCCCAAACCTTAATTTATCTTGACAAAGCACGTGTATAATTGTAATATAGGTAAATTGTATAATTTATGTATATTAAGTACATTAATGCACTATATTTATTTTAGACATTTCATATTTTCTTTACCGTATTTATGTTTACATTCTTAGTAAATCAAAATTTAGTTTCATGATTTTGTATATAATTAATTTATATACGTATTTGTGCTTTTTGATGTTAATCAAGATATTGATGCTGTGTATTTCCAAAAACAAATATTTACATCTCCGATAATAACATTTTAAAACACTGATGATTACAATCATGGTAATCAATGATAAATTAAACGATTTAGAAATTTCCCTTTGTGCTAAAAGAATCTCAAAGGGACTTTCTCATATTCATATGGACTTCTAATTCTTAAAGGGCCTAGCAGGCCTACTTGCTAACTTATGACAACTAGATCCGGTGTAAATCGTTTTGATTGTCACTTCAACATTCATTACAGCTTCCGTACGGCCATCGTATTTATCAAAAGTTAGCAACTTGGCCTGTGGGACCCGAGGCAGTGAATTGGTGCTTGTTTGTTAGTTTTTCGTGTTTGTAAGTGCCGTACACTATTGTCAAATTTGCAAGCTGCATAAAGGCATCTGATATAGCTCAACGACTGCCATCAATGTTAACAACCGGGATCAATTGTTTCTGACATGATTGCTGTGCCACAGATGCGCAGCGTGGGGCGCGGAGAGGTGCTAGTGTCGCTGTGCTGGCAGCCGGCCGCCGCGCGCCTCACCGTCGTGCTACTCAAGGCGCGCAACCTGCCCAAGATGGACGTCACGGGCCTCGCAGACCCGTGAGTATTACTTTACGGGATGCCTTTACAAAAAGAAATACGAGGGTTTTTGGTGGGAAGTCAAGGGGTTCAGTTGTCGTTTGCGTTATACAATTTTGCAAATTGATTTAAGTGGACTTTATAATATGAAATTGGTGTAGTTTGGTGTTATAAATGCTCGTGCTCGAGAACAATTTGTGAAATAGTTAAAGTAGA
The DNA here is from genome assembly GCA_963082605.1 of Rhodophaea formosa. Classification (NCBI taxonomy): domain Eukaryota; kingdom Metazoa; phylum Arthropoda; class Insecta; order Lepidoptera; family Pyralidae; genus Rhodophaea; species Rhodophaea formosa. Next base: position 15,106,676 of record OY720219.1, read on the forward strand.
CTGATAATGGACTCGTATAGATTTGTCGCCAAAATCTTCCACGAGGCTGCCAGAGAACATACGCCATCTTTGATGCCACATACCGTACAACACCAATACTTAGTATCTCACTATACTGGACATTGGCAGAATCACTGAAATCTCGGTGGAAGCCATAATTAAAAAAGAAAGAAAAAAAAGAAATACCTAATGTCAAAATTGCTGAAATACCGAAATGGGAGAAGACCCTACCTATACGTATTCTAGTAAGGAGGAATTTAGGCAAAAATATGAAAAAGATCGTTTTCCATCTTGACCTGACCGGGGATCGAACCCGGGACCATCCGTGTCGCAGGCAGGCGTGTTGACCTAGTAGTCTGTAGCTTTTGAACAATTAATAAATACATATTATCTAATGAGATAATTTTAAATATGATATGACGTGAAAAAGTGCCTGCAAAGGCCTATTTTCTGAATAAACGTTTTGATTTTGACCGCTGCGCCACGGAGCTCGTCGTAATCAATCTATTAGGATAGATTGATAAAAAAAAGGACTAAGGCATAAAACTCACAAATAGGGCGTGCGGGGCAGATACGAAGCAAACGTGGCACACTGAGACCTATCTCAGTGTGCCACGTTTGCTTCGTATCTGCCCCGCACGCCCTATTTGTGAGTTTTATGCATTAGTCCTTTATAATAGGGAATTTAAGCTACTACCTACAGGTAAAATTGTAAAACAGGACAGTACTGTCCTGAGAGCACATCCCTAGAATTAAGATTTTTTTGTAAAAGCCCATCAATAGGCCCATCGCATCCTACTATGTGGTTGTATCCTACACTCTGTTGCTACGAAGACTGGGATCCGCTGTGAAGATAGTTCAGTTGATGTATTAATATCAAACAAAAAAAAAACAGTTTTTTGTTAAGACGGGCTACCAGCCCTCCTTTGGTATTGGGATGCACGGAATTTTATTGCTTTTTTATCAGAGAATCAAAGAGACATACAAACTAAAAATCGGTGATCATAGTTAGTAGTAGGTATTTAGACATTTTAGTTTTTTAAATTAATGTGCCTATGTAAATTCTAAAATTAAAAAACACTGGAATATATTGTAATTTGATTGCTTTTTGTTTTCAGTTACGTAAAGATGTACCTCCTATACAACGGCCAGCGCATCGCCAAAAAGAAGACGCACGTGAAGAAGAGGACACTGAACCCGGTGTTCAACGAGTCGTTCGTGTTCGAAGTGCCGGCCGCGCCCAATGCCACTCTCGACCATGTATCGCTGGAGCTGCTCGTGCTGGACTGGGACCGGGTTACCAAGAACGAGGTTAGTACAGATGTGATGATGAGATGAGAGTTTGATACACCCTACATGAGTGCTAGGTCAATTACCATATTACTTTTAGTTAGAGGAACTGTAAGTGCTTTATCAGCAGCTGCACACTGCATCCAACTGAGTCTGAGATGTTTAAATCTTTGCGGTGACAAAACTAGTGTACATCATCATCATTACAGCCAGCATACAGGACATAGGCCTCCTCCGAGGATTCCTATCATTAGGGGGTTTTGCCATATTCACCACAGGGGTTGGTGAGCGCGGTTTGTTTGGCTGTTCGGTTCCGATGCTGCTGCCATCGTAACCGTTTTTAAAGTGAGAGAAGGGTAGGAGTTTGTTGGACTAGGAGAACGGGATAAAGTTATTTGGGATGCTACGTGCTCGGATGGATTGGGGACGAGAAAGGTGCAGCTATGGCATCGGTTACATTTGCGATTTTGCCATAAAATAAATTGAGTAATTGTGATTGGTGTTAAGAAAACGGTCTAGCTCGTAAAATACAACATTAAAATCCAAGTTTCGATATATAGGCGCAGTGGTGTGTTAGGACTCTAGCGCTATTCAGCAATTAATTCTTTTAATCCTAAATTAAAACAAATTTTAAAAATCTATCATGTACAACAAAAGCACATTACTTGAAGTATTTTGTTATTACTTGTTGAATGTTGGCCATATTCAACGTTAACCGGGGCCGGAGTTACTTATAAATAATGCACTAGTAAATTACTTGTTGTAATACCAAAATATTACAAGTAACTTACTAGTGATGTACATATGTGATAGATTTTTGAAATCGATATAAAGGTACGCGCACATTATGGCGGGCCGCATCGCAAAAATCCGCAGTATCCGTGTGTATTTTCATATAAAATACACACGAGCGATGTAAGCGGATTTATGCGCTGCAGATTTTTGGATGCGGCCCGTCATAATGTGCGCGTACCATACCATAGCCTTAACACTATCTAATCGTGTTTTTGTGTGTGCAGGTGATCGGGCGCCTGGAGCTGGGCGCAGAGGGCGTGGGCAGCGCGCGGCACCACTGGCGCGAGGTGCAGGCCGCGCCGCGCCGCCAGATCGCCGACTGGCACAAACTCAAGGAGTGAACCCCGCCCGCCTCGCCCCGCGCCCGCACCGTCTGCCCTCCCGTACCAACCGCTTCGAGTGCCTCCCTGACGTTAGATTGCACCAAGTTAATCGAGATGAAATACCAAAGTTAATCAGACATCGATAAGGGCGTAATCATGTTACAAATTACAAACGCCAATGCTCGGTATTGATTACATTACAACATAAAGCATAATGTGACCGTCGCTCGCGACTCGCGCACTACTAGAGACGTCTTTTCAACACATTTCAAACGATAGTTGTAGAAATGCGAAAATCTTCTATTTTCCTGTTGACACGCGGTATTATTATATTACTCTCGTCTCTAGTAGAGCGTGAGCGACATTCCGTGCTATGTGGTACACAATGTGTTTTCAATTAGGCATACAAAATCCGCAACAAAAGTGTTTGTGGCACAATTTGCGCCGGTCCCAAAACTTGCGAGTCGACTCACAAAATCACAAACCAGATCCAACTAAACAAATCCAAAACGACCTATTCGCAGATCACAAAATGATAGTAATGCATACTGTTCAGACTAGTCACTGTTAACCTCTTGAAGCGGTCCATTCCATTTATTCACAATTTGATACAGTTGTCAGTTCAAATGTATTTACAAAAAAGATTTTTCTGTGTCTGCTGTATAATATACTCGTACATGTTATTATCATGGACCTACCCCAATGCAAAAAATTGTCTTATCCTTTTAAAAAAATTATTTGCATTGTTAATATCATTGATTCCTAATCGTTGTATCTCACCTGCGTGTGTAAAATTGAAGAACTTATATTATAGTTTGTTTTATTGCGATTATGCCAAACGAAAGCTCCCCACATGTATATAAGTAGTAATAAAACAATATTGAATTAACTCTTAGTCTAATAGATGTTACGAATTCTATCATGAGATTGTAAAACACATCATCGCTCCGGCCCATACAACAAGGGTCACCGTGGCTCGAAGTCCAATAACGAAAGTTTTGATTTAGATTTTATTTGTAAATTTAAAACTAATAATGTTTCGTATTAGATAGATAAATTGTTTATATATGTCACGTAATTATGCGCCAAAGTATTGAGTATAAAGCCATATGGCGCGAAGTCTTATACTTTATGTAATGTAATCTTTTGCCTATTTTGTAATACGCACAGTGTTTCGAATTCCCACCCCATTCGTGTCCCATTATGATAATTAATTATATTATTGTCTAGTGGGTGTATAACATCATAAGATCTTGTGTAGTTTAATGATAGAAAGCTGTGGGGCTTCACAGCCTTTCTCAGTATTTTCTAATTACTCTACATATCTATTTGTAAGGCATTGGGCATAAAGAACAGATATTGAATGAGTAGAAAACGTTTACTACGTAGTTCTAAATTAATATGTGCATTTCTTCACGTAACAAGGAAAAAATCTGAACATTGTTTAAATTCTTTAATAACTAGGTACAACAAAAAAAGCTGAGAAATATTACTTCAATCTTCTATTTGCTTAGGCTTAAGGTATGTTTTCTGAATAAAACGTGAGCAGCATACTCAGAATATAGGCCGCATGTTATTAAGTGTAGCCTTACACTGAATCCTTACAAAATAAGTTTAATCTCTCGCTCACGATACGCAAATTGATTAAATGTGGCATTAAATGCAACAAAACGTTAAATGGGCTTGAGTAATTCAGTACACCAAATATAATAGAATACAAAATAATAATAATTTAAGTCATAAATTGTTAAGTAACAATTACAAAATATATATAAATCGTAAGAGGTTGAACAGATTATACGTGAAGCCGGGTGTGACCCTGCGGGACCTCGTAGCAAGTTCGTAGCGGGAGCTACGCCGTCGTAGCCTAGACGTGTGTGATCAGTTTATTAAAAAAAAAAAAATATATATATATATATATATATATATATATATATATATGTACCTATATCGATGGAAATAAATTGGTTTATTTTCCCGATACAACAGTGAACAAAGCGTTGGATTAATGTTTTTTTTTTTAAATAAGCAAATACCTATATTCTTAAAAATGTCAATTGGTGATAAATCATTAATGACAACTAACTTGCTACGAGGTCTCAGGGAATGAAATTAATTATGTACTTACCTAAAATAAGAATAGACGATTACAAAATTATATACGAATTTTATGATTCGAAATTTCAAATTCAATATTGTTTATGCTTTAATATTTCTGTTATGGGCGAGAAATTTTGGAAGCTGCAGTGTTTGCATTATACACATAAAAGAAATGGCGCTTGAATTTTTAAGGAAAGGGTTTTTGTTTCTTCTTGTCAGGTTCGAGCTGTTAAGGAAGGCCCAGCTCTGGGGAAACAGCTCGTTAGTCGGTAGAGGTGGAGAAAATAAATTGTGGAGGAATAATGTTTAAGTTCCTGATGATTTACAGCATGAACAACGTTGAGTCACTCGAATACTCATTATTATTGTTAGCTCGTAATTGTATAGTATTAGGATAGAGAAATAAATCTATTTTATACTAATGTAGGTAGTGTTACCTTGACCTAGGAATTATTTTGAAAGTAAGTTAGCATACACACTAAACGTTTAAGCAGCCGCCGGCGATTGCAATACTAATGACCATTACATCATAATATGTTATGATCATTTACAATATTTACCGATATCTCGGAGTGGGAAATATAATATACAAACTTATCGACCAAATTTATCGACTGATTTATTTTTAAGCTCTCGTAACTTATACTTTAAAGCCTATAAATAGAAAGTTATTTCCCGCATTTTAACTTTAATTAAAGAATCAAATCTAGGAAAGATTTAAAATTTATACTATATAGTTAAAGATAAGACTATGTTTACTTTTCAACCGATGTCAAAATTCGCCAGTATGTTACATCATAACTCCGTCATTTATAAACCTTTTATTATTATTTCCTTGTATATTATAGAAGGTATACTTCTAAATAGATTGCGTTTAAGGAAATTCGTCTTTTTAGATGGTAAGTCGGCGACTGATTAATCTTTTAGTATGGATGCGGTCAAAGGCTGGCCTTTCATCAAAATTATTATAAAATATGCAGCGAAATAGCAAGACAAGAAAAAACTTGATCACGTGCTTAGTTTGTTACTTAATGCATGTTTATTAGTAACTTTAGTGTAAGGCCAGTTGAAAGCTCATTTGACGAGGCTTTGAGCTTGTAGTCACCCTGTACCTTCCTAGCATGGCATTTGTCACGATAGACGCTTAACGATGATCTCATACTAGTGTACATCTATATTTTATAACTTAATTTTGTATGTTATCTTCCAAAAACGAATTTTTAAATACTTTATTTAAAGAGACCATTAAGGATATATAGAACTAAGTTTTTACATACTGACTTAAACAGTTTCTTCATTCTTGTTTTTTTTTTTGTCTAATAGTTACTTACTTTACTATACTTCATTGACCAACTTATTTTTGTCATTATTATAACACGCTGGAAGTTAAACACTTGTGATTGTATAACCATTTCATAGTATACACGATCGTGTAGTAAGATATTAAGCGGATTGTATCAATAAATTCCATACTTCAACATTCCAATGTACGTAACTGTAAATAGTCATCGCTTCTCATCGTAATTCTTATTGTTAATGTTAAGAAATATTCTAGAAGTATCACTGAATGTCTCCGTTTCTTTTCAACTCAGTGTTTTTGTATCTCATCGATGTACATGAGTGTTGTAGGACAATTCTAAGACACTTATTGTAAGCTATATCGAAACGGATCACTTCTGATGTTAAATGGAGACTTTACTCGTGTGTATTGTTATTCAAAGTGGGTAAACGTAAACACTCTTTACTTTATTATCATAATGCATACGTAACTGTAATACAAAACATAGATTTCCCAGGTCGAAATGAAAATAGCGTAATCGAGCTTTTCGATAAGTAGGTAACATCAGTAATAAATACATCAATAATACTTTGTATTGTTCAAATCAGCGTTGACAACGCTATGAAAACCTCGATGTTATCTCACATACTTTATGGAAAGTGGAATACCTACTTTTTACCTTTTATTTATTTTTTCCGTTTACCTATTTTATCCATTCTGATGCGTTCATTTAATATTTTGTATTAGAATCAGACTTGAAAAAGTAGGTTTTTAATTTTATGTAAGTATTTGCGAGTGATGTTATAACTTATAAGTTTAAACTTTAAATCATGAAATGATATTTAACTTAATCAAACGGTATTGTAATAATATTATATGTTAACTTGGTGGTCTCCGTGGAACATCGGAAGTAGTCATATAACCGCACTCGTAGGTCAACGTCTCCTTCACAATCAGATTGTATACTAAGAGAATTTTAGTGAATAAATTATTGACTGGTGCTTTCACATAAAACTGTTCGTTTTATTACATGTAACCATCGTTTTTATCAATTTTATAGTACCTAACTGGATTATGTCTGTTTTCGATCCAGTCAATGTCATAAGTTTTTTATGATACCCCGTAAAAAAATCGGAAGCCATCTACATCATCAGGTCCTTTTTAGTTCCACTGCAGAAGCACGACCCTGTCTGTACTACCCACGTACTTCCAGAGCCATATATTAGCCAGAGCAGTCAGAGGATTTTAGCCTACAGTCTCCATGCTGGGTCTGGGTTGGAGACGTTTTTGATGTTCTTCATTAACATGGATAAATAAAAAAACTGGCGAAGTGTGATCCCTCCTACAATGGAGTATAAAGTAAGTACTCAAGTTTTAAGAAAACATTGATAAATATGGACTTTTAAATAAAGAAAATTATTTAAAATAATGGTTTATTCTAGAGATAAAAAGGTCTGGCCATGTGGTCTCAACGCCTTATTCGTAAGATTTGTTCTCAGAGACTCGCATAGATGGCGCCACTTGAAACTACACAACATTGTATCTACCGTATTATGAGAATTTAAAAACATGATTCACAAAATATATCTTATTAAAAATCAAAACAATATTTTAGGCATAATATTTTAAAATGACTCCGTATATTTAGTAAGTTAAAGGCTAATGCAGATTACCGCCATCTAGTATCGACTACCAAGCAACTCTCCTGCGCCATATATTCGCCTGATTTTCGCAACCTTAATTTGGTCCAATATTTTTGTATGAGGTGGGCAGTCTATTACGTAAGTATTATATTGTTTTTGGTCTGGCGAAGATAACTAAATATATGTATGTTCGTTGTATCAAAGACAATATAATACTAACGTGTTGTATCTAGAAATTTTGCAGCTGTTAGAGCCACCTATATATCTTTTCGGATAGGGAATAATTGAATGAAAAACATCATATCTTATCAATTGTATATTTGATATCAAATCTTATGACATATAATATACCACAGCTTAACTGATTAAAATATACATACAATACAGCGGGTTCGGGAGCGCTGCCCATGAGTCGGGCGCGCCGCCCTCCCCTATCTACACGCAAAATGTCATGTCCGGTGCTGGTGCTCGAGTAACAGGCTCCAAAATAGCATTACTACGATACAAGTCAAAAACTGCTGTCTACTGGTTTAGCCGCAAAATACCCAGTTCGTAATGAAGTTGCGCATTTTGCCAAAATCCTATTTTTGTGGCAATTAAAGATCTTCAACTTTATGCTTGGCTTCAAAATTACAATTTTCTTGAAAATACCCCTCGCATAATTAACTTAGACTATGTGAGGTCTGTAGAGTTATAACTTATAACAATACAAATCAGAGAGAGATTTTTCTCAAAAATTACATTTAAGTATAAACCGAGTTAAGTCGAAAAACGGCTATTAATTAGCTTATCTGCAAAATATTGAAAATATGAACATTATTAAAAAAATAGAAAATACTGACTCGTATCGTTTAGCATATTAATTTTATAATATGATCAACTGTAAGTGAGAGTTAGGTGATAATAATGTCAGCTTGCGTTAAATCTACTTTTCAATGCTTCCAAAAAGCCTGTTACATCGTTGCTAATCTTCGAACAACTCAGCCTTAGCTTGTCCGAGTTGTTCTGCTGCAAAAATCTGTTCATATCGTGCTACAGTTGATACATCGAGTGACATAGAAATACATAAAACAGTTACACAGTTATATTGTCTTTTAATACAAACCTACGTGGACGTCTCTTTGATTTCGTCTAGCGAGGGAAGTGGGCGCTAATCGATGGTATTTACAAAGCAAGGAGCAACCGCAATAGAGGACGAATCTCAAATGAATCACAACCAAGCAACCGAGTGCTTTCGAAAATAAAGTTTGACAAATAATTGCCTTGAACGAAATTACAATAAAGCTTTTACGAGAAAAATACAGTATACCAGACTAAGGAATATTTTTACGATCCTAGGAGACATAAAAATGTGATTAAGTCACGTATATGCTATAATGTTTTCGCGATAGTTATACATTTAAATAAATTTACTTTTTATACGGTTTTGTCTACCTGCCGAACATTAACTCTTAAAGTATCCGAAACCGTAGGTGTATAAATAAAGTAATGTATTAAACGCGATAAAACCGTATTAAATGTAATTTTACTAAGTTACGTATGCTTTCTGCTTTTCATAAAATTGCAAGTATATATCAAAAGACAGATTTGTTTTCTAGGGACCTTAATTCAATTTCCGTTCATAGATACTAAGATTTAAATGCCTCTATAAAGCAGTTACTCCTCAAACGAGAAAGTTGCCCATTCCACAACAACCACACTAGTTACATACGCCCGAACAAAACACAGAACACTAAACAGTGATATTAGGCAAGATATAGTGTGCGCAGTGGCCTAGTCTATGAGTAAACATGTACAAAACTAAACTAGACGTTATTGCTAACTGACAGATATGAATTTCGCTCAGATATGTTTCAACTGCTTTAATATTAAGAGTTTGGTCCGAAATTGTTGTGAACAATGTAAAAATACTTGTAGCCGTGCGATAATTTTCAGATAAGTTTGGTGCTGTTACTGCTAGATATATGTACTGAGGTTTGGTTCTTGTCAAGAATTGCTTATGTCATAAGCATAGCAGACGTTAGGTTAGCGCTAATGAGACTTTATCGGGAATATTTCCTAAAATTCAAAGGATGTGAGAAAAATCGGGTGTGAAGTACTAGTAATGTAAACAATAGTGATTTATGTAATCCCTTAATATACATAACGTGAGTCGCATCCACAATATACCCGGATTGTTTGTTACACACATTGACGTGTACGTGAATATAAAGTTTCGTGTGTAGTTTGTTGTAGTAATCGGTATAAATATTACCTACTCCGCTTGTAAGAGGCGCCATACCTGTGTCCTAACGGTTCTATATCGTAAATTACTAATATTGTACCTAAGAAACAAACCAAAGTAATGAAGATAAACGACATATCCGTAGCTAGGGTGGTAAGCAAGCAGATTATTAGACCATTAGTCTAAAAATCATCACACGACGTATAAAATTAATCACAAAGATTTAGACAACGTCTCGTAGACTTTCAGTTGAAATAATGAATTATGTCCACTATGTCCATTATTCTTAACCTAACTTAGCTCTTGTGTCGTAGTAATGAGATAAAATACATGATTATTGGTAACTGCTTCAGAACATTACGAATTTAGAGCTTCTGACTGGTCGACAACCAACCCATATCATACAAACACGATTCAATGGTAATGTCCATATCTACCGCGATAATTTAATGATTTAACGAAAATAAGGGTATAGGCATTTGGTGAATCAATTAATTATAAATAAAATTCGGTGAATCATTAAATTATATATATATATCTAGCTTAAAATACATTCGAGATGTAGCAATAGTTCATTTTAGGGCTTTATTTTAGTTCAATTTTTACATTAAACTTACAGCGATTGAAATCATCGTATGTCTAAAGGTATTGTTCAACTTCGAAAATTTCTGTACGCTTGGAATCGCTATGCAACTACTATTTTACAAACAAACTTTTTTAATTTACTTATCTTTTCATTTTAAGATTGTATGTATGATTTTTTGTTTGTCTCCCAGTCAGGTATACCTTAAATACAATAAATTAAATAAACGTTGTATAAATATTACAGTCATATTTACAGCTACTAAATGCGTCCTTATTTCCGATGTCATAAAGTACAAAATTAATATACAAATCGCAAAGGCAAGACGTCTGTATCGACATAGTCTGTAGTATATGTGAGTATATTTTGTATATTTCTAAAATACTGGCAATAAATTAGGGCAAGTTGCGAACCTTCGATTTCAGTGATTATTATAACAGCGACATTTTTAGACCAATTTAAGTTCATAAATAATATAATACTTACAATAGGTGCTTAAATTAATTTTAAGTCATTGACGATATGCATATATCATTTTATCATATTAACTCTCATATTTGCACTCTTATGAAAGGAATTTGGTCTAAAAACGATGTTAATTTTTTTTTTCACAGCAGCAGCAAAATATAAACGATGAAATACATTTCACATCATATGACGAATAAGTTTTTTTTTTGCGTTATTGTTGTCTTTTATTTTGATTAAATTACCAAGTCTATGTATATTTAATTATAATTAAATTATTACTTTAAAAATAACTGGCAAATGATTACACGACACCTAACGTTTTAACAAAAAGTTGTTCCGGCAATATCTCTAACCAACATCGAATACATCTAATCACAAACAGATCAATTCTTTTTTTCATAACATCGCTATATTTTTATAACATAACTCATAAAATAATATAATCGGTAGAAAAACTTAATTTATAACGTAATCATACTTTACAGGGTACGTTGAGTATTCCTCATTAGTCTTTTGTTTATTTCGGAACATCGCTATAAGTTGTAAATAGTGGAGTAATAGCCAGGAAATATAAAAGCTCAAGTCGGATGAGTGATGCTTACATAGGTACCTCAAGCTTAGGCCTAAATATAATAACTGAAATAGGTTTTCAGAATAGACCCGTTGTTTTTAATCATACAATGCAGATAACATGCATACTACGCACTTTAGACAGCGTTAGAAGGCGGAATAAAAATTGCTTTTTATTCAACTTTAAAGCCATATACCACAATGAGAGAGCTGAATATTGACGCAACACAGATAAATTAATGCGTGCCTTTTAAGAAAAGTCATGAAAATGCAAAATATACTTTTCGCTAAAATTTAAATCATTGATAAATTACACCTCAAATGTTTTCATATACGAATAAGAATTTTACAAAATTCAATAGCCGTAAAAATTGGTCTGTTCGACCTCTACGAAGATGAGAAGATGACTACAGATAAACCAGTCGAGTTGGATTAACGACAACGAGGACGCTTCACGGCGACGCTCTACTTGAACGGTGCAAACTCGAAGCGTGAGTGACAAGAAGTGAGTGTAAGCTCACCTCACGTGCTATGAAAGAGATTGTCCGTAAAATGATAGACACGAGACTCACAGAGCTTCAGAGTGCGTGTGAAACGCTAGAAAAACCTTAAAAATCTCCGAAGAAAATCTCCATTTGTAGAGATAACGTAGTGATCCCATAGCTTGAAGGTCAAGAAAGTTCTTTACAATAATCTCAAACCTCCTATTGAGATGGTTCACACAGCTTTGGTAGTAGGACGGCACAGGCGCAGGGGGGTCGGGATTATAGCAGCCCCCGGTCCAGCTCTTTACGCAGCATCCGTGCCAGCTTTAGCACGTCCTCATCTACCTGCCCCGCGAACAGGGAGTCCAAGAGGTCACCTCGGGAGGCCAGGGCGAACACTCCGGCTAGGCGGGACACCGACTTGTCTGATAGGTGCCGCTCTACTACTGATCTGTAAGACGAGAAAGTTTTTTTATGACATAGGAGGGCTAACGAGCAAGCGGGTCGCCTGATGGTAAGTGATCTGTTATTTATTTTTCCCTCTCCAGAGGGGATAGGGAGATGGGCCTCCGGCTCTCTCTCTCACCGAACAAAGCATAGAAGTGGTAAAGCTACTACTCAAACGTTGACTTTCTTCAGTTAAAATGTGGTACTTCCCCTGACAAGCCGGCCCATTCAAACTTCCAGAAAAAGTGAATTTCGCTGGCAGCGTGGCTTTACCACAACTAAGCAAGTGTAAGTATCATTTATTACTTAACAGTTGTAACAATAATATACTAATTTTCATATACTAATTTAAGAAATCTTACTTGAGCGACTGGTGTGACTCGCGCAGGGCATCCTGTAGGAACCCACGGTCGTAGGAGAACTCAACCTCACAGAAAGACACCACGGCCATCAGCACCGTCTGGAATAGCAACCAGATTTATTAGGTAACGTGGCAAGGGTAAAATGGGTGTCGCAAGCATCCATAGGCTATGGTAACCGCTTTCCATCAGATGACCGTATGCCCGTTTGCCTATTTAGTTATAGTATAGTCTTTGGAAAAAGAATGTAAATAGATCAATAAACAAAGTAGAAAAAAAACGTTAATAAGTAGAGCAGTGTCAACAAAGAAAGGTAGATTCATAACAATTCACGATCGAACGGCCAATGATGTCTATGCCAAATTCGTGCCTCGTAAGGCAAGCTATATGAAGTTGCTGGCGCCTAAAAGCCAGTCAGCTCAGTTAACGTTGGACATACGAGTATGTCGCTTTAGCATGGCACGACAACGTTTGTCGCTATATCAGTTTCCGTAATATTCTTCTTCTTCTTTTCGTGTCGGTGGCAAACCAATTATTTTTAATTAATATTTTTTGCTCCCAAAATTCAGCCACTTGGAAGGCGTTAGTGTTAGCTATCATCAGATCATCCAATGTACATGAGCAGGAGCACAAAGAGCAAGACAACAAGTGGGACATTGTTTGGGGGAGTCCACATTCGCACAACTCATCAAAGTTGTTAGTAAACCCCATCTAGACAGGTTTTCCTTACACCGGCCGGCCTGCGCCCGAAGTCTGTTTAAGCACTTCCAGGTCTGCCATGGCAATTCATGTCCAGGTGGGAGCTCTTCAAAAAGTGGTACAAATGGGGAAGGAACATTCCACTGTCGACGACGAAGCTTTAAAAAGTGTGTTGAACCAATGTCGTCCGATGTCCAACAAGCGAGGTGAACTCTTTGGCGCAGCAAGTGAAATATTCCGTAACATTAAAGAGCAAGATGATAGTTTATCGCTCGATATAAACGGCGTTGCGGCCGCCATGCTACAGATAGTAGTATCTATCTCTACTACGCCCGAAAATTAAAAGATACTCACGTGGAACTTGGCTCTGAAAGCGGCCAGGGCGCGGTCATCGGCCGCGGAGAGTTGGCCATGCCGCCGAAGCACGCCCAGCTTCACGGCCGCCTTAATGACGTGCTTCACTAGCTTCTCTGCTTCGCGCTTCTCCACGCGCTCTCGGAGGACTGTCAGGAACTGTGGAAAGGAGATAAATTTATCTTGTAGTATAGATTTACTGAAAGATTAGGCTCTTATAAGCAGAATATGCCGTGTGGTTCCCGGCAGAGTAGAATAGGACCACTCCAAGACTTCCCATGGATGTCATGCAAAGCGACTTAGGAAACACAAGCAAAACAAAACTTAAAAACGTCAAAGATATCTCTCAATCCGTCTAGCCACGTGAGGAGTGTAGGCCAAATCCTCTGACTGCTCTGGCTTATTTATGGCTCTGATAGCACGGGTCGTGCTCCTTTAGTGGAGACTAAAAAGACCTGATGATAAAGCAGAAAATGCATGATTTTCTTTCATACATATGCGTGTTAGTGGGCATGCAGGTGAAAAGCGAAATCAAAATGGTGATGGTTTGCTAGCCGCAAAGTCTATTAATGTGATCTTACGGTCTGCGCGGCAAGAAAAGCAGCTAGTATGTTCTATGTTTTTTCTTTTTTCCCAAACCAGCATGGAAGGGTTTGTTTAATTATTGCTTTTAGCTGACTAACTTCACCAAGGTAAGCCATTGAATACATTGCTAGATCATTGACCTATGACTGACCACTAACGCATGCCTATGCCTAATGCATTTCTCATCAATATCACATGATGCTATGAATCACTTCTGCATCAATTGTCTCAATTGAAAAGTCCAATGCGCGTGACATAATTATATATTGAATGCACCGCCATCGTTAACAAAAACTTTACCATCAAACTCGTAAAAATTATATTTTTAGTGAATAAAAGGAAGGGGGAAAATTCTTCCGATAAAAAATAAATTCAGATAAGTCCGAGTCACGAAATCTTACACGATATGTTCCGTACCAACAAACATATAATATGTAACTACAAAAAAAACCGGCCAAGTGCGTGTCGGGCCACGCGCAGTGTAGGGTTCCGTAGTTGCGAATGACAACTTTGTGTCGTGACGTCTATATTACTTATAAGATTCTTATTATAGGCAATATTCTATTATTACCCAACATTAGACCAAGCCCGAGTTCTAATAAGACATAACGACAAAGTTCCTCTGAAATACACACAATAAAGTACAGTCGAGTGAGAGATGAAGTGATTTCTAAGTTTACATACTTTCTAGATTCGAATAACATTCTAAGTTCTTAATAGCTTCTATTCTGATTGCTTGACGGAGATTCTTTCTCCATCACGGGCCTCCACATCACCCCTTATAGCCCGACCCTGTCCGCACACAACCATTTGGCTTTTCTTGGCTGTTTCTCACTTCTAGTTCTCATTCTACATTCTTAACTAATCATCACTTCATTTCTCTACTACAAACAATAATCAAATTACATTTCTAACACTCACCAATGTAATCCGCTGGTATTCTTTCTTATTCTATCACTTACTCAAATTTCCCGCTGCGCGAACATTGTTCCGCAAGGAAAGACCACGTGCAACTGTCAAAAGATTCGTTACACTTCTAAAGTATTCTATCAGAGTTGCCAGTATAAATACTTAGGCCTGTGTTCCCAGTATAAATAAGGCAATTACTTACCAGCTATATTTTTGTATCGCGTTCGTCGCGACACTCCCGACGGCCGAGATTCTTACCAGATGGCTAGCAACTAGCTTATCCCCTGGACCATTTTCTCTCTTCTTCTCTCGCCCATACAGCAGCTATTCTTCTACTTCTTTCTTCATCAGCGTCTGACACGGCTTCTACTCTCTCTACCTTATCTTCACCTACGGCCAGTCTCTTACGTTCACCGACACTACTAAAACGCTCTTCTTCTATTGTTGTTGTTTCTAACCTAACAGTATTTTCAAGTTTCTCTTCAGGATACCTGGTTTCTATATCAGCTATATATCTGCTGGATGCTCTATGCGGACATGATTCTTCAGTCTCTGCTGTTTCTGAATTCAATAATATTTCTACTTAATTTCTTGTATCGCTAACTTCTAAAGGATACAAGTGATTTATGGATCAAATAAACTCTTTTCCTACAACATTGACCTTTCAAGTCTGCATTCTCCGGCACCTCCTCTTTCTAAATTAGTTATCTTCCCAACCTTCCACTTTTCTCTTTTCTTCAAGTCACCTTTGATATGCCGATTTTAGTACATACACTATATCAGAGCCAACACGGGAATTTACCACGGCCTTAATTCTTTCATGAAGCATTTAGATTTCCAACTAATTTTTCATAAAATCCTCCATGTCCTGGGCTAAGTTGAAAGATAAAGTTCCATTTCATTCTATTGTCCATGAAGTATGTGTTTGACAACAATTCTGCTGTTAATTTGAACTGCAAGGCATTGTCTGAGACAATGAATTCTGGCCATCGTCGTGTTGATATCAGTTCACGCCAAAATATTAATTACATCATATCCTGTAAAGAATGCTGACTGGCCATGTTCTTGTAACTGGCCAGCCCTCCTCACTCAGCAAAAAAAAAATATATAGCAGTCTGCTGAACCACAGTTCCTTCTTAATGTGCCAAAATTCCGGTTGTGTTTGCAGGATTTACATCTGTACTAACATATCTAGTTTATATGCTTTTATTCTTCCATTATCCAGTACAAAATTATTTCATTGTCAGACCAAAGACATAATCGCTTGAATTCTATACCAAAAGTGTCTTCAATAGAAGTTAGCAATCTCTTTCCAAAATTAATGAAGTTTTCCTTTTTGAATCGCATCTAGCATATCTCTGGTCGCTTAAACCCCACATGCCGGGAAACTTCTATCTCAGCTGCAGTCCTCAGGGAGCTTATCACATTTTCCATTCTTCTTTTAAATCTTCTGGAAATGGAGAATCCCATTATTCTTTTCTTCTCTGGAGCTCTTGAAGCAGCAGTTTTGCAAGCAGAATCAAGGATGCAGGAAATCCACAAGGATTATACAATGATGCAAGGGTTCTTAATATACCTCTTTTTTTTTTCTCTTGAAATTGTTTTTATGTCTGAAGGAATATCGCTTAATCTCAGTTACAGTTGTCACGCTCCATATGACAAGTGAGTCCTACCACCTTGTTGATTCTGTATCCTTTGATCTGAACTGTTTTTTAATTACTTTTTAATAATACTTTGTTCTTGGATCTCCATTCTCTTATATTCATTGAAAATTCTGTGAATGCCATTCTAGTCTTGTTAACAAGATCACCAGGTTTTCCTAGAAATGAATATCTATCTTACCAGTCTAAATCTCAGTGCAGAGGAGTGCATTCAAATCCAGGAGCATCGATGTTCCTCTGTACATACGTCCGTCATTAACCACACGTCCCTTTTCTTCTATTCTGGATAACAATGTGATGTGTCAGATAATGAACTGGTTGGAACAGTGTATTGCAGCTAATTTCTGATGAATCTAAAATCTCTATAACCCCTGCAGCGAGTTGCTTTTGGAGAATGCTCTCATATTTCTTCATGTCGTTTTGTTCTAGTCTAGGCCATAGTTAGTGGGCAAATCAGGTGGGTAAGTTATCCAGGGCCATTTAACTTGATATCTCTTATCTTCATATTTTACTATTTTGTTAAAGTGTTTTAGTGCTTCTTCTTTTCTAGTTATCTTAGAAGAGTCTATGTTTCCAATACTTTCTCAGGCCCATAAAAGTCTGACATCTGGTTTCCGAAAAGGCAAGTACTGTGGTACAAAATATGGTACTTCTAATTCTTGACATTGGCAGTATGTAATGACACAAAGTGCATTTCCCCTTTTTCTTTATGTAGGACCCTCAATCCAACCAAAAAAGTGTCAATTAAATATATCCTTTAGCTATTTCCTATCATTTCTGAAAAACAAAAATTAGTAGTCGCTTCCTATTAACAGTTGTATTTCTTCAGCAGCAGTTCCATCGTCAGCTACAACATCACCAGATCCTTTTTTCATATCCACCGAAGGAACACGACCCTCTCTGCGCCACCAAAGCCACAGAGCAGGTAGAGGTACCGGCCCACACTCTCCATGCCGGTCAGATGGGTTGGTGAAGTCTCTTTGATGATTGTAAGCTTTGTTTAGCTTGTGATTCCTTAGTCGCCTTGTACGACATCCACAGGAAGACTTGGAGTGGTCCTATTCTATTCTACCGGGAACCACACGGCAATGAAGGGCTGGAGATCTTCACTGGATTTCCAGCATCGAGAACAAAAAATCATCAACTGGTCTTTCTGGTCTGGCACTATTTCAAGTTCCTTTACAGGCATCAGACAAAAATAAGTCTTCCTGTTTTAATTCTGTTCAGATTCTTCTGGCCCTCCTCCACTGTTTCTGTCTGATTTATTTTGTGGACATAAGGCTTGATTGTGTTTCCCTTTGCAACAGTAGCAAGACTTCATCCTTTGACATGTTGTCATCTTATGTCCCTCCTTAAAGCAAATATAGCATCTATTGCCAAGCCTTTTCTTTCTTTCCTTTATATCCTTGACTACAGTGCATTCAGCATTATAGTGTGCACCTTGGCAAAAAATACAAGCCATCCTAGGTTTCTTAATTTTCAATATTTTCTTCTCTGTGTTATCCTGAGGTTCCTTTTTGTAGGCGCTCTTCCGAGAAGAACTCTGATAGGTCCTGTTCTGCCTTCCTTTCTTCTGATAAGTGACTATCTGCAGTGCTCCGGTAGATATTTCCTTGTTGATAGGTGTCGGTGAAGTAGAGACTGGGTTCTGTGTGGCTCCTTCCATAGCCATAATAATTGTCTGTAGCCCACTACGGATGTCTGTAATATTTGAAGAGCTAGGCAATAGGTGCAACACTACCTTCTCAGGAAACTTAGACAAAATTACTGAACGTAGATTATTCCCATCAATACCCTCGCCCAAACTCTGTAGGACCCTTAAATTTCTCTCAATGGCATTTAAATTAGCTCTGCAGTCTGTAGCACTGTAACTTGCCCTTTGGAGGGTGTTAATTGCATCGTAGTGGGCATCAACAACCTTCTGATTATTACCAAACCGTTGCTTTAGAATTTCCAAAGCCACATTGTAATTTAAATCCGTTACACTCAGGCCTTCTACGGCTTGCAGTGCTTCATCTTCTAGACAGCTGATAAGGTATGCCATTTTGTCAGCATCTGATAGAGACCTTTCATGAATATTACTTTTAAATCGGTCCCAAAATTCAGCCCATCCTAGAGCTTGACCTTTAAATTTTGGTAGAGAGAGTTTTGGTAGCTTAGCCGTACTTATTGACGCTTCGGAAGAGTGATTTAGAGTCTGTTGAATCGCCGCCTTCATATCTGCTATCCACTTCTCAGACTTTAATTGCGTTTCAGTGTACAAGCGGATGTTCTCCATAGATATATGATTGCTTTTTTCCATATAAAAATGAATTTCTGACGTAATTTTTTTATTGCTATCTTCGACCAACTGGATTTGTTTCCTAAGATCTTCTTCTGTGACCGTCCCCATAGCAGCAGCTTGATCAACAAGACCTTGAAGATGCTCGTGAATGAGGTCAAGTCGAACAACCATAGGGTCCGCCATTTTGATTACACTGAAAGTAAATAATTCCTTACATTCCTATTCTTGTTACAAAAATGCCTTAACGCAGCAGTACTGGACCCTTTTCTAAGCATCGCTTAACAAACCTGGCCACGAGAATCACGGCAGAAACCATAACGCGAGATACTATTTCTCATAGGTTCGTAGTACTTCACTAACCATGTGCACAATGGTGCACATACAACACAGAAATAGAAACCCTTTATTGCACATCAAAGGAAAAACAGAAATGATACCTACAATTTATTTATTAACATGCGAAACAGGCGGCCTTATCGCAATGCTATTATTTACACACATCTTTTGATAAAAAAATACACTTGAAAATACAAAGGGTGAAATATACAATAATTATTTCCAGTTTCCTTTTCAGGAATGGTTCTTTTCGTACCTAAATACCTAGGCATTAGCTCACAGGTAGTAGCCTACTTGTTAAGTTGTTTTTATTTCTATAGTCATAAAAGAATGAGATAGTTTTCTGAATTTGGTTTTGTTTGTAAAAATGGCGTTCTTACTTACTTGATTCTAATAAGTAACAAAAAATAACTTACATTTGCTTTTAGTTTGTTTCCACTTACACAGTATACAATAAAAACTGTAGCGCAACGTATTCCTTATACTTTTTGCAATACAATAACACAATACACCCGGACAGAATTACTGCCCATCACCTCAAACACTTGTCGCATGGATTCTTTCACAGGATTCTTCTTTCAATTTTTACAAACCGGCGCGGGACGCTTCGAGGTCTTTTCGCATCGCTTGCGAGCATGTAATAGGCTAACTTCAGATCAACTATTTTCATACAAAATATCCGTCTGACGTTTCTCTCTGAACCAAAAGGCGGCAAAATAAACAAGTACGTTTTCTATTACAACAACACTATATAATTTCGTAAAGACGTTAACAACCAATAACAAAAATCGTATTTCCTTATGAGCCAATGAAAATCGTCCGCTTAAAACGTCTAATTATGACGAATACTCGCAACAAGAACAATTCAATTTCGCACTATTGCCAACGGTATGACAGAAAAACTCCGCAAAATTTGAATCGATTCTACTCTGTGACCAATGAGGTGACGAACAATAATGCCGCGAAATTAGAATCGATGTCGAACATTTCAACATCGACACGATCGCGATAGCTTTTGCACTATCTTGCTTACTTGACAAGTACAACAGAATAAGCAAATGTTCATTTTAGGAAATATGTAACAGAAAAATCCCTACTTTATTATATTTAATTATTTCTTCTCTTCCTCTTGTAAACCGTACCATGAACCCGAGCTAGGATTCCTAGCATAGGGCTACTCATAATAACAGAGAACAGAAAATTCTAATACCTATGAGACCAAACTAGGATTCCTAGGCTATGGACTCACATCATGTTCTAATTCTTTGAGTGTCTAAACTTCCCTCATTCTATAGGAAAGTTTATTCTCAACTCACAGGCTATGGACTCACATCATGTTCTAATTCTTTGAGTTTCTAAACTTCCCTCATTCTACAAGGTGACTGGTAAGAGCTATATATAGCGAAAAGTGGTATGTAAGGTATCATATGGACATTCACATGCTAGATAAAATAACATCTTGTAAAAAAAGCGTCACAATACCGAGTTAATTAACATTTCATAATTAGACAAAAATCTTAAGGTACCAACCCTACATCAGCTGTTGTCATTCATCATTACGAAAATCTACAATTTTTACTATCATTTGACCAATGACCTAGAATACCAGGGGCTAAGAAATTACAATTACAAAGACTAAACAACGACCATAACGAATAATCATTGCCTAAGATCCTTGTGTCTCTGAGAGATAGATTTTTAATTTAAGTGGTAGTTCAATCACTAAAATTTAAAATCTGTCAATTAGTGATTATCACTAAATGAAATAATTTACTTACGTAAACCATAATCAGCAAACAGCATCGTAATTTTTAAAAATAATTTAACGGCGAATCAAACAAATGGATTTAATTATGCGTGGATTTCTGACAAACTTGCTAGTTGGTTTTGATTTTTATTACATATCAATAACAATAATAATAAAAAAATCCTCATAATGTCACTGGTATTACGGGTAAAGTTAAATCTTCTTACAGAGTAGAAGCCCATCATTAAAAGTAAAAACAGCTGATATCAAATCGTAGGTATGTAAACTCTTGACATAAATTAATGCTTGAATTAACAATAAACAATTAAATTCTATCGACTTAAAATTAAATTTCAAAAGACAAAAAAACATTCATGTAATTTCGAAAGTAGAAACAATTTACCGAGATGCAATGCATTATCTCTTCTGCGAATATTATTCATCTTCATGCACGTAATTTTCTGTCTCGCTCTCTCATTATTCGCTTTATTTTATGATATTTTAGGCTTGGTTCCGTATAAAATTTTTTAAATACCGTTTTTTGCTATCAGATAAATAAGTTTTCTTTAACTGTTACTGGAACGATGAACTAAATGTTAACTTAGCTTTGTAAAACATTATTCGTACATGAATTGAATTAATTAAAATCCTTGAAGTGGCAGTGGGCGAGGCACTAACGCGCAAGACTGACAGCCATTGGGGTAATAAAGTTCTCTCATAACGACCACGTACCGCCAAGCGCAATGTTGGAATCCCACTGACCAGAAAAAGCAGTTATCACGAATTATTATTTTTAGTTTTTCGCTCTTCACATAAAAACATTTTTTTTAATAGGATTTGTTTTGCACTAAAGAGAATACCGATTCATAAATAACAACAGATACCTCAGATACAAAAAAATGCGTAAAGAAGTTGTAAGATTTTTCACATCTTCAAAAGATTTTTGATATCGCAGCTGCTGTCCAAAAACTTCGTTAAACACGACGGTCAGTTAGACTGGAAGTCTTTTGTCTAATTAAATAAATTACTTTATCCACGTCAAACGCACTTGTGGCGGTTTAGAAACTCTGACACCAGGGTATGTGGGGTCGTAAGACCTTACCTAACTTACCTACACGAAATGAAGAAAAAATACTTTAAAAAAGGTTTTTCCTTATTGCATTGCGGAACCATAATTAAGTAGGTACTAGGCATACAGGATAGATGAAAGAGGTCACTTTGATGTCGCCGCTTGCGCTTGTATCGGAACTCGGAAGGAAGTCAGTCGATCGGTAACATTCTTAGCGAAAAGAGTGATTATCTCACGCGTTCGTGTCATCATTACTATCGACTTTTTCGAACATGAACTACTCAAATTCGGAGTATTATGATATGGTTATGTGTGTGGGGTCATGCGACGGCAACCTGGCGGCTGCTCGTCGTTTGTATGAGGATCGCTACGTGTTGGGTAGGCCCGACGCCCGTCAGCTTCCTTCCTACGCGTGCTTCAGGAACCTCGTGAACCGGCTGCACACCACCGGCAGGCTACAACCGAGCCCTGGCGAGGGCCCACCGCGCGGGCGAAGTGACTTGGAAGACCAGATCCTGGACCATTTTTCGGCGGACCCCACGACCAGCACACGTCGCTGTGGAGCAGTATTAGGAGTGTCACAGTGGAAAGTGTGGAAGACACTGAACACTGATGGGCAACACCCTTACCACTACCGGAAGACCCAGGAGCTCCTGACTCGGGATTTTGCCTCGCGTGTTCAGTTCTGCACGTGGTACGATCACGAAGTCACGAGGGACCCGACGGTGGCCATGAACATTCTGTGGACAGACGAGGCGTCTTTCACAAGAAGGGGCCTCTTTAACTGCCACAACGAGCACGTCTGGGCGCACGAGAACCCGAAGGCTTCCCGCGTGGCAAGTTTCCAGCATAGGTGGCGGATTAATGTGTGGGCAGGCATTATTGGAGACAGGCTCATTGGTCCAATTTTTTTGCCGGAATCCCTTAATGCCGAAAATTATTTATTATTTTTAAGAACTGAGCTGGAAGAGATGTTGGAAGATCTTCCAGTAGCAGCCTACAGGAGAATGATTTTCCAACATGACGGCGCTCCCGCTCACTTCGCCCGCGAGTGCCGAGCGTACCTGGACCGGCGGTTCGACGTGTGGATAGGTCGGAGCGGTCCCGTGGCGTGGCCGCCACGATCACCTGATTTAACCCCACTCGATTTCTTCTTGTGGGGTTACATAAAAACAAAAGTGTATGCCGTGGAATGTGAGAGCCCGGAAGAAATGCGTGGGCTGATACTTGCGGCGTTTCAATCTGTCCCGGCGGATATGCTTTTGAACGTCGTAAGCTCAATCCAAAAGAGGGCGCAATTGTGCAGAGATCGTGGTGGAGGACACTTTGAGCCGGAAATTACCTGAATTGTGTACCTAAATCTAAGTGGTGATACATGTCGTGCTCGTGTATGATTCTTAAATTTTCATTTAATCCAGTTTAAAACTCGAGTTCAGTGTTTTTTTTTGAACGCAACAGATTTACAACCTTCGATAGAAGTACATAAGTGTCAAATTTGTGAAACAATGTTGTTGCTAAGTTCCGCAAAGCGTATGCCGCAAAGGAAAGGCGGCTTCTTTGAAAGAGCGGCGCGGCGGCCGGCGCGGTGTCAACAAAGAGGTAGGTGTCTGAATTGTACTAGGCTGGCAGAACATAGCAAGAGTTCGAAATGATCTCAGCTGTGTTTGTGTTTAGAAATAAATTGCTATTATTAGGATGTGTCTACAAAAGTACTAGGAACATATGACATACAAGGGCTTTGCCGCAAGTAACGAAATTTATCAATGAGTCTTTCTTTTCTTTCTAATATTATGCATAATTAGGGGTGTGACCAAAACAAAAAAAATATGTTTTTCTACTTTTGTATGGAAAATATCTTAACAAGATTTTCGTTTCTTTTCACCGCCATATGATTTTCATAACCCTCGGGGTATGGCCTTGTCACGGCTTTATATAGCTTTTACAAGTCGCCTTGTATAGGAAAGTTTATTCTCAACTCACTCAGCCGTTTTATGAGCTTCCAAACTTCCCCCCTTCTATAGGAAAGTTTGTCCTCAACTCACTCAGCCGTTCTATGAGCTTCCAAACTTCCCCCCTTCTATAGGAAAGTTTGTCCTCAACTCACTCAGTCGTTCTATGAGCTTCCAAACTTCCCCCATTCTATAGGAAAGTTTGTCCTCAACTCACTCAGTCGTTCTATGAGTTTCTAGGTCTCCACCATTCTATCAGTTTCTTGGTGTACTGTACAGTGCTACAAGGATCCTTCAGCACGTGGCCATAATCGGAACTAAACGCCGCAATCACTTTTGAAAGATAGTTCGAATTCTACTTTGTTGCAGATATTCCGTGCCTTTAATTCTATTTATAAAACTAAGAATATTTTATTAGCAGGTAGTCCTAATTAAACTCGTAATTACACACAGCGTCTCCATTTTAATGTCATCCAAGTGCTAAACGATCCCTGCTGCAACGTACACCATTCTATCAGTTTCTGGGTCTGCACCATTCTTTCAGATTCTTGGTGTACACCATTCTATCAGTTTCTTGGTGTACACCATTCTATCAGTTTCTTGGTCTGCACCATATTCTATCACCTCCCGTTCTGGCACGGAGCCTCCCGAGCCAAACGAAAAAGGTGTACAATTAACGTCATGCCACAAAAGTCATGCTTCGCTTATTCATTCAATATACAATTTACGCTCAGCACCTCCACCATTTTGTCGTGACGTCTATATTACTTATAAGATTCTTATTATAGGCAATATTCTATTATTACCCAACATTAGACCAAGCCCGAGTTCTAATAAGACATAACGACAAAGTTCCTCTGAAATACACACAATAAAGTACAGTCGAGTGAGAGATGAAGTGATTTCTAAGTTTACATACTTTCTAGATTCGAATAACATTCTAAGTTCTTAATAGCTTCTATTCTGATTGCTTGACGGAGATTCTTTCTCCATCACGGGCCTCCACATCACCCCTTATAGCCCGACCCTGTCCGCACACAACCATTTGGCTTTTCTTGGCTGTTTCTCACTTCTAGTTCTCATTCTACATTCTTAACTAATCATCACTTCATTTCTCTACTACAAACAATAATCAAATTACATTTCTAACACTCACCAATGTAATCCGCTGGTATTCTTTCTTATTCTATCACTTACTCAAATTTCCCGCTGCGCGAACATTGTTCCGCAAGGAAAGACCACGTGCAACTGTCAAAAGATTCGTTACACTTCTAAAGTATTCTATCAGAGTTGCCAGTATAAATACTTAGGCCTGTGTTCCCAGTATAAATAAGGCAATTACTTACCAGCTATATTTTTGTATCGCGTTCGTCGCGACACTTTGAGTTTACACTGTTTACACTCGCACCTCACAGTTTAACGACCAAAAACGTCAAACCCCTGCACGAGGCTACTAAAGAACTTACGCCATCTTTGATGCCATATACCGTACAACACCGATACTTAGTATATCATTATACTAGACATTGGCAGAATCACTGAAATCTCGGTGGAAGCCATAATTTAAAAGAAAATCGTTTATCTAACAATGAAAATTGCATGAAGTTTTATATTTTCGAGTACATTTTATAAGTCGGTTGCCTAGATATAACTTTTTAGTTTGTACTTAGTACTCAGCTCTGATAGTTTTCCTTTCAACTTCAGTATATATACTACTGCTGTAATTTTTTACACGTAACCATATCTAACTGTTTAGCAGATCAGGGGGAGGGGGCGAACATTTACCTCTAACAAACATTTGCACTTAAAACCAAAAATATTTCGGAAACGGATCCCTAAATCGAAAAATGGTGTTCTCAACCTCACAATATTTTTAAAGACCTATTTAACAATACCCAATACGATGGGTTTACATAGCAAAAAAATATTACTTCCTCTTTACTTGTATGGGAGATACCCCAAAAAAATTTTTTTTTCAAGTTTTTTTTTCTACCACTTTTTTGGCATGATTAATATACATACTCGTACCAAATTACAGCTTTCTAGTACTTATAGTCTCTGCGTAAAACAGCAGACAGACGGACAGACCAGACAGACATTGCGAAACTATAAGGGTTCCTCGTTTACTACGGAACCCTAAAAACGCTCAATAAACGATTTTCTTGATGTTTTTCTTCTTTTAAATTATGGCTTCCACCGAGATTTCAGTGATTCTGCCAATGTCCAGTATAATGATATACTAAGTATCGGTGTTGTACGGTATGTGGCATCAAAGACTGATGGCGTAAGTTCTTTAGTAGCCTCGCTCGTGGGAGCTTCTGATGACAAATCTATACGAGTTCATTTAACAGTCTACTTTAACTATTTCACAAATTGTTTTCGAGCACGAGCATTTATAACACCAAACTACACCAATTTCATATTATAAATTCACTTAAATCAATTTGCAAAATCGTCTAAGGCAAACCCCAACTGCAAAAACTCCTTTCTTGATTTCACTTTATTTTAAATGTTGTATTTGACATTTGTTTTTAAGCAGCAATACATATATTTCAATAAGACATTCAATAAAAACTAAAAAGTGATTGATACCTGGTCCAGCAGTTCGGCCGCGTGCTCGTCGAGCACGAGCGCGCGCGCGCTGGACGCGCCGCCGACGCGGGAGAGAAACTTCTTCTGCGCGCGCAGCGAGATGTCGCGGGCGCACCACGCGCCGCCCTCCATCGCTGGAAACAAATAAATTTTACATTAAACAATCGCTAAAAGAATTTGCAAACAAGTTAACTGGCATGGAAGTCAAGCGTCTTTGAAATGGAAGACCATGGACGAATAAAAAAAGATTTTTTCTTTTCTTATTCGCCCTTGTGGTCGACATTGAAATATTAGAGTCCCAAAGTAATTTGGAAACGTATGGCTGAAGTAGAAGACTGGTCGGCATTTAATAAAACTACTTTTAATGTGGTTTTTTACATTATTTATACACCTAACGTTTCGAACACTTTAAGATGTTCTTGGTCGCAGATAGACTAATAGAATAGTTTTAAAAGTAATTTTATCAAATGTATAACAATCGCGAAAACAGAAAACATTAGGACTGACCTGCGTTACAGCCAAATTATTAATAAAACCCTTTAGTGATGTTATTACACGCAATAACATCATTATACTTCTCTGAATAAATATATAATTCTTACGTAATTATCTTCCATCGTCGAGCACGTGAATAAGGAAGGAAAATAAATAATTATCTGAATCCGAGGCTATTGCGAGCAATAAAGGAACTCAATCCTGTTTACGCACTTGGGTCTGTTATTACGAAAATTAAAACGGCGGAGTCTACCAAGCAACAAACGAGAATCCTTAAATGAAAGCTTCAGGATAGAATGAAAGACAGCCCGAATCTCTTATTTAGAAAATTAATCAAGTTTAAGTACCAGTTATTTCTAAAGACAGTCATGGCGGATTGACGGCCTCAGTGGCGCAGTTGGTTGACACGCTAGCCTATGACACGGACACCGGGATAAATTTCCGAACAAATAGTTGGTACTTAATATCCAGAGGTTCTACGGTTAGTCGTAGTACGGTTAGTCTACGGTTCTGGAGCTACCAAAGGAAGGTCGGCGTAAAGCAGGTAGACTGTAAAAACTTACGCCAAATCACACAGCAAGAATGCTATCATAATAGCGGACCCTGGCCTCCAATGCATCATAGCTCAGGACGCAACCGGGATAAACGCTCAGATGAGGAGGGTTTCGCAAGGCAGTAACATTGTGTGTACTTTGTTATAGCGTAATTGTGTGTGTGTGGAATAGACAAGGTAAAGACAATCCAATCCATTATTTCAGTCAGCCAAAGATAGTAATGAAATGCTACAAATTCTACGAGTCACCTTTATTATTTCGCCCACTTTGTTTTTAGTACAAATATTACGAGAAGTCTTTGGTTTTACCAACACTGACAAGGGAAGAGTGTTATATGATTCACATATAAAAAGAAACCCTAATAATGTCAAAGCGCGGGCTAGGACGACTTCGTGCGCGCGTCCGGTTCACATTCGTCCTGAGGAAGACCTCCACAATGAGGTCGAAACATGTCGGCCTGGAGTCGACTTCATACCTGATTGACCCGTATTTTACATAGGTATGTCAAAGCGGCATCGTTTTATCTCCAAAAACAGCCAATACTATTGTTAGCATTTACTACATTTACATAAGACAAGAATTCAGAATCTGAAGAGAGTTGGTTATTCAATAGTTTACACGTAAGAAAAACAATGGTTCCGCTCGAACCAAGGAACGCAATGCAATACCATGGTGTTATTGGAGCATCCCGTTCCGACTGATTACGTACACAATCTCTAGTTACATCGCTTGCGTTAAATCTCCAAGAATGATACGCTTTTTTATGTCTGCATATACAGGAGGTAAATGTTGACATATCCTTCAATATGAAACTCAGCCCGTCAATAGGCTAGTTTCCTGAGTCAAAATAATAATACAAAAATTAGTCCGTCAGTTACACAATCAAAAAAATATTGGACACGTATTTTGTCTTTTTTTTTTGTTTAATTGACAATTGACATTTAGGTAATTCAACGGACTAATTATATATTTTTTTGGAAACTAGCCTATACAAACAACTTTTCGGATCGGTCCAATACTAGGTTTTCAATAAACGGTCCGAAAAGTGACGACGAGACTACTAAAGAGAATTTGTGTAATCCAATTATTATGAAATTCCGCTGTAATCTCTTTATCATATTCCGCTAATGGCCAACAAAACCATATGTATACTTGGCGCTATTGAGAATAGCAGGAAATTGGGACAATCTATAAAATTCTTATCCTCCTCAGTCCTGAGGTCCCCTATTGGGGACATTTTTTCTACTGCCGCCAGCTAGCGAAAATTTACGGTGTCTTTCTAATAATTAGTTCAATGTATTATACAAAGATGGCGCTCTAATGAAAAAATAAAGTTTCCTAGTATTGTCGGTGACATTGAAAAGTTTTGACAGTTTGAAGTTGCGCGATCTCAAAAAGTTGGAAAAATGTCTGCTCGAGGTAAGTTTTAATTCATTTTAAAATAGAATAATGCGTCACAGGCTTTGAATTCATGTGTTTCATTTTGTATATGATATTTGACATAACTTTAATGCATTTGTTTTGTATTATTACACATAATATTCCCGTGATGGTGTCGAATATCTGTGTGTCCCGTATAGGGGACATGGGGTCTCAGGCTTAATTATCTTTTTATAAAAATATTAAATTTATATTATTTAAAAAATCTGCTTGCTTTGTTTCACAGGTTTATCTAATAACGAAATAGAAAACATATTGGAATTTAATGATGCAGATTCAATGATAGATGGATTTTCGGACGATGACGACCCTCTCATTGCTGCAGCCGATGAAATAATCCATGACGAAGGTGAGGAAAGCAGTTCATCTGAATATTCAAGTGACGATAATGTCCCTTTATCCACTTTTGCTAGCCCTGGACCTTCAAATGTTGAACAGTCTACTCAGGGTGCGACTCGTCGGGTATACTGGAAGCATCAAGAAGTTTTTACGCCTTCTCCCCCCGGAGTATACTGTCAACCTCAAGTTGCCCCTTTGGTAAGGTTGCAGACACCAATTCAATATTTTTCCCGTTATATTCCAGAAGAAATATTTGAAGTTTTCAGCAATTTTTCTAATCAAAATTATTTCATAAGATACAGTAAGTCTTTAGATACTACTAAAGAAGAAATGAAAACGTTTTTTGGAATAAGTATTGCCATGAGCTACTTAGGCTTACCTAGAATTAGAATGTACTGGCTGCAAAAAACCAGGATCCCTATGGTTGCAGATGTAATGACTAGGGATCGTTACTTTAAAATAAGATCAAACTTGAAACTGGTGAATGATTTTGAAGTAGACGAGGTTTCCAAGCAAAATAAATTCTGGAAGATACTGCCTTTGATTGAAAGCGTAAGAAATGCTTGTTTAAAAAACACAAGACCACAAGATGTAAGTATTGATGAACAGATGGTGCCATTTTGGGGCCAAGTTACGATGCGACAGTTTGTCAGGGGGAAACCAAATCCCTGTGGCCTAAAAAACTTTGTTTGTACAACTCCGGATGGTATCCCTTTGGACTTCTTTTTTTATGAGGGTAAAGGTGATTCTATTCTCCCACCTGATGAAACTGGAGGCCTAGACATTGGTGGAAAAGTAGTGCTGCGGTTGGCGACCAGTTTGCCAGAGGGGGCCAAGATTTACATGGACAGGTATTTTACATCTGTCGAATTGCTGGACAAGCTGCAAGAGAAAAAGATGCAAGGTACAGGTACGCTTAGAAAGGCCAAAATACCGAAAAAGTGTAATTTTAAAACAGACAAGCAATTGCGAGATCTAGGACGTGGTTCTTCGGATCAAGTTGTGAGAAATGACGGCCAAATTGCTTGTCTAAAATGGTTTGATAACAAACCTGTGATAATGGCGTCGTCCGTAGATTCGAAGCTGCCTGAAAATCATTGTAGGCGCTGGTGCAAAAAAACAAAGCAATATATTGAAATAAATAGACCATTTGCTGTACAGCAATACAACGAAAAGATGGGAGGGGTAGATATGCTCGATAGAGTAATAAGTTTCTATCGAATGAGCGCACGCTCGAAAAAATGGACAGTGCGATTAATTTTCCATCTGTTTGACTTTGCTGCGGCCGCCAGCTGGTTAATTTATAGAAAAGAAGCCCTAGCACTAGATACGCCTAAAAAAGACATACTAGACTATCTTGATTTCAAAGTGGAAATAGCTAATTCCTTGCTATATTTTACCCCAGAAAGACAACAATTCTACCTCTTTGAAGAAGTAGATGAAGGAGGCGAGCCGGCAGTAGCATCGACTAGTCGTAAACGGAAATTGCATGTTCCTCATCCACCCGTACAGCTGAGGACAGCCATGGCAGCTCACATGCCCATGATTGATGGTTCAGGGGATCACAGATGTCGTTTGCCAGGTTGTAAAAGCAAAAAGGCAAGAGTATATTGCTCGACATGTAACATGCATCTGTGTCTTGTGGCGGGGCGTAATTGTTTCAAGCAGTACCATGAATGTGACCAATAACCGTATTTCATTTATTCAATAAAAACTCTTTTTTTCTTGAATGCTGTTTTAATATGAATAACTCCCTTTTTTAAAACACTGAGTCCCGATGTCCCCCTATAGGGGACACGTCGTAAAAAAAAAGTATGTTTAGAAAAAAATCCAAAAAAATTTTTTTCCTACTTTATATTACCCTCTAAGTATGATACATAAAAATTATACAAATCGCAATCACTTTGGTGTCTCGGGACTGAGGAGGTTATTGAAACGTTCTTTAATAAAATATTACCAGAAGATAAAGCGAGTTGACTGAGTAAGAAAATGCGATCTTTCGAAACTAGACCAACAAAAAGGCTTTGTGTTCTTCAAACGAGTTTGTAAACTTTAATTTTCCTCTTATTTCCGGTTTTTTATTTAAAACGATGTAGTTAAGATAAACGCTAAGTCTTAACAACCATATACACTGTGGTGGATGACGAAATCGTTATAATACAACGTGTCTAGGCTTAGGACTCATCTATCATTCCCAATTGCCAGATGTTTACGAGCTGATGTGTGTTTCAATTCGCACAATGGACAATTGCAGCTCAATTGAATCTGTTTGAACTAGGACAATGTGTCGGCGACTTGTTGGAACACAATAGTATTTGTCACTATGAACCGGTAGCTGCAGTAAATAAACTATAAACTACAAGACAGAAACACATTGTTTTTGCTTTATTAGCTGTTTATAAATTGTATATTTGTGTCTGTTTATGTTTGTGTAGCAACACAATAGTTAATTATAAATTAACGTTTGTCATTCTCATCGTAGCACTCACTACAACTCCAATCTGAATTTAAAATATGAGTAGTTCACCGCGGACGTCCAAATAAGCATGAAATAATAGACATTTCTTCCGATATTACAAACTTACGTATTAATTTAAACATAATATCATATTGTCATCATGCTTAGCTTGCTGTCGTCGCCTCATAGATTTATGGATCTGAATATTTCATCCCGCGTCGTATGATTGATCGATGGCGAATCCGCGAGTTTCGCTTTGGTATCTACATGATGTATTGCGAATTGCTAGAATTTGTATAAAATCCACGTGAAGATATACATTTACAGATATTTAGCGCTGTGTGGTACCCGGCCGAGTTGAATAGGAATACTCTAAGTCTTCCCGTGGAAGTCGTAGAAAGCGACATAGGATACACAAGCGAAACCAAGCTTAGAAACATCAATGTGACCTCTCTAACCCCTCTTGCCAGCGTGTAGTGTACCTAAGCCTCTCAACATTCCTATACAAAATTTTGAAAGGCTTATAATACTCAATTCCCTTTGTCCCTTTGTTTGGAAACATGCACGTCACGTTAGGGCCCTCTTAAGTAGCTCAGAAACCTGGGGAAATGAAGTTCAAAAGTTAGCCGATGCCATAACAAGGGTTACCCATTGCCCCACGAAAGCCTATGACATACCGAGGTATACAACTGTCAACTATCGATTGTGATTATTGTTTTCTATTCATCGATTTTATTGTACCTTAATTTCAATAAACAATGGCAACAACATTAAACAATTGAATAATTGCTAACCAGTTTGAAATCTTTTTGCAAAGGACAGGACAAATTGAAATTGTTTGGAATCAAGTGATATTGTCAAGAAGCTTTAGATCTGGAGATCAAACTGAAATATTAATCGAACTGCTTGCTGCAGGACAGTAAGATTTCTTTCAATGTAATATTTTCTCCTGGATACAGTTACCACGTCTACTTATTAACAGGATAAACATAGCTCATTTACCAGGACCTTAAGGCCATGTTACTAATATACAGAAATCTTCACGATCAAATTAACTTCAGCATAGTTACCAGTATAGTTAGTAGTAGTACCGGCATAGTAGTAGGCGGTTGGCTAAAACCGAAAATGCCGTTTTTTATACATATTTA
This sequence comes from Rhodophaea formosa, assembly GCA_963082605.1. Lineage (NCBI taxonomy): Eukaryota > Metazoa > Arthropoda > Insecta > Lepidoptera > Pyralidae > Rhodophaea > Rhodophaea formosa. The sequence continues at coordinate 15,139,861 of OY720219.1, forward strand.
AGACTAGCAGTTCACCCCGGCTTCGCCCGTGGTACATACATAGCCTATGTCACTCAGGGATAACGAACCTGTACAACGGTGAAATAATTTTTGAAATCAGTCTGGTAATTCCTGACATTAGCGCGTTCAACCATACAAACGAACTCTTTAGCTTTATAATATTAGTATAGGTAGAAAGAAAACATTATTCAGAGTATTGTTTTAGACATTCTCGTGTTAGCACTGCTCTCACGCTAAACTCGATACATTGGGAGGTTTCGCATTCGGCCCTCCTCTATCCTTGAGGCTATTGGATTGTGCCTCGTGATAGAGGTCACACAAATCCTTTTGACTTTGTGAGGCTTCGTTCTAGTTACATTTTGTAGCTTTACACTTCAATGACAATGATTATATAACTTAACAATTGATGATTTTTGGGACAAGGAGCGTTGTATGACCAATCTAAAAAACTTTTCGTCATCAGATCCTCTTGCTGACAAAAGGCTAGTGGTCTTTCTTGAGTCAAAATAATAACATTAAATAAGTCCTTTAGTTAGTAATAATAAAGATAAACGGCATCATACTTCATGAGTGGACGCTCACGACATCTTAGTTTTCTAAAAAGTGTACGAAACTGTGACGTCAAACGGAATTTGAAAAAATACTTGTTCTATATTTTTTGATTATATAATTGGAGAACTGATTAAATTTATTTAGGAATCTAGCTTATTTTTCAGTGCACATTTCAATAAAATCTAATTGCAAGATTGACAACATAGTTACATTAACTCACTGACAGACTCCATTACAGAAGTTTCTAATGTAATTTGCATAGCAAACAACAATAATTAAAGTCTTCGCGTAGCAAAAATTAATAAACAATGTTCATCCACGCGAATCAAATAACTCGTAACCTAACTTTTATTAAATATATGGTTTCATCTCATAATTAATTAAATGTTGATTCGAAATTTCAGCTAACAGAAATTAATGTTTGTTTATTTGTTCGCTCTCTCGGGTTTGTAAATGAATTTCAATGAATCTAGCAAGAATTCTTTATCCACGGGTTAAATACCAAGTTGGGACGTTTCAAGCAATTTCTCGGCCGGGAATTTATATTTTATGTTCAACAATAAACTCATCATCATCATCAGGTCTTTTTCGTCTCCGCTGCAGGAGCTCGACCCTCTCTGTACTACCAAAACCATATATTAGCCAGAGCAGTCAGAGCATTTGGCCTACACTCTCAACACTGGCCGGGCGGGTTTTAGAGGTCTCTTCATGTTTATAAGCTTTGTTTAGCTTGTGTTTCCTTAGTCACCATCTACATCCACGGGAAGGCTTCGAGTGGTCATGGAGTGGTCCTATTCTACTCTGCCGGAAACCACTAGACAGCAATGATCACAATAATAGTCTAATAAAATTAACGCAAAAGTGTCAAGGCACACGTAGCTTGAAAAGAACTTCTAAATTGTTTATATAACCAGTTCACCGAAGTCGTATTCGTTCTTTTTACCACATGTCATACTAAAATGTTCCATGGAAAGTTGTTCGATATCTTGAACTATCTAGGTAGGGTTTCGTAGTTAACAAGGAACCCTTATAGTTTTCACAAGCCAAAAAGTTGTAGTCCAAAATCTTATAAAATTGCTTGCATTTTTCCGTGATTTCGTCCGCGTAAATTATTATAGCCTATGTCACCATCAGATAAATTAGCTTTATATGAGCCTATTCAATGCAAACAAACAATCAAATCCTTCTTCTTTATAATATTAGTATAGATGTTAATATTATAGAGTAAATATTACGGAACCCTACACAAAGTGTGGACACGCACTTGGGTCGTTTTTATTTTTCAATCAGTTCGAGAGAAGAACATTCCATTCTTTTCTGTCAGACCAGTATAAATATTCTGATAATATATGAAGATAACATGTTCAATAAAAATAAAAATATGCATTGGTACAATAATTGACTATTTCTCCGTCAATTAGTTTAGTTTACGATCCATAAAATCACGAACTGTACCAGAACTTTCTTCAAGAGCAACAATTATAAATGCAATATAAATTTGTGCATTGGTGTTCAGTTAGTAATTACTTATAACTTATGAATAACACAAATCGATCCACTTTATGTTTTGTTAATAGGATAATAAAGACAAGTAATGAATAAAACAGATTTAATCAACAACTTACATCAAGTAAAGTATGTACTTAGAAACAAGTAGCAATATTTGAAAAAAAAAAAATCCGACACCCCTTTTGGTGAGTAAGAACTCACAAACTTTTTGTTTGTTCTTCCGAACTTTTAATGCATAAGAAAGAATGTTACCAATGTAAGCAAAGAGATGAGTAAAGTTTTTTGCAGGTGTTCCAGTCCTTCTGTCGTAATTTTTTTTTGAATGGACAACGTAGCTAGCTCCAAATGAGCTTTCGCTACTTCACCAGACTTTTTGAGGTGAGGGCAGAGTGCCCTCAACCTGTAAGGCAATCTTCACCGAAGGGTTCCCAGGAGGGACGAACCTCGGCTTTGGGCGTTACCTGGGTGCGCAAGGCTTGGAGAGACAGCAAACTCTCATATGCCTGATGGGCCGCGATTTGCATGCATGACCTGAAGGGCCGAACTGAGAAACAATGGCAAAGCCTTTAGAGAGCAGCAACTCTCATGTTTTGCCGTATGGGCCGAAAGCTACGGTGTCCGAAGGACCTATGCTGGGTGCAAATCACCCGGGACCGCCGGGCGGTCACCAGTAATCGGAGCTAGTCCTACTCTACGCACTCTGTTCCGGTGGCGAGTGCGACGGGGTCGGAGAGTGGGATTCCTCTGGCTGTTCGGAGCCGGAGAGGATCTGGACTGGGCTCTGTCGTAAATGGGCATAATCTGCCTTTATCCTGACGTAAGCGTATTCCCAGTTGCATCCTCAACGGTATGCTTCAAAGCCGGGCTCCGCTACCTATCTAATGTGATTTGACGAGGTTACACTGGTTATTATACCTACTGCCGTAACAAAATTTAACATGAATTGTAAGTTTTATCACTCTCCAACATCATAAATTTGATTCCTGATAAAGATAAAGCACGGAAAGCTATAAGTTGCCTGAAACATGTTTACCGAACCGATGAGAAAAAGGTGACGAAGAGACGCTGAAAATTTTACACTTTATCGAATAACTTTTAATGGAAATTGAGATAATACAGGTGAAGTTATAAGAAAATGGAGCAGAACTTCGAGATTAAACAGGTAAATGATCGTATAATAATGGCATTTACATTTTGGTAAGCGCTTTGCGGAAATAATCACAATAAAATAACGTCTCCTACTTTTAATAATTCCTTATAAAGAAACACACATAAACATTTATGAGCTCAGACAACTTAGTACTTCTTTTTAGGGCATTCGTGTAAGAATAGAATCATAAATTAAAATTCACCGGGGTAAACATCCTTTCTAAATTCCACGAGGGCTTCAGCGGAAATGTCAAGTAACTCAAATTACCCCGTTATAAATAATTACTCCCATCTTTGTCTGTGCAATATTCAAAGGCGATTCTCGTAACTCGTGTTCTACGACGCTGTCCGTCATGCCAATGTTCAAACTTCACCCCTTGAGGTTTCCACAGCAATTTTATTTGCCTAGCTAAGCGCTTCCTATTTAATTATTTATTTGGTGTGGAAAACACAATAAATTTATTATTTTTGACACGTGTACGCTTGATTATTCATTTATAATTTGGCCCCGGCAGCTGCCCCTTGATTGAATTCGTTCGTGCCCTTGGGCAGATTGGAAAGATAGACCTTTGTTTATACTTTTCAATCTGCCCAAAATGGGTTCCTTGTTCACCCTTGTAACATCGCTACAAATATGCTCATATATTTTCATTTAAAGTGCTACAATAGATAGTATTTTGTGCACTTTATGTCTACGAGACCTATGAGAGGTTGTCTACTTTTAATAATTACTTGTAATGCAACTCACATAGATACATTCATGAGCTCTGACAACTTAGTACTTACTTGAAAGTCGTGTAAGAATAGAATCATAACTAGAATTTCACCGGGGTAAACATCCTTTCTAAATTCCACGAGGGCTTCAGCGGAAATGTCAAGTAATTCAAATTACCCCGTTATAAATAATTACTCCCATCTTTGTCTGTGCAATATTCAAAGGCGATTCTCGTAACTCGTGTTTTACGACGCTGTCCGTCATGCCAATGTCCAAATTTCACCCCTTGAGGTTTCCAAAGTAATTTTATTTGCCCAGCTAAGCGCTTCCAATTTAATTATTTATTTGGTGTGGAAAACACAATAAACTTTAACTCGTAAAATTTTACCTTTCTTTGTCACGTGTACGCTTGATTAATCATTTATAATTTGGCTCTGCCGCTTGATTGGATTCGATTGTGCCCTTGGGCAGATTGAAAAGTATAAACAAAGGTTGGAATTAAAATAGGTTCCTTATTCACCCTTGTGACAGTGTTTCAACTATGCTCATATTTTCATTTGACGTGCTACGATACTCGTAGATATATATAAGAGAGGTCGTCTTATCATAAAAGTTTGTAAATACCATGTTCAATAACCATGACTCGGGACAAAAATGTTATGCGTGGAAATTCGAAGATCTGCTGAAATTTCAGCATGATTAAATGATGTGTCGTTTCAGGGAAGATTCAAAAGAAGCACAAATTTTTAACCGGTTTCATAAAAGATGGAGGTTATCAATTCTACTATTTGTTTTATTTTTTGGTATGCGTAGTATATAACCTGATTATAAAAAAGTTTTAAGAAAGAAATATTTTTGAAAACTTCCAAAGTTGCCGGAAGTTTTGGAAGTTTTCCGGAATAATTCCTTAGAAATGGAATGCTTCCTGAAAGTTTAACGTCCGTTTAACGAAAGTTTAAGTTTCAAACGCCCGAATCGGATTAGTAGAAACAACTAATCCGATTCGGGCGTTCGTCCAATAAGGGTTTTCAGACGTGCTTACCACCAGATGGTAGCACTGAAGTATCTACCTCTATAAGCCGCTGTCATTGGAGAATATTTGACAAGCAGCAACAATTGACACATTTTGGCCCAATCACAGCGTACCGGACCCGACCCCGCCAGTGCTGTCGCCGCTTATTTCAAAACACCCTCTTTAAATATTCTTTCCTTTGAAATCTCTAGATGTGTCGCGTTTTCCAGTGATTTTAGATAGGCTAAGTACCTGCAGTTCTACAAGAGAACCGCCACTGAATCCTACGCCTTTCTTTTCTTGCACTATTACCCTTTCAAAATTGGAAAAAAAATAGGGAACTCTATGTGCTGCCACAGATTTCCCCACACAATGCTTTTATTTTTAGTAGGTCAAACATCAACTAAATTACTATTGGTGGACACAGACAAATGGTCCTGATATTGCGATTGTATCAGCGGTCACGTGCCGCCGTCGTTTGTACAGGTAGCTGGGGCTTTATTGATACTACATGGGCCGAGCGCTAATACTCCGGCCCGGGGTTAAGGGCTCTCGACAGAGCTACCAATATTCCAGTTTTGTTTGTTTATCTCGATGGGGAACAGAGTAAGAGGCACTTAACATTGTTTTTTGTACTTTGGTGTATTGAGCTTTCATTGGTTATATTAAGTCTTAAAGTTACTCGTTACAATGATATTCTTTTAGGGGAAATAGTGTCCATCGGCTATTTCTAGATCAAGAGAAAGTTTTCTTGAGGAATATTCTCAAGAAAACTATTTCAATAATCTTTAAGATAAAGAACCGACTTTAAGGTAAAAGTTACCAGTGATCAATGTTCATCCTACTTTACGCACTCTATTTCGATGGCGTGTGCGACGAGGTCGTAGTGTGGGATATATCTGGCTATTTGGAGGCGCAGCCGTAGTTTGTTCGGCGCGTTGTTATATAAGTATGTCGCAGGTATACTGACAAGCCGTGATATATAATTTCACTAGTGACATTATAATTGCACTATATATCGCCATTAGCTCTATTTTTTTTAATTTAATGGCGGCAGTTTCAAAATAGGCTTAGTTATATCTAAGAGTAATAAGACACATTATTTCAATATAAATAATATATAATCGTCTTACTATTCCTTTAATATTTTTCGGATGTGCTTCTTTCTCGAGCTAAAATAGTTTATATTACCAAAAAAAAGAATTCCTCTACAAAATTAAACGTAAGATACTTTTTCGGCGTATTGTTATATACGGTGTATTGTTGTAAGTGTCCAAATCGCAATCATAAACTCCGAAACTCTTTGTCCGCCTGAAGCGAAGGTCAAACGACAGTTCAGGGGTAAATAAAGACTTGTGGGTATCGATCGCAAACGACGATTAGGGCGCGAACGGCTGCTGATTACGACTGTCCATTTATTTTTTTACTGCAGCATATTAGAAAAGTAAATTTATTATTTATTACTTAGTGCTATAACCTGGCAAGCCTTGAAGGGATATAAATATTGATTTATGACTAGTATTTAATATAACCTGGGCAAATTAGACGTACGTACAAGGCCGTCGGAACTCGAGTGCCAGGCCCCGAAACGGTCAAAAATATATCCCCCTGCGCCAAGTTGCAATTGCTTTTCGAATCCGTACCTAGAAAAACAGTTATCGAATAAAACCCGATTCCAAATCGATTCACTCTTTAGACACACATAGCAGTCAAACTTATAGCACACCACTCTTTTTGCGTCGAGGGTTGAAATCAATACATACATGTATACTTACATACATTATTGGTGAAGTTTTGTTCTACTTGAGATCAAGAAGAACGAAAACTTCATCATTCGACAACATTTTGAGTTATTGTTTTAGGGATATTGTTTCCAGGTTAACGCACTATGACTGGGCCGGAAATTGGATTCCTATCATGGCAGAGCTGAGTCAGCACCAAAACCGCCCGACTTAAATCACCTGACGCATACATATGTATGTATATACCTACTGCCGTAGGTAAAATATTTATTAGTAGACTCTTTAAGCAGAACGTGCTTCGGAAGGCACGTTAAGACGTTGGTCCCGGCTGCCATCTGGTAGTCGTTAAAGGAACCACGTCAGAGGCCGAGAGGTGGTTTCGAAGAACTCTGACACAAGGGTGTGCATCTACACGAAATGATGATGATGATGAGTAGACACTTTTACAAAATTAAAGAAAACACCCAATGCTCACATACTTTTATGTCACTTTATTAAAACTGAAAAGGAACCTCCATTTTAGTGCTTGTTTATTTTTGAAAACTATAAACACCTGATACAAAAGTTTTTACTGAATCAGAATGTAATAAATAATGAATACCTACTAGGTAAAATACTCGAGCACAAAATCATACACAAAAAGCCGCATTATACATGCATCACGTCATGACTCATCACGGCAGTTTCAGGCAGGTCTAAGGCTTGGCCGGAACCAGATAAGGGGGCATTACCATATTACCATATCGCGTGCCCAAAGGACCTTGATGGCTGGGGTGGTTACGCAAAGTCAAGTTGAGGGCCCAATGTCAATGCTCACCGACCAGGGTCTGCGGTTCGAGGTCTTGAGGCAAAGTAATAGCTTCCGTAACAAAATGTAGCTAAGTTACTGCCCTGTAGGTAGCGTTCAAGGTAAATTTTTAGTTGGATACTTTGTAGAGAATCCTTGTGTTATAACATAGAACAAGGAATTTCAGTGTAACTCGCGCGCTACAAGACTTTCCTTGCCCTGTGTCTCATAAGTAAGAATTTGTTTCTTTTCAACAATGAAGCTTTTGTTAAAAAAATAACATAAAGCTACTCGCAATAAAAGCTTTCCGTAATATGAGAAATTTCATCAGCAATCAGATAACAAGCACGTATACCCAACAACAACATAAAACATAACATAATTTTGGCAGATATAAGGAAAAGGTTTTGATTAAAATAAAAAACACAGACATAACATAACAGGCGTGAGGGTGTGAGGTGCGGGCGGAGGAGGGCCTAATAAAACACGAACAACCCTTACAGCGCCGACACATAAACCACAAATTGGAATTGACATTCGCAGAAGTTATGAACGTGCTTAACACCTGTATGTTTCTCTGGCAAGCTTTATTGCCCTTGTTTGATATGTCCTTTGGAGAAGTACATGCGAGACGAATTAGGTTAGGAGTTAGAAGAAATTAAAAGTCAAAGTAAAGATCTGACGACTTTAAAACATTGTACTTCGCACACCTCACGACATAGATCTTGTAAAAATATAACTTGTGTATATGTAATAGGTATATGTATCATATCATATAGCAGTTAAAATGAATTAATATCGTAAAAATGTCATAAAACATTGTTTCCTCTAGGTGCTATATATTTATATCGTCAGGTTTACTAAATACATATACCATAACTAGCTTTAGCCCGCGGCTTCGTTGCGTTAAGAAGTAGAATTGATCAAAATCCTTTCTTAGCGGATGCCTACATCATAACATCTACCTGCATGCCAAATTTCAGCCCGATCCGTCCAGTGGTTTGGGCTGTGCGTTGATAGATCACTATGTCAGTCACCTTTGAGTTATATATATTTAGATTTACACGTTGGGTCGTAGGGTAGACGTTAAAGACAAACCTTCTCTACTCTATTCTTGAGTCTAGAATACTAACAATTCACAGCTCTCGCTGGGATTCCCGAAAATTGGAACTGGCGTAAAAACCTGTAAATCTTATCCCGGATCGGTTTGAAATTCTTCTTTTAAAAGCAATTATTTAAATCGACGCTTGAGACGATTTATGGAGGTCGTGGGAAAAGGAACTGATCCAACACATAATGCTTTCCAGCGAACGAATACTCCAAGGTCTCAGAAGATAACTCAATTTCACAGGACTTCGGCGATAAGCTCGGACCTTGCTCCGCGCTAACACAAGCTGAGGCATTCCTTTGCCATAGGTAAGTAAATCTAAGTGTCTTAATAAATATGTCACCATTTCTTTTTTTGAAGAAGGTACACGTAAATTTTAGATTTAATTTTGGCAAATAATGACTTTTTATATATTTATTTAACTGCTATTGCACTACGCGTTCCTGACGTCCCACCGCGAAGGTATATAATGTGGCCATTACGCGCGGCCTTCGCGGGTCGCGCAGGAAATTGCACCCCGGGCCATCGTTAACCCCTTAATAACCGCGGGTGCCCGACCCTGCCTAATGAGAACGTTGATATTTGCTTTTTTCTGTTTTTGTAATATGGTATATTTGTTACCGATAATTTTACCGTTTTAAGGGTCCCGTTTTTACCCTAAACGCATTAGTGAAGTTGTTTGCCGCTTCTCCTGCTCTTATATTTTTGAAGAGACAGCGATACCAGTTTCAATATATTCGTAATTTAAAAATAATTAATAAGCCAATCTTATAGATCAATATCTACTGGCTGAGTAAGTCATTAAGTTTTGCACAAACGTTTCGTGTGAACTAAAAAGAGTTTTTTGGAAATCATCTCTTAAGGGTAAAATAACCGATTTTTATGAAATTTTAAATTTAACAAAATCTATTATAAAAATATATTTAAGTGAGGAAAAAAAATTGAGATGCAAATTTGTGTCAACGTGATTATTGGGTGAACGATGATCCTACTGTGTTTCGGATTTACCTGAATTGGTTAGCAATCCGGGGTCCGAGGGCCAGAAGTCATCTCGGGAGTCGGGAGTAATATTAGACTGCTTTTTAAAACCGAAACCCACGCGAACAAAGTCGCAAGAAACAATTAAATAATGATATCGGCAAAGGGACTAAGTTCTTAATAAATGAGATTTATAAAGTAACACGAAGAAGTCATTAAAAGTTAAGACTTACGTCACAAGTTGAACTCGATTTAAAATCAATATTGAGACTAACAGAAATTGACTCGGAGAAAGCTTTCAAGTTATGCATAATCAAATCAATAACCATAATAAATAGCATTTTATGTTAAATAGATTCATTTTTTTCCAAATCCACGTAACTAGAAAGTGTAGTCTGATGTTATTATTTTCGTATCGTACGTAACTCATCGAATTAGGTACCTTGCAAATGGAGATTTAATTTAATGGAGACTTCACCTGATTTTATTTAGGACCGAATCCAATATATAGAGACTAGGTATCTGTTATCGCCGTGTGGTTCCCGGCAGAGTAGAATAGGACCAGTCCAAGTCATTCCGTGGATGTCGTAAAAGGCGACTAAGAAAACACAAGCTAAACAAAGCTGTTAACATCAAAGAGACCTCTCCAACCCGTCTGGCCAGCGTGGAGAGTGTAGGCCAAATCCTCTGACTACTCAGGCTAGTATATGGCTCTGGTAGTACAGAGAGGGTCGTGCTCCTGCAGTGGAGACTAGAAAGACCTGATGATGATTTGTTATCTATTTAAACTAATATTACAAAGCTGAAGCGTTTGTTTGTTTTGTTGAACTCGATATTCTCAGGAACTTCTGGACCGATTTCAAAAATTCTTTCACCGTTGGATATGTACGTTATCCTTGAGTGACATAGGCTATGTATGTACCACGGGCGAAGCCAGGGCGGAATGCTAGTCTCTGATATTAATAAAGATACCAGTTGGCCACATACGCTTGCCATTAAACATTAACAATTTTCAACACACAACATCTCCAAGATTAGAAGATGGTGGGTGTCTGTAGAGTGCACTTAAAGCCACTTGCTCGCCGGATCCGTTCATAAACGTGAAATATGATCGTTATTTTATCAGTAATCTCGCGATTTATGATACTATTATAGTTATATTAAGCTTTTGTAATGTTTCAGCTGGACGATCCTGACAAATCAGTAGCAAAAGCAAAAGCTTACAAAGCGTATTTGATAAAATCTTATCATCATCATCATCAGGTTTTTTTAGTCTCCACTGCAGGAGCATGACGCTCAGCCAAATCCTCTGAGTGCTCTGGCTTGACTCTGGTAGTAAAGATTCTAGAGCCAAGCCAGAGGAGTCAGAGGATTTGGCCTCCACGCTGTCCGGTTGCAGAGGTCTCTTTGATGTTTGTAAGCTTTGTTTAGTTTGTGACTATATGAGGATAATGACTATATGGTGATTACTGGGAACAGTTTTCACAAAGTATTCTTCCCTGTAGGAATTGAACCCACGACGTCCAAGTGATTAGGCAAAGCCTTAGAAAGATATTAAAAATATAAGTAAGAAGGATGTTCTTCATTTGAAAGTGAACAATGCAATTCAGACACGATACCAAAATATTACTTAAAATATAACATTTCAACAATACAAAGTTAATTCATTGTAAACCAATGTCAAAAGAGTATACGTTCTGACGAGGTTGTCAACAGAGTGAGTAGTCAAGTAATTACCGAGAGCTTTTCACTCATCTGATTCGGTATACACACGCCAACACACCCTAGTAGCTAATATTTTACACCAGTTTCTCATACCCAAACACGCAGACAAAGCTCAGCGTTATCTCGCATTAATCTCCTTCATATAGCCGAGCCCTTGTCCAATTAAATCGAGAGATATATCTTGAGTAATATGACAATTGCCGGGGTCGACGACCGACTCATAGGAACCAATTAAGAACAATCTTTTGTTAAATCGGAACAACAGAGCTGTAAAGGGCTGGCTGAACGGGTTCAAAGGACGAAATATTGTTAGAAATATCTATATTGCGAAAGGAACTGCTAAAACAGAATTGAGCTAGCTACAAAATAAACATTTTATAGACGCCATGTCCCAGCCCGTCCTACATTTTACAAAGTGGATTATTATTCTAGACTAAAAACTAAAAAAATACTTATTCCATTAGGTAAAATTAATGAGGTGCCAAGCGAAGCCACTACCATATTGATATGTAAATTGAAGCACCGTTCCAGCAAAGTCAATATCGATAAATTTTAATTAAAGCATAGTAAGTAAGTAGAATTTCATTAAGTTAATGAAGTGTTTACTTTGAAGCTTCAAGAACATTGGTTTCGCTAACGCTTTTACCTTTAACTGCGAAAGGAAAGAAAAAAGTAATCCCTCGGGCCCTTTTTGAATGTTTTACTGTAGCATACGCGACAGCGTGTCCTACTTATTATTTTATATAGCCCTCGTCCTTTGATCGTTAAAAAGAAAATCTGGCTTGAAGGACCACTTTTCGCAGTAAAACTCCGGCCGCAATTCTGTACAGTTTAATATGTAATAAAGAGGACAAAATGAAAAAGTGGACAGCTCTCTTTTATTTGCTTGTTCTGGAAATGACGAATATAATGCTCGTTTGAAGGACTTCACAAAGATATAACAATGTTATGAGTTTTCAAAGCTTCATATGAAAGCTATTTATCATAGACGAAAGTTAAATGGAAAAGCTTCTTTTAACAAGTGTCGAGCTACCAAAGAGTGACATTCGTGCTTTGTAAAGAAAACGTTCTTACATTATCTAGACTTATATTTTAAAGAAGAAAGATTTGTGTGTATGTGATAAAATAACTCAAAAACTACCGGACGGATTTCATCATTAAAAAAACCGGCCAAGTGTGAGTCAAACTCGCGCAATGAGGGTTCCGTACAATATGCTTCGTGAACACACACACAATGTGCAAAAAATGTTTTATTCAATTGACTAGCGCCATCTAGTGGTGTTTTAGTGAACTATTTCCCTAGATGGACTTATTATTGTGAGTTTACCACTTAATTTTCAAGTGATAGAATTCTTATTATTTTTCCTGTAATCTTCAAGGAATGAACTATATATTGTAATTTTTCAAAATTTTCGGCTCAGTAGTTTCGGAGATCAGGGGGGGGGGGATATGGTCAAGTTTTGCCTTCTTTCGTGAATAAAATCAAAAGTATTGATTTTACCCGAACAAAAAAAAATATTTTTGAGATCCTCATAATGAGCCCTTTCATTTGATAGATAACACAGTAAGGTTAGCAAAACTTTTTTTTTAATTTTGTAATTGGGCCCCTCAAAAAGACCCTTATTTCAAAAAAATCTTTATTTACTTTGCACATCCGTGTTTGGGTCATAGGATTACACTATCTTACCAAATTTCATCTAATTTGGTTCAGTAGATTCGGAGAAAATCGGCTGTGACAGACGGACGGACGGACAGACAGACGCTCGAGTGATCCTATAAGGGTTCCGTTTTTCAACTTTTGTACGGAACCCTAAAGAGCAATACTTTATTTACAAGCTAGAGAAACTGCGTATAAAATTGAAAGCCAAGCGGTCAAAGTCACAGAAACCAGCTGGTTACAGAAAGTTTCTGAGCAAGATTAAATAACACAGTGAGAGATTTAGTATTTTAGAGAAATAAAGCATAGACCGACCTAGGACCGACTATAGTAAATTGAGTTGCCCGCTGTACCCAGCTATTCGGAGCTATTACGTTGGCAAAACTACTTCAAATGAACCCATATCTAGGCTATTTGGTTTATTACTCCGACGCACGTTCGACAGCCGTCGACACGTCGAATTCTAAAAAGTGTGCCGTGACCAAAGTGATACTTAACCCGATGCCTTTGTTAGATTGATTGACACTAATCTGATGGTGTTATGCTGAACCCAATTTGATAAAATTGAAAGCCATGTCACAGAATACATAATAGTAAGGGACAAAGTCACGAAAAGCAACTTAACTTACAGAGAATTTTAGAGCAAAATTAAATCTGAGCTATTTTAGTTAATTTGTTATATTCTAAGTATTTTAGTGAAATGAAGGAAAGACCGAATATAGAAAATTATGTTGCCCGTCGTACCTAGCTCTACGGAGCTTATTACGTTGGCATAAATAGTTCAAATGAACCCATATTTAGGCTATTTGGTTTATTACTCCGATGCATGTTCGATAGTCGACACGTCGAATTCAAGCAAGTGTGCCGTGACCAAAGTGATACTTAACCCGATGCCTTCATTAGATTGACTGACGCTAATCTGATGGTGTTATGCTGAGCCCAATTTGATCGACATGCCGTGAGTGGTATTATCATGTTTTTACGTAATATGACGCTGCTTTCAGACTAAAAGGAAATATTTTTGGTTTGATATATAGGTATAGATTTTACAAGGTTTTACAGACCTGGGCTCTGTCTACCCCGCAAGGGAAATAGACGTGATAGTATGTATGTATGTACATAGGTATAGATAAAATATAGAAGTTGTTATACGTTGCATTAGACGTGAGTAACGATATAAACTTTAAGATATTCTAAGAAATTAGAAATTTTACTAAATAAAAATAAAAGCACGACGCCAAAAAGATAGATACTCGGGATGTAAGAATTCTAACAATATTCGTACAAATACGTTGAGCTATTTTTTGACGAGCTCCGTGGCGCAGCGGTTACCACGCCAGCCTGCGACACGGGGGTCCCGGGTTCAATCCCCGGTCAGGTCATGATGGAAAACGATCTTTTTCAGATTGACCTGGGTCTTGGATGTTTATCTATATATGTATTTGTTATAAAATATAGTATCGTTGAGTTAGTATCCCATAACACAAGTCTTTCTTAAGAACTTACTTTGGGGCTAGCTCAATCTGTGTAATTTGTCCGTATATATTTATTTATTTATAAATGACTTAACGGATTTGATGGGTGGATTAAACAAACTCACTTACCTAATTCCTGAACTAAGAAAAAAATACACAACATTTTTTATGGGTAGTCGTTTTAAAAATGTTTCGTGATTTTATGAAACTGGACTATATCCACAACATCTTTGAATTAGTACTTAAAATCTTAGGCGCTGAACGCGTGTGTAAAACGATGAGTTTACGAGCTAGGACATAGTTAACACTAGTTCATGAGAAATACATTCTTCCCATAGACAGAATTTTTGTTTGAAATCCATGAGTCAGCCTAGTCAAACAATATGTCGTAATTCGGCCTATATAATGTCGCCATGTTCCACTAAACGGCCTAAAGTGTCTCCACACACGCATCGCAGTCGAAATACAAGTACTATAAAGGTTTAGTTGCCACAATATAAGTGGCTACAGAAAACAAGCCTTATATTTAGTCTCAGTGGCACAACCACGTGTTCTTTAGATAATAGGCACCTTTAATTATAATATTAAAATAATCCGCCAACCCTCCTCGGGTATCTCCAAACCCGCAAATAAATGCCTGTGAAAATTAAGTAAAATAGTATTTCCCCGCACTGAACCCATAGCGCAAAGCCTCGTGTAGTAGGTATTGTCCACTGGACCACGGATACAATAATGAACCGAAACACACACATTAAACCAGGTTAATGGAGCAATTGGATCACTCGAGTACAGCGGCAGAATGGTTCATCGAAATGATTTTTACAAAAAATAAAAACAAAATCGGCATAAAATTTAGGTTCTGTAATGCCATCTAAAGTTGTCTAATGATACGGTATTTACCTGATGATGATGAAACTCATCTGAACTTGACAAATGATGCGCTTTTTGTAAAAACTTTGAACATGACATACTACAGGGGGTCCTATGCGCTAACTTGTATTGTGTCCTTAGTAGCATTATTTACTTGACACAGGCGGCCTCGCGTGTCACACGCCAGCATATCGATCGCGAACACCCTGATAGTAGCTTTAAAATAGTCCAAGATAAAGAAATAGTCCCTAGACACAGAGCGCCGTATAATACTGAACTGAGTTTCTTTCGGCGTATTCTTCTCAGCAGTGGTATCTCGAAAAGCTTGTAATTATTCAATTTTTAAAATATAAAAAAATAGCATGAAAGAAAAAATTACGTTCAAAAAGTGATACATGATTTCAAAGGTGGAATAAAAACTATTCATTTTATTTCAATCACAATATATCTTTCTTACCTTGACCTGACTTCAGAACTGAAGGAAAGTTACCGAATATTCAGGAGTGTACAATGAACGAAAGATTATTTTGATACACAAAGCCGGGTTCCGTCAGAAGAGTAATCAATAACAATTTCTTACGTTAGGCCCTAGCTAAGACTTAGACAAAATTATTTCATAAAAGATTTTCAATAATGTAATAGACCAATATAAATTACTCATTCTAAGCAACCCCGGGCGCGGTCCCCACTGCGATGGGTGACCGCAAGACTTTATGTATTCTATGCCGCTAGTGGCATTATTATCTAGAGCCCTACGTGGTACGGAAGAGAAGTTTAGCAGTTGGTTGCAGCTGTCATCATTGTTGGCAGTCGTTACGCTATGTCAGATGCCGGTATCTTCAAAAATCTGACACCAGTATTGGCCAGTTACACACACGAAAAACTTATGAAAATGTAATCTACTTACAAAATATTTTCCATTTTATTACCGACGATTTAAATTTTACGTAAGATTCAGTATATTGAACACGTTTACATGACTAAACTAATATCATTACCATGCAAAGATGGGAGAAATATGATCGTAATAAAAAAGGTTTGAATAATGGCAGTAAGAAGCAGTCTCGGTGTAACCGCACAATATCTCGTCGCCATCCCTTATCCCACTAGACACGACGATCGGCGGTGACCCTCGCATTTGTCGAGAATAAAATCTTCACGAAAGGGCAAGGCTCATATTGATATGACGAATATTCTTATCTGATTTTTGTTTCAAGTCGATATGCTGACAATTGACAAAAGAAATTGAAATACGTTTGGTTGGGATGGATTTCTTTCAACCTCGATTTATTTTCTATCAATATTAAAGTCTGACTAGTTTAACTCTAGGTTAAATATTTTTATATCTGATAATATCGAATAAAACGTGCCAGTCTGTTTCAGTAATAGTTGTAAAACACATATACGTAAACAAGATCTCTCTATTATTCTTTTCATTTTCACTTTTTTTCTTAATTTCATTAAACTATAGTGAGCTCTCTATATACTATATGTATGCTAGATGCTTACACGTTGTGTAAGTATGACAATTTAACATAGGATACTTCGATCAAGTATGAAAATAAAATATCGCTGAAGATAGAATGCAGACTATAAACTCTAAACCTCGCCGTGATGCAATTTCCCTGTCTTTGTAAAGTGCATCAAGCGGGTTGTTTGCAGGAGTTGTGCACGTGTCTCCGGTGTAGAGGGCAATATCGTAAAGGCCAGTTTACTAGGGCGGCTCCTGTGTCTACAGTTTTTCTTTTAACATTGTATAATACAACCGTGGATAGCTAAAAGAAGAGGGTTCTATTTATATGAATTCATAAAAAAAATTTCACTATCTTTTATGAAAAAGCCAGCTTGCAACGCTTTTTCAAACACGAGACACATAGAAACGTTTTTGCCTTCTGAAGGTTTATATTTTCAATGTTTATTATTGAAACCCCAAGTTAATTCATATTACTTCTGTGAGGAATTTATGGTGCAAACCTCGCCGTGATGCAATTTCCCTGCTTTGTAAAGTGCATCAAGCGGTTTGTTTGCAGGAGTTGTGCACGTGTCTCCGATATTGTAAAGGCCAGTTTGCTAGAGCGACTCCGGTGTTTACAATCTTTCTGTTTACATTGTATAGTGCAACCGTATATAGCAAAATAAGAGCTTCTGTTTATATGTATTCATTCATTAACAATGGGGTAGCAATATCATCAAAAAGCGTTTCAAACACGCAAAGCATATGGAATCCTTGTGGCAAAGTTTGCAATTGCAACCCTGAAGTTAAGTTTTACTCTTCTGCGTGGAGTTTATGGTGCAACCTTTGACTATATAATCAAAGGGTGCAACCTTTGACGATGGTGCAACCTTAATAGGAGATAATAATTTAAGATAGCGGTATACAGAGTTTAATATTTTGACTTTGATAATAAATTTATTTAAAAAAAACTGTTACACAATTACTAAAAACTGTTACAATTTTTCTAAATTATCAAAATATGCATTTAAAAATAAAACTGGTAAAGATTTTTCACCCCAAATACATACCTATGCCATACCTTTACATTGACGCTCTTATTGTCAGGCGATGTTGATGATGTAAGCTTGCGACATTAATATAGAGTAAGTATATAAAAACGAAAATAGTAAAATGATGAATTCATCTAGTCTATGGCAGACATGACCGCCGAGTAGACAACGTAAAGCAAACAAATTACAAAGTCCCCGAAGACGCATACATTCCACATTTAATATAATGGCTGTTATCGGGCCTAAATATGACGTTATACTTCCCTACTAATGTAATAAATGCAAAACTTTGTAAACTCAGTCATACTTTCCAATCGGAAAAAAAGTCCTGTTCCTGAAGGATCTATATTTACGAGAGCGGCGGGCGAAATTAAACAATTTGTCTATCATTCGTGTCTAGTATTATTCTACATCTATGGCAGCCACCGCCGAGTAACTAGTCTGCATTATACGTACACAAAAAGATTGCTGACTCTCCATGGTCCACGTAATTACAACACCATACTTTATGTAAAGCTAAATAGCTTATTATTACTGCCATAATAAAACACATTTATACTTGAAAATATTTTCTCCCGTGTCTATTAGTATTATACATCCATGGCGAATGTCGCCGAGCAGTCTACGTTATGTTACGCACAAAGATTACTGACTCCCCATGGACGTATTACGATACCATACTTTATGTAATGGGTGTAATCGTGCCTTATTATGGTAGTAAAAGCCTGTAAGCTATCTTCATTAGACGGTAATATTTGATCTACACTATATTAAGAAAAGTATGTAGGAGATTTTGTGACATTAGAGTATAATTTTAGGAGCACGTGAATGGTTACGGAACCTGGTTCGTATAATATGTGCGAGAACAGTCAAATCAGATCATAAAATTTCTATTGAGTCTTAATATTTAGAGTTTTAAATCAATCGGACTTGGGAATTTAGACCGCCTCCCGAAGTTGGGATTAGGGTTTAGGTTTGAAATGAGAGACCAACAGAAGGATAGATAACTTACATTCACTTTTTATACTTGCACGTTGACTATATAAAGACTGTCCGTTGTACCAACTTAACATATTGTTAATGTTTTAAATAACTTACGTACATTATTTTACTTGACAGAATTTAAGAAACATTTTGTGGAGTGCAATAGGAAATTAGTTGCTAATTCCTAAAATAAATGAAAATAAAAAAAAAATAGTAAAGTATACGAAGTCTTAAATTAAAGTAGAACCAAGTACTAATTTAAATAACATAATGAGAATTTTATTCTAGTGGAACTTTGGTATTAAAAACCGATAACACTGCTATTGTTATATACCATAGGCAATATACATACATAACATAACCATAGTTAGTCTTATTTAGTAGTAATTAGTGGACATTCTTCGTGATAAACCCCGAATGATTTGGAAAGTTAAAGGAAAGCCTGATGATGTCCTGGAACTCTGCCGGAATTGTCGTGACGTATGTGTCGTATCCGTTACTATCTATATTTGTGGCTCACAGGCAATAGAAACGGATGGCACAAACTTTCCACCGTTAATCCTAAATTCGATTTCTTTCGCAAATCTGATAACTTATCTGGAACCATTAGATCTCGAATTCAATTTTATACGATACTTTCTTAGTGGGGCATACATTTCATTCGTTTATTTCGATACAAGACAAGATTTATTTAAAATAGAAAAGAAACTAAACTTAGATTAACCTTTATTTCTATGTAAATAATTGATACAAGATTTGTAAAATAAATAAGCAAAATTAAAAATTTTGAAAAATCCCACGACACAACATTGTTTTGCACTAATATTGTGGAGCCCCCTAGTGAGTTACAGCCATGACACCTGTCTAAGAACATGAACTCATCAAACACAAACCCGTTATTGAAAACCGCATCAAAATCGGGTCATTAGTTTAGAAGATAGGTGGGAACATTACTTTGCACAAACGCACGCACAAACAACCTGCTCCGTTCCGTCGTGGGTAATAAAATAATTGTGTCCATAATGTCAAAATTACCGGAATACAAAAAAGTCTTAAACGAGAAATGCCGACTTAGAATACAATTAATTTAGACCTGCTTGGAATGTAACAATATACACTTATCCTAAAAATCAATCGGTGCCGCTGCATACAGCCTAAAACTATGTAAGTAGACTCAAAAAATCCCCTCTGTACCTTACCCACACAAAAAATTTGTTTGTAAAGCGTAGAAAAGCTGGTCCCTTCATTTGATGGAAATTCGACGGCTCTCCATCAAATAAACCGTACAATATGAAAAGCCGGCGCGGGTCGGTTGTTAGCAAATGTCAAGTTGCTTGTTATGACGCGAAGTAATGAGCTCCGTCCTCTATCACTGTTGATACGAGTAGCTATCTGCTAGCTATGTGCATTTGCTTGCTAGCTAGCGAACAAGCAACCAGAGAATGCTGGTGCGGGAGCGCACCAGCCTTCTCTGGCTGGTTGGCATAAAAAACAAGTGTACATAGCTAGAAGGGATGCTAGCTATGTGTACTTGTTTTTTATACTAGCCAGTGAATAAAGCTGGTGGAGGCTGGTATGCAATGTCTTTGAAATCCTGGGCTCTCCATCATATGAACCGCACAATGCAAAAAGCCGGCGCGGGTCGGTTGTTTGCAAATATCAAGTCTCGTTATGACGCGCTGTAATGATTTCCGTCCTCTGTCAGGCAGAGAAGGCTGGTAAAGGTTGGTGTGCAATGTCTTTAATATCCAGGGCTCTCCATTAAATAAACCGTACAATATGAAAAGCCGGCGAGGGTCGATTGTTAGCAAATGTCAAGTTGCTCGTTATGACGCGATGTAGTGAGCTCCATCTTCTGACACTGTTGGTTGGTTAGTAACTTCTAGCTATGTGCATTTGCTTTTATGCTTGCCAGTGAGCAAGCGCAGACAAGTCTAAAGTGGATGGTGTGCAATATCATTGATATCAAGGGTTCTCTATCCAATTAACCGCACAATATGAAGCCAACGTCGGTCGTTTGTTAGCGAATGTCAAGTTCCTCGTTATGACGCGATGTAATGATCTCCGTCCTCTGTCACTGATGGTATAGCTATCTGCTAGCTATGTGCATTTGCTTTTTATGCTAGCCAGCGAACAAGCAGGCAGCGAAGGCTGGTGTGCTCACGGCAAGCTATTTGCATTTGTTTTTCATGCTAGCCAGCGAATAAAGCTGGTACTGGTAGAGGCTGGTATGCAATGTTTTTGAAATTCAGGATTTGAAACCGCACAATATGAAGCCAACGCTGTTCATTTGTTAGCGAATGTCAAGTTCCTCATTGTAACGCATTGTTATGACGCGCTGTAATGAGCTCCGGCTTCTGTCACTGTTGTTATAGCTAACTGCTAGCTATGAGCACTTGATTTTAATTCTATCTAGCGAACAAACAGGCAGACAAGGCTGAAGAGTATGGTGTGCATCTTTAAAATCCAGGACAAATCATTCAATAAACCGCACAATATGAAAAGCCGGCGCGGTTCGGTTGTTAGCAAATGTCAAGTTCCTTGTTATGACGCGAGGTAATAATCTCCATCCTCTGTCGCTGTTGGTATAGCTATCTGCTAGCTATGCGCATTCGTTTTTTGTGCTAGCTAGCAATAGCTATCTGCTTGCTATGTGCCTTTGTTTTTAATGCTATCTAATGAACAGACAAGCCTAGTAGAGGCTGGTGTGCTAAGTCTTTGAAATCTAAGACTCTCCATCAAATAAATCGCATAAAATTAAGCCAACTCGGATCGTTTGTTAGCTAATGTCAAGTTCCTCGTTATGACGCGCTGTAACCATCTCCGTCCTCTGTCACTGTTGGAATAGCTATCTGCTAGGTATGTGCATCTGCTTTTTTTTCTTTCTAGCGGACAAGCAGGCAGACAAGGTTAAAGAGGATGGTGTGCAATATCTTTGAAATCCAGGGCACTTTATCCAAAGAACCGCACGATATGAAGCCAACGCGGATCATTTGTTAGCGAATGTCAAGTTCCTCGTTATGACGCGCTGTAATGATCTCCGTCCTCTGTCGCTGCTTGTATACCTATCTGCTAGATGAGCTATGTGCATTTGTTTGTTATGCAAGCTTAGCGAACAAGCAGACGGACAGATCAAAGTTTTGCATGACGTTATACCAGAAAAATTACAAATTGCACTTAGGTACGTTTTATTTTTGGGCAATAAATGGTGTATTAACTTCTGAAGAATTTTTACCATGTACGTACAGGTATTTAATATATTAAGATAAATGCATAATATGATGTTACCGCAGTTTTTGTTTTGCAATTTGTGACAGACGCCAAAGATTCAGAAAGATTCCAGAAGATGAAAATCTATAGCACTTGAAGCAAAGTATATCGATGTGTTTTTCTATGTATACTGGTCATCAATAGTCATCCTAAAAATGTTATGCCTTTTGTTTGTTGCGTATAAGTATTTTTATGTGTAAGATAATTTTTTTGGTTAACGATAATAAAAACCAAAGATTTCCAAGTTTGGTAAAGCCAATTTATGACGTCAAATCATGTTTTATTACTATCATTGTTAAACTTTACTTACCTACACAGGGAATTTCTCGAATAGTAACAGCAATGTCATCTGCAAATAATGAATATTGGTGGTTTGTGACATTTGGGGTTGAACTTAGCGGTCTTTATATAGTACCCTGAAGGGATTTAAACTTAATTTCTTCCATTTTATTATTAATTATGCTAATTTCTATACATTGAGACCGATTTTCAATATTACATCTTTTTCATTTATTAATTACACGTTTTCTACCATTTATTTTTTATAAGCAACAGCTTTTTTTACTCATATCAAGTAATATATAAATCCAAGCCACATTCATCGTAGTTACGGCTTTTAATTTTGTTATTTTCTACAAAACTGCGATTAAAATACAAGAAACTGGTACGTAGAGAAAAGTCAAACATTGTTAGGACAGATTTGAGATGAGAGATGTCTGTTGTCTGAACAGTCATGCTTATCCCGATATTTATTTATGGCTGGGGTGAACGCTCCTCATCGCCGGATTTCGGCTCGATCTTTATTAATGTCGTGAACTGTGTTTGTTGTTCGACACGCCTATAACTGGATAATTACCGTCTGACCACGTGTTTCTAATAGTTGTAAATTATCTTGTTTACAATCTTCGAACTAAGATACGCATTTATTACGGAAATCCTTGTTGGGATAATCATTTATTTCAGAAAATCTAATTTGAAAGTTCAATATTATTTTTTAGGAAATGTGATATATGAAAAAGCTGAAATATAGAAGTTAACCTGACATGAAAAAGGTAGCATTCTAAAGAAGACCTAAATATTGTCCAAAAGCTTTGATAACCCAAACTGCCATTTCCTTGACATCCGCTAGAGGTGTCAACATATAATCCTAAGGCTCTAAGTCATTTTCCTTTCTTAGAAGGGAAATATATTAGCGCGCATTACTCGCCGCCAAGGGCGTCCTAACCCGAGCATGGCTAATTCCTTGACATCCGCTAAAGGTGTCAACATCATCCTAAGTACTCTTCATAATAAATAAATTTCCTTTCCCATAGCATCACTGTCGCTGTGTGCAAGGATATCTAATAAATCTGATTACGTGCAGTCCTCGCCGCTAAGGGTGTCATAACCAGAACATGTCTGCTTACGTGGCGTCCGTTAAAGGTATCAACATTATCCTAAATACTCTTCATAATAACTAAATTTCCCTTTCCCGTAGTATCGCCGTCGTTGTGTGCAAGGAAATCTAATAACGCGCAGTCCTCGCCGACATGGGCGTCATAACCGTAACATGGTTACTTCCTTGACATCTGCTAAAGGTGTGAACATTATCCTATATATTCCTTAAAATAAGTAAATATCCTTTCCCATAGCATCACCGTCGCTGTGCACAAGGAAATCTAATAACGTGCAGTCCTCGCCGCCAAGGGCGTCATAACCGGAACATGGCTGTTTCCTTGACATCCGCTTGTAGGTGACCTAATATTCACCCGATGCATTCTTATTATGCTCATTACGTTTGCTAATTTATTTGATTAATGCGGTAAAACTTCTGCTTTGCAATGCAAAAAATGGCAATATTTTCATAAATGTTGTCAGAATTCAAGTTACCATAAAAAGCTCTACTATGCAGTTTTTTGCTAAGAAAAGCTATGTGTCAGTAATATTCTACAAAAAAGCTCCTAAAAACTATTCATGCACCTATTTCTTCTTAGCGTGTCGAAGAAGCAAATTATAATTGTGTTGACCAAAACTCTGCTTACTGATACAGCGTTATCAGTAGCATTGCATAGTAGAGGTCCTCGCGTGTGCAGGTGGTAGGACACGCAGGACAAGATAATAGTGTGCCTACTTCACCGAAGCAATAACGAGAACAGTCATTTTCATCGACCAGTCAGTACACTACATCCGGTGAAGGAAAACATCGTAAAGCAACCTGCGCACTTGTGGATTGTTATATAAGTGTGTGAAATAGAGAAGGGAATGGCAAATCACTTAACTAATATATATTATATAATATAATACTTATAAAGTTAGACCAACTTTAGCAGGATATTAGTGGAGTGGCTATGTGCGTTTCTTTCCGAACAATAACACAGAAAAAAACCTTGCTCTTAAATATCAGACAGAGACTACTCAACTGTACTTTATATTGCACTTTCATACTTCCATAAATAAACTTTCGCGCTGTGCTTCTTAGCTAACTTAAAGCTTTTTCTACTCTTTTTTTATTCTTCATTGATCGCAAAACTTCAAACTTTACAATGACTGCCTAACGTTAAACTTTATTATCGTCAGAACTTATTATAAAGTCTGTACTCATAATTTTACTGACATTTTATTCGATTCTTAGAAACGAAAGCAACATGTTAAAGGGTCGTTTTGGCCGTCCCTCGGGTTTAGAATCGTACTAATTCAGTTTTAAATAAATGTTCGGAGTGCAGACTATCATGCGATGTAGAAATGAGACTATTAGTCAGTGGGCTTGTCTGGCCGTCTGGCGAGCAACACGCACAGCATTAGTCGGAAAATAGGACAAAAGCGTTGTATTGTAATAAATACTAAACTTTCGTTGGAACAGCAGCGCGTTTGCAGTTTATTTGCACCTCGAATACTTTTTTATACTATGTAATGTAGGAATTTTCCTGTAAAATACCTGTAATTTCCGTAGAGGAATGCTCATTAAGATTTGTACCTATTTACAAAACAGTAACATATTATTTTTTGTTACTCTGTGGTAGAATATTATTTAAACGTAAAATTTTTTTTCTTTGTAAAATTATTAAGAGCGGGTTCCTTTCATGGTTTTGTTTATTATTTCAGAATTAATTTATGTTGCTTTAAATTATTCACAACATTGCATAGTTAATTTACCTCAACTCAGTTTGATTTTCTGCGAATTATACACTTCACTAAGCCTTTCATCTGTCAATTTAATAACTTGCACCAAGCAAAATCTCGTTAGAACATATTTATGTACGCTCTATCCAATTTTTAGTAGCTATTGAGAAATAAACAATGTTTACTACACAACAAAAGCGTATATGAAGAAAAAGTATCCAATTTCTGTCCGTTATACATATTTATGACGCCGTAATGCCATGTCAGACACAGCGTAGCAAAAAAACGCGTCTTAGACGTAATCCCCTGGAAATGATGTGGACACAAAACATTACCCGGCACTGTGTACCTTTATATTATACATCTTGTCTTTTCAGATGTCTGCAAAAGGCACAAGCGTAATAAGAAAAAAATGAATAAGGTAAATCTGACACGTACACGTACGTATAGTTGTCACAAAAGAGCATAATCACTACGTGTTATCACGAAATGACATAGGCCGAAATTTCTAAAAATGTGGTTGAAAAGTGGGTAGGAATCGGAAAGGCCCGGACATTTTTTTAATTTCTATAATTTCAAACCGTTGTTCATTGATTGTAGTTTCGTCAAGATTACTGTTTTCTGTAAAAAAATTGAAAAAATTGTCTACAGCTCGACACTACCACAAATATAACTTTCTTTTGAGATGTAGGAAACAGACGGTATGAAAACTAAGCTCGCTGCACCAAAGGCCACTTTAAGAAAAATGGTGGACAGTAAAGTCATTGTTTGCATAATTAACTTCACTTAGAATGCAAAAAAATATCTAAGCATAAAAACGCGAATATTTCCTAAAGGTCAAGAACCTCCGCCTCCACGATGCGAGCGAGCCCCAAAACGAATATTTTTATACGCCTCAGATTGGTCCATTCTAGTCCCGAGTCAGTTTCGAGAACGTTGAATTTTTATGAGGTGCCGTCTTTATAATAATCGAGGTAATGAATTTAGTAAATCTATATATCACATTAATGAACGAACACATTATTTGCCCAACTAATATACTAGGCAATACATCGAGACGCAAATACTTTTATCTCGCTACTTGGATACATAGAAACTTGTATTGCATTTGAATGCAGCAGCAGCAACTACACTTTTAAGTCTATTGATACGATATAATCACACCGTCAATTAAAAATAAACTTATACTACCTATTATATATTGAGAATTATGTATTTAAAAATGCATACATACCCTTAATGAGTTTAGTATGAGTAGTGTTTGAATATGGAAATTGGATTAAAACAAAAGCATTGCGGATGAATTTTTAAATTTTAGTGAGTTGAATAGATCTGCCGCGCATGATTTTCTGCCTAGAACAGGAACATTTCGTTTATTCCTATAGATAACGTAGAACACGGGTAAAGGACAAATAAAACTAAGGAGGATTTGTGCAAGGCAGGCTGCCGGCCGTAAAACATTGACAAATCGTTTTACAGCACTAAAAATTACATGATTAATATATAAATAAAAGCGGACCCCGGCATCTGAAGCATAACAGCTGAAGATACAACCTGCAGTATTTCCGATGAGAGAGAGCGTTGAATAGACTGATAATTTAATCAGACTTTAATTAAGAATTTGGTGGAAAATTGAGCGAATTATTCCATGCAGTTGTAATTAGTATGCACGGCCGCGCGCCGAACATAAATTAACGCGATCGTTAAAGGAATGCTGCAAAACGTATGATAGGAATATTAAAGTCGTGTCAACTTGGCAAAAGATGTCCCTTCTTGTTGGTTATTTCTTCATTGGACAGAATTATACCAGGATAGTATATTCAATTTCATAGAAAAATACTTTGCACAACTTTGGACCTGTGCCTGTAAAGGTTCTCATTTCTTGTTTCTCATAGTACCTAGTCATTAAATTTAAGAAGAATTTCAAACAATTACGATTACCCAATGATTTACGTTTTAAGAAAAATTCAGAATTTTTTTTTCAGAACAACGTTTTTGCCCAACCGCAGGACCCAAACGGCTAATTTAAAAAAAAACAGGAAAGTTATGTAGGAAAGCTGAAATGCATATATCATATTTTATATTATGTTAAATGTAGTTAACACAGTTAATTCATAAAATTTAATAAGGTACATCTGTTTCACAACGACATTACATGAATGGGGATTTTCATTCACACGAGGAATTTAGGTCGAGTAGATAGGAACGATGATCATTGTTGTTTTGCCTGCTAGTTATAGTAAAACCGCAATCATAATATCCATACTATATCATGCTTCATTGACGTCAAATTCATTATGATTTATCGTCACATGGACATAAACAATGATGCGTCAAATGGTTGATTGGTTAAATGGTTCAAAATAAAGTAAGGTAATTGAATCCATTTGGCAACGAAAACAGTACCCTAGTATGATGGCAACATAAAGAAAATTTCCGACCATAAGTTTAAACGGAGTTACTATCTGTAAAGCTGCATCTTCGTGTATATCGTAATCTACTTGACAAATCAGGAGCTGCCATTGAAAAATGGCAAAAATTTCAAGTAATGAGTATTGACCGTAATAGAATCACTTGATCAAACTTCTTGAATTTGTAAGCAGACTTTCACACTTGTACAATAAGCTAAGACAAATGTTTACCTTACACACTTGGTTTACATTTTTGTGACCGTTTTGGTGTAAGGAGGTAGCAAAAGGAGGTAGATTCATCATCATCATCGAGCGTATTTCTGGCCGTACATCCTCAGCGGTAACGTTTTAAAGCCCGGTTCGCTACTGGACGCGGACACAGTGAGATTGCCTTCTGACAAAGATGTTTTTGGAAAAATCAAGGGTACTGTATTTGAACGCGTGACACTCGGCTGCGAACGATTTTTCATACAAAAACCGTTCGAAGACGAGTGTCACACGTTATACAATATCCTAACAACGGTGTATTTTATCGCCTACCTACGTAAACAGAAGAACTCTAAGTGTAATCATTTATTTTGATTATAGGTACTTAAATTTCATCCTAGCTTAGACATCATCAATCTTATCATAAAACGAGGACTAACTTAAGTACCTAGTTTAAACCAATATTCGCCCAAAACAGACTAATAGACAGTTGACCGGACATCAAAGTCATAAGTGTTGACTTATTTTTGGCCGGATAATAGTTTAAACCAGGTACTAAAGTTAGTCCTCGTTTTATAATAGGACTGCATTAGTTTATATTTCTGTTTATATATGGACAATGTATTGTAATATTTTTGCTCTTTATTATTTGAATAAAATTTGATTTTTAAATTATAATTCTTTTATTTAAATTTTCTATCCTTCACAAAGTATGCGTTTCAGTGGGATTAGGACCAAGACAAATTTTCCAAATATACTTGATTATTCTTATATTTCTTCGCCCTAAGAAATATATTTACCATCGTGTTATTGTTTATATGGATAATGAATTGTTCCAGGTAAACGAGGATCAATCATGCCGGGTGTGCGAGCAGAGTCACCTGTCTATCGCTGATCGATGTACTCGATATGTAATGTACAAGAGTCTACAAGAGTCAATGACCTTCACACCCAATTGCTCCCATTTCCTTTGATATTGCGATTTAGAATATTCTCAGGTTACGAGCCTGGTCAGGGTTGACAAAATAAATTATCAAAATTTGGAAAAAATTAAGTATAGAAAACTTGCAAACATTTCTGGCTCCGTATTTTTATACATACATACATATTATCACGTCTTTATCCCTTGCGGGGTAGACAGAGCCCAAGGTCATAAAACCCAAACGCCACATTTGGGGTGTTAGTGGGCGTAGTGAAAAGTGTGATCAAATATGTAATCCATATCACATCAAATATTCCAGGGAAATAATTTTAATTTATGCTTATTGCGATTAGCTGTCGATTTTTAAAACAAAGTGAAAAGAATGTGAAAACACTAATAAAAGATTTTACGTAGTAAAGACGACACTCAGCAAAAAGCAAGAGAACATACATTGGACTGAAAGAAATCGCTTCAGGGATAACGCCACTGTACATGTAATTCCATAAATCTGTATTTTAGCCTTACAAGGTTTGTATATAGATTTTTTTACGTTTGCAATAAAGAATACACAAAAAAACAACTCACGCAAAAATATTCACTTAAATTTCAAGCTAAAAAATTGTTACATTAGTATTCTGCAACTAATTTATTTACATCTCAGGCTTGTTTACAATCAAGCAAAAAGTTTTTAAACAAAAGCTTTTATAAAGAAATTATATTTTAAAATGTAGTAGCCCTACGATCCATTGGGAGCTCGGAATTGGAACTAAACGGCACGGGTGTAAAACGAGTTTGTAATGAGCCCAGGGTGTGTGTGACGATGTGGGGAGGCCGAAGGTAATGGCGCGACTTTATGTTGAGATACGAATAACTAAATGATTTGAAAACGCTCATCAAATATATTTACAATATGAACATAACTAGCTCTGTGCTATGATTCAGAAAACGCCACGGGTGTAAAACAAGTTCGTATGAGCTCAGGGTGAGTTGTGTGACGATGTGGGGAACTCGGTTAATGGCGAGATTTCATGCTGAGATAACTATAAATGATTTGGAAACGCTCATCAAAATATTTATAATATGAAAATAACAAGCTCTGTGCTATCTAGAGCGAGCTCGGAATTGAGAACTATACGCCACGGGTGTAAAACGAGTTTGTAATGAGCCCAGGGTGTGTGTGAAGATTCGAGATTATAAAACAAAATATTAATTGCGAGCCAAAACAATACTAGACCATTTACTAACGTAAAACAGATTATTTTTCTGGTTCCAAAGGGTAGAAACGATCGGAGGAGGTGCTAAGTATATAAATTGCCTAAAAGTTCTCGGACAAGACGGGACATCCTTTCTTAAAATTTCGCAATTCAGACGAATAATTACTAATATTAGCAGGACTTACCACAAACATTTTATGAAAACTGGGACACTCCTCCCTTACAACTAATTACATACCACACATATTATACTGCAATAGACGGCGACCTTGGCTCTTCCGCAAGGAAGCCGGTTACCTTGGCGACCACCGCGTAATATATCCTTTACGGGAGGCTTCGCTCGATAACACAGCATATTTCCAACATAGGTATTATGTTACGGAGCTGCGCAAGTTGAGATTAAAGTAATG
Source organism: Rhodophaea formosa (assembly GCA_963082605.1). Classification (NCBI taxonomy): domain Eukaryota; kingdom Metazoa; phylum Arthropoda; class Insecta; order Lepidoptera; family Pyralidae; genus Rhodophaea; species Rhodophaea formosa. The sequence continues at coordinate 15,170,162 of OY720219.1, forward strand.
GGAAGTTTAGTAGGTCTAGCAGGGTATTTAACTGTCCTTAGCACACCTCAACAGTCCCTTCCACTGTTTGGTACATTGCCATGGACGTAAGAAAACAGACTTAAGCTCAAATGTTTTTCTAATTTTCTTGTCTAAACACCTACCCAGACTAAGTGAGTTAACGTCGCTTGGAAAAAATACGCGGTGCAGTTTGTTGCCGCTTCTTCTGCACTCTGCTTTGAAAGCAGCCTAGACTTAGCCATGAGTAAATTATTAACGACAATTTTTTTGTTTCGTGTGAAATCAAGAGTAGAGAGTTCAAAAAACCTACATTAAATAACCGTTTGAATCTTGACTCTATCAGCGGTTTTGATAGAACCAAATCGAAGCATCAATGAGTATTGACTACATCGTAAAAATTATCAACAACTATGTATGTAGTAGATATATGAACGATCAACATCAGCGTTGGAATCGCAACTAAGATTGCGCTGCGCTGATAAACTGCAAGTATCTCGTACAGAGGCGAAAATTGGCTATCATTAGCGTTCCCCAGGCCTTTAGTGCCGTTGCCAACACGACTCTTAAGCATTGCTGCGCTCTATCTAACCTACTAACATATTAATGTGATTGTAATGTCGTGAGAACTCAGAATTTAATTCGACAATCAGTCAACATCAGATTTTCGGACGGGCAAACGAGCCTCGGGTGGAATTAAGTTTGAAATGCTGTGAACTAATTTGTAACCAACCCATCAAAATGAATAACAAGGGAACCTGGAAACTCGAAAAAAAAAACATCATTTTCATACAAGTGTTCAGCCGGCCCGGCAATTTGTATCACATGTCGAACTGTTTATTTCCTAGCGTTAGTCCTAAAGGAAAAGTTGTTAATTTTGACTGCGGGGTTTACTCGTTTGAAAGTGTTCAAACCACATATCTGTATAAATCTGTGGTTCAAACTAACACCCACTATACTAAAAAAAATTGTAAAATATTGAAAGATTTATTTTTAAACCGAAGGAAAAAGGAAATATTGATGTCCTTCCACGCCGCCGGACAGTATCACGTATGATCTCCAGCATCAGCCGCCGCCATCAGCCCGCTGGCAGGCGAGCGGAAAATTGCGGCAAATTGAATCTGAGACCCGCCCGCCACAGACTAAATGGAACCCGTGTTTTGTCCGATGACATCTCGTCTAATCTTTCAAGAAAATAAGACATCCTTACTTTTTGACGGAATTACTTTCCATTATAAGTAATGTTATTTTCGTTGTAGGCTGTAATAAAACAAAGAAATAAAAGAAACGTAAAATAAAAAAGAAATAAACTTACAAGTGGATACCATGGAGGAAACTCAAAGGAACTCGGGGACTAAGAAATCTCGTTATATCTTCTGTTCCTGTAAAGAGAAAAACATAAAACTAAAATAAAAAACATAAAAAAAAATATAAGAAAGAAATATAAAGTAATAAAATAACGTTTTTTTAGCCTTGTATTGTGTCGGAATAAATAAAGTAACTTAATAAAATCTTAAATCGAAAATATGATAAAATAAAAAATGAAAAAGAACTGAGTGTTATTATGTTGTTACATTAAAAATATTTTTTTTTTTTTGTGTAAAAGTACAATGTAAAATCAACCTTCATTACGATTTTTTTAGTTGAGGTAAAAGACAATTTTAATTTTTCATTAAATGAAGCACATATTGCCGTAATGGTCAAAAAAGTAATATTTCGAGTGTATCCTTTCATATTTGACTAAAACTGTACAAATTACTTTAAAAGTAAATGCAAAAGAAATACAAAGTTCTGAAAATAGACTGTCTCCAGCTTTGTTTACACCACTTTAACACATCGCAACCGCAAGTAGGGAGCTAGAACGATGCGGTTATCCGTTTTCCTCGTTCTATATATAAAATCCTTTTATCTGGCAGGCGGCGCCATTCGCAGCGGATACTGTGGCCCTCTGTGGCCATTGTGGATAAAAAGAAAAAAGAAAATGCTCTATGGCTTCCAGCCAGATATGACACTTTAAAACATAAACTTAATGGGTTACCCATTTCTCTTGCATTCGTTCGATGCATTGCCGTTTAATGTAAACGATTTGTATTTTACAAATTACAAACATACATACTATCACGTCTTTATCCCTTGCGGGGTAGACAGAGCGCAAGGTCATAAAACCTACAGGCCACGTTTAGCATCGTAGTGGGCGTAAAAGTGAAAAGCCGAATTATAATAGTGATGGGTTGCTAGCCGCATCGTCTATCAATGTGATTCCTTAGATTTTCGCACAATCCCTTTTACAAACTTTTATTTAAATAGATTCACAGCGGATACTGTGGCCATTGTGGATAAAAAGAAGAAAGAAAATACTCTATGGATTCCAGCCAGATGTGACACCGCATGCACTCGACCCGATCTGTTTGTTCACTTTAAAATGCCCATTTTTAGGGTTCCGTAGTAAACAAGGAACCCTTATAGTTTCGCCATGTCTGTCTGTCTGTCTGTCCGTCCGCGGTTTTACGCAGAGACTATAAGTACTAGAAAGCTGTAATTTGGTATGGGTATGTATATTAATCATGGCAAAAAAGTGGTAGAATAAAAACTTGAAAATATTGTGAGGTTGACAACACCATTTTTCGATTTAGGGATCCGTTTTCGAAATATTTGGTTTAAAAGTGCGAATTTTTGTTAGAGGTAAGTGCCCCCCCCTCTATCTGCTAAACGGTTATATATAGAATCGTGAAAAAAATTACAGCAGTAGTATATATACTGAAGTTTAAAGGAAAACTATCAGAGCTTAGTACTAAGTACAAACTAAAAAGTTATAGGCAACCAACTTATAAACTGTAAAATTTCATACTATTTTCATTGTTAGATGTTTTTGGTCGCTAAACTTAAGGTGCGAGTGTGAATAGTGTGAACTCAAAGTTGTCATTCGCAACTACGGAACCCTACACTGCGCGTGGCCCGACACGCACTTGGCCGGTTTTTTCCTGGATTCGTTTGATGCATTGCCATTTGATGAAACAATACGTATTTCAAAAGTTACAAGCTTTTATTTAAATAGTTTCACAACGAATACAGTGCCCATTGTGGATGAAAAGAAAAAATAAATTGTTCGGCTTCCAGCCAGATGTGACACCGCATGCACCCTGTCAGATCTGTTCACTTTGAAATACCCATTTTCCTTCATTCATTCGATGCATTGCCCTAGATGTGAACGTTACGTATTTGACAAGTTACAAGCTTTTATTTAAATAGTTCCATAGTGGATACTTTGGCCATTGTGTATAAAAAAGAAAAACCAGCCAAGTGCGTCTCGGGCCACGCGCAGTGTAGGGTTCCGTAGTTGCGAATGACAACTTTCAGTTCACACTGTTTACACTCGCACCTCACAGTTTAACGACCAAAAACATCTAACAATGAAAATTGTATGAAATTTTACATATTCCAGTACATTTTATAAGTTGGTTGCCTATAACTTTTTAGCTTGCCCTTAGTACCCAGCTCTGATAGTTTTCCTTTCAACTTTAGTATATATACTACTGCTGTAATTTTTTTCACGTATCCATATATAACCGTTTAGCAGATAGAGGGGGGGGACACTTACCTCTAACAAAAAATTGCACTTTAAAACCAAATATTTCGAAAACGGAACCGCGGACGGACAGACAGACAGACATGGCGAAACTATAAGGGTTCCTAGTTTACTACGGAACCCTAAAAATGCTCTATGGCTTCCAGCCAGATGTGACACCGCACGCACCCGGTCTACTCGCTTTAAAATATCCATTTTTGCTGCATTCGTTCGATGCATTACCATTTGACATAAACGATACGTATTTTACAAGTTACAAGCCTTGATTTGAATAGTTTCGCCTGTCCAATCTCTTCTTCAGTCTGATCAAATCTTGCAAATTAAAAACCGGCCAAGTGCGTGTCGGGCCACGCGCAGTGTAGGGTTCCGTAGTTGCGAATGACAACTTTGAGTTCACACTGTTCACACTCGCACCCCACAGTTCAACGACCAAAACATCTAACAATGAAAATTGTATGAAATTTTACATTTTCGAGTACATTTTATAAGTAACCTATAACTTTTTAGTTTGTACTTAGTACTCAGCTCTGATAGTTTTCCTTTCAACTTCAATATATGTACTACTGCTGTAATTTTTTTCACGTATCTATATATAACCGTTTAGCAGATAGAGGGGGGGGACACTTACCTCTAACAAAAAATTGCACTTTAAAACCAAATATTTCGAAAACGGATCCCTAAATCGAAAAATGGTATTCTCAACCTCATAATATTTTTTAAAGACCTATTTAACGATACCCACACGATGGGTAAACAGAGAAAAAAAATTACTCCCCCACATTACTTGTATGGGAGCAAGCCTAAAAAATTTTTTTTTTCAAGATTTCTTTCCACCACTTTTATGTCATGATTAATATACATACCCATACCAAATTACAGCTTTCTAGTACTTATAGTTTCTGCGTAAAACCGCGGACGGACAGACAGACATGGCGAAACTATAAGGGTTCCTTGTTTACTACGGAACCCTAAAATGATCAACTTTTCGGTGTCATCCATGAAAATCGGATGACAATGCAATATAAAGATGGCAACAAGCTGGTACTTAATAATTTATAATTAGTTTAAAAAACTAAAAACACGCTTTTAGCACGCTAGTCATGTAGTGTCATCAGAACTCAGAGCGTGTGCAAAATTTCATCCTAATCGAAGACCGGGAAGTGGGTCAAATTAAGATTCCAAGATTTTCTTACATACAAGTGAAGCTAAAAAAAGCGTGTTAATAAAAATACAACTCAGTCACCTAAATATGCAGTAAAACTTGACAATAAAATATTATGATTCAATCGGTAATCGTATTTACAAGTACATCATATTAAAACATATTTAATATGTACAAATATTGCCATTCTACGACTTGATAGAAGAAGAAGTACATCATATTCAAGTTTAAAGTATTCATGAAATGGAATCGAGACCTGGCAATCAATGTTGCCCTCCTGTTGTTAACTTCTCAATTATTAACAGATTAGATACTATTTTTAAATGTCAATCGAACTAGATATTTTCTGAAGCTCGAAGTAAGTACCTTTTGAATGTCAAACTACCAGTAATTACCGATATCGTTCGTTAATTTTTTTTACTGAATAATACTATTATTTGGGGATACTCTTGCATAACCGACATTGTTGAATAAAATAAGCGTTGCTGGCAGAAATCAGAACGATTTAGTGTCCAATATAGTAGGATGTTAGCGAGAGATCCTCATAAAGAGGATTAATTTAATGAAAACGGTCCGCGATAACTTAAAGCGATGCAAACTATGTCTGTAATTCTAGTTAATGAAATTAATATATAATAATAAATAATAGAACATAGGTCTTAGAATGGAAGACGATAATACGATTTGTTTCACAAACACCCATTTAAATATCGATGTACAAATAATTGTTCGAGAGAAGCCAAGCAATAATTAACTTCAGAAATGCACTTCAAACTCCTGTCACCCGAAGTCAATATAAAAAAATTACTACAGAAAAACTTGTTTCAGAGAGTTGGACGTAAGTCTTAGGTAAATCATGAGATAAATTAATAAAGGAAAATTGACAGTTTGACTGATAAGCTTCCCGCCAAAAGTGGCCGTTTTTGGCAATTTGATTATCCACGCTAGGCAAAATGTTATATCTTTTTTCCGCATTTATTATTTCGATTGTAGGCATGGCAGCACTGATACCAGAGAACTAAATAAGTTTTTTCTTTATTACTTAATTCCTTTTCGATAACTAAGCATATTCTTTTTAAACCGCCACTTGAACATCTATTGGCATTGCATACACTATGAGAGCCATACTCACGCTGCGCCCAGCCATCTTTTTTCTGATTTTTTTTCGATTGGGGGCAGTGCAGCACTGAAACCAGGGTGGGGCCTTAAACAACTTGATAAGTTTTATCTTTATTAATAATTACCTTTCGACACAACTAGCGTATTCTTTTTAAATAGCCCACTTGCACATTTGTTGGCATTGCAAACACGATAAGAGCCACACACACTGCGCGCAGTCAGCTACAATACCTCAGTTTGACTCAGCGATGACCTAATGCTGTTTACCTATCACGATACAAATATTAGTAAACTTATAGCTAATGAATGATTGTACCTATTGTGTTGGAAAATATTTCTTTGGTTAGAATGTTTTCTTTTATTTTATAACAGTCGGGCTATACAATGTATCGCGACCTTAAAAAAATATTAATTTCCTTCTAGGCTAGAGGAACTTCTGTGGAAAATATATATTAGGTACGTTTTTTTTACTAATTTCTGGACGAACCTGAGTATAAAGCCTCCATTCATCTCCATTCGCGTCTAACTTACAGTAACATCCCTCTGGAAGTTTCTGTAAGTTGTGATTGGGTTAATAGACCGGCATTATTATGTATTCCAACAATAAGAAAGAAATCACAGACTTTAAACTGTAGGCTTGACCCGTGAATTGCTGTGCCCTAAGTGATGTGTTTTGATAAGACCATATCCCACAGGATAATACAGCGTGTCAATTGACCCTCAGAATACCCTTAAGGAGGTAACTCAGCCCGTCAATATCAACAACCTCTTCTCACTATGGGCTCTATGCTGAGAACTTAAAAAAATATACATCCTAATCCTAACTCCTATCTAATATTATAAATGCGAAAGTGAGTTTGTTTGTTTGTTTGTTTTTTGTTACGCTTTCTGTTAATTTTGCATACTCATAGGTTAGGGTATTGAGAAGGACATAGGCTATATATCACGTGGGCGAAGCCACAGGTAACAGCTAGTTTCATATAAAAGTTTCCAGCCACCCCGCCCGCAATTAATATGGGAAAACCATAAAAATTTTCCGAGTTCCCAGCATTGGATCCATAGGAAAAGTTGTATATATTGTGTCGAGGGTGAATTTACACGCTGTATACGAATCATCTATTACTTCCATGAAATAAATGTAGAAGACAATTAGTTCTGCCATAAAAATATCATAAGGTGTTGGTTTCGGCTGTTATCATTTGATACGAATGAAGAAAGCCTTAATAGGGTTACAAAAACCTGACAGTTTAAGGTTGGCCACTGATACACTTACAAAAGGAAAATATAAACTTAAAAAATATTCTTAAATTCAGATTCAGGTGTTTCTGTCAACAAGTGGAACTAATGATGACTTAAAATCTGTTAACACAGAAATAAATATTGTGTCAAATTACCTATATTATCGCTTTTCGCACAACATAAAGTGATAATACGGCACTATTACATAAATGACACAAAACAGCGCCGATAAACATTAATTTTATTGTCAACATTAGCTTTCAAGTTAAGTAGCTCTGGTGTAAATACCTTTCAGTTTTCTTAAAAAATGTAAGTACCCATTTGACTACCAAGTTAATTTACATCTTTAGGCTTTAGGAGTCAAAGACGTGAAAAAAGTATATATAAAAACTTGTGATTACTGGTTTGCTGAACATAGCGATGCGTCACAGTCACACGATGTCCGCAAAAAAATAAAAAAACAGTTTTGTAACACGACACCGCTTAGTTTTGTTTATTGCGCGACTTCGATTGAATGCTTCGACATGATTACTTTACGGCTTTTGCGAAATTAGTATTAAATAAAAAAACTGGTTTGAGGAACATTCCGGTGAGTCACAAGCTGTCGGCAAAAAGTAAAATGTTTTGCAACACGCCACAGTTCTATTTTATTTGTACAGCGACTTCGATTATACTCGTATCCTGCGACTGGCTTCATCAAGACATTTGAAGTCAACGACGTGAAATAAGTATTTAAAACTTGTGATTATTGTTTCGTAGAGCATTCCAGTGAGTCACACGATGACCGCAAAAAGTAATAAAATGTTTTGTAACGATAACGATACCGCTTATTTTGTTTATTGAGCGACTCCGATATAAAATCGAAGCAAGTAATCTTGCAAGTAATAAGCTAACTTCGCCTTGCTAGCTTGTTCTTGCAAGAAACGGTGTAAAAAGGTTACTGGAATGAAAGCTAAAACATTCGTTGGATTTACTTTACAGATCTGCCGTGTGGTTCCCGACATAGCAGAAAAGGACTACTCCAAGTCTTCCCGTGCATGTCGTAGGAGGCGCCTTAGAAAATACAAGCTAAAAAAGCTCATAAACATCAAAAAGACCTCTCCACCCGTCTGGCCAGCGTGCAGAATGTAGGCTAAATCCTCTGACTGCTCAGGCTGATGGCTCTGGTAGTACAGGGAGGGTCATGCTCCTGCAGTGGAGACTAAAAAAGACCTGATGATGATGATAACAAATTAATAGAAACGAAAAGGAAGATCAAGAAATAGGTAGACGTTATTAGCAATTAGATATGGTGGAATGCAACAACTGCATGTCATGTAATACTTATAATTTACATATAAATAAATTGATTGATTGACGGACCGACATAGCGAAACTAAAAAGGAAGCCAAGCCTAAGGGAGGCATATCTACATAATACATAACCTGTGCACGACGACTCCTTTGATCGTACATGCTTTGCAATGTGTGAACAGATTGATTCACACGGAAATTGTTCATGCTATAATCGGCAATAAACGTGCGGAAGCACCTATTGAACCGTAACTTAAATGATCATTAAACCAGCAATAATTCAGAAGTAAAAATCGTTAAACTTTACTTTAAAATATTACTCTCCTACACTCTCTCTATTCCTGAACTTTAAAGAGGTTAATTTATTTGTGACAGGTGTGAAATAAAACCAATTTACAGACCAAACGAAGATTCGCTTTCGGTTTCGGCAGAATATCCTGTCGGCCTTTACAATTAGTTGTCACTAAGTTGTTCATAAAGTAATTTGCTTACCTTAAAGACGGATAAATCGAATAGACTGCGAGAATGTATTATTATTTCAGTGTTATTCCGTCACAATTATCTTTTGTAAATAGCACTTCAGTTTGTTACACAGAAAAAAAAACACGCTTTCGCATAATAGCATGGGTCGATACACCTGATATAAACTATGCTGTATTAGTTAACAATTACTATCGTTAACGCTACTTTATGAGGGATTTCTAAATCGCTGAGAAATCATTCATGCAGGTGTCACAATGACACGGCCAAAAAGTATCGTTTTAACATTTAAAATTACCCTGGGCGAGAATTCTGCTGCGCTACAAATAGTAATGAAGAAGGAAAGGGTGCTGCAAAACGAAAAACACGGTCCTGCACCCTCTGTCCGATTTTGATGACGCTCCTACTGATCTCTATGGACTATTCAAATATTGTTGCCTACAGTACCAACTTAATTTGCTACTGAGGTGCCCAAACAGTTATTCGCACAAAGACTAAGCTGGTTCAAATCCTGCCCACGTGATATTTTTCCCATATCTTATTTCTGAATTTAATAAGAGTTGCCAAACTTTACGTTACCTTATATCAACACAAACACGTGTCAAATATATAGCTATAACGTGTAAAGGTGCTTATGTTTTTGCATCGAGGGTGAAAAATATTACCTCATAATATTTCCAATACGGCGATAAGTGCTCGACAAAGGGAGCCTAGGCGATCGCTTCCGCCGTATTGTTCAGCGACGCCGGATGCTACAGAATATTCAATTTGCTCTGCCGTTCCGTTTTCCGAGGTAAGGGAAGGACAAACTTACAATAGAAGTAATGCCGGACCGGTTGTTTGCTGATTTTTAAGGTTCCGTAGTAAACTAGGAACTGTCTGTCTGTCAGTCCGCGGTTTTACTCAGAGAAGTACTAGAAATATAGTAGTAGAAGTGCTAGTATAAGTACTAGAAAGCTGTAATTTAGTATGAGTATGTATATTAATCATGGCAAAAAAGTGGTAGAAAAAAATCTTAGCTCCCATACAAGTAAAGTGGAGAGTAATTTTTTTTTTCTCTACTTACCCATCGTGTGGGGTATCGTTAAAAAGGTCTTTGAAAAATATTGTGAGGTTGAGGACACCATTTTTCGATTAAGGGATCCGTTTCCGAAATATTTTGTTTTAAAGTGAACATTTTTGTTAGAGGTAAGTGTCCCCCCCCCCCCCCCTCTATCTGCTAAACGGTTATTTATGGATACGTAAAAAAATTACAGCAGTAGTATATATACTGAAGTTGAAAGGAAAACTATCAGAGCTGAGTACTAAGTGCAAACTAAAAAGTTATAGGCAACCAACTTATAAAATGTACTCGAAAATGTAAAATTTCATACAAATTTCATTGTTAGATGTTATTGGTCGTTAAACTGTGAGGTGCGATTGTAAACAGTGTGAACTCAAAGTTGTCATTCGCAACTACGGTACCCTATACTGCGCGTGGCCCGACACGCACTTGGCCGGTTTTTCAAAACTCTTATATAAAAGTACCATGTAGTTTAAATTTTGAAGGACATACAATTCCTTCAAAAGACATTAACGCGTTAAAAATGGCAGTCCAATTTTTTTTTAATTTCTTTAAAACCCGCAATCTGTTTTGGGCGGATACCCAGTTATAAAACAAACTAAGAGCATGTTGTACAAACAACGAAGATACGAGTATGCGAAGTAATCTCAAATTAATTTTGAGCAGAGGACACAAGTTCGGCAAACTAAGGGCACGCCTATATCCGCACTAAACTTAACGTAACCACACAGTTAGATGTATTTTGCCCTCTTACAATGCATTAGGGAACAGCTGCTAAGACTTGTTCCCCACTTCCGCAGTTCTTTAGCCACCGAGTTTGTCTTTGCGGAGAATAATAGCTGCGCCTCCGAACTCCGAAGTGGCACGTCCATAAAAAACTACACGAGAAGCTTTTTACGCGACTGACTCACCTAGAACGAGGGCAATGTTTTTTGCGCATATGTATGTATGTCTGTTCAATTGTCGCCTCGTGTAGCCTAATCACTGGACTAATTTTGAAATGTGTTGGTCATAGATTCGTATTCTTCCCGGAGTGTCGTAAGCTATGTGACGTCAGCAAAAAATCAATATGGCGAACCTAAACTGATATAAAGGACAGTAATTTTTTAAATTTTGATATAATCCACTTGTCGTTCAATCCTTTTGCTTTCGAATATAAATACACATCCAAAAGGCTGACTGCGAAAAATTCTAGACAACAACCGTTCCGTAATAGAACCAAAAAGGAACCTTCGTTTTTGTCAAATTCATTTTAAATATTAAAGCTAGGTACCCTAAATCCTTGAAATTAAAAACTGCATAGCGAAGAACTTTGAGAAATCATTTAATTTTAGTGGAAATGCTTTTCAAGCACTGCTCTAACTGAATCTTAAAAGAAACGAAGGAACGAAGGAACATTTACTTTATAGATCCTCATTTAAACACGTTTACACGTTAGGCTACATTTTACTTTATAGATCCTCATTTAAACACGTTTTAGTTTATTACTTTAAAACAATATGATTAGTAAAGTTATTTTTATTATTAGATTCTCAAATCCATAGACGAAAAACGTTTTTTTTTAATCTATGCTCAAATCACATACTTTTGCATATAAGTCACAGCTCATCTTACAGAAAACTTATAAAAAGTATCTGTGCTTCGTCTTGTGCTACGACAAGCATGGCATTTCTTTATCAACTTACTTTGAATCACGTTTTAATTGAAAACTTTCTAAGTATATATTAAAACCGCATCTACCATAACATAGATTATTATCTACTCAAACTTTTCTTGAACAAAGGAATAAATAGATTCGCCATACGCAGTCACTTCATTAGACGAAATGTCTCCCAGAGAAAAGTAAATATTATAAAATAATCTCTCCGCTTTCGAGAGACGAGTAAAACCGTGGGAGACGGTAGACAATGGCAAGTTGCGAGCGACTCGCGCGAGTTATCTGATGTATCATAAGTTGTTCGTATAACTTGAGTTTCATATGACGTAACCCTGGGTTGTTGTGGTGTGGACAACAGGGGCTAATGCATATGATAATACTATTATTAACCTTAAGAGACAAAGAATGTGATTAGCATTTGAAAAGTACTAAGGCAAAGTAACCTTCAGAGCGGCATGCATTATTTTACCAGAATAACACACGCAGAAGGAGGCTAGTATTTTTCGCGCCTATGCATGTATGTATGTATAAAGCATCGGCTATGTGACGTCAACAAAAGTCAATATGGCGCAGTTACTGTCAAAAAGGGCAGACAGTATTTTTTTTAATAATTCTACTTTTTAAAGTTATGATTTCGACTTCTTATTTAAAACAATCATAATTTAAAATAAATAAAGAAAATAAATGCTGATAATGCAAATCTGAAACAATTGCGGATAAATGTCAATAATTTTTAATTAACATTTAGCATTAGCAAACAGTCGGCGATCGTCATATCACCGATTAAAAATGTCGACAAGAGCATGCATTTCAGAAGTAAGTTAGGGAATGGACGGATATCTACGTTTCAAAAAGTTTGCAGAAATCGATAAAAAAATTACTAAACACTTTTACTATAATCACAATTGAAATTCAGAAGTACAAGTCGGGTCGAGCGGGATCCGAAGTTGGTATCTGGCCACTATTGCGCGTTGGGTATATAAGACAGGATTATATATAATTGCAGATAGATAAAATGTTAACTGATTAGAAGTATTCGTCACCTAGGTACGGATGTTGACAAGAGGTTAGTCACAGTCGAGATGTTAGTGTAATTTCTTTGACTAATACAGGAACGTGACCGGCAGGGACCGAATTACTTCCGACTACAAATATGTACTCCAGCGTAACAGTACCAGGTAACACGATTTTATGTGTCAAAGCAAACATTCCGACTGTAGGAGAAAAGGTAGGACCTTTTTCCAAATAAAAGTGATAATACAGCATGTAAATTGACCCTCAACTTTCTCTTGAAACTCAGACCGTCAATATGAACAACTTTTCCCATGAGACCATTGCTATGAACTAATAAAAAGTTTTGACATTGCCATGCAAATTGTTCGGGCGGCTAACATATTTGCATGAAAATGTCGAAAAATATTTTCCATAAGAAGTGTCCATGTCCATGTCTCATAAGAAAAATAATTTATATTAACGTGCAAGTAACATTTTATAAGACCTCGTCACAAAAACGCCATTTACAATTAAGAATAAAACAATTGTAACTATTTCTTTTACTAGCTGCATGGCGTTCATACTGTTGTCGAAGTCTAGGGTCAAATAAGTCCCTATTTAAAAATAAAGTCTTTCTTTATATCAACGTCTAGCGAACTTAAATTATTGTTTTTTTACGTCACTTTCTTCTTCTTCTTTTCGAGTCAAAATGGCTATAATTTACACTAGTCTTGACCAAAATTTGGCCACCACAATGGCACGATCTTACTTTCACAAAGTCACTTTGAAAACCCCTCATTAATTTTACTTTTCGATATTTTCGCGAAAATTATCTTTTATACAGAAATAATTGGTAACAAGAATTTTATATAAAAGAAAATTGGTAACTATAGATATTTGTTTCTTGATTTTCCTGGAAAATTTACAGAAAGTATCAAATTATGATCAATAAGGAAGTCAAAAGCTTTGGCAACTCGGGCCAGAAAATAAAATATACGTAATCATTTATTTTTCTACTCTATTGATTCTGTTCAATAATAAAAGGTCAAATACCCAATTACAGAGCGCAAATAACACGCGCCTCGGTTCGAGACTTGAAAACGCCAACGTAAAAAGTATTTACCTACTAAACTTTTTATAATTAGACACGTTTTTTAACTTATTTGCTTTACTAAGCAAGGATATCTTAATTAGCTGCGGGACCAACGGCTTAACGAGTTCGCAACAAGACTTCTACGACTTTACTTAACCAAGAGGAAATTTCGACGAGGCAAATAAATTGTGGAAGTTAGGGGACACTCGAAAATCCCTGAAAGAAACCTATCGAAAGTTAATTAAAAGACAGCAGGATGGTCTATTGTTTTGGAAGTGTGTCACGGACGACTTGCAGCGCGGAACAAGTTGCCTACGTTATGATCAGGATGGTAATTCAATCTGTGTGCGACAAAGGCCGTTGTGGTGACAATACGCGTATCGGGTTGCCAGGTTTATGTAAATTGTAAAGTGACAGTGGGGAGCTGCGGATGCGGATACAATAGTGTGGGGTCGTTTGAGACCCGATATTTCGATAACAACGGTGTTGCGTAACGTACTCGTAAGATATTGACTTTGGTTACTACGATACCAACTATCTCGTTTCTGTGTAACATTCTTGATTGTATTTGCTCCTTATGCGGCGAAAGTTTATAAAGGATTTGGGTTACTGACAAACCAAACGACAGATTAAACATTTACGAGGGCCTCGTTAGTGTACTATATTAATTAATTAACACAAATTATTTAAAACGTGATGCAAGCCAACTGGTTTCCTAGAAAATAAATTGATTTCGTGACGGTAATGAGCTCGTTTCTTGAAAGTATCGATTCTGCTAAATTAATCATTATTATAAGTAATACTATTTGGAAATAGGACAGTAAATAAGACAAGTATTTTAGTTACATTTTATGATAATGATAAAGAACTAAACTATAGCAGGATCTCATTCAACAAATATTTCAGCAAACGGAGTCAAAATTACTAAAAATCGCAGTCAAGTGAGTCAGAATTGCACACTAAGGGTTCCGTACCACCATAATACTACATACTAATATACATAATACCACAAAAATAATAAACCATTTAAATAAAATTAATTTTAATACGGGTTTATCGCGTTTAATAATAAAACAACTGGAAATCTGAATGCAAGTAATTTCTTGCACTAAAACGCATGACATATTATCTACATGTGGAGTACGAACAAAAATTCTCCATATTGTTACGAAATTTCTTGCATGACATTATAATCGTATACTCGTACTAGGAACAGATCTATAAATTTTATAAAAATCTCCATATTTCTTCATATCAGGCAAGAGTATGCCCACTGGGCACTACGTGACGTGGTGCATCACAGCTGGTTACTTACTGGTATTGCAAACAACAGCACGATATAAAATGACTTGCATGACAAATATGGCGCGTTGCGTGGGTAATTCTCGGAATCGCCTTCAGAATAACCAATTAAGAGAACCGGCGCGGGCGCATGCGCCCAAAAACTAAAGACCGTTATAATTACTGTTACAAAAATCTTGTTCATAGCGAATGTGAATTTAAATTAGATTGTCGTCGAGACGATGAGTTGGATACAAATGTGATTTTGCGTCTCTTGGTTGCGCTTTCTAGCAGCTAAGAGCCTAAGAGGAGTTTCAGTTATTTGTTTCTCCAGACAACTTGGTTTTAAGTTAAGGACAAAGTAACTGATCTATACTTCTAAACTAATATTATAAAGAGGAAAGATTTGATGGTTTGTTTGCATTTAGGCTCCGAAACTACTGGACCGATTTCAACATTCTTTCACCTATCGAAAGCTAATTTATCTGCGGGTGACATAGGCTATAATTTACGGGGATGAAGCAAAAATCAGGGGAAATACATGTTCTCTTCCCTACAAAAGTAGGTACATAGAAACATATATTGTACTAAAATTAATCATTCAGAAGTCTTAAACGATTTATCTAATAGGCAGTCAATTACTACATTTTCTACGAGCTTGCAATGCAAAATATAAAGTAACATCCGTCACTTTTATTCTATCTTATCCGCACTCCGCACACAGAAGTGTCTGTGTTCTTTCATTCATGCACTGTCATAAGCATGTGTCGCACAAACATATAGCAATAAAATAAAAGCTCTATAAAGGTACACAATCGCTTCATATCACTAAGCAACTGGCTAGTGTCTGTCTGAATTGAAAATGAACTGCATGACGGAATACTTGACACAATTAAAACTCTATCTTTGCGTATTATTTATTTATCCTAAACCTATCCTTTCTATATATATATCCTAACTAATATCCATCCATCCAATCAATCCATCCAACTTCCAACTCAACAACAAACAAACAAACTCACTTTCGCATTTATAATATCAATCAATCAATCAATCAATCATTTATTTCTTTGTAAACATGTGTAGGTACAGTTATAATATACTTAATACATAAAGGTTCAACATGTTTTACCATTTGGCATACAAAGATATCACAGTGCTAGATAGCGCTTGGTACGTCATTGCATAATTAGTTTTTAGTTGATATAGAATTTAAATATTTTATGTCAACAAATACAGGTAATAAGAAAAAAAAAACAATAAATAATTAATAATATAAAATAAATAATAATATCCGAATAAATAATAATATCAAATAATGTCAAATTTAAGAGTATTGTCATTGCGAAATTCATTTATACTGTAATAACATTTTTCAGTCAAAAGGATTTTTAAATTTTGCTTAAATTTATTTAGTGGCAAAGCTTTTAAAGTAAAAGGTAGGTTATTAAACAAAATAGGAGCCATGCAAAAGACACTGTTGCTCATGAGACTGGTATTGCTTGATTCAAGGATTAATTTACTATTGTCTCGACGATTACGTCTATTCACGTCAGAAAGTTTTGTGTAAAGATGTGGATTGGATTTTACAAAAACACACACCTCAAATATATACAATGATGTCAAGGTCATAATTTTATATTTAATAAAATATGGTTTACAACTGTCTGTTGATTTTAGTCCAAACATACTCCTAATACACCTCTTTTGCGCTCTAAATACGTTATTTTTGTTTGTTGAGTTACCCCAGAATATGATCCCATATCTCAATAGTGAGGACACAATACCGTGATACGCTGTCATTTTGGCAGTTTCGTTTACAACTGACGATATTTTGTATAGAGCATATGCAGATTTACTCAATTTTTTACATAAACTATCTGTATGTGCTTTCCAATTTAAACTTTTGTCTACAATAATTCCTAAAAATTTTGTTTCATTAACTTCATTTATATATTGATTTTCGTATTGAATTTTCCCATGTAATTTGTTATTTGACCTTTGGCTGAAATGCATAACCACCGTTTTGTTAAGATTAATTTTTAAATTATTATTATTTAACCACTGAATAATATTTTCAAGACTGTTATTTATACTTTCAATATAATTATCGCCAGGTTTGAACTCTATAGTCACCGTACTATCATCTGCAAACAGGGACATTGGGTAGTTTGTTGCTTTGGGTAAATCGTTAATATAAATTAAAAACAACAAAGGGCCTAAAACACTGCCTTGGGGTACACCGTATTTGGTTTCTCGTTCTGCAGATGTATAAACCTCTTGAAGTTTTTTATTATAATTTATTTTGGTTATTTCAGTTTTTTGTTTTCTTTGATCCAAATACGATTTTATAAGTTCCAAGACATTACCTCGAATGCCATAAGCGCCCAATTTTTTTTCAAGTATATCATGATCAACATAATCAAATGCCTGCGTCATGTCACAGTAAATTGTACAAACAGGATTTCTTTTGTCTATGTTTACCGTCACAGGTTTTAAAAAGTCGTATAGTGCCATATTTATACTTTTTTCTTTTCTAAAGCCTTTTTGCTCATTGACTAGAATATTTTTTTTTTCCAAGTATGTATTGATTTGTTCGTAAATGTATTTTTCAAAGATTTTAGAAAAAACTGGTATTAAGGCTATAGGTCTATAGTTTTTTACAAGCTTTTTATCATCTTTTTTATAGAGAGGTTTAATAATTGTGAATTTTAGTTTTTCTGGAAAAATGCCGGCAACAATACAAAGATTTATTATAAAACTCAGATGAGAACATATATTTTCAGCCACATATTTGATGACTTTTGTGGATATTTCATCATACCCTACGCTATTTGTGTTTTTTAATGATTTGATAATTCTATATATATCAGAGGGTAGACTAGGTGAGATAAACATAGAATTAGTGGTGCTAGATATGTGTGAGGTAATATTATTTCCATGATTAGGGATTGGCACTATTTTATCAACGAAATGGTCATTAAATATATTCGAAATGTGTTGTGGATTATTTACTGCAGTGTTTCCATGATTTATTGTTGCAATAGTCTCTTTTGGTGTGTTTTCTCTATTACTATTGATAATTTTCCAAGTCGTTTTAGATTTATTTGTAGCTGTTTTAATTTTGTAACTGTTTTGAGTTATTTGTGTCATTTTTATAATTTTTTTGTACAGCTTTGAGTAGCTAATGAAAGTTTTTTTATTTTCACACGTTGGATTAAGCCTATACTTCCATAGTAATTGTCTATTTTTTTTACTACAAGTTTTTATACCACGTGAAATCCATTTAGATTTTTTATTGGTTTTAATAGTCATCAATTTGAAAGGGAAACAGAGGTCATAAAATAGTTTAAAAGTAGTTATAAAATTGTCATACGCTTCATTGGGATCGTCACATTTATACAAATCAGAAAAATGAATAGATTTAATACAATTTTTAAATTTTTTTAAATTAGATTTACTGTAATCGCGTTGCTTTATGCGCCAATATTTTAATCTGTATATTCTTTTAACGTTACATTGTAATATCTGACATGTGTGATCAGATAGAGCCAATTCTTTAACTTCAGATTTACACTTTTTACCAAAATCATGAGCAAAATTATCTAAACATGTCTTAGACTTAAGTCTAGTAGGTTGGTATATTTCTAGATCTAAGTTAAAACTTAATAGCAGTTCTTCAAATCTTTTAGTTGTCATGTCTCTTTTGAGTACATTTACATTAAAATCACCAGATAAAATTACGTTTTTTTTGTTAATTCTGTTTAAGAATGTCAACACACATTCTAACTGTCGAAAAAATACTGGCAAATTACTGGAATAAGGTGTTCTATAAATACAAACAATTACAATTTTATAACAAATCAATTCTATGGCACAACATTCAAAAATTCCCGGTACAGAGAATTTTTTAATGTCTGCTATTTCCTTCCATTGATGTCCGTTTTGTACCAATATGCAGCTGCCGCCTCTTTTGATGTCATCTCTTGAATAGTTGGCTGCTAGTTGGTAATTTGGGATCGTTAAAAAATTTTCGAATCCCGATTCTATAAAGTGCTCGGTTACGCAAATTACGGATATTTCTTTATTCTCTTCTTTTAACTCTTCCAGACAAACAGATAGTTTATTTGATTTATTGAAAAGGCCGGAGATATTTTGATGAATAATATTTATTTGTTTATTGACGAAAAAACTTATTTTCATTTCCTCCGGTACTATTTGTTTCATTTTGTTGTAATATTTTGTTTTCATTTGAATGTTGGTTTATGTCGATCTCTTTGATATCATTAGACATTTTAAACAAATCTTGAAATACTACTGATATTCCATAATTATTGATTTTGCCTGTGTATTTGTGAAACATTCTGCTGTCATAAAACAAGTTCAGGTTAGAGTCGAGTACGTAGGCATATTCTTGAGTTATTATGTCCAGATAAAGTAAGTTATTGAAACTCTCTATTCTTGAGTTAAATAAAACAGAGTAATTGTTACATTTAAATGTGGGTAGGCAAATAATAATATTTGTGTTTTTGATTTCTTTCAATGTGTCTCGTATACATAGAATTAAGTCAATGTTATTATTTGTTGTAATAAAATCTTCCTCTCCTATCATTATTAAACAAAAGTCCTCCATCGTAAAGTCTTTTACATTGTTTTGAATTCCTTCAAGAAGTACCGTGACTCCGCATTTAGGTTTAATGTAGTGACAAATTTCTGAATCAAAAAAAGTTTCTTTTGCTATTTGTAATATATTATTTTTGTTATTCGTACTAAGAATACATATTTTTTTCATACGTTGTTTAACAATAGTTGGTTGTGATTTATTTGAACATTCCTTTGTTTCATCTTTGGTTATGTCAATTGTGATATTTGTCTGTGTTTCTTTATGTGATGTATTATTTTTTATTTTCCGTTGACGTTTTCGGGTTGATTTTAAAGGGGTGTTTGAGTTGTTCGATAATAATTCATTTTCCTGTAATAATTTTTCATTTTCTTTTTTCAATTTTGTGTTTTCTGATGTAAGTGTTGCTATACTTTTGTTAGCTATTTCAAGTGATTTTGATAAATTTTTGATTTGGTCTTTTAAATTCTGTAGCTCGTCACTCTCATTATCTGATTGTTGCAGTTGGCTATTTGAAATATCATTGAAAGTGTCAGACATTGTTTCTTCGTTTCTATTAATCAAATCCGACTGAGTTTGTGTTCGTCTAAATGTAATATTATCAAAAAAATTCATTATTATGTCTCAGAGTTTGTAGTAGGTTCTTCGTATAGTATTAAAAAATAAATATGAGACAAAAAAAAAAAAAAAAAAAAAAAAAAAAGTCGTTAGTCACTGCGGGACTCGAACCATGAACTCTCCGATTGCAACGCTGCGCGCTTCACCGCTAGGCTACGGAACTCCGAGGAGACACGTTGAAATTTCTTAATAAGCGTATCGCTTATTCGGTCAGTTCAACGTTATGGTGAGTCATATACTTTGCGTGTGATAAGAATGTACCCAACAAAGCCAATATTTATTCACTTTAGTTTCACTTCTTATTAAAATCACGATGTTATTTGTGATAATTTTATGTAAGAACCATTAGTGTTTTTCACTTATTATTTAGGCACAAGTGAAGTAAATATTTTACAATTTATGATGATTAGACTAGGAATTGATAACTGAGATTGATTGTAGTAACACGATACGAATATAGTTCTGATGTTTTTTATGCACATTCACTTATATGGTTCGTAAACTAACACTTCACTATAAAATTGTTCATAATAATACGTGTTTAATATTTTTAATACATTAAAATTGCGGAGCACAGTGTTTACTTGACGGCAGCGCCATCTAGCCAATATTAAATGCGAAAGTGAGTTTGTTTGTTTGTTACGCTTTCACGCCATATCTACTGAACCGATCATTATGAAATTTTGCATGTTACCCGTAGGTTAGGGTACTGAGAAGGACATAGGCTATACATCACGCGAGCGAAGTCGCGGGTAACAGCTAGTTTATTATATATCTACGGATCGGCATAGGTAGGAGATGTTGAGGCGAGGTGAGTTCACACACTAGCCCAGCAATTAATTCATTTACTCCTAAATCAAATCAAATTTAAAAAATCTAATAGCTGAATGCCCTAGTAAATTACTTGTAGTATTATTGGTACAAGCTTTCACTATTTTTAATTTGATGAATTAAGAGAACGAAATTCGTTCTCTTAAACTTAGATTGTAACTATGAAAAGTAACAAAAAGAATACTACACGTAATTTACTAGGGCAATCAGCTGTTAGATTTTTTAAATTTGATTTGATTTATGAGTAAATTAATTAATTGCTGGTGGGGCTAGTGTGTGAACTCACTTCGCCTTAATCCGAATGTCTTTCTAAGTATTTCGGGACCTCGTATCGGAGGCGTGTTAACCACTGCGCCATACGGACGCTTTCGAATCTAATTCATTTATTTTATGTGAATAAAAATTTGTCGGTTCATAAATGACGGAGTTGTGAGGAACAAACATTAAAAATAAAACATACAACCGAATCGATTACTTCCTTCTTTTCTAAAATAACTTAAAAAGAAAAAAAAAATATACAAAGCTTGTAAGGGGGAACAGTAGGCACAGTAGCGACGCCAATCATTTTATTTCTAATACTTTACAAATAGAAAGAAATTCAAGAATATAAACAATACAAGCCTTAGTAAATAACCTGAAGTATTTTTTGAATCATGTTTATTACTATCGGAATCAGTGAGAATTATGAGAATCTGATTACCGGTTATCACTTTTTCTCTCAATGACTGATTCTCATAATATCAAAACATGATTCCAAAAATACTTCAGGTTATTTACTAAGGCTTGTATTGTTTATATTCTTGAATTTCTTTCTATTTGTAAAGTATTAGGAATAAAATGATTGGCGTCGCTACTGTGCCTACTGTTCCCCCTTAAGGAAGCAACTGGAAACTTACGTTTCAGTGATTTAAGTTCAATCGCTTTTATATAAATAAAAAAATATAATAAGTCAATACTTCCGACGTCAGTAAAGACCACAAAGGTTCCCGATATTGTCGTATAAATAGCTGGTGTAGCTCATCATCAGGCAGAAAACAAATGATTCAGACAGTTGTTAATTCCCGCAATGAGGACAATTAACTTTTTTTAACTAATCCCGTGTCCAGTTCACGTAGGTACTTAATGTATATATTTATAGCAAGTTATGGTAAACTGTTAAATATAGACAATGCGTAAGTATATATCCTTGTTCTGTTACATGTATGTATAAGAGATGAAATAAATAGACAATACAACGTCATACATAAAGCATATTACATACATACAATATATATAAAGCATATAGCATACTTTGCTTATATGTTACTTGGAAGGCACTCAAACTGTACTTTTCTACAAAGATCTCCGCCGTATATAGGATGATTCTGAACATCCTAGAAATATTTTAATGTCGGAATCAGAATCACTGATAGAACATAGAACCACAAGTAAAAAAGGTGAAAAATTAAAAAGATATATAAATAGATAGAAATTCAGCAATCAGCTAGTCAAATTTTTATTTTATTTAATTATTGTAGGAAAACAAACAATTATATAATACGTCAAAAGTCTGAATATTTATTTCATTTTTACCTTTTTTTCATTAGTATGTACATTCAATTAAGTACTCAGATTCCGTCATTAAATATAGCCAGGTTGTTCAGCAACAGTATGTATATTCATTTTGTCTGTTCATATGTTTGACGTCTAACCTGAAGGCTCATACTTTGAAGTAAACGCAAACACCCGCAATTTACATATCAATATAGTTCTATTTTAGGAATGGAACAGGATAATAATTGAATAATTTAATTCTAATAATACTACATTGCACGAGTACTGGTATTTTTAGAATGTGTTTCCGTATTCAATAAGTCCGACATCACGCGTTGCTCTAAAGTACTTTGAATTAAACATGCATATATAATACTTTCCAATGACAATAACAAATCTTTAAGAAATATTAGCCTCGAAGAGAATACCCTGTCTTTCCATCGAACTCATTTTCAATTGACTTCAACAAAGGAGGTTTCTAATTCGACTATATGTTTTTGTATGGATCTCATACCGTAACTCCGTCAGTCTTAAACCAATTTTTTTTTCAAAGGTTATTCAGATCCCATTTAAATTTGGTCAAAATTGGTTCAGTATTTGGTAATACTTTTTTTTTATCTATAAGATTGTCAAGTATTTGAGTCAATGTTTACCTCATTTCTTTGAGATCAAACTCAATAAAGACGGTAAGTAACATCTTCGATCTGGGAAGTTCAGTGAAACGCTAGAAATCGGTTAATTCGTTTATTAAATATTTAAAACGTATACACTCATTTTTGTAATTTCTACAAGCCACAGCTACAACTTGTAGCTCTGATGGCTTGTAGCCTACAAGCCATCAGTGAGGTCTGCTAGCCAATAGGCACAATGTGATTAATTTTAATACGTCGTAGATGTTTCTCCTATCATTCGAATATCAAAAAAGTTGACAAACATGAAAGATGACTCGTGATATTTTACTATTTCGGAGTTCTCCAAATTATTGATTCTCCATATTAACTACAAAATACTTCGTTTTATTTCCTTTTCAATTTCGGTTACATACCGATTTGTAGTTCTGAATGAATACGCAAAAAGGCCATACACAGATTACAAACGAATGTACGCATTCCATCAGGTAGAGAACCTGATGGGAAATATAACTGGTGAAGCTATATCACCAAGGAAAATAAACAGGATCGTCACTTCCTTAATTAAAAAAATGATTGTTTTTTCATTCGAAAAATTTATCACCGGTAAGTAAATGGAGTATCTCTTAATTAATGATAAACTGATGGATGTTACAGAAGCAGTTTGGAAGGCCGCCGTGTCACAGTGGTTAACACGCCAACTTGCGCAGCAAGGGTCAATTCCCGGCACGAGCAATAAACGTCAATTTCACTGGTATTTGTCGACGATTCTGGAAATACCCAGGGAAGGGTTGGCGTTAGGCAAGTACCCGGCTCTTAAAACTTACGAAGGCTGCAACCGAGAAAACGCTAACATGATAATGATTGAAGCAGTTTAGAAATTATATCACTTAAAATAACTCTCTAATTGTATATACTTGAACTCAGCGGTACAGTATGCCGATACTGTAGTTATTAATGCGTAATGCAACATAATTATTCATTCATTACGAACAGCGCGTGACAATGGATTATTTATAATTACATATTTTCATACACAGAGCGCATTTAATATTGATGTTAGCTGATTGATTGTTCATTACTTTATGATTATGGGCGATATGATTAACTGGCAATTAAACGAGAGTACTCAAATGATAGAGATAGTGTTTATGGCTCTTTCGATGACACTATACAACTTTTGTTATAAATACCTATGAACGAGCAACTAATAATAATATTAAGAAGCGATGAAAATAGGGAGAATGAGAAAATTTACATTGTTTACCCTTTTTACAAATTTTAATTTTAAAATATCCCTGTATGTATACATATTACTATTATTATACCTAAAACTTGAACTGAGAAATGAGAGCCCTGGTCAGAATTCGATCATCAAATGGTGCACCAGTTATCAACTTCACCGACAAACGAACGGATAATTACCGAATGTGTTCC
The DNA here is from genome assembly GCA_963082605.1 of Rhodophaea formosa. Lineage (NCBI taxonomy): Eukaryota > Metazoa > Arthropoda > Insecta > Lepidoptera > Pyralidae > Rhodophaea > Rhodophaea formosa. Next base: position 15,194,793 of record OY720219.1, read on the forward strand.
TTAAATAAAACTGATAAAATATAGATATTGTAGAGTCTCATTTCATATCGTCACATACCTAATTGCATATGATTAGGTTAGGACATAACCACATACCAAAGACAAAGCTCTATTGATCATAAAAATATTTTCTGCAGTATTATTAATAACACAAGCAGGTGAAGGCTACTTGAAAAGGTTAACAATAATTAACAAGACTTAGACCTATACATCCATGTACTCTATAAAGACGAGAAATTATCAGTACCTCGCCAAACTTGACATGAAGCACACGACGTCACTCTATTATGAACTGTATTTTAACAGTGATAAGAATCTTTTTTGATTGGTGAGGAGTATTGCGAGGGTACACAGCGACCGTTACTGGAACAGCTGGCGACACACCTGCCTTCCTTCGACGGGGGAATGCCAAGACGCTTGCCTTTTTAATGTTGAGCAAGGATCGTAAGGAGTTTAGTATTGAATACAATGTCTGTTGTGTTTGGGAGGTCATCAATGAGTCACAGACGCTAGAAACAGTGCAGCGCTGATGTAAATAAAGATGATTCACCACCTTTCATATTTCAATGCAATCAAAATTATGGCAACTAATTAATTTATCAGAACTAATTAAACTTAGTTGCCAGTGATTACCACTCTCATACAAAATCGTAAAAACTTTAAAATTAGAGGTTAACTGTAAAAAGACGATCTTATAACTCCACCATGATTTTAATTTATTTCTTTCTTTGATTAATTAACTCCTAAATTCTACATAATTTTGTTCTGTAAAATTTCTTAAAATTAAATCCTGTTTGAGGATCACGCTTTGACAAATGACTCATGTAGTTATTTCCGTTAACGGTTTAATCAGTATAGGGCAACTACAAACACTAGTTCTCATGATAAGATGTATTATTCTAACTATTAAACACTAATGGCGTATTTTTTTTTTTAGTTACTTCGGAATAAAAACTAATTATTTTATTATTTAATTGATAATTGGCCATGGATATTAACAGTAGATTATACAGTACCAACTCTCCACGTCATGTGTTCAAATCCCGCTAGGAATCACTTTGTGAAAGTTGTTTCTAATCTAGTTAAGAAGGATTTTGGCCGCTTAAATACATACCTCCTTATCTGAAAAGAAAGATGATTCCGTGCTTGGGAAGCCACGTTAAGCTGTGGGTCCCGATCACCATCTAGTCATCTTGTTTAAAACTATCCTAGCCCATTCACAGTCCATAAATAAGACACAATAGTTAAACAATTTAAACAGACCACCACCACCAGGTATCAGACAGACTTTTCAGGGTCTGTAGGACTGTGAACCAGCTAGGATTGTTTCTGGTCTATCCGTTAAGGAAACGGGTTACGGAAGTCAGACGGCAGTCGCTTTGTGTAAAAACCAGGTACCTCGTCAAATCTCCTCCTGTGATAGTAGCGGACCCCAGACACACAGTTTACCGCTGAGGATGTAACCGGAAATACGCTCAGATGATGACACTGCCAATTCTCACCGCTTAAACGAAAAAACAACCAAGAGAATATTTATAACGAGGTTGAGAGCAAACACATAATCATACAATTGACTTTTGTGGAGTGTCCTCTAATGAAATCGAATTTAATAAAATTAATTTATAATAAAATATTGTATTCTTATAAATTGTTTTGCTGCCCGTGTTTCTTCTATGCGATAGACCGGTAATCTAACTAACAACAGGTTTCGCAGAAAGTGTTTAAAACAGTTCTGTTTAGAACATATTATAGAATGGAAATGAAGTAGCTTTAAGTATAAAGTAACGGAAACCGTCGACGCAAGCTTTACGACTTACGACTTTGGCCACACGTTCACTGTTTCACTTTAATTGCCTAGCAGAGTCAGTCCACTTAATTTATTTGCCTAGAAGTCTATACATAGCTACATAGTCAACAGAAAAAAAATCAAGTGACGATATTGATTTAAACAACTCTATCAATTTACCCGCGACTTCGTCCGTGTAAATTATCGCCTAATCCGCAGATAAATTAGCTTTCTGTAGACAAAATAATTTTGGAAATCGGTCTACATGTTTTGGAGCCTGGGAAACAATTAAATCTCCATTTCATCATATTTGTACAGATTAACCCATTACAAGGCAGTAGGTATATTCAAAATTCTTTTGGACCTTATCTCCGGAGCATAAGGTTCAATTTTTGGTGGCTATATATTTGCCACACAAGGACATCGGATATTTGAGATCAGCTTATTATGTCACATGGATGTTAGATTCAGGCACTACTTTTATTTTCCTACAAAAGACTGAACAGGACTCCCTGCGCATCCTGAGATAATATTTTTATCAGATCAAACAGAATAAACACAGGATTTTGCAATCGTAAATTTAAGCTTAAATCTTTTTAACACGACCTAAATAACATTAGACTGTTTGTATCATACTATGTATTATTGAACGAAACAAGATAAAAACCTTTGGTAATATGCCTTGTACTTCCTCCCGAGACTCAAACAAAATCAGTTTGTCCGTAAGTACCCAAACCACTACAGCGGGGTGACTGGGTGACCAATTTATTTCGGAGAGCACCTAAATCTTTCGGCCGAGTGTTTGCCCGCCCAGACCGGATTATGGGACCCTGAATAAGACCCTGAATTAGAATTCATCTGGAGTAATGAACATTAGACCCTGATAATTTGGGTACAGACTTCATTCCTTTATTTTATATGAGTCTTCTGAGACACACACTACCTACACTCAGTGATTTTATATACCGAGAAATATAGAACGCAAAATAGTCCTGTCACGTATTCCTATTAGCCCCATGTGTATGAATAAATATATGTATAGGGACGAGTCACACAAATTGAGCTAGCCTCACAGGAAGTTGTGAACTTTTTCCATCATGACCTAACTGGGGATCAAACCCGGGACCACTGGTGTCGCAGGCTGGCGTGATAACCACTGCGCTACAGAGATTTTCGAATGCCCCAGACGCGCATCAAATCTTCATATGGAACTAGGCAAATTTCAAAATTCCAATCTTATCCAAACGAGTGCCTTTGTTTGGGAACTCCCAACCCAAATATGATACACAATCACAGATACGTATAGAAGTACAAATTACAATGTTGAAAAGGTTTAGTGATCTGTAAAGTAATGCGGAGAAGAATTTGAATTGACTTCACTTTGTTTACTGTTATTCTCCATTATGCAAATGATGAATCTGTCACTTTCTACAATATTTCTCATCGCAATACACTTGCGATCGCAAAAACCTGAACCAGGTATACCTACCTTCATATAACATTCATAACGGAACAACATTTGTATCTCTACACAGGGCTGTCATATTTATGTGAATTCTTTACCTTTAATATTTTCTAGCCTATAGCCTATTAAATAGATATTTATTTTATATTACCTTCTTAATTTTCACCTTTGAACCAAAACCTTAGGTGGTCTACGGGACACCAAAGAAATGTCTTTTCTGTCGCCTACCTTTTCAAGATTATGAATGACTGACACGACTTTAAGCGCAATCTTAAGTCTCAAGCATACCGTCCAATATTACACTGATCGCAAGACGCCGGTATACTCTTGTTTTTTAGACTTCTCTAGAGCCTTCGATCTCGTGAGCTATGATGTGCTTTGGGGAAAGATGGAGGACAGGGGTGTACCGCCCGAGATTATCAATCTGTTTCGTTTTTGGTATGCTAACCAAACCAATCATGTCAAATGGTCGGACAGTCTCTCTGACTCGTTCAGACTTGAGTGTGGTGTGAGGCAGGGTGGGCTATCATCGCCCAAACTTTTCAATTTATATATTAATGAGCTCATAGTCGGACTCAGCAGCATGCGTACGGGATGCAGGATTGATGGTGTTAGTTGAAATAACATCAGTTATGCAGATGATATGGTGCTGCTGGCTCCGACTGCGGGTGCTATAAATGAAATGTTGAGAGTCTGCGAGGCGTACGCTGCTTCACACGGTCTTGTTTATAATGAGAAAAAGACTGAATACATGATTTTTAAGGCCAACGGTAAGTGTCCAGAAACTTCTGTCCCCATACTTTTGAATGGAGTAACCCTTAATAGGGTACATCAGTTTAAATATTTGGGACATTTTCTTACCGATGGCCTTAAGGATGATGTAGACATAGAGAGAGAGCGAAGGGCGTTGGCTGTGCGTGGAAATATGTTGGCTAGGAGATTTGCTCGCTGTACGGATGAGGTTAAAATTACGCTCTTTAAAGCCTATTGCCAAAGTATGTACACGAGCTCTCTGTGGCTTAAATACACCAAAGCGTCACTTAACACCCTGCGCATACAATATAATAATATTTTCAGAGTGCTGTTGAATCTGCCTCGCTACTGTAGCGCGTCAGGTATGTTCGCGGATAACCGAACAGATGGTTTCTACGCTATCAGACGCAAAAAAGTTGCATCAATTATGAGAAGGGTGCGGGACAGTGAAAACAGCATTCTGAAAGTAGTAGCAGATGATCCGCATGCGCCTGTGCTAAGAGGTCTCAGGCGGGTGATGAACATGACTGAAGATCATAGTCGTTCAATGTTTGGTCGGCCGCCTGATATCTCTGGCAGATACATGATTTAAAAATAATTGTTTGATTTTATAATAATACTTACTAACATAGTTGCATAAGTTTATTGTATTACTAACATATTGTGGATCCTTGCTATCCGAATAAACAAATATTATTATTATTATTATATGCTGTATTTGTTTTTTCTCCCTTTAAAAGGGGGTTTCCTAATTACACGGGCCATAGCCAAAGCGTAAATAGGGATTATGAATTATGTTATCGTGTTTAAACCAGAAGAGATTGCGGATGTCGTGAGAAATTTGCGGGTGATGCGGCAAGTATTCAGGATAACAGCTTTTTGAAGGGTATAGATTGTATTTTTATTCATATGTAACATGTCTAAGCTTTTTTGAAGACTTTTAGGAATGACACCTGTCGCTGAAATAATGATTGGTACTATATGTACAGCTTCTAATCGCCATTGGCGTTTCAATTCTATAGCTAAGTCTTGGTATTTGGCGAGTTTTTGGGATATGGTGGATTGTATATTGTGTGTGTTAGGTATTGCAATATCTATCAGGTAGGCGGATTTGTTATTTTTATCATGGACTGTAATATCAGGTCTATTATAGGGAATTGTTTTATCGGTTATAATGGTCCTGTCCCAATATATTCTGATGTCACTATTATCAAGTATGGAGTCTGGTTTGTATTTATAATATGCAGTTTTTTTTGGTATGAAATTGTGTGTATGTGCGAGGTGTTGGTGAATAATAGCAGCGACTTGGTCATGACGATGTTTGTAATCTGTTTGTGCAAGGGATTTACAGGCTGAAGTTACATGCTGAATGGTTTCGGAAGCAGATTGGCAGTGTCTACACAAATCGGATGTAAGGTTTGTGCGCGTATTATATACTTTTGATAATTGCGGGTATCTATGACTTGGTCTTGGATCGCTACCATAAAAGCCTCAGTCTCGGGGAAGAGTTCGCCACGCCGCAACCATGCGTTCGACGCTAATTTATCGACATAGGACTGCTCCAAGTCGTGGCGATGTCTTCCATGTAGAGCCTTTTGTTTCCAGATCGCAATCTTAGTTTTTGAGTCAGTGGTCTGTTCTTTTCTTAGCGGATTAAGGTCTTTTAGATTCAGAGGTGTGAGGTTTTTGTCAGCTGCAGCTACTATTTCATGTAATGTTGATAGTTCTAGTCGTGTATGGAAGAAGTGACGTAATGAAGTGATTTGTTTATTGTGCAGATTGACAATATCTATAAGCCCTCGGCCGCCTTCGTCCCTGGGGAGTGTCATTCTTTGTACGCAAGATCTAGGCTGATGTTTTCTATGTAATGTGAGGAGTGTGTTTATTCTACGCTGTAAAGTAAGAAGTTCGCATTGGGTCCAGTTTATAATGCCAAATGAATAAGTTAGAATAGGAATTGCATAACTATTGATAGCTTTTGTTAAATTGCGCGAGTTAAGTTGAGAACGGAAAAGAATGTTTAGCCTATGTTTGAAATTTCTTCTGAGATCTTCTTTGGTTTCGTCTTGTTTTATCTGCCGGGCTTGCTGAAAACCTAGGTATTTATAAGAATTGTGCGGTTCTAGGGGCTCAATGACATCTCCAGTTTGTAGGGTATATGGTTGTGAAATAATATTTCCATGTTCTACTGAGAATGTTTTACATTTGTCAATACCAAACTGCATGCAGATGTCCTGTGAGAATGTGTGTGTGATGTCTGCAAGGTGATGGAGTGATTGTGTTGAGTTGCTATATAGTTTTATATCATCCATGTACATCAAATGAGTGAGAGAAGTGTTTTTGTTCGGTGTGGTGATAGTGTAGCCCAATTCGGATTGGTTAAGAAGATGGGAGAGAGGGTTTAATGCTAGACAGAACCATACTGGACTAAGCGCGTCTCCTTGGAAGATTCCGCGGCAAATTTTGATTTCAGGTGTTTCTACTGATGAGTGCCCTGTAGTTTTAAGTGCTGTTGACCATTGTCGCATGGATGTTTCTAGGAAATGGGTGATTTCTGGATGAATTTTATATCGATGAAGAACATGAATAAGCCAGCTGTGCGGAACGGAATCAAAGGCCTTCCTATAATCAATATACATAGTACTTATATCCTTTTTCATAGTGAGGGCCTGTTTCATAGCAACTGAATCTATTATGAGCTGTTCTTTGCAGCCTTGACTACCTTTACAGCAGCCTTTCTGTTCTTCACTTAGGATATTATTTTTTTCTATATGTTCGTGAATCAATTCTGCGATACAAGCGGTTAGTATTTTATAAAAAGTTTGTAAGCAAGTGATTGGACGGTATTTCGCTGGGTTGTGTAAATCGTTGTCTTTTGGGATTAAGTAGGTTAGGCTATTATTATATTATTAAGACTTATTTACCAAAATCTTACTTCTTAATCCAATCTTAATTTAAAAATCATCTAACACTTACTTGCCCTTGAGTAATACATACGCAGTTGATCAAATTCTCAGAACAATAAATAATACACCTATATTATTTAGAGTTCAGAACTCTAGTGATTGTGACTCGCAGTGTGATTTTGGTAGAAATAAAATAATAATGGATGGACTGAAATTGGTCGGTGATTTCTCTAAGAATGCATGGCCAGGCTTAACAAAATCTTCCACCGCTAAAGGGTTCACAAGTTGAAGAGTTCCAATCGAGAACCCTTCCAATTGGCCAGATTTTTTAAATCACATTTTTAGCCAACTTTATCTCGAAAGTCGACACGCTTGACGTGATACGAGTATTATAGCTTAAAATTACGCTGAGCTGAATAGATATAACGGGAAGGTCGCTTCAATTTGCAAAGTGCTGGATAGAGATTACCCCAGATTCCCAGCTCCCAGCTCCCGAATGCAGACTTTAAAAAGCTTAAAACGTCATGCTTCAGTTACTTTTAAAATGAAATCTTAACTCAGTTTCGATAATCAATACTTATACTTACATTTAGCTAAATAAAATAAACGATTATACTACTACGACTGTCAGAAAGGTTGCTTCAATTTTCAAAGTACTGTTTAGAGATTGCTCTAGATTCCTCAGCTCAGACTTTGAAATGCTTAAAACGTCATACTTTGGTTAGTATTTTAAATGAGATCATAAACAAACTCTGTCTCGTACGCTTGGGACATCATAAACAGTTAAATTTCGCTAAATAAATAAGTATATACGACTACGACTGTCAGATAGGTTGCTTCAATTTGCAAAGTGCTGTATAGAGATTGCTCCGGATTTCTCGGATCTCGAGTGTACGAACTATGGAATGTTTAAAACTTCATACGTCAGTTTTTATGTAAAACATAACTAACTGTCTCGAAAGTCAATACCATAAATATACGTATAATACGACTGTCAGAAAGGTTGCTTCTATTTGCAAAGTGCTGGATAGAGATTGCTCCGGATTCCTCGGCTCTCGAGTATGCGAGCTATGAATGGGCAAGGTCGTTGGGAGGCTGCGCGCGTATTTGCTCTTCGCCTAACACATCCTTGCATTCTTGGACGTGTGCGGCCGCCTTTATGGCCGCCATTTCCAGTAATGAAGGGACATTGTTTTGGCGCCTTTTATTTTTGTCATCTGTCTAGTCGAAAGCGTTTGTTGGCTTGAAAATAATTAAGGTTTTAATATCGTTGCCTGAAATTAGGTGCTGTTATTACTTAGGGACCTTAGATTATTTATGGTCAGGGACTTCAAAAGCTCGATCACTCTAGACCTTAGACTACTTTTTGATTGCTTATGCCAAAAAATATATACATAATTCTTTAACTTTACTGCTCTATCCAATTAACCGATAATATTGTATTTACACTAGGTATAAGTCTATATCTATAATAAACTAACCAACCTTTGTGATCAACACCATTAAAGGCGATATCTTCGTGGACAAGTAAGTAGTTTGTTTCCCTCACAATCAATACGACGAAAAATTTACTTATTCGATGTTTGATCGCTCAGCAACTCATCAAATATTCACAACTTAACAATCGATTGTGGTTCTATTTCTACGTTCTCTATGTTCCAACTATGGTTATATATAACTTTTTTTTAAGTGTTAATAATTTAATGGCCACCTTCATAGTGGGCTGGGAGTCCGGCATCAAGGTCGCGCCCTTTAGTTCTATGCGTGACGGCGGTATCGATTCATATAAAAATTCATATTTGTTATACAAATTACACACCCGTATATAGCGTGTAGACCCCTCCACAGGCATGACAGGATGCAGTGTGCTTTGCATGCTAGACATGGTTTATTTTTACTTATAATAACCGTTTTGGGTAGAGCAAAAGTATCGATCGTTTAACCTATGACAGATTCTGAATTGGAAAACAGACGGTCGATCCTAACCTTAATAAGAAAGCAGTCCTACAGTTAGACAAGTAGTCAGTTAAGTACTTACCACAATTACGATATACATGAAAGAGATAATTAATTAGGTATACTCCATTGAGAAACCCCATATTAAAGTAAGATAACATTCGCGATAAAGTTACGAAAATGCGTTTCTAAGAACAAAACAATCATTGCTTCATTGAGAAGATACAGATGCTGTGTTGTGAGATCAAACACCAGATGCAATGAATATTAATATTATTGAATAGCCCACGGCCGATTAAATCTTCAAAATTTTGCTGCCATACTTTTTGTAGCATAGTTAATACTTTTGTGCTCATATACATTTTGTAGGATAGTTAATATTTTTTGTGTGCATAAGTGGCCAACACTGGTGTCAGAAAATCACGATTCGGTTATTGGAATGGAAACATGACATCATCATAAAAATTGAGATAATTTGGACTTGTACATACTCTCTTATTATAAAATGCGGACTAGTTTGAACTAATGACCGCCAATAAATAATTAAAAACGATGTTAAATAAATAAATATATACGAACAAATCATACTGATTGAGCTAGCCCCAAAGTAAGTTCGAGACGTGTTATGGGATACTAACTCAACGATACTATATTTTATAATAGATACTAATAGATAAACATCCAAGACCCCAGATCAATCTGAAAAAGATCATTTTCCATCTTGACCTGACCGGGGATCAAACCCAGGTCCAGCCGTGTCGCAGGCAGGCGTTTGACCGCTGCGCCACGGTGATGATGGTTTGGACCGGGTACTAAAGTTATTTTTTGTGTTGTAATAATACGAGTTAGTAATTTTTCTAGGATTTTTCTGTTACGTACTTATAGTTTTTGCTGAGTTTGTCTTTTTTGTTTGTTTGTTGCCGCTTCTTCTGCACTCCGCTTTGAAAGCGGCCTAAACCAGAAGTAAATTATTATGGTCAACATTTTTTTTTGTTTTTGTTTGAATTGTGAACCAAATATGACAATTAATAAGTGTTCAAAGAAACCTATTTTAAATAAACGTTTGAAATCTTGAAAGACTTGGACCTAACAGTATTACAAATGTGAATGATACTCATATTTGTGTGCGCCATACGGCGTGCCTCATCGGGATATAACAGATGTTGAGTGTTTATGAGTTAAGAATATCAGACGCAATTAGAGTTAATTGAAAAACTCGTTTTCTTTGACACAGATGCAGGTCTTGACTCATTGATATTTTACTGATCTTTTGTTTATTAAGTATTATAATGTGGTGTACATTTGTTTTGAAAACAACGGTTTTCGAACTGCTCCTCACTATGATCGTATCATAATATACTTATATAAATGCGGTCGAAGGAAGATCTTTTTACCGCCTCAGAAAGTGGAATTATGCCACATACTGGAGGGACAAAATCTAATTGCCTTAAGCCATCGACCCGAAAAGAAGAAGAAGAATGCGGTTATAAAGCCATCAGATGTATTATGCAGGTGACTTTGTTATCTGGTATTTACTTCAATTGCGACTTTTACAGTTAAGTAAAAAATAAAGATAAAACTATAGTGACAAGTTTAAAAAATATATAGGTTTTTTTGACATGCCTTCTTTATATGCGGTAAGTGCTCGCCAAGACTAATCAAATGAACTGAAACAATCAATCACAATCATGGAGATATAGATCACAATTTACTCTTCTTCCAACTCCATCATCTGTTCAGGTCTAAGACGCCATAATAATGTTGCCATCTTACTTATATATATTATACAAAATAGTACCTCAATCGGTTAAACCTTCGATACACGTGTAGAGTAGATGGTAGAACTCTTACGCTATTAACTATACCAGCGTAAAAAGCCTTGGTAGAGTAGCTTTACTAAAAATTGTTAGTGACTAACAACGTCAACCAGCTACTTTACCACTTGCCTTCCGCCACCACTGTCTTATATTCTACCAAGTACTATACAAATATTCGGTTACTCTACCCTGTATATGCTTAGTAAAGATCGAGAGCTAGTTGCAGCCGCGAATTTCTAAGTCTATTAACAAATTTTTGTTTACGTGTAGACATCTCAACCTTCACTAAAACTGGAAAGTACCTACTCTGAATTGGTGGAGCAGAAGGCTGGTGCACTCTACCACTTACTCTACGCGAGTACCGGAGGCTATAAGGATTTTTTTTAAATTGAGTTTTAGTAGGTACTGACCCTCATGCGTAAAGTAAACAGTTAAATTCTATGCTTTTATCTAGTAGCATAGTATGCTACTAGTTAAAACCATAGTAAGTGCTCTTCCATCTAGACGGTAGAGGACCTACTTCATCAGGCCTTTTTTAAGTCTCCACTGCAGGAACATGCCCCTCTATGTATTACCAGAGCCAAACATTAGCCAGAGCAGTCAGAGGATTAGGCCTTTGGGTTGGAGAGGTCTCTTTGATGTTTAATAGGCTTTGTTTCAGATTGTGTTTCCTAAGTCGCCTTCTACGACATCCACGGGGAGACTTGGCAATGGTCCTATTTTACTCACCCGGGCACCACACGGCATGGCACGGTAGAGTAGGTACTTACTATGCTTCTTACTTGCAGCATAGTAAGTACTCTCCCACATTAACGCCTGTACCGGAGACTTCACAAACAGACAAACTAACATGGCAAGATAAATAAAAGCTTGTAAAATTAGGTGCATATGATCCTGTAGGAGTTTTGAGTAGTACCTACTTAGGTTACTAATTGTTTTCCCTTACTTTTTAAATGCGCAATATTTTACCTATTCGTGTGTTTCATTATAAATAACGCACTCGGGTTTTTGACGAGAGTGAATCAGAGTACCTACTTGACGTAGGATATACGAGTACTTTTGTAATTTTACCTACCTACTTAGTTGGTTGTACAAATGAACAATGCATTTCTTACAAATTTAATTTCCGTTTTTACAAAAGAGATTGCTATTGCGATAAAGCCGCCTTTTGTAGGTATATCTGTTTTGTTATTTTGTTTAATTAATAAATAAATAAGCTCTATGGGTACATACCTCGGCGGTAATGGGAATGCCGGACTCATAATTGACTTGACAAAAATAATAAATAATAAAGTACAATCCGCACACAACAGTGCCGGCACAGTGCCGACAGTACCGTACCGTACAGTGCCGTGACGTGCTATTCATACATGTCAGTACCGTATTCGATGTCTGCAGTGATTTTTAGTACTTTGCAGCTTCACGTGCTTGTAACATGCCTCGATATTCAAGATCACAGTTAGCAGCGATTGCCTTATTATTAGATGAAGACGAAGAAATTTATGAGAGAAGAAGGCAATGGGTTCATAACGCGTGGAGGAAAAGAGAAGAAGAGGGAGAGTTCGCTACCCTATATAAACATCTGATAGATGATGAATCAAAATTTTTTGAGTACTTCAGGATGTCAAAACATTGTTTCGACATACTTTTATCTAAACTTACTGAAAAGTTAAGAAAACAAGATACTCATTGGAGAAAAGCTATACCACCAAGGGAACGTCTGGCAGTCTGTTTGAGGTATGTGTCAATTAAACAACAAATTATAATCAAATTTTTTTATATTAACTTAGATAGGTTAATTATTGTTTGAAGGAATTGTAGTACTCCTGAATCCCCTGAACTGTGTATTTGTTATCGGCATCTTTGACGAGTATAATGTTATCTACATTATTGCCCACCACAACAGTGTCATAGTTCGCGTTAGACCCGTCTTGGCTCGTAATGACTCTTCCATAATCTTCCGCCACAACAGTTTCCAAGTTAGTCACATTAGATCCGCCTTGGCTCGTATTGGCGCTTCCACGATCTTGCACCACAACAGTTTCTATGTTAGTCACATTAGACCCGCCTTGGCCCGTAATGGCGCTTCCAAAATCTTCCACCACAACAGTTTCCAAAGACCTATTTTGTCTTGTAATGGTGCTTGATTCACACATAAGCCTTGGAAATTTGTTTCTCAATAGTTTTGATTCATATTTTTGTACAATCGCAAAAATTTCTGATTTAGCATCAAATAAATCACAAGGATGCAGTTCTTTTAATGTTGGAGCAAGAGAGGCCAAAAACATGTCAACCGGATGCTCATTTTGGCGAATCAAATAATCCATAACTACTGATGAAGCTGTTGGTGCAGAATCTTTATTCTCCTTGCGTCCTTTATATCCACTACGACTTCTTGCTGAAGCTTGAGAATGTTGAGAAGCTGGTGATGGAGTCGGCGAATATGTTAGCGAATGGGATTCAGAAGCGGGGGACGTGACTTGAGTCGGCAGTGGAGGTTCCGGAGTATTAGATTCATCATTTTGTGTTCTATCATCATCATCATTGACATTTTCAATGTTACTTCTGTCCTCAAAAAATTTTAGCAAAAAATTTAGTTGCTCATGGTATTTATATGGCTTTATTGACTTGCGACCTTGACCACTTTTAGTAACATTCTTTTGAAGACTCTTTCTAAAGTTGTCCCTTATATTCGACCATCTTGCTTTACATATTTGACCTGAAACAAAAATACCCGTTTCATTCATACTAAAATATCACAATAATCTATATAACATAATGTATTAAATTAAAATACTAATGTATTCTTATAAAAATTATCCTGTAAATTATAATTTTATATTAACCCTGATATATATATTTATTCTATTTCAGATTTTTGGCAACAGGGGACACATTTAAAACAATATCATTCAGTTTCCGTTTAGGACACACCACAGTACATGAAATTGTTAATGAAACCTGCAAAATAATAGTGGAGACTTTGATGGAAGAAATGTTACCAAGACCAACAACAGAAATGTGGCTATCCATTGCTAATAACTTTTGTACTAACTGGAATTTTCCTAATTGTTTGGGAGCAATAGATGGAAAACACGTTACTATACAGGCCCCTGCCAATAGCGGCTCCATGTACTTTAACTACAAGAAAACCTATTCAATCGTCTTGTTAGCACTTGTAGACGCTAATTACAATTTTATTGCTGTCAGTGTGGGTTCATATGGTAAGAACAGTGATGGTGGCATATTTGCCAATAGCAATTTATTCAAGGCATTGGAACGAGGTACTTTATCTGTACCAACAGCTGCACCATTACCAGGCACAGATACACCAACTAACTATGTAATTGTCGCAGATGAGGCATTCCCATTAAAACCCTATATGATGCGACCTTATCCAGGACGAAATTTAGATGTGTCTAAAAGGATATTTAATTATCGATTATCGCGAGCCAGAAGAATCGTAGAAAATGCCTTTGGATTACTTGCTCAAAAATTTCGGATATATTTTAGAACAATTCAAGCTAAGCCAGAAAATGTAGACCATATGATTCTTTCAACATTAATCCTACATAATTTTATAAAGAAACATGACAATGATACATATTTACATGAAATCAGAATTAAAGAAGTGGCAAATGAAAGTGGAGATATACTTCGCCATCTTCCTTTACAGGGTGGAAATGCCACGAACGAAGCTTTCATGACCAGAGAATTATTTAAAAACTACTTCAACTCTGAAGCAGGATGGCTAGATGGTCAAGAGACGAGAATATAAATAAATTAATACTTAAGCTGTTTATTTGATTATAATTTAATTTTTTGTACAGAGATAGACAGACAGAAAGAATATTCCGAAAGAAAGACAGAACTTTTGCATTTATAAATATTAGTATGGATAAATAAATAACGCAGACAATACTTACATATTTTGCTTTTATTTTTCAGTCCTATTTTTACAAAATTACTTCCTAAACTATATTCAAGAACAAAACCATTACCTACCTAGCAACGTAAATATAATAGACTAGCTGTGCCCGCGACTTCGTTCGCGTAGATTACCGTATACTTTACATAGTTCAATAGCACTTCCATACAAACCCCGTCCATCCGACCATGGAAATAATTCGTACTTAGAAAACATTAATTAATAACCTATCCGTAGAATTTCAAAGTGGTAGATCAAGCAGTTTACAGTTTATTACAAGTATAGATATATAGAAAGGTAGGTACATACCGCTAACGTCCAATTCTCGCCCAATATTATTCCATATGTTTGCTTTGAAATTATTGTCCATGTATTTTCTATGTGAAAGATCATAAAGTACAGGATGTTCACGGACCAATTCAATCAACTTTTCGTCGTCCATCTTGAAATACGGCGACCGTGTCAGGCAAAATATTGTTCGCAAGAAATTCACGTCGGATCACGCCGGGCGTCGGAGCAGCACTGACATCACTGAACGGCACTGTCACTGACGAGTAGGGATAGCGTCGTACAAAATGTATACAAGAATATCATTTATCACTGATACGGAAGGATACGTCACGTGTCGGCACTGTGCCGGCACTGTTGTGTGCGGATCGGCCTTAACTTAATATAGTTTATTTTTCAAAAATGACCAATTTATATACCTACTTACTTACGTAATAATAATAGGCTAGACTATGCCTCATTGGAATTTATTTATTACTAAGTAAATAGGTAACCTATTTCAGTTTCAAAATTAAATTGATGAATTAAATTAATAAAGTTATAGAAGTTCCTATTTATTTGTATTATTGACTTTAATAATAAATTACAAAAAAACTGTATTTAACGTACATTATGTGTATATAGTTTTAAAAAAAGTATTGAATATTTATACTATTTAATCTAGCATAATTAAGGTTAATTAACTAACGTTATTTCAAGGCAAGCTTAAAAATATGATAGGTACGAACTTTTCTAAGCATTCTGTAAACAAAAAAAATTGTTTAAGTGCAGTAAACTATGCGAAATAGGTACTTACAACTGGACACATGGCATTCGTTCAGGACACACTGGTAGATTATCCAGGATTCCAACTCGATCATCGTAGAAGCGGTCATTTTCACACAAAATATAATTTATTATTTACACCAGTCAATATAACCAACGTCTATTCTATTTTACACTATTAAAATTCACGGATTCTCTAGAATTAATTCGTCGTTCCTACAAGCCATTGATTTTCAGTCAATATTTATAAAATTTTAAATTTGCATTTACTACGCGGAATATACAAAACGGATGCAATGTTTTGCTATCACCCACGTACATTCACGAGCTACAATGATTTGATTGGGTCTTGCAAGGCATATTGGCCCGCCCGACAAATCGGAAGTGAAGTCTTGTGTTGCCATATAAGAAACATATTTTCTCCAATTCACTGTAGAAAATACTATCAGTCTGTCACAGTTTGCAGGACAAAACAAAAATAGGCAGACCAGACAATGCTTCCTTTTAAACTATTTACATAGGTACATTAACTGACCGCCGGTAGCTTAGACCCTGTTCCCGATACCGGTGGGCTACTATTTTAATTTTTCAATGTTTATTTTTTTATACATTTATATATTTAAAAATGTAACAAATATGTATCAAAAAAAAGGAATAATAATAATATTTGTTTATTCAGATTACAAGGATCCACAATATGTCAAAAACTTGGTCAATAAACTTTTGAAAAAAAAACTAACCATTTAATTGCATCACACCTTCTCACATAATTTGGGAAAAAGTTTGCTTGTGGCAATAATTTGTGTCTACCATAGACAATACTGCTAGGGTTGTAAATGCGGTAAATTGTGAAGTATCGATAATTTCTTAAACTTCATTTTATTATTTTAAGCTTTTTTTCTGGTGTACTTGAACCTATATGTAAAACAGAGTGAGATACTCTTATGAGTCACGCACGTCGCAAAACAAACATTTATGAAACAATATCATGTGGTGTTTTCATTGCAAGAATATTATATTAAGACCATATCTCTCAAAAATTTGTTAATATTGAACTAAAAAAATAATTTGATCCATGAATTTATTGTGCTTTTAGTTTAAGGGGAAATTTACACACATTTTTTCTCCTAGACCCCCAAAAATAGGCAAGTCAGTCAATAAGATCACATCAGATCAGTTTGGTCCAACAAAAATAAACGAACTGAATATTTTAAAATAACTTTATTTAATACTATTAGTTAGAAGTTTTACCTAGAACCTTGAAATTTGGAACAGGGGATCCTTTCATGATATAAATGAGAACTAAGAAAAGATTTTTAGGAATTCAACATTCGAAAGGGTGAAATAGGAGGGCTATTTCACCCCTTATACTTAAGTACATCATGAAAGGAACCCATTTTCCAAATTTCAAGTTTCTAGGTACAGTATTTTCGGCTGTGCGTTGATATAAAAGTCAGTCAGGTTTGAAAAAGTGCAAAACCTCAGACAATCCAACTAATTGTTGTTATAAAGAATTGCCTAAATTATTAAATTTGATTTTTGCGGATACTTGATGAGGATATTCGCTTTTTTTGTTTTCTTGTGTCTGTAGCGCGAGTCAAAAAGTCTATGGTAGTAGGTAGAAAATTCACCTCCTGAACCGGTGAAAAAGGAGTTAAAATGTTGTATTGTATGGAAGTTCGTCATTTTTAGAGCTAGAAGCCTGAAACTTTGTTTTTAGGTTAACGATTAGAAATAAATAGTTACGTGTCCCAGAATTTTCGGAAAGTCCACCTTGAAGGGGCCGAAAAGGGGCTTGAAAGTATGTATGGGGCAAAATAATTAGTAAGACTGTTTTATATCGATATTTCACAGAAGTACTCCTATACGAGTGTTTCAGGCTCTTTCAGATTTTTTCCCCTAAAAAGTGGAACAGGCGTGACAAACTCTGAAAATTAACATACGTATCGTTTTATGGTTTATCGTGTTGTACTTTCTAGCACGACCATGGTCGAATTTCACCCCTTCGAACGAGAACTTCCCACGAGCTCCGTGGCGCAGCGGTCATCACGCCTGCCTGTGACACGGATGGTCCCGGGTTCGATCCCCGGTGGATGGAACGAAAGATGGTAAACGATCTTTTTCAGATTGACCTGGGTCTTGGATGTTTATCTATATATGTATTTGTTATAAAATATAGTATCGTTGAGTTAGTATCCCATAACACAAGTCTTTCATTAGAACTTACTTTGGGGCTAGCTCAATCTGTGTGATTTGTCCGTATATATTTATTTATTTATTTGTTAGAACTTCAGATGGGAATAAAATTCGTTTAATCACTACATCACTACATATTATAAAACAAAGTCCCCCGCCGCGTCTGTCTGTCTGTCTGTCTGTTCGCGATAAACTCCAAAACTACCGAACCGATTTTCATGGGGTTTTCTCCAATGGATAGCGTGGTTCTCGAGGAAGGTTTTAGTATATAGTTTGTTAAGTTTTTGTATACATTTTTGTATATACCAGTGATATTTGTTGGAGGTGTCGTAGAAAAATGAGCCGTTTGGGAGCTTTCAACGAAAACGCTGTCTAAAACCTTTGAGATATAACAAAACAAAAATGGGCAATTATCAAAGATCACGCGCAGGCCAAACCCTTAGAGCTAGAAATTTGAAATTTTGCTCACGTATTCCTCTTATGACGTAAGCATCCACTAAGGAAGGATTTTTAAAAGTCATCCCCTAAGGTGTTGAAATAGAGGATTAAAGTTTATATGAAACTTTTTATTCCTTGGACATATTTGTATGAAATTTCGTGTGAATTAAGAACGGCAAAAATAATGAGTAACATTTTTAATAGTTTACCGAAATTAAACCTCTAAGGGGGTAAATCGGGGTATATGTTTAGTTGACCGCTTTGTAGCGTCATATTTTATAATCCCCGCATTCCAAACCTGAAGTCACCGCGGACGAAGTCGTGGGTAACTGCTAGTTTCTACTATATTATACCAGTAATTTGAAATTTATTCCCTTTGTACTTGTGGAGATATACTGGTCGTGCTGGAAAGATTCCCACCCAGCACGTCCACGCTGTAGTTACAGCAAGCAAAAAGTTCAAGATGGAAATAATAATCTTTTTATTTATACTATTTTATACCACTAATCAAAACTACACTATGCCTCAATTAGTGAAAATATACTGATCGTGCTGGAAAGATACCTACCTAGCACGCCCACGCTGTGATTGCAGCAAGCAAAGAAGTTCAATATGGTAACAAAAACCTTTTTATTTATACTATTTTATACCACTAATCCAAAATATAATGTGTAAGTTTTTGTCGATATCGATAAAATGTACTAATTCTTCCCATCTCTTGACCATAGCTGTCACTGTCATTACTTGTACGTCATTCATCTGTTGTCTATTGACAGTATTTTTCGCTACTGCTTCTGCTTCGCACAGTAGAAAGTGGTCTATTTGTAAATATTGCAGAGTTGTAAATAACATCAGTGTTTATGTTTTTTGAAGACTGTTTTGTGATTTTCAAAGGCAGTGCAAGTTTTTTATGGATATAAAACGGTTTTTATAACATCTGGATAGCGAAAAGGTGAATATTCTTTTTACGTATTACATTTTTGTGAACACCTGTCTGATCGTAAATTCGCTTATATTGATAATTTGCCCCAAGGCCGTATCTTTTTGGTCTTCAATCGCCTAAGTATTCGATTTGCTGCAATGTGCATGCGTTACATTTTATTTAAATTTGGATTACTGCGTTATTTCTATTCAACCTTGAGCGAAACGTAGCAGTGACATCGCCTAAAAACATTACATCTCATCTTGGACTTTACAAGTGGGTGGTACATGTACCTCCTTTACAGTAGGAATGTTAATTATATTTTGCTATGTTATTTTTGATATTCAATTTATTTTAATATTTTTTCATGAAACCATTTTTTTACTAATGAAACATATAATCCTTGCATGTATCTAGTATTAAAGAATGGTCCAAAATCCTTCAGCACATAGTAATTATAATGTGTAGGAGAAACCTATTCAAAAATCGATTGGAATTAGAATAAATATTTTTCTCGTTAATTTTTGTAACATAATAATTAAACATTGAAATAAGCATTTTCTGTTTGTTACAATCCAGTTTTCACATGATACTTGTGGACAAAGCCCTCTGGGCGAGTAATGTGATATCTAGCCAGCAAGCGTTGTGGTTTCACAATCACAAAGACACTTTATTTAAGTCATTTTTCTGTTGATGATTCTAGTCATTATTTTAAAGAACTTTTTTAATATTAACTCTTCCAAACTGATTATTACCAATATCAACAATGAACAAATGTCTCATACATGCATAAAAAGGTTCAAAATCCTTCCACCCTAAAAAATTATATGACAGTTCATATTACTGCCAAATGGAATGTGGCCAATAATTACTTAATTA
The DNA here is from genome assembly GCA_963082605.1 of Rhodophaea formosa. Taxonomy (NCBI): domain Eukaryota; kingdom Metazoa; phylum Arthropoda; class Insecta; order Lepidoptera; family Pyralidae; genus Rhodophaea; species Rhodophaea formosa. Next base: position 15,214,892 of record OY720219.1, read on the forward strand.
TTAACATTTGCCATTGATTGATTTCCTATGCCTTGCATCACTATCTCAATATAAATATATTTTACTCGCACTTTATTGTATTTGCTCAGTGATAAGCTGATAGCAATGTAATCAGTGAGAAGTTTGTGTCATGGCATAGTTATGGTTTTGTTAGTCAACAAACTGTTTCTAATAGTTAAGAAATTCTTTTCTATGAGGATTTTCCTTCTGCTAATATTATGGGGATCACAGTATAAATGTCTTGTTTTTAAAGATTTAAGTTTTCTTTTGTAGCAAAAGTTGAAAAACAGTCCCATTCTCGCTGTTGTTTATATAAACTATCTAAAACATGTAAATATATTGTTATGTTTAAAAGAAATCCTAGGTAGATGTACATTATATTTGTAGTTTTTTTTTATTATTACTGGATTTAAGTATGTACTGTTAAATAAATAATAACATATACATATTTCTATGCTTATAAAGATGACTAACATTATTGGGAAGATGGTTTTGGAGCACTTTCAAATTGTGCATGCTCATGACCTTTCATTTTGCCATTGTACCTGACATGGGACCTTGACCACATCAGGGTTTTTTAATGATTAATGATATGCACACAATTATTTGGTGTGTTATGAAAAGAGTGCTCAACAAGTCGCATTATGATCTCATTGTGATTACTACTTAGTCTAACTATAGTAATGTGCGATTATGTTGTTAACTAGTAATAAAAGTTGCGAAAACCGGTAAAAAAAACCTTATTAAAGTGCATTAATTTTGTTTGTGCTGATCAAAGAGGTCCCAATTTGTATGATTAGATCTTGGAGCTCGATTTTTTTAACCTTTTGCCCCGATTTTTCAACCAGACGGACCTGGCTACACTTATGTTTCAGGCTGCAAGCTTTTGCCCTCATAAGGAATGATGAAAGAAAATTTGTATAGGTCCTTTTGGGAACCTCTGACTTACATACTCTTTAGGTCACAGAACAACAAACACATGTGTTGTTGTTCTGTGCTTTAGGTACATGGTTGTTGTACTCTCAGAAGTTCAGATTACAAAACTTTAAATCTAGAACTAACATTAGTCCCGTCCATAAACTTGGTTCAATCTAGGTCAGTGTGTTGCCAGCTTCATTACCCTAAGATTAGAATGGGAACAAATTTAATTCGGGCTGTGCGGCGCCCTAAATAACTTGTCGATTTACTGTTGGCTTTATTGGTTACACTTCAAAGCCTGATTGAGGCGAGATTTAGCAGGACTTCGTGTAAACATCGATTTGTGTGTTTGTGAAATATGTTTAGTTTGAGTTTCGAAGTCCTTAACTACGTAGTGCGGCCGACTCGCACTTGGTGGGTTTGTTTGAATTTATTAGCATTTACGTTTAGTATTTACATTTACTACCTATTTAAACAATATAGCTAAGAAGATTTCTTCAATATATCATAGAAACTTATTTACTTCTTTATATGGAACTAGCAATTTTCCCTCGTCTCGACTTCGTCCGCGTAAATAATTGCCTATGCGACCCGCAGATAAAGAAGCTTTTTATTGTTAGGTGAAAGAATTTTGAAACTCCGTCCTGTAGTTTCAAAGCCTTTTAAAGGCAAACAAACAATCAAATCTTTAGTTCGCTGAACTTATATTGTTATTTATTTCCATGTATGTTTCAATTGATTTAGCTGATCGTCGTTGCGTGTTACGTGTCGGTAGCTCAACCAAGCAGGTGCGGGGCTTCGACTTTCCCTCGGTGACACGAGGGGAATACGAACGATTGATCGCCAAATACCACAAATTAACGAAACATAAAAAGCAACAACTATTAAGAATTAAGAAACAAATAGCATAGTGGTAATGGCAACACTTTACTGACTAGAAACATGAAATGGTAAAACTTTGAAAAGGCATGATAATGCGATAATAAACTGTGTTTCAAATTACCATCATTTACTCTTTATTTGGACAGGACATCTGACACTTCTGTCAAGTGCTCTTATACATTATAATGGTAAATCTACGTCTGAAGTTTCTGTCGAATGTTAGTTACAATTTATAACAGCAGACCCCGGGCCCCTAAAGACTTCCAGCTGAGGATGCAACCTGAGACCCTCAGCTCAGATGAATTAGAGTGAGTCACAATTTGGTTAGAATTATGAGGTAAATTGTTATGTCTAGCAATTCTAAAATCCTTTCACCCAGAATGGTCCCGTTTAATTTCAGACAGAATTTATAGGATTCCGTACCCAAAGAGTAAAAACGCCACTCTATTCACGAGACTTTACTGTCTGTTCGTCTGGATCTCATACTCGTAAACCATCATGATAGTTAGACAATTAATATTTTAACAGATGCTGTAATTCTGAACAATAAAAAAATATTAATCTAATATTGTATAGATGGTACGTAACCCTTTAATGCGCGAGTCCGACTCGCATTTGGCTGACTTTTTATGTAGGTAAGCCTGTTATTTGTTTTATTTTCATTATACTTGAACTGAGCTTTCGAGTCGTTGAAGGACGAATGAGCGAACTCGTATTTGAAGCAGTCATGTAAAGTGTTCTTTCTGCAGTTTCCTTAATTTATCATATGCCAATAGTTTCAATTTTCAACAGCGCCTCGTGCGAAACTATCGCAGTCTTTGTTCTATTGTAATGTTAGTCTACGAGAATGTGAGTAATTAACTGATAGATACACTATCTTAATCGAGTTTATTGCTTTAAGTAATATTTTCCATTGATACCGTCGTTCATTGAGACTTGCGTTAGTTTCATGTACCCAATTGATAAGAATTCCGAGTATTTGAGTGTATTTTTTCCTCGTGTTTCCAGGACGGTGCCTACTTATTGCCTTTTAACTAGTTTATTCATAATATTTGTACCCATCGCCTGTATCGGATTTTACTAATCGTTGTCTCAGCCACGAATAGTCCACTCGACATGGGCTTCCCCAAGGATTTTCATCAAACGGGGGTTTTTTGCCACACTCACCTCACTACGCTTGGCAGACGGGTTGGCGAGCGCAGTTTTGCCCCATTGTATTGTCGAGGATGACACCACTCTAATACCCATAAAACCAACTATAACGTGGAACATCATTATTTAGTAATTCGTGATAACTCATAACCAAGTTATTTCGCCAACGAAACTATACCTATCGGAAAAAAAATAGAATGCACATATGATAACAACAAATGTTGTTAGTAAAATACGTCCTCATTTTTTTTTTCAAACGCCTAGTTTGAAAATCCTATTTCCGAATTCAAGTTAACAGAGTTACAACCGTTTGAGGAAAGAAGTAAACGGTTAAACACACATGTCAAACATAAAGGCCAATATGATCCTAACAGCATAATTAATTAACAGCTAATGAGGTGTTTGGAGGCCCATGTTGGGCAGAAAAAGAGTGGAGAGCCCATTTAGGATTGTAGGGTAAAAATATTAAATGATTTTTTTTTTTTATTTTATTTTATTTATTTGGTTCGTCAACAATTGCTACAATATAACATTCAAATAAAAACAAACCTAGTAAAAAGTTTACTAATTGTACAATCTTTTATAGACAAACACTGCATGCACAAACACAGATTGAGTAAGTGTAACGCCTTAACTACGCCAACAAAAACATAAAAAGAAAGTTTATCAACCACTCAAACAGAAAACAACAGAAAGTAGAAATTAACCTAATATCCACATAAGTGTTTAAGTAAATAAATTAAGAATAAAACAGTTTACGAATTACCGCAAGGCCACGAAAACGCGCGTTGCGCGGCGGCGACGGGCTTCGGAGGTAGGCGCATGCGGCGGAGGCAGGCGCACGCGGCAAGGTGTTCACGAAAACGGGCGGTGCGCTCGGGCGGCAGAGTACATAGACGTATTTAGGTCACAGAATAATAACTACATTCTTATTTTGCAAGAAATGGAAAATTTATTGAAAAAATTCAGTTGACAATATTACGATGACGATGACAATGACATTGCATTAGAATGTCATTGTTATTTTGGGTTGTATTAAACAATTTAATCTATGCATTTTTGTGGTACACATTACTGAGAAACTTTCACACCTTTAGGCTTGGGGTCCGCGACTTCATCCGCGTAGGTTTCGGTTTTTAATTAAACTTTGCAAGCCCTTAGGGTTCCGTATGCAAAAGATAATAACGATACCCTACTACCTACCATCCGCTATCGTCATCGTCTTATCGTCATCGTCATCGTCATCGTCATCGTCATCGTCATCGTTATCGTCATCGTCATCGTCATCGTCACGTAAAGTAGACCATCGACTACAATCTTGTTACATCAGTTCCCAACTTCTCATTGAATTCCATTGGGCTACCATCTACTTCCATGTTTCTACAACCGAAAAATACTCCTACTTAACATCCAAACAAATGGTAACAAACATACAGACGACTTGAAGACCCAGTCCTTTTTAAAGTCGGTTACAAAATAACAAGAATATAAAAAGTTTCAAAAATCAAATTTCAATTATGTACATTACAAAATAAATATAATTTTTATTTATATAGTACAAACAAACAAACTTACAGTTCAATTTAGAACCTCTTTCTTTTTAAGTCGGTTGAAAATTACTAAGAATGTATAATAAAATGAGTACATTAGAAAATATTCATAAATTTTATTATAATTTAAAATTATCCTCCCAATACATCCACCTAATCACTCCCGCACTCGTTCTAACACGAGGTCGGGCACATCGTGCCATCTCTTTCTACTTTGGCGCAAGGCTGCCGCGCTGTGTTTGCGCGCATCCGTGCCGCTCAAGTTTTTTGATCGTGAACACCCTCTAAGATTTGTATGACTTTAGTCAGAAACGCAGGCGCCTGCCTCTGCCGCGTGCGCCTGACGCGCGTACTCGTGAACGAGCCGTAATAAAGAGCGACGGAATTTGTAAAATCAATTAAATTGCTGTATTTGTTATAGAGGTTGCATAGACGTGGGATTGGCGAATTCTGTCCCATCTTTGTTTTACGGAGAGGAGATTAAACAAGAATATTACAATATTCTATAGCTGTTATTTTGATACTGTGTCTTCTTTTATTCCTCTACATGTCCAATTTATGTGGCATCGGAACAGTGATCGTTATCTCAGCTGTAATATTCCTGAGTGCGACGTCTTAAACGCAAAATGTCTCTGTAGCAAAATTTCTTAAGTCCATAATGAAACTTATAATGTATGAAATGCTAGTTAGGTAGACTAAGTAATTTAAATCAGAGTGTATGTAACAGTAACATTGATTACCGCAAAGTAACGCCTGAATCAATTCATTGTGAAATATTAGTTTTTCCTCCTTTACAAACTCATTACGTTTTGTACATCGATTTCTGAATGAAGTCACATGCACTTTGAATTAAATTAATTTGTGTGCTTCCGTCAGAGAGATGAAGTCATATGAGTAGTTACTTCCTTGTATATGGCGCTCATATGCCCGTTTTGGTGGTCACTTCAACTTTCAACATGCTGGAATAATCATACGAAAGAAGATAGCAAACATGTCTGCGCATATTTTGTTGATTGTTGTTTGGGATCGAATCACAAAATTAAATGTAAGAAAAAATTATATTACAAAAAATATACGATTCACGTCTTATCCTTCAAAAAGTTACGAATATAAAGTGAACGAACTGTGTTTTATTTTTTGGCTTCGTCGATCTTCGTGTTTGTCCATAATTTATCTTATTTACATACTAAACACAACACGTAATATGTAGAAACAAACAGTGCATATTTTAGTCGCGCTACATTTTAAATTTGCATATCCTTTCAGGACCGCACGATGTTGAAATGGACGCAGTAAACGCAGACTAGATTTTGACATATTTTGTAAGCAAACGACGTAAAGTCATAATATTCAGTCAAAGATTTTTACATGTAACTAGTTGGTTTGTTATATTCTTAGAGCTGACTTGTTTACATTACAAATATTTTCATAAAGATTAAAAATAAAGTAACTACGAGGCGATAGTAGTGAACTTTTAATACCTATCTGTCTTGAATTCGACACTTCTTGGCAGTCTTCAGCTGTGACTAGATCATTTTATCTCTATACATATAGCAAGAATGCTTTGCTGTTTTAGTACTACTAGAATAATAAAAAAAGAAGAAAAGCTATGGTAAAAGCGTAACTTTAACGGGGTAAGTCATCAGAAGACTCGAAAGGTTATCGACCAATTTCATTATTATGTCAACATTCAAATTTTTTGAATATTTTTACTTGACAGACTGACAACGACTATAATACCCAAATTTTAATACCGTTTGACGCTGGAGTTCGCCCAGGCTTATTTTGATTCGCACAAGCAAAGGACCTCGATTACACTATGATAATCGCTGTGAAAAGCGAAGCGAGGCAGGCCGTATGCCTGTTTGCCTACTTATAAAAAAGCGCTGAATCTGAAACAGCACATCGAGAATGGGTTTGTACACGGGCTGATAACAGAAGCAGAGTTTGTCGACCTTAACTTAGCCAATGATATAGTAAACATTATATTTTTACTAGAGAAGGTAGCGAATCTTACTAAAGATTAGCCGTTTGTTATAATCCCCGGTGAAATGCTACCCAATCGTCGGATTCAGGTTCTTCACTAACCAAAACAAAAAAAGCCGAATGCGGTTCCAAATAAACTGCCTCCCACAGGGTAGTGTTTTAGCGCCTACCCTGTTTAATATCTATACCAACGACCAACCCCTCAACCCAGCAACTTTCGCTTTAGCTATATGCCGATGACGTGGCAATATCTTCCGAAGCGAAGAACTTCGAGACGGTTGAAGCCCATCTCTTATAACCCAGCTACTAAAAGGATATTTTTTTGCCACAAAGTCAATCAAAGAAGCAAGAATGCGATTACTGTAAGTTGTTGTTGACTACAAAAACAGCTAATGCGTATGCGCAGCTGGGATTTTAAAACGGTTTTATTTGAAAATTGAACATCATCGATCTCATCAATCTCTTGTTTTATCTTAGTTCGTACGTATATTTCATACGGCGTTCTTTATTACCTCGCAAAATTGAATGAACTCGTCTTTGTCAGTATTTTAATTTGAATGGCCTCTCTGTATTATGTCATGAATATGTAAACTACATAACGTATCTTGAATTATTCATATTGTCAAGGTTACACCAATAATGCTAAGCTCTGTTTGACATTGCGGTCGTATCTTTCACTTCATCTAAATATTCACGAGAACTATGGTTTCTTTCTTAGTGTTTAAGGTATTTAAGTTTTAAAGTACCATTTTGCTTCAAAGTTACCTAGAACGTCATTGATTATCTTAAATAGGAAGACTTTCATGAACGCAATACCAGTCCTGCACAAATCTGGTATGACTAACTTACGACCTTCAGTTTACAGACGAACGGCCTTATTACAAATTGCCTTTTTTATAAGGAACTCAAATAATTAGCCAACTTTACGTATTTTTCTTAAATATTTGAAGCCATGTAGGTATTCTCGTATAGTTTCATTAGTTTCTGACGTTGTTTGTTTGACTACATTTAACGCAAATATAATTTCATTTCATTTAATTTATATATCCAGCCTTTGCCATAAGTTATGTTACGAGTGCGACCCTGTGATTTTTATTATCCTACTTGCCTTTGGATCTTCCATATATGGATTTAAACATACTTGAAGCGATTCTTGCAAGACCTACATCTAAATTACTAACCGGACATACCGTTATTGGATAATTCAAATAAAAAATCATCCATTATATATATAATATAAAATATTTGTGTATATTGGTATATTTCTAATACATAAATTAATTTACATATGTTCATATATCTTCGTTTTTGTGTACGTATATTATTTAGTTTAATTATAACTTTAACTTAAATTGGTAATGTATGAACTCTATCGCACCTCCCAAATTTATTTTTCTGATTGGTTCAATGGCCGACTGGTAAACGATTTTTTTTTTAAATCTATGTAACAAATACTATTAGCATTAAGACCACCATTAGTACACTTATTTTAAATTGTGCAATAAAGTATAAATAACAATAATATAATACTGACTGCTCCCCTGGCTAATATACGCCTCTGGTAGTACAGAGAGGGTCGTGCTTCAGCAGGGGAGACTAATAAAAAGACCTGATGATGATGATGATGAAAGTATAAATAAATTTCATATGAATGGAAAGCCAATAAAAAGACGAGCAGCATACGTAACCAACCAATGTCTAAACCACGTCTAAACATATTTATAAGGAAAAATTTCGACTCAATAAGAAGAAGATGAAATGGCTTTAAATTTGTTTGCCCTATTAAGAAACAAAATGATGATGATCATTTCAAATAAAAAAAATTGTTATAAAATTAGATGGACTTGAGAAAAGAGTGTTTACTGCCCTAATAACCTGTTGTTTATCATCACTTACATTTACTCGTAGCGTAAATAATTCGCCACGGACACAGATAACAGATAAGGAAGTATAGCCAGACAGTCTCAGTCAGCGTGACTCACCGTGCCTATGTTACCATCAATGGCAGACACGCGACCATCTCGCAACTGCGCGGTGCCTCAGCTGACTAGGGTTGCCACAACCGTACTATAGTATACAGGTTGATTTTGAACCGATGAACTATATTGTAATCTCGGGTTTAGAACCCTCCATAGCATTCAGAATACTAAGAAAAAGAAAAAATAAAACGTAAAAAATTTTAGACCTCCCATACAAAGTCGCCGATCAGCTGGGAGAATTCCTATGAGAAGTCTGATTTTATTTTTCGATTTTCACCTTTTTTTTCTTTTGATTCTGTATTTCATTAGGGATTCTGATTCTGAGATTTTAACATAGTTCATAGGTTCAAAGTCAGCCTGTATGTATAGTTCATACACATACATACTTAATGTCACGTATTTTTCCTTGCGGGGTAGACAGAGTCCAGGTCTATATAACCGACCAGATTTAGCATCTTGAAGGGCTTATAGGTGAAAACGAAATCAAAATAGAGATGAGTTTCTAGACGCATCATTGATATGATTCCTCAGATATTCGTCCATTCCCTAGATCGGTTTTTACGATCTGCACGAGAAGAGAAGCAGCTGGTACATTCCACGTTCTTAGGGTTCCCCACCCAAAGGGTAAAAACGGGACACTAATCACAAGACTTTATAGCTTTTTTAAAAAAAGAAACCTAACTATATACCCTACCTACAGCTAACCCACACAGACTTGAGCAACACCTTATAAAACTCGATAGATATATAATGTCGAGATGTCTAAATAAGGTGGTGTAGAGGCGATGTTTTTGGAGTCGGTTGCGTCGTACTAGCCTATATTGTATACTCTGGGGTGTTAGCAGAACACTTAGATCTTTTCTAACATCAATCTCTAAGTTCCAGTTCTCCAAGTTTGTTACTTTCTTTTGATATTCATTTCCTGCGCACACTCTATTTCAACAGTCTTCAATTCTACTCGTATGTATATGTAGTATTGTCAGAATTGCCCAGATTTTGTATATGTTAGACTATTCCAGCTTGACTGCCAAATTCCATGAGTGTATGTATATATTTGTCCATCAAATCGATTTAATAGTTTTAGAGATAGAGAGTTTGGAAGTCGGTTTATTTTTATAAGATTGTTCTTGTTCAACGTACCAATGTTATGGGTTTACTGCTTAATTTTCGATTGTAATATATCCACCCATTACTAGCTATACTTCTTGATTTCGATTTCCCATTATTAGCTACGAATTCACAAAGTAGCGTGGTATTCATAAGTCCATTACATATACAAAGCATACATTAACACTCTCACATCAATGCCCGCGTTCAAATTAGCCAATGAAAGTCATTAGCCGTAAAGAAAGTCATTTCCCCAGCAAAGCCCTCTTCAACATAAAAATGTCCGCTCGTCGGTCGGTCCAAAACACGTTGGCCAAAACAAACTGCGTATCACCAGACGAAAATAAACATGCTCACGTCACTATCGATGTGTGAGAAATCACAAGTCATTGGTATTATGCGTCGATAAATGTTGCGAATAAAATTAGATTGGAATTCGGATTTAATGTGAATTCTTTACATACTTGCACGTCTTTTTCCCTTGCGGGGTAGATAGAGCCCAAGTCTATAAAACCTAAAGACCACGTTTAGCATGTTAGTGGGCTTGTAGGTGGAGAACGGAATCAAAATAGTTATGGGTTGCTAGCGGCATCACCTATTGACATGATTCCTCTTGTCCATTCTCTCGATCGACTTTTACGATATGCGTGGAAAGAGAAGCAGCTGGTACATTCCACGTTTTTTTCTTTTCTCCAAACTTAATTTTTGAAAATATTCTGTGCACTTACAGTTTTCCAACCTCTGCCCATGAGTCAGTTCAGACAGGCTTATCTATGCTAATATTACGAGGCGATATACAAAATAAATTAAACAAACAAAAAATTTCATTTTTTGTTTGTTTGCATTGATTATGGTCCAAAAGTACTGGACCAATTTTAATAATTCTTTCACCTATAGCTAATTTATCTGCGAGTGACATAGGCTATAACTTTCGCGGACGAGATCGCAGGAATATATGCATGCATTTATTAACAATTTTCTCACGAGCATCTCAATAAAATTTGCATAATTTCTCTAATGTATTACGTGAGGTTATGTCACAAAGTTGACTCAATTTCACAAACCTGGTTCCTGTGCTTACTAATATTTAATTTAGTTTGTTTTGCTATTTCCACAAAAATTTAATAATAAAACTGGTAGGTCTCATAAAGAATTTATATTACCTACAGACTTCTTGTTGCAAATAGACCCAATTACTATTTAATTAAATTAATAATGTAGGTACCTAATCTTATTTTAAAACGATAAGTAAGAATTACACTACGTCTCGCAGATTGTTTGATACCTATAACAATACTTGCAAATCTATACCGTGCTCGTAGTTTTGCTCCATTTGTGTTATTCCTATGCTCTTGTTAAAATCCTAAATATTAAATAATGATAATTATTATCAACAAAACGAAACCCAAGTGGTTGTATCATTCAAGCATCTTAACACAATCATCAACAAAATATCTTGCTATAGACTCCCCACCCAACAGCATTTCGGGTTCACCTCTTTTAGACAGTCATTATACTGGTATTAGGATTAGGACAATAAGACACCAATTGTTACTCTCTTGTGCTTTAATACTATCCAGTTATTCTTCATTTATATTCGCACAAAACATCAAATTCACTGTAATGTAAGTTGCATATTGGAGTTATGAATTGAAAGTGAGGCAATATTCTAAAGATAGCATCAAGAATGGCAATATTAGCACGATCTCAATATTATGTTCGAGTGATCACAAATTCTATTTTAAGGCGCGCGTGGGCAAGCCTTCGAGTCATTTGCTTTCTGAGTACTTATTTCTGTTCTCCCTTTTCCATTATAATAATAAAAGAATGTCTATATTGATTGGCCTTTTCTGCCATACCGTTTGAATATTTTTAGTTTGAAAATTTCGTCTCTGGAGAAGTTCTTATTACGAGCAATTTAAATGCAATATAAATACAAGGGTAGTAGGGTACGCACTCTTACCCTTTAAAACATGCAAACCATCCCGTTAAAAATAAACAACTTTTTATAAGAGACCAATACTGGGAATTAAGAAAAGAACTCTACGTTATCATACAAATTGCCGGACCGACCAAGATTTTTCTATAAAAAATGTCGTTTTCATTGGTTTCAAATTAAATTTGTTCATTCTGAAGATAGCTGATGATAGCTATTTATGTATAGATAGCTGTCTTAGCCCCACAGTTAGCCCTGATAGGTTGATGTTGTTTTACAATAACCATATACGTTGTTATCAAACAAAGCTGCCGTTCTGTTACATATATTCTGATATCTATGCGTTCTGTCTACGAAATGTTGAAGAGTTCTCGTCTTTGTCGTCTATTCTTATGTTAGCTCGTTAACAAAGTAATACTGAATCTTCATACAATTTAATGATTATGCAACAATTCAGCTGAATCGAACACCAGATATAACATGCATGTTATTGATCAATGGTCATGATGATAGGAATAATGCATTTTTTTTTCTCCTATTTTGCAACTTATATACCTATATATATATATCCCCCAGAAAAAGCTGTGACATGTCGTACGAGTAAGAGCCATCATTAACTATTTAAACTAATTTAGTTGGCAATCCATCTCATCCCAAGATTGTAGCTCTAAAGGCCATAAAAATTCAGTCACGTGATTGCAGTTTCGCAGTTGGCATGCACGGCTGGTGAATCAGTTCCTAAACATATTGCGACTTTTTACCCAACTCAGTATGTCGCCCTTATAACTATAAACTTTATATATATATATAACTTTTACCTGCGGCTCCGCTTGCGTTAACAGTACCTTTATCCGGGATGAAAGGTAGCCTATGTCCCTTTTTGTACTCCAGGCAACGTGTATGCAATATTTCATGACGATCCAGTAGATAGGGCGTGAAAGCGTAGTAAACAAACAAACTCACTCTAGCATTTATTATATTAGTTGAGATTTGATAACTTTTGACACCTACGGTGTACAACGTTTTGTTGGTCTATTCAGCATCCATTACGGATTTTGTATGACTGACTTTTTTATTTAAGATGTATAAACCGCAATGCATTATGAAGGGACTATCAATACGTTGTACACCGAAGTTGTCAAAAGTTAGCAAATGGGCCTGCAGCTGTGTATAAGTTGTGTGCTTGACCAATATGTTTGTACCTGAAGGAAGACGTGAATTAGGTATATTCGTGAACTGTATTGAGGTCAAAATTAGATCAGTTGCCAAAATGTCTTGATTTTTGTCGTTCGTGTGTAGTAGGTAGTAAACCTAAACGGAAAGATTCACGAGAAAGTTAAAAACCAAAATTACATACATACAATTTATATACACAAAATTTGGGTTTTAGTTTATAAATATGGGTTTTTTTAAATAAAATTATTTTAATACGGTTTTTATCGCGTTTATTACATTATTCATACACCTAACGTTCTTTCCTTATGGGTTTTTGTTTATTTCAGATTAGTCTGACATGGTGATGGAAGCAGACCCTATTGCTGGGAAGCATACAGATGGTAAATATGTATTAATATTTTGAATTTAGACATAATACGACTTTTTCTTCCCTATGCTCGCTACGTTTTATAATCAACCGCAATGAGTTTATAATATTTTATTTTTATCAAGGGAGTATCCTAGCAGTATGTTTTCCATACAAATTTATTTCTCTATTTTCTTGCTGAAAATTGCTTCTTGAGGCATAATTCTTTTTTCTTAAAAAATCTATTAATAAAATAGGTACTTATGTCTGTTTTATTTAATTCTAAAAAACTGTTTAAAAGATTGTTTTTCTACAAAAACGGTTTTTAGCATAAAATAAAAAATAGTAATGATATGATAGAGAAGATGTTGTATTAATAATACGACTAACTACCGTATTTCATCGTAAGAATGAATAGGTAGAGTACTCATTCATATTTATATATTATTGCAGAGATACTGGTTAACAGTATCTCTGCAATGAGTAAAAAGGGTAACTTCGATCTCATATTTAAACCTACTTTAAAATGGGCCCAAAACCGGCCATATTGCAGTACAATAGATCAATGTTTAACTTTTGCAACATTAAAACTAATAAAACGCACGGCAGATGTAATTTGCGATGTAAGTGCGTGTAACCGAAAATAATTGAGTAAAAAATTTAACTTTGTCTGTTTTTTTATTCTTCTTTACTAAAATACTATATTTTTGAAGCGTACTATATTTTCAAGAGCTTCTGTTATAAAAATACTATATTCTGACGAAAAAATTGTTGGCAACCCTTGATGGGCGACGAACCTAATTCAATAATTATTGAAAAAAAAAACTGCGTGTAATTTTATTTACTAGCCTACATCTTTGGATGTCAATTAACCTTCGTAATCAGACTGACTCCATAGCGATCAAACGATTGACAACCGTTATAACTGGGCGACTGCCATAAGCCGGCGTTTACTGGTGTGCGGCCCACTTGTCTACTTGTCTTGGCCTGATTATGACAGCAACAAAATAGAGAATAAACCCAATTCATTTTCGTGGAAAACAATATGAAGAGTAGCCCCTGATAAAAGATCTAAAACTAACCAGTTTCTAGAAAGGACTAATTTTAATAAAAAAAACCGGCCAAGTGCGTGTCGGGCCACGCGCAGTGTAGGGTGCCGTAGTTGCGAATGACAACTTTGAGTTCACGGTGTTCGCACTCGCACCTTACAGTTTAAAACGACCAAAAACATCTAACAATGAAAATTGTATGAAATTTTACATTTTCCAGTACATTTTATAAGTTGGTTGCCTATAACTTTTTAGTTTGCACTTAGTACTCAGCTTTGATAGTTTTCCTTTCAACTTCAGTATATATACTACTGCTGTAATTTTTTTCACGTATCCATATATAACCGTTTAGCAGATAGAGGGGAGGGGGACACTTACCTCTAACAAAAATTTACACGTTAAAACCAAATATTTCGGAAACGGATCCCTAAATCGAAAAGTGGTGTTCCCAACCTCACAATATTTTTAAGACCTATTTAACGATAACCAACACGATGAGTGAGTAGAGAAAAAAAATTATTCCCCCACTTTACTTGTATGGGAGCTATCCTAAAAAAAAATTTTTTTTCAAGATTTTTTTCTACCACTTTTTTGCCATTATAAAAATACATAACTATACTAAATTACAGCTTTCTAGTACTTATAGTCTCTGAGTAAAACCGCGGACGGACAGACAGACAGACAGACATAGACATGGCGAAACTATAAGGGTTCCTTGTTTACTACGGAACCCTAAAAATACACCGGAAAACGACAATTCTTGCTCACACTTCTTATCACAAGATTTATTTATTATATTGTTTTAAGAATGTTGGTTGGAGAATGTAGGTTTTGCTGGCTGGCATCTACAAATCTATCTATTATCTATATCTATATATATATATATATATATATATATATATATATATATAAAACAAAGACGGGTTTGTTACAACACTTATAACTCGAGATCTGCTGAACCAATTTTCATGGTTATTGATTCGTTGGATTTGTCTCCGCCCCGAAGAGCAGAATACATCTTAAAAACAATGAAAACTCGATATGTGTAATGAATACTTAATCATTGACTGTTAGGCGGTACGAAGTTCGCTGGGTCAGCTAGTTGTTTATAAAACCCAATTCGATCATGAAAGGGGCGACGCAGACCCTCAATATAAGCAAATTGTTGGTAAATAAAAAAGGCCTCGTCGATTCTTGCATAAACAGTAAGTGCGTCGATGTCTTGTCTTCCTGTTATGTCTATAACAATGTTGTATGATAGTTTTGTGGTTACAGTGATATCTGGTTGTTAAATTATAATAATGAACGCTTGATATGATCGAAGCTTAGGAATATTAATCCTAGGAAATAAAATAAAAATAAAAATTGTTGTTTTTCGTGTGTGTAAGTGGCCAACAATGGTGTCAGATTTTACAAGCTGCCCAAAGGCATCTGACATAGCTTGACGAAAGCTATCAATGATGACAGCCGGGACCAACGACTTAAACTGCCTTCCGAAGCACGGACGAGCTCGAGATTTATTATGCCACTTGCGGTCACCCATCCAAGTGGGGACTGCGCCCAGGGTTGCTTAACATGCGCATTAATAATGCTCACGCCCACTTGACCATCGGGTTAACAACATCGGGACAACTTGTTAACTAATCAAATATAAGACAACTTACCAGCAAATCATATATTTAGTCCCAGCCGCTTTCTCAAACGCAAAAAGTGCATCGGACCGCCTTGTACTCAATTCTGGAGGTCGTCGACTTGCAGATTGTACTTATATGACACTAATTGCAACAACCATAAATTAAGAGTGCTCGAATTTCATCTCTATGTACTTAGTAATTGAGTGGTAGTTATGTAAACAAACAAACAGTTAGGAAACTGACAAGGATGGGCGCTCCGTGATCGCTATCTTCCGTTTCTATTCTAGTTCTATTTGTGATTTAACTTTAATAATAATACTTACATTCAAAGTGATATTAAACTAAGCCAACAGCTAAAGACTTCATTTAATGGAAAAGCCATTTTACAGTCGACACAGAATTCATCATCATCATCATTTTGTGTAGGTGTCACAGTCAATCGACCATGCACACCCTGGTGTCAGAGTTCTTCGGAATCGCCTCTCGGCCTCTGACGTGGTTCCTTTAACGACTACCAGATGGCAGCCGGGACCGACGGCTTAACGTGCCTTCCGAAGCAGAATTGAAGTATTTATTTAGATATCTGGCAATGTTTCAAAAACGAACGGTATGCTTCGTAACGTGGATAACCAGAGATAGTAGTATTTTATGATGCAAGTACAAAGAAAAATGAGTTATTAATATAAAATGGGTTATTAGGATACTATTTTACCGTGTCTATGAGGCGTCCTGGAAGAACACAACATATTTACTTATTGCTCGTACATTGTAGAGCGTAAATAAAATTTGGTCACCTAAATATAGGCCTCAAAATAACCCGTCGCCGTCCAAAATAACATCCTTTGTATTTCGACAGCATTATAATGCCAATCTCAAACACACGTCATAGTTTTATGCGGGAGTACTGTACAGGAGCCCAACTTTCGGATCACTCGTATGACTTTCAGAACTCGAATAGTATTCAGGCGCCAATTAATATTATTGTACATATCCCTGTTGAATAAATTATGCTGTATTCCAGTTTTGTTACAAAAATAAATTTCGTTCGTACGTAAAATGCTGCTTGCATAGAAAAAATTTGTTAGAAGTTCCGACTTCTTATGAATATGACGGAACATTTTAAGAAAAATTGATTCTACCAACATTAGGGACATGCTTTGGGTTAATTTTATCGAGTACTATGAAATTAAAAAATAAACGCAATGAAGATTCGCATGCAGAAGTTTATTGATTAGCACACGCAGCCGGTCGAACATTTCAGAAATCGACTCCCAGTACCGCGCCAACCAAGCGCTTTAGCAAGTCGTTGCCCCAATTTCCAGACGTATGATTCGTTCTATAAATATCAAACACACGTTTTGTTTCAATACGACAGGTGTTCGTAATGTGGCTATGTTGACTGTTTTATAAATGCTCGTTGCCAGGCCACGAGATAACGAGTGGCAGCAAATAGCGTCTCTGATACATTGCATTTTACGTTCTATCAATTTTCCGGGACTTCGTTCTCGTAAATTTTAGCCTATGTCACCCGCAGATAAAGTAGCTTTCTTAGGGTTGCTGAGGATTCCTCAACCGCAAACAAAAAAAAAAACAAAATTCCTCTTCCGCTATTGCTTCCTCAAAAATTTAAGAGGAATTTCCGGTATCGCTTCCCAAAAAATTTAAGGGGAATTTAAGAAGAATTTCACTGCGCATGCGCGTCGTGTATCCACGCCAGTTATGTACAGGACAGCGGCTGTTGGGTTGGGTCCGCCAGTATTTATATATTTCCTATCATCCTCTTCCACATAATCACTTCCTCAACAACTTCTATAGGTAAAAGAATTTTGAAAATCGGTCCACTTGTTTCAGAGCCAATACAATGCAAACAAACAAACAATATTTCCTCTTTTTAATATTAGTAAAGATAAAGTATAGTATTTTTGTGTGCCAGTGTTGTACTGGCCTAAAGGAAAATAATAAAACATAGTCAAGAGAATGGGCAAATATCTCAGAAATTATGTCATAGGCGATGAAGTTTGCGACCCATTACTATTTTGATTCCCTTTTCGCCTACGCTAATAATTATAGTCTTAGGCTACGTCTAACCTATTAAGAATGAAAACTTTCATTAACAATGTGTGAAGCAAAGAATGCAAAACGTGTTCGTTCTGTGTGACAATATGAACCCTACTCTCCACTTCCAAAGTCATAATCTCAAAGGCTGTCTTCAGGAGGATCTCCACGTAGCTAAATATCGACTCTCGAATTCACCTTGGTCAAATCCTTCCGATTAAATTATGCAGTGGATTTCCCTGTTTCCTGAATCACTCCGACACAAAAAGTGAGTCAAGTGAGTAAGTATTGAAGTAATAGATTGACCCGTAATGAAATGACGTAAGAAAAAACGGGAAGCCGTTCCCTCTTGTCGTTCTTCCACGGAGAACACGTACTTAGTGGGTAGTTCATCTGATAACTATCGATATAGTAAGACTCAACTGACCACCGCGTATGTATAATATATACTAGGTTTCGCCCGCGGGTCCGCATGCGTCAATTTCGATCCCTCGGAACAGTACGTTATTCCGGGATGAATAGCCTATGTCCTTCTCTCTCAGTCTAACCTATGTATATGCAAAATTTCATGATGATTGGTTCAGTAGACAGGGCGTGAAAGCGTAACAAATAAACTCACTTTCGCATAAATTTATAAAATTGGGAAGTTGGGATTGGGATATGTATTGTATGTCTGTTCTATTGTTGCCTCTTGTAGCCTAAACGGCTTGACCGATTTCAAAGTATGAGGTGTCATTAGATTCGTATTCTTCCCTATTCTTTCCCGAAAGAAAGTCAGCAAAAAATCAATATGGCGGACGTAAACTGTTAAAAAAGGCAGTCAGGTTTTATATTCTTTTAAATAATGCAACTTGTAACGTCTAGTTCCATTCGTCTATAAATAACTAAATGTAGGTAGCTTTTTTCGTGCTCTTTTACATAAAACAATGGACTTGTTGGTTCTACACATGTGTACTCCATGTACTAAACCTTCCGTCTTCTCTATCTCTGTAAATAGTTGTTGCAAATAATGTCCTATCCATTTGCCTTTTGCCTTCTGAGGGGAACCTCAATTCCCATCATCTCACTCTGGGACAATGGTCACGTCCATCCATAACACAGAGCAAGTAATTTCAATGCGCGAGGGCGCGAGCGACAAGTTGTTGTAGAGCCACGCTAGCTTCGTTCGGTAAGTGATAGACGCGGAGGCCCATCCCCCCTTCCCCTGGAGAGAAAAATAAATGCCGGCAACGCTCTTGTACACTCCTGGTGTTGCAGCGGTGATCAATTACCATCAGTAGAACCGTTTGCTGTCCGGTCATTAAAAAAAAACCCTTGCTCTGTGATCCATAACCAACGAAATCTGTAAACTATAATTGCTGTCCTTCACACCCCCATCCTGGTTTATCGGCGTTGCACGAATACATCGATGACTTGCTACAGTATAAAGTCAACATGTATCAATCTGACACTGGTCCAGGAATAGCCCGAGAGTGATCTAATAGTCTAGCTGCCAAACGGCCGCCGTCTAGAATTTTCCGCCTTTTCGCTCCTCTCGTTACATACATGAGACAAGGAAGTCGTATATTTCCTAATTTACCAACCACATCAAAGAAAATGATGCATTGCTGTGTTGTTAAACTCTACTGAAATAGAGATATCTCGATTTCAGTAGAGTTTAACAACACAGCAATATACAGATTTTCTACACGTCTCATTTAAATTTATGACGTGTGTATTGCATCTGTCTATCTTTAATTTAAGAACTGTGCTCTTGACGGTGAGCAGATATTGATAAAATAAACGAATAGAAAGGAATTGAGTCAGATGAGGTCAAATGGATGGCTGAGTATCTTTGAATATTTTGCGTGATAGTATTATACGGATGATAACTAGGTAATAAAAGGAAAATCCAAATATTCATTCCGTCAGTGAGATAATAATAAAATATCAGACACAGGTATACCTTAGTTCTAGTACTTCTGTAATTATCAGTTAGCGTGTCTGTATACAATAAGTCTCGTTGTTTCCGCACAATAACACGATTGTAGTTTTTTCATAGAGAATATGTCTCATTATGCACCACGTGCGAATGAAATCCACTTTTATACCCTAGGCTGGCATTAAGGTGTTGAGTTCAAACACTACAAACAAAATGTAAATACAGCCAGAACGGCAATTAGTACCTGTCTTTGTTGTCAGTTGATTAAACACCTGTCGCATTTCACCTTGGAAAACAAATTCGACCTCGACAAACGAATTAAGCAGTCCTTCGTCAAAGTTACTATCCTCTTGTTGCCTCATAGATTTGAGTTGGAACTTTATTATTCACTGATACTGTATAATCATGTGCACTATTTGAAATGGAAGCCGTTATGTTATAATATAAATACATATAATTAAAGAGTAACTATCTAACAAGCTTTTTGATTTTATAAATTTCACTTGAATATATTTGACTTAAGTGAATTTTATAATCTGTGCGCCATTTAGTTAATGTCTCATTTTAATCTGGAAAAAAAATAAACGTGGAGTGATGAATTTACGATTTCAGTTTTTATTTTTTAATTATCGCAAAATCATAAGGGTCGCCACTAACCTTAAAGGTCTCTTTTGTACCAAAAAGGGCATCAAAAATTAATCTAAACACTGTATTGACAAAAAAAAACTGTAATTTTCGATCTACTCACAAAATTTCAAGAGAACCAGTTGAGAAATGCGACCTGCAGAGGAAAACAGCCGGACAGACATACACATACATTTTGCCCAAGCTGAAACAGAGAGTCCTCGCGCTCTATCAGAGTCAATTACACAACTAGGAAATTTCCTGATCAATAATGCTGCTTTCAATTTTCTTTGAATTCTTTGTATACACTTTTTCGGACAAAATGTGCGTAATTTGACCTAACCATACGTCCTTCATAATCCCAGTTCGGTGTCAAAACAATGGTATAAAATTTTTCGGTACCCACAAAAGCAATGTTGCTTTGCTGGTCATTGCATTGGATCAATTCGTTTCGCGTGGGCTATCACAAATGTGTCCTTCCCAATCTCAGTCAATGTCGAAACACTGCACAATGAGTCCGGATCGCTCCGTATCGCATCGCGTGCCATTGTCAATCGCACCCACCGCTTTGCTTCACCGCACCCATTGTTCGCTTTCTGTATTTGTGTTGTTAATCCGAGTTACTTTAAATGCATTTAAAAGCAAAAGTGATACAAATGAATGCCAATTAGGTCTTTGTCCTTCACAGGGTAAAGAGAATTCTAGGACATGTTAATTGTACTCGTTGATAGGAAAGGATGAAGTCTGTCAGCTTCAAGCCCTTCGAAAATGTAGAAAAATCTCGAAGTTAACGCCCATTTCATTGAAATTCTGGGATTTAACGTTTATTTTATTTGCTTCCCGATGCCAGACTAACATAATAAAATAAGTAAATTCTCCTCTGAAAGTGAAGATGAAAACGTGATTCATATACGTCTTCATCTTCATGAGTTTCACGTGGCAAAGGCCACGCAAAAGGAATACTGTTAGTGTGACAATGAAGTCACTTGGGACTTATAAATGTACTTAGTTTCCGAGTCTTTGTTTTCTTAAAAGGACAGTAACGCTCTTGTCACACCCCTGGTTTTAAAGTTGTCCATAGGCAGCGGTGATCACTTACCATCAGGTGACCCACTTGCTCGTTTGCCGTCATTCCTTATACATATATAATCACAAACAAAGTTTTTCTCTAGTGTAGATAAAAAATATATATATCATAAAACCGAGGGAACAAGAAAAAGGAAATCAATAAAAAGTAATAACATGCTGTACAACTTTTATAAGAGATGTTATATTCCACTGGAGAGATACGATTCATCGAAACATCTTGATTCGCCTCACTGCACCTATTGTTTGTTTATTTCCGTGTGGCGTCGATCTGTGTCCTATATAAATGTGATTAGTATACCAGACTTATGTGACCTGATAAGCAAAGGATACTTCATCAAAACGGTATAGTATTATTTAACGGAAACTTCCCTTATCAAGTGGAATTTCTCCATACATATCGCAATATTTTCTTCTTCCATCTTTCTTCTTTTCTTATTCCAATGAAACTAACGCGAGAAAACCAATGGTCACTCACGTCACGTGCAATTTTTCGGGATTGCCGACTATAGTTTCGGACTCATCAGAAGCCCATTTTCAAAGCGATCTTTCTTCAATATTTCAATACTACAATTCATATAGATTGAATTAACTTAAAGACTGATGTACACACAAACACATTTATTTACTTACTAAGGATCAAAAGGAAACTCAGACTCTCAAGAGCTGAAGGTATGGCTCCGTCTCGGGTTAACCTGTCTTTAAATCTTACAAGAGACTCTAAGCCGTGGCGCAAAGCTTACAAGTTACTGTTCCATCTAATCTAAATCTAAGACCCCGTGTCTACCGGATTAATATTCAAATTGAATCCGCTAAGCTCCTATTTCCTCGCAGTGAGATCACGTATACCAATACACAATGAAATTAATGAAGACATGTAAGACGTAATATTTTCGAGGTCAGGCCGAGCTATTCGTGCGTGACATACTTCAGTTAAGGAGCTGGGCGGAACCGGCAGCGGCTGACGATAACTTCACTGAAATAACTGTTTTTGTGAGCTTCAGCATTTGCTGTCTATTGAATAAAAGAGCGAAGTCTCGAATGAAATCTATTGCAAAAGAGGTAAGAGCGAACCGAGCAAACTCAAACTCGTCTTTACAATTCTGGCGCGTTTCTGCTTTCACCTTTAAATAATTTGGTATCGATATCGTTATCAAATTATTACTCATATGAGTAAGACGTGTTCCTAAAGGAGGTTAAGATCCTTAAATTAGATAATGATCACGATTGTCTATACAAATATGGCTTATAGCATAAGACTTGCAACTTTTCTTAACAGCACTGAATATTTAGATTGAGATACAATCCAAAAAATACTAGTTTTTTTAATTAAAAATTAACAGTTTTCGGTTTGTGCTTTAATACCGTGTGTCATGTCAACTTTTGATCCTAGATCCTAAATTTAGCAAACTCGCGAAATTTGTCACATAAAAGGATATATTTTTACAAATTTAAGAGACCATAAATCTTAATAGGTAGGTATGAATTCTTGAAAAAAAGTTCTTGACATACAGGCGGATCGACAAACCAGTGATACTTTAAAGGTTCCTTTTTACCTTTTGATAAACGGCACCCTAAAAATATAAAAGTAGAAAGGGAAATTATTCGTGCTTGGACCTAGCGGCCAATGCCCTACAACCTACAAATTACTTTTAAAACTTTTGCCACGCTAGTTTTTAATTTCCGCTAACGAATCGCCTTTTCTGACAAATGCCTCCATCAATTTCCATTAAAACACCTTTGAGTTGAAAGTTTTAACTGCTTACGCACGCGGTGCCTGCCTGTCATTCACAGAGCAACGATCTTGTAGCCTTGGAGTATCGATCTTGGGCCAACGTGTCGGATTGCCATCACGGTCTCTCTCACCCTCACCTGACTATCTGTCGTGGTAGCTTAGCTGAGCAGCTGAGGGAGAACCATATTATCACATCTTTGTCATTTGTAAGGCTAAACAGAGCTCAAGATCTAAGATTCAAAGGCTGTTTGTGGGCGTTTGGGTGGAAAACTGGAAATGGAATCAATAGTGATTGGTTGCAAACCGCATCGCCTATTGACGTGATTAGATGGTCGCCCATTTCTCCTGGCAGCTTCTACTGTCTGCGTGGGAAAAGATGCGGTTGACTTCCGATTTTTCTTTTCTCCCAGACGCCCAGACCAGCCTTGATGAAGATTGTTTCTTTAAAATATTTTTGCACAGACAATCGGTCTTTTGTGGTTCTATTTCTGTCCTTTAGTCTAACAATATTATCTTGACTTGGCGTATTGATCTAGAGCCGAGGTATCAGACGAAAGTTTACCCTTATCGAAATATTTAACTGTTTTAAAGTTACTATGTGTTATTCGCAGAGCAACGACCTCTTAGTCCTGAAGTATCGATCTTGGGCCAAAGTTTCGGATTGCAGTCGCGGTTTCTCACTGTCTCAAGTTGAGACTCTCAACTCATTGTAATCGTGAACCCTAGCCTGAACTTGATTCTGAAGTCTGCTCTCAATCAGTATATAATCATTGTACACAACACAATGTTATAGTCTTTTTTTTTAGACTGCTTATCAACTACAGTTGGTTGCCGCTTCTTCTGCAAGTATAAATAAGTCAGTTCAAGTTTACCCATTTGGAAGCTTGAACTAATTTTCTGACGCACGTTGTGCCTATGTGATATTCGTAGAGCAGCGTTTTCTTAGACCTGGAGTATCGATGAAGCCAAGGTGTCGCGTTGCATAGCGGTCATTGGTCCAAACGGCTGAAGTACTCATAAAAGCAAAAGTAGATTCATTTAGCATTTACCTAAACTGTTTCTTTTTTATAGGTACTTTTATGCATCTACAATGCTATTCTTAATTTAATATGATTTAAAAAATGTGTCTTTTTTCGTAGAGTAAATGATCTTTCAGCCTTGGAGTTCTATTTGGCCAAGTGTCGGTTTCCAACCACGGCCATGTTTCAGAAAAGCTAATCATAATCAGAAAGTTTACCCATTTGGATTCATTCAGTGCCTATCTATATTCATATCAGTCGAGGAAGTTTGAATTTTTTTTACACCAGTGTTGATTACTTACACACACGAAAAACATTATAAGGGCAACGATCTTCCCCAAGCTATGCCTCGGCCACAGCTCGACCCTATCGATCTGGAGCGAGGCTGCAGTCACGGTCGTTAGCCAGGCCGGGGTGTGAAGTTGAAGAGTTCAGGATTAAGAGCAATGTATGAATAATGTCATCTTACTCCTATGTCATGCTTGGAAAATAGAAAAAGAGAGAGAAATAAGGAGTAATTTACTATTATGCGACTTTATAGTCAAGATGTTTCCATTTTATCTAACAAAATCATTATTTTTTCTGTTGTTCTCTCTCTCTCTCTCTCTTTTATGCCTGAAAGATTTTCCTGGCGTATTCTCAGCTACGTTTCGAAGTCTGGGAACCGGTCACTCAAAATCTATTACGTCAATAAGCAAAGTGAAAAAAATAATTATTTCTTTGTCCTCTTTGCGTTGACGGCAGAGAACATAAAAAGAGACATTTCAAAAGGCAACCCCAAAATTTAACCGCATAAATCAGTGTGATTTCATATTCAAAATATTATTATAAAGTTAATTATTAGCAACAACATAAAAGTGGCAATTTAATTGGCCATTTTCGGTCGTTATTACTCTGAGGAAAACTCGCCGCGCCGGTCGTTGACCCTACAATTCATGTGCCACAGTTTGTATGGGAAAACCATGCAATTACACTTTACGAAATGTGATTCATATTAACCTCGTAACAAAGGAGTAATTAATTTCAATATTCAATTTAATAGAGGTGTCGTACAACAAATGAAGCATGTTTAAGAGGGTTTTTTTTTATTTTTTATTCATGATGATCCAGCGATTGACCACGATCTCACCTGATGTTAAGTGAAGATGTGGTCTATGGTGGAGCTCGCTGGCTCATTAAAAACCTATTCACTCTAGCTTTAAAGAGACCCAAATTATACGTGTCAGGGAAAACCTCCGGTGGCAAGAGGTTCCAATCCCTAGCCGTACGCAAAATAAACGAAGAGGAAAAGCGCTTCGTGCGTGCTTCAAATGTTGTTTTATTTGCCGATTTAGCTTTGTCCTGGCAAGGCGAAGATAACTATATTTAAGGATACTTCTTCGTCCTACTTCACGCATGACCGTACCTGTATGAATAACACGGATTACTTTCTTAATAAATGTGGCACACTATCAAAGGCTCAGTAGATTCTAAGTAGGTACTCGTATGTCGTAGATTGTAAGTTGACGTCATTTGGAGAAAATGCGCTGTGCAGTTTGTTGCCGCTTCTTCTGCACTCCGCCTTGGAAGCGGTGTAAACTTAGGTTTAAAGTAAATTATTGACGTCAACAATAACATAATATTGTAAACCAATTGTAAATGTAAATTGACGTTCACCAAATGATATTGAAAATATCTTAAGATGAATAAAAATTTTGACTATTGACTATCAAATATCTCTTCAGGTGATCCTATCCTGGGTTAAATAGCATCCTGTAGCATTCCTTTAATACCAATCCAAATTGTGTTTGTCCATCCTCATCGTATGATGATGATGTCTTCTTTTAACTAAAGCAATCCTCCACATGTAAGAGATCGCGGATCAGTGAAATTAACAGAAGTTTCTGTAAGACAAAACAAGCAGTCTGAGAGTTTGTGAACAAATCTTAAAACGAACCGGTGAGAATTCACACACGCTATAATTTCCTAACCAAACTACGAATGCACGCCCAGTCCCGTTAACTCTTATCTAAATCAGTATAACTAAGAATGTATGTTCACATAACGCAAATCATATCACCATAGCAAATTTCAAAAATGCCAATACGTTATCGCAGCTGTGGTTTAATTGTTTATTGCAGGAAAACTGAAACGTGGGCCGAACGAAATGAGCTACAGGCTACAGGTCAAGGTGACAATAAAGCCGCTTACAATTAGCTCGTCTCACCTGTGACGCAAGACGTATCTTTGAAGAATCCCTCTTGAATTGTGGAGTCGAGACATCTAATGAGTTGCTGAAACACCTAAAAAATTTCTTCGTTTCTTTTATGATGAACATCTTAAAGAATTCTCAATATTATATTTGCGCATGTAGTTTTACCCCTTTACCGTTTAAGAGGAGCCCGATGGCCTAATGGGCGTGAGCAGTAGCGCTTACTTATGTGAAGCAATCCCAGATAAAGTCCCGACTTGAATGGATGACCGCAAGGGGCATAAAAATATCTGGAGTTCCTCCGTGCTTCGGCCGTTAAGCCGTTGGGCCAGACTGTCATCATTGGTGGCAGACGTTAAGCTATGTCAGAAGTCCTTAAGCAGCTTGAAAAATCTGACACCAGTGTTGGCCACTTACACACACGAAAAAGAAGAAGATCGCATCACTGGTTTAAATATTATTGCAGGAAAACTGAAACGTGGGCCGAACGAAACGAGCTACAGGTCAAGGTGACAATAAAGCCGCTCACAATTAGCTCGTCTCGCCTGTGACGCGAAACGTGTCTTTGAAGAATCCCTCTTCAATTGTTGAGTCGAGACTACTATAGAGTTGCTGAAACACCTAAAAATTATTTTCTCGTGAAATAAACATTTTAAAGAATGTCCAAGTTTATATTTGCGTACTTATGTAGTTTTACGCCTTACCCTTCCTAAGACCCTGTCGATGCATAAAATGCCTTTCAGAACCAAACACCATGTTAAGATGCTCTCCGATTTTGAAGAGATGTCATAAAGGTTTTCATATCATTAAATTGGCTTCCTCCAAATTCTGCAAAGTGGATTGAAATGTGTGCATTCCGGCATGTCCTTCGCACAAATCTGTTATTTCTGCATATAAGTAATTAAGACCTTATGTTCGTATTGTAGTATTACAATGATGTGATAATATAATAAAAGCAATAGGCAGGTTTAAATAGTATTAGTAGAAATAGATACCTAGTTTAAGTTTTAAAAAGTCGTTTAACTTTTAGTCAACTAACCAGAACCTTCTGATTACCGTTATCAATCATATGCACATTAGTTGTTAATGATGACAGGTTAAAACAACTTGTTATTAACTTATTATTATTATAGTAAAAGAATGTAGGCGCCACTATGAAGATCACTGATGCGATTTTAATTATGGTACCTACTTAGGTACATTTTTTATTTCTTATCTAAGTTCTGAAGATACAGTTATTGATGCAGTCCCTACTATGAAGTGATTGCATTTCATAAGGAGGAAATTAAAAGAGTTGTGATTGAAATATATAAATATAAATATATACGGACATATCACACAGATTGAGCTAGCCCCAAAGTAAGTTCTTAATATGACTTGTGTTATGGGATACTAACTCAACGATACTATATTTTATAACAAATACATATATATAGATAAACATCCAAGACCCAGGTCAATCTGAAAAAGATCGTTTTTCATCTTGACCTGACCGGGGATCGAACCCGGGACCATCCGTGTCACAGGCCGGCGTGTTGACCGCTGCGCCACGGAGCTCGTCAAGGTATAATGAGGTGTAAGATTTGCTGTGTGGTGCCCGGCAGAGTAGAATAGGATCACTAAGTCTTCCCGTGGATGGCGTGGAAGGCGATTTAACATCACAAAGTCCTCTCCAACCCGTCTAGCCAGCGTGGAGAGTGTAGGCCAAATCCTCTGACTACTTTAGCTAATATATGGCTCTAGTACTAGAGAGAGGGTCGTGCTCCTGCAGTGGAGACTAAAAAAGACCTGATGATGAAGATGTGGTATTGAAATAAAGTGAATACCTAAACATATGTTTTTGTTGAATACTGGCTGTATCAAAATAAATCCTATTATGTAAAAGTACTCTTTACAATTGCTGTTACACATAATAATGAAACACTACATTATAATTCGACACGCTATTTAGAGCCAGACTTTCAAGTCATTACTCATGAAAATAAAACAAAAGACAGACGCTTCGAATCGTGTATTTAAAAATATCGTATGAAAATACTGCGTGATTCAACTCGTCAGAAATACGTTCCGCTTTGTATCCGACGGAATCGTGAAGCGTTTTTTTAATATCTGTCCGTCATTTGGGTACGTCATAGGTTGGTGTCAATTATTCTGACCCGATTTTCGATGTCAAACTTAATACCTATGATAATAAAGTTTTATAATACCAATATTTTCCGATAATACGATTAAATGACAAAATTGATGAAATCTTTAGTGGAATCCGGAAATGGTTTGAAGAAGTGTCGTGGATTAAGACACAAATATCTACTTATCAAAAGCAATTTGCCACAAAACTGGATCTTTTTAAATTCATCCCATAACATATTCTTTTAAATGTCGATAGGTAAAACGCACTGTATGCCTTACCATGTCAGTCAGGCTTCGAATCGCGTACCTATTTAAGAATATCGTATAAAAATACTGCGTGATTCAACCCGTCAGAAATACGTTCCGCTGTTGTATCCGACGGAATCGTGAAGCGTTTTTATATCTGCCCGTCATTCGGGTAGTACGTCACTCTCATTGTATGAGATAGGCTGGTGTCGATTATTGTGGCCCTATATTGATTAAAGTATAGTTTTAAGGTTTTAATAACAATCTTCCGGTAATATGATTTTATAATTGATGAAATCTTAAGTATAGAATCCGGAAACCCACAAATATCTACTATCAAAAGCAATTTACTTCAAAACTGTTTTCGTAGTAAAACTTTTCATTAAAAGTGTACTATTTGAGATCAACAAACAGATATGTGACTAACAATGGTGCGAAATATCGATTCTATAACTATAAGTTGAAATCACACTCGTGCCAAAAACTGAAATTGTAGATTGCACCAAAAGTCCTAACTTACCTTCTGTTTTGTTTACTACTTCAAACAACTATATTTTTTTAATCCTGTATATTTTTTGATTTAATTTAAATTTGTTT
This sequence comes from Rhodophaea formosa, assembly GCA_963082605.1. Classification (NCBI taxonomy): domain Eukaryota; kingdom Metazoa; phylum Arthropoda; class Insecta; order Lepidoptera; family Pyralidae; genus Rhodophaea; species Rhodophaea formosa. The sequence continues at coordinate 15,244,211 of OY720219.1, forward strand.
TTTCTCTTTTCCAGATCGACATAGTACGACACTAAGGGCTCGCGCGGGTGGTGACGTCATCACTCCAGAGCGGTCTGTCAGCGGTCTAGACTTAGCCATGCAATACTCTGCCCCCTCGAATCTGGTGCTCACACCAGCTCCTGAATGTAAGTACTACTTTTCTTATACACCCATATTTTGAATTCAATACACAAACTTTTAAGAGTGACTCATCATGCCCATCTACATGAACTACTTTTGTTATGGGACCAATGCTGAAAATTCAATATTATTTTTCCCTTTCCCTACATTTGGTCCGATTGTATATTTGTTTGTTTGTCATATCTTCACGCTTTATCTACTGAACCAATCTTCTTGAAATTTGGCATAAACATGATAATGCTACGGAGAAGAACATTGTCTTTATATCATGCAGGCGAAGCCGCGGGCAACAGCTAGTAATACATAAAGGAATTTTACAAACCATGGGATTTATGAGACGTTATATATGTATGATTGGCCGTTATAGGTATGCGAAACAAAAATGTAGCTCATATGCAACAATAAAAACCGGCCAAGTGTGAGTCAAACTCGCGCAATGAGGGTTCCGTACAATATGCTTCGTGAACACACACACAATGTGCAAAAACTGTTTTATTCAATTGACTAGCGCCATCTAGTGGTGTTTTAGTGAACTATTTCCCTAGATGAACTTATTATTGTGAGTTTACCACTTAATTTTCAAGTGATAGAATTCTTATTATTTTTCCTGTAATCTTCAAGGAATGAACTATATTTTGTAATTTTTTCAAAATTTTCGGACCAGTAGGTTCGGAGATCAGGGGGGGGGGGGGAATGGTCAATTTTTGCCTTCTTTCGTGAATAAAATCAAAAGTATTGATGTTACCCGAACAAAAAAAATATATTCAGATCGTCATAATGAGCCCTTTCATTTGATATATGACACAGTAAGGTTTGCAAAACTTTTATTTTTAATTTTGTAATTGGGCCCCTCAAAATGACCCTTATTTCAAAAAAATCTTTATTTACTTTGCACATCCGTGTTTGGGTCATAGGATTACACTATCTTACCAAATTTCATCTAATTTGGTTCTGTAGATTCGGAGAAAATCGGCTGTGACAGACGGACGGACGGACAGACAGACGCTCGAGTGATCCTATAAGGGTTCCGTTTTTCAACTTTTGTACGGAACCCTAAAAAACGCAAGTGCAAGCAAACACATTTTCAGCTTGACTTGTAACTATATTTAGCACTTACGCTAATGATAAAACACGTACAGACGGAATGATAAGTAGAAACAAACGTCAATAATCACGCTATTGGTCAACGTACCCGATTTTGCAACAACGTTTTATTCTACTTTATACTCTAAAACTAAAGAATTAAGGTTGAATGTGCAATGTTTTTTACGTTCTTTAGTTATTTGAAACAATGAAACTCATTCAGCATTTGACCTGTCACCTGCTGTCGCCCAAGGACAAGCATTAACCCCTAGAACGTTAGTTTCACTTTTATTCAATAGACTTACGATTCGCTACGAGTGCTGTGACTATTACGCCCAGACACGCATACACGTCGTATTTTTTTAAACGAACATTATATATTTTTAGAAATTTTTGATATTTAGTACTATGTTATCCCACTGTTATATTATAAATGGAACATTCAAAAGTTGTAAAAACATATTACTATTTCCTGAGAGGCAAGACTGAGACAAAGGCACAGGATATATCATCATCAGGTCTTTTTTTGGTCTCCACTGCAGGAGCACGACCCTCTCTGTACTACCAGAGCCGTATATTAGCCAAGGTCGTCCGAGGATTTGGCCTACACTCCACGCTGGCCAGACGTTGACTGGGTTGAAGAACAGAGTATACAGACACAGAATATATGTCATCATCATCATCATCATCATGTCTTTCTAAGTCTCCACTGCAGGAGCACGACCCTCTCTGTACTACCAGACCAGAGCCATATATTAGCTTGAGTAGTCAGAGGATTAGGCCTACACTCTCCGCGCTGGCCAGACGGGTTGGAGAGGTCTCTTTGATGTTTATAAGCTTTGTTAAGCTTGTGTTTCCTTAGTCGCCTTTTACGACATCCACGGGATGACTTGGAGTGGTCCTATTCTTCTCTGCCGGGAACCACACGGCCATAGAAATATATATACATTGTGACAAAGGATCTCCACTTGTTATGATGCCTACAAACCTCTCCAAAGTAGAAATTTTATATCCTACAAAACAACATTGTATGGTTACTTACTTATTACATAAAAACGTTGACATGGCATATACAAGCAAAACATGGCGAAAATATACGGGTTCTTGTTTCATGGCTACATTTTCTTGATGCTTGATCCATTCAACCATAAGCCCACCAACATGCTAAACGTGGCCTTTAAGTTTTATAGCCCTTGCCTCTGTCTACCCCGCAAGGGAAAAAGACGTGATAGTATGTATGTATGATCCATTGAAACTTTAGAGTCAGACTGAACTGTATAATCTGTGCTAATCATTGCTAACAAAAGTGTGATTTCGTCCCCAGGTCGCAAGCTCTCTCGCGGTATCTCCCGCGCCACAGACAACGAGGGTCTTGTTTGGGCTCTCCGAAGCAACACAGAGCCAGACCTCAACACCCTCAGTTCCGATCACATACTGCTGTTACCAGATATATCTGTGTATCCTCCAGATTTTAGGTGTGTATATTTTGTATTATCATTTTGGCGCAGTCGATAGGATACTGCGCCACAAACTAATGTCTAAATTGGGCTTTAACAATGTTCACATTGACCACATTCAATTCTAACCTCTAACTTCTATTACCGGACATATCCAGACTTTATATGTTTACATTTTGTCATTTCGTACACTGCTTTGCCACATATCGCGTTTGGGGGCGCAGTCGGTGAAATATTAGTGTTTTGATTGATCGTGTGTCATATCTTTGATTTAAAATTAATTATACTTAATTCTTTCATAACCTATTTTGTAAAGCACCTTACATTTAAAAACCCCTCGGACACGGACGACTTTACAGTGAATCAACTTCCTGCGGCGGTATTTCTGAATCAATGTGACATTGGAACTCCAAAAAACGAGTATATGAACTTTTAAAAGTCCAGCAACGCCATTGTTTACCCCCCTTAGTTGCAGTTGTCCATGGGCAGCGGTGATCACTTACTATCAGGTGACCCGCTTGTTTGTTTGTTTGCCGTCCTATATAAATTATCCTTTATCCTATATAAAAAAAAACACACACACGATAGAGAGTCCAAATCGCGTGTTGACAACACGTTCGTTTTATTTACGCTGCTAAGAATAAAATAAAATACATGAGTAATTCGCACAGTTTGTAAACACGTATGACGCATTGCCGCAGTTCTAAGCCCTTGTTTATCTCAATTATTTTGTATCTTATTTACAAAATGATTACCAACTTAGTTTTTATGCATTATTTTATGCTAATTTGTGTCTGATTCACTTAGGATTTTTGGACATGATTAGACATTTATATCTACCAATACTTCGATACTAATATTATCAAGTTTATCTAGTTATTATCTCGTTTTGCCGTGTGGTTCCCGGCAGAGTAGAATAGGACCACTCCAAGTCATGGATGTCGTAAAAGGCGACAAAGGAAACACAAGCTAAACAAAGCTTATTTACATCAAAGAAACCTCTCCAACCCGTCTGGCCAGCGTGGAGAGTGTATGCCAAATCCTCTGACTACTCAGGCTAGTTATGGCTATGGTAGTACAGAGAGGGTCGTGCTCCTGCAGTGGAGACTAGAAGGACCTGATGATGATGATGATGAATATTATCAAGAGGAAAGATTTGATAGCTTATTTGCTTTGACTAGCCGTGTGGTTCCCGGCAGAGTAGAATAGAACCACTCCAAGTCTTCCCGTGGATGTCGTAGAAGGCGACTTAGGAAACACAAGCTAAACAGAACTTACAAACATCAAGGAGACCTCTCAGACCCGTCTGGCCAGCGTGGAGAGTGTAGAAAAAGTTTTCTGACTACTCTGGCTAATGTGTGGCTCTGGTAGTACAGAGAGGGTCGTGCTCCTGTAGTGGAGACAAAAAATTATCTGATGATGACTAGGGTCCGAAACTACTGGACCGACTTTCAAATTATTTCACCAATAGAAAACTAATTTATCTGCGGGTAACATAGGCTATAAGTTATGCGGACGCAGTCGCGGGAAATTGCTACTTTAATATAAGTGTAATCATGTCCATCTTGACGCTCCGTGGCGCAGCGGTCAACACGCCGGCCTGCGACACGGAAGGTCCCGGGTTCATTCCCCGGTTTATCTATATAGTTGTAATAAAATATATTATCGTTGAGTTGGTATCCCATCACAATCTCAAACTTACTTTGGGGCTAATCTATGTGATTTGTCCATATATATTAATAATTTATGAGAGAAAAACCGCTCATTGAGGTATCTCTATATTCAGTTCGTAAATAGTAATAAAGCGAAAACCCTTGCCTCAATAGATAATGCGATGTGTAACGAAATAATGGTCAATTGTTGTATGGCTTTTGATTCTAGATCAAAGAAGATAAATGCGTAATTATTTGTAAAGCAAGTAATTAATTGAGTGTATTGTTCATTGGGTTATCCTAAATAAGTAACATAGTGATTCATTCGACAATGATTCAGTTTTATCGTGTAATTCTCTTATCTATAATTGCAGGTTTGAGGCCACTCTTGTTTTTATCGAAAGTCAACATGTGATATTCGTAATGATTACGTCAAAATCGTGCGATATTTTATTTATATTTGGTTAAAAAGTTATAATTTATAATCAATACCAAATTAGAAGAAAAAATATACAAACACTGTATTGTATCCAAAAGGAACAAATTCATTAAAAAAACTGAATCCAATAATAGCAATAACATCAGGTGTAAGGAACATATCCTACCAACGCTCAAAGTTTTAGTATTTATCTCAGGGTTTATGGTGTATCGAGTAGCGTATCCTCATATTTTAGTCAGGTGTATGTGTAATAAAAGGAAAAAATAGGTTTATTGTATAGGTTTGCACATAAAGATGCCATACTAATGAGACCGAAAAACATGATAAAATTATGACTAAAATTGGTTTATAAGCCATACACCAATGCTGTTTTAGAACTTTTTCTGTGTTTATGGCGTATCCTCATAATTTAGTCAGGTCCACGTTGGCTAGAAGCCAGCGTATTAGCCCGACAGTCCACACGCAACCCGACCGACTTTGAACCTAATATAACAAAATAGTGCAAGTCCAGATAGGATGTACGAGTAATACGTTAGTATAAAACATTCGCTTAGTTGGGACCTATTTGAAGACAGACAAAGTGTCAAACAATTGTGTTCATTGTATAATGTTTTATGTTCTGTACTGTGTGTTTCCAAATAAATCATTCATTCATACATAAATTACCGTTCTTTAACTTTAACAGTAATTGAACTCTCATAAAACTAAACACGGAATCTTAGTTCCAATGAAGTAAGAATTATGCTGATAGGCGCTTCGCTATTTTATCGAAAGAGACATGGTCCCTTTTAGAGGTTTGAGACAATTTTGTTGACTCAAGGGAAAATAGCTGTCTCAATAAAGTTAGATTACTAAAATACATTAAGTATTGTGTATACGGGATCAATAGAATACAAAAGGTAATGTTGAAAAAAACCTTAAACAAAAGCTTGTACTTTGAATGGTACAGGTATCTTTAGATAGGAATTGTACAATAACAAAATTGAAAAAGCAAAGACAAAAAAGTTTACGACTAGGTGCAGTATAATAATAATAATAAATCTTTATTCAAATAATTAAGAGCTAAACATTTTACAATACATTGTTAATAAATAAAAGGAAATATGAAAGAATGGTGCCTGAGCTAGGATGATAATCATCCTGTATTTCAGGCGTTACAATACTTATTTGTACTTAAAAAACTGGAAAACAAAAAAATAAACAATTACACTTGGAGTTTAAATTACATTTAAATAGAAACACACATTATTTTAAAACTATTAGTAATTCCTCTGTTTCATCGTATGACATATTTAGAAGGGCTTCTCGTAGAACTTTTTTAGCAGCTCTATAATTAAAGGGGTAAAAACCTATTTTTTTATTAAGTCTATTGTAAAGCAGTGGACCTAGAAATAGAAAGAACCGAGAGGAGAAGGCATGTTTTATTTGTAACTGTTTGCAAACAATATCCTGCCGTCTTTTGTTAGTAAATTGAGTGCTGAAAGGCAGTGTGGCGTGCTGTTTGAGGATTGTGCTTAATATAAATAATTGTCTAACTGTAAGTACCTTACAGGATTTATAGAGAAGTTCTGTAGGGAAAAGGAAAGGGCGGAAAGTTGAAACCTTAAGAATGGCTCGCTGAGCTCTTTCAATAGTTAGTAATGATGTTTTGGCTATGCCACCCCAGGATGTAATACAATAAGTTAAAACTGACTGGCATAGGGCAAAATAAACTTGCCTAATTATTTTTGAGTCCGCGATAGAACGTAGTTTTTTGAATAGTATTCCAAGTTTATGTATTCCAAGTTATTTATATCCAAGTATTCATAGTATGTATTCCAAGTTTCGTTTATTTGTTTACTACCAAAATTAATAATAGTACTAACATGCTATGGACGTAAATAATTGTTTTATTGGTACCTAAATTATAAGAGTATGAGCTAAATCTCTGTATTCTCAGTAATTTGCGCGCCTACACCCACTGTTTTTGTTTACCCTCAATTGCACCTTTATGTGCTCCCCACACGAAACCCGTTCACCCTTTGTTTGCGGCCACTGAATTGTTTATTGCGACGGATTCATGGGAGACAGGGGAATTCTTTTGGTGGAATTATTTTTCTGATTATTTCCGGAATTTGTAGCTATGTCGTTACCATGGGACTGAACTAAGAAAGGATAGAATTACGATAATGGAACACTTCATTTGACAGAGCACTTTCGTTAGATTAATTTATAATCCTACTGTCTGCTATTTCAATAAAGCTAAAGACAAGAATCGCGCAATGTTTTTGAAAAGACAATTTGAGTTCTGAGAAAATGGGTTGATCTTGAGAAGTCGAGAGTAATGCCGAACCTCAAACGCTCCGCGTTGTAACGCGTGCAAAAGTAATGCATCTATCTATTCTAAAACATTGCGACATTTATATCGGTTTCTTTACTGCTAGGTTTTGTATCAGCAAGCATGTAGTGTAAGTCACTCACCTATGAATTACATTCACTGATTCATTAGTAGTTAATAGACAATCAGGCCAATGGTCTCTTGAATGTGCTGGATACAGGCTGCCTTCTTTCGTTTACCTTCGGAATTTTTAGAACATTACTATCGACGCAGTATTTATGCTGCTTGCTGTATATGAATTTAGGCTCATGTTTTAAGATTTATACCAGCAATAATAACGCTATCATTTTCCTTCCAGAACATTCATAGAAAAGGATCTCCTAGAGACAGCGACACTAGTTACCCTCGAGTCAGCCGGCATCCTGAACTGGTGGCGGCAAGGCCGAGTGCCGGGGGCACCCAGGCTACTACCACTGGCGACATCTGGCGACGGAAATTGTCTTCCACATGCGGCTTCGCTGGCAGCTTATGGGTTCCATGACAGACTGTTAGCGCTGAGGACGAAAGTACAAGCCCTTTTGTCCGGGGAAGGAGGAGATGTACTAACAAGTAAGTAAAACATAATAAAGTCTGCCAGTCGGAAAATGCTTGGTTTTTGGAGTTTAAAGCTTTTGGCTTGTGGTTAACGACTTTTTTCTGACATCTGCTATAGATGGTGCCATTGGTAGCGTCATCATAACTTTGTCGGCCAACACTGGTCATTGGTGTCAAATTTTTCAGGCTGCCTAAATAAATAAAAAATAAATAAAAATACCACTTGCGGTCGCCGCACTCGCAGCCGTCTAATACGGGCAGGAGTGCGCCCGGGGTTGCTTAGCATGCGTGACCGCTAATATTGCTCGCGCACACTGGGCCATTGGGCTCCTCACTCACAGTCACAGTTTCGTATTTTCCATATTATGAGAAAAAAAGCATTATTCACGAAATACATACATTTTATTTAAAATTAAAACAATATTTCTGGTTTACAAATTTGAAATTATATCTCAGTTTTAGCAAGTTTAGACTATCACCGAAACATAAATAGATGTCTGTTCAGTTCTAGTTACTATCTTAATTTAAACACCTCTTTTTCACAGATGCAATAAAAAGGCGCTGGCGCTGGTCAGAAAGCTTCTCCCTCCGAAGCGCAGGTTTAACTCCCTCTGAGGCGGAGTGGGAACAAGAATGGCAGGACGCCGTGGCTGCAGCATCAGCGGAACCGAGGCCGAGGCATCAGCCCACTGCAGCCCCCCATTATGCGGGGTTGGAACAGCTACATGTCTTCGCGTTGGCACATGTCATGAGGCGGCCGGTGATAGTGTTCGCTGACAGAGCGCTAAGGGTAAGTTTCTGACTCCCGCAAGGTTCCTGAACAGGGTAGCACTGAGGCTTTAACCTCGATAAGCCGCTGTCATTGGATAGTGTCAGCTCAGTGTCGGGTCACCCCTATTACGCGGGATTGGAACAGCTACATGTCTTCGCGTTGTGTGACACGCGTTGTAAATGTGATAATGTTCGCTGACAGAGCGCTAAGGGTAAGCTTCTGACTCCCGCAAGGTCCCTGAAAATGGATAAGCTTATGGCTTCAGTGATATCTAGACTTTATTTGAGTTCTCAAGAGTGACGAAAAAAACATCCCGCCCTTCATACTAAATCTTTATTGAGAAAACAATAAAAAGTATCTTAACAACTATTAGTATTCAGGGTAATTTAAATCAAGACTCGTGAACATAAAGGTACTCTGCCTCACAGCCCGTGCCGCGGCTAGTTATTTTCTTCGTTCACTGGTTGAATCAAAAATCTTAACCAAATAAGCTTTGTTATTTTAAGTTTCCACAAGAGCCTATTTTATACTACGAATAAACGTTTTGAATGTTGTTAATTTTATTTTTCTCGTCAATTACCAAATTATATTTTTTTACAGGACTTCCGAGGCGATCCCATAGCGCCAATCCCCTTCGGCGGCATCTACTTACCCTTGGAACTCGCGCCAGAGCTGTGCAGCAAGGCGCCCATCCTGCTGGCGTACGACGCGGGCCACTTCTCCGCGCTGGTGCCGTGCGAGCCGCTGCCCACAGATGGCGCCAGGGTGCCGCTGGAGGAGCAGACTGGCAACCATATGCCTATCAGGTAGGTTTGGCTAATAGTACATTATGATGCAAGTACGGTAAGCTGGATATTATAGTTCAGATGTTTGGCACTAGGCATAGCCGAGTGCTTATTATAAACTTGACTATAATAGACAGCTTACTGTGTACTAGTATCATAAAGTAAAACAAGAATGCAGATTAGCAGATAAGGAATTTATTAAAAAGTTGTTTGTAAAAGTACATTTATACTAATCGGTTATATTTATTGAGATTTATTTTTACAAACAAAAGAACATACAATTGAATTGATTATCTTCTTCTGGTCGGTTAAAAAATCTGAAACATTTTCATACTATCATCATCATAACATCTATGTTAATATTATTGGAATGTTTTTTTTTATTCAATTTTAAGATTAGATCATTGGACCATCAATAAGGCAAATTGTTGAAATATTTCCGTTAAAATAGGCATACTCATCCTTCAATCTTAATAGTATGTTTATCAAGTATAATTGAATAATAAACCACGATGCTCCTTTCAGATTCAACGTAGACCCAGGTGAAGACTTCCGCTGGGACGTCGAGCCTGACCAAAAGACCATCAACAATCTCCTACCCGACGAGTACCAACGGTCCACCATGCTGGCCGCTTACCTCGACCTAGAGAGAGTGGAGTGCTTGTCTCAAAACCAGCCCTCTGAAGAGCTACGACGCTCTCTAGACGCCCTGTCGACGAAGAGTTCGAAGCAGTTGAACTCTGTGGCGAAACAGTTCGGAAGTATTGGCAGGTAAATTATTTTTAAAATCCAGAACGTACTATGGCTGAGTTTTGCAAAATTGAGTTGCTTCGTATGTCGCAAATTTTCAAAAATACTTGACGAGAATATAAGTATTAGGTCAGGGAAAAATTCTTTTCGTATTTTATGTCGGAATTTTAAACGCTGTTACTTGATGTTAAAGTTATAGCTCTTCTGTACGAGAGATGCCTAAAACAACTTCGAGCTTTGACTTAGGGTCTATATGTCCATATACATCACAATGAATCTTTTGAAATAAGCGGCATCAGCAGTGGGGCCAATCACAGCTTACCGGATCCGAATATTATCCAATGAGAGTGACTTATCAGGGCGACGCCTCAGTGCTGCCGTCTTGTGGAAAGAATTAAAAAACACACATTGCGCGACTCAACGGCCTGATTCATTGTTATCTTCGGTCTCGGACACAGGATCCAAAATCGAGTACAGTCCGAATCAAACTGTATGGCGGCTCGGATATTAGGTGCTCACTTTGCAGAACGCGCCCCGCTGATCCTAATATTGTGTACTGCGCATCGACTCGCGCGATGTTCCGAGCCATAAAGTTTGATTCGGACTGTACGTGTTATTTTCAACTTATTATAACATGAATTTGTTCATTCCTTTATTCTTTTCAGGTCAATGAGTAGTAAGATAAAGAAGAATTTCGGATCAATGGCAAAGTTGACGAGCAAGAGCAGCGGCAGTCAGAGCAATCCCGAAGAGGGGTTGATGAGGAGACAGTCGACTTGCGAGGTGCTGTGCTGCAGAGTGCTGGCGGCCAGGGCGCCCGTGCAGGAGGAGATGGTCAAGAACTACCTTAACGAGGCGTGGATCGGGTGAGTTTATACTATTAGAAACGGCAATGGCAGTCAGAGCATCCAGAAGAAGGGTTGATGAAAAGATAGTTGACGTGCGAGGTGTTGCTTGGGTGAGAAGGCGTGAATTGAGTTAGTTCATTACAATATTGGGTCAACGAGAAATTGACGTGCGAGGTGATGCTTGGGTGAGAAGGCGTGGATTGAGTAAGTTCATTACAATATTGGGTCAACGAGAAAAGGTAATGGAAGTCTGAGCAATCCAGAGGGGTTGATGAGGAGGCATTCGACGTGCGAGGTGCTATGCTGTATAGTGCTAGCGGCCAGAGCGCCCGTGCAGGAGGAGATAGTGAAGAATTACCTCAACGATGTCAGGATCGAGTGAGTTTATACAATTAGAAAAGGTAACTTGCAGTCAGAGAAATCTAGAAGGGTTGATGAGGAGATAGTCGATGTATGAGGAGCTGTGTTGGTGGCCAGGGCGCCCGTGCAGGAGCGGAGAGATGGTTAAGAACTACGACAACGAGATGTGGATTGGGTGAGTTTATACAACTTTGGGTTAAAGAGAAAAGGTAATGGAAGTTAGAGCAAGAAGAAGAGTTGTTGAGGAGACAATCAACCCAGGGTGCCCATGCAGGAGCAGTTGGTGAAGAACTACCTTAAGGTGTAAGTTAGGTAAATTAGAATAGGTTAATGATTTAAGAAATGTATAATGAGTCTAAATTCGACATTTCCGGTGTACTTAAGCACCGTGATTGTTTTCAATCAACATCTGTATTTAGCATCTTGACCTGACTGGGGATCGAACATGAGACGCTGCGATGCTAAAAATATACTTGCGGTACCATAGACGTTCAATCTAAAAAGAAACGAAATAAGTAGACACATATTATTTTTCATCTCACCTACCCTAACAGTGTCATTAAATGCAAGCAAAGTGGTCGCTATTACGACCGCGGGCTATAAGATTTCATACAAATTCCATAAAGCCCGAGAGCGCATAAAGTATTTTTTTAAATTTAATAGGGCACTATACCACGCACAAGCGTCAAATCTTCTACATCCAAAAAGTTTTCTAGTCGAATATTCAAATTTGGAATTGCCAGTGAACCCGATGAAAAAAACATTTGAACTATTCTGCGAGATTTTTGTCCTTAATTCAAATTTGGAATTGTAAATGGCCGTGCGTGGCTGGCTGTTTGTATTCATCGATCTTTGACTTCCACTTTTTGGATAAAACATTTTCGTTATCTGTGTAATCCAGGCCCACGCAGCTCAAAGGAACCAAAAAATGTATGGCGTTTGCTGTAGCAACGATGGCAGCCATATTGTTATCTCTGTCTTTCATTACATTTCTCTTTCTTTCATTCAGTCAGGGGTCCTATTTTTGAACGTGTGACACTCGTATTTGACTGAGAAATCATTCGAAGACGAGTGTCATGCGTTCAAAAATAGGACCCCAGTTGTTCTGTCACTGCTGTAAAAACTCCCGCCATTTTGAAGTTCTTGAAGTTAACTTTATTTTTACTAGTTTAATTATGAATATTAGTGAAAAGTACAACAATTACACTGTGTTTTTGGTAAACTTATTAGTTTTATGAAAATTCCGCCTTTAAGTATCTTGTATTACTTGTTAAATATGTGGTATTCGTACCAGTGGAGTGACTAACAATAAGAGGCTAAAGAGAAGATGTTTATAGCAAAATTACCATTATATGAGGCGCGGTAAGCATTAATATTATCTTTTTACATATTTTACACCATGCCATTATTACAATAACATAGTGAAAATAAAGATTATGATAAATATTTTAATTTTACATTGTTCAACTAGTGATGTGCACTTCGAAATTCGATACCTTATCGATACGTAACTACCAATCAATACAAAAATCTAGTTGCTAAATTTATTTCATTTATTGCTGTTTTAGGTTTTGTTATTAAAGTTAAAATATGTAAATAATTTTCAGGTGTAGGCCAGTGGGCGATGTTTGTGGGCAAAGAAAATTTGATATATGTTCCAATAGAGAAACTATATATATTCCGGAGAGCACTTACGGATATAGGTCACCTCAAGCCCTATGCTGTCCACTCGAAACATTCAAAAGCTTTTCTTCTCCCTGATGAAATGTTGCTCTTTCCTTATCACTTACATGCAAGTAATTATTCTATACCTACAAGTAGAAGTAGTCGCTAGACCAAGTAACTAGTTACGTCTGATAAACATAATATTATGTACTTATGTGCAAAATAACTATCAATGAGATACCAAAAAATGATGGTAAGTTATGTTTTCATGATTCACATACTTAACATATATGTTATGTACATATGTGTGTGTTATCCTAACTAATATTATAAATGCGAAAGTGAGTTTGTTTGTGTTGTCGCCGCGGTGGAAACGCGTGAAATTTAAATAATAAACCTGTTATTTACCTTCTTTTTAACATGCACGAGTTCGGAATAATTCCATACTCTGTTATAAGTCTATCATATTTAATTAAACTGGAAACATTGATTATTGAATAACCGCCATTGTGATATCACCCCACCTTATGGAGGGGTGTCCCCTCTATTGAATCTTCTTTAAAACAGTAACGGATAAAAATCACTCATTCGTGTTTCGTCGGTGATCTTGAGTAGTTGTTATATACAAATTGTCACGTACAAGTCTATCTTGATTAAATAAGGAAATGATGGATAAGTAAATACTTTGTATTAGGGATTTAAAATATAATTGTGTTAATTAAACGGTGCTTTGAATATAAACAACTGTATGAAACTTAACTGTGTTATTTATTGAATTATATATGATTGGACGCTAATGTTGTTTCTATATTTTAGTAAACCTTACATTTGTTTGTTACGCTTTCACGCCCCATCTACTGAACCGATCATCATGAAATTTTGCATACACATAAGTAAGGGTACTGAGAAGGACATAGGCTATATTTCACGCGGGCGAAGCCGCGGGCAACAGCTAGTTCAACCATAAAATATAAAAATATATTTTGGCGGCCTACCACGTAGGTCCTTTCTCTTTTTCTCCCTTAGTTCTTTGTATCATACATATGTCACTAATCTCGTTAAAAGTATATTTTTATGAAGTAATAATCAAATTTTTAAATCCGTCATTTCTCTTGATTTCCTTCAGTTATGTTAACTTTTTAGGTCAAAACAGCTGCTGTTTCTGTGTACACATAATATTACCTGAATGTGTGAGTATTGAAATAATGAATCAAACTTTTATTTATATTTTTTGCAGACTTCGTGAGCCAACAACAGGCATTGGTGATGGGGAACAATGAGAAAAACATCGACTTCAAAAATCTTTTTCTATTTGGAGGGTTGATATTTCCCACACCATCAATCCTATTTTATTAAAATCGATGATTTGAAAATCTATATATTATCCAAATAGACTTATTTTTCTAAACGTTGTTTTGTAATGGTGCTCCCACACAGCAGTTATATAACGTCATAAAACAATTTGTAACAACGATAACATTCTATAACACCATACATTATCAAGAATGTTATTGTGTGTGGTAGCAACATAACAATTTTAGATTGTGTCCAAAATAAATGATTTGTATTGACAATGAGGACTCGTTTAATTTATAGAAGTTTAGTATATCAAAGAATCTGAAGGGCAACCATGCGCCACCTACCACATTGTATCGATATCGATAAACTAACGTAGTAGGCAAGCTCTAAAATTGGTTAGACTGTTCGGTTGCCAGACTTGCTTGTGACATTAGTGTTGTGAAAGTTTGTATTAGTCCACTTTGTAAATTGACCAAAATCTACATGATTCATTGGCTAGTATGAAAGTCCCGTCTCTTAAAACGTAGTGATTATATGCTCTTTGGTGTAATCCTCGGATGCATTTTCTGTTCACTGTTTGCCGCTATTTATTTTTAGGCATAATATTTATAAGTAATCGTAATTTTCATTAATTTGCATGAAATACATTCCCTATGATAAATGAATACATGGTCAATAATGTTGATATAGATTAATATAATCAGCCAGCTTGCAGACGCATAAATATTAATTTTCAAGGTAAACTATATAGAATATTCATACTATACAATTTCAACCAATATAATATGAAAAATATTTTTTTTAATCTACTATTTACTCGGTGAGATGAAAAACATTGTGTGTATCACGGCCGGTATAAGACATTACAAACTCGGACTACTAAAACTTGTTAGTAGTCGCTCGTTTGACGTAATGTCTTCTATCCCGCCCTTGCTACACAATGTACTATTATAATTTCGTTTCCCTCCCCAGCTACACAGCAGAAAAGAACCGCAAAGAGTCCACGCAACCCTCCCAGCCGCGCTACGGCACGGGCCGCTCGCAGTTCTACGCCGAGGCCGACCGCGCCGCGCACGAGGCGGCGCGCGGGCTGCGCTCCCAGCCTCTGCGGCCCGCCGCCGACCGCACGCTGTACCTGTCGCGGTCTACGTTCTACGACGACCGCCCGCCGTCGCCGCGCCCGTGTCGCGCGCCGCTGTGCATGTACTACGGCAGTCCGGCTAACAACGACTATTGCTCTCGCTGCGCGCGTCTGCAGTAAGTACTGAGAACACTTCCATGCAATACACGTTGGCTTGTGACAGCGTTTAACTACGTCTGGCGGAACGGAATCGCTTTTTTCTTGTACTGTGTTTAGTAATATTTAATATTCGAAATATAAGTTTCTCTTGTGAGACGTAAACTAAGTAAGATGACAGAGAAAAATACAAATAAATATACTAAAATTTCAAACAATACTTTTTCTGTTATTTATTAGCCAGTGTCAACGTCAGGATATTTTTTTTTATGTATCTAAATTTTACAACAAGTTCAGTGCCTATAATACTGAAACTATTTGCACAAAATCATTTAGTGAAATATGACAAAAAAAAATCTACTTTCCATACTAATTCCGATCAACTGATCTGCTAATTTGTATAGGATTTTTTTTTTTTGTTTTACCTAAAATGGTTATATGGAAAGTAGTTCAGTATCACGTACTGAAACTACTTGAAAAAATTGGATACTGTTTAAAAAGTGGCCTGGTATAATCTATCCACCTCTACCACCCAGAACTATTATTTGCTAGAGCGAGAAAGAGCAACGGAACGCGACCATATCAATAAATTCCGCCACTTACGACTACGGTCCGAAAGTGCAATTCCGTGCTGCCACATGTAGTTCATCTCCTACCCCTTAATAGTTAATGAGTCATTGCTAAATTGTGCTGTCACATTCTGATTTTAATATCGAATAAATGCTTAAAAGATTGGAACCCCATATGAACCAAAGTAACAAAATACAGCACTTCAATCTTAAAATCCTATCATAGCGTTCCACGCCTCCACCTTATCTGTGCCGTGCATTCGCCGTACACCTTTTCTGTGTGTTGTATGCCTAAGGCGGTTTAAAAACTTTGTCACCAGGGTTCATCAAGTCCAATAACGAGCACAAAATGATCATGACATTAAAAAATCAATTTTAAAATCAGTTTTACAATTTAAAGTCCCCATCATAAGAAGCTATAAATTATGTAAACAAATGTTCATGGGTTCGCAACATTTGGATGAATTAAAAAATAATATTTTTGTTTTTTGTGTAAAAAAATAAACTTAAGAGAGGTTAGAATTATTTTTCCATAAAGAATGGAGGGAGTTTGCAGGTGAAGTAATTACTTGTAAGTAAGTAATTAATTAACGTTAAAAATCTTTTGCCCTGGACTTGAGACTCAAAAGCTAATAAAAAAAAAAAAACAATTTTAGCAAAAACTGTTACAGAAACTTTATCTAAAATCAGTAAGGCTCAATAGCTAATAAAAAACAACTTATAGCAAAAACTGTTACAGAAACTTTATTAAATCTCAGAAATGCGCCAAATGTTTACATTCACGGTGTCCGACTCGTTCCTATACCAAAAAACATTGAGCGACAGCGTTTTGTATCGTTAAAATATAAACTGACTAATTAGAATTGGTCTTTAGTTTCGTATTACCCGTATACTAATTTAAGTCAATTGTATTTGGTTAACTCATCATAATATTGTCGCTAGGTAACTCCAACTCAGTAGTCAACTCATTATTGATGTACTTAATTTATAGCTTCTCTTGGCGGGGAGTTTAGATATAAACTCATAGCTATAGGTATGTCACTGGCCAACGTGATAAAAGGTTTTGTTATACACTTTTGTTAATCTATATTTATATATGTGAGAGTGTAAAGGCTATTACAGTGTGTGTGACATCGCTTCAGGATGTAAAAAATACAAATGGGTGAATGTTTCCTTTACGTGAAGAGTTCAAACAGTGTATTCAATGATCTGATATTATTCATGTTTTTAAATTTCTTTTAAGTCGAGATTTTAACGCCTTGACGAGACGAATGCTGCGAAATTACTTCATGAAGTATTTTTTTAGCCATTTTATGAAAATAATTTGACTATAAAATCCGAAACTTCTACTACTGGTAACTCCAAAGTAGACCCATTTTTAAGTTAGCTACAGAGAAAGTTATATTTTTTACTGAGAAATCTATTTTCTTAAGCAAAAAGTAACAATGTAGAAATTAGTTATAAGTTAACATAAAGTATTAACTTGATATGCGGTGTGCTTTACCCTTATTGTTGTCAGTGATATGGCAAATGTTATTAAGTTCATAGTCTAAATTGTCTCCCTATCATATTCATACGGTATGATATCACATTAAAATTACCTCATTCATAGATCATACTCTGTGTAATAAAAAGAACGACTGCTATTGTACCAAGTGCCAAAAGTGGCTTCTATTTAAAGTATTTGAGAGGAAAGCGTGGCAAGAGTTGACTATTGTGTTCAAAATTGAGTGCCAGGAACTATGGGGTAAAATTGGACAATATAAGGCAAGCTATATTATACATTTATTTTCTAAACCGACAATTTTTTTTTTCGAGCCGTCACTTGTCCCACTGCTGGGCAAAGGCCTCCCTCCACTTCTTCTATTCTAAACCGACTAATATGCCTACAAAATATACTAGACATCAGTCTGATAACTGAAATATCCAATGTATTTATGTAAGGGCATAACCCCCCAAGCGATTTTGTTATACAAAAAAAAAACAAAATTATAATACAGAGCTTTGTTGACGGTACTTAAATATTATATATTAATTAACATAATATGTAAAGCAAACATTGTAGTAGTTGAATATACATGTTGTGTGTTCAAAAATATTATAAATCATATTAAAATATTTCCCTGTGATTTGTCACGGCCTTGTGAGTATATATCAAAGTTCAATATATATTGATAAGAAAATGTAAAAGTATTTCTTGATGAATTTCCTGTGGCAGAATACTAAAACAATTTCCCATATTTTTGTACCAAAAGAATGTATATTTTTTCATTAAATCACATTAGCCTACCTCATATTAAAAATAGTCTTCTATCCTTCTTGGTCAAAAATTATAAATTAGAATTTAAACTAAATTAGGAACTTCGGTATTACTTATGAATTAAGATTTTATTTGCGGATTAATTAGTGTAGTTTTATTGGTATTTTATTAAAATATGTAAATTGTGATCACTTGTCTGAACTCAGGGTAATTCTAAAATGCACTTACTTTTTAAAGATATTACTAGTTGTATCTTCGCGATCTAATCCGCTGTTGTAACGAATGTTTGAGCTTGGGAGTAGCCTCCGTCCTTGTTTTGCTCGTTAAAATCATATAACATAATATTTTTGATCTTCTAGTCCGATATTTTAGCATTAATAGAGTATCGAGTGATTTAGTGTATAAGTGACGTTTAAGTATTAAGTTTGTATAAATCATTTCATAGTATGTTCCCCACCAAGTTTTTGTATGTATAAAGTTTAATTATCCCTTATGTTTACTAAGGCAAGTTTGTGAAGAATTCAACATGTTTGGGACAGTGGGTTTCGTAGGGGTGTAAAATAGAGATAATGTAGCATGCATTTATATGTATGCAACTAAGCGTTGGCTAACCCTTTCAATACACAAATTGAAAAAAAAATACAGAGGCCTGTATGGCATTCTAGAATGCCATGTGGAAACTTATATCTGTTTGGTAGTCTACGATTCATAAACTTGTCCTACTACATCATTTTTATTTATTTATTTTACTTCTGACAAATAAACTTTTGTGTCGACTATATTATAATGGCAAAAACGTTTACATTACATTACATATCTTTGTAACTGTAAACTATATTTCTGCGTCATATTTTAAAACGAGGACTTGGTTAAACCATATAAAGTTAGTAATTGGTTAATTATAATAATTGATTTTTGGTCGGATAACTGTTTAAACCAGGTATATACCAAAGTTATAGTATAAATTAATATAAATAATTCCGGTTTTAGATTACACAGTTTGAGTTGTGTTGTCAGAGGTAAAATAAATAAGAAAGAGACGTAGCACTTATCATTGATAAATCAGTGCAGGTACGTGGTAAACTTGCTGTGTAAAAGCTATTATGTGTAAACTAGGAATTGTTATCATGTTGAAATTCTACTTGTGTTACTAATGAGCTTACAAAGTATATTCATTCATACATAGCCTTAATGGATCTGTGAAATAAAACTAAACATGGAAATGTAATGACATGAGTCATGACAAATCGTCTAATAAGTTAAAAGCATGTTGAGTGGGAAGTGGACGAATGGGTTTCCTTCATATTACCAAATACCGAAGCCAAATAGATACAAATTATACGAACATAAGAACATAATCCTGATTACCCTTATATAAGCTAATTTGTATGCGATAATAAAATATTACTCAATTTTCCTGCAAAAAGTCCTCGCTTCATGTTCTTAACATGTTTATTAACTTGTTTGACCTTATATTGATGTTTTCAAGTTGTCTCGTAGATATCTAAATGTGGATATGGTTTATATGTATAGAAATTCAGAAAATATAGTGGCAGTTAAAACGATGAATGTTATATTTTTTCATATGTAACAGACAGATAGAAACAGCATATCATGTTTTGTAGAATATATATGGTTATAAACAATATGTGCATTTTATTTCTTAAGTTATTCCCTTGGCGCTTTCGAGAAAATAATTACGTTACTTCAGTAGTTTAAGTTAATGATTAAGTTACCATGTTCAATGGTCTCTTTAACCTTTAAATCCAGTCGTTCCACCTGGATCCCCATTTTAATCCCTAAGGGGACTCAGCAGAAGTCATTTTTACTTTTTGATCCCCAAACAAGAGTATACAATGCTATTCCTGTTGACTCTTTTTGAATCGGGGACCTCTCTAACTGCAGAGTTCAACACTGAATGTGCGCCTATTTTTTGGGTCACAAGCTATACGTTATACTATAAGCTTTAATCAAATACTATAAGATATCCTGAGAAAAATCTCCAAGTTTTCATACCGTGCCTCCTACTACAATGGGGTGCTGGTTCTCATTTTCCTAGCCTATTACTTACCGCAAAAGGTATGAACATGTGCTTTATTTTTATACGTGCTAGCTAAGTACAGTCTGAACCAAACTTTATGGCGGCTCGGATATTAGCTGCGAGCTGCGCAGAACCTGCCCTCCCCGCGCGCCCCGCTCAATGTACCTAATATTGTGTTCTGCGCATCGACTCGCGCGATGTTCCGAGCCGCCATAAAGTTTAATTCGGACTGTTCCTTACATAGCCTTACCAAAGACAATATAATATAGGTCTTACATAGAAGAATCTGGACTCAAAATATTTAATGATAGACTTAAATTTACGAGTTTTGAGCAATATTTTGAGGACTTGGACAGACAAGTTATGCAATATGTCGACGATTACATATATTTAGGTCAAATAGTCTCTTCGATCGCCAAGATAATGAGATCGATCGTAGGATCGAAAACACCTGCAGGCCTATTTGCTAACTTTTGACAACTACGGTGTACGTCATTTTCATAGTACCTTCAATATTCATTACGGCTTCGTTATGAATGACTATTTTTATTTATGATATGAAAACCGTAATGGATGCTAAAGTGACAATCAAATCATTGTACACCGAGTTAGCAAATCGGCCTGCTGGAAAAGCTTCTAGTCGATGAAAGAGTTACTCAAAGGCAATCTTCCATTGTGCCTCAAGAAGAAACTCGTCGACATGTGTATCTTGCCCGTTCTAACCTACGGTGCCCAAACTTGGTCACTTATTAAAGAGCAAAGGTCCAAATAGAGGGTTTTTCAAAGGGCTGTGGAGCGCAGTATCGTGGGTGTTAAACTGACAGATCGGATTAGAAACACTACACTGCGCGCAAAAGTCACGGATATCGGAATAAAGGCTGCGAAATTAAAGTGGAATTGAGTGGGTCATGTTTGCCGTATGCACTCTGAAAGATGGGCTCACATCTCAACAATCTGGATGGATTCCAACGGATGGTTATAAGTAGTAATAATAATAAATAACCCAGCATAAAGTCCATCCATATTTCAGCCCCATAACCCATTTACTTATTTCCCTTTTCAAATGCTATAGTCCCACCTATGGCCAAGACCTGTTCAAGGACATATCATACATTGGTATTTCCAGGAATGGGTTCTGGCTGGAGACCTACATTACATCAACTTCTCCAAAGGGCCTCTACGTGTTGGATCTATATCCCCACGCAAGCCTCTCAAAGGACCGGGGTAACACCCGTGAGTCTCAGAGAGATACAAATAATAATAATAAAAATCTTTATTTCTCACCACAAAACAGATATACAATGGTAGATTCATTGGTACAAAATTGATACATAGGAAGAGAGGAAGACCTTAGACGAGGTGGTCGGATGACTTGCGGGCAGTCGACAAGCTTTGGAAGGAAAAAGTCAAAGACAGAGATGAGTCTAAGAGAGGCCTTTGCCCAGCAGTGGGACACATAGGGGTAGCAAAAAATATATTATAAAGAAGAATATTTTTAATGATTGTTAGTTGCAAAGCTACTGGACCGATTTTTTAAATTCTTTCATCCACAGCTTTCACCTGTAGAAAAAAAACAGAATGCTAATTAACTGCGGGTTACATACCTAGGTTATAATTTACGCGGATGAAGACGCGGGACAATTGCTAGTAAGTAAAAAACCCCAATCCTGTTAGCCCTAAACATACTTACTTCACTACTAAAAAGTCACATTGAGGATCTAATAAGTACTTATCATTACTGATTAGGTACTCGTACAGCTTTGAGTCTACGAGCTCCGCAAGCAAATGATTCCACCTACCTACCAATACGATAAGCTTGGCTTGGGCCCTTTCTACCACGTAAGGAAAAAGACATGATAGTACCTGCATAGGTATGCGACATCTATGGAGTATGTGTGCTAAGTATGGTTTGAATATACTTTCGTGGCCACAGCCGAGTTTGACCGATATTTTATTTTTATTAAACAAGTAAGAATCTAATTGTATCCATAAACTACTTAAAACCCCAATATGGGGGGGCGGGCCTGTCTGGCGCCTGGGTGCGAAAATTCCGAATTGTTCCATACGTGTTCCATCCATATTACACTGCGGCTGGGCTATATAGTAATAAAACATTACTCATTATTAAGGAAGTCGGATAGAATCTGAATTTATGCTGATTTGGCTTTTGCTGGACTCCATACCATTCGTTCAAAACATTACTCATTATTATGGCAGTCGGGTTATATTGGAATCTGAATTTATGCTCATTTTGCTTTTGCTGGACTCCATACCATTCGTTCAAAAATTTGTTTTATTAAAGGTTAGGATTTAATCTTTTATAGATTTGCACATTGAATTTATGCAAATAAATATTGGTTGAAAATTGCAATAAGATAAAATAAATAAATGAAATCCACGCTACTGTAAAAATCTAAACCGTTTTACATTTTTAGAATAGAATAGAATAGAAAAATCTTTATTCATTTCAAGATAAGCTATCTATGTGCTGTCAATTTCTGAACGCAAATGTCAAAGCGCGTGTGTATCCGAAAAGATGCTTTTTGTGAAATAAAATAATTTAATCATGTTTACCTAGAGTTATCTATGTAAATAATGTCGGGAGGTCTAATAGATAAAGTTTACATAGGTCTGGACCATGCACCAGCGGCATTTGACATAAAAGGACGAATTCTTGGCCCAGTAAGTGTCATCGAATTTGTCGCTGAATAATGTAATTTATGCACACAAAACTTATTTTTATATGGTTTATTTCAGAATGGCACTAATTTAGAATACATCCGGTCTGAAACTGGCGTGGTAGCTGTGTTAAAAAGTGATAAATTTGAGCCTTTACATTTGGCTTTGCATCATACGAGATCTGAGGCTTTGGCAGCTGCGCGGTCATTAGCGCAGAACCTAATAGAGACCATACGTGCGGAATTAGCGCAATGGAGCGCTGCGCAGGCTGGTGGGCCACCGCCAGCTTTGAATGTGCCTCCACCAACGTTAACGACTACATCATCTGCTTCAGCACCTCTCCCCGTCCCTCCGCCCGTAGCTACAGTATCACTCTCGACTCCTCAGTCGACTATGTCGACTCCACAATCAGTTATCCCACCAGTAGTGAGTGTAGCACCTGCAAGCACACCACTTATGACAGTCCGGCAACCAACAGTCTTACAGCTTCTTCCTCAGCAGCAATATGTACTAAATCAAGAAAATGGGCAGCTAATACCTATAGTACAACCTGGGGTACAGGTTTCAAACACAAATTTTACATCATTACCACTTGGCCAATCACTAGGCATTCAGCAGCCAAACTTTGGAACGCAAATAGTTGATTTTTCTACTATGCAGCCAGTCAATGTGACACAGTTACGATTGAGTGGTGTGCCATCTTCCATGTCAATGATATTGCCCAATGGCTTCACATTTCCACAAGCTAGCTTGGGTTCTGCAGACACTACTACTGTGAGTTCAGCAACTGCTACTCCCGTGGTATGCGCTGCCCAAAGTACCAATGCATCTCAGAAGATATTGTACAGCACAGATAAAGGAGATAAGGAAATAAAGTACATCCAAGGAGCTGATACAGTGCAGTGGACAGTTCCTGGGTCTCAAACAATGTTGATACCATACCAACAACTGCAGGACTTGACTTCAAATCAAACAGGACTGGCTAACTTACAACCTCAACAGTTTGTCTCTGTAAGTATCACTTTCTTTTGGACAGAATTTTTTTTGTACTCTTGATGTTACTCATAGGGGACCTCTAGTATAAATTTTTCTTAGTGACATTATACACACTGGTAATGTCTTATATTGTATGCCTGATAATTCACATACCATCGTATTTCTCTTCAAATTTTGATGTGGATCTTTTATTTACTTTTTTAATTTAGTGTTGTATTTGGGACTATTGTGAATTTCTGTTTCTCTTTTGAAAATCGGAAAATTATAAGATTAGCTACTCACTGATGACTTTTTATGTGTTTTTACAGAAAGTCTCATATTTTTTGAAATTTTTCCACTTTACAGATTGCACCAGCAGGTGGTCTTCCTCAGACTGTACCACTGTCAGCAGCTCAATTTCAACAGCTCCAAGCTTCCGGAACTATCATGCATCTAAACCAAAAGGTACTTTTAGTATGCCATACTTTTTGTTATTAACATAGAAATTCTCTAGGATAGAGGGTTTTCTGAAATAAGTGACTGTAGCAAGGAGGCATTGGGTCCGTTACGGTTGTATTGGGCAAGAATGCCAGTAGTTACTGCTTGTCAAATATTATGCAATAACAGAAGCTTCACAAACAAATGGCAGTACTGAGTTATGACTCGGTACTACCATCTGATGGTAAGCATTTCTGAACACCCTCATTGGGAGGCAATTATTGATTACCATTATCTGTACGGCAGATCTATTACACACAGCTCAATTCACTTAATAGATTGTGCTGAAATATGGCACATAGGCATTAGCTAAGAATTTTCCAAAATTCACCCCCTAAGTGGGTGAAACTTGCGTCCACAGTTTGAATTTAATATTAGTGAAACCAATTGACAAAGGTTGACATAGGAATAAAAAAATTAGAAGAATATTCTGATTTTTCAAATTTCGAAAGCAATGCATACATAATTTAAAATGATTAGAAAAGTGATTGAAGTAAGTACAACTTAAATAGGAAATAAATTTTTTAATTCCTTACTAGAAAGCTAATATTTTTTGAACTTCCTCAGCCCATAGTGAGCAGTGGGTCTTTGATAAATATAATATCAACGGGACAAGCGTCATCGCCACAAATTATCTCTGTGAGCATTCCTACCAGACTTATGTTCATCGCACTAATAAATATTAGATATATCGCATTAATCTGCTTCTTAACTTTTCGGAATTTTAATTTGGTTGTGGTCTTATTTTGCCAAAACTGTTTTCATCAAGCATTATTATTTTCCTCCTCATCGGCTAATATTTCAACATAATTTTATTAATATTCAGCAGTTTTTCAGTGTCTGCTTAATCCTTTATTTAAACATTTCATTCGTTAGGCACTATCCCTTAAAATTGTTTTGATGTTGTAAATTCAGCAAAGCAAAGACTTTTCTAGAACAAAATATATTTCATCAAAAACAATATTTTTCAAAATAAATATGTTACTTCGCGATATTCAAAAATTAAAATAGCAAAGGATATTATTAATCACTTTGTTAATAATATTTGCTTTCTTGTGTTGTCACCATTTATCAAAATATGCAATGTCTCTAGAATCCCTTTCCAAGGAAAAGTCTTTGCAATCAGAATTTGAAAATAAACAAAACTCACATGTCCATTGCACATTTCAGAGTTCCTCCACACCCACTAAAAATGTGAATCATGAGCAAAGGGGACAGAAGAGATTATCAGATGGGACTCCAAGTCAGTTGCAACTGAGACCAATCGCCCCAGCAGGGTAAGCATTATTTGTAACTTCTAGATATAAGTGACCACTAATATCTCTACCTTTTCAGCAAACCGTTTTAGCAGGAAATATTCATTTACTGTTTTCATTAGAAGTTTGCATAAATGGGTTTAAATTAAAATTCTTTTTAAGGCAATTGGCGTTAGATTGAAAAGTCTTGTTTTTGCAAACTTTTGATGATTATCTTCTTTTCAAGTTGAAGACGTTGGGTTGGATATAAATATACATGCACAGTGTCATGTACAATTAGAGCTTGTGGATTGGACTGTGAAGATCATCTATTTTTTGAAGAACTACTACTATATTAATTAATTGGTTTAGACTTATTCTTTTTTTAAACTTTCTTATCAAAACATTTCACAACCATTGCATGAGAAACAAAGAAACTCAAGTTTTCACAAGAAGGTTACACTGAAAATTTTTTATTTACCATATGCTGGCCAGTAACAAAAAAAATAAATAAAAATGAAACAAAAGAGTGGTTATGAAATGTTCCAAAAGATATTTAGCCTAATTTGAAGCCTACAGAGTTGGCAGATAGAGTCCAGTTTTGCATGACGTGTCGTCGGTGTTATTGAAACCGTGTGATGCCGCAGGTCGCATGTTAGCCAGGACAAGGCGGCGCGCGACGGCCGCTCGTGGACCTCCTCAGGTATATGCAGCGAGCGATTGCTACTCGATATGAGGCTTACTTTTACATTTGTTGTTATGATTATACCATGAAAATTTTCAAACGAATCGACCATCAATTAACCGATAGTACATGAATAACAGAAGTAACAAAAAGATGCAAGCGGAGATTTAAAATCAACTTAAAAATATTTTCATAGACAAAGATGTAAAGCAAACCACATATTCGATTAATCGTAAGACTTGTCCAGATAAAACAACCGCGTCGTAACCATCGCGCGTGTATTATATTAGATGAATGCATGTACTTGGTGCATCACATCACTATGCATTCGTGAAATCATGCTCCGTGGATCGGAAAGAAGGTGTGAAACGTTACTATACTATGATGTATCTTCGCATTATTGCGTTATCATGGTGGTTTCATCTTTGACGTGTCCACAAAGTCTCATACAAACAAGAGTTGCGCTCTAACCATACACAGATGGCGCCTCGTGCTATATTTAGTAAATATTCATAATCACAACTAACTATACAAAGCTTTTTTGATTATTGCATTTGTTCAGATTATATTTTTAACTTTCAAATAAATGCGTACTATTATTTTGACGCTAAAAGACATTCTGATTAGTCGAGTTAACTAGCAGTGAACCTGCTGCCATCTAACGGTGACTTTTTCAAACGTAGATTGCCAGAGCATGTGCCCCCGATGAGACATCTATTGAATTTGTGGTGGGAAGTCAAGGGGTGCAGTTGGGGTTTGCCTTAGACGATTTTGCAAATTGATTTTAGTGGACTTTATAATATGAAATTAGTGTAGTTTGGTGTTATAAATGCTTGTGCTCATGAACAATTTGTGAAATAGTTAAAGTAGACTGTTATATGGACTCGTATAGATTTGTCACCAGAAGATTCCACGAGGCATCAAAGAACATACGCCATCTTTGATGCTGCTTGATAAAACTTTACCATACAACACCGATACTTAGTATCTCAATTTACTGAACATTGGCAGAATCACTGAAATCTCGGTGGAAACCATATTATAAAACAGAAGAAGAAGAAGACTCTACGCCTGCAGAATTATAATATCTATGGCGTGATACTATGTGCGGCGTGGATTCATCGATGTTAGAACAAACGAACGTAAACGCAGTTGTTTTCTTTGGACAGGTTTATGGATCCTAAAAACCCGATCCAATATTCAGCGTAGACTAACATTTGTAAATTAGAAATTCTTAGTAATTTATCATTTGCAATGCTTCTATTTAACTGATAAGCTTTAACTGACTTGCAAAGTTAAGAGTTATTCTCAAAATCCAAGGCGTCTCAAGACATATTTTAGTATGAAGCATGTATGAGTTTTCTTCGCATAAGGGTTAGTTATAATGTAGGTCCTTATTATCGACAGCTGTGCGTAGATTACTAATCTTGAGATCACATAAGCCTGTGCATGTTATTATCTTTTACAGCGGTTCTACACTTTGATAAACCGAGATGTTGGGGAGTCCAGATAACTTGAAGTAATTTATTTATTTACAGATATAGTACAAACGTAGCAAAAGCAGAGTGAATGCAGTATGGTGATGAACAAAGCAGGTGTACATAACTTATGTTTTTTTTTGGAATGCTAGCAGGTCGCAGTCAACCAGTCTTACTTGTCAGGAAGGAACCAGTGTTACTTGTTTCAATACTACTTTGCTAAGGAAAGGCCTAAAATTATTCGTTGCTTAAAACATCAATGCGTAGTTCGTATTTTTGTGACTTCTATTAGCAATTTTCTACGTTATTTAAGTACATAAATTATTAAGCGTAAAAAATAAATGCGTCAAACAAAGGCATTATTTAAATAAACATACTTTTAATACGGTTTTATCGTGTTAATTAAGTACATTATTTTTTCACCTAACGTTTCGAACACCTTTACAGTTCGCAGATAAACTGTATTTGTTAAGTAATTTTATTTAATGTGTAAGAATCGCGTAACATAAGAAAATCAATATTTATTTAAAAAAAAAAATGGTGTTTACTTACGTCTTTATGCATAATATTATATTATAGCACTCATGGCAGACTCAATCATGCTTTTTGTTCTTTATTAAAATTAATGGCTTGCATGTTTAGCTGTATGAGCGTTTGCGTAGATTTAATAATGAGAATGACTGTTTTACACCGTTACTTTCTTCTTTTCGTGTCGATGGCTCAAAATGTCTAAAAAATCCTATATTTTACCGTTACTATGTTATCAAATATCCCTCTTGTTGTGTTGTTTAGTCATTTTATACATAGAGAAGCCATGGCGTAAAAGGGCGTTCAATAATAAAAATCGGCTATTATACTATGCAAATGCAAGTGCGCCAATGATTACTTTACACAATAGGTACAGACTTTCGCTGCTAAATGGTGAATCGACTAATTAATGATAAAAATGTGCGTAAAGATGCTGTAATTACGTTTGCGTAAATTAAATGTGCGCACAGTCCAAATCAAACTTAATGGCATCTCGGATATTAGCTGCATTAAGCTGCGCAGTACGCTTTCCGCCTCCCCGCGCGCGCCCCCCTGTATCTAATATAATATAATGTGCACTGCATGCACATCGACTCGCGCGATGTCCCGAGCCGCCATACAGTTTGTTTCGGACTTTTATTTAGTGATTTAGACTTTAAATGTTTTTCCGCTTGGAGGCAGCTTCGATCAGAAACACACATGCAGACATCGTGATTGGGTTGTCTTACAATAACCATTGGTATAGTCATACTATAACTTATTCCAGGAGGCGCTGCCAGAGACCAGAGAATAAAATCTATCCCTTGCTTCGTCCTGCATGGATGAGATACACAATAACTAACCAACTTGGTGAACTGGACTGTTTTCTTCCGATACAGATGGCGCCACAAGGACCGGACCAGAAAGTAAACTTATCTTTTATAATTTTCAGATAATGGCAGTATATTTCGACTGGGTTTATGCATGTTCAAATTCCTAAGATTTTTGTTGGATACCAATTTTAGATTGTTGTCGTGACTGACGAGACTTCAATGTCAACGCACGCATCATCTTATTTTTGTAATGTTTTTTCTGAAATTTTCTCTCTTCCTTTTTAGTTCGGCTATGTCTTTCACGGTCACCGTTGCTTAACATGTTTTATCATAACAGATTCTGCTATACTACACGACGGCTAGCAGGAACGAAGACGAACCACTGAGTAACCTGATTTGCGATTGCATTAACATATAGAAAATATTAACATTTTCTTTCAGGGGCAGTTTTCATGGATATTGCTAGAGAATTAGTACCAGAACTATACTAGGATTCTACATATTCCTTCGTTTGCGCCTCCGAAGCCTCACAGAACTATTGTTAACTTATTGAAATATAGCATGTTGCGAGTCAAATGTTCGATAATGAGAATAAAGCTATGCGAACTTAAGTGAGACCATGTTAAGAAACGCTGCTTTGCATACAAATATGGATTTTATAACATCTAATGACGAATCGAGGGTACACTGTACATTTCCACTAAACTAAGTAAGCACTGATCAGTATCGCGAATATTGTCCACGAGCCAAGCGGTCGATTTTAAAAGTTTGCTATAAAATATCATGATATTTAAGGTCAGGAAATTGATTGAATGTTTGAGGAAATTTGAAATTTGTGAATATCCAACTTGACGCATTCCAAAAAGATTAAGGCGCATAAGTCGTTATTGTTGATCTGTTGAAATTAGGTTGAAACTGTTATCGATCTCTTGTCGATGGCAACCACCAAATAGTAACAGCGTGTAGGACCCGAGTTTCTGCTTTGCTGTCTCTTTAGCCATCATCAGATGGCTCTATCAAGACATCATAATAACTATTTCTAAACATGGTCTTAGCTCAAATACTTTTATCGGCAAATGCGTAGTCTAAATATGCTGCATGTCGCGTAGTGGCCGTATTGCATCTTGCAAGTATTCGTTCTGACATCGACGCCTATTACAGCTAGAGACAACACCGTGGTGAGCATGGGGATGAAGATTAATCCGGCGCACGGCACCATCATCCATGTGTCTTCCGGACAGCAGACGAAGTAAGTATATCTATGAAAAATTTGGTATTTTACTCTATTCTGAATTAATTCTTTGGATATCCTGTCTGAGGTTGTAATTTGCTAGTATAAATATAGGGCGAAAATATAAGGAATCACGTTAATAGCCGATGTGGCTAGCAACCTATCATTATTTTTGATTCCGCTTTCCCTCTTTACGCACTTACACGCTATATGTAGCCTTTGGGTTAGATGTGATGACCTACGGCTTTGTCTACCCCTCAAGGGATAAAAGTCGTGATAATATGTATGTTTGTATAAATAACGGTAAGGCCAGCATGTCAATCGTTATTAACGATAAGTTAACAACCTTAATAATTTTTTTCCAGTGTGTCCGCGTCTGGATTAACTCAAGACGGCACCGGGATGTACATCCGTCAGATAGACCGGAACGCGATCCAGATCCAGACGAGCAAAGACGGGCAGAAGCAGGACATCACCACGAACAAGATGCAAGGAACTGCTCAGAACGTGCAGATGATCACCGTGCCGCAGGGCATGACTGTGCTGCAGAACCCGCTAAACATCAGCCAAATGCCCACCGTCATCGGCCAGCCCAACAGCCAAGTCTACATGATACCCGCCAACCACCCGAATCTCGTCCAAGGCGGGCTACCACCAGGACTAATAGGCCAACAAGTCTTACAGCCCGGGCAGAATGTCACAGTTATGCAGCCGAACCAATTAGGAATGCCCGGAGGCGTCCAGTACAACGTCCCTATAATGCCGGTCAATATGCCAGCGAATTCGCAGTACATGCAGACAGGACTGAACTTAAACACACAGTTGTCAGCCCAGCAGCTGAACGCAGCGTTAGCGGGGCAGCAGCTGTCCAATCAAAATCTAGCGGTTTCTGGAACCATTCCGATCGTCCAGGCTCCGCCACCGTCCTCGCCGATGACCAATCCAGTCCAAACTTTGCCAGGAACTCAGCCGCCTGTGCACCAAGTCGTCCAGAACTCCTTCGTGACACCAACGTCGCAGTACACCGGCATGCCTCCGCAATATATGATGCAGCCTAACTCTGGCGCTATTTCGGTGCAAGCTAATAACCCAAACGTGCAATACAGCCTGCCGGCCAACCAGAACGCCAACCCTGCGCCGAACAATGGCAACGGACAGACGAACACGGCCAGCGAGGGCGACACTAACAATGGCAGCACAAATCAAACTAATTACATTACGTCCTCGCAAGAAAATTACATACCAGGCACGACGACAGTGCAGAATCCTCCACAGCAGAACTTCACCCAAGACGGCGCTGCCACGCAACCCCCTGGGTTCAACCCTGCCAATCAGACGAGCCAGCCTAATTACCCGTCGAATGGCAACAACCAGACACCGGCGTACAGTGTAAGTCAGACGCCAAACAGTCAGCCAGCGCCTACTTACAATCCCAATCCTGCGAACGGGTCGAACCCTCAATCCAACAATCAAAACTACGGGACCACTCCATCAACACCAAATAACCAAAATACTTCTCAAGGCAACTTCTCGCCGTCAACTACGCCGGCGCCCAACCAAAGCTACCCTGCGACTAATCTCCCAAACATGCCAAACGTGGCATATCCCCCGAACCAGAACCCTCAAAACCCGTACCCGAACGCTACGGGGCAAAATTTGGCAGCTTACGCGAACAATCAGTACCAGTACACCAGTAGACCCTGGTTCAGACCTAGATATGGGTCGCCACAGGGCTCTCCGTACAGCTCCGGGGCAGGACCCCCCAACGGACCCCCTATGCCCCCCATGGGCAACTATAACTACTGGCAGGACAGTTGAGACATAGATGCTATTTATATGGACTCTAACCAGTGAATGAAATAAGTGATTTATCAAAGTATAGTAAAGTTCTGACTATAATGCGTTAGGTTAAGTTAGAAAAGAGACTGCTTTAATTAAATATACATTTATAAAATGTAATAAAAATGTAAAATCAAGTTCTTCTATACTTCTTTGCATTTTATTTAAAAGCCTAAACAATTTATTATGAAATTATCCTAACTCTATGTTCTGATAGAATTCGTCGTCCTATTCTCGCCGACAATGTCTTTTTTTTTTTTGGACAGATCAACATATAGCAGAAACGCTTGGAGAAGAACAAAGCAAGCATTATAAACTCTTTACATAATAAATATTGAATTTGGCAATTACTTTGGCAGCAGTCTGTCACATTCTGATAGATGCAGTCACAAAGGACGGAACACAACCACGATCACAACAATCAGAGAGAATTAAAATACTTACAACAACTGTGCAATCAAAGAAATTTAACAACCACGATACTTCAGTATAACTAAAAATGAATACCGAAAATCGGTATCCAGTAAACGCTTCCCTATTCATGTTAGGGGAGATAAAACGTCGCCAGGAGACCGTCACGAGAGGGTACCAGCTTCTGAAGCGGAAAGCTGAAGCCCTGAGGCTCCGAGGCAGGCAGGCCGCCTCGGAAATGGTGAACACTCAGGTCCTGATAGGCCACACGCTCAAGGAGGCCTACATCACTTTAGCTGCCATAAAGTTCACCAATGGCGACTCGAATGCGATGGTGCTTGAGAATGTTGGACAAGTATGATTTGTCAAATTATTAGTACTCTTACGAGTATATTCGATTCTTATAGACGAGCTCCGTGGCGCAGTGGTCAACACGGACGACACGGATGGTCCCGGGTTCGATCCCCGATCAGGTCAAGATGTCTTTTTCAGATTGGCCTGGGTCTTGGATGTTTATCTATATATGTATTTGTTATAAAATATGGTATCGTTGAGTTAGTATCCCATAACACAAGTCTCGAACTTGCTTTGGGGCTAGCTCAATCTGTGTGATTTGTTCGTATATATTTATATTCAGCCCTCCTCGCATAGTGGTTAACAGTTGCCTGCTTTTGCGAAACTAGGGACACAGGGCTTAATTCCCGGGGTGGATAAATTCTTGTCATCATCATTATTATTTCGAGCTTGAGCGGTCCTTGACTGCTGGAAATGGGCCTCAATGATTTAAATCCTTGGGGGTTTTTCGCCATACTCACCACGCTTGGTAAACGGGTTGGTGAGCGCAGTTTGTTCGGCTTATATTAAGTATAAGCCGAACAAACTGCGAACCGAACTTCCGAAGCTGCTGTCCATTGAAACTGTTTTCAAGCGAGGGAAGGGTAGGAGTAAAGGAACGGGTAGGGAACGGAATAAGGGTATTTAGAATACTACTTGCTCGGAGGGATTGGGGGATGAGAAAGTAGAAGCTAGGGGGCTGGTACCTGATGCCATGTTTGCATCCACCGGACAGGCAGTTGAGGATGACCTAAAATTCTTTACTTTCTTCATTTCACAGGTAGACTTCAAAATCAAATCAAAAATCAAAACGTTTATTCAGAAAATAGGCCTTTGCAGGCACTTTTTCACGTCATATCATATTTAAAATTATCTTATTAGATAATATGTATTTGTTAATTGTTCAAAAGCTACAGACTACTAGCGTTTCGGAACCGACCACTGCAGAGAAGAAACGCCGGAAGAAACTCTTATCAACAGTTTTGGTCGCCTACTCGCCTGAAGGGCTTTATATGATTACGAATATTTATTCCTTATTGTCCTTTTCTTTTTTCTGTTTTCACGTTACAATTTCAATATACATAGATTTATTATTTTTGGAACATGTTTATGTTAACGATCGAGTGTGCAAAGATAATAAACAACATATGATACTTAAAGTAGTCTCAAAGAGGCCGAGCAGACCAGTCCCCCCTGACAGCACCCGTTCACGAGTTGACGTGTGGATCAGCCATCGCTGAGCTCAACCATATTAGAGGGAACTTCACAGGTAATCTGCGGTTATTTTATAGTCGACGGCATTCTTGTCTAACCGCGTAGCTAGTTATAGTATAAGCTCGCGGGTTAATTTATTGTAATGGCGTTTTCAGTCCAAAAATACACTTGACCAAAAACTTTTCTTTCGTGAGTCGTTACATACACCACAGTTTTTCGAATGAAATTCACAATACCTACTTATAAACTACTAGCTGTTACCCGCGGCTTCGCCCGCGTGATATAGCCTATGTCCTCAGTACCCTAACCTATGTGCATGCAAAATTTCATGATCGGTTCAGTAGATAGGGCGTGAAAGCGTAACAAATAAACAAACAAACTCCCTCGCATTTACAATATTAGTTCGGTCGGATGCCGGATGGGCTATCAAACAGACAACAATATAGGATAGGTACGTTTACTTTAAGCATGCGTTGCTGTGCTGTGGCAGCGTTTTTAGCTTGCTGTAGGTATACCTAACACGGAATGTCTAGAGGTTGACTGACTTAATTAGCCATCGGCGGCGGCTCATTGAATTTAAAGCCAGAATGAAATATAGAAGAAAGCTAAACAAAGAATTTAAAATCGTAGGCCAAGCTTCGCGTCCAGCGAGTCCCCGAGAACATATCGGGCGTGCCAACCATCTCCCTCCAAGCTATAGAGGACCCGAGTATCAGCGATGTGTCCCGATACGCTGGCTTAGCTTCCGGGGGCCACCGGACCGCTGAGGCCAAGAAGGCTTTCAGAGATGTCCTCACGATTATTGTGAAGTTCGCGTCTTTAAGGAACACCTGCAGGTTGCTTGATGACTCCGTTAGGACTACGCTTAGGTAAGTTTTTTTATAGCGGGGTTCGTGCGTGTGAAACTGCGCGATCGAACTCTGAACGCGAACGCAGCTTTGTCTGGAAAATCCTTTAATTTAATAAAAGTAAAGATTATGTGATCTATCATTTTATAGGCAGATTTATTTGCTTCAGCTTTCAGCTAAAGAATATTTTTAACTGAAGTAATGCAGGCTTGGTTCCAGCGGCGGATTTACAAATTTGCCGCTAGTAGTCTATTCAAACTTGCCGCCCCTACTGAGTATTGAAATTCAAAATCATATTAATTACATTTAGTTATTCAGAAATTGCTACTTTATGATGTGTTCTATCGTCCTCATTACATCGACTTTTTCCCGTTATTAGTATGATTGTGAAGTAGGTGATATAGTGAAGTAGCCGCGGGTAACAGCTAGTCTTTTATATACGGATTACGAACGTAATGTGTATAAATATAATTATATTTTTTTTTTATTATTTGGGCTAAATTTGCCGCCCCTCTAAATATGCCGCCCTAGGCTTCAGCCTACTAAGCCTATTGGTAAATCCGCCACTGCTTGGTTCAAGATTTAGTATAATTTACATAAGTTCCTTTCGGAGCTTAAGGACTAAGATGATTGGTCATGTTTTCAGAAAACTGAACGGTATAGAAAAAGTGATTTTGCCGAAGTTGAAAAATACCGAAACCTACATCATAGTGGAAATAGACGAAAGGGTTAGTTAACTACTTAACCTAGTGGCGTAAATTAAATGTACAAACTCATGGTTATTAAAGTACAATTCGAAACAAAATTTATGGCGGCTTGGATATTAGCTGCGCAGAACGCGCCCCGCCTCCCTACTATTTAATTGTGTCTACTGCACATCGACTCGCACGATGTTCTGAGCCGCCATAATTCGGATTCGGATTCGGACTGTACCTATCTATATTTACCATTTTCTTAAAGGAGAGAGAAGAGTTCCACCGTCTCAAGATGGTGAAAGCAAAGAAGGTCCGAACTCAACACACGCTTAAGACATCGCGACGAACAGCCGGACAGGCCGTGGAGGCCGGCGACTCCGTAGGTCCGTATACTTTACTTTGACACCCGGGATCCAATATTATAGCATTTTAGTTATTAGTTTTTTTTCTTATCTATTCGTTTCGGAAAAGGATTTACAAGGTTTTTACTATCGGCCACCTACTTGACGCCAACCCTCCTTAGGTAATATTTTACACGCAGTGCCGGCGTTAGCAATAGCGCCCCGGGCAAGATTTCTAGGGGCGCCCAATCACACACACGGGGGGGAGGGGATGCAAATCGCATCACGCCGCCCTGCGTCCGCAACCTGATTTTGATTCACCCCCATAGAACCAGCGCCCTTGGGCGGTTGCCCAACCGCGCCCCACCCTAACGCCGCTACTGTTTATTTTGCTTACCTCTTATGACATCAATAGGAAGAATGAGAGTGACGCCTGATCTAAGCGGCACGCGGCATCACTATGCCAGCCAAATTATCATCCTTGGCCAAAAGCTTACTTATTCGTAGACCAAAAGGTAGACTTTGAAGTTCAGCGACAGCGGCATGTGTCGTTCAATTGTCTTAAGAACACGGCGATATTTGCCGTGCGACACGTGTCGCTAGGGTATTATTTTCCGTCAGTTACCGCGCAATTGAAAAAGTTACTGTTTCATATTTCGCTTTTTTGTTACTTGGTCATCGACACGAGCGACACTTTTTGCGAACCGCCGCAACAGCTATCGCTGTTGCGGCGCTGTACCTCTACCATGAGTTTGTGTAGTAAGGTCGCTGGACTTCATAGTCATTCCATACAAACTTATAGTTAGGTACTTATACTGTCGCCGGTCGCGCGACAGGTGTCGTTGTGGCCGGTTGTTGTCGCCGAACCTCAAAGTTTACCTTTAAACGTAGGCGCAACACAAGAAGTCCGCTGCTGCACATATGCCCAACGATTTCACGTCTATTCATTCATGTAAAACAATGGTGAACCAAGACATGGCGAAGTCTCAACGATCTTGTGAGTACACGTCTAACTTATCTATCTAGGGTACCTACATGCGCGGTGCCTAGTGAGTCGTGTGCAGATTGTCGCTCGAAGATGCTCCGGCTCTGGCGACCGCCGCCCCCGTGCCCCTCGCCTCCTTTGTCGCTCGTCTCTAAACGTTAATTCTTTCGCGAATCCAGACAAGTTGACGACAACGTTGTTCCTCTAATTTGATTAAACTATCACACCCACTAAAACCGAATTTTTAGTTCCAGTTTGTACATTTACGTATAGGGTTGAAGTCGGTTTTACTTTTTTGTTAAAAATAATTATTTAGTATCCACTGCAGGAGAATGACCCTGTCTCTTACTAGTCCCATATTGAGTTGTCCCGTTATGGGACAACTAAGACGCTTCCGTCGCAGCGCAGTTAAGTCTTTCACTTTGATTATTTATGGTCGTCTTTCACATATTGAAATTGAAATTGTATTTCTCATATTTTATACGTACGTAAGTTTAAGTAGATTTAAGTCCCATTTTCGAACACAAAATATATTTGTTACCGAATAAATAAATGAAATGAAATATTCGAATTAATTTCAATCAGTAGTTCGAAATGCGTTCATAGATTTGAAACTTCCTTTTACAGTGTTTCCTGTGCCATCATCTTCTGGCAAGTCTCTCCCAGCAAGCAGCATCCCGCTTCATCCCAATTCTACATCGAGCAACGCAGAGTCTGGCGGTGACTACCAACCCGTCTGTTACCCGCACTATTGGGATGATGATGATTTGTTGTTTTAACTTCGAAACAGAGGCAAAAAGCCATTGGAACAGGAATGTGGCTGATATTTCGTTGTTACTTCTTAATACTTATTTCTTTGTTACTTCTTAATACTTATTTCTTTGTTACTTCTTAATACTTATTTCTTTGTTACGAAGATATTTAATTCCAATAAGTTAACAAAGCCAATCGTTTTTACTGATGAATCATTTCGCGACTTCTAATGTTGAAATATCGCATTATTATTGTTATTTATATTCTATTATATTATCTTACTACTTATGTTTTGTGGTGCTAAAGACTACCTACTTACTTCTCTTTATGTTCTGTAACATAGTTAACGTACTGTGATGTTATTCTTAATAAAATAGTGTATTGTTAATACAAATCTGAAATTTTATTGTTAATACAGTAAAGTAACTAATAAAGTAGATAAAAGTAGAGTAATACAGTATGTTGTGTACGAAAGTGACTCAAAATTATAAAACCCAGCCGTTGTCCAATCTTTCTTCCATTGGTTTGGTGAAATACTGACATCGACGGAATTTCTCCAATATTTCTCCCTGTAAACGAAAATACAAAAATATTTTACAAATGGTGTCGATAAATCTGTCTGCCATAAATGGACGTAGGCTCTATTTATCCCTAAAGGTTGGATTCCAAGTTGACTAACCGCTGACGCGGCGACTAGCGGTGCCAGGAGTCGCGCTAGCAGGATCGCTCGATTTGCTGTGTGGTTCCCGGCAGAGTAGAATAGCACCACTCCAAGTCTTCCCGTGGATGTCATAGAAGGCGACTTAGGAAACACAAGCTAGGCAAAGCTTATTAAATCACAGACTTGTCCAACCCATGTCAGCTTGGAGATTTTAGGCCAAATCCTCTGACTGACTGCTATGGCTCTGAGAAGGTAGTATAGAGGGTCATTCTCCTGCAGTGGAGACTAAAAAAGGCCTGACTATGATGATAACACGGCGACAGTCACCATGCGGCCCGTACGACTCATGGTTTCGTTTTCTATAACGTCAGATACCGCAAAATAAATAGAAACTTCTTTAAAATTATTACTCGCGTTAAAATTTTTATTTACGCACACCGAGTGACTACCTACTACCGCGACAGCTGCAGCTGCCGGTTTTCGCCGACCGCGCAACCCGCTGCCGTCAAACCTATAGTTACTTCGGCGATCGGCACTAACCGCTGCCGTAGCACTTCAAAATTTACCACTAGCGACGCCAATAGTTTTATTTCTAATACTCATCATTTCGTGTAGGTGACACGGTCAGTCGACCATGCACACCCTGGTGTCAGAGTTCTTCGGAACCGCCTCTCGGCCTCTGCGGTGGATCCTTTAACGACTACCAGATGGCAGCCGGGACCACCGGCTTAACGTGCCTTCCGAAACACGGAATCATCTTTCTTATCAGACAATCAGCTGATTCATGCCTGCAATGTCCTAGCCAAACTGGAAACAACTTAACAAAGTATGCTTCCCGTGGGAATCGAACCCACGACCCCCGTGTCAACAAACGCCTTAATCACTGGACCACGGAGGCAGTGTCAATCTAATACTTACTTCACAAATAGAAAGAAATTCAAGAGAAATAGTGATTACCGCCAAAACCGGCCGTTATTGGCGTCGCTAGTGTGCCTAGAGCAAGACCCTTCTTTTATGTCGCATAAGTAAATTCATGTGGATTTGATACTTACAGGGCCAATCCTTTTGGTATTCTCGCTGTAAAAGGTGACGGCACTGGATCCAGTACCATACAGGGGATATTTGAGGTGCATCTGAAAGAAGATTATGAACAGAATTAGAGTAATATTTATTGTTTATGCATAAAACTACTTAGGTATCTTTTACAAAAGAAACTTTACACCCGTGCGCAAGTCAATGAGCGAGTAAACAATCAGGGTCGCCTGCTACCGCAGAATGAATGAAATGTATAAGAGACGGCGCGTAATGTGCACCTGAGAACAGAGCAGCTAGGTAAGCCTGTTTTTCAAAACCTATTACTCTGAGCACGGGGAAGAGCGTGGACGCCTTATTACTACTAAGGACGATGCAAGTTTCCGTTCTGTACGATATAGGTAGTTTCTGTGCCAAGAATCTGTTATTCAAGAAGTTCCATTAGTCCATCGAGATAATAACTACTAGAGAAGACACCGCAAATCCTTACTTTGTCCCGTCCCGTTCAACTGCGGCGATCGCGCCGCAAGTGCCGCAACTCACTCAGTTGGTTGTTAGGACTTTTGCTTGTGGTACTTCCCACGATTAATAGGTTAATAAAAACATGGTTAAAATCATAAAAAATGCCTTGGTGTGTATTGAGTTATTGCAGTAATAACTTATCGAACACTGCACAGTGCAAAGGAACAAATTTTCATCAGAAAGTACATTATTTTTTACTAATAAAGTCTACCTCCCGCCTTTTTGCATTATGTTGACATATTGCTATGGAAACGCGTGAGAGTAGCAAATATAGCGCTGAGGTATTGAGTTATGTATGATTGGACGCTTCGTTATTGTTTTAGCGCTGCAGCGCTAAAATTTTAAATTTCGAAGAATGGAACAATGGCAATATTTAACGTAGTACCTACGTATCTATCTTCTTCGTAGTTTGTGGTACCTACGTAGAACATATATTATCTCGATGCATTAGTCTTACGCAGTGCTGGATATATATTTTTAATGTGTGTAGGCCACTAAACCATGAGAAAACCAGTTTACGTGTTTGACTTTTATCCTCTGAAATCAAGTGACCTTCCTCTGAAATCTACCGCCCCATGGTCGTTGCCGCCCCTAGGCCGCGGCCTACTACTATACGGCCTATTTATACATCCAGCCCCTGTAGCATGGCACGCGCGACAACGTTTATCGACTATAGCCATCTTGTTTTTTGCAATACTGAAGAGCGAGAAGTAGATAGTTTATGGCGCGATATAAACGGCGTCGCCGGAGCCATGCTTCGGGGGCAGGACTAGTCTTACGTTTTTATCAGCAGTCACTGCCAGATCCCGCGGCTGGAAGTTCTCCCGCACGTAGTTGGCTTTCTGTTCGGTGCAGTAGTCCACGGTTGGCTGCGCGGTGGCCAGTTCCTCCATCACCTCGTTCAGCATTTGCTCCCAGAAGAAATTTGTGAGCATACGCTTGCGGATGCCTGGTTGACAAAATAAATTTGGGTAAACGGATAATGATGCCTTGCCTTGCCTCTAGTACCTCAAAAATCACGTTTACAGAATAAACATTTAAGAGAAAGAATCTATAAATTATCGCTACGGCTACGTTCAAATGTTGCCTCGCTGCTAAGATGTTGTGACTTCCTAGGTTTCCAATCTGGGAGGGGACTAAGTATTAGTAGAGATAATTTTATTACTTAGTAAGGACACTTGGAACGATATTATAGACCTTCGCCATACTTAGCCTTCTTCGGAACCTTGTATGAATCGCGCATTTCGCTGCCTTGCCCGGGAACCCCGCGGCCATCTTGTAGGATCCAGGGTCTGCTATAGCTCTTTCCCTTGCCATAAGCTGAAGGCTCTATGGGGACTTTCGGATGCAGCTTAATTCGCTCTAATGGCCGTATCTTTAAATCTTCTTCTTCACCATCAGGTTCTGGTAAATCTGCTTGGGCTTCTTCATCAATCATATCTGACTCCATTCTACGACGAGTAGTTAGATTCAATGATTATATAAAAATACTAGCGTTTTTAGTTAAGGCAAAAGATGTGTCTGGTTGTCAGGGAAACCTACTATCAAGTTGAAAAGACATAGAAAAACAAAACAAAACGCAGAGATTGATTAAAGAAAGCAAAAAGGCTGTCAGCTGTCACTGTCAAGCGATTCAGTCGGAAAAATGGCTGAAGCCTGCCAGGTTGCTCGAAAACAAGATTTGCCCCCGCCGGGGGGCTACAAACCTATTCCTTTCAAAAGAATCCCAGCAAAGAAACTCTTTAGCGGTAAGTAGAATATTTTTAACTTTTAATTAAAATTCATAAATATTATGTAACCGTATTTTATAGGTTAGGTCACTTTTTGTTTATGATTCCCTGTTATTTTAATAATTTACCTAATTTCCTTTATTTAAAAATAGTTTGCCTAATTTTATTGCTTAGCTATATTATGTAAAACCGAAAGAAGATATAAACATAATATTATTGATTGATTGGTTTGTTGTCATATCCCTTGCTTTGATTTTGGCCTACATTCTCAAAGATTCATTCTTTAGTCTCATCATATGTTTTTATTTTAACTGTGTGTTTTCTGCTCAAATTATTACAGTAACAACATGCACAAAGAACACGCACATACCACATTAAATTTTTCAGGTGAATTTCAATAATCAACTACTTATTTGCTTACAGGATATACTATGTTCGCGGGTTACATAGGTATCACTGCTTTTGGTGTATACCTTTACAGCTTGAACTACAAGCAGATCAAGCGCAATGAAATCGAGATGCGCTCGGCCAAGATGGCCATTTACCCCATGCTCCTGGCCGAGCGGGACCGAGAATACTTGAAGCAATTGCGCAGAAACCGCGATGCAGAGGAAGAGCTAATGCGTGATGTCCATGGATGGGAGGTAAACATTTTATCCTAACTAATATTTTAAATGCAAAAGTAAGTTTGTTTATTTATTTATTTGTTTGTTTGTTACGCTTCCACACCCTACCTACTAAAACGATCATCATGAATATTTGCATACACGTAGGTTAGGGTACTGAGAAGGACATAGGCTATATATCATGCGGGCAAAGCCCCAGGTAAAAGCTAGTTCTTTATAATGAAACTTAATGTTTAGTTTAAACTCTTAAAACACTATCAGATTAATATGACAAACTTCTTGTCCATACTGCCATTGTCATATATCAATCATATTTCGATTCACTGTGCCACTTGCTTGGGCCATGACAACTATTATAAAGTCTGACAGTCAAGGGCCAAAGCGATATATAAACTTAATAGCTATATTACTATTTTTGTAAGGATTTAATTTAGTTTAATTTAGATTAAATTAGTTTCGTAATAAAATTAAAGCCTATGTCACCTGCAGATGAATTAGGTTGTGGCTGCCTCTCATTCCTCTTGCAAAGTGCACAAAAGTGGACTCTTTAGTAGTAGTAGTAGATACCCATACTTGACAAATAGGTAATATATTTCTAATGTTATTCATGTCAACAAAGACAACAATCATCAGAGATTTATAAATTTTAGGTGGTACTCTATTTCCCCTGCCAATCAATGAATAAAAGCAGATACTTTTAATCAAAATTCTTTGAATCAATTAATTTAAAATTAAATATGTGCATGTAATTACAACTTTATCCTTGTACTAACTATTGTTTTTGTGTATGTTCTTAACCCCTTTCCACTCACATACAAATGTCATATACTTTCAGGTCGGCACCTGGTATGGAGAGCCCATCTACAAACTGCTGCCCAGAGACCAGCTTGTTGAGCCCATATTCCATGAATACTATGCTCACAGTTCCCCCAAGGAGTGGTTCAAGAGGGCTCACATTAAGCTGCTGTCCTAAAAACTTCAAAACTATCTGCCCTCGTAGCAGGCGACAAAGTTTATATCGCCTATTGCCATCTTGTTTTCCGTTCAAGAGCAAGATGGGGATTGTTTATCGTGCGATATAAATGGCGTCGCGGGCGCTACGCTACGTGGACTGGTTTTGTTAAGTTTGCACTTTAGTATGGTGTAAAGGGTATCTCTCCAATAAGAAAAAGAAAATCAGGTTCAATGGCTATGTTTTTGTGATAGTGACTATGAGGATGTAATGAGGTGCAAACTTACAATAACCAGA
Source organism: Rhodophaea formosa (assembly GCA_963082605.1). Lineage (NCBI taxonomy): Eukaryota > Metazoa > Arthropoda > Insecta > Lepidoptera > Pyralidae > Rhodophaea > Rhodophaea formosa. The sequence continues at coordinate 15,287,841 of OY720219.1, forward strand.
TGCTAGGGCACTTTCTAGTACAATTCTGAAGACTAATGGACATTCTGCTACCATTTGAGAATGATTGAAGCGTTAACATTAATTTGATTTGTTTACGCATATTTATGTAGATAATAAACAATTACTGGTATATTTTGTTTTAATTTGTCTTTCTCGCGGACTCGCCACACATTCACGGTAGTCTGAATCAAACCTTATGGCGGCTCAGAAAATCGCGCGAGGCGATGCGCAGAACACAATATTAGGTCGTTTGTTCCCGTTGAGTCACACCAAGATTAGTAACATCATCATCATCAGGTCCTTTCAGTCTCCACTGCAGGAGCACGACCCTCTCTGTACTACCAGAGCCATATACTAGCCTGAGTAGTCAGAGGATTTGGCCTACACTCTCCACGCTGGCCAGACGGATTGGAGAGGTCTCTTTGATGTTAATAAGCTTTGTTTAGCTTATGTTTCCTTAGTCGCCTTTTACGACATCCACGGGGAGAGTTGGAGTGGTCCTATTCTACTCAGCCGGGAACCACACGGCATTTACGGCACGATTATAACACTGCTACTAATTGGGAAAAAAATTCCCAATGAGTAACAGTGTTGCAACATTTGCGGGGCGCGCGCGGGGAGGCGGGGCACGTTCTGCGCAGCTCGTAGCTAATATCCGAACCGCCATAAAGTTTGATTCAGGCTGTACCTATTGATTGAATTGAATCACTGCTAGTCCAGTTCTTGCAGCATATCGCCCGCGATCTGCGAGCAACACGGCCTCCGTACCGGCGTGTGTTGCTCGAAGCCCGCGATTATGTTTGTCACATATACGATGTGTAAAGGCATGTGCGTAATAAATCAAACCACGAGGTGTACTAGATCACTAGGCATAGTTTATGAAATTATAATGACAGTCAAGAAATAACAAAATCGACATTCCGTCACACTTTTGTAAGGAAATGCCAATTTATATTTATTCGTACTATGGTGATCTACCGTGATGCGATTTATTACGCATACAATATGTTTTATATAAATATTTTTTTGCATTTTGAGTACCAATTAAGTGTGGTGACCCCTTAAGATTAATAGTAAGTAAAATGATCATGTGGGTGGTGGTACTTGCAGTGGCATCTCTTTATATTCAACTAGTAATTTTACCGCGACTTCGTCCGCGTAAGTTATAGCCTATGCCACCCACAATTACACCCATAAATAAGCTTTCTAAAGGTGGAATATTTTTAAAATCGGTCCAGGTGTTTTGGAGCTTATTAAATTAAAACAAACAATAAAATCTTTCTTTCAGTATAGATAACTAGTTTGACAATCTAACTAGGTGAGAACAGACCCAAAGCAGCACAAAAACGAATGCCAGTGCATTGGCTATTGCTGCACATTCTTGAAAAAAAGGCCAGTTTATTTTTATAAACAAATCTTTATTTTCTTTATGCTTCGGTAACATTCATATAAAAAAACGTAAACAAAATTCTCAATTATTTTGCCTCTTAATTCGGAATAAAATGATTATGGAAATCAATCACCTTTATACTATGAGATGGTGATTATAAATACAAACTTCGATAGGTAGATCACATACAATTTTGTATGTACAATTGCAACAGTTCAATTGAACTTAAAAGTAAACAAAATTCAAAGCTATGCCATTTTCGGAAAAAAGGACATTACCGTCCGAACTACTATTCTTAACATAAGAATATTGCACAAGAATCTTAACAAACAAGTGTTTGCCTGTAAATTATGTCAAATCCAATGGTTTAGTTACTTAATGTGTAATTTATTAAAACTATAACTTAGCTATCCTATGCCTATCCCGCAACCATATTGCCGTTATTTGCCGGAAAAATATCATTTATGCTCACCTCATCAGCGATATAGTAATGAAGATTTATTTAGGAGTTTTAATACTCTTTGCCGATATAGATTTTATTTAACGTTACTACTTGTAAACGGTAGAAATGGGCGGTTCAATCAATTCTTATTGCTAAAACCGGACTGTGTAAAAATCGATAGCTAGATATAATCTTTGTAAATACATAATCTTCAGTGAATCATTACAATTATTCCGGATCACATATTTAACATCAAAGGTTTTAAAAGTTAAAAACAAGTCCAAAATCAAAAATTTTCAAATAAATTTATCAAGGTATGAGCCGAGCCAAAGTTTACATCTTCACGTCAATGATGTTCTTTAGAAGCCTAAGTCGTCAAGGAGTTTGCCTGATGACCCAGAGGTTGTGGGGTCAAATCTCACACATTAAACCGTGTTCCTATATGTCATTTAGCGTTTTTTTAAACTCATCCGATGATTAGTTGTGGTCTACCCTTTGAGATGACAGTTCCTTTAAGTAACCAGTAACCTCGTCAAATCACCCAGGATTGTCGGACCTCGGGTTCTGATGCGTTCCCGCTGAGGATGCAACCGGGAATACATTCGGATAATAAAGACCTGTGTTAGTTAAACGATACAACAAAACTTTAGCACGGCCATACTCAGTCCTGTTTAGTCACTCGACCATCTTACCATATTATTTTGGACTTCTTTATAACTATTTTTGGTTTCAACTTCTTAACTCTTAATTTATACATATGACTCATGATGAAGTAGAGTCCAGGTATGGTTAAGAACAAGAGATGTAATCGCATGTAGGTGGGCGTTGGGCAAAGATACAGAGAATCTCTGCGTCTCTTCGAAGTATGATGTTTCGGATGATGATGACGGACTCGCAGAAGATGCCATGGGGTACAAAGGGGTCCAAATGGCTAGTTTACTAGTCTAGCCTTTGGGTTGCAGAAATCAAACGACAGTCGCTTTGTATAAAAAGCAGTTACCTCGTCGAATCAAACATAAACTTTAGCACGGCCATACTCAGTCCTGTTTAGTCACTAAACCATCTTAACATGTTATTTTGACTTCTTTATAACTATTTTCGGTTTTAACTTCTTCACTCTTAATTTATACATATGACTCATGACGAAGTAGAGGCCTGGCATGGTTAAGAACAAAAGATGTACTCTCATGTAGGTGGGTAGGTGGAAGGCGAAGTTCCAGGCGTTGGGCAAAGATACAGAGAATCTCTGCGTCTCCTCGAAGTAGGGGATGTTGCGGAGGATGATGACGGACTCGCAGAAGATACCAATGGGGTACAGTGGGATCCAGAGGGTGTACCGGAGCCACGTGAGCAGCCCTATTTCTTTCTTGTACAGCTGCGAGATGTAGTATGGATATCTGGAATTAAAATAAAATCTATCTATATAGAATATAATATAATATAATAATAATATAAATATAAATATATACGGACAAATCACACAGATTGAGCTAGCCCCAAAGTAAGTTCTTATGAAAGACTTGTGTTATGGGATACTAACTCAACGATACTATATTTTATAACAAATACATATATAGATAAACATCCAAGACCCAGGTCAATCTGAAAGAGATCGTTTTCCATCTTGACCTGACCGGGGATCGAACCCGGGACCATCCGTGTCGCAGGCAGGCGTGATGACCGCTGCGCCACGGAGCTCGTCTCATAAAAAAATCATAATTTGCAATAAACAATTGTACAATTGCATATGTGCGAGTGGGACATCAACCGTTAGTATTTCCGTCACAGGGTGAACCATAAATCTTTACACAGAATTATACTCTCTATTATAATATCATTAAGGTTTAATACCGTATATCAAAAATCAAAGACTTTTACATAAACTGAGGTAGATGTGCCCTACTCCAAGAAACAGAGATTTAAAAGCAATCGTGTCACGTGACGAGGACGGACGGCATGAATCTTCACGGTACAGAGTTTAGGTGTGAGCTAAGCGCATCGATGTTAATTAGCTCCGTTTGAACGCTTGAAAATTTGGTATACGACTCGTCTACCTCATTTTTATCCGACTTCAAAAAAGGAAGAGGTTCTCAATTCGTCGGAATCTTTTTTTTTATGTATGACTCCCGATTTCTCGAAGACGCCTGGATCGATATAATTTTTTTTTTGTCTGAAAGTTTGCACCCCCTAGGTGGTCCCATGGTCACCAAGTCAGGTGACCTTTATAAAGGGATCCTCGAAAAATTTTGAGAAATAAAAAAAATGTGTACACAGATGCCATTCGGTTTAAACTAATTTCTATTTTATTCTTTTCCTACTTCTTAGTTCCAGTTTGTACACTTACTATTGTATAGGGTTGAAGTAGTCACATTTCTTTGTTAACAATATTTTTATACAGAAATCTTTGAAGAGAATACCGTAACTACATGGATTTACTACCTGACGACTTCGATGCTGCTCCAGACCACGAACAAGTAGAACACGACAGGCTTGGTCTGCATCCGGGGCTCGCACTCGATCATGGCGAATAGCACGAACATTCGTCCAGTGAGCTGGCAGAATGGCACGAACGGACTGCCCTGTAATAAAATAAAATAATTTTTATTTTATATAATTTAAATCCATACATTTTGATGGCATTAACAGAGAAAGAAATAGTAATAACTAAAATTAATTGAAATTTAGAATTAATTAAATTGCTCTTCTCACTAGGCATTTCCATAGTGGAGAGGTCCAATTTTCAGCCACTGTTCTCACTGTAATGGAATCATTCAATTAACGTCTAATTGCCGTGTGGTTCCCGGCAGAGTAGAATAGGACTACTCAAAGTCTTCCCGTGGATGTCGTAGAAGGCGACTTAGGAAACACAAGCTGAACAAAACTTATAATCATCAAAGAGACCTCTCCAACCCGTCTGGCCAGCGTGGAGAGTGTAGGCCAAATCCTCTGACTGCTCTGGCTAATATATGGCTTTGGTAGTACAGATAGGATCTTGCTCCTGCAATGGAGACTGAAAAGGACTTGATGATGAAATACTTACCCTCGTGTATCCGAAGATGGGATGCAGGATCTCCAAGATCTGCATGAGAAGTGGCTCTAGTAGTATAAAGAGGGTCATGCCCCTGCAGTGGATACTAAAATAAACCTGATGATGAAATGCTTACCCTCGTGTACCCGAAGATGGGATGCAGGATCTCAAAAATCAGCATGAGATGTGGCTCTGGTAGTACAGAGAGGGTCGTGCTCCTGCAGTGGAGACTAAAAAAGACCTGATACTGAAATCCTTCTTTCTTTCTTTCTTCTTTTTATTTATAGCTTCCACCGAGATTTCAGTGATTCTGCCAATGTCCAGTATAATGAGATACTAAGTATCGGTATTGTACGGTATGTGGCATCAAAGATGGCGTATGTTCTTTGGCAGCCTCGTGGGAGATTTTGGCGACAAATCTATACGAGTCCATTTAACAGTCTACTTTAACTATTTCACAAATTGTTCTCGAGCACGAGCATTTATAACACCAAACTACACCAATTTCATATTATAAAGTCCACTTAAATCAATTTGCAAAATTGTATAAGGCAAACGACAACTGAACCCCTTGATTTCCCACCAAACAGTCCCACTGAAATTCTTACCCTCGTGTACTCGAAGATGGGATGTCACTGTCATCTGTCAATGTCAACCAAAATCTTGTCATGTCATTCTCTGTCTCGAATCCTTTCGCGATGCGCGCGCGCACTTAAATCTATTTTCGGCCGTTAATCCAAACGCGTATCGGAGACCATCGACGCTTTCCACTCTTCGATCTCCAGCTGACCAGAAGGACAAGACAAGAATCAGCCAGCAACACTTGTCCTCACCTTACCAGGAGACTTAAAAAGACCTGATGATAAAATACTTACCCTCGTATACCCGAAGATGGGATGCAGGATCTCCAAGATCTGCATGAGGTGCAGGAACTTGACGGCGGGCCCGACGTGCTCGTAGGCGTCCACCACGGAGTCGTAGCCCAGCTTGGAGTAGGAGGCTCCATCTTGGAGAACATAGGCCTCTTTCGAGGATTTTGATTGTTGGCGGAGTTTTGCCATATTCTCCAAGCTTGGCAAACGGGTTGGTGAACGCAGTTTGATCGGCTTACATAGGTTCTGACGCTGCTGTCCATAGAAGCCGTTTTTTATTCGAGGGAAGGGTAGGAGATTGAAGCATAGTTGGGATGCTACTTGCTTTGGCTAGGCTCTGGTAGTGGAGGTGCTCCTGCAGTGGAGACTAAAAAAGATCTGATGATGAAATGCTTACCCTCGTGTACCCGAAGATGGGGTGCAGGATCTCCAAGATCTGCATGAGGTGCAGGAACTTGACGGCGGGCCCGACGTGCTCGTAGGCGTCCACCACGGAGTCGTAGCCCAGCTTGGAGTACCGCACCGCCATCACTGACAGCACGTACGTGAACCCAATGGCTTGGAACAGGTTGTAGAAGATCAGGTATACCTTCTTGAACTCTTCTGCAAAAGAAACATGTTATCTTTATTATGAAGAGGAGAGTTTTGATTGTTTGTTTACATTGAATGGGCTCTGAAACTAGTGGACTGATTTTCCAAATACCTACTTTCACTTAATTTTTCTTTCTCCACAATTTTTTTAATGGCAGTTCTGTTGCAGCAGTTACTTGTTACTACAATAGTTAGGGAACGATGGTTCCCGGCAGAGTAGAATAGGACCACTCCAAGTTATACCGTGGATGTCGTAAAAGGCGACTAAGGAAACACAAGCTAAACAAAGCTTATTAACATCAAAGAGACCTCTCCATCCCGTCTGGCCAGCGTGGAGAGTGTAGGCCAAATCCTCTGACTACTTAGGCTAGTATATGGCTCTGGTACTAGGCATGCCTTTTAAGTTCTGTCGTTTACAATTTTACTGGCAGCTTTGAATATGGAAATGTACGATATTTAAATTTGATTGAATTTAGAATGTCAATACAATTTAAAGTATGAGAATTAATGCTTTTGTTCAGTTACTGTGTCATTTTGAATCTGACAGGTCAAGTACGAAAATCAATCTGACCAAGGAAAATGTCTGTGCAATAATTTTGTACAACTTCACAAGAGGCCTAACACGGCTTCAGTGTTTTGAAGAGCTAACATCTGTGTTTCATGATAAAGCCCCATCTCTGTGGACTGTCGAACGTTGGTATTTAGATTTCCAGCGTGGACATACCAGCTTCAGTGACAAATCTCGTGAAGGACGTCTAAAATCTACTTCCACTGAAGAAAACATCATTGCTGAGAGACATCTCATTCTCGAAGATCATTATGTGACATATCGAGAGATAGAAGCGTTATTAGGCATCTCGGGGACAACCATTCAAAAGATCTTGCATGAGGCGTTTGGTATGAGAAAGCCAGTTTGTCGTTGGCTCCCGCATTTGCTATCCGACGATTATAAGAGGGCCCGCGTCAGATGGCGTAAGAAAACTATTCAAAGGTTCAACCGAAGTAAGCCAAATCACGTCTACGACATCATCAGTGGTAACGAATCTTGGATCTATGCCTACAATCCAGATTCCAAACAAGAATTTACAGTTTGGGTCTTCCCAAGACGAGCCAAAGCCGACAAAAGTTGTTCGCTCTCGAAGCACTTCAAAGAAGATGGTGGCCACGTTCGTTGCGAAAGCCGGTCATGTTGCGACGATTGTACTTGAAGATTGTAGAACAATTAATGCAGAGTGTTATACTATAGAATGTTTGCCAGAAGTCATCCTCAAACTTCTGAAATCTAACCCAAAGCGACGCATCATCCTACACCACGACAACGCAAGCTCACACAGCGCTCGTTAAACTATTCAGTATTTGAAGTAGAAAAACGTAGAAATTTTTGGCCATCCTCCATACAGCCCTGACCTGAGCCCTAAAGATTTCTTTACCTTCCTTAGCATTAAGTAAAATCTTCGCGGTCAAAGGTTTCAGTCCGGTGAAGAAGCAGTCGACGCTTTTAAGTCAGCTGTTTTGAATACCCCTACTTCGGAGCGGAATAAATATTTTAATAACTGGTTCGAGCTAATGGAAAAGTGTATTAAACTACGTAGTCAATACTTTGTAAAACAATTAAAAATAGTATAAGGTTAAGGTACCGTTTTTTTCTTCAAACGACAAAATTTAAAACGCATGCCTCGTAGTACAGAGAGGGTCGCGTGCTCCTGCGGTGGAGACTAGAAAGACCTGATGATGATGATTGCAATATTGATTCGAAACACCAGAGATTATATTCTGAAAATCTCCGTTACTATATACGTAATATTACCTGTTAAAACATCTTAGATTTAGTACCTTTTCTATAACCCAACTCCTCTTTGTGAAGCTTATCGTACATCCCCGGGTAGTCCTTCATGATGTCTCGTTTCTCCTCGTCGCTGTCCTGCAGGTCTTCAGACTGCCACAGGTCGAAGTTTATCTGACGAAATAACAAGGAAAGCTTGCAAAAAATAATTTGGATCTGATAATAAAACGGTTACGGATGAAAGACGATTACATGCAGCGGAGATGAGAATGTTAAGGTGGATGGGTGGGGTGACTAGAAGGGATAGGATAAGGAATGAGTATGTGAGAGATAGCACCAAAGTAGCCCCAATACCAGAAAAGCTTAAAAGTAATAGATTGGGATAGTACGGCCATGTTATGTGGAGGGAAGAGAACCGTATCTATTACTAGAAAAATACTGAATATGAAAGTTACTGAGGTCAAAGAAAAAATTGATAGAGTGTGTGTGAAGGAGGATATGGGGAAAAAGAAGGTAACGAAGGAGATGGCTCGAGATAGAGCAAACTGGAAGAAGCTTACATGCTGTCCCGACTCCACATACAGTGGGATAAGGTGAGAAAGAAGAAGAAGAATAAAACCAGACTTTACAGTGCTTTGAGGGAAGCTTAACCGGCATGTCGCTACCCGTAACACTCGCCCCCGACGATGGTCTTCGTAAAAGACCGAAACTAGTAAGCGAATCCGACGAAATAAAACGTGAGTAGAGCCGGGAATTCATAATAGATCAAATTTGACGCATAATACCAACTTGTATTTAATTCACTTCAAAAAGGAACCTAAGTCGAAAAATAAGGCTCATCAAGCTAAAAAGGGAGTCAAATTGGCTATTCGGCTATTCCATTTGTTAATTACATTTGTGTAAATTCAATAGACGTCTTATTTTCCCTCCGATCCGATTTTCTGAACGGAATAATGGAAGGCAGTCGTGCCATACGTTTGTGATATTGAGTGTAGAAACAAGCGTACGGCACGACCGCTCGAATGTCTTCCCAATAGTCGGATCAGAATATCGGATCGGAGGCAAAATAAGCAGCTATGAATATAGGTATACGAAAAATAGGACGTATACCTATTACCAAGCACTGTGAGTAAACGAGTCCGAATGTACCATGCTACAATTACATTGCACCCACCTTTAATGCTCTAAGGCACCCACAGATTGCACCAAAGCTATCGTTGATAGAATCGATTGCACACGCACATGTAAATAAGTAGGTATATTTGCAAAACACAGATGCACAAGACAAAAATATTGTAAAACAAATACCTGACCCAACCAACACAACAACCTGATACACTTAAAATATTCATTACCTTGATATTGATAGATAATATCTATCATTCATTACATAATAATCTCATTGATTAAAATCCAAATAATACATTTAATCTAATTTAAAGTGATAGTGATAACTAGCGATTTAAAGACGTTATATTTTAACTACTTATCCGACTTTTAAAAAATGAGGTTATATAATTAATAATTTAGTTGTCATGCAATTCTACACAGGCTCTGCCTTGGTAGCCATGGAGCACAATTGTAACATTGTACCTTAGCGCCCCTGAAGGATATAAAAGGAATAAGGTTAGGCAATTTAAAAGATGCGCTGATGAAATTTTTGAATTGGCTGGAATGACGAAAACCTGGACCAAACTACCACAAAATCAGGAAGAATGGAGAAAGCCACACAGAGTCAGCTTTGCCCGAAGGCACACAGAATCAGTTAGAGTAGAATAAGATAAACTGTTCATACAATGTATATGTCGCAGGTTGAATTTGCTATTTGATTGAATGACTAGCGCGTTCATTGAATGTAACGTTCAACGTCTTGACTGAATGAATGTCATTTAGCGAAGTCGTTGAATCTTAGCCGACTTTGTAATATTTGGTGGCTTGGTGGTAGCATGATTTCATTTTTCTTAGTTTTTAAAGTAGCCGGCGGCGGCGTTATAATAGGTAAATCCATAATGTCATACTATTTTATTACAAATAACGCACTTTTAAGTAAATTTAATCAAAAAAAATATCAACATCGTGCCATCTGTTCGAGCTGTTTGACGCCATATTTGTTTTGGTGACTACTAGCGCCGCAGTGGGAAAAAATGAACTAAATTTGAATCACCTGACTGATTCTATGTCCGCTGTTTTCAAAGGGCTATGTTACAATCCGCTAACAAGTTGGACGTTGAGCGACGCTTATTTGTTCAACGTTTGGCCTAGTCATTCAATTAAACGTGGTCATTCAATGAACGCGCTAGTCATTCAATCAAATAGCAGATTTAACCAGATGACTGCGACATATATAGTCCTACGAATATTCGTAGATATAATCATTGTATTCTGATATAAGGCTATAAATAAATAAATATAAAATGTAGCCATTATTTTTACCTTCAACCACGCAGGCTTCTGTGGCTGCGCAGTGAGCCGAGGCCACCACGCAGCCTTGGCCTTCTGCAGGGACAGCTCTACCCGGTTGTCGAACACACGCATGACTGTTGGCTGGTTATCACCATCATTCTGTTATAAATTAAAATAGCAAAATCTTAATACGGAATTGTAGATACGGTAGCAAAATTATGAGAGTGCGTCTAAATAGTTTTAAATCCTAATCCTAACTAATAGGGAATATGCATGAAAAAAATATCTGTTATCTTACCAGTTTATCTAAAAATATTCAATAGTAAAGTACTGAAAGTGAAAACAGAATAAAATTTGGTTGAAAAACGAACGAGATAAAATAATTTTACGAAAATATGTCTATCTCACTCGCGAAAACACTATTTTATATGGCAAATACTATGACTATGACATCACTATAATACAAAGACTATGAATTCACTAGTCCATATCGGACTTCTCTTTCTTATTTAAACTTTAAAGTTTCACATCTTCGTCGTTAATTAAGATATTTTAAAAGTTCTTTCATATTCTTTTACTGTGGTTATTAAGAATTATACTAAGCAAATAAAAATATTACGTGCATACTCCCTATTATTATAAATGCGAAGGTAAGTTTGTTTGTTTGTTTGTTACGCTTTCACGCCCTGTTTCCTGAACCGATCATCATGAAATTTTGCATACACACAGGTTAGGGTACTGAGAAGGACATAGGCTATATATCACGCGGACGAAGCTGCGGGTAACAGCTAGTAAAAATATATGGGACATATCACACAAATTGAGCTAGCTCCACGGTAAGTTGTGAACTTGTGTCGTGGGATGTTAACTAAACGATACTATCACTACCTATTATAAAACAAAGTCCTCCGCCACGTCTGTCTGTCTGTTTGCGATAAACTCAAAAACTACTGTGCAGGTTTTTAATGTGGTTTTCGATAGTGATTCATGAGGAAGGTTTATAGGTATAATTCATGCCCGAGCGCAGCCGGGGAGGGCTACTAGTATTTTATATAGATATTTATAAATAAATATACCACACTGATTGAGCTAGCCCCAAAGTAAGTTCGAAACTTGTGTTATGGGATACTAAGTCAACGATACTATATTTTATACTGGATACATATATAGATAAACATCCAAGACCCAGGCCAAAGTGAAAAAGATCATTTTCCATCTTGACCTGACCGGGGATCGAACCCGGGACCATTCGTGTCGCAGACCGGCGTGTGGACCGCTGCGCCACGGACCTCGTCTTTTTTATATATACATATAGAGAAACATCCAAGACCCAGGCCTATCTGAAAAATATCGTTTTCCATCATGACCTGGCAGGAGTCGAACCCGGAAACCCTCGCGTGGCTGGCGTGTTAACCACTGCGCCACCGAGCTCCTCATACCTGTTTCGATCAGGGCAGTATTATTTCCACACAATGTTGAGGAGCCGAATGCATATTCAAGGACTACAACAGCTTTCTAAAGCATGCAAATCTTTATGGATGATTATTATTATTTATTTGCGAATGGTTTTTAATGCAGCAAGACTTATAAAGTGAAAGTAAGGCTGTCAATCCATTCAAAAACTTTTTCATCAGCCTCATGAATATTTCGTATGCCACCATCGATAGAGAAGAGCGGGCAGTGGTCAGTGAGATGAATCATGCTCTGGACTTCCCCGCAAGAACAAGAAGGGTCAGTTGCGAAATTCCACCTGCACATAAGCTCAGCACATCTTCCTTGCGAAGTTCGACACCTGTTTATCTGGGTCCAGTACTTGCGTGGAAGGTCAAGACCCGGCACTGGCAAATTTGGGTTGGATATAAGAAATTTGTTGACCACTTCAGAGTTGACCCATCTCTCAGACCACCTTTCCGCCGGAGTCTTGTCGTCCTTTAAGGCTCTAGATGCCATGAAGGCAAATGGTCTGCGGGATTTCAAGCGAAGTTCAGATCTTGTGAATTCTAGGTCTTCGTGAATTGGAAGCTGAGACTGACATAATATTCTGTCATACTGCCTTCTTGTTGCCATCTCTCTTCTTGAGTCTGGAGGTAGGAGATGACAGATAACTGGAAGCCAGGTAGTGGGTGTGGGTTGAAGAGTACCAGATATTATTCTCATGGTTGAGTTGAGTTCAGTGTCCACTAAATTTGTGTGATGGCTGCCAACCCACACCGGTGCACAGTATTCAGCTGTGCTAAATACCAACGCCAATGCTGATGTCCGCAAGGTGCTGGCTTTGCAGCCCCAAGAAGTTGCTGCCAGTTTCCTAATAAGGTTGCATCTAGTAGACATTTTTTTCTTAGCTTTCTCTAGATGGGCTTTAAAAGTCAAAGTTCGGTCCAGTGTGACACCCAGATATACGGGATTCGAATCGTGTCTGATAGGTTCGTTACAAAACGTTAGCTCTGCCGTCTCATTGGCCAAACTATTACTAAGATGGAAACAGCAACTCACGGTCTTGTGTGGGTTAGGTCTTAAACCCCAATTTATGAAATACCGTTGGAGTTCAACTAAGCCTTCTTGAACAACGATTGCGGCTTCGCTTATCGCCGAGGCTTGTGCTGTTACCACAACGTCATCAGCATACATAAAGCGGCGACCGGCAGTATCTGGAATATCGCTCAAATATATGTTAAATAAGGTTGGAGCCAAGACTGACCCTTGTGGGACTCCATTATTAAGGGTCTTTGTGGTGCTAAATTTTCCACCGAGGCTGACTTGGAATTCTCTGTTAGAAAGAATTGCATCAAACAATCGCAGTGTGTGCTTACACTTGAAAATTCTTGTCAATTTTAGCAAGAGGCCCTCTTTCCAGACGGTATCGAAAGCTGAGGTAAGGTCTATGAATGCTGCGACTGTTTTCTGCCGTTTCTGGAAGCCAGCCTCGATATGGGATGTAAGCGCCAAAACCTGGTCGCAACAACTCCGATTGGGACGAAATCTTGCCTGGTCGATGGGAATGTGCTGCTCTACCATCGGAGTCATGCGTGCAAGCAGAATTCTTTCATTAAGTTTATAAATGACGCAAAGGAGTGAAATTGGTGTATAGCTAGATGGGTCATCCGGCCTCTTGCCCGGTTTGAGGAGTGCAACCACTTTCGCTTGTTTCTATTCTTTCGGAAGTTTGCATTGCATGATAAGCACGTGATAAGCACTCAAGACTGATCCTCATCCTACTAGTTAATTTGACACCAGTATCAGCCACTTATGTACAATATACTTAGTTTAGATTTTTCTTTTTCAATGACTTTATTTATACATACAAGGTGATTGGTAAAAGGCTTTATATGGGATTTACCAGTCGCCTTGTATATACGCGCAGATCGTAAAAGCCGATCGAGGGAATGGAAGAAAATCTAAGGAACCATGGCAATAGGCGATGCGGCAAGCAGTAGTAATAAAAGTTAAGAGAATCCTGCCCATGTTATACATTTTTCCCTATCTTACTTCTTTACTAGCTGTTACCTGCGGCTTCGCCCACATGTGCATGCAAAATTTCATGATAATCAGTTCAACAGATAGGGTGTGAAAGCATAACAAACAAACTCACTTTCGCATTTATAATATTAGTTAGGATTTTCAATAGTATAATACTACTTTATTCATAATTAAGAAGTGAAGACCTTTGCCCTGACTTTGTGAAAGATGTCAAGGAAGAAACAATCAAGAGACAGTTTTTGTTACAAAATTAATGTTGAAGAATGTATGAAGTTTACATAAATATGCATAATTATGTGATTTTAACAACAAATGAGTATTCATATATTCATGAAAAACCACTGAAATCATGATGTAACAAAAAATTATGATAATTAATGTCAGAATAGATTTAAAAGTTTTAGACATCTTTATCAAATCACATAGTTAAGTAAGAATACCAAAATACACCATACAAAAATTCTTTATTGCCAGAATACAAAAATGACTAGGTACATTTAGTATTCTAGTTATGTATGATCACCTGCAAAAGACTATACATAGCTTAATCCGGGGTTCGTCGCTACCGGGTAAAAAATACCACAGAGGTAATAAAAATTTGTTTAACTTTTTTTCTTACCTATGGAGAATGGATTGCTAAACACAGTGTTGAGCAATCCATTATCACATCCAGCAAAATCAGTATACCTCTTATGGAGGTGTATAACGTTGCTAAGATAAATTTTATACTAGAGGTCCCCCATGAAGCTGGCATAGTCACATCAAGTGTAATGTAACCTCGAAAAAAAATAGATTGAAAAAAAAAAAACTTTTTTCTACATAACTAAACGACTTGCCACTTATGGTACTTATCTATCAAGATACATATTCCCCCCCTGGCTGTCAGTTCGGTCCATAAACTTGGTCACAACAAAGGTCTTAATTCAGAATGGGTGAAAAATACCCGTTAGCGAGCGTTTATGTTCCTACTATTTATGATAAACTTTATTTTTTAGGGTTCCGTACAAAAAATGAAAAACGAAACCCTTATAGGATCACTCGTGCGTCTATCTGTCCGTCCGTCCGTCTGTCACAGTCGATTTTCTCCAAATCTACTGAACCAAATTAAATTAAATTTGGTAAGATGGTGTAAACCTATGACCCAAACATGGATGTGCAAAGTAATTTTTTTTTTAAATAAGCGTGAATTTAGGAGGTCCAAATAGAAAATGTTAAAAAAAAAAGTTTTGCAAACCTTACCGTGTTATATATATATCAAATGAAAGGGCATGTTATGAGGATCTCAAAT
The DNA here is from genome assembly GCA_963082605.1 of Rhodophaea formosa. Taxonomy (NCBI): domain Eukaryota; kingdom Metazoa; phylum Arthropoda; class Insecta; order Lepidoptera; family Pyralidae; genus Rhodophaea; species Rhodophaea formosa. Next base: position 15,303,115 of record OY720219.1, read on the forward strand.
TTTTTTATTTTGTATGGGAAAAATCAATACCTTTGATTTTATTCACGAAAGAAGGCAAAATTTGTCAATTCCCTCCGCCCCCCCCCCCCTGATCTCCGAAACTACTGGGCCTAAAATTTCGAAAAAATTACAATATATAGTTCATTGCTTGAAGATTACAGGAAAAATAATAAGAATTCTATCGGTTGAAAATAAAGTGGTAAACTCACTATAATAAGTTCACCTAGGGAAATAGTTCACTAAAACACCACTAGATAGCGCTAGTCAATTAAATAAAACATTTTTGCACATTGTGTGTGTGTTCACGAAGCATATTATACGGAACCCTCATTGCGCGAGTTTGACTCACACTTGGCCGGTTTTTTATGTTTTATGATTACGTCATTATAGATTTTCCTATTATTTATGGTGTAAACATAGATAAAATATTGCTTGCAATGATAATGATGCTATAGTCATGTTAGAAACTAAGGATCATGAGGAGTACAGTAACCATGACACCAATACTAAGCAGGAAGAGTGTTTTGGTATTGTTCTTGTGATTAGCAGTTTGAGTAGAGAATTTTTTTTATTTCTTATGCTACTAGGACTAAACCCATTAACCTATTAAGCTTATGAACCGTTATTTGAAACCTAATTAAACAACAATTGAGAGTAGCGAGCTTGACTTCCGGTAGCAGGTCAGCTATTTTACCGATTTTCCCTTACGACGTTGGCTAACTTCCGGTGGCCAGGAGGGGGGGCACGTGGCGCCGCGCCACTGCTCTGAGCCTCATTGGCGTCTTGACTATCGTAGCAGTCGGTTGTATTGGTAAGTGCACGCACTTACATTTTTATTACTTATATTTTCGCTTTTCAGCTTTTTATTTTTCAGATTACTGATTTTCCCTGAAACATGTTATTATTTGAATTCAAAAATTCAATATAATAACGGATTTTTTAAAGGATTTTAACGATGCAAATCGTTCGTTACTTATATATTGGTTATTTAACAGTCCATCTGATTAACAAACAGTACTATTTAAATGTTGAATTCTTAAGTTGTTATATTCCTATATAATTTAAAGTGACTGTGTCAGTGAATAAATTGAGAAACTATCCAGACCAAGGAATGTAGTGTTGCTATGCAGAGCATGTAAGTGATATTCAAGATTATATTAACACGTTGGCGTTGCTTATTAAGCCTTTTTGAAGTTAAGGCCGTTGCCTTTATAAAGATTAACTATATGTCAAGAAAATGTGCAGCCATAGACTGCGTAATATTTTACGTTAATAAGCGATTGACAAGATTAACAATAAAACTTAATATAGATATGAATGATTTTCATTTATATCACTTCATGAAACTGGTTCTTTGCTGCATAATGAATAATATAACTAGCTATTTAGCTACTCAATAAAACATTTAGGGATGAACGGAAAATCCTTTTCGATTGCGAAGATTTTTTGTTTTGTTTTCATATCACTTACCCTCAAGGAGATGAGGATATGGAGATCAATTCCGTATATTAATTTTGTTTCTAGAGGTAACTAAACATTTCATTAAGTATATTAAAAGATAGTATTAATTAAAAAGTTGAAGTGTGAACTTATCATTGAATTGCTAGTTTATTCAATTGTCGATTACGGTGGACAATTTAGTTTATTTCTTTTTACTAATTTCTTTGTAGGAACAAAATCTTTGTATGGAATAGAGAATTGATACATAAGTGAATTTTATATAATAGGGTGATACCTTGACCACCTTATCGAAATAATGCTGTTAGCTTAGCTATGCTTAACGTGCAGACTCGGGTCAAGCCCAGTCATGCTGGAACATTGGATTATTTATAAAGCTGCTGCGCAAGCTCAGCTGAACGTGCAGGCTCGGGTCAAGCCCAGTCATGCCAGAACATCGTATTGTTGATAGTGCAAATAAATAAAGCTGCTGTGCAAGCTCAGCTGAGCGTGCAGGCTCGGGTCATGCCCAGTCATGCTAAAACATTGTATTATTCATAGTGCGAATAAATAAAGCTGCTGCACAAGCTCAGCTGAACGTGCAGGCTCAGGCTCAAGCCTAGTCATGCTGCCTATTGCGTCTATTTTAATTATAGACATGCAATACATGAAGTAAAATAAAATACATTTTGGTTCTTAATATTAACTTTTATTTTGCTGAAACAAAGCTGCTACGTAAGCACACCTGAACGCTTGAGCTCAGGCCAAGCCAAGCCATGTCGCAATTTCGGATTATTTTATGAATGACGTAAATAGAACTATTTCATGATGAGTAAAACTGCAGCAAGAGCTCAAATAAACTCGCCAATCGCGATGAATCAAGAGGAGTTACATTCTGGTTGTATAACAATTTTATTTAAGTGCAATTGATTAGCTGTTGCGTATGCTCAGCTTAATGCGCAGGCTCAGGGCAAGCCTAGTCATGCCATAACATTAAATATTATTTTTTTTATAATAAGTGGAGCGACATTTTGCGTAGCGAATAATGATCTCTTTAAATATATTCATGAAGTTATTAAAGTAACTACATTTTTCATGTTTATTTACTTGGGCTTTTTTATCATAAAACTAATGTGAAAGCTCAGTTTAATTCATGGGCTCGGGTCAAGCAGTATTTCCAATGCTGAAAATATTGTCAATTATGAATTTTAGAGTCGTTTGGGCTATACTTGAAGCCAAATGTGTATGATCTAGATTTGGCTCCTTATGAATAATGCTAACGTTAAATTGAACACACAGGCTCAGATCAGACCTGTTGCGGTATTAGCTAGTTATTAACTTTCACAGTAAATTGAACTGTATCCCAAGAAATTATAAAATTAATGTTTAAGTTAGCCACTTGAATCAATTACGAACTTAAATAAAAGCTACATCTCAAACTTTGCCGAAGAGGCGCAGTCTCTGGTTAACACATTCACTGCCGGAGTTTCACAATAAAGTGTTCTACGAAAGTACTCGTAGTTTGCACCGAACTTGTTTTTAGTTATCCTTCACCATCTCATTGATAATGAAATATTTTTATATTAATATCGTATAAAAATAATTGTCTTGATCTAAGAAAGACTTTTACCAACTTTCATTGCAAAGTCGAACCGGCCAGGCGAGTTTTTCTGATTACACTATAATGGAATGTCGCAAATATTTTTCATGTTCAAACTATGACACTAGCTATGAAAATTGACTATCGATTTTTTTTTATGGTCACTTTACCGTAATGTATGAATAAGTGGAATGCACGGTATGTGCTACACTAGTGTTTAATGCAAACGTATAACACATAATCATCATCAGCTTTCTACGACCACTGCATACTATAAGCCTCCTTTCTATCTTTAGAATCTAGCATTTCCTAGCATTTTGCCTAATTTCATAATGTGCAACAATAGTAAAAAGATTAGAATATACTTCAAGTCGACAAAGAGAGTTCGTCTTTTGACCTTGCTTATTTTATTTACCGACCTCAGGCGGTGACTATAACGGTTCGTCAAATTATTTTTAATATTTTAAAGAAAACTTTAGCAGCTTTTCGTCGTAGATTAGCCTCCTCGTCATATCAAAAGGCTATTTTTGGGCTTGACAGGTTAAAGATGCGCTCTAATTTCACAAGGCAAAGTCGATGTTGTAATATTTCTTACAAAAATGTTTGGTATCAGTTTATTGAAAAATATAATTAAAAAAAAAAAAAAAAAAAAAAAAAGAAATTCAGTTTACCATATTTTTAAAAGTTGAATAAAATTTAAAAGACATGCATGTTAAGCAATAATTCTCGGTGTTTTCTTTAGCTACTAGCTTCTTAACATCTCATCCAGGCCCTTCGCTGAGTGATGGATGATTGGTTTGTCCTGTATCATTTGCCCGACTCCTCTCTCATGTGAGCGTTTTTCCGGTTGCATTCTCAGCTGGAGTGCTTTGGACACCCATGGCCCGGGGCCTGCAGACATACATATCTTCGATTTTCTTTTAGTCTAAATCTGTTTCAGTTTTGAGACTTTATCACGGTTTAAGGCTTACAACAGCATTTGACATTTTGTAATTTATTATTATTTTTTTTAATTAGTTTATTTATTGGACAACATAAAATATTTTATTGGACCACATATATTTGAGCAGTGAATGCAAATCTGATTGCAATCTCAGTATTTGGAGTTTATTGAATTATTTAATGTACGTAAAGAAACTACAATAAATAAAAAATTTCGTATAACAATCTTATTAAACTTGCTTTCTTTTGCTTCTTTAATTGAAACGGTTCTACTAATCTTCACTGAATAATTTATAAAGGAACTCTTAGCTGGCCTTAGTCTTACCAAAAATGGTATTAAAAGGTGTGTTTGACACTATTTATCACTTAAAATGATAATATCGCACTAACTTTTATTTTTGTTTAAACATAGGAACAATCCGAATTAGATTTTCAAATCCGAACTTTAATCCTATACTAGGATGGAAATCCAGATCATATTGCTTTAACAAGGTATATTGTATATGTGATATTTTTTGCCTGTTTCAAATTTCGAAGTATTTGAAATACCAGGTTTGATTGTTTTTAATATCAATAATGATAAGACTATTTATTCATCTTACTAATGAACGGTCTCCCGTTTGTGCCTCTGTAAAGTTGACTAGTACTATTCCAGCCTAGCAACAGAAAAGCAAGATATTTGTAGTCAAAATTCAATTTATTACTTTCTTAGTTTACTTACTACTTGAGGTTTAGTTTTACTTTTTCTTGTGTAAAAATAAAATGTTTGTCATTCCTCTGCATTTTATCATCTCAAAGACAATACAGTTGCGAGAGCTGTTTGTATCTACCATATAGCCTTTGTATTACAAATCTTCTGGGTATATTTTAGCCAGAAAGAAGTTGTTTTGTCCTAATTACGGCTATTATCTTGCTGAGTGCGGTGCACAAGCATATTTTACTTTATAAAGATTAAAACGGTCAAAGTTCATCTCAATTTTCCTTACTTTAAAATTACCTTTTTGGCTTTATTCTAACCAATGTACATATGTCATATATTTTGGAAATGGAACAGAATTACTCATGGCTAATTTTAACAAATTATTCTATTTGTTACCATATCTACGTAATAGGACTTGAACATGCAATTCAAATGGTTTTATACCATGGATACTGAAACTTATTGCACGTGACAACAAGACTGTATGATAAAAAGGTTATAGAAAAATAAATATTTTCCGCAAGGTAAACCTTGCAATTTGTTAAGTGAGTTTTTGAAGTTCTTTCCTCCAGGTGATTTCTTTTGTTTTTTTTACTATTGAAAGTAGTCCGGTTATTATTGATCTTCGATGAAAAAAGGAAAAGTACCTACGTCATATGATGGTTATTTGATGTTCTGATGCAAATCCTGTTTTACAATATTTTTATTATAAAAATAATAATGGTTCTGAATGTAATTTATACTCAATTTCGTCATTTACTTTTGGCCAGGTATAGTACGAGTTATTCGTACTCATTACCATAATATAATTGTAAATTTGATATTTAAGCTTTACCTATACCATCTGTGTTGTTAATGAATTTGACACTTAAACAAGTGTTTATTAATTCAGTCTTTGTTTACTTTATTATCATTCAAATAATTTTTACTTTTTATATGATAATTTTTTTGTTTATAAAGTCCGATCTATCCTTTGGTAGAATAACGTTTTTTATTATTCTTTCTTGTAACTCAGTCTTGTCATGCATTTTATTTTCACATCTGATTTATTTAACTATTCAGTTTCACATGATATCATATCCATCATGTTATTGGCTAAAACCGGTACACCAGGCGATAACAGACAATCTCTCAATTGTTGTTTAATTAGGTTTCAAATAACGGTTCATAAGCTTAATAGCAGCGTTTTACCTACCAATAAAACGCTTATTAAGCGATAACCTTATTTGAAACCTAATACACAATCACTGCCAGGTGTTTCTTATGTGAATCAATTTCGAGATCCAATGAGGCTCAGAGCAGTGGCGCGGCGCCACGTGCCCCCCCTCCTGGCCACCGGAAGTTAGCCAACGTCGTAAGGGAAAATCGGTAAAATAGCTGACCTGCTACCGGAAGTCAAGCTCGCTACTCTCAATTGTTGTTTAATTAGGTTTCAAATAAGGTTATCGCTTAATAAGCGTTTTATTGGTAGGTAAAACGCTGCTATTTAGGTTTGTAAAGTACCATTATAATATGGGTATTTTAATAATTTTTTACCCATGATTATTTTCTTTTTTTGAGAGGGGATACTTTGAGACTTTTCAACTCCATTTCATAAAATAATTTGGTATAAAAGGACTCGATATTTTTGTTAAATTGTAAGAATATAGATTTCTAATATATGATCTGAAAAACTTTTACATGTTTTCACAGAAAAAAAATTTTATAATGTTAAATATCCAGATTATAATGAAAAATATTGTTTCTGTTCGTCTTTAATGTATTTGCCTTAAATATAAATAAAAATAATCTATACATAAAATTATACTTTTTGTTTATAGTTTATAGTATTACTAAATATAATAAATTAAAAGAAAATTATATAAATATCTGTGTTTAAATAGGGAGCTATGAAAAATGTGGTATTTTTTACACGGTAGCAACCGTTTGCGTTCGCGTTTGCCTAGCGACGAACATCAGGTTAAAGGTGGAAATTGATTGCACTGATGACGAAGGCATAAATATTTAGCAGTATTATGAACTTTATGCCACATAAATTAGATTGAAAATGCTGTACTTGTTTAGATAGTATCTGTAGCTACACACAACTTTATAAGCAAATTCAATATGGACTTTTGCAGGTGACCAACTATTATTATTAAAATAATAACTTATATATTTTAAAAGGGGAAAGAACTGCCTATAAAATATACAGTTTACATATTATTATATCAGTTGGCTTCTAATTCCCTTGAATTGGGTTGCAAAAAAATAAATATTATCTATCACAAGCTAAAATTAAATTTTAGCCTTTGCCAACTGCAGATATTTATTTTTTTTAAATGAAAGAATTACTTTATAATGTAACCTTATGCCTGCCACATAGATGAATTTGAATTGCTCATGTAATAAATTGTATCTGTAGCTCCACATAACTTAATTATGCAAATTATTATCATTACGATCATAATTGGAACTGTGTAAATCACCTACTTTGTATGCAAAGGTAACACTTACCGGTTGTATCGGAGAATAAAGATCTAATACAAATTCGTATTGACTTTGGCCTCTGGCCCCTATCCCCTGCGCCGAAAATTTCACTTTATTTTCTAGAAGTTTCACATCAGGCTGAATTACATTCTTCAAGTCGATTTTTAATGAAACTGCTGTCTCGGTTTGCGCCCAATAAACAAATGGACTTGGAACAACCATTTTCGCAAGTAAGTTAATCGGGCAACAAAGGATTATAAGACATACAAACTATTGACTCATACTTAATCACTACTAACTATTATTAGTTAAATATTTAGATCCGAACTCAGCAGTGTGACTACAATTCTGCCTTTTCGATGTTCTTTTGCTGCAGCCGAGCCGCAATGATTTCATTTTATATATCTTTCTGACATTGACGTGAGTGACGTTTATTTCAGGAATAAAGCGCTGTTTCCACATTTCCGCGTCAGGCCCATCCGGGCACCGGGCCATACGTGTCCGTTTTTCCGTCAGGGCCGTGCGTGCCGTCCGGAGCTGAAATGGTAGGTTATGGAAATAATTTATGGTAATACTTACTATTATTTGACTATGGTCTACCATACCACTGACTGACTGTTCGTTCTGTCAAAAAGCCGTTTGTTCTGTTGATGGGTGTCGAATTTCTGTAAAATTTCCGATTAAATCGTCTTTATTTGCGATTCACTATTATTTCCCCTAACTGAAAATGGTATAAGTTTAAATAATTACAATAAATACTTTTAAGTGATTCAAAACTCGGTGTAGTGAAGAAGTAAACAAATCCAAAATGTCCGTTCCTAGCACTGGTCTTAGCAAATTGAAGAAGAAACACATTCGTGTTAAACATCAAAAAGTGAAATTGTTTCGTGCAAATGAACCACTGTTGTCCGTTTTTATGTGGGGTGTAAATCATACGGTAATTATTTTTTTATTTGTTCTAATTAGGGTGACCAAGTCGGGTGCAATGAGCATTAATGGGATTGAGTTGATTATTGGGCCATCGCATTATGTCACTACTTTATTACTGGTTTGTTGTGTTTTTCAGTGTTTACCTCGGCATTAGTATGTACTTATGCGTCGCACCTGGCAAGCTGGCACTCTATCAATAATGAATGCTTTTGTGGTGGCTCTGATTAAAAATAGTACTTCATATTTTGTATCATCGTAAATTTCATGATAATAATGTACTGTATGTAACTGAGGGATAGTAATAACGTGTTTAATCTTATGAGGAAAAAAGTAAAAGTAATGATTCTTTGTAAATTGAGTTGTGTTTTATGTATCATACAATATCAAACTTGATATTGTACAATATAGTTTTTCTGTATTTTCTCAATTGCATACCTAAAATATATGTGTGCATAATATTGTAAAGACATTATTATGCCAGTCATAATATCAGTACATTCATGTCAACAAGGCAATAAATATTAGGCACTACTTGTGCGAGAGCTGTAATTTATTTAATCACAGAGCAAGTGCACAAACTTTGATAGTACAGAAAAGTAAGCTTCTACTCTACAATTTATCTTTTATTAGAAAGAATATTATAAAAAAAGAGAAACAAAAAATTTAAATGATCTTGCAGCCTAGTTGAAATGTACATCAAATAATTTTTATTGAGTTGTGAACGAGTCAGTCAGTCTAAAACAAATGCTTCAATAACTCTAATGGTGCAGCAATATTGCTGAAATTCGAAAATTTCGAATTTATGTAATAAATCGTAATTTGACATTATAGACCTTACATCATAATATTTTGATAGCAAACTTTTAAAAATTTCCTGGCAGTTAGGTGATTTCATAGAACACTGATCAGGGCTTACGTGACTAAGGGGTTAAATAAATAGAATTTGGGTTTTACTTTTAACTGTTCTTGTAAATTTTTCTAAGTCTACAAGTAATTTTAATGTAATTAATATTTAATCTTGGATAACTGAATGACACCTAGTTATGGTTAAGTGAGGGTAATGAGCTTGGAATTAAATGTATAATAGGTATTTACTGCCGAATGTGTATCATCTTCTAATGGCTTGTATCTGTCACTACAAGCCAATTAGTTGCAGTGCATCTGGAGTACATGTACAAAACTTAAAAAGTTGTAACAATATCTAGGAATTTAAAATTTAAGTGCCCAATTATTATCACTAGTACCAAAAATAGTTACAGACCTAAACCTAATTCAATTACTGGTACAGTCCGATTCAAACTTTATGGTGGCTCGGATATTAGCTGCGAGCTGCGCAGAACGTGTCCCGCCTCCCCGCGCGCGCCCCCCTTACTGCTTACTGCTACCGTGGGCTATTTTCCACACTTAGGCCGCCTATTCGGGCCCATTGTGTGTGAACAGAAGATGTCCATTCTTCGGTCTTCTGTTGATAGGAGATCCCAGATCTCCTTCTTTGGTGGGTTGCTACACGTTGTTTTACACGAGCCAACCCAGCTCGTCGAGAAAGCGTAGAACCGCAGAGGGTGTGCTGCAGGCCTCGCTCATGGTTTCTGGTTTTCCCAGGAACTCTTCTCTTGTAGTTGTCACACTAGGGCATTCTAGTAGTAGATGCCTAGCTGTTTCTTCAGTCTCTAAGCAACCTCTGCAAAGAGGGCTGTCAGTCAAGCCTATAACAGATAGGTGTTTATTTAGCATACAATGGCCTGTGATTACTCCAATCATGAGACGTAATTTAGCCCTGGGTAGTGCGAGCAGTCTTCTAGAGAATTTCCTGTCTAATGCAGGAGCGCTAGTAGTAGAGCTAAGGCGCGCCCCCCTGAACCTAATATTGTGTTCTGCGCATCGCCTCGCGCGATGTTCCGAGCCGCCAATGGCCGCCATAAAGCTTGATTCGGACTGTACCCATATTTTTATCACAAGTACCAAAAATAGTTACAAACCTAATTCAATCACTAGTAACATGCCAGCCACATATCTGTACTGTGTTTACTTTGTGTCAAGAGCATAATCAGTGTGTATTATTTTCAGATAAACGAGTTAAGTCATGTCTCCATACCAGTTATGCTCCTCCCGGATGACTTCAGAGCATACTCCAAGCTCAAAGTGGACAATCACTTATTTAACAAGTGAGATATTTTTTCTCTACATACATGCTACTGTTTAGCCTAATTTCTAGCTTTTGGAAACCAATGGGGGTCAGTGGTACTGCAAGTGTCTTTGAATCCCAGGGCCTTGGTTCAATCTCCAGCCAAATCAAAATGGAAAGCCACCTTTTTCTAGATTGGTATTTTTTAATATCCACTGCAGGAGCATGACCCTCTCAGTACTACCACAGCCATATATTAGCCAGAGCAGTCGGAGGATTTGGCCTACACTCAACACTGGCCAGATGGATTGGTCATAAATATTTATTTATTATTATTTGTTTGTCAACTAGATAACTCGTTGAACCCACCTAACCTGTGACAATTCTCCTGCCCTGAATTATAAACAACCATTTAGTTTGTGAAGGTAAACTTAAAATAAATTAGCACTTTTAGACTTAATATATCAGCAATATCACAGAAGCATGCCAGTAGCATGTGTTCAGTAAGTAGGTAGTTAAGAACTCGGTTGAGCCCACAGAATCTACTTTTACGTTTTAGTCGCCTTTATTAGTGGCTATAAAATATTTACTAGTAAATTGTACTCGACTAGTTCAAGCGATTTTTGGGCGTGGCGAGTGTTTCTGGTAGTGGATAATGGGTAGGTAGTACTAAATACTCTTATTATTTATGTATATATAATATATACATATATATTATTTTGGCGAGTAGCGCTCCATCACCGTCACTGCTCAACTGGATCTACCTAAACAAGTCCAAATACCTACGAACGGTTCGTTTTAGTCGCGTTTATTATAGCTGTAAATTATTTACTAGTCAATTGTAGTGGACTAATTAGTGCAAGCGATTTTTAGGCGTGGCTAGTGTTTCTCGTAGTACTAAAATACTCGCTACTCCACTTGTTTTCTAATTGTAAGTCAAATGGTCAGCACCAAGATGTATGTTCGTGTTTGAAGGGCAAACTCACGAATCATTCTTTCAAATTGGTATACACGCGATATTATGATTCGTTTTAATGCTATGTAATTGTATTGAGTTTAAAACTTATATAAGTAATTTGCGCTTATTAAGGTTTCATTGATTAATTAACCTTTGAAAAAAATTGAAAAAGAATCCAAGAATTCAATTTCGTTAAGGGGGCACACTAGGCACAGTAGCGACGCCAATCATTTTATTCCTAATACTTTACAAATAGAAAGAAATTGAAGAATATAAACAATATAAGCCTTAGTAAATAACCTGAAGTATTTTTGGACATAGATATGACATAGTTTATGACATAGTTTCTGCAGCGCGTGCCCAATAAATAAATAATAATAAATATATAGGGACATATCACACAAATTGAGCTAGCCCCACATTAAGTTGTGAACTTGTGTCGTAGGATACTGACTCAACGATACTATATTTTATAACATATACTTTTATAGATAAACATCCAAGACCCAGGTCATTCTGAAAAAGATCGTTTTCCATCATGACCTGACCGGGGATCGAACCCGGGACCCCCGTGTCGCAGGCTGGCGTGTTGACCGCTGCGCCACGGAGCTCGACGAATAATGGCGGTGTTAGGCTAAATTTAAATACTGGGTTACATTCTCTTTCTTTCTCTCTGTTGCTTTCGAAATCAAGTATAGCCAATGTAACTCGCCGATAATGTAGCAACTATTGGCGAGATATTTTTTATATCGGTCCAGTAAGTAGTTTTTAAGTTTTGACATACCAAAACAAAACTTTCCTCTTTTTATTATTAATCTAGATGTCTGGATAGTCTTATATTCGCCTATGATATTGCTGATAATGTAGTTTTTCTATAGATATCAGTTTTTCCATCCAGGTAGACAGAGGTTAGGGCCACAAGACCTAATATAAAGGCTACGTTTAATTCGTTTACTTGGTGTTTAGAATTTGAAAAACAAAGCCGCTAGTAAATATCTTTAAACAATTGGTATTAAAAACGTTTTAGCTCATAAATTGCTCGCGTTAATGTATTGATGTAATTTTGTAGTTTCATTGTGAACGGTAATGAAGAAGCAATTAAAACCACTTTAAAAACAATGGACTGCGTCAATCTAGTTAATAACTATGTATGATAATCTAGACTTGTTATAGTTACGTACGCTTTAGTACTGTCTAAGTCAAACTTTATGTCGGCTCAGAACATCAGTGCGATGCGCACAACACAATAAGCCAATGCCAATAGCCTATGTTCTTCTACGGAAACCGGCCTTCTCAGTACCCTAACCTGTGTCATGGACCTAGGAATAATATGGACCCGGCATTAGACACATCAAAAGTGAAGCATAACTTACGTCACATCAAGTCACATGTGTGCAGCATGTATTTGACATTTGGGAAATTTGACATTTCGTTCGACCGGGGGGGTGTAAGTGTAGGGATTTTTGTGCCGATGTGTGCGTGTGCTAGTGTCGCGACACGAGTGTAGAGATTTTTATGTGCGTCACTGTTACATTTTCCAAGGGCATATCCTGATTATTCTTAGATCCATGACCTGTGTATGCAAAATTTTATGATGATCGGTTCAGTAGATACGGCGTCAACGCGGAACAAACAAACAAACTCACTTTCGCATTTATAATATTAGTTGCGAAGTTGGGATTGGGATATTAGCTGGAATTATATGTAGATTACTAAGTGTTTCCCGTGTTTGTCCGCCTATTTTTTGGTTTTATTGCATAGTTCAGTACTATTATAATTTTATATACTCTCACATAGTCTATGCGCCTACCCGGTTGAACCCCGGTCCCGGCCCGGCAGTGCGGCCGACTCGCAGATAATTTAACTTTCTATTGGGGCAATATTTTTTAAAAATATAACTACCATTCTCTCATGAAACTTCAAAATAAGTATGACCGGAAATATAGCAGCCGGGATTTAGTTCTTTCTTTATCTTAATACCTATGTAAATTCATACCGCTATTTACATACTCCAAATACAATACATTACGAAATAACATCTTGACAGTCACTAGGCGGGATGACTCACCCACCATCGCTGGCGATTAAATTATCATAAGACAAATTGCTCCTTATCAAGAGCATTGCACGTCATGCTTCTCATTGCTACTCGGGATCGGGACAGGAATGTTTTCGCACTATCAGTTGGAAATATGTAATTGTTTCTTTCTATTGTATATACAAAGCCGTGTGGTTCCCGGCAGAGAAGAATAGGACCACTCCAAATCTTCCCGTGGATGTCGTGAAAGGCGACTTAGGAAACTAAAGCTAAACAAAGCTTATAAACATCAAAGAGACCTCTCCAACCAGTCTGGCCAGCGTGGAGAGTGTAGGCCAAATCCTCTTACTGCTCTGGCAGCACAGACAGGGTCGTGCTCCTGCAGTGGAGACTAATAAAGACCTGATGATGATGATGATTGTATATGCATATCAGAATAGGACCCCTCCAAGTCTTCCCGTGGATGTCGTAGAAGGCGACTAAGGAAACACAAGCTAAACAAAGCTTAAGACCCGTCTGGCCAGCGTGGAGAGTGTAGGCATGTGGTCCTAACGCCTTAGTCGTACGATTTGTTCTCAGAGACTCGCATAGAGGGCGCTACTAATTGCTACACAACATTTGTATCTTCCGTATTATGAGAATATAAAAACATTATTCACAAAATATATCTTATAAATAATTAGAACAATACCTTTGACTTTTTATTTTAAAATTACACCTCAGTTTTAGTAAGTTTTAGGCTAACGCAGATTAAATCAGCCACTCGATACTAGATGGCGGTAGTCTGCACCGCCATACTTGGCCACACATACGACTTCTTTTCGCCACCTTAATTTGGTCCAATATTTTTGTATGAGGTGGGCAGTCTATATGTTAGTATTACATATATGGTCTTTGTTGTAGGCCAAATCCTCTGACTGCTCTAGCTAATATATGTCTCTGGTAGTGCAAAGAGGGTCGTGCTCCTGCAGTGGCAATCCACAAAGATATGATGACGCTGATGATGATATGAGGTGTACCAAAAGCTGGTTCTAGAACGCTCATTGACGTGATTCTTTATATTTTCGCCCATTTCCAAGACCGGCTTCAGAGGTCTGTCTTTGTTGGTATTTTTTTTTGTTCTCCTGGCTAGCAAAACATCTTGAACCTATATTTCAAATTGCGAGGAAATTGAATAGGAGTAAGATGGAATGGACGGATTTTAATTTTTATTTCAACTATCAGAGGAAACGTCCGGCAACAAACAGAAACTTTAATTATAGACAACTAGAAATTTTCCCACGACTTCGTTCACGTAAATTATAGCCTATGTCACTCTTAGATAAATTAGCTTTCTATAGGTGAAAGAATTTTGATAATCGGTCCAGTAGTTTTGTTTGGAGCCTATTCAATTCAAACAAACAATCAAATATTTCCTCTTTATGATATTAGTATAGATTATAGATAAATTTTCTTATTACTCAAATTACCTATATACTTACACATTATCACGTCTTTATCCCTTACGAGGTAGCCAGAGCCCAAGGCTACAAGACCCAAAGACCACGTTTGGCAAACTATATCACTTATGGTATGTAATCCATGTGGAAACCATGCATGATCCATAAGCAATATATTAAGCCACTGGAGCCTATCAAGCTGTTCTACACAACTTATTTTTACTTTCTTATGCTTTTTTTTTACTTTCACCCCAACAGTGACCAAATGACACCGTGTATAAAAATACTTCACATTAGTATTCAATTCAATATCTTTTTCAGGGAAAATATGCCATCACATTTCAAGGTGAAGGAGTACTGTCCGTTAGTCTTCAGGAACCTTCGCGAGAGGTTTGGGATTGACGACATCGACTACAAGGAATCACTGACAAGGTACATAATTTTATTAGAATATAACCAATATAAGCAGACACATGTCCGACGGCCCTTTTTTATCGCTATCCTTGTCTTACTATGTTTCATTTCATTTATTTATTCAAAAGCAATGTGCATTGTGTCGGAATATAACTTAGGGGTACAATTTTGAAATAAAAGATAAGGCGATAAACATAAAAGTACTGAACTATAATGTGCTAGTATAAGGCCTGGCTGAGTTCAAGTGGTGGGAATGCAAGAATATTTCCTATATTTACCTTGCGTGCCGACCATAATCATTGCTGATGAATTACTACAAAAATAAGTTTGCATCATCGTGTTTTAAGCTCCTTGGAAAACGTGAAGAAAAGGTCGATATTGATCCTTGAAAAGAGAAATTATAAAGCGACTAAAATCATCGTAATTCCTTTAATTTATATTGTCACCCTATATAGAGGGAAGGTTTGCGAAATAAAAGGCCGTCTGTCATGCGCCTCATTAAAGCTGACGAGCATTTTTTATTGCGAGCCATATCTGAGGTTTAAAAGGCAAAATTCATTTTACATATTTATGATTATGTATTTATTTATATTTATGTTTATCCCCGCATATTATTGGTCCTCGGTCCCCTCCCGTCCCGGTCCTAGGTTTAGAAAACCAGATAACTACCTCTGCTCGAGGGTTCAGAAGAGGCTGTGCAGTATGCTCCGGCGTTCGGCCACCGCGCCGTCAGGGGTGGCCAACATGAAAAACTACAACCAAGAGAGCATATTCCACGATGCCAGCGAATTCGTCAAAAGAGGCCTGACGATAAAGCGGTTGAGGTCAGCGGAGTTTTTACGCTGTACGATTTTTTGTTCTTTTACGAATAACAGTATGTAGTGTGCCTTTTGAACTGACACAGCGATCATCATCCCTCACTGCTGTATTATTGGACGCAGACATTACCTCGTGCTTAATCACTCTATAGGACGTGATTTGGATTAATTAAAGTGTGGAGAGTTACCCGATTGGTTTGTCAATGTTGACTTGGTTTTCGATGTGAGACAGCCCTATTTGAATGAATTGATAGGTGAGTACGTCTAGTGAGACGGCGCACTTGTCGGTCTTATAATTAGTTGGCCATGAACCCGATTTCAAATCCTTAACCCTCACAGTCCTACATGAACACTATGCTACTTGCCAGTTAGCGAGTCATATTCGTGCACTGAACCATATCTAAGCTGTGACTCTCTAGCTCGATTGAAATGGTGTGCGTAGCGATACAGTCTAACGGTTGTCCTTGTCTGAAGCGTAAACTTTTAGGAGTCCAGTGCTATTTGAAATTGAAATAAATCTTTAAAAACGGCGATAATAGACATCGCTGTTTTCTTTCAATTTCAATCTCACACAGCACTGGACCCGACAAAAATTCATGCTTCCCCTTAAGCCTAGACGAACTTCAAGTGTGTACCTATGATCGATAGAGAAACATAAATGTTAGTAAATTGACTCGCAAACTGGCGACTGGTATCCCTAATATAGTCCATATTTTATTTAACACTAACACCGACTGCACAGCAAGCGGCCACTTCATCTGACATGTGCACTTTGTCACAGAACACAAGATACGGTAAGTAGGTATTATGTTATCACAAATGTACTTGTAAGATGTGTCGAAAGTAAAAAAGACAGGTTCTGTTAGTGAAACCTGTGTGTATATTGACTCTAGGAAACCAGAGTTTGCTATGGGTCTTTTGTATATTTCAAGAAGGTCATGGATAAATATTTGTAAAAGCGAAAGGTTTAAAAATCGGTTTGATTACACTTTTTGAGGTGTAGTCTATGCGGTATATTTTTTAAATCTTTCACGGATACTCCCGCTCGTAGACGTCTATTGTTTTTTCTATTGTCTGGCTGAGTGTTCGTGAATGAGTTAAATGTCGTCGCGCAACTGCTGAGGCTATTTATATCATTTAACCACAGCAACTGGATTTGTTAATTACAAGATTGAGAAAGGGTTGGGTCTTGGATGACTAATTTTTGCCTGTTTTAGCGACTTTTTACTTGAGGCATTAAATAGATATACCTTTTATTTCCTTAACAGGTTAACCCATAACAAAATACCATGTGAGGTGACACAGCTCATCAATAAGAACAACTTTTACTATGGACTAATGCTGGGAACTCAAAAGATAATACGGAATTTTTATACAAATTTTAGGGCCTGACAAACTCCTATGTATGAAAATGTAATTTTTTTTTGTTACCATAGGAATAGTTGTTCATTTTGACTGGCTCAGTCACCTTTGCAAGGAAATGTCGAGAGTTCCCGCTGTAAGGAGGGAAAATTAAATAAATATTCCTTGTTTCGCGGAAATACCAAAAAGTAAAATACAATTAATGAAGGTTATTTGCTTTCCTTGTTCTGTTTTGTATTTGTTAACTGAAGTCCTTAACTCATACATTAGTTAGTTCTACAACACTTCTTTTATTTTATTGTACTTACATTTTATCTATCAAGATAAATATTGATTTCAATGCAAAAATAATTTAATCATATCTTCACTTTGTCATACAAAGAATAAACAAAGAACTAAATTTTCAGCAAACATTTAAAAATAAGAGACTACATTTTGAAGTATTTTTTTTGACGAACAAATGGCATGAAAATAGGATCTTTTGATTTGCCTTTGGGCGATTTTACAATTTTTACATTAGGTAGGTATTTTAGTTTATGTTAGTATATCTAGCTTAGATTATAATATAATCGTGAGATATTTGTTCTTACAAGATTGCCGTTTTTTATCAAAGCAGAAAAGCAATACTTTTTAGGGTTGCCCCTTACAATGTTGCGGGTTAATACGAGAAGCTATATTTAATAAAACTTTGATAGTTCCACAAATTTACCTTTCAATATCGCAGTTTTAGCAGCACGAATATAAAATAAATATATACGGACAAATCACACAGTGATACAACTGTACGGCACTGTACGAAACTTGTACAGTTTTGTATACGCCGACCAGTTTCACTTCCTTTAGAAGACTACTCAAGAGTGAATAGGCGTTACTAGAGTTTGCGTGAATCGCCCTAGACCTCAACGTTGCTTACCATTAGGCAAGATAGGGGTCTAACACACTCAATTGATTGATAAAAATAAGACTATTTTCGAAAGGCGAGTATCAAGAGCGAGTGACCGCTCCTCGATTAATAGGGTAAATTATGATATAAATGGTGCCGTGTGAATCCCTGTAGAGTTTAATCGGACCACTACAAATATTCCCGTGGATGTCGTAAAAGGCGACTGAAACACAAGCTAAACAAAGCTTATAAACATCAAAGCTACCTCTACAACCCGTCTGGTAAGTGTGGAGCCGAATAGACCTAATAATGACCTGATGATGATAAGCTAACCCTACAGTAAATTGTGAACTTGTGTCTTAGTATACTAACCAACGATATTATACTTTACTATAAAAGATACATAAATAAATAAACATTCAAGACCCAGACCAATCTGAAAAAGAAGTAGACAAATGGTAGTCGTTAAAGGAATCACGTCAGAGGCCGAGAGATGATGATGATCTTCATTCAGTCAATATGAAGATTTCTGTGCCGCAGGGTTTAACCGCCAGTATCGTTGAGTTAGTATCCTGCGACACAAGTTCACAACTTACTGTAGGGCTAGCTCAATTTGCTCAAGTTGTGATTTGTTCCTATTTATATATTTATTAATATTTGGGATTGCTCCAGATCTCAACCAACGCCGGACGACTCTTCCGGCAAGTCCGGCGCGAAGTTTTACCAGAGCTACGACCGCCTGTTCATCCTCAAAACCCTGACTTCGGAGGAGGTGGAGAGGATGCACTCCTTTCTCAAACATTATCATCCGGTGAGTTTTTTATCACACATCAACATCTGGTCAAGAAGGGGGTATTGTCAAAAACTTCTAAATAAACTGAGGGAGACGAGCCGTACGCACCAATTTCTGAAGCGTTCAAAGGGAGCTAATTAACACCGTTGCGCTTAGCTCACACCTAAACTTTGTACCGGGGAGACGCCTTCCAGGTCACGTGACACGATTACTTTTAAATGTCTGTTTCTTGGAGTTGGGCACATCTACCTCTTTGATACTTTGGTCTTTGATACGGAGCAAGCGTGGAATGATAGGACTTTCGGCGGTTCAGAGACTGTTTCCTCGCGCGAGAGGAACCCCATATTCACTTTTAGTGAATGTTTCTCTTTTTTCTATATGTCACTCTCTGTGTTTTTCAAATAAACGTTAATCTATTCTATTTTAAGCCTTATTATCATGGTATAAACGACCATATCGCAAGAAGAAAATGACGCCTCCTCTGCTCGCACTTGGCATCATACGAGAAAGTTTTTTTTACGATGCTGGTTGTTTTAAGCATGACAATAAGGCTTAAAATCCGATTACAGTGTTCCATGTCTGCGCCGTATCTGCGTTGCGCGCGTTATTTGTGAGTTCTGCACCATAGGCGTACACACTTTCTTTTGTCTATGTGCAGCTTAACTGCCATACCGGTGAGATTAAAATACGGGCTTCTACATTTGATGATAAATAATATGACTACCCTGAACAGCCAAAATCAAAGGCATGGAACGCATCTCCGACAAAAGCCATAAATTGCGTCACCAAAATTTAACCACATCTCAAATGGTCAACTTATGCTTATATGCCGTTAGTAATATTTATGTTTTTTTTTGAATGCACAAGCTGAGCCGTGGAAGCCAAATGCCCTGTCTTTTCTTCATCTTCATCAGGTCTTTTTTAGTCTCTGCTGCAGGAGCACGACCCTTTCTGTACTACTAGAGCTATATTATAGATTTATTGCCAGAGCAGTCAGAGGCAGCCTACACTCCACGCTGGCCAGACTTGGGTTGGAGAGGTTTATTTGATGTTTATAATCTTTGTTTAGCTTGTGTTTGCTAAGTCGCCTTTTACGACATTCTCGGGAAGACTTGGAGGGGTCCTATTCTACTTTGCCGCGAACCACACGACATTTGCCCTAAGTGTTATTCCATAAATATATGTGATGTCCCTGTACAGCGTGTATACTTACCAACGACCATAAGAGGATCGACTACCTGTAATTTTCATACAAAAAGCGATAACTCTTCCACCCCCCTAAACCTTTACGAAATGAGGAAATTTTGGTGTCATTCGATTTAGCACACCTTAGTCTAGGGCTAACCGTTTTTCTTTTTTTTTTGATTCGGTTTAGATTTATTTAAATAAATTAAAATGTCCCGGGTATTTTTTATGCAAAAAATATGGATATTTACTAAAATGTTCATAACTTTTGTTGTAAGCAATATATCTTAAATATCAAAACGTACTGCCCTACATCTCCAATATATCAAAAATGTGTAAAAAAAAATATTGAAATTGGACTATGTTTAAGGGGTGGGAAGCGTTATCGCTTTTTGTATGAAAATTTACAGGGAGTCTATCTTCTTAAAGGGGTGACTCAGCCCGTCAAAATAACAGCTATCAAATCTTGCAGAAATGTTGATATCCGTTATAATCATTTTTCCTGCAACAATCCCATTGATACCTTATCCATTTCCATGTAAATGAGCTGTCGACGTTATCTAATCTTGCACATGTAAGATTCCAATGATTTTTATTGCATGTCACGCAAATTTTCATCACTACAACTGACGTTATCGTATCAAATACAGCTTATGATATTGTAGTCTCGAATGGTTATGTTTATTTTGAACTTGGAAAGATATAACGACTCGAGAATACTTTAAGTATTGATGTTTGATATATGTATTTTTGTCAAGTCATTTTTTCACTATGTCCAGCAGTGGACGAGTATAGGCTGATACTTTAGGCACAAAAATGACATTTCATAAACGCTGAGTAATATTTATGGACAATACTACTACTACTACAAACGGAACTTTACATCCGTATAAACGTCAATGTGTGAGTTAACAATCAGGGTCGCCACTGCGGGCTAGACTTGAGTACTAACTCACTTCTGGATTGCTCTGTTGTTCTCTCTTCTGGAGTGAGTTCCAGGTGGCATCCTAAGCATACCTACTTTTTGTTTTCTTACTGCATTTATCAATTAGTATAGGAAAGTCAAAAATGTTTTCAGGTTCCCTACATTGGTCCCATAGGAAAAGTTGTTCATACTCGTTAATCACCCCCATAAGAGAATGTAAAGGTTCAAGCAAGTTACACGCGGTAAAAACAGCATCGCAAGAGTCATGCATGCTGCTTGAGCTAAATACTTACTGCAATGGCGCAGCCACCTAAAGTGGATCTTGGCCTCCGACACTAGAAGTCGCTGTTGCACGTAGCGCCACCTATTCTTAAAACTTAATAAAATTATCGAAAATGGTTCTCGCGTTGCTACTACGGGCAATATCTTTCACTTAGCGTTTTTACTAAATATTTATATATGGCGCTAGGTTTGTATCCGTCACTTTGACAAGCGCGCCACTCACCTTCTCAATATACATATCGTCATGGCAGCACCAATTTTATTCTCTCTTCCACAAAATACCAACTAACTAGTAGAAGCGTAGACAGACGCCATTTCTTGCGGTCATTTGCCAGCCTTTGCCAGTCGCATACTGCGAGGCCGGTAGGTCCTTCATGATCTCGTCACACCAGCGGTACCTAGGATCAACCGGTCTGTTACATCCCTAGGATTCGGTCTACCCGAGTAAGCTCTCTTTAAGGCTCGATCCTCTCCCATTCTCTCTAAGTGTCCAAACCACCAAAGACGACGTGATTTTATTTCACCAATAATGTTTGGTTCACACTAGAGCTAAATAGATTTTTTTTTCTCTACAGTACATAGTCGAGAGACATGGGAAGACGTTGCTGCCGCAGTACCTCGGCATGTACAGGCTGACGGTGGACGGCATCGAGCACTACCTCGTAGCGACCAGGAACGTGTTCTCGGACCACCTCAACATCCACAGGTATGCTGGCATACTAACATCATTATCTCATACTCATAGACATAGGCCTTTCCAAGGATTTCCAATGCGGCCGGCTAGAAGCGGTCTGCATCCAGTGCCTTTCTGCCACCTTTCGGTAGGTCGGTGGGTGTCCACCGCTGCGCTTGCTGATACGTGGTCGCATTCAAGACATTTCTGCCCCAGCGCCCTTCGGTTCTTCGCGCTATGCTGGCTCGTAATCGTAATGATCTTTTGGCAAACGTTTAATACGAGTCTATGTTTTACGTTTACCTGACTCATATTGGACGTGTTGGGAAACTGTAAGTGCAATGAGTAGTTTTAAATAATAAGGAATAAGCAACGCTCTTGTCATACCCCTGGTGTTGCAGTTCTCCATGGGCAACGATGACCACTTACCATCAGGTGACCTGCTTGCTCGTTTACCGTCCAAAAAAACAAATAACAACGATAAAAGATGTCAGTCTTTCGCCTACATAGATAAGTACAATCAACACAACTTAAAGCCGCGTTTTCATAGCTGTCTTATAAACATGTATTTTTTAAGGTAAAACCTCGTATCAATCAATCTTACTTGAGTGTAAGTAAAAAACACCGTTTTGCCATCATCATTGTAGTAACACAGTTCAAAATAAAGTTCAGTCCAGTATCTTAAACTGATGAGCGTTTTTTCTTTCCAGGAAGTACGACTTGAAAGGTTCGACGGTAGACCGGGAGGCGTCCGAAAAGGAACTAGAGAAGGAGCTGCCGACCCTCAAAGACAACGACTTCATCAAGCAAGGCGTGCGCATTGACATCGGCGAGGCTGCTAAAGAAAAACTGCTCGAGACTCTAACAGCTGATGTTGAGGTAACTGTCTTCTTGTAGGAAGTATTTGAAAGGCTCCGTGTGGTTTTCGGCAGGGTAGAATAGGACCACTCCAAGTCTTTGAATGGCTCCAAGAGTTAGATAAGAAGCTGCCGACCCTCAAAGACAACAACTTCATTAAGCAATGCATGCCCATGACATCGTCGAGGCTGCCTAGGAGAAGTTACACGGCTGATGTCGCGGAATTTAATTGCTGTCTAGTGTATTGAAATGTTGGAGTTAGCGTTTACTATGCTGTTTTATTGTTCCCCAGTTCCTGACAAAGCTGCACCTGATGGACTACTCGCTGCTGCTGGGCGTGCACGAGTGCGGGCGCGGGGAGGCGGAGGCGGAGGCGGCGCGACAGCGCGACGCCGAGCAGGACTCCGACGCCGACACCGACACCGACACCGACACTGACAACCGGCAACACCAAGAGAGGTACAGTACTGCCACTCTTTTAAGTTTAAATTGATATTTTTAGCAACTTTTTGACCCCACTGCTGATACGTGGTGGGGGTTAAATGATGATACCGAGTGGCTTGATGAGACCGACGTCTAAAACCTCACTGACACCGACAACCGGCAACACCAAGAGAGGTACAGTACTACCACCCTTTTAAATGTAATTTGATATTTTTAGCAACTTTTTGAAAATCCCATGCTGATACGTGGTGGGGGGAGGGGGGTGAAATGATGTTGCTGAGTGACTTGACGAAACCTCGTTCAAAATCTCACCGACACCGACAATCGCCAACACCAAAAGAGGAACAGCACTACCACTCTTAAAGAGTCCCACGTAAGGCCGAAATCCCATACAAACGTAGTTTGGTTTTAGTTTTACAACAGTTAAGCCAATCTCAACCAAATTTCGTACAAACGACCGGATAAGGCATATTGATGGTTATAATCAGATTTCAATTTTAAAAGCAATACCTATACAAAATTACAGCGAGTAGAAGTTTTCGATACGAAACTTTTACTCGTGGGACTCTTTAAGTTTCATTTGATATTTCTTAGCAACTTTTTGACCCCCCAAATGTTTTTTAGTGATTTCAACCCTGGTAATACGTGATGAGGTTTTACACGTTGGTCTCATCAAGTGGTGCAAGTGGGAAGGGGGATTAAGCGATAATGCTGAGGGGCATCATCATTTAATTCCCCTCCCCCTGGTGATGCGTCACCACGCGTGACCGTCGCACTGACGACTTGCCTCACCAGGTTTTAGACGTCGGTATCACCACGTCACTCGGTATCATCATTTTATATCACCTCTCCTCTGGTGCTTCATACATAACTTGCCAGTTATACTTGGCACCGCCTTCTTATCCTTTCGGTTTTTATCCTGGTAGGAATTTTACTCGTCAATAAAGATTTTTATTTACGATGCTCAGCGACATGTTTGCCCGTTGGCATGTGGTACCAACCCCTTAATCGTATAATTTGTCCTCACAGACTCACATAGATGGCGCTACTCGTTGCTACACAACATTGTATCTTCCGTATTATGAGAATATAAAAGCATTATTCACAAAATATATCTCATTAATTATTAGAACAATATTTCTGGTTAATATTCTAAAATTACACCCTTCTAAGTTTAGGCTAACGCAGAGTATTGAGTAGCAAGCAACTCTGCAGCGCCATACATTCGCTTTTCGCCACCTTAATTTGGTCCAATATTTTTGAATGAGGTTGGCAGTCTATTACGTTAGTATTATATTGTCTTTGGTTGTACCCTTTTTTGCCGATTCGCGTAATGTCCTCAATAAAACCCTTTAAATTTATTTGGAGTATGTCATAAAATATACATATGATTTGTGTGTACAAGTGTTCTTCACTTTCGTCCTGGTATTCCTTTAAACCGTATACTACATTTTTTTTTGTCTCTGTCCGTATCCTGTGTATACTGTCTTGGGGCTAGGGAGTGTGCGGGAATGTCATTTTTCATTGCCTGGTGTTCGCGGCGTAGCGTTTTGTTTCTCCAACTCTAATGTCCGTATATTTATTTATTATTTATTTAAATTTGCCCTTTGGTCAGATGGGGCTACAACACGCCGCCGGACAGCCCGCGCGGGCTGGCGCGGCAGTCGTCGCTGCGCTACCAGGGCATCATCCCCGAGCTGGACATCTACGCCATCCCCAGCCAGGACTGCGCGCCCAAGAAGGAGATCTACTTCGTGGCGCTCATCGACGTGCTCACGCACTACGGCGTTAAGAAGCAGGTCCGTTCACATCCCTACCCTCATCTAAAATATGCTAATATATTTGAACCCTATGCTAATATATTTATTGCCGTGTACTTCCCGGCAGAGTAGAATAGCACCACTCCAAGTCTTCCCGTAGATGTCGTAGAAGGCGACTTAGGAAAAATAAGCTAAACAAATTATTAATATGTAAAATACAGGTCATTCACGTATGAAGTCGGCTACAGGCCGACATGCCCACATTACTGCCCTGGTATATGTGATATTTGGCTCTGGTAGTACAGAGAGGAGTACGAGAGACTACAAAAGACCTGATGATGATGATTAGCCAAAGCCATCAGAGGACGCACGAGACGCTCCGCGCTGGCTAGACGGGTTGGAGAGGGAATTTTGCATTGACGAAGAGTAATCCAAAATCTGTGGTTTAGCATTTGACGTATTTTTTAATTATTTCCAGGCGGCAAAAGCAGCGAAGACCGTGAAATACGGCAGCAACGTGGACGGGATATCGACTTGTGACCCCGAGCAGTACGGCAAGAGGTTCATAGAGTTCGTCGCCAAGGCCATCGAAGGCAACTAGGCGGCGCCCGAGTCCCATCGGGTCCTGCCGGGCTTATCTTAGCGCTTACGAGGGAGGCCGGAACTGGCATTCGCGACATGAACATTTGAATATAGAATGGTTTTGCGCGCCCAATATCATTTTGAAACTGGAATGTAACTGGCTGGTTTGGAAATGAAAATGTTTTCGGCTAGGATTATTTCGTAAGTGACCTTTATTTTTATAGATAATCAGAAAGACTCTATTTTCAACGACACAAGGTTTTATTTGTAGAAGTAAAATATTCCTCTTTCAAAAGTTATTAGTTGTTGTGTGCCAGTTCACACGGCCTAATCATTTATTATGAATTCGTGAAGAAATCAACAGTTTGTTTTGTAATCGGTACTGACGCTCAAATTGTAATTTGTAAATAAATTATGGAAAGGGGAATGGCTAGCTAGTGACGACGATTTGAGCGAAGGATCTACAATGAGTTCGATGCGTTGCCAGTGAAGTGTCATTTTGTGGAAGAGATTGTATAGGTAGTTTTGTGTTAATTTATCTGCGGTTCTTATTATATCGTGCTCCAATTCAAAAGAGAAATTAATTATTGGCCTTATATTGTGTCTAGAAAGATATGATGGTTGTGTAAGCCACTTGAACAACAAAAAATATAATAATAATAATGGACAGTCATTGTTTGCAATAGACTTAAATTGTGCCATAGCCTAGTTATAGCACAATTAATGTATGTCCATTTTTTATTTAAATCCGGACATCTCTTTCACAAAATGATTATCAAAGTAAGCACTATGGTTCACATAAAATCAAGACATTTTAGTTTCTGCTAGACTTTCATTAGGATTATGTTCCGACGCGGCCCTGCTAGGGTCATAGACAACGGAATTTACAGGGTGTCGTAGATTTTATCGTAGATTCGTTTAGATTGCGTTCAACCCTCGTAAGCGGCTAAGAGAAGTGGGCAATGTTGTTATTCTTGTACAGCTGTGCAAATTGTCATAGATAATGTTGTATTTTCGCTATGCGATTTATTAACCTTTTTGTCTAAGTGGATCTTTGAAGTGAGTGTATCGCTTCGGTTAACTTGGCCAAAATTGATCGGTTCACAAGTATGAGGAGGAATTTCAAAGCAATGCAATGTAACTTATGTCACATCCAATTCAAAGCAATGCAATGTAACTTATGTCACATCCATGTCAATCCTAAGTTCTCTGATATATGGAGTAATGTCGGATAAGTACTACTGACAACTGTGATATTTGTATATATTGTATTACAAACGCGACAGGCTTCGTCGTCGTCTTACAAGGCTACTGTATTAAATATCCGAACGAATTTTGACGTGCTTTGTTGAACCTGTCATGACCCACATGGCATTCTAGGTCATGCGTGAGGATCACAAGGTAATATATATTTTTTTAAGTTGCGTCTCTACTGACTGGTTTAATCTGGGTGAACAATCGGGCAGATAAGATCCATTTATAGCACATGTGGAAAGCTAGCACAACATATATCTATGGCAATTTCACAGCGAAACCACCATGATTATGGTAAGCGTAAGTCGATTTAAATGCAATTGATGGCGTCGCCCGAGTTGCGTGACGCGCGTTTTCAGGCGTTTCTAGTATTTATTCGCTTCGCGTGCGATTCGACACATGTGGAAATAGTATACGTTCGGTGTCTAAGTCAGCTGCCCGAAGCTGAAGATATTTCACATCATCATCATCTCGGCCCTAAGAAGTCAACTGCTGGACATAGGCCCCAAGGGTTTCAAATACCACCGGTTGGAAGCGGCCTGTATACAGCGCCTTCCGACCTTTATCAGGTCGTCCGACTACCTGCCCGTATTTTTAACTACTTCGTAACTACTTTTATTTAAGGTATGAAAACCGTAATTGATGCTAAAGTGACAATCAAATCGTTGTACACCGAGTTAGCAAATCGGCCTGCAGCCCCGTATTTGCTAACTCGGATGACAGGTGTCGATGCCTATCAATCTATTTGCTGTTACAATGCGGTTTTTGTATTCCAAATAAAAAGTTCGAGCAAACAAAACCCGCATTGTAACAATAAATTTTATAAGTAAATTTATATTGACCTGTCATCCGAGTTAGCAAATACGGGGCTGGAGGCCGATTTGCTAACTCGGTGTACAACGATTTGATTGTCACTTTAGCATCCATTACGATTTTCATATCTTAAATAAAAGTAGTCATTCATTCCGAAGCCGTAATGAATATTGAAGTTACCATGAAAAAGTTAGCAAATAGGCCTGCTGGTCAGTGGGTGTCCAACGCTGCGCTTACCGGCACGTAGTCGCCTTTCAAGAACCGTTCTGCCACATCGGCCATCGGGTCTTCGCGCTATTGTTATTTCACAATGACACACTATTTTCTAGAGACCCAACAGTTGATTTGCCTGATTACTTATGGGTACGCCTGTGGGTTGGATAATAACTTCATTCGATAATATTAAAGCTATTTGGACGAACACAGACAAGATACGAACGGCTTGATGAAGGTTATAGGTATACTGTATTTAGGTTATGCTTCGTCTTAACTATAATGATGGGATGGATGCATAATCAAAATTAAGGATTTTTATTCAAAATTGGATACAAGTGTCTCTTTCTGAACGTCATATTTTTCTTTACTTTTTTAAATACCGACTAAAAGTTCGTCCTCGTTGTATAATAAGATGGAATGTCTACATGTGCTCAGCACCTTAATCATACGAGTCAATTACTTTAAGGGCCCACACTAGGCACACTAGCGACGCCAATAATTTTATTCCTAATACTTTACAAATAAAAAGAAATTCAAGAATGCAAATCATATAAGCCTTAGTAAATAACCTGAAGTGTTTTTGGAATCATGTTTTAATATTATGAGAATAAATAGTGATTACCGCCAAAAACGGCCTTTTTGGGCGGTAATCTGATTCTCATAATTCTCACTGATTCTGATAATATTAAACATATATTAGCTAGAGCAATCAGAGGACCTGGCCTACACTCTTATATATATTATAAGCTTTGTTTAGCTTGTGTCCTAAGTCGTCCTTCGCCTTCTACGACATCCACGGGAAGACTTGGAGTGGTCCTATTCTACTCTGCCGGGAACCATACGGCGGATTCAGGTTATTTACTAAGGCTTATATGATTTACATTCTTGAATTTCTTTCTATTTGTAAAGTATTAGGAATAAAATTATTGGCGTCGCTAGTGTGCCTAGTGTGGGCCCTAAGCAAAGGGCAGTTGGCGAGCGGCACACACAAGACAGCGTGGCATGGCGCATTCGTATCACATTTGAACTGATATAAAATCTTTAAGAGCACATTTTGCAATAATTTTCATAACTCGTTATTAGCTTTTATAATGTTCCGCTATCGTAGTCTAGTGTGAAAAATTGAATATTGAAATGTTGAATATCATTAAATTAGAATCACAAGTTATATACCTACAAATATGACACTTCATACGAAGTCTCTTTGGGCAATACACTCTGTAACACACAGGAGATTGCTTACAGGCTGTGTTTTCGCGATAGCGATATGTGCTGAGCATATACATGGCGAAATTTTGATCGTTCCGGACCATTAAAGGGGTGATTCAGCCCGTCAATATAAACAACTTTTCCTATGGGACAAATGCTGTAAACTCGAAAAAAAATTCGACATTCCTATACAAATTGCCCGGGCGGCTGAACACTTTTGTATGAAAATGTCGAAATAAAATTTAAGTTTCCAGCATTGGTCCCATAGGAAAAATGGTTCATATCGACGGGCTGAATCACCCCTTTAAGTGTCCAGAACGATCAAAATTTCGCCATGTATAATTTCAGATTGAGAAGAAATACTATGGGATAAGTACAGTCCGATACAAATTTTATGGCTACTCGGAACATCTCGCGCAGTCGCAGTTAGCGCAGTGCACAATATTAGGTCTGCGCGGGGATGCGGGGCACGTACTGTGCAGTGAACAGCTAATATGTCATAAAGTGCACGCAGATTGTAACGCTTGGCCTTGAGGATACAAGAGATCAATTGAAATTGAACCTTATTACTTTGTAGTAGAGTTTAAACCAATGAAAAAAAATATCTGCGACTTAGGATGAACTTGCATAAAGGTATGTTTCATTTTCAAAAGAGGTATATATGTAGGTATGTAATTTGTGTTAGAATGTTCACGTGTTAAATTGGACGAATAATAATGTTAATCTCAAAGGGTAAGCAACGGGAGCTGTATATGGCTGGAGCGGCTTGTTTCACGGGCCTTTGTATCAGATAGCTCATTCTGACAGTACAATATTTTTCGTGCTGTGAAACAGGCCACAGGATTTATATTTGTAATACGATAACATTATGGAAACAAGGCGTCTGGTTACGTCCAGGATCATAGGATATAATTACTTAGCCCATTTTGAGGGGCTAAATGGGAATCTTAACTCTATTACAAAGTAAAGGGTACAGTCGAGGGCAGATAAACTAGATCCCCTTACAATTTAAAATCTGTTCGAAAGAGGGTCAGGTTCATCTACCCCTGACTGTACATGGATACCTGATAATATTAAAACTATTCGTCAGAGTTCGAAAGTCCTCGCTAATATATCGTATAACAAATATGAAGGCGTCAAGTTGCCTCCACATCAAAGCATTATTTTTTTTTACTATTATATAAATATGATATTGGTACAAAAAATATTTCGGTCTCAAACAGTTTCTAAAATTGAATACGCCGCTTTGGTGTGGAGATGGCTTTAGATTGATGGTATGTTGAAAAATATTAAAATGCTAACGCTAACATAATGTTTATAACGTCAGTAAGTCCGCTTGGTTGTTAAAAAAGTTTTAAATAAATATCCCGAAACAATTATGATGAGCCAGTTTATCTAAGACATAGGTTTTGACCCTCATCCCAAATTTTCTGTATTTCACTTGTATCTTTCTGTCACAGAAAGATACAAGTTAATGCGAAAAAATTATTAGTACAGGCCGCGGCAAGCTTTATTCCGACTCCGAACATCGCGCGAGTCGATGCGCAGTACACAATATTAGGTTAGCCGGGGCGTGCGCGGGAAGGCGGGGCGCTTACCGCGCAGCTCGCAGCTAATATCCGACTCGCAATAAAGTTTAGAGCAACCTGTAATTTGGTATCTGAGAAAAGTCAAAATCTTGTGTATTAATTAAATAAATTTAAATATATATTTTTTAAATATATACGGGCAAATTACACAGATTGAGCTAGCCCCAAAGTAAGTTCGAGACTTGTGTTATGGGAAAATCTCAACGATACTATATTTTATAATAAATACATATATAGATGAACATCCAAGACCCAGGTTAATCTGAAAAAGATCATTTTCCATCTTGACCTGGCCGGGGATCGAACCCGGGACCATCCGTGTCGCAGGCAGGCATGTTGACCGCTGCGCCACGGAGCTCGTTGAATTGTAAATATTATTGGACTATCAAAGTCAGACATCCACTAACAAGAAAGTACAGTATCAAAGTGATATGGTTGCTTTTTGAAAGTAATTTCAACCAAGCGGGCTGTCGGTTGAGTACAGGGCATTGTTCGGCCCATTAAATCATAAACTTTGCCAATATAACCTATACCTAGTTCGCTTAGTTTCTGTCTAGCGTAGAAAATAGTACCTAACGGTGTAAGATTTTGTTATTTATTGTTCTATTTCGAATTAAGACTTGGATTGTTACGGGAGTCTTGTGATTTATTCTGTGAAATTCATGTAATTTTGTACTTTGATGTTGGGTTTCATCACTTCTTTTATGGATTAATGACATCAACACCTCTTTGACATAAACAGACGGCTTTTAAAGTTAATAATGCTACATTAAGTATCGTGCTATCTTTAAATCTTCTTAAGGGAGAGAGTGTGAGATTTAATGTGGCTTAACTAAATGTTTGTGTAAATTAATGAGAGATTGGGAGACTATACAATGTAACTAATCTTAAAAAGTGATGAAATCGTATATTACTATAAAGAAATGTACTAGCGGAATCAAAGCTGCGTTACAATTTCACAACTAATAGCTTTTTGAACGTGTATCCAAAACTATATCAAAAATAATCAGTATTTTGGGTTCGCCCCCTAAAATCCTTCAAATTGAATGTTGGTTTATCAAAGGATAGATTTTGTGATAGATATTGTTTACTTTTAGATATTAATTTACTTTTAGAATTATTGTGGAAGACTATCACTCCGATTTAATCGATTTTACTTGTGTATAATTAATCGTATTCCTTGAATGATTATTGAAATGTTCGAAATGTATAGTCATTTTAACGCTAACGTTTACTGGAGTTGTTTTGTGTATTTAGACTGTAAACGTAACAATGACACAAGTAGTCAGACTTTGCAGTGTGTTATGATTTTCCAGTGTGTTGTGGTTTGCCAGGAACATTTGACCTATTTAAAGCCATACATGAATTAAACGGGGTCCAGTTTTTAAAATAACTCATAGGAAAGGCAACGGGGATGTTTTCAAGGCCCTGGATAACCGTTCAAACTATTTTATGAACAGTGGTTTATAAAACAGTTTGAACGGTTATTTGAACGAATGCAAGAATCAAAATGCTTTTTATAAGTAGTTTTAATTTAAATATCTATTAAATAAAGCACGTAGCGCCATCTGTGTTTAGTTAGAGCGCAACTTTGGTTTGAAATTTCGTGGTGGACACGTCAAAGATTCTACCATGATATTTTCAAAGACAAAGTGGATCATTTCTCGCGCACATTGGAAACCAACTTTACTGTAAAAGGTTGTTCACACATTTTCGGTTTCCCGGAAATGTTGAGGTACATCGATTTCATACGATTTTTATGTACTCTATCACACAAATTTTGGCATACAATGATTAAAATGACAACGATTTCTCTAATATATGTGTAAAAACATCCTGGAAGGGCAACGTGTGGACAGCGCTTAAGGCGCTGTGGTATCAGACACTAGCGCCACCCGGCAATTAATTCTTTTAATTCTAAATCATATCAAATTTAGAAAATCTAATAGATGAATGCCCTAGTAAATTACTTGTAGTATTCTATTTATTACTTTTCATAGATATTATTATTTAAGTTTAAGAGGATTACTCATTACCGCCAAAAGTGGCCACTTAATAAGTAGTTCTCTTAATTCATCAAATTAAAAATAGTGAAAACTTGTACCAAGAATACTACGAGTAATTTACTAGGGCATTCAGCTATTAGATTTTTAAAATTTTAGGAATAAAAAAATTAATTGCTGGGTGGCGCTAGTGTCTGATACCACAGCGCCTTAAGTCAAGATTATGTTTGCAGTCTAACTTTATTGACTTGTCACATTCTTGACTCGATCGGAGTCCCATCTCCAGCAACCTAGATTCCTGAACAATGAGTTAGTCATGGAAATGATTATATGTCATATGTGTTGCCATTGTTTAGGTCGATAATTTTATTTTTATTCGTAGTTGTTACATTAAATAGGTTTTATTTCTTTGTTAACGGTGACGGTTGAAGCCACGTGCCGAGTAAGGCATATATTTATTATAACGATAGCTTCGCTACGAACATAAGGTATTCGGCATGTAAGCAACACGATTGAAATGTTAATTCTCTAGTCTCCTACTCTTGTAAAGACAAAAATATGTATGAAAAATTAAACTTAATTTTTTTAAATATTCGGTTTATAAAGTTTCTGCATTAGTTGGTGTGTTTTACTGGTGATTCCTTAATCCCACTTTCTTAGCTTTGTCTCTTCTAATGACTGATTAACGTGAGCTAATTCTATGGAATCTCTTTTGAGATGGGTGATTAAATACCTGCATTGTCAGAAAGCATAGGAATTTTACAAACCGAAACATGCATATTATGGCGTCTCCATCCCTTGCGGAGAAGATAGAGCCCAAGGTCATAAAACATAAAATATTTGGCGTGTAAGTGGGCATTAGGGTGGAAGGTGGAAACAAAATAGTGGTGGGTTGCTAGTCGCTTCGCCTACTAACATGATTCCTTAGATTTCGCCCAACCCCTTCACCGGCTTTTACAGTCTGCGCGGGTAGAATAGCAGCTAGTATATTCAATTTTTTACTTTTCGCACAAACCAGTGGAAGATGGGACAAAATACTGGGACCACGATAAAACAAGCCAGTTTTTGTACTTCCATGCTGGTTTGTGAGAAAAGGGAATAATTAGTCAATTAGAAAATGAAAGAATAGCTTCGTTTTTTAGGGTTCCGTAGTAAACTAGGAACCCTTATAGTTTCGCCATGTCTGTCTGTCTGTCTGTCTGTCTGTCTGTCTGTCTGTCCGTCCGCGGTTTTACTCAGAGACTATAAGTACTAGAAAGCTGTAATTTGGTATGAGTGTGTATATTAATCATGGCAAAAAAGTCGTAGAAAAAAACCTTGAAAAAATATTTTTTTTTGTGTTACTCCCATACAAGTAAAGTGGGGGAGTAATTTTTTTTTCTCTATTTACCCATCGTGTGGGGTATCGTTAAAAAGGTCTTTCAAAAATATTGTGAGGTTAAGAACACAATTTTTCGATTTAGCGATCCGTTTCCGAAATATTTGGTTTTAAAGTGCAAAATTTTGTTAGAGGTACGTGTCCCCCCCCTCTATCTGCTAAACGGTTATATATGGATACGTGAAAAAAATTACAGCAATAGTATATATACTGAAGTTGAAAGGAAAACTATGAGAGCTGGGTACTAAGTGCAAACTAAAAAGTTATAGGCAACCAACTTATAAAATGTACTGGAAAATGTAAAATTTCATACAATCTTCATTGTTAGATGTTTTTGGTCGTTAGACTGTGAGGTGTGAGTGTAAACAGTGTGAACTCAAAGTTGTCATTCGCAACTACGGAACCCTACACTGCGCGTGGCCCGACACGCACTTGGCCGGTTTTTTTGGAATTGGCGTTTTTTATTATTTACCCCACTGACCCACCCAGAAGGAAGCTAATCTTTTTTATATACCTATGTAGTTATTAATTCTTTTGTGTGATTCATTAATTGAGACCGGAAACGCGACCTAACTAAGCACGGAAGAAAGGTCCAACTAAATATCCTCCCACAAGCTAGACTTTTAGCATAAGGGCCGCACTACACTGGTATGGCATGGCAGCGGAACGACTGCTCGCGGCTCGGAGCGACTGCGAGGAGCCCGATGGTCCAGTGGGTGTGAGCTCTATGAGCGCTTACGTATGTTAAACAACCCCTGGTGCAGTCACTACTTGGATGGGTGACCGCAAGTGGCATAAAAATATGTCGAGCTCCTCCGTGCTTCGGAAGGCACGTTAAGCCATTGGTCCCGGCTGTCATCGTTGATGGCATTCGTTAAGTTATGTCAGATGCCTTAAGGCAGCTTGAAAAATCTGACACCAGTGTTGGCCACTTACACACACGAAAAAAAAAAAAAAAAAAAAAACTGCTCGCGTCACCTCGATCAGCCGCGCGCCAACTCGCGCAGTCACGCGGCGGACGCACGCCATACATGCAGTGTTGCCACCTCAGTGCAATTTCCACTAAATCTGGCTCACCAAAATTAGATTTTACTATAAATTTTGGTTTTAGTTACTATTGGTTGGAATAGTGTTTTTCGTTGTGTGCATTTCCCCAGCGGTAAAGTGTCGTTAAAGACTATACTACAATATGTTTATCGATGAATGAAATTTGTATTGCTGAGGAATTCGTGAAAAACTTATAATGCAATCAATATACTTATTAGGCATCCAAAATTCTATAAGTTCAGGAATTAACAACTGTAGAGCGGCCCTAAAGCTGACGACAGTTAACTTTTGAAATTTGACTTTATAGCATGCCAGTAAGGTTGGTTTTTGCAATAATGTAGGGCCTACATAGCTTACATTTTGGCTATGTTTGTTTTTAACAAAACATGAAGTGTCATGTTTGTATGTGGCTGTAGGTATCAAATTTTTATACTTGATAGAAGGCAACGAATTGAGCCAAAGGGCAGAAATAAAAAGTCCAAATAGGAGTTATAGTAAATTTGAATAAAGAAACCTGACAATACCAAATGCAATAACCTAGTCCATCCTCGTCTTGACGTGTTTCTCAGTGATCTTGTCCTTCTCGATGATGTACACCACGGCACCCCAACCGGAAATCGCGTCACGATCTGCTGCGTTCACCAACGCCTGTTAAAACATGGAATAATGCTGTTCAAACTTGGAACAAAAGGATAATCTACAAAAACTCCAGAAGAGTTATAAAAGTTAGGGTTGATGATGAGATAAGAAGTATGGGCAAAGAAACATCTCGGTGAAACAAGGCCAATAAGCAATATATCAAAATGAAAAAATGCATACATACATAATTTTAAGTCTTTTCCCTTGCAGGGCATACAGGGCCCAACATTCATAAAAAGGCCTCGTTTAGCATGTTGAGGGGCTTGAGGTAGAAAAACAGAACCTAAATATTGACATAATTCCTCAAATATTCGCACATTCCCTTCATCAGTTTTTACGATCTGCGCGAGAAGAGAAGGAGCTGTCACAAGACCTTTTCACCTCAAGAGTAGTAAAGTGGTATCTGATAAAAAATTGGGGTACTAGAGATCAAAAATTCCATACCTGTGAGATAGTTTCAAACAGGTCATCTGGCTTCAGGTTAGGCTCCCACAGGGCTTCACACATACCATACAGCTGCTCTGAACAGGTGCCTGACACTACAAAGTCTTCAGGCTCATTCGGACAGCCAATCTGTAAATTAATACAATAATTAAACCCTCAGAATGGTGTTTGTAGTAAGTAACTTCAGCAGATTTAGTTATTTAAAGTTATAATTGTTAATTATTATCATTAAAGTAGCGTTCAAGCTCTAAAACAATCCAGCTGACGATGCAACAAGGAAGACAATTGGATGACAGAGAGGATATGATAATTGGACAATCTGGGTTTCAAAACAATTGTTCAGACTGCAATAATAAAGGCTTAGAAACTTCAAGTGCAACAAACAGCAATAATGTTTGCAACAGTATAGTGAAAAAAAAAGAGATTTGTTAGAATAAGGTTCCAAGTTTAAACGCTGGCTGGATTGGGTAAGATATTTAAACATCAAGCTAGGTACCCACTTAGACAGAGAATAACTTATACAAAACATCTCTGGACTTAAGATGCTTTCAGATTTTTCTGATGCCATTAGGAGATTTGTAGTATACTTTTTCAAGGCACCTTGAGAAATCTGACAGCAAAACACAATATTTAAGATCTAGAATTTTGTGACCATAGTTTTTTGAAAACACTTACCAGATCCATATTACACACATAGGGCTGGTTGTCATAGGGATCTAAGCCAGCGATGACGGGCTCAATAAAGTAGGGTCCAAATCGCCTCTCATACAGTAGGTTGGACAGCATTGCAGAGAATGTCTTAGGCCTCATCGGTCTATTCTCCTTCAGCTCATATAGGTTCATTCTGTAATATAAAACAAATATGTCAGAATAGAGGACAATTTTATGGACCCCAGTGTCCAAAGGGCCATTCAAAAGTTAAGTATGTAAGCAGCAAAAGGTGGTATGGTCTGGGCTAGGCTTATTTTATGCTGACAATAGGGGGAAAAAATAGCTAATATGGTGCCACCTAATACTTAACAGCCCCAAAGCATCAGCTAAGGAAGCAACAAGGAACGTAGAGGTAGACTTATCAATAAACAGGTAATGGAAGAGATTGCTGTGCAACAATAAGTCTGCCTTTGTATCATAATTTGTTTTAATGAACTTGTTTTTGTAATTTATGGTGCAATAAAGAATATTGTATTGTATTGTAATGTACTATTTTATCACACATATATCTATTGTTTAGAAATATTACAAGAATTATACTTAAGAGTCGCCTGGACGCGCATATCTCCATACAAACGGAAAAAGGGAATTGTGGCAATATTTAATAATGTTAGGGCAAAATTTAGCATCCAATCAATTAATCTCATTATAATCTACGTATGTTCCTATACAGTTTGGTTAAATTATCAAATGTTTGAGAATTATACGCCTCTCACGATTTCCATACAAATTTGAAAAGGCTTGTAATTCTCAAACCATTAGTTAAAATACCAAGCTGTATAGGAACGTACGTAGATTATAATGAGATTAATTGATTAAATGCTTAATTTTACTCCTAAATTATCAACTATTGCCACAATTCCCTTTTTGCGTTTGTATGGAAACATGCGCTTCCAGGCGACTCTTAAAATCTAGCTCTTAATCCATACTTACATACCTGTGTTTGCTTGATTTTGTCTGTATATCTAATGAGCTATTTCTTCAATGAGTTACACAAAATCTGCTTTTAATTTTTTCACCATAAGATTCATTTGTGAAAATTAGAGCAAGTTGAAGTTTAATTTACATATGATTTTCTCTAAAAAAGACTGGATTGAATGTATTACCTGAATTTTAATCTCTGGAATACAGTTTGAGTGTCAGTAGCAAGCCCAGGCAGGCCTACGTAGAGAGTTGGACCCATCTGATACACCTTCGGGAAGTTTGTGGACACGGTCTGAGCCTGGATACCATATCGCTTATCCGTGGCGATGGCCACACAGTCCTGGCCACGCATAGCCACCACCGCACCTCCATTGTAAGCTAAGATAGACTGCAAAAGAAGGTTATGTTACTGTAACTGGAAAAATTACGTTATTCCTTCAATTTAAAATCGGGTTTCTCACTATAATAATATATATTATAAAGGATATGCTTTCAAAGATAGTGGTAAAAAGTTATTTTGAAGAATCAAGAGGCAAAATACCAAATCTGCTTCGTAATGTTTGTGACGCTATCCTAACCAACATTGATGCTGAAACTTTTATAATAACCAAGAGGAAAATATCAAATAATGAGTATTGATTGACTTACCATTTTAATTTAAGTATTGTATTTCTTTTCTTTCCTCTTGTTCTATATTAAACCTGCAATTACAAGCAAAAACCGAAACAGAAAAATGACATATCATCCGGCGACACTCAATTGACAGATGTCAAATGTAACACACTCAGATATAAAAATGTATTTTTTTTTTACAGAATCCGGCACTAGACTCACTACCATTTTGATACCTGTCGGTTATTTTTGAAATGGCGAGTCTACAAACCGCAAGACTTACACGCTTACGATTACGAGTTACACTCATCTTCGAAGTCACGAAATGCAAAATTGTGCCGTATACGGTGTTGAAACACCGTTGCTTGAGCTGTAGAGCCGCCATCCTTCCTTCGGCTAAATGACTTGTTTGGTGGTGTCACGCGTTTTAAAAATAGTTCCCCTGTTATATGAACCAACCTAAAACTTGTAGTAAAGCAAAAAAAAAATTTCATGTCTGTGGTTAGTATGGATTATCCCAAGGTTCTCAGACAGGTTTTTTTCCCATAATTTGGTTGCTTGCACGAAAGTATAGTCAAACTTACTATGTAGTTACGTAGTTAGTACGTAGAGGCAATGATACTAGATTAATAGTGCATGCGAAGACACGATTTCAGCCCGCCCCCCGAACCTCGCGCTCTAAGCTGCAGCCTAATTAGCCTAAGGGCATCCTAAGGGTTAATCAGGCCCTGGATCTATCACCACTCTTTTGGTGTGCTTATACAACGTGTTAATGAATAAGCGCAAAACTTCTTAGGTGGTGACTGTGCTTATAAAT
Source organism: Rhodophaea formosa (assembly GCA_963082605.1). Classification (NCBI taxonomy): domain Eukaryota; kingdom Metazoa; phylum Arthropoda; class Insecta; order Lepidoptera; family Pyralidae; genus Rhodophaea; species Rhodophaea formosa. Next base: position 15,342,388 of record OY720219.1, read on the forward strand.
ATGAACAACTTTTACTATGGAGCCGACTCTGCAACTCGACAAAAAAATCTGCTGTTTCCTCAGGCTGTTTGATTGACAATTTGTATGAACAAATTGTCAATACCTACTCGACCAGAATATATGCAATAGCTGTTTTTTTTGTCGAGTTGCAGAGTCGGCCCCATAATAAAAATTGTTCATATTCATAAGCACAATCACCACCTAAGAGTTTTTGCGCTTATTCATTAACTCGTTGTATGCTTCACGGACAAGTCTGTAATCAGATTTGTCTCGTCTATTCTCTTTTAAATTGTAATGTCATTTGCCATTGACCTATTTCTCAGATTGTGAGTGGATTGTGACCTATTTACATAATCTTTACCCATTTTTTTTAAATCTATGTCTTTACCTATACTCGAGACGGCTGCATGTCATCCATGCAACTTTGACTAATCATGCCTTTATCAAGGGTAAAGTCGGAGAGACGAAAAATTTTTTTTAAATCTTTGGGTAAAGTATACTAGATTCAAACCATAGTAGACCACAGAAGATCTATTTACTATGGTTTAAAATAAAAAAAAAAAAACTAGACAAGGTACTAACTAATATAATGTGCAAAATTAGGCAGTTCCAACTTTTTCTTGTACTTCTTTTGTATACATGTCCAATCTAGCTGTCATTCCAAATCCCCAATGATCTTTGATTTGTCTGCATAGGTTCAAGTCTACTTCTGCCAAAAGTAGTCCATCTTTAACCCTCGAAAGTCTTGGAGTTCTACAGCCATTAGGTGCGGTTATGTAGCTTGATCCATAATAGGTTCTAGATATCTTCTGCTCTTCACCTTCTTTGATCACATTGAACGTTTCTGTACCAACTCTGTTGATGCTAGCAGTATAATAGCTATTTGCTATAGCAGCGTTCCGAGCTTCAATGCCCCAGAAGGACTCTCCAAATTCCGCGATCGTTGCCGCAGGGTTGAACACCACTTCTGCACCATTTAAACCAAACATCAACCAGTTGAGTGCTTGATGACGTCCGTAGCAAATGTTCACTGCGAATTTGGCATACTTGGTCTCAAAGACCGGGTGGCCTGTATTCCCAGGTTCGTAATATTGAGTTTCGCTGAAGCTTCCAACACTGGGAAGATGATTCTTCCGATGTTTCCCCAAGTATTTGCCGCTCTCGTCAATCACCACAACAGTATTCCACCACACGCCATTTTCATCACGTTCCAATATGGGAGATATAATCACCATGCTATACTTCTTTGCTAATGGCGCTAAAAATGTTGTACTTGGACCATCTTTTGGGGATTCCACGAATTCTGCCCATTGCTCCTTCTCTCGAGTGCACAGGAAAAATGGAATGGACCAGGCTTCTTGCAGGCAAAGAATTTGAACGCCTTCATTGCCAGCAATATCAATCAATTTACCTACTTTGTTAAAAATAGCTACCCTTTGTTCTTTTAAAGGTCTGTCGGTGGGCAAAACAATAGAATGTTGTACTAATCCAATCTTTAAGATTCGTGGACTTCTAATCTCTTCTCGAGCAGCTGGGAAAGAATACGCTGACACTTGAAAGTTATATTTTTCACTTGCACTCACTGTAGATTTGTTTAGTTTTATTTCACAATGGTCTTCTCGACCGTAATGTATTCGATTGAACTGTTTAAGTTGTTTAGGGTTTAGATTTTTCCTTATTATTTCGTCAAAACACATTTCGCTGTTTGGATCCATCTTGTTTACTGTATTAATGTGATAAACTGGTTTTGTGTTGGAGCGTGATATTGATTACAGCACGCAATGTTATCTGCCCGTTGGTTATACTTACCTACTTGGAATCAAAACATCGTTGTGATGTTGTTTTCATCTTATTAAAGATCAAAGTTAAAGATATTATTTCTCCTCGGCCAAGTGTGTTCCCGGTTGTCTCCTCAGACGTGGTGTGTCACAACCACGTAAGAGCCAAGGGTTGGCTATGATGACAGCACGTTTAGTTTATACAACAGTTTTAATAGCTGATCACCTGCTTGTCACTTAAGCTCCTTGGGTAAATGAAATGAATTAAATTAATAGTTTTTATTTAAATTTTGGATCTCATGTATCGCTTTTTGAACGTCATTTATCTTTCTTGTTATATTTTTTTTGCAAAATCGAAAAACTACTAGTAGCCCTAGATAGTCACGGTTACATCCTCATTTATGGTGTATTGGAGCCAGGGATCCCCTATGACGAAAGCATGTTAGTTTATTTTCTGTAATATGGTTTGACTACAACCAGCCACCTGATTGACGCCAACCCTCCTTGGGTGGCTCAAGAACTGCAAACTGCAAACCAGTCGGTGAAAATGAGGTATCTGAATACAAGTATTTATCCACGCTGAGAGTCACTTCTCAGTCTGATCGTAAAAGCCGATCACGGGAATGGGCCAAAATCTAAAGAATCATGGTAAGTAAGGCGATGCATGCAACCCAACCCTATTCTGATTACGTTTTCCATCTCCACGCCCACCGCCATGCTAAACGTGGCTTTTGCGTCTTAAAGACCCGAACTTTGTGTACCCCGCAAGGTAAAAAGACGTGACAGTATGTGTGTATGGTAATCAAAACCCAGGCCTCTCAGTTAGCGAAGTATATGCGGCCTTTGACTAGTATCTAGTAATAAGTACCTTCATCATCATCATCATCAGGTTTTTCTAGTCTCCACTGCAGGAGCACGACCCTCTCTGTACTACCCGAGCCATATACTAGCTTGAGTAGTCAGAGGATTTGGCCTACACTCTCCACGCTGGCCAGACGGGTTGGAGAGGTCTCTTTGATGTCAATAAGCTTTGTTTAGCTTGTGTTTTCTTAGTCGCCTTTTACGACATCCACGGAATGACTTGGAGTGGTCCTATTCTACTCTGCCGGGAACCACACGGTTTGTAGTAATAAGTACCTATAATATGTTAATTTTGAGACTAGTCAAGTACCTACCTACTTAGATAATAATATTAACTCACAAGATTCGAGTTTACGTAACATATTCATCAAGCAAATAAGAAACATGTTATGGGTGGACAAACGTGTGCTAACGTTTACTTAGTCATATTATGTCGTGTGGGTTCTTAGATCAAAGAATGACCTGATAAACCTTTGATCAGAGTTTTTAAACGCTTTATAGTCCTCTGACATGGTTTCGTGGAACGACCACTGAAGACAGTGACCGGGACCGATGGCTTTGCGGAAAATCAACGAAAATTTCGAATTTTCTGAAAATTCGAAATTTTAAATTTTATACCTTATTTCATAATATTCAAAAGAAAGCCTTTAAAATTCGCCCGCCAGGCTATGAGGCGATTTCCATAGAGCACTGATCAGAGCTGAAGCAATCAAGGGGTTAACGTGCCCTTCACAAGCACGGATCATTTTTCTTATCAGACATTCAGGTGATCAGCCTGCAATAGCCTAATCAAACTAGAACAAAAATACGAACCCGCAACCTCCACAGTGAGAGCCGAACGCTCTACATAACCACTACACCACGGGGGCAGTTTTTATATTATTAAAATTAGATTTTATTACATATGTAAAGTACATTTGCAATATTTTAGGCATGTCTGTTCTGATAAATAGATAGGTAGGTACTTACTTAATATATCTTCATCTTATGATACCTACCAAGTTTTCTTTCATCTAGTTCTGAGAGAGCGAGGTAGATATATCTTCATACCTTCCTCTAAGTAACAACCTATTGTTACTACGTATATTATGTATAGCTTCTGCAGATGGAAAAATCTAGGCAAATCTAGGTTTTTATCTCAAGTCTCGATCAATTATGTGGTAAGTATAAACAAGTGCAATATGTACAGTGGGTGGTATTTCAACTCGAGCGTTACATACATATATTGGCAATGTGTTAACCCTACCAAATTAAGAAAAGCGAAAGAATTATATTAGAATAAAACCAACTGAAAATAAAATTAAATCCTTACCTAAAAATATATATTTACAAATCCCTCCAGTTACTCACCCCTGGGCATCGTGCTCAAAAGGCTGGCAGCATTGCCTAATTGAATGGCAATGCTGACACGCTGAGCTAGGTAGCTTCTAGAAATTGTTAGAATTGTCTTTCTTTAGGGATTACGCCCCTGTTTATCCTCCGGCCCGAGAAAAGGAGTGAAATCCTAGTATTATAATTTTGCATACGCATCGCATAGGTTAGGGTACTGAAAAGAGCATAGGCTATATATCACGCGGGCAAATCAGATAGATAATTGCGTTTCTTTTCACACATTTCTCTACGTCGCACTAAAAAGTAGTTTTAGGTAGTTATTACGTACTCAGTACCACGTCGTTAATACTGTGTCAGTACTCATATCCTTCGTACCTAAGTATATAAAATTTAATTAAATGAATAGGTTCTATCCTATTCAAATGGTTCAGGCTTTAGGATCAGGCTCCTAAAATATTTTTGATTTTTGTAGGTTCTTATTTTGCAGGTTAAGTCCTAATGTTATTTTTGATCTAAAGCCTGCTGTACTAAATTGGCGCCATAAATATGGCGTAGGAGCGCTGGTCGCATTTTAATTAGCTATAAGCAAACAGAATTGCGCAAGAGCAAGATGATTAATACCTACATAGGATATCAGGGTATAAGCACCGTTATCCCTCAAACTATCAAATCAGCCCGTCAAAATGAATATGGAAAGTGGAATCAAATAGGTTGCTGCGGTTGCTAGCTGCATCGCCTATTGAAGTGATTCCTTAGATTTTCGCACAATCCCTTGAACGGCTTTTACGGTCTGCGCGGTAAGAAAAGCTATGGTTTATTCTATGTTTTTCCTTTTTTCACCAACCAGCATGGTAGAGAGCTTCGGAAGCGCAGACAAAATCCTGTGAAAATGCAGCACAAGTAGTATTTGCTCAAGCCAGGAATTGAGGCTAGAGCTCCTCGTGCTGGCGTGTTAACCACTGCGCTACGAAGGTTCAAGTACGAGGCAAACTCATTTAATTTTTAAATCAATATTTAAAACAGGTAGATCTGCTAATGTTTAATTGATGTTGGCTTTTGATTGAATATTCAGTTGACACTATTAAGTCAGTACCTACGTTAATTGATGTGTTAAGGCACCTACATTTGCAAAGACATGGTCAGTTGAATGATGATACCTATCTGTTAGCATGCTACCTCTGAGATACAGACTAACGTCTAGTTCGGAGTTGGCTTGTTGCTGGTTGGTGAAAGAGACTACCTATTGTAACCATTTCTTTTAACTTGGCTAAATAAAGTTTTTATTATTTATTATTTTATTATGTTCTTTTTCTGGCTTAGTAGGATGTTTAACGTAAGTCTTCTCAACCATACTAACTAGGTATTATCAGTATTTATATATCCAAAAGGAACTCTTCCCTGTCGGTATGTTTCCTTCAATCTTCAAATTGTTTATGCTTCAACCACTGAACCAATTAATATGAAAATTGTTAAGGGGGACTTTATCAATACCAATTTTCATTTTCAATTTCAATTGGATCAGAGCGTCAACCATGAGTTTATACATTTGTAGCATACGGTAACGTTTTTATAACCGTCATAGTTTAGGTACTATACTTTGTCCACCATGAGTAAGATATACCAGAGTAGTTTCCGAATCTCGTAATCGAAAACGACTCAAGGTTAATGTAAACGAATACGATCCTGTGTTTGATTACAGGAACATTTTCTGCGAAGTATACTTTGAGTTACAAAATTGACCTTCGTTTTCTATCGAGTAGACAACAGTTTACTATTACGAGCCATCGAATAGTTTACTTTAGATCTAATAGTTTACTACTCACGTATTATAAACTCATGGTTGACGCTCAGTATGTATTCGTTAGGAACATACGGGACATACATTACCTCATCATCATCATTTTCAGGTCTTTGTTAGTCTCCACTGCAGGAGCACGACCCTCTCTGTACTGCCAGAGCAGTCAGAGGATTTGGCCTACACTCTCCACGCTGGCCAAACGGGTTGGAGAGGTCTCTTTGATGTTTACCTATCATCTCGAAAAAAGGAACTATTTCCAAGGGATCCACAGCCACGAGAGGAGCAGTGGGCGAAAGCTAGTTTAAAAATAATATTCAACTTGCATATACATCATCATCTCAGACGCAAGAAGTCCACTGTAGGCCGTAGGCATTGACATAGCATTTACGCGGTTAACTCTCTGAAACATATAATAACAGTCCATGTTTTTTTCTAAATTTCAGTAACAATAAATGGATAATTAATGGTTTTTAAATAGAAATTCATTACAATTTTAAATTTTAATAATAAATGGATAATTAAATATGTACGGACAAATCACACAGATTGAGCTAGGCCCAAAGTAAGTTCAAGACTTGTGTTATGGCATACTAACTCAACGATACTATATATTTAGATGCTTATCTGAAAAAAAAAATCATTTTCCATCTTGACCTGACCGGGGTTCGAACCCGGGACCTTCCGTGTCGCAGGCAGGCGTGTTGGCCGCTGCGCCACGGAGCTCGTCATTCATTACGTAAATGTCTAATTATTGCATTACTTATTTGGTTTTTCAATGAATATAATCTAGAAGCATTCTATCCACGGCCTTATGTCCATTTCACTAGTCACGTATCTTGCGTCTTGATAAGTCAAATATTTTCTCTCTCGGATATTGTCTCGCCGCTATCGAGGGCCGAAGGTCATCAGGATCGGACCACACAGATAAACAGGCGGCTCGTTCAAATCATTACCATTTAAACACCTATTTAAGCCAGTGGACGACCGCCGGAGCCCAGTCGCTGCCGGTGCGTCAAGCTTTAACTACTACATAACTTCATTATCAACCATGGACAACGAAACCCCCAGTTTAGAGGCTATCATCAATAACAACCTTAGTGGACGAGATCTCGAAGAATTCAACAGGATTTACTATGGCAGGAAGAACCATCTGGAAGTACCCTTGAAGGCATCTTCGCTCGCCGCTGCCAAAGACGCTAATTTCGATGTACTCGCGTATGCGTTCCCGGCTAAACGGGAGCAGACTAGACCTCCCCGTATCGTTAAAGTAGGCGTCATCCAGCACTCCATCGCAATTCCCACCGACCGCCCCGTCAACGAGCAAAAGAGGGCCATCCTCGACAAAGTCAAAAAGATTATTGACGTCGCCGGCCAAGAGGGCGTCAATGTCATTTGCTTCCAAGAGCTATGGAACATGCCTTTCGCTTTTTGCACACGCGAGAAACAGCCGTGGTGTGAATTTGCCGAATCCGCTGAAAATGGTGAAACTACAAGATTTTTGAAGGAACTAGCAGCCAAATATGCCATGGTTATCGTTTCATCTATCCTTGAAAGAGACGAGAAGCATTCAGATATCCTTTGGAACACAACTGTCGTGATCAGCGATTCTGGTAACGTTATTGGCAAGCACAGGAAGAACCACATCCCAAGAGTGGGTGACTTTAACGAGTCTAACTATTACATGGAAGGAAACACCGGCCACCCCGTATTCGAGACGAGGTACGGCAAGATTGGAGTGAGCATATGCTTCGACCGTCACCACGTCCTCAACTGGCTGATGTTCGGGCTGAATGGGGCAGATATAGTGTTTAACCCTTCAGCCACGATCGCTGCAGAGGCTGGCAGTGAGTACATGTGGGACATCGAGGCCAGGAACGCTGCTATCACCAACTGCTACTTCACAGCTGCAATTAATAGGGTTGGTTATGAAGAGTTCCCCAATGAATTTACATCAGCTGATGGAAAGCCTGCGCATAAGGATCTGGGTCTGTTTTACGGGTCGAGTTACATCTGCGGGCCGGATGGAGTAAGGTGCCCAGGTTTGTCCCGCACGAGGGATGGTCTGCTCATCGGCGTGCTGGACTTGAACCAGAGCAGACAGATCAGGGACCGCCGCTGCTACTACATGACGCAGCGCCTGGACATGTACGTGAACAGCTTGAGCAAGGTCGTGGAGCTGGACTACAAGCCGCAGGTCATCCGCGAGCACGAGGGCGAGAAGTAAATGAAATGACTGAACTTTAGTAATGTATTTGATGTAAGGCAACATTAGAATAATGCAAACATAAAATTTTTAAGAATCTACCTATCTTTTTTACTATACTTACCCTATTATCCCACGTGAAGATTGATGTTAAGCTCAGAATTATTTTATACATGAAATTATGAATTAAGTATTTTTTTTTCTTTTTTTTTTCTTTTTTAATTTTGTTCATTTATTGTGTAATCCTTTAAAAGCAGCATATTAATGGAATTATATATTCTATTAAATATTTAAAAAAATATATTACTTACTGTTTTGACCTGTAATGCACTTATATAGCGTAAACGTACGTAGATATGTACGTCTACGCTATATGAGTACACTAGGATAGATTATCTAGTCTATTCTATATATTTCGTGAACAGATTTGCAAAATGTGTGATGAACAAAATTCTTTCATATGCCCGACTGACCGTTTGTCCATGTATTTGTTTGGCCCAATGTCCAGCTGTCCTTTTCTAAAAGTCACATTTCTCCTGAGATATTGAGAGAACATAGATTAATTTGAAGGTTAAATTATTCTAGACATGATTTAATTTTAATTAGATTTTTTTCCAAAATGGAGATTAACTGTGACAAGACTTGTGAGGTCTACAGCTCACAGAGCTACTAGTCTAAATAAATGACCAATTAAGTGATTACGTAAAGAAGACCACACAAGAGTTGAATTCACTCATAAGACTTATCAGCAGTGCAGATTCCTCATTAATTAACTATTGTTTAGAAAACAAGCCATCATCTAGATGGCAATTAAAATGCGATATCAGAAGCAGATTAACATTAGAATTGCATTTAATTTAACATTAGGAATACTTAAAACTTAATTGATGTAGTAAGCAAGGCAAGGATCACCATATGATGACAGAGGACATAAGTGAAACGATTGAGTGTTGCTTAAATATTCTTTTCTATTTTATCTTTTATATTTACGTGTAATTTGCCATTCAGCGTTCCTTTAAACGGGCAATTCAGACCGTCAATATGAACAAATTTTCATATTGGACCAATGTTGGGAACTCGGGCTATTTTTACTTTTCCACAATAATTACCCAGGCGACATGAACGCGTCGAAATTATTCTGATTTCCCAGAATTGATCCCATTTAGTGTTGAATGTCAATTTACATGTATGTGGAGGGTAAATTCTGAAGGTGTATAGTGAATTATTGTAATATATTTATTTACATAATATTATATTATAGGCCTACAGTACAATGTGCAAGTTTAACGTGTAAATAAATATCTTAAAAAAAATATTTTGCGTACTTTTAAGGTATGCAATTCAGCGAGACACGCTTCATAATTTCGAACAATCTGTTTGGGGCTGGGAGCCGGGAGAACCTTCAGAGTGCTCCCGTGACTTCCATCTCCCGGTGAGTCGGTGACACTACACACAACCCAGTTACGCGGTAGGGTTGATACAAACACTTTTTTTAAATTTGCCAAAAAAATATGTATGTATGTACGGTAACTTTTTAGTTTAATTATGTTCTTATGTGTGAGTCATTCATCATTATTCATTCATGAAGGATCCAAATATTATTTTTAAAGATTCATTCAGAGGATTTGGCCTACAATCTTTAATGTTAAATAAGCTTATTAGCTTGTGTTTCCTAAGTCACCTTCTACGACATGGGAATAGACGTGAATGTGTGAGTTAACAACCAGGGTCTGTCACTGCAGAATGAATTTGAATTTCTTCTTTCAATAAGAATTCAAATTCTTTGCGCCCGTGGATCTTTTTCTCATATCTAATTTCTTTATTTTAATAAGAGTACAGTCAGAACAGAGTTGTGTTGTGAATGCATAAAAACACCTATAAAATATGCTAATACCAATTCATATTACAGCATGAAGGCAGACCCCTGTCTCCGACACACAGCCGGCCAATATGTAACTGGGGAAACGTCCCTCGTGTTCTAAATATTTCTTTAAGTAAGAATTGTTTCTCCTTCTGCCAACCCTAAAACAAAGATATCATTATCGTAATGGATGTCACGGGCTGCGACTCAAGTGCTCTAGAAAGTAGTAGCTTCACCAACTTCCCATACACACGATCGCCACTAAAAACACCCTTAAGTCTACCCCAGTAAGGCCTGAATAGAGTGTCGAGATAAGGTTGCAGTGTCTATGGCTAGATGGAGCGACAGTCGCGGAGAGCAACACATTAGCGACATCTTACGGCAAAGTGAGAAAATTACACAGGAATTATAACACTTGAAGTGTTGTGGGCTTTCAGCGCTCTTTCTAGTTGTCTCGTCAAATTGAGGTCTGGTTTTAAGATGATGGTTTGTTTGTAGTTGAATGGAAATACATACTGTTACACTATCACTTCTTTATCTTTTACGGAGTAGACAAATACAATGGACAAAGACATGCTATGCAAGACTCTGGTGGAAAAACGTCTATTTGCAATTGTGACTGGTATAATACAATACAGGTACATTCAATACAGTATCTAGGAAGGTTGTTACCTACCCGTATAAATAAATTACTATAAAGTACTAGCTGTTACCCACGGCTTCACCCGCGTGATATATTTGTTATATATGTCCTTCTCAGTACCCTAACCTATGTGTATACAAAATTTCACGATGATCGGTTCAGTAGATAGAGTGTGAAAGCGTTACAAACAAACAAACTCACTTTCGCATTTAAAATATAGTTAGGATTAGGATTCTAACAATAAAACTACCTAACTAAAAATAAAATTGAAAGCCTAAAAATACAAATCATACAGTCCCTGCAGCTGCTCACCCCTGGGCATCGTGCCCAAAAGGCTGGCAGCATTGCCAAATTGAATGGCAATGCTTATACGCTGAGCTAGGTAGCTTCCAGTCCTTTGGTCACGGGATACCTGGAATAAATCACACAAATTGAACTAGTCCAACATTAAGGTTTTTGTAGGATACTATATTTTATAATAGATACCCAAATACGAACATCCAAGACCCAGAACAGTCAGAAAAAAAGATCGTTTTCTATTTTGACCAGGGGCGACCCTTGGACCACTGTCGCAGGCTGCCGTGTCAATCACTGCGCCACGGAGGTCGTCCACTTATATATCAGAGCATGAGCGTACGCGTATGTGTCCTGTCTTACCTATAAGTTCAGAAAGATCTCTATAAGGTATGTTAGGTATCGTACCTATAGCCTTTAGAGAACGAAAGTAACTTACAAGCTTGCTTTTGAGTGCTAAAGTCACAGAGATATTATAAAGAGATTTAACTCCTACCTACTTTATTTACTTAATTATAATTATGTATTATATAAATATATATCGCCGTGTGGTTCCCGGCAGAGTAGAATAGGACCACCTCCAAGTCATCCCGTGGATGTCGTAAAAGGCGACTAAGGAAACACAAGCTAAACAAAGCTTATTAACATCAAAGAGACCTCTCAAACCCGTCTGGCCAGCTTGGAGAGTGTAGGCCAAATCGTCTGACTACTCAGGCTAGTATATGGCTCTGGTAGTACAGAGAGGGTCGTGCTCCTGCAGTGGAGACTAGAAAGACCTGATGATGATGAATTATGTATTCTCAAAATAACTTGCTTAGTTACTAGTATATTATTTTATTTAAAAAAGTTCATAAGAAGAAGAAGTTACTAGTGTATAATATGTATCTAATTATACCTAGTTACTGTAAAAAAAATTGCTACAACATATTGTTATTTTCTTAGTGTCTTTCCATTTATTTATTTTACTTTGTAGAGGTCAAGTCATATCGAACGAAGCTATCTTAATTGTTTTGTTTTTATACAAACAAAAATTTGATTAAATTTTAATAAGAGCAATAACCGGACGTTAGATAGTTGCAGCCATATCAAAATCAATTGCAACATATGGTATTTCTATCTTTGTAAGTAACTTCTAACATTATGAGGGTTAAATTAACCCTCAAATTAGCCTTAAAAAATTCCTACTAGATGGTTCCAATGTTGGGACCTCGAAATATCGCCCGATTGGCTGAACTCTTTTGATTGGGATTTGTAAAAACTTCTATTTGGAATTAAGATTTGGAAATCCAGTCTAATGACAAACATATGACAAACTACATTGCCTGTGTTGTTGATCTTTGTGGTTACGTAGTGGTCAAGGGTTTAAGAAGAATCAGGACAGGCCCCCTAAGAAATGTGGTAGAGACGTATGCAATCACCAAACCATCGTCGTAATCAGACTAAAGTTAACACTTTAAAGTAATGTGCCATCAATTGACACGATTCTATCTAAATAAATAAATCTTAATCAAGTTGGTCTTATGGACCCGTGCCCACAATATTTTTTTGCGAGCTGGATTCGCATCTGGCATGGTTTGACTCAAATACATCCACAAACTAGCAATTATGTAGGTACCTACAAGTTTTATATCAAAACAAAGCGGATTTAATTCGATTATCAACCTTATATTTCCCCGCGTTTGTTTTTCACCACGGGTAATTAAGGCCATTACGTTTTCTTGCAAAACATGGCGGAGTCGGAGTTTCCGTTTCCGCTGTACTTTTTAATTTTTCATTTACGGTCGGTAGTCTCAATTTTTCTTGTAATTTCTCATTAAACTTGCTGTACGTTTGGCCCCGGGGACTGTTTTAATGTAAATTAGTGGAAAAATGTGGACAATTAACATGGTGATTTATGTTTTGAAAGTCCTGTGATTCTAGATAAGTTTTAATTAACTTTAAGATAAATTTTAATGAGTAATATCACAACAAAAAAAGAAAACCAATTTAATTGTTAAGCCTAAAAATAATACTAATTACTACAAGGTGATCAATAAAATAAAATAATTATGTAGGCAGGTAACATGTTTTTATTTTTAATTCACAAAATTTAAAATATATAAAAATAAATCTGAAATCATTTCACTCACAAATTCTTAGTCGGTATCGCCGACAAGTTTCAGTCTATTCAGTAAAACGTTTGTCTTAATAACAAATGATGTAAGTAATCTCATTCAACTATAATAAATAATTTTAGTATAGGTACTTACCTATAGGTGTTTTATTTCTATGTAATGTACCTTCGAAATAAACCGCATCTAACGCTGCAGCTTGTCAAGTGACAATGGTGACAATATATAAATGCGCAGATTTGTATATTTTATACACGCATGGCACGGGAACCTGTCTTCCGCTTTGTTCGACTTACCATTCTTTATATTCAATATTCAGTGGCTTTATCACATAAAGTCGTTCCAAATTTAATTTTGAAACACGCAGGTGCGTTCCTTTCAATTTGGCGGCCATTTTTCTAAATTCCCGCCACGTTTGACAACAACGTTCCGTTCCGCGTAGTCGGTAGGGCCGCCGACAATAGTTCGCGTACGATTTCATCGACACATGCTCCATTTCATTTCCGTTGCACTCTGTCCGTGCGGGTTTTCAGACCATTGCAAAAAAAGTTTAACTATTACACGAACTTGATTTGACCAAGAACAAAGAAGAGAGTGGAGAGTCAGTGATTTGATTTTGGAATATATTCAAATTTATCTTAAACCACCATAACTTACTAGTTCTCCCTAAAAGTGCAACGTTATTTTTAGTGTGTTACGAGTGTTTTCAAGCCTAGCAGTCGTTTTCTACGAACTTACGCTACGAAGTTTTTCTTCGTAGCAGCATGATTCAATATTTGTTTACTTACGAAACATAGTAGCTGTTACTTATACCAGGTGGATACATTATTGGTAATAAGTTTCTTGTAAGATGATGCACAATGAGTTGCCTTTACCCTGAAAGTCCTTGCTTCTGAAGGACGAAGTTATTTCATACAATTTGATCCTCTACGGCGTAGACAGAGCCCAAATTCATAAGACTCATAGTTTTTCTATTTCATAAAATAACCTTTACCAATCTACTCATTCCCTGTCCTATACTCGTCCGCGGCAAATTGAAAAAGCACACTCGAAAACCCCTTTATAGTGCCATGTGAAGGCCGCACAATAGCTACCCCACGCGACAGGGTGTACGTTTTATCGTTTTAAAAATTGGAGCTACGGAAACACCGCGGATGCAGCCTTTTGTGAAATTCGTAGCAGACGAAAATAAATTCAAATAAATTCTATAGTTTAGAAAGAATATACGTAAGCATATCGTACCTAGTTATGTATTCTAAAACATGAAAGACAAGTCCAGGAATTTTCCCCAAGAAACAAAGTGTGAAGCACATAAATGAATGGATTATGAATGGAAAGTCAGGTATATTTTCTTATTTTGTTATTATTTACTTGGGTTTAACTAAATACTTAAAAATGACATTTTCAAAGCTACTCTGAATAGTTAATTTCTTTTAAATAAAATAAATGCAAAACTGAATTTGTTTTATTTTTTTTCTTTTCTACGATCTAACTACTCTAGGATGGGTGACAGCAAGTAGCATAAAAATATCTCGAAATCTTCGTGCTTCGGAAGGCCCGTTTAGCCGTTGGTGCCGGCTGGCATCATTGATGGCAGCTATGTAAAATGCCTTTAGGCAGCTTGAAAAATATTAAACCAGTGTGGCACTTACTCATACGAAAAAGAAACAAACTCTAGGCCAGGAAAAAATAATAACCATTATATAGGTCAAGGTAACACAAGCTAAGGCATTCTTTTACCAATTTGTTTAGATATAAGAGTTCTGTTTTTTTGTTCTTTGAATCTTTGGCAATAAATAATTTAATTATTGCCATTATTAATTATCAAGACTTATGTACCTACGCTTTTACAACTTAAGATTTTATCTAGTGGGTTAGTTAAATCATTCTACTTGACCCACTTTGTCCGGTTTGTGTTTAGAATCTTGACTAATCAAGTAAGGTGCTACTAGATGCCATATTTAGACAGTAGGTACTTACATCATATAAATCCTTCGGGTCAAATTATTTTATTTATTAGGTAAGGCAAAAATTGTTACAGTGAAACATAAACTATTATAACCATTATTAAAACTAATTGTACAACCTCTTATTGACAAATACCACATGCACTTTCTAACAGAAACATATTACATACATTTTAAATAACCTTTTCAATATAAAATAACTCTAGGCAAGGCAGATATGTAATTTAATTAGTTGTAGTAAATAACAAGTTAATAGAGCCAACAAATTGTGATTACCTTTGGTAACTGGAAACATCTTCATCATCTGCTGACATGACAGCATCCATGCTGTGATATGATGTGGCGAAGGTTTTCTACGACCGGTGGCCTGCCAGACACCAACCATTCTTGAGTAGCTCCAGGAACACAGGCAAATACCTGTGAGAATGTTTTAAAAAAAACCTGCAAGGAATCGAACCTTAAGCTAACAGAGTAGCAAGCTGACATGATAGCCACTGCGCCTTGGAGGCCGTCAATATCCATGACAATCATAACAATGATCACGTGTCGTTGACCTCTGTCTCGGCCGCAGATCCGCATCCATCATACGACGTTATTGAATTACGCTCCCTAGGCGCCGCGCTGCCACCCATCCAATTACTGGCGGCCTAATTATTGCACTTGCCAAAGAATATTGCGCTCTTTTAGTATGTTGGAGTGTTTAAAAATCGATACCAAACTTTAGAAAATCTTTTTTGCTATATAATAAGTATGCTATATAATAAGTATAAATTTGGGACAAGTGAAGGAAATGGGAGAGACCTTAACCCAGCATTGGGATATAATGGTTTAACTAAAAAGAACTATAAATTAATTAGACAAATAGTCTCACTTTACACCTCTACTAATAGGAGCTGCAAAGTTTTGACGTTCAATATTTTTTATGAATATTAAATTTACACCAAATAAATAAAATGTTTTTTTTTTGTTATTTAAACTAACGTGAGATGTTAACATTATTAATATATAAAATATGGGTCAGCGGCGGACTGGGA
The DNA here is from genome assembly GCA_963082605.1 of Rhodophaea formosa. NCBI lineage: Eukaryota > Metazoa > Arthropoda > Insecta > Lepidoptera > Pyralidae > Rhodophaea > Rhodophaea formosa. The sequence goes on from OY720219.1 coordinate 15,358,270, forward strand.
CGACTTCGTGCGCGCGTCTAGGTTCACATTCGCCCTGAGGAAGACCTCCGGATGAGGTTGAAACATGTCGGCCTGTAGCTGACTTCATACGTGAGTGACCCGTATTTCACATATTAATAAATAAAATATTATTGAACGCCTCATAATGCGGAGCATGGGAGATTGTGCATTACTCTCGTCTCCTCAAGGTCAACCTATTTTCAGAACTTCTTATTTGAACAAATGGGAACTCGTAAGTACGCTTCAACTATCTTAAAACAAAAATATGTGATAATTCATACGAGTACCTTCTTAAGTTATCAACATGTCTTCAGCATAGTATGTGTACTTGTACCTATCGTAACATTCTCGTTACTAGGTAGGGAGGTACTCGAAACACTCCCATACTTCTGATTAAATTAGGTACTAAGATACGGGACAACTTCCACGTGGGCAGGATTTGAACCTAAGTTTTTGTCTTTATACGAAAACGCCTTACCATTTCGGCCACAGCGGTTTAATCCTACACACCGAATTTTTCCACCATATCCCATTCCTGTTATACGTATTTAGGGCTTGCGTCAACTGACATAACTCAATCATTTCGAGTAGGTGACACGGTCAGTCGACCATGCACACCCTGGTATCAGAGTTCTTCGGAACCGCCTCTTGGCCTCTGACGTGGTTCCTTTAACGACTACCAGATGGCAGCTGTAACTCAATAGAAGTGGGGAAGTGGTATTTTACCCCGTATCCCATACATCCATCCATCCATCAGGTCTTTTTTAGTCTCCATTGCAGGAGCACGACCCTCTCTGTACTACCACAGCAATATATTAGCCAGAGTAGTCAGAGGGTTTGGCCTACACACTCCACGCTGGCCAGTCGGGTTGGAGGGGTCTTTTTGATGTTTGTAAGCTTTGTTTAGCTTGTGTTTCCTAAGTCGCCTTTTACGACATCCACGGGAAGACTTGGAGTGGTCTTATTCTACTCTGCCGGGAACCACACGGCATTTTACCCCGTATCTTATTTATTAATTTAATAAAAATATATCCGAATAGCATTTTCAATGCATAAAAAACCTAAATGACTCCTATTCTTGATTATGTCACTAGTGTACATTCTTGATTATGTACAACATGTACTACTTCGTAAATGAAAATATCATTCCTCATTCCTCTCGGGTATAAATCACACAGCATTAGATGTGGTTCACTTTAATCGACCAAAATTACCGTTTCATACCATTGAATACTACTCGTTTATAATTGCACCACTTGACAACACAAATTCGTCATAATGTCAAGAAACAAACAAACTTATACATTTAATAATACCTTATAGTCCCAGTTATAACAATCATTTTTGATTAACACGAGTGTACATTGGTGTTTGCAGAAATGTGTTTGGTTGATCACCCACAAGGGTGCCATACGTCATCAGAGGGCGGGAAACATGGACAGTTTAAATTTAGAACTGCACACTATCCATTTACAAAATTGTGACGTTGCATCATGTTAGAAACAAAAGAAGAAATTCGATGTTAATCAAATCATGAAAAGAAGGTTTCTCAACGCTTACCACCAGATAGCAGGATGTCCCGTGTTCGATAAGCCTTTGTCATTGCATTCAGCTTTTGAATGTGTTTTGTGAGAACTGAGTTCGGCAGCTAAGTTGAAGCTATGTCTATTTTACGGTAATTGTTTAATTTATAATTAAGCTCGGTTTTGTAGCTTTAGAGGAGATTTGTTTTGAAAACTATATTTGTTGAGGCCATTAACGGCAATAGTATTGCTAATCCCCAAGGAGCAAGGGCAAAAGGGCACGGCATTTGGCTAAGGGTCGCGGCCTTTGCGAACGACACGCCAGCGCCTCCGCAAAGGGCGCGCTCTTATAAAACATCATAAAAATGTGTGGTCGCATTCACTTGGCGACATTTGCTGCGATTCGCTTTGGGGTCTTTCTGCCTTATTGTTTGAGCTATAGGCATAGAGGTATTTATGTAATTGAGGCACGGCAAGTGAAGCCATCTGATGAAAGCTATATTTTTGGTGATTGTCTTCACCAAGCCGGCCGTCATACTGAAAATTCTGCGGATGTGTGCAGATTATCATATTATTATTATATTATTAATATGCGATTGTATTTCGCATACAACGCAGTCAAGGGGCAGTCAAGAATAAATAAATAATGAATAAATTAGTTTTCTTTATTTATTATTATTATTTATTTATTCAAGAACATACATATAAATATGGTGTTTACCAATTGTTCTACAAAACTATTTTATAGTTTGTCTGTAGAATCTATATGTTTAACAATATTTATAAATGGAGAGCTTATACATATATCTATTAAATTATACTTAATTATCATAAGTTTACAGAGTATAAAAAAATATGACAAGGTTTACAGATAAGTTTAAACAGCAGATACTATAATCCATCAGATGTGGAATGTCGAACAGTCTGAATTAGGAATGTAATAAAATAAATTTTTGGCAACTATTAATAAGTGAAGTGAATTATTAAACTGAAAGAATTATATACTATCCAAATAATAATTTTTAAGACATCTTTTAAACCTTGACCTTTTAGATGTTACTATGGCAATTAAATGCAAAAAATAATTACTAGTATCAGGCGTACGTACGACTGCCTTATGTTTTCTCGAGGCAAAAGAGACACCGAAAAATATTGGAGTGAGGGTAAAGATGATTTTAAAGTATAATAAAATTGAGTTTGAATTTGTATTGCGGGCTACAAATTCAAACTCAATTGACGCATAGCTACTTAAGTTTTTCTGCAGTGATTAGATGTTCAATATAAAATCACGTACCAAATAGATTTTTAGTTGTAGGCGTCATTTTTCATATTTTGAATTCCTATGTTGCCTGTTGAATACTACCTTCCTAGAGGTCCTAGAGGTCATCTAGAGGTATTGACACAATCACAATGTATTCTTTTTTCATTTCATATAATATCTGTTAATATCAGAGCAAAATATGACTTCTACGCATGGAGATATATGTGCAATTTACTTTATTGCTTATTAACCTCTAGTAAGCGTTTGTTTTTCTTTGAGCAAAATATAACCACGGAGTTATTGCTCGTTTGTATTATACAGTGGCCTCTTTCTTGGAAAATCATTTCCGGTCGTCCGATCTTTCGAAGTGGTTTTTTAGCTTTAGTATTAGATTTTTTTTTAAATTTATATTTTATAGGCAGTAAGCCGTTTACACAAGGCCAGGATGGCTCCTGGCCTTGTGCTTCTAGCTTGACAGCTAGACCAGTCAGCCAGAACCAATAAGCCAGTCGGCCAATGCCTTCGTGTAAACGACAACATGACGTCGAACCAATAGCTAACCAATCAATATAAATCACTGACTTATGGGCTGCCTAAATTGCACTGGCTCGGCCACTGGCTTGGGGTATAGGCCCATAAGTACAAAGTAGATATTTCTACAATATAAATTGAATACGATGATAGCTGTAAAGGTATTGGTATAGATAGTTAAAGAAATTGTATCAAAACCTTGACTTAATACATACATACATACCTGCATATTATCACGTCTATCCGCTGTATGGTTTCTGGCAGAGTAGAATAGGACCACTCCAAGTCTTCCCGTGGGTGTCGTACAAGGTGACTTAGGAATCACAAGCTGAACAAAGCATATAAACATCAAAGAGACCTCTCCAACCCGTCTGGCCAGCGTAGAGAGTGTAGGCCAAATTCCCTGACTGCCCTGGCTAATATATGGCTCTGGTAGTACAGAGAGGGTCGTGCTCCTGCAGTGGAGACTAACAAAGACCTGTTGATGATGATCACGTCTTTATCCCTTGTTAGGTAGTCAGAGCTCGAGATCATAAAATCCACGTTTAGTATGTTAATGGGCGTTAAGGTGGTAAGTGGAATCAAAATAGTGCTGGGTTGCTAGCTTCAATTAATCCAAACAACAGAATTTATCTACAATTAAGACAAACCCTCCAACATCGGTATCTCAAATGATTCTTATTACTTCAGAGGTTGTCAATGGAGCTCTTAAAACTGCTATTTCGCTGTTAATCGCCGCAGCATTTGTACCTCCACCACAATCCAGGATTATCTTCATAAATCGCGATCTTATTATTACCACAGACATCGCTTCGCGTCATTAACTTAAAATTTGCTCTAAGAACGCTGTAAAATAACTCTAATATAACTTGACCTCTCATTTTGTTTCTTATCTTCCAAAATTCTACGTATTCTTTAAATTTTACAGGTCTGAGTGAACTGGTTTCTGGAAATACAAGTGGCGTTTGGATTGAGATCATGTTAAACAAAAATAACATTTATTTGAATGTCATAAGGTTTGAAATAATATTTTAGTAGTTAAAGTAACTCTTTTGCTATTGAGGTTTAGGGAACCCTTTGTTGGTTTTACAAAAGGATAATTATATGCACCTGCGACAAAGTCAAAGAATAGGGTACGTGTATGGTATGGATTTTGTTTAAATTGAATATGCGGTTGGGTTTTTAAATGATAATAGGAAAAATACCTTTTCAAATATAATAGGCAGACATTAGGCAAATAGCTAAACCAGGCCGATAACTAAACAGCGAATAAAAATCACTAGTACGTATTGAAACAAAGGTACCTTATTGCATTCACTTCATAGGTCTTTTTCTTGCAATTAAATCACCGCTATAGACTTTTTATCCAACTGCCACACCCAGAAGGAGGGTAATGCTTTTATATGTATGTTTCTTCCATTGTTGCCTTCTGTGGCTTAAATGGCTTGACTGATTTTGAAGTGTGAGGTGCCTTTAGATTCGTATCTTTCTCCGGAGTAGGTATAGGCTTTGTGACGTCAGCATAAAATCAATATGGTGGATATGAATTGTCGTAAACGGCAGCCGTGTTTTTTATTTTGTTAAATTATACAAGTTTTTTGTATAGAAGACTCGCTGCATTTCAATAGAAATAAAAGTTTGCCGTGCCTTCTATAGTGAGATAAAATTTTCAAGCAACCCTATAAGGCCTTAGGTTGCTTTACATGTGTAAGCGCTAAGAATGCTGTTTACTTGTAATCGAGACTAGTAAGAAGTACATCTCAATGAGACGGACTGAAAAATAAGATGGTATCGTTGAAATCTAAATACCACTGCTACGAAAGCTGCTACGAAGTGCTACAAATATGTCTACGACATTTCGATTTTTATGCCGTATTAGTAGTGTCAGTATGAATATGAATATGAATATCGCCGTATGGTTCCCGGCAGAGTAGAATAGGACAACACAAGCTAAACAAAGCTTAAAAATATCAGGGGGACCTCTCCAACCCGTCTGGCCAGCGTGGAGAGTGTAGGCCAAATCCTCTGACTGCTCAGGCTTAATATATGGCTCTGGTAGTACAGAGAGGGTCGTGCTCCTGCAGTGGAGACTAGAAAGACATGATGATGATGATGAATATGTACAATAACTTTACATTAAAATGTGGTTTATTGAAGTTGCATTTGTTATCTTTGTTGCTCATCAGTGCTTCAAGTATATATACGTGCAGGAATACGTGAATACTCTGTTTTTTTTTTAAATTTAAATTTTTGTGCCAAGCATTATATGGTGAGTATGGCAAAATCTACCATATTGGGGAGGCGTAAATTCTAGCAGACGACTTCTTGTGGCTGAGATGAGTTACGAGTCATCGTACTCTGCGAGATGAATCAGAAACGAGGATGTCCGTAGAAGTTGAAGGTCACCGACATAGCCCAGCGGATTAGCTCTTTGAAGTGGCAGTGGGCGGGGCACATAGCGCGAAGAACCGATGGCCGAATGGACAGAAAGGTTCTTGAATGGCGACCACGTACCGGCAAGTGCAGCGTTGGACATCCACCGACCAGGTGGTCGGACGGCCTGATAAAGGTCGCAGGAAGGCGCTGGATGCAGGCCGCTTTCAACCGGTCGTATTGGAAATCCTAGGGGGAGGCCTATATCCAGCAGTGGACTTCCTGTGGCTGATATGACGATGATGGTGCACTCACCACTGTACTCACTGTACTCGAAAACAACGAGTCACTACTCGTTGTTTTCGAGTACAAATAATCCGATGGTTAGACGACCGACTGGCTAATGTTATGTCGCAAAAGCCGGATTAAGCAATTTTTTTGTTGCATGCTGTTAAGAATGTTGATGAAAAGAAAAAGAAAATGAGTCAGCCAGCTACTCAGCAGACATAATACCACAGAATTTAAATTTTGTGTCTGCTGGCCTTAAAATTTTCCGTGTCTTATTACAGGATGCATGTTGGTCATAACAGTGAACCCCGGACTACAACGCATAGCTGAGGATGTACCCAGAAAAACACTTAGGCGATGAGAAAAAGGGATGAATAATTTTTGGGATTTCCTGAATAATATGTAGACAAATAATGGGCTAGACAGGATCTTCTATGTTTTCTATTTCCCATTTTCACCTTCTTAACTTTATTACTTGCTATATTGTGTGTAATGTGTCGCCAATACAATGAAGTCCTAGTCTCTAACAGAGAAATAGATATCTATCATTTGTCACTTTATAAGTTTAGACGGCAAATATTGATTCATCTAAATACATAATAACTTTACCACTTTTTATGTTTATTTGTGTTTAATGTTTTATTTTATTAAGTCCAATCACTGTGCGCCTTAGCGATTTATTTAAATTTTAATTTCTCAAGCATTTAGGCACGCCTGTTTAAGGATTATAAACTAGATCGACTCAATCTATGTATACGTTTTGTTCTTGTTTCTGCTTGTAATCTGTTTGGTGTGCTATATTTATAAATAAATAAAAAATAAATATATTAACATACACCCTGTTGCACTACATACTAATTTGATTTCCCTGAGAAAAATTAGCTTTCTCGACTCGACTCGCTACTCAGCCGTCAAAGGGGTGGCAGGGTAGTAACAAATCGACAACTCGAGTGTGAATATCGCGGTGGTTGCTTACAAAAAATATCTTGTAATTCCTCCGAAGGGAGTGTAAGGTGGGGTGGTTTATTAAGACGAATTTTTTTTTAAAATCTATTTTTATTACTATTTTTGACTTTGACAGTTTTCTATGGTAAGACGATATAAAAAAAAAATAGGTCCATGATGGAGAACGATCTTTTTCAGATTGGCCTGGGTCTATGTTTATCTATATTTGTATCGTTTAAAAAATAAAGGACTTATTGTTGGGTCAGTATCCTACGACACAAGTTCACAACTTAACGTGGGGCTAGCTCAATCTGTGTATTTTGTCACCTAGATATATATAAAAGTTGTGGTCGCTCAAAAACACAAATCATTAGGTATTAGGATATTGAGATATGAACCCACTTCTTTCAAATTCCTGAGAAGCGTGACTTCTTAACCAAAACGGCCAAATTATTAAATAAATATAAGACAATCAAATCAAGAACAAAAACCGGTCAAGTGCGTGTCGGGCCACGCGCAGTGTAGGGTTCCGTAGTTGCGAATGACCACCAGTTCACACTCGCATCTCACAGTTTACCGACCAAAAACATCAAACAATAAAAATTGTATGAAATTTTACATTTTCGAATACATTTTATAAGTTGGTTGCCTATAATTTTTTAGTTTGTACTTAGTACTCAGCTCTGATAGTTTTCCTTTCAACTTCATTATTATACTACTGCTGTATTTTTTTTTTCACGTTTATATATATAATCGTTTAGCAGATAGAGGCCCCAGACACTTACCTCTAACAAAAATTTGCCAAATATTTCGGAAACGGATCCCTAAATCGAGAAATGATGTTCTAAACCTCACAATATTTTTTAAAGACCTAAAGTGTAATAGTTATGCCAAAAAAGTAGTAAAAATAACTTTACTCCCACTTTACATGTGTGGGAGCTGCACTAAAATATTTTTTTTTTCATGATGTTTTTCTATTTCTTTTTTGGCATAACTATTATACACACCCATACCAAATTACAGCTTTCTAGTACTAATAGTCTCCGAGTTAAACCGCAGACAGAAGGCCAGACAGACATACCGACCGACATGGTGAAACTATAAGGGTTCCTTGTTTACTACGGAACCACGGAACCCTAAAAAAGAAGTTAAATTTCAAACAGTTTTGCATTTAGAAAATAAAGATAATAAATATTTCAAATGCCTCAAAACACTATTTTGAAAAGGAAAAGAAATACAAAGACATTCCTGAGACATCACAAAGAGCCGCCGACAGTTGTAAGTAAAAGAAAATAAGAAAGCCCGAATGAAGAGTGACAAGTACTAACTGAATAAACTCGATGACATCCGCGCGGTTGCTTGCCGCGCCAGGCAGTTCGGGAAATTTCATGGAAATGTCACCTGTGTAGAGTGAGCACACTGACTTGATATTTGAATGAGTCTTTTTTATTTTATTATTAGATTGTTTAAAGTGAAAACTTCTTTAGTGGCGCTGTGCACTTTTTGTGTTGATTCAGAGCATTTTCAGATTGAAAATTCGTAATACGGCGCAGGGCGCTTGTGCAAATGTGCGTGTGTGTTTGTGTTACAGCATGTTACGCACTTCAATGGATGGTGGGTGACTGCTATTAGGAAAGGTATTAAATTACAAGTGATGGTATTTAAGTTTTCACTTTTGCCGGCACTCGCGGAGTGCAACCCCGTTGTTTTTTTTTTCAATGAAAATTTATCGTGAAATACCACAAAATATCTTTATGAAGTATTTTAGGACATTCATAATCCAATTATGCTTGCTTTATGTCATAAAAATGCAAATTCATTTAAATATTTCGTTTTAAGGATTTGACATTATTAAAAGTCCTTGAAACGCTGAAACCGTTATTCTTTTATTCTAAAAGATAATAAGAAAAAAAAGGGGAAATACACTAAGGAGGATTGGCAGGCGTCAGGCAGGCAGCCGGCGGTAAGAACTTTCGCCAAATCATATTACAGCATGAATACTGCCATAATAGCGGACCTCGAGCTCCGACCCATCACAACGAAGGATACAACCGAGAAAACGCTCAGATGAAGAGGAAAATAAAAAAGAGGTAGGTATGATCAAGACTTTTCATCGGCAGTATACTCCCCACGTGCAATGCAAATGGCCGCCGAACAATAATCACGAAAGTAAGCGATACGCATAAAAATACCGCAAAAAACCCTCCTGGGCCGGGATTTAACATATCTAATGCGATTTACGTGTCGTCTCCCCTTCGCACCTCCAGTAATCGCTTTAAGACGTTGTTGACTCGCCTACCTCCTTGCTATTACGATTTTTTGAGGCGTTTTTATCTCGCCTAATAAACGTTTGACTGTGAATTTGTGCGGTAGCTTAGCTATGAGGTAAATGTTTACTTTATCTTCATCATTGATGGAGACTAATTTTTACCCGACTGATCCACACAGAAAGAGGGTAATGATTTTCACGCGTATGTAAGTATGCTCCATTGTTGCTCCCTGTAACCTAAACGGCCTGACCGATTTTGAATTATGAGGTGTCATAAGATTCGTATTCTTCCCTGGAGTGTCATAGGCTATGTAACGTCAGAAAATAAATCGATCTGACGGATGTATAAAGGCAAAAACGGCAAACGGCTTTATATTTTTTAAATAATACCACTTGTTATTGAATTAGATAATGTAATAAAAAATTGAATATAATTTTATTATTAATCATCGCATTTTTCCTTTCCATTATCAAGTTCCATCTAACTAGAACGTTCTCAATGGGAGGGAAATGTGATCGACAGATCTTCCTTAGGGCGAATGGGAGGTCGAAACAGTAATCGGCCAGTAGCTGACTATTACGTGAGTAACCCGTTGTTACATATTTTTTATATAGTTTTGATTTGAAACTAGTAAGTAAAGTAAAATAAGTTTATTACCACATAAATTGCATGCTAAATACTTACATAAAGTTTATATTAAACACTTAGAATCTAAAAGTAGGAATAAGACATGCCATTTCATATTAACAAAGATTCCCACACTAGGCTAAGCCTGTATCGTGGGGAGCTTTTATCATTGAATTATACAAGTCGTTTAAATGCGGCATTTAAAGTTAATGTGGAAATTATACATGCAGAAATTATGTACTATACAAACAAAAATATATTTTTATATAATACTAGCTGATGCCCGCGACTTCGTTCGCGTGGACTATGTGACTCCGGCGTATTAATATACCTTAATACGAACTAAAGTCGATACATATGCGAAACTCTACGAAATAACTAAGCCCTCCTAAACGCCGTCATCACGACAACAAAAGCAGAAATTACATGCTAATACACAGCTCATTGCGAGCTGTTCGGGCGCCGGGGATTAGCGGACAATGCAGGTGGAGTCGCGGCTTAAGTAATTGGCCTTGGAATAGGGATGTCACTATTATTAATATATGGCATATGCCATAACGGATAAGACATTACTGTATCTCAATATATACTTAATTTATTCTCGAGCTCTATACATATTATATAGAGCCTGATTAAGAGTATAAGAGAATCAAAATAGTGCCGTGAATAGAAGCAGCTAGCAAACATACTTAACGTTTCCTTTAAGTCTTTTCAAGCTAAGAATTTGTTTTTCATAATCCGTTAGTGAACAAAAAAAATAAGTTACAAAAGACTAATTCAAAATTACATGCTAATACTCAGCTCATTGCAAGTTGTTCGGGCGCCGGGAATTAGCGGACAATGCAGGTGGAGTCGCGGCTTAAGGGCGGCCAACCCGTCTATCTTTTCATACAAACGCTCGTACGTGATTATGGCGGTGTAACAAATCTTTCTTTAAAGATTTTCCACTAATAGGTATCTTGTGTACTATATCTAGGTTTCTATCAAAACGAAAAATCAAAATTTGGAGAAAAAACTTCAGTATTAGCCTCCAAAAATCCGCTTTTTTGCACAAATTTTATGTGAACTTTGGGCGTTTATAATGTACTCATTAAATGTAACAGTAAAGAAAATATTTATTTAGAAACCTTGCAAATGTAATAGAGAGTCTAGATGTACAAGGTTATTTTCATAAACTTGTAAGGCTTACCAATAAACACGTATTTCTTGAAACAAGTTTAATGAAATTTCCGCACACTATTTTTCGTTCAATGTCTTAACGTACTCACTAGGTTGTTTCCATGAGGCAGTAAGAGGAGTGCGGGAGACGAGGGCAAGGGGTTCTTTTCACTTTGCATCTTTATCTGACATTGCGCTGGACGGAACAAGCTTTTCGACCATGCTCGCGTTGACGATAGTCGGTCGGGGAAGGGCCACCTTAAGTAATTGGCCTCAGGATAGGGATGCCACTGTTTGCAAATAAATACAGCTTTCATATTCAGACACAGTATATAGAGCTTAATCTAAATCTATACATATAATAAAACAGTAAAAATATTTTGTCTGTACATTTAGTATTTTTGTCTGAAATGGATAGGACACTTAAAAAGAATAATAGAAAGCAAAAAAAAATTTTTTGAATTTCTTGTCTGTCTGTATGTATGTACGATCACGTTTATCTCCGGAAATATTGGACGGATTCGAATGAAACTTTTTTTGCCATATAGCTATTAAACCGGGGCAACATATAGGGTAGAAATAATTTTGGAAAATGGAACACCTGATGCAGCATCATAATGGTCAAGCTGAACTATTAGAAATATAAAAGTGGAGCCTTAGCGAAAGTTGTTAAGCCTGATGAGCATTTTTGTTGAGGTATAAAATATCTGAGATTTGGAATACTTACCTCATGCAAAACCATTATGGTTCAGGTAAACTATAAGAAATATATAAATGACGCCTTAGTAAAAGTTATTCAACCTGATGAGCATTTTTTGTTAAAGTATTTAATTTGAAGTTTGGAACATCTGACGCAGAACCATAATGGTCCAGGTAAACTATAGGAAATATAAAAAAGACGCTGTAGCAAAAGTTGTTCAGCCTGATTAGTATTTTTTGTTGAGGTAAGAAAATCGAAGATTTAGAACATCTGATACATTACCATGTCAAATTTTATATCGACAATTTTACAGAGTCACACTCTCCACTGGGATAGAGTGCGTAGAGTACAATTAGATCATATTACTGGTGTCCGCCCAGCGGTCCCAATATGGCAAAACATGACGGTTTACTGTCTTTCCAAGCCTTGAACACACAGGCAACACCTAAAGCCGAGGTCTGTCCCTCCCTTTGGAGATGTGCGATAGGTTGAGTGCACCCTACCCGCTCAAAGTTTGGTGAAGTAGCGCAAGCTCACTTGGAGCTAGACTTCTTCTAATCGGTATCGGTGGCTCAAAAAGTCTAAAAGAATCCTATATTTTATCCCTCCAGTATTTAGCAACAGCCAATGCAATGTCACACAATTTTATAAAATTGCTACATGTTTTTTCTTATGTACGTTTAGTTCGTATTAAGGTATATTAATATGCCGGAGTCATAAAGTCCGCGCGGACAAAGTCGCGGGCATCAGCTCGTAGTATATAAAGGCAAACCTGACTGACTCATCTATCAACGCAAAGCTGAAACTACTGAACGGATTCCGCTGAAATTTGGCATACAGATAGTTGTAATGACGAAGGCATCCGTTAAGAAGGATTTTTGAAAATTTTGTCCCCTAATCGGGTGAAAAAAAGGATAAAATTTTGTATAGAATTCCATCATTTTTAGATCCTGAAACTTCGTTTTTAGATTAAGAATTAGAAATAAATAGTTACGTGTCCTAGGGTCTTTAAAAATTTAACCCCTAAAGAGGTGAACAAAGGTTTGAAAGTTTATATGGAGAAATAAGAGAAGAAGTTTATATGGAGAAGAAATAAACAAGACCTTTCATTTGATTGAAATACTGACAGGTCCAATGCACTTAGCTTATGAAGTCAAAGAAGTAGTTTTGTTTCTTGAACTGATAGATTCGGTTTTCATTGCCTTTAAGTCTATTGGGCACGATCGTTAATCCCAATTCAATCTTTCACTTACAACTGGTGAATCCCATGACGAATCCTCCTCATTTTCATTGATTTTCGTGAATGGATGTAATCCTTATGTAGGTACATACCTATACCTAATCGTTTCTAAATAAATTGTAACGTACTTTTAATGTTTATTAATAAAATAGTTATTAATAAAATAGCTGGTTATGCAAGATTTTCTAATAGTTGAACTGCAGCCTAGGCAGCCCTTGCTAGTTCAGGGGTGTGGTTAGGTCGTCGTCAATGGGACTTCCATCACAATGAGTGGCGCCTTCATTATTTACAAATGAGCGTATAAATCTCTCAAAACGATTCACTGTGAACAAATTGCAATTACCCCTCTCTCGCTCACTCGTCACCTAACTCCGTAGGTTAGAAAGAGATGGTGAATAGGAAAATTAGCGACAGGGCCTACAATCAGAACAATTTTATTGTACGTCTTCAAAATTTATGAGAGGGAATGCAAGTGTGAATAACTGCAGGCTTTAAGCATTCATAGGTTACTGCACTGTACTTTGGTAATTACTGGTAATCTTCACTAGCTATTGCATCGTAATAGTTAGAGTGTGTTTAGAATACTACGCTGTATTATTTCCATTTGAAAGGAGACCTGGTGTAGTAAATATTTGGCTTTGATGATAGACTATGGATAGACTACGTACTTGATCGAAGTGGATAGATTTGTTATCTTGTAAGTAGATAGAATTTTGAAGAGAGAAGATATGATGACTTTGTTTTTTATATGTGTAAGTGGCCAACACTGGTGTTTGGTTTTTCAAGTTGCCCAACGGCATCTGATAGCGTAACGGCTGTGATCACTGATGACAGCAGTACCAAGAGCCTAACATGCCTTCCAAAGCATAACTAAGTAGAAAATAAGAAACTGATAAATAGCTACCTAAATTTTTCTCGCTCAATACAATTATATGTTCTAAAGAAATTATTTATTGTTATTACAAACTATTGTATAGTTACGTGTAGAGTGTTGTTTCAGCCAATCCGTCTGTTGTCCGGCGGCTAATTGTTGGCTCACATTGTCCGACCCGGAATTTCATTACGCGACCGGGCGGCCGGATTAGAATGCCGGACTATTGTTCATTGAGTTATGGCAGCGACCGCTATTGGCGTAATAGATGTAGTGGGACAACTGTGAAACAAGAATATTTTAAAAATTACTACCAAAAAATAAGAAATGGGGCAAAAATCTACAAGCCCAACAACATGCTGAACGGGGCTTTACGGTTTGACTGACCTGGGCTCTGTCTACCCCGCAAGGGAAAAAGACGTTAAGGTATGTATGTAAGTATGTATGGGACAAAACACATAAAAAAAATTAAAGAACCCTATCTCATTTCTTAATGGAATTAACTTTGCCTTTTTCTTTAACCAGTCTTATATGCGATAAATTATTACAAAGTGTTGAATTTTCTTCTAGAATAATCTAAAAACTGCAGATTCAGATATTCAACGAAATTATTTTCTACAACTTGATAAGTAAATCAGAAAATTTAAATTGTTATTTAAAAAATGGAATGCCGAGTTTGCTGCGAAATAATTCAAAGACGGAGGTTACATATAAATATCCGAATTTCAAATTTGAACTGGCTTAGTAAGTAAAAAATAAATTAAAAATTACAAGATTTTGACGCGATAATTTCTACATATTGTTGTTTATGAACATTTTATGAAAATTTATTTACATATTTACATCAATATTTCATGCTGGTCTAGGATAAAAGAAAAATCATAGAATACACCAGCTGCTTCTCTTCCCGTACAGTCCGTAAAAGCAGGCTGAGGTAGGGGGCGAAAACCTATGGAGAACAATAGGTGATGCGGCTAGCAACCCATCACTATTTTAATTGCATTTTCTACATAAAAGCCCACTAATACGCTAAACGTGGCCTTTGGGGTCCGTCTCACCTGTAAGGGTAAACATGAAATGTATGTTTGTTTGTCTATATAATTTTTTTTCAATTTCCGCTCATTGTTTGAGCAAAGTCCTATACAAGCCTTGGCCGCAATCAGGCATTGATAGACTTACGTGTGTGTGCCTCGGCTCCGCCTCGGCCCACATTCACACGTTCGTCCATCAATGCCTCTATTGCCGGCCGCTGCAGTAATGTACTATTGAAACTTTTCTAAGATTTCCATTTGATAGTTTGCCTACAACATGACGGTCTCTGGTTCAAATTAGCCGCGATTGAACGTCTAATTGTTTGAAATATGCGCTGAGCTGAATAGTTTTATGGTGTGGTTTATAGGCTGGGGCTTGCTGGTGTTGAATATTAGTATAGATATCATTATTCCACTTTATTAAAGGCAAAAAGGTCTCCGAAAATTTGCGCTATATGACCTTTATAGGAGTTTGTATGACGCGCTTGATTGACAGGACGCGATATCAAACTCCATGCATACTCCTGAAATCCTGACGACTAGCTTTAGTTCTATTCTGTTAGAATGTAGAACAATTTAATCAAAGGTGTTCTACCGTATACCTAGGTAAAAAAGTAAAAAAAAGTAAAAATGTATTTATTTTCTCCAAAAAAACTTACTGTGCTAGACAGATAACATATTATAAAGAACAAAGATTACAGTTTGTTGGAGACTGGTGTCAGTAGAGGCTGGGCCTGTATTACAGATCACCAGTGCTCAGGTAACTAGCTTTCGCCCGAGACTCCGGTCGCGTTAATATCGGTCCTTAAGGAACATTACTTTTTATGGGATGAAAGGTATCCCATGTCCTCCGTACTCCAGGCAACGTGTGAGCAAAATTTCATGATGATCGGTTCAGTAGATGGGGCGAAAGCATAACTAACAAGAACAAACTCACTTTCGCATTTATAATATTAGTTACCTCTCCAACCAGTCTGGCCAGCTTGGAGAGTGTAGGCCAAATCCTCTGACTGCTCTGGCAGTACAGAGAGGGTCGTGCTCCTGCAGTGGAGACTTATAAAGACCTGATGATGATGATGAATATTAGTTGGGATGAAAAGATTGTAAAGTCAATCTTTGATTCATTTTATCAACTTGCCTATCTTTCAGAATCAGAATCAGAATATTTATTTGCGTAAAATATGGTACATAAAATGGTGTTGAAATAAATAAATACAGTCCTGCATATTTTACCAATACTGGCATGCAAATATAAGTGTCAATTTTAAATTAAAGTCTAGATGGAACTAAAATTATCATAATACAAATCAAAATTAAATTAAATAAAAAATCAATACAGTACAAAAAAAAAAGATTAAAGAACAAACTCAAATTGGATTAAATGCATGTCATTTAGTAAAATTGTCATTAAATAATTCATTAACCGAATAAAAGTTTTTTTCTTTCAGCCATTTCGTCAGTCGCCTTTTAAATAATTGATTCGGTAGCATTTTCACGTCACGTGGTAGGGCATTAAAAATTTTTATGCACATATAGTTGCTTTGTTTTAAATACAATGTCAATTTGGGTTGTATGTGACATATTAGTCTATTTGGTTCTCTTCTTAATCGTGGATTTATTTCTGAAGCCTTCTTAAAGTGATTGATATTGTACTTTACAAAGCAAGCTACATCTAAAATATACATACAAGGAAATGGTAAAATACCCAAATGTTTAAATAAAGGCTTGCAAGATTCTCGGGGTGATTTACCACACATTGCACGAACACATTTCTTTTGGACAATAAATATTTTATTAGCATCGACCGAATTTCCCCAAATAAAAAGTCCATGATTTAAGTTAGATGCAACATAGCCATGATATGCGGCTAAAATAGTTGACAAAGCAGATGAGTTTCTTAACTTTCTTAAAACGTATACATATCGATTAAGTTTATCGCATAAAGTGTTTATGTGTTGTTTCCAATCGCAATTGTCATCAATTATTACACCTAGAAATTTATTATAATTATCCTCAACTTCTTCTATTCGTTCGTCATTATACCTTATATTTAGATTAAATTTATTTTGTCTACATGTTCCAAATTGTATATATTTTGTTTTATTTATATTTACAGTCAAATTGTTTATTTTTAGCCTTTTTCAATAAAAAAGCGGCCATGTTAGATTCGCCCATGAAGGGTTCCGTAGTAGCAAGCGATAGATTTGCCAAAATAACACTATCATTTTTCGCTTGCAAAAATTACAAATTACTAGCGAAAAATGATTTCGTAGTATTTGTATGAATGACAGTTTTAATTGCAGTATATGAAGTCATTGTTACGGAAGATAAAAAATACCGACTTAAGTTACTTAACCCAAAAACCATTGTGAAACACTTGCCCAGAATTCCCTATTTATAACTTAAGACATTTTATATTTAGTTCAGAGCAGTATCATTATCTACACAGATACGCGCGCCTGCTCTTATCAGTACTAATTTGTTATCAGTATGATGTATAGCCACTTGGTTTCGGGAGCTTTGAAGTTATCTAGCTGTGTTGTATTCCTTGTTTGTTTGTAACGTTTTGTATAATAAATTGAGATGAGGAAACAGAGATTTGAACTAATGACCTGCATAAAGATACTTTTCTAATCTTGTTAATAAAAATAAAAAAGCAACGTTTAATTATTTTGTTAGTTAGTGATCATTAATAAATTATTTGATGGAATTTAATTTACTTATAACGAAAACAACAGGTCATCATCAGGTCTTTCCAGTCTCCACTGCAGGAGCACGACCCTCTCTATACTACCAGAGCCATATACTAGCCTGAGTAGTCAGAGGATTTGGCCTACACTCTCCACGCTGGCCAGACGGGTTGGAGAGGTCTCTTTGATGTTAATAAGCTTTGTTTAGCTTGTGTTTCCTTAGTCGCCTTTTACGACATCCACGGGATGACTTGGAGTGGTCCTATTCTACTCTGCCGGGAACCAAACAACAGGTCGGTGGATCCGATGAGTCTGAGGTTTTTTCTTTTATTTGCCTAAATGTTCTATCAATGAAGATTCATACTTTTTAAGTCTCTTAGTGATTAGTGAGACCTCTCCAACCCGTCTGGCCAGCGTGTAGAGTTCAGACCGAAACATCTGACTGCTCTGGCTATTATAGGTTAGTATCATAATAACCCCCTTATTCATAAAAATTTACAAACGCTTATTAATCCTCTATTAGTTAAAATTGTAAGTATTGTCTTTATCCCACGCTCTAATGTTTGACATTGTAAGAACGAGACAAAACATATTTTAACTCAGAGAGACGATTTTTTTTAAAATCTATGTTTTAACTAAAATACATAGGTTTAATAAGCGATTGTCAATTTTTATGAATAAGGGGGTTATTCTAAAAGTTATCAAAAAAATATAAAGACTAGATCTCAGAACGACCAAGACTGTTAGAAGATGGTTCTGGTAGTACAAAGAGGAGTACTCTGAAGCACTTCCCTTGCACACATTCGCTGAGCTATCGAACGTGATGAGCTATCTAGTTCACAAAGGATCAAGAATGCAAGAAAAAATCTACGAAACCTACCTAAATGAGTGGTGCGGCAGTCAACACTGTGACACGGATGGTCACGGGTTCGATCTCCGTTCAGGTCAAGATTTTTTTTTTAAGTTACCTGTGTCTTGGATGTTTACATATATACAAGGTGACTGGTAAGAGCTATATAAAGCGAAAAGTGGTATGTAAGGTTTCATATCGACATGCTAGATAAAATAACATCTTGTAAGAAAAGCGTCACAATACCGAGTTAATTAACATTTCATAATTAGACAAAAATCTTAAGGTACCAACCCTACATCAGCTGTTGTCATTCATCATTACGAAAATCTACAATTTTTACTATTATTTGACCAATGACCTAGAATACCAGGAGCTAAGAAATTACAATTACAAAGACTAAACAACGACCATAACGAATAATCATTGCCTAAGATCCTTGTGTCTCTGAGAGACAGATTTTTAATTTAAGTGGTAGTTCAATCACTAAAATTTAAAATCTGTCAATTAGTGATTATCACTAAATGAAATAATTTACTTACGTAAACCATAATCAGCAAACAGCATCGTAATTTTTAAAAATAATTTAACGGCGAATCAAACAAATGGATTTAATTATGCGTGGATTTCTGACAAACTTGCTAGTTGGTTTTGATTTTTATTACATATCAATAACAATAATAATAAAAAAATCCTCATAATGTCACTGGTATTACGGGTAAAGTTAAATCTTCTTACAGAGTAGAAGCCCATCATTAAAAGTAAAAACAGCTGATATCAAATCGTAGGTATGTAAACTCTTGACATAAATTAATGCTTGAATTAACAATAAACAATTAAATTCTATCGACTTAAAATTAAATTTCAAAAGACAAAAAAACATTCATGTAATTTCGAAAGTAGAAACAATTTACCGAGATGCAATGCATTATCTCTTCTGCGAATATTATTCATCTTCATGCACGTAATTTTCTGTCTCGCTCTCTCATTATTCGCTTTATTTTATGATATTTTAGGCTTGGTTCCGTATAAAATTTTTTAAATACCGTTTTTTGCTATCAGATAAATAAGTTTTCTTTAACTGTTACTGGAACGATGAACTAAATGTTAACTTAGCTTTGTAAAACATTATTCGTACATGAATTGAATTAATTAAAATCCTTGAAGTGGCAGTGGGCGAGGCACTAACGCGCAAGACTGACAGCCATTGGGGTAATAAAGTTCTCTCATAACGACCACGTACCGCCAAGCGCAATGTTGGAATCCCACTGACCAGAAAAAGCAGTTATCACGAATTATTATTTTTAGTTTTTCGCTCTTCACATAAAAACATTTTTTTTAATAGGATTTGTTTTGCACTAAAGAGAATACCGATTCATAAATAACAACAGATACCTCAGATACAAAAAAATGCGTAAAGAAGTTGTAAGATTTTTCACATCTTCAAAAGATTTTTGATATCGCAGCTGCTGTCCAAAAACTTCGGTAAACACGACGGTCAGTTAGACTGGAAGTCTTTTGTCTAATTAAATAAATTACTTTATCCACGTCAAACGCACTTGTGGCGGTTTAGAAACTCTGACACCAGGGTATGTGGGGTCGTAAGACCTTACCTAACTTACCTACACGAAATGAAGAAAAAATACTTTAAAAAAGGTTTTTCCTTATTGCATTGCGGAACCATGATTAAGTAGGTACTAGGCATACAGGATAGATGAAAGAGGTCACTTTGATGTCGCCGCTTGCGCTTGTATCGGAACTCGGAAGGAAGTCAGTCGATCGGTAACATTCTTAGCGAAAAGAGTGATTATCTCACGCGTTCGTGTCATCATTACTATCGACTTTTTCGAACATGAACTACTCAAATTCGGAGTATTATGATATGGTTATGTGTGTGGGGTCATGCGACGGCAACCTGGCGGCTGCTCGTCGTTTGTATGAGGATCGCTACGTGTTGGGTAGGCCCGACGCCCGTCAGCTTCCTTCCTACGCGTGCTTCAGGAACCTCGTGAACCGGCTGCACACCACCGGCAGGCTACAACCGAGCCCTGGCGAGGGCCCACCGCGCGGGCGAAGTGACTTGGAAGACCAGATCCTGGACCATTTTTCGGCGGACCCCACGACCAGCACACGTCGCTGTGGAGCAGTATTAGGAGTGTCACAGTGGAAAGTGTGGAAGACACTGAACACTGATGGGCAACACCCTTACCACTACCGGAAGACCCAGGAGCTCCTGACTTGGGATTTTGCCTCGCGTGTTCAGTTCTGCACGTGGTACGATCACGAAGTCACGAGGGACCCGACGGTGGCCATGAACATTCTGTGGACAGACGAGGCGTCTTTCACAAGAAGGGGCCTCTTTAACTGCCACAACGAGCACGTCTGGGCGCACGAGAACCCGAAGGCTTCCCGCGTGGCAAGTTTCCAGCATAGGTGGCGGATTAATGTGTGGGCAGGCATTATTGGAGACAGGCTCATTGGTCCAATTTTTTTGCCGGAATCCCTTAATGCCGAAAATTATTTATTATTTTTAAGAACTGAGCTGGAAGAGATGTTGGAAGATCTTCCAGTAGCAGCCTACAGGAGAATGATTTTCCAACATGACGGCGCTCCCGCTCACTTCGCCCGCGAGTGCCGAGCGTACCTGGACCGGCGGTTCGACGTGTGGATAGGTCGGAGCGGTCCCGTGGCGTGGCCGCCACGATCACCTGATTTAACCCCACTCGATTTCTTCTTGTGGGGTTACATAAAAACAAAAGTGTATGCCGTGGAATGTGAGAGCCCGGAAGAAATGCGTGGGCTGATACTTGCGGCGTTTCAATCTGTCCCGGCGGATATGCTTTTGAACGTCGTAAGCTCAATCCAAAAGAGGGCGCAATTGTGCAGAGATCGTGGTGGAGGACACTTTGAGCCGGAAATTACCTGAATTGTGTACCTAAATCTAAGTGGTGATACATGTCGTGCTCGTGTATGATTCTTAAATTTTCATTTAATCCAGTTTAAAACTCGAGATCAGTGTTTTTTTTGAACGCAACAGATTTACAACCTTCGATAGAAGTACATAAGTGTCAAATTTGTGAAACAATGTTGTTGCTAAGTTCCGCAAAGCGTATGCCGCAAAGGAAAGGCGGCTTCTTCGAAAGAGCGGCGCGGCGGCCGGCGCGGTGTCAACAAAGAGGTAGGTGTCTGAATTGTACTAGGCTGGCAGAACATAGCAAGAGTTCGAAATGATCTCAGCTGTGTTTGTGTTTAGAAATAAATTGCTATTATTAGGATGTGTCTACAAAAGTACTAGGAACATATGACATACAAGGGCTTTGCCGCAAGTAACGAAATTTATCAATGAGTCTTTCTTTTCTTTCTAATATTATGCATAATTAGGGGTGTGACCAAAACAAAAAAAATATGTTTTTCTACTTTTGTATGGAAAATATCTTAACAAGATTTTCGTTTCTTTTCACCGCCATATGATTTTCATAACCCTCGGGGTATGGCCTTGTCACGGCTTTATATAGCTTTTACAAGTCGCCTTGTATATATATATATATGTATATTAGTATTGTTGAATTTGTATCCCATAACACAAGTCTTTGGGGCTAGCTCAATCTGTGTGATTTGTCCGTATATATTTATTTAACCTAATACCTAAGCAAAATATGCGTAATAAGTCCCAAACCCTCGTACATAAAGCCGTACATACCCAGGTGGGCCGGGTCAGAGGTGACTGACCAATGGCGGTCGGAAGCTACTGGCGCGGAACAACTTCCGGTCTATTTTTAATTATTGCACACCCCCGACGCGCCTTCCGCCAGGTGCGTGCGTGGTTACCCTAAAATTGGGGATGCGGACGTGATTTTGTAAAATATTGCATAGTGAAGTTTTATGCATGAAGCTTAGATTTTGAAAATGTGACTGATTATGTTAGCATATCAGTCGAAAATATTGAGGATACTTTTATTCTAATATCGATACATTCAGTGAGTTTTATTTACAGGCGGTGTAAAAAAGATGATATGACTACAAGGACATGTATATCCTCGTAGTCATACTGGTATGACAAACTAGTATGACCACGAGGAAACAGCGGGTTAAAATCGGTCGAAAAACTCTATTAAAAAAGTAAGAAAATTTTAAAATCTTATTTTACCATAGGGCGGCCTATAAAAAATAATGACAACATCTGACATAGCTGCTGAACAAAGTTCTCATTCATAATGCTAACGAAGTGACGTCACCTGTTTGTCGATTTTTTCAAATTCACAATTTTTCCTAGCGCTCCTGGTGTGTGTGTGCTATGTCCAGCTTAAATTAAAACCTTCTGGAGACATACCTTTGGATGTTGTTATTGCTGTTTTTAAATGCGTTTCAATTATACATATATTTAATTCTGCTCCAAGCTAAATTACTGTGGCTAACTACCCCTCAACTACGTATTGATTTGTTGCCAACATTAGTGGACATTAGACGCAGAAAGCGCACATTAGTGCAAGTCTCAAATATCTCAGTACGTCTAAGTTTTAACAATAATCAGATAATCCTAAATTTTAAAAGTAACAATGTTCTCTACAATTGGCTTAAATAAACGCTGTTCGATTAAATTACTGTTTTGTTTTGCTGAACAGCACCGCGCAGTTTCACGGAGATGGCCCTAGCCTTTGACGAGTGGCCAGACCCTCACTGCCCCTCGACTTGTGTATTAATTTGTTGCCGACATTAGTGGACACTAGACGCAGGAAGCGCAAATTAGTGAGACTCTCAGATATCGCAGTGCGTCTCACAGGATGTCGCTCGTTGAGTAAACAGATGTCTGTTTGGACATCTCCTATAAAATGATTCTTGGGGCAACCCAACTTAATTGTACTATGAAATGTATACTATACGTTAATTTGTGCTTAAATGAGTAATTACTAAATTTTGTTACGAAGCATCTCTAAGCCCATCAACATGCTAAACGTGGTATTTCGGTCTTTTGGCCTCAGGCTCTGTCTACCCCGTAAGGGATAAAGACGTGACACTATGTATGTATGTTTGTTGTTACGGAGTTTAATTTATTTGTCATTTAAATAGTCCTCTTTTGTTTGGCTCAAATCTTGTACTGAACAGATTGAACTATAATTTTGCATACTCGTTTGGGTCGGACGATAATAAAGTTGAGAACTGATGATGAAGAAGTAACTACCAATTTTAAGCTAATGCTAAAAAGCTCAGTCATCAAAACCGTAACAATTGGTTATTAAAAAAAGCTTGTTTTAAAAATGAAATTGATGATAAATTTGGGTAGTGTCACTCGTTATCATTTAAACTTACTCCCTGGTATTATTTATCTCGTTCAAACCAAAAAAGTGTTTATTGAAATCTGCAGCTTATATAAAAAGTTAGAGGGGACACACACACACACACACACACACACTTTGCGGTTATTAACTTGATAAAAACACAATTGAAATCTACTTAAACATAGCACCATTAATTATTGTTTAAAATTATACAATAATACTTATCTGAACGTCTGTCTTGTTCGAGTCACACCGAGAAAGTGAGCCATACATTTGCGACTCGCCCTACCTTCGTCTGTTACGTCATAACGGAAAATATCTCATGACAACCACTATATTGATTTCAAGTATATAATACTTCTAAGAGTATAAATGTAAATTATCAATTAATGTTTGATGGAATTATCTTAATGCTTTAAGTAACATATTTGTGTACAATTAGAAATAATACATTTAGTAGTATTAAACATGA
The DNA here is from genome assembly GCA_963082605.1 of Rhodophaea formosa. Classification (NCBI taxonomy): domain Eukaryota; kingdom Metazoa; phylum Arthropoda; class Insecta; order Lepidoptera; family Pyralidae; genus Rhodophaea; species Rhodophaea formosa. The sequence continues at coordinate 15,382,376 of OY720219.1, forward strand.
AAATGTAATTAATATAGTCAGCAAGTGACTTATTCTTATTGAACAACGTATTTATATTTTATAAACTAGGTATAATCAACATCTTTTATATATATTCCCTAACACGGCCAATCTGACACGTACTTCGTTCTCGAAGTACGTCAAAAAAAAAAAAAAAACCAATACAATAGTTACATCAAATGACCAAACTTTGTTCTGACCATTGTAAACAAGTTCAAAGCAACAAAAGTACAGTGTATCAATTGGATAAAACAAGAAAAACAGTATATAAGTATTTGACTGCTTTTAACTAATCTTAACTATTTATATTAAAATTCATCCTATTAATAAAAGTACTAAGTTCATTTGAAAGCAATAGTTACACCAAATGTTAAAGATTATATATTAATATTTGCGACATATTATATGATTTTGAAATTGTAGGCCGCCATTTAAAAAACAACTTCAACGCAACAAAAGTACACAGTGTATCGATAGGATTACACAAGAAAAACAGTATCTAAGTATTTGGCTGCTTGCAAGTAATCTTACCAATTTATCTTAACAAAATTCATCCTGTTAAATGACAAAAGTACAAAGTTCATTTGAAAGCAATAGTTACACTAAATGCTAAAGATTTTATATTATTAATCGCAACGTATAGAATTTTGTACCACAAATATTCTAGGCCACCAGTTAAAAAAAAAAACATTGTTAAGTTCACCATGGTTGTACATATATGAAATATATTTACTTAAAAAAAATCAAACTCCAAATTGTTTAAAACTAGTTATAACTTTCCAAGTAGGTACAGCAACAGAAATTCTCAAATATTACTTTACTTTACTATGTTTAACTTCATTTGCACTATGGCAAAAAGAATATCTAATACGTTACCAAAAGACATAAAATATATGTTGTTTTTAAATTTCTAAAAAAAATCCAGACAGTCATCCATACAAAGATTTTAAACGTACATTGTTTCATTGGTTGCTCAAAAAATGTTTCTATATTGTCAAAGAACATTTAGATAAACATTGACTAGTATTAATTTAAAAAAATCTTACTTTTATGTATATTCTCATTATTTTTTTATTTGCATGTCAGAAATGACTAATGTATGAAACTACTATTGCACCACCATTGTTTGAACCACATTTAACGCAATAATTATCATTTCATTTCACTTAATATCATTTCATTTCACTTAATTAATATCATTTCATTTCATTTCACTTAATTTCATTTCAATTAATTTCATTTTAATTCATTTTATTTTATTTCGTTTCATTTCATTTCAATTTGGATAAAAAATCATTTTATCCAGCAACAACAAAAGCAAGTATTGTCTGCTTTATTTTATTCAACAACAACAATAATTACTGTATTCGCAGCAGTATTAAACAACAACAAAAATATTTGGCATTGCCGACCACAACAACGATAAGTATACTTTCTGCTATATAGAATAACGCTCAATACTCTGTTTAATCGACAATAACAACAAAATGCAATTTGAGTCTTTGCATTGGTCTTCAAATTTCGACTTCAAATCTTCATGTAAAATATTTTATTTTCACGTACTGGGTACAAAAATGTTTATAAATATTAAAATAACCGTCTTTTCTTATTGCAAAAAAAATTACTTTTTTTTGCCCTTCAACCAATTTCTCAAGTCTGTAGCACACGAATTGCTACAAAAATGCAAGACCTAGCTTTTAGCCTGGTGTTTTCTGTTTTCATTAAAATAGCAAGAATAAGCTCTTTTTTTGTATGTGATATGGAACACTATTGTTTACTAAATATCACATCACCACTAATGTAAGAAAAGTCGGGATCGTTTACATATTCTTGAGACATTTTCTATAAAATATAATTATTTTTTCATTTTTAACACCTTTATCACTTAGTAATGCAGATAACTTTAACTAAACATAATACTTTTAAAACATTCGATGCCAACTAAGTAAAAGCTATTTTGTAAATAAATATGACTATTCGATTTAATACATTACTTGAATAATTACATTACATATTTAATACATTACATACTATTCGATTTAGTACATAATATTTTTAAAGATTTACCAATTAAATTTAAATATATTTTTCATTTGACATAATTAGGACAATATATACTCAGTCCACATATCAAGTTTTTAAGGTTATAATTGTAAGTTGACGTCGATTGGAGAAAATGCGCTGTGCAGTTTGTTACCGCTTCTTCTGCACTCCGCTTTGGAAGCGGCGTTAAACTTAGCCATAAGTAAATTACTAACGTCAATAAGTTTTCTGTCGTAAATAATATGTGTATAGCAAATTATAAGTGTTCTGAGCAACCTATATTAAATAAACATTTGAATTTTGAATTTTATCAAGTTCAGGGAGGGTAAGATCATTAAATTCGGAATATCGCAAGAATTTAAACGAATAAATCTCGTTTACTTGTAGATTTTTTTATTCAGCATGGGTAGCTAATTAGAAATTTGTTAAAAATTATATCGGATACTTTATGTTGTGGACTAGTAATTTGGCAATAATCAATACAAATATTTACTCATTGCTATAAGTAGTGTTTAATACTTGTAATTAAATGTTTTGAAAATACATTTCGTTTAAAAAAGAAATAGTTTCTTTCTCAAATACTTATTCCAGCAACTATTGTTACTACGTCACCTAGGTGGAAGTATTTGTATAAATAAAAAAAAAACAGTACAGAATAACATAAAACAAATTGGTACTCTGTAGGTACTCAGCAAAAGAAAGTCAAAATTTGTGGGAAAAATAAAATTACTCTAGGTAGTCACTGTACCTATTTGATGATACAAAATAGCGATAATTTTTTTTTATAACATTTATTAAAATATATGTAATTTATTGTTTTCTATTTATTTATTTCAAATTAATATTTTAATTTAAAATTGAAGAGTTAACTATTGAACATAGTTACTTGTAGCTATCAGTATGATAGGTGTTCAGTAGCTCAAAAAAGTAACTACGCTTTGCTTCAAAATCGATTCCTTTTGTACATGGATGGATTTCAACAACTACGTTTATTCACGAAATTTTGGTGGAAAATTTTGATTCTGGATTTTTAAGCAATATTATATATTCATATGAAAGAGACATGTTCTTTGTTATATACGGCATTAGAGATTTATAATAAATCCCAAGGGTTTTTATTATATTAGAGCCACAAAAATTGGTCGGACACCAAAATTACAAACAACTCATGACTTATAAATTGATGTATAGTTCTTTAAATGCGAAAATTTACTAATATTTTTTATTATTATTTAGTATTGTATTAGTTTCAATTGATATTTCAAATCCACATGACAAGTTTGTAAAAAAATATCTTTCATATCAACAAAATTAAATTTCACATTATTCTAGTTTTGACTACTTAACAATGTATCAAACAATCACTAGCTGGAAATAATAATATCAGCTTCATATTAAATGAATTGAATCACTAGCTTACTTTATTTTTAAAAACTATAAACCTTACATTAAAATACTAAAATTCTGAGAATAACCAACTTTAGTGCTATTTAGCAATTTTGATGATTAGTAGAACACAACTTAAGCCACCAAAAGTAGAATCACGTCAAAAACATTTTTTTTTTGATACTATTATGAACCAGCTATTCATGACTATATAATTAAAGAAACATAACTTACATGTGTATTATTTAAATATATCACAACACATACTTAGTCAGATACGTCTTGAAACAGTGAAACCAAAATTGCAAAATGTTGGTCGATGTTTACGGAAATATGTGCTTTTTTTTTGCTTTTTTTTTTCGCGGAAATCCTGAACATGATGACTCATTTCTTTCACTGCTGCTCGCAAGCAACCAACTAAAAGAATTAAACGATAGCAGTATGGTTCGTTGAGATTCATTTCTATAGGAGTAACTAGATGTTATTATGATACCACCAAAATATTACCATTTGGGCGGACAGACCTTTTCAAATTTCTCCGTGATAAAATATGACACTAAAATATAAGAATTAAATTGTCATCAAATAGAAAAAATACTGCTTAGTATAAATAGTACTAGTTATTTCTCTTAAAGTTGTAAATTTTCGTTTATGAAATGGCCAAAACCAGAAAAACAGACTGTGGACACGCCACCAAACTTAAAAAAATAATGAGGTAATTTTTATTTTATTGAAATAACTACTATATGTTTTACTGTAATATTAACTGCTTCGTCAAGAAACATATGCTTTTTTTTCGTGAAAAAAAATCATTGATGTAATTGGGCTTCAAGGTATGATTATCAGTGCCGCCGTCAAAAAATGCGTTTGAGAAAATCACTCACATTATCCGTAACCAAGTTATTCCAATCAAACCTGTATACAAGGTAAATAACCCTAGTATGACCCCTTATATCTTTAGTCGATATTTGTATATAATATTAATAGATAACTGGTCATTCCATAAACCGTTCGGCCAATCTGACATATACAATTTAATCCTGACATAGTTATATATCGTTCAATTAATTTGAGCATATACTATAATTTGCCACAGTTTCCTAGACTAAATTGTTTTGAATAAGTTGGGAAAAAAAAACTTATCTAAATAGGTCGGATCGTTATATAAATCAGATGTTTTACTGATCGACCGTTATATGATTTTTAGACATATAGGTTCGATTACTTTTTTACTAAAATATATTTTACAATGAACTTTTCTCAAGCATATTCTCAGTAAGAATTACAATAATCTGCAGAATACAATACGTTCTAGTCAGTTCCTTCGAGATTTTTTTTTTCTTGTGAGGGTGGGTAGTGGTAGCTCCACCGACAAGAATTTTGATGATAGTGGGTGGGTACAACGTAAAATTATAGTTCTTACAATTGTTGGCTCCCAATTCTTAAATCACGATAAAGCTGAGCCCTGATAGGCCTTACCGGCTTTAGCTGCTAGTTGAATCTTGCTCCATCCAAGCTCGAAGCCGAGGACCGGAGGACCTCGATGTTTGTGCACCACGCCTCGGCGCCGTTATCATTTTTGTCAGGACCGAAAACCAACAGCACACGTCGGTACGAAGTCGGTTGGACAAGGTGACTGCGCAGTTTAACTGATCTGAGAAGGACAAAAAAAAAAATTAGTTAAATCAGGTTGGAATCCCACTTCTGATGTTAGATTATGTAAATATAAGACCTCTCATATTGGTTATTTATTATGAAACTACTTGAGTTTTGGTAAATTAACTATCAATTTATGAAAATATGATTCTAATTACTAAAATAAAGATAGTATCAGAAGAATAAAGAAACAACTTTAAACACATTATAGTTATTTATTATAAAGTACTTCAGAAATGCGAAATTATTTACACTATAATATTTAACAATATTTTATTAACTTGATAAAAACACAATTGAAATCTACTTAAACATAGCACCATTAATTATTGTTTAAAATTATACAATAATACTTATCTGAACGTCTGTCTTGTTCGAGTCACACCGAGAAAGTGAGCCATACATTTGCCACTCGCCCTACCTTCGTCTGTTACGTCATAACGGAAAATATCTCATGACAACCACTATATTGATTTCAAGTATATAATACTTCTAAGAGTATAAATGTAAATTATCAATTAATGTTTGATGGAATTATCTTAATGCTTTAAGTAACATATTTGTGTACAATTAGAAATAATACATTTAGTAGTATTAAACATGAAAATGTAATTAATATAGTCAGCAAGTGACTTATTCTTATTGAACAACGTATTTATATTTTATAAACTAGGTATAATCAACATCTTTTATATATATTCCCTAACACCTGCATCTGACGGTCAATTTAGATATACGTGATTGACGAATTTGTTCGACAGCCAGCTAGATCCTACACGACGAACATATCGATGGATTGAGTCGCCTCTTCAAATATATGTCATTTACGCGATAGCATGCGAGTTTCATACCCATTTTCCTACACAAACAGATTGGATCTACGCAAACACCGCTCCCAAATCCAAACGTAATAAGGAAACAAACATCTTGCGCCGGTATAATCACCGCTCGCAAACATACCCCGATCTTATTCAATGATCAGCCGATGTCAACTCACTAAACACAGAATTTTACTAACAACACCACCATACCTTGATCTTTCCACAAAATAAAAAACTTACTAACGAGAGGCCAAGAAAGGATGGGTGACGACAAATTACACATAGGGGGTTTAAACAAATTAATCATGGCTCCAATTTCGGGAAAACAATGCGGGGTTGAGGTTCCCCGGAATGATAGGATTTCGTTATTGCCTGTGTGAAATGTTGTTATAAATTGTGTGCATTTGTAGTTAGTAAGTTGTACAGTAGACGTTTGCTGATTGCGTCTCCACGCCCTTGCTTGTGTTGAGCCAAAGACACGTACATTATTATACAGACCATAGAGGTAGCACGATGTATTTACTTAGGAGGTATGGAGGTATATTGGGAATAGTACAAAATGCTGATGATAAATAACTTAACCTTAAAAGAAACAACTTTCGTGACGTAGGGTTTGCACCAGGTTGCTTCACTAGGGGCACCCACCGGGTTTGATTTCCCGCAAATACCTACCTCATTTTCACAGCTATTTGTCCACAGTTTAGGAGCTATCCAAGAAGAGTTGGCATCAGAGAGGCGAAAAAGCTATGTCTAATCATAATATAGCATGAATGCTGTCATAAATAGCGGACCTCGGTCTCCGAAGCATTACAGCTGTAGATGCAACCGGAAAAATGTTCAGATGAGAGAGATACTACTAATACAAGGTACAAGACCTTCGTGGCTCACTCGCCAACCTGCGACACAAGTAGTCCTGCGTTCGATCCTGGGTCGGGTCATGAGGTTTTTTTTTTTTAAATTGCCCTGGGTTTTGGATATAAGTTTTAAGTATCTGTATCTATTATAAAATATAGTATCGTTGAGTTAGTATATCCTACGACACAAGTTCACAACTTACTGTGAGGCTAGCTCAATTTCTGTGATTTGTCCATTTATAGATTATTTGTAATTTGTAATAAGTGTATCTCAGTGGAAGTATCACTACATATTATGAAACAAAGTCCTCCGCCGCGTCTGTCTGTCTGTCTGTTCGCAATAAACTCAAAAATTACTCCACAGATTTTATACGGTTTTCACCAATAGATAGAGTGATTCACGAGGAAGGTTTTAAGGTATAATACATGCCCGGGCGCAGCCGAGTAGGGCTGCTAGTAATTAATAATTTAGTTTTTAAATCTCCAGTGCCAGTGTCTAGATTTTTCTAGCTGCATAAAGGCATCTGACATAGCTTCACAACTGACTGCCATCAGTGATGGAATGACAGCCGGCACTAACGGCTTATAGTGCTTCCGAAACACAGAGGATTTTATACCACTTACATAGTCACCCATTTCAGTTCTTTCTATTTACACTGTTGACATTTTCATAATTTAAATAACAAAAATTAATTAATAATTATTGATGGTAATATTATTATTATGGCCACCCTCAATATTCTCGGTATAAATACAATCGTCATCCCCACTCTCTCTCTCTCATTTTCGATTTACGCTGTGTTAGGAGACAGACGTTATACCATCCTTGTTATAATTTTGAATATACGTTCTAACGTATTTATTTAATCTATTTTTATTTTCTCTCGCCTATTACCCTATAAAATCTATAGGTTATGGGCCCAGCTATACTACCTTTAGTATTGTGCTGTAGTTCCTTAAATTCATTTCTTTTGTTTTCTAAAAACACACGTGTCCTCCAATCAACTTTAACCAAAACCATTTTTGTTATGGATAACCTGAAAACTACGCAAAACATCCAACCTTTTAACGGCGAAAAATATAGCATCTGGAAGTTTCGTATCCGCTCGCTATTAACCGAATTGGAGGTCATCAAGGTCATCGATGAAGACCCGTGTTACAGTTCGAGGTATGGCAGAAGAATAATCGTATTGCTAAAAGCGTTATTGTCAAGTACTTGTCGGACTCCTTTCTTAGTTTTGCCAAAGAAGAACTGACTGCAAAAGACATATTTAGAAGCCTGGATGCCTTGTACGAAAGGAAAAGCTTAGCAACGCAGTTGGCAATACGAAAGAAGCTGTTGGGTTTGAAACTACAAGGAGATACTCTACTAGTCAAACACTTCACGGTTTTTGATGATTTGATGACGGAACTTTTGGCTGCTGGAGCGAAGCTCGAAGAAACCGGCTGAACGACCTCAAATTGTTCAAGCAGTGGAATTGACTGAGGAGGCAATGGTTTCCAGTCCCCGGGTTTGCATTCATGGCTGGGGATTCCGGAGCTTCCGACCACATTGTTAACAGGGAAGATACTTTCAGTACCTATACAATTTTACATAAACATTTTAGAATTTCAGTAGCTAAGAACGGTGAATTTGTTTCAGCCACCAAACGTGGAATACTGCAAGTAATTAGTGACTCTGGCATCCAAGAAACTCTGGAGGATGTACTGTTGTCCGGAGGTGCCGTACAACCGTATAGAGGATGCAGCGCGCCGGGTTGACCGTCACCTTCGATCAACACGGAACTTATATCAGTAAGGACGGTACAGTACTGATGCGAGGTAAGCCAGTTAATAATTTAATTTCAATAGATTTCGAAGTGTGTGTTAATTGATCTGTTTCTCAGTTGTGCAGTAATAATAAAAATAATTACGACTTGTGGCATCAGAGATTAGGACACGTTAGTAAACAAAAGTTTTTGGATTTAAAAAGGAATTCTATGATTGATGACATTGGTTTAATTGATTCAATAACGCCTGATGAAAAACTGTGCGAAGCATACATAAATGGGAAACAAAATCGATTGCCATTTAATATATCTAAGGATAAAAGCCATATTAAACGACCATTATTTGTTGTACATACTGACGTGTGTGGGCCGATCACTCCTACCTCAATCGATAACAAGAATTACTTTGTGTTGTTTGTCGATCAATATACCCATTACTGTGTTACGTACCTGATAGCCTATAAATCAGATGTATTTTCAGCTTTTAAAGATTTTGTAGCCAAAAGTGAAGCACAATTCAATTTAAAATTGGTTAATTTATACTGTAATAATGGACGGGAGTATTTATCTAATTAGATGAAAGAGTACTGTGTGTCCCGAGGGATTTCATACCATTTAACTATTCCTAGGACACCGCAGTAGAATGCGGTTAGCGAACGCATGGTCAGGACAATAACAGAAAAAGCATGTGCGATGGTTAGTGGTGCTAAATTACCGAAATGTTTCTGGGGAGATGCAGTACTAACTGCAGTTTATTTGATTAATTTTTCTCCTACCCGCGTTTTGACACAAAATAAAACCCCGGTCGAAATGAGGCATGATAAAAAGCCTGCAATTAAATATTAAAAGGTTTTTTTGCTACTAACTAAGTTTGATGAAAAATCATGGAAGGGTATACTTGCAGGATATGTACCGAATGGCTATAAGGTATGGAACATAGAACGTGAAAAATATGAAACGGTTCGGGATGTCATAGTAGATGAGGTTAATTTTTTGCAGTCAAGGCCTAAGTTGCGATTTGAAGGCTTCGAGCAACACGGCCTCCGTACCGGACGGAGGGAGTGGGCAAAGCGACAATTTACTATGACAATTTTTCTGGCGTTTTTTGCGGGGGGAAATGTGCACACAAGTTTAGTTCCGCACACCTACATACAAAACTTAAACTGTCACTTGATAGTAATTATGACATTGTCACAAAAAATGACATAAAAAGAAAAAATAATTTGTGTACAGATGAGTCACACACAACTAACACATAGACATGCATATGCCTAATTTTGGCTTGTACCTTGACAGAGGGGAATGCAGCGTATGGCTACTCCCTTCCGTGTTGCTCGAAGTTTGAAGGAGATGACATCGAACATTTCCAAAATACTGAACTGACACCTAAGTCAGAGTAAATAAAACCTCAATGTTGTGACAGTCCTAAATTTGATATGTCTAAATCGGATAGTACAAAATCTGATAGTACGAAATCTGATAGTATGAAATCAGTTAGTACGAAATCGGATAGTACAAAATCTGATAGTATGAAATCGGATAGTACAAAATCTGATAGTACGAAATCTGATAGTATGAAATCAGTTAGTACGAAATCGGATAGTACAAAATCTGATAGTACGAAATCCGATAGTACGAAATCAGTTAGTACGAAATCGGATATTGTTAAATCAGTTGAGCAAAAATCAGATAGTTTAAAATCTGATGAATCTGTTTCTAGTAGAAAGATTCGTAAGCTAAACGAGTCATATGAAATGCCATTGGTTATAAATCAACTGGTAGTTTTGATCAAAATATCGATGATTCTTGTCAATTGAGGAGGAGCGCTAGGCTCAAGTAAAAGGTCGTACACCAATATCTTATAAGGAACTTGATGAAGTTCTTTTGTGTGCTCAGTCAATTAATTGCATAATACCTACATCTTTTAATGAGATTAATAACCGAAACGATAGAGCTCTTTGGGAAGGTGCAATTAAGGAAGAATTAGGTTCACATTTAGCAAATAATACTTGGACGTTAGTGCCTAGACCTGACAATCAAAATATAGTCGACTGTAAATGGGTTTTTAGTATTAAAAATGATCAGTTTGGTAATCCATCTCGATATAAGGCACGTCTAGTTGCCAGAGGCTTTAGTCAGGAGTATTTGACAGATTATAATGAGAATTTTGCCCCAGTTGCTCGTATAGCAAGTTTTCGATTCATAATTAGTTTTTCAAATCAATTTAATTTATTGGTACATCATATGGATGTAAAAAAAAAAAAACGCATTTTTAAATGGCACTTTAAAGGAAGAAATTTATATGAAAGTGCCAGATGGTATACCTAATAAGGAAAATTATGTTTGTAGATCAAAGTTCATATATTAAAACTATTTTGGACAAATTCAGTATGACTGACTGTCATCCAATAAGTACTTCTTTAGAGAATAAGCCTAATTATGAAGCTCTAAATTTAGATAGTGAATATAGTGCGCCTTGTCGTAGCCCTATAGGTTGCTTAATGTATGTTATGTTGTGTACGCGCCCTGATTTAAGCGTAAGTGTCAATATCTTGAGCAATTATACAAACAAAAATAATAAAGAGCTATGGAAAAGTCTCAAAAGAGTACTAAGGTATTTAAAAGATACTATAGAGTTAAAACTGAAATATGAAAGGTGTAATAATTTTGAAGATATCTTGTGTGGTTATGTAGATTCAGATTGGGGTGGTAGTGATGTTAACGATAGAAAAAGTACCTCAGGTTGTTTGTTTAAATTGTTTAACAGTTGTACTTTAACTTGGAATACTAAAAGACAAACTTCTGTAGCAGCTTCTTCGACCGAAGCTGAGTACATGGCTTTGTTTGAAGCTGTGAAAGAGGCGTTATGGTTAAAGTCTTTAATTTTAAGTGTACATTTAAATATTAATATTCCGATACCTATTTTTGAAGACAATAATGGCTGTATAAGTATAGCCAATAATCCTACGAGTCATAAAAGGTCTAAACATATAGACATAAAATACCACTTCTCTAGAGAACAAGTAGAAAACAATGTTATTTAATTGTTGTATCTCCACACAGGTAAACAGATTGCGGATGCGTTAACCAAGCCGTTACCTGTCGTCGCATTTAGACAGTTCAGAGATGAGATGAACTTATGTTTGTAACTACATTTTGTTGATTTATTTGTTTATATCAATTGATAAATGCATAATTTATACTTAAGTGCATAGTTTAAGATTTGCTTATTTATTGGTCTGATTAGGTTTTACTGGGTTTCCCTAATCCTTGCAACAAATGTTGGACCATATTACATTGTGATTTCCCAGCAATACTTGGATGGTTTTAATGTTCTGGTTAGTCAAAATTATGATTGTAAATAATTAGTGATTAATTTTTGAGGGGGCGTGTTGACATTTTCATAATTTAAATAACAAAAATTAATTAATAATTATTGATGGTAATATTATTATTATGGCCACCCTCAATATTCTCGGTATAAATACAATCGTCATCCCCACTCTCTCTCTCATTTCGATTTACGCTGTGTTAGGAGACAGACGTTATACCATCCTTGTTATAATTTTGAATATACGTTCTAACGTATTTATTTAATCTATTTTTATTTTCTCTCGCCTATTACCCTATAAAATCTATATACACCTCAACCTAAAAATTCAACGTTCCAAGCCCAGCTCGAACCAGCCTTCGGTAGCGTTCCCGAGGGACCTCGTTATACTCCTTTAATCACGGCCTCACCTATCTGCCTCAATTAGAGCCAGACCCTCGCTTGCCACCTTGTCGCTAAGTTTTATGGCCTTGTCTTGGTTTGCAATCGTTCGCAGAGGCACAGGCCCTCAAACTGAGTTGAAAAGATTTTACAACCTACTTATTTATCTTTTGCTAAGCCGTGTGGTTCCCGACAGAATAGAATAGGACCAATACAAGTCTTTCCGTGGATGTCGTAGAAGGCGACTTAGGGAACACAAGCTAAATAAAGCTTATAAACATTGAAGAGACCTCTCCAACCCGTCTGGCCAGCGTGCAGAGTGTAGGCCAAATCCTCTAACTGCTCTGGCTAATTTATGGCTCTGGTAATACAGAGAGGGTCGTGCTCCTGCAGTGGAGACTTAAAAAGACCTGATGACGATGACGATTTATCTCTTCCATGCTGGTTTGAGAGAAATTAAAAATATTGAATATACCAGCTGCTTTTCTTCCCACGCAGACTGCAAAAACCGGTCCAGGGATTATGTAATAATCTAAGGAATCACATCGATAGGCGATGCGGCTAGCAACACATCACTATTTTGATTCCACTTTTACATCCACAATGATGCTAAATGTGGCCGGGTCTTATGATCTTCGGCTCTGTCTACCCCGCTAGGGATAAAGACGTGATAATATGTATGTGTATTATTTATTGGAACTCCTTTCGCATATTATATTAAGGTTAAAACTGTAGCTGTTATCGCCTAATAGCTAAGAAGTAACGAAAAAAAGTGTACCTATATCATAACGACCATAGATATCAAGCTTTGATGTAAAAAGATCAAGACTTACTGGTGCGTTCTAAGGTGTACCATACTTTAAAAACAAAGGCATCTGTAGTGTTTGACCCTCTTTCCACTTGCCTTTATGTTGTATGTAGGGATTTCTGAAGTATATGAGTATAAGGCATGGTGAATACCCTTTGAAATATTGATCGTTTTGAATCCTTAAAAAGGAGATTCATTCCATCAATATTTACAGCTTTTTCTTTCGGACCAGTGCTGGGAAGTCAAAAAATAGACCTATCCGTCCAAAAATCTTGAGCCTAAATTAGAGGGGAATGAAAAAATAATGAGTTCCCAGTATTGGTCCCAAAGGCAAACTTGTTGATATTGACGGGCTTAATCACTTATTTTCAAACCGTCGCTTTTCCGAAACAAAAGAGTGAAGAGTTCAAAAACCTAAACCTACGTGTATAGATTATGAAATGACACAGAACATAGATCTGTGACTCAGAACTAGTTCTGTGATCTGTGACATAGATAAAAAAAATCGTCCTAAATATCATAGATTAAAAAAAATGTCTCTCTGGAAAATATATGTAACCTCATTACTATCTGTGAAGATCAAGACTACCTTTCTATGTACATTCAAACTGGTGTAATTCAGAATCTGATTGTTTAAGTTGTTTAAAACAAATAACATTTCTTCACTCAACACTTCACACTTTGGGGTCCTCAGACATCCCCGAGATAAGGGGTTACAAATGGGTATCAGGAAATCTTGGTTCGCAAACAGGGGCGGGATTGTTTAAATTATCGCTTTACAAGTCGCCGGCTTGTCAGCCATCTTTATTAAGTTTTTCTTCTGAAGATAGCGAGTTCATAAATTAATTTATCTGTTTCTGCTTTTCATTTTTGAAAAGTATGATGGAAGATGTTTTCACTGTACAGTTATTGTTATAATTTCAAACCTGGCTGACCAGGCCTTGGCCTGGCCTACAGAAAAAATCTTGGGAAACAAAGGCTGAAAGAAATATGAAGCAATGGAGCCAAAATCTCAAATATAAATTGAAATGCCTTACGGAAGGCAGTATTTCAGTGCGAAGGTAGTTTTGACGCATCCGTTGCTTAAATTCGAGGTATATGAGTGCCTTTAATCACCATCAACAGCCATACTAAATAACAACGCAGAGCCGTTTTGTAGGATTTTGAATCAAGTACAACGATCCCCAAAACCAAGGCGGTTACAAAAACGCAAAACACTGGCCAGTTGTTCCATCCATTGGCGGGATTACCCTCTAATCCAGGAATGTCCGGCACCATACCAACCCATAAATCTTGGCTACGGGAGCTTTATGTTTATTTAATTCGAGGAGGCTAATGCCCAGATTGGGCATTGGCATTTTATGCATAAATGGAAGGATTTTATGAAACCCCAGCCAGGGCTTAGTAGTGATTTTTACAGTATAACTGGTATTTGTCTGCGGTTCTAAAGCGGCCGCCCGCTTAGGTAACTCTACCTAGTTGTAGTTAGGTAAGCGGGCGGCCGTATGTATACAACGCGTTAATGAATAAGCGCAAAACCTGTTAGGTGGTGATTGTGCTTATGAATATAAAAAAAAAAATTACTATGGGGCCGACTCTGCAACTCGACAAAAAAATCTGCTGTTTCATACAAATGTCAATACCTACTCGACCAGAATATATGGAATACTTAGCTGTTTTTTTTTGTCGAGTAGCAGAGTCGGAATAACGGAATATAATAGAATAAAATAATTCAAATTGGATAACATGTATCTCTTTACGTACCTCCAATTTTTTATTTATTTGCATATCGATAAATTACTTGCGTGGATTACTATTACTGAATTAATTTTGACGAAATTTATATAGGGCGAATTATTACTCTTTTCTAAACGAAAAAAGATTTTTTCAAATCGGTTTATAAATGACGAAGCTAGGTAAAACAATTCCGAAGAATGTACCTATATTTGTGCTAATTTAAAATAGGATGTGGCAAAGTTTACATCGAAGCTCCTATCACATAAAACTGATGTTTTATATGGTAGGACCCACGCCACCAAGGCTTAGTCTACCCCGTAAAGAAAAAACGTGTATCTTCTCACGTCTTCAATCACGACCGCGCATAACTCACCCATGGGCAATTTTCTCTTTAATCCCGTGTCAATGGTGGATTATCCGCCCGATTGGGTGTAATCCTCCGTCGGCTATTTATGGCTGGTCAGAAGCCCCTCTCCATTACTCTTGCCACAGTCGCCCACTATAATTGTTCCTAATAGATTTAGATGGCTACTAATACAAAGACAGGAGGAAAGAGGACATGATATACACTTGTTGAAAAGAAGGTAGTAAATGAAATGAATGAAATCAAATGAAATTGTTTATTTAAGACTGCATAGTTAAAAAACAATACAAGTCCATATTTTGTTAGTAAAAAAACCTATAAAACTAGATTAGTAAATTTAAAAAGTGGGTTGTGTTTCTGGACGTGCAAGTTTGACTAATGTCTTAGAATTGGGCTGTCCACTCTTTCTGACACCACCTTCAAGAGTGTGTTGGTGCTGCCCCTTACCCATGACCACAAGCATGCAGCTCTTTTTCGAAGCACTGCCTGGAAGCTATCTGAGCCGTGCTCCGCAAACATTCCTGAGGCACTACAGCGCCAGTGCAGCCCCAACAAACTCCTGAAGCTGTTGTTGTACTGAACTCGCAGAGCATTGAGTGCTTTTTGGGTATATTTGCTCCACAGATTGCACGTGTATAATGTTTGGCAATAGCTTTTAAAAAGTGTTACCTTTACCTCACGTGAGCAGCGTCCACGCAAATATCCATGCAAAAAAAATAAAAAAAATGTTTTTTTTTTTTTAATTTTTGTGCTCTAATAGACCAAGGAATACTATTTCTAAACGGGTAAGACAGAAAAATATACTTTATATGGAAAAATCTCACGTCAATTCATATCTGGGAGATTTTTTTTTCGACGCACTATTTCAATAAATAATGTCTTCACTGCCGACAAGACTACAAGGTGTGACAATACTATTTACAAGACGCTTCTTCGCAACACTTGCAATAAGTATTCATCCAAAGAGGCCATCCAAAATGACAACACGACAAAACGCATTAAAATATTTAGATTTACAGAACAAAATATAGAAATTACATGCATTGATCCGGAATCAATCAAATAATCTCCTCTATACAAATATTATATCAAAGAAGCGCAACTGACATGCTAACTCTATGAACAAACCTCAATATTCAGAGTAAATTATTGGACCTTGGAAAGTAACCCCGAGCCGAGTAATCACCCTGACGAATTTATAGTCCGGCCCTGGCAGAGTTATATATTTCGCCCCGGCCCTGGCTGCTCAGGTGCTCGGTCCAGTAATCCGTCATTACACCACTTAGCAAATTGAGTGGCGGAATTTGGAAGCTTTGTTTGTCAAATGTGCCCTCGAATATGTGGTTGTGAGTAATTTTGGTCATATTTTATGCGTAGAGGTGGATTAGACAGTCTTTTCAGGGTTCCGTACCTTAAATGGTGAAAAGGAACGCTTACAGGAACACTCAGTGGTCTGCCTGTCTAGTAGTCTGCGTAAGACATCTTTCTTATTATAACTAGGACTAACTTCAGTACCTGGTTTAAACCATTATCCGACCAAATTAAATTAACACTGATCACTTTGATGTTTTGTCAGCTATCATTGTCGATTGGTTTTGGTCGGATAATGGTTTAAACCAGGTATAAAAATTTAGTCCTAAGTGTTTGATGTTGAGCTATATAGCGATATTTTTGATTCACGCACAACAAAAAAATATCAGCTGCTGCATACATTTTAGATCAGTAGGAATTCAACGTACTTCAAATAATAAATTTGTTAGCTGTGGTATACAGAATAAACAACGGCCTTTTAACTAAATTAATTTTGAGATTTCTTTAAGTTATTTAATCTCACTTAGATTTGTTTAATGTCAATTAGATTTTTTAAGTTTTCCTTCTTTAATAATATACTTTTTTCGTTTCTTTTTAGTGATGCGCATAGCATTTTTTCTATTTCTGAATCCTTTATTATTGTCTCTTTTATAAGGTGATCAAAATCCGGGGGATTTCTTATCTATTATTTGATAAATGACGCCAGTACTAGTGCTTTAAAATAATAACTTTGTATTTAGCAATTGTATTGTCGGTAAAGTGAAAATAGAAAACTAAAAAAAATAAGAAACGTTTTCGGTGTTTTAAAATTCGTACAAAACCTATATTCTTGTTTATGATAGGTAACCCATACAAACATTCGCATTTATAATATAAGTATATATATATATATATATATATATATATATATATATATATATATATATATATATATATATATATATGACAAAGCAATAGCTATAATATATATAGACTTGTCCGCGACTTCATCCGCGAAAAATTTACGTTATCACGTTGAATCCACTGAACGGAAAGACATGAAATTTTACACATGGATAGGTTACTCTCTGGATTAACTTATAGGCCACATTTCATCAAAAATCAAGCATTTTTTTCAAGCACCTCTGTCGGATTTTTAGAGAGTTAGCATATCCTACTTCCTACTAATATTATAAATGTGAAAGTTTGTATGTTTGGGCGAAAAATTTACGTTACTATACTTTTGAAATATATTGTGTTTGGTGTCAAATGAATGGGTATTTTCATGTAGGTTACAAAAATATATACTTCATATACATAATATACTAACAGTGAAGTCCCGTGAATACGGTCCCGTTTTTATCCTTTGGGTACGAAATCCTAAAACTAAAACCCGACTACTAATATTTCTGAGCGTATTTTATCAGTCATAGTCAGAGTGCATATTGATACATATCAGTGCATTCCTCATTCATAACTAATTATAGGTATCCTGTAATGATATGAATATATATATATATTTGTTTTACATAATACATTTTCCTAATTTTAAACTGTTTGTGATTTAATCATAATAAATAATAAATGTACTTTTTAATGAGATAGTTAATGCTGTGCATATCTGTAAAAGATGTAAACATTAGAATAAGTTTTACAAATGTTAAAATATAATGTCTATGTTTATGTTGTTGATGTGCCTAATAAATAAAATAAAAAAATAAATAAAAATAAATGAAATACGCATGGACTTAAATCTTGAGTAGTATAGAGTTAAAGGTTGTTTGTGTAAGGCGCAAAAATTACAAGAATATAAAATAAGTAATCAAAGTAGTATCTTTTACTAGTTTAATATCGTTCCAAGATAAATTTCAGGTGCTTTGGAATCCTGGAACTGAAGACATTTTGCGTTAACATTATTAAAAAAAAAGGTCGTTTAATATTATAAAATGATGTTTGCATTGCTCTAAACTACCTAGCATTTTTTCAATCAGTTTCAAGAAAATACCAGTTTTTCCAGGATTTTTGACGCTGGATTGTACCATAAATTTCATATATCATCATAAATTTAAAGTCAGAGATGTCTTTTTTGTAAAATAATCGGCCAAGTAGGACTCGTACTTAATCAATCAATCAATCCATATTTATTTGCACGAATACAGTAATACATAGACGTTAAAATTACTATTAGGTACATGTATTCAACCTTAGAGCAAGGCATGCAAATATTAAAATGGTACATTATTAAAAAGTCAAGTTATAGAAAATACTTATAAACATTAAAAAAATTAAGTCGCATATTATTTTGATTACAATAAATTGAATATTCATTAATGTCATAAAAAGTCTCATAAAGTATTTTCTAACAGCCATCAGTCAAAACTTTGTCAAATTTCTTTCCGTTTAGTTCTCGTATTGAATTTGGAAGCTTGTTATATATAGTGATACACATATTATAAACATTGTTTTTGTATATATAGATGATGAGATGGTGGTTTGTCCAATAAATTATTATATTGTCGTCGCTGTGGTCTTAAACGAACTTGGTCACGATACGTGAAAAAATCTGGATTTTTTTTAACAAATGGACAAACTTCTCTTATATACATTGATGCTACGGTTAGTATTCTAAGATCTTTAAATAATGAACGGCACGAGTCCCAGAAAAGCGTAACAGATTGCTCTTACACATCTTTTCTGTATAATAAAGACTCGCTTAACATCTACTGAGTTTTCCCACATCATTAATCCGTAACTAAGAATAGAAACTACATTTTTTTAATTTTTTTTATTTAACCTATATTATCCCACTGCTGGGCAAAGGTCTCCCCCATTTCCTTCCAGGACTCCCTGTCTAGAGCCAATTGTGACCATTCCTCATTAAATTTGCTCAAATCGTCACTCCATCGTATTCGTGGTCTACCCCTGTTACGCCGCCCTCCTTCTGGACACCACTTCGTTGTCACATGGGCCCAACGATCCGGGTGCATACGACAAACGTGGCCCGCCCAATCCCACTTCAACCTTGCAGCTTTGCGCCCCACATTGACAATGCCTGTCTTGAGCGAAGTGTAGTGTTTCGGATTCTGTCCATCCTTGTCACTCCCAGGCCAGGACACTCCGCTCCATTGCTCTTTGGCAAATCTTGAGTTTGGACTTTTACCCTCCGACAAAGCCCATGTTTAAGCACCATATGAGAAGCTGCATAGCTGTACGTAATAATCTTTTCTAAAACATTTAAAAACTTAGACATACAATAACAATTTTTTTTCACATTGCTGTCACTATAGTCACGTTTATATTCAAACCATGTGGACAATACTTTAGAACTGGTCACCTTTGTTAAAAGTGCTTGGGCTGTTTCATGATCAGACAAACCCATATGTAATACTTCAGCTGATACATTTTTTTATTACTTGCAATCTGATCGAGACATGAATTACCTCTAGTTGGTGACCAGATGTGAGGCTTGCAGTCATAATTTTGTAAAATACTCATGAGATTTTTGGAAAAAGAAGTTTCTTTAAGTAGTATATCTATATTCCAGTCACCATTGATGATCAACTTATGTTTTTTTTATATTTGGTAGTAATAAGATGAAGTACTTTATCTAGTTATAAAGGAAAATGTGCGTGTGCGTTGCCCCAACATGTGCGTTCGTATGTGTAGGTATACTGTTAATATTTATAAAAATAATATTTAACTCGATAACTTGGATACCGCAACATTCAAAATAAAAGTTAGTGGCTAACTCAGAGATTTACTTAATGCATTTTGTTTTAAAGAGTTTTTTTACTAACATACATGAACCTCCTTTACTTTTTTCACGGCAATATGATGCTGCTAACCTATAATTTTGAAGATTTATATTAGATTCTGTACACTTTTTAATATTAGTATCACATAAGCATATTATTATCCACACATTTATTATTATTATCTAAATCATTTAGGGTCAATTCTAATAAATCAAATTTATGTTTTACACCAGCTATATTTTGATGGAATATATACGCATTGATTGTTGAGATGAATTTACTTGATTTATTTTATTGACGAAAAAATGTATTGCGATTACTACAAGTGGACTTAATTTCGCAAGTTTTGAAATTTGATTTTGATTTAATAAAGTCCTTATCATAGCTTATAAAATCTATTTCTAAATTTTATTTAAAAATTAAAAAAATTAAAGTCTGGGTCAGTCTCGCGCACGATAGGTTTAGTACCATACAAAATATCGAGCAAAAACATCAAAAAAAATATGTTTGTTATATGGGAGCCCCTCTTAAATATTTATTTTATTTTGGTTAAATATTCTGTGAATATTTCATGTTGCCATTATTAATATCAAGCAATAAAAAATGACAGAAAAAAATCACATTTGTACGATGAACAAAAGTGATTACGGACGGCCCCCTTTAATATTTATTTAATTCTGTTTTTAGTACTTGTTGTTATAGTGGTAACAGAAATACATCATCTGTGAAAATTTGTTGTTATAGTGGTAACAGAAATACATCATCTGTGAAAATTTCAACTGTTTAGCTATTACGGTTTATGTGATACAGCTTGGTGTCAGACAGACAGACTGACATCGAAGTCTTAGTAATAGGGTCTCGTTTTGACCTTTTGGGTACTTAAGGAACTCTAGAACTGTGACAGAATGAAAAAAATGCTTCATTTACAACCATTTTAGGCACTCCAGGAATTTCCTTGAAAATCCATGTTTTTCCAGGACTTCCCGGCTATCCCACTAAGGAGGTCTCGGGACTTTCTCGAGCGTCATCCCGGAAGGTGTCCGAACATATTGCAAAAGGTCCCGTTTAGTAATTTTAAATGTCCGGGCTTGGTCAAAAATTGGTCTAATTTACCTGGGGTATAACAAGCGTTGCTATGCTTCGGTCATAGCCTGTAGGATTGTCATCAAGTCTTTTTTAGTCTCCACTGCAGGAGCACGACCCTCTGTACTGCCAGAGCCATATAATTAGCCAGAGGAGTCAGAGAATGTGGCCTACACTCTCCACGCTGGCCAGACGAGTTCGAGAGGTCTCTGCGATGTTTTAAGCTTTATTTAGCTTATGTTTTCTAAGCCGCCTTTTACGACATCCACGGGAATACTTGAAGTGGTCCTATTCTACTTTGCCGAAAACCGCACGGCTAAGAGATTAAAGGTAGGATTGAACGTAGAGAAATAAAAACGCATAGCTTATTAATACATATAATAATATCAATATGCTAGATATACAACTAAATTACAAAGTTATATTTAGTCTAGGATCAGGCGTGGAACCCTTATTCCTGCTATGTCTAATGACAATATCATCCGTGGTTCTCTTCACAGGCAGAGGTATTTTGCTCCCCATAGAAGCCTCGAGCGGACGTCTAAGATACACGCTCACTCTATCATTGTATCGTACCAAATTGTCTCTTCTGATCCTTGTAGGTATTCGGCTTGTTTTTGGTCCCTGAGGATTACCCTTGGCT
Organism: Rhodophaea formosa; assembly: GCA_963082605.1. NCBI lineage: Eukaryota > Metazoa > Arthropoda > Insecta > Lepidoptera > Pyralidae > Rhodophaea > Rhodophaea formosa. Next base: position 15,404,297 of record OY720219.1, read on the forward strand.
ATGCCCACGCTTATTGATGTATGTGGCTTTTCAATCTTAACTTCGAATAACGCCTTATTTCCTCCGGTGAATTTAAATCCATACATTTGTTTTCTATTCTTTGCTTTCCCATCGACTTTCTCCTCATTTTTTATTTCTACCTTCTTTTGTTTTCTCTTTCTTAAATCGTCATTTTCTTCTTTTTTATCAGACCATTTTTCTCTCTCTGTATTCTTATCTTTGATTTTTTCTTCTGTACTACATTTTGTATCTGCAGTATTTAATTTTAAAGGTTTGAGTATTGAATTTAACGCTGAACAGCGTGCATCAATTACAGGTTTTGTTTGTTTCATTGATTGAACAGATGTATACGTATTGATCACTGGTCTAGATGCATTCACTAAAAGATTGGTTTCAGTTTCTTGATGTTTTTTGCAGACTGTTTTCTTATTTTGTGCACTCTTTTCACTAGAATCATCGTCTGGTATTAAAGTTATTGTAGCACAAGTTTTTAATTTTTGCATTTCTGTATAACTTTCATTATTTTTTTGTGACTGACAGCAAATGCAATCACAATTAGGATTACCACATGTATCTCTTCTTGCATCTATCATCTGCATTAACTTGTTTGTTGATTTTTGTAGAATTTTTGCTTTTTGATCAAGATTTTCAATTATCTTTAATGTATTGTTGGGTTCACCAAACAAGTAATTTTCTTCAACCGACTGTCCTAAAGTTGTTGTTACATCATGAATTGGATTTATAGAATCCTCATCATTCACATGTGAGTGCTCTTCGCTGTAATTTTGACTATCGAAATAGGCTACTTCATTTTTCAAATTTTTTATTGTCATTGCAGTGTCACCAGACTTGCTTTCTTTCCTCAAGTTGTCGTTTGATTTATTTAGAATCAACAAATTATGTTTAGACTTCCTTGGATTGAGCACCTCTTGAATAGATTTTTGCTGAGTTCTAGCGTCATCATCTGACTCGCGTAAAACTACTGCGTACGTAAGAGACGGATGTAAATTTATTGTGTTATCATGAGATTTATGTTTGTGTAGTGTATTTTCCTTTGATTTACGCACTAAAGTGTTTTGTGTATTTTCTGCAATAACAGCGCTATTGCCAGGTTCACGTAGAACATTTCCTTCTTCAGAAGCTTTATGTGAAATATTCACTTTGTTTTTAGACTCTTGGAATATTGTTGCGTCAATATAAGTTTTTCCTTGTGTTAACGTATCAACACTAGATTTACCTAAATCTGACATTTCGTTCAAACTTTGTTGATTTTTAATGCTGTTATTAGAACGATACAGCCATCCTACATTGTTGCAAGATTCAATTTGAATCACTCCTTGCTCATCAAATGATTGTCGAATGTTAATTGCGCTCTCAATAGATTTACTTAAAATGTTCTCTTTCGATTTACGGCTTTTTGTTTTGCCAGTTGTGTCACCTTGTAAAGGTAATTTATTGTTATCTGGAAATTTCACAGCTGCATTTTGAATACTTGACTTACTCTTAATTTTGACGTTGTGAGATTCAAACAATCTACTTTTAGCAAAATGTGAAGATTTCTCATCGAAAATTGGTGCTGAAGTATTTTTTGAACCAGACTGCGTCAATTTTGTTTGCAGACACTCATTTTCTATGAGATAAGATTTAGTTGAACATTTTTTCGTCGAACGAAAAAATGGTCGACTTGACGTTCCTTTAGAACGCTTGGAAAACACTGGTGTCTGCGATTCAACACCATGTCCGCTCTGAATAAAACAATTTTTACATGGGTTTCTAGTATCATTTGTTTGAATACATGTTTTCTTAAACTTCTTTATACTCTCACATGCATTTTCATCACAACTTGATATGCTACGAGTTTGCATGCCAGAAGTGCTCAAAAAATTATAGTCCTTATCTTTGTTTGGATTTACAAAGAGTAACATATCACTACTTTCCTTTTTCTTCTTTATTCTTTTATATAACATGTACAATAACGCCGGTATGCACCAAATTATTTCCAAAAACAATATGAGAGACAAAATCATTACCTTTTTAGAGCCAAAATTAATATGAATGTACGGTTTAACTCTTGAAACAGGCTTTAACTTTTTGCTTGATACAGGAAATTCCAAATCCTTCAGATCGGTTGCCAGTGTTAATATACCACCTAATGCATAATACAAATGATCGTCATCATCCAGATGAGCTATGACATCATCGGTCAACCAAGCTCGAAACCTGTTGTCGAATTCAGCTACGTCATTACGACTCCTTGTTTTAAGGCAGTTCTTTGCAGCGTGATAATAATTAAGTAGAGTATCGGAGGAATCAGGCGAATGCAGACAAATTAATGGATGGCCTTTCAGAGGCACAAACATCATCGAGTTACTATCAAATTTGATTGATGGCAGTGGTATCGTGAATCCAGAAGGAGACTCTTCGTAAAAGGCTAGTTGGTCGCAAGATTGTCTGGTGACTCTGATGTAGTGATCTAGTGGTATCGTTGCAATAAAGTTCAAAGGTTTTTGAAATTTGCCGTCAAAACTTCTCCATCCAGATCCGTCAGTTTTCAAGTACGTTTTGATATCGTCATAGAATTGGTATAATTTTTGAGCATCATCTTTGGATATTGTTCCACCGTAGTAGCCATACTTGGTAACGGGTAAGACATAGGATTTCATGTAGCCTCCAATGGCATCAGATATTGCTGTAGTTAAGAGATCTGTTAACACTGGATCTGTTTTTTCTCTTTTGACGACATTGACAGCATTGGTAAAATAGCCTAGTATTAAATCTGCGAAATGGTCGATTGATGGATCAACTAAGAACGGATGAGGTAATACATACTGGAAATATCTCCTGGCTCTCAGTAGACCTACATCAGTTACACTCCAGTCAACTTTCTTCAGTTCATCGGATGAGAACAATACGGTACCGACATTGAAGACTTCCTTGTCATTGGCAAATATTTTGTGTACGAACAATAGCAATATAGCGTACACTTTCATTACATTGGAACGATATGTAAAGCCATTTACAAAATAAAAGTATACAAAATACACTCGACACAAAATGACAATTGGCGATGTCACTGTTTCTTTCACTTTGGTATGGAGTTTGCTTTACTTCTTCGGAATTTTTATGTCCAAAAAGGTTCTTTTTCGGGTTCTGGTACAAAATCGCGAAAACGTTTCAGCCCATTAAAATGAACAACTTTTCCATTGGGACTAATACAGAAATCCAAAGCGTTTTCAACATTTTCATAATAATTGTAGCCCAATAAGTAAGTCAGGGCCAGCCTAGACGCACATACCGTGACCAGATTGCGGACATTCTTGTCAAGGGGCAAGTCAGGAGTACCCGAAACCGGCGAGCATATATGAAAAGAGTGATGAATGTAGATGAAGCGAAAGAGTTTTGTAAGGATCGTAGCAAGTGGCGGTCCTTGGTCTCTGCCTACCCCCATGGGAAAGAGGCGTGATAGTATGTATGTATGTATGTATGAAAATGATGGAATTTTTTAGCCCCAGCATTGGTTCTGAAGAAAAATTTGTAACCCTGTAGTGTATGCGTCAGTAATGCAACTATAGGAATAGTTTTAAACACTATCTCGCGCACACGGTGTGGTAGGGATGCGCGTCATTAACGGCCATTACTGTTAAGCTATGGGTTCCCCGAGCAAACGCTCGTGTACTGCACGATCGTGCAGTGCCGCCGCTATCCGATGGGTGGACTGTAGACGACGGACGTCAATCATTAGTGTTGCTAGTCTAGCCATTTGTTAAATCGATATCATAGACGATATATTTACTGGGGTACTATTTTTGAACGTGTGACACTCGTCTTCGAACGATTTTTGTATGAAATTCGTTCGCAGACGAGTGTCACGCGTTCAAAAATACTACCCCTGTTCAGTATTTTACGATATAGTCTCTCTAATCAATGGGTAGTATGAGATGAGCACTAGATGGGTCATTCGCAAAGCTTAGCACCTAAATGCATTATTTAAACCTCTGTTCACTAAATAGCACGATAACAAATATATAACTATATATAACTTACTTACGTGGATTCAAAAGTATCTTAACTCTTTGATGTGGATACGTGTTGTTCCTTTGGAGCCCCTGTCTGTCTTTGATAACTATTTAGTGAAAATTAAGGCAAAGTGGTATAAGCGATTCTAGTGCCAGTGCCACCCAGAATTAAATTATTTTACTCCTAAAAGAATTCATGGTGGCGCTAGTTTCGCATAACACTTTCTGCGCCTTAAATTTTATGCTGAAAATCATTTAAGTGTTTGGTATGACAATATGTGTACGAGATATTGGCGATAATTTTTAGGAATAAGGGTTTTTAAGTGCTCACACAGTGGGCCGTATGGTTCCCATAGAATAGTATGTATGCCCACTAACATGCTAAACGTGGTCTTTGGGTTTTATGACTGTGCTATGTTTACCCGGCAAGTAAATGTAGCAAGGCCACTAACATGAAAAAAAGTTGTTTTTGTTCATGGCGGACAGCAACCACTCGAAAATGAATAATGTAAACTATTTAAACAAAGTTTAAATAAGGAGATTAATTCGGCCTACCCGTACTGTAGCCCACCGTAATGTAATATTGTCAAAATTATCCAGTTCTTTTCTATACGTCAGTCTATTCCAGCAGCCTCTTAACATGTGTACCGAAATCCAAAAGTGTAATTATGTATGAATATTATGTTTGTCTTGTTCGTGCATATCTCAAAAATTAATAATGGGATTGCAAAAGGTAGCTAAATTAGGTATATAGACTTAGTTATGGAACAGTTTTAACGAAAGTGTTTTGAAGTTGGATTGTTTTCAATTGTTCTTGTTGTATTTATGTTAATTATACCATAAATGCATCAGCACCCGTAGCATGGCACCCGCGACGCCGTTTATATCGCGCGATAAACTATTTACATGTCCCTATTTAGTATTACGGTAAAAAAGATGGCGATAGTCGATAAACGTTATTTCGTGTGCCACTCTACAGGCGTAGAAACAATTTGAAAATAATCTTCTTGCTCATCTTAAAGTCACAACTTAACGAGTACAATAATTTTATTTAATTTAGTCTAATTACTACAGATACATTTTGCAAAATATTTAATTGTTTCAAAAACATTCCAAGTTGAAGAAAATATCACAGAACTTTGTTTAGTAAAATGATACGTTTCATTCATGTTGAAGTAATATTTACCGCAAGGCCACAAAAACGCGCGTTGCGCGGCGGCGACGGGCTTCGGAGGCAGGCGCATGCGGCGGAGGCAGGCGCACGCGGCAAGGTGTTCACGAGAACGGGCGGTGCGCTCGGGCGGCAGAGCACAGTATACGTATTTAGGTCACAGAATAATAAATAACTACATTCTTATTTTGCAATGACATTGTATTAGAATGTCATTGTTATTTTGGGTTGTATTATGATATATTGATTTATGTCTAGTTGTATTATGCAAAAGATAATAACGATACCCTACTACCTATCCTCCGCCAAAGACAATAAATATTATCTTCCGCTATCGTCATCGTCATATCGTCATCACTATATCGTCATCGTAATATCGTCATCGTCATATCGTCATCGTCATCGTCATATCGTCATCGTCATATCGTCATCGTCATCGTCATCGTCATCGTCCTCGTCATCGTCATCGTCATCGTCATCGTCATCGTCATCGTCATCGTCATCGTCATCGTCATCGTCATCGTCATCGTCATCGTCATCGTCATCGTCATCGTCATCGTCATCGTCATCGTCATCGTCATCGTCATCGTCATCGTCATCGTCATCGTCATCGTCATCGTCATCGTCATCGTCATCGTCATCGTCATCGTCATCGTCATCGTCATCGTCATCGTCATCGTCATCGTTATATCGTCTTCTTCATCGTTATCATTACCACTGGGCGCCACCGGGAACAACCGGGTACAACCAGGCACCACCAGGTACCAATAAACACGATTGGATACCATCGGGCACGTAAAGTAGACCATCGACTACAATCTTGTTACATCAGTTCCCAACTTCCCATTAAATTCCATTGGGCTACCATCTACTTCCATGTTTCTACTACCGAAAAATACTCCTACTTAACATCCAAACAAAAGTAGCAAAGCAAACAAAATGGTTACAAACATACAGAAAAATTGAAGACCCAGTCCTTTTTAAAGTCGGTAACAAAATAACAAGAATATAAAAAGTATCAAAAATCAAATTTCAATTATGTAGATACAATACAAAATAAATATTATTTTTATTTATATAGTACAAACAAACTTACAGTTCAATTTAGAACCTCTTTCTTATTAAGTCGGTTGAAAATTATTAAGAATGTATAATAAAATGAGTACATTAGAAAACATTTATAAATTTTATTATAATTTAAAATTATTCTCCCAATACATCCACCTAATCACTCCCGCACTCGTTCTAACACAAGGTCGGGCACATCGTGCCATCTCTTTCTACTTCAGCGCAAAGCTGCCGCGCTGTGTTTGCGCGCATCCGTGTCGCTCAAGTTTTTTGTTCGTGAACACCCTTTAAGATTTGTATGACTTTAGTCAGAAACGCAGGCGCCTGCCTCTGCCGCGTGCACCTGACGCGCGTACTCGTGAACGAGCCGTTAATCAGGCAAACTTCCAAATCGAATGGCTATACTTACTTTAAAACTATTACAAACTATTATTAGATCTACCCAAAATTCAAGACATACAGTCAGTCAATTTTAATGCCTTGCTATTAGCAACTGGCAATGGAATGCCTGGCTCATTAGCCACCTGGCAATTTAATGCCTTGCTTGTTAGCAACTGACAATTGAATGCCTGGCTCATTGGCCACCTGGCATATTAATGCCTTGCTTGTTAGCAACTGGCAATTGAATGCCTGGCTCATTGTCCACCTGGCAATTTAATGCCTCGCTCGCTGGTGACTGGCAATTAAATGCCAGGCCTATTGGCTACCTGGCATTGAAATGCCTAGCCCCTTGGCCACTTGGCAATTAAATGCCTGAAATATAATTTTCATACGAGTGGGTTTGGACTATTGTAATGTTACTTTCACCAAAACTCATATAGAGCTAATCGCAATGACATAACTAGGTATAACAGAATGGCTATATGTCATCGGTAGGTCTGAGTTGCTGGCCCCTTATTATTACTTAAGCGTAAATGATGGCTTATAATGCCAACCGAAGGTTTGGGTTATTAGCCCCTAATTATAACCCAAAGTTGTATAGTTCACGTTCATCGTTTTGGTTAAACCAAAATTTACACATAACTGAAATAAACATCTTATTAATCCAAAAGTATTTACGATATAAAAGTTTCAAAGCAACATTTATTTTTCGTTTCAAAACAGAGGTGTGTGCCAAGTATCATCACGCTCCACAACCTTGTAAGGGATGCGTGAGAACCTTGCTTGGTAGTCATATTAAATACCTCATTAAGTACAATGACCAAATAAAACTATATAGATCTAGTAGTCTTCTTACGGTTATATTATTTATCTTAATAAACTTGTCTTATCCGCTTTAATCGATAATTAAGCGTAGTAAACGCATCGTTATCAAATCAAATGTAGTTATAATTGTCTTTTAAGACCGATATTTATACATCGTACAAGATTTTTCACAAGTCTGAGTGTCAATATTTTTCTATTGAACTTGTCCATATCTCAATTATTTAAATTATCGCAATAAATACCTCAACGGCTTAAGTTCTGATTATATAATTATCTTTGCAAATAACTACCCGAGAATCCTCTCCCTGTTTTTTTTAAATGTATTTAAATAAATTGAACATACATTTTCACCTCGTCGCCATATGTAGTATACTCCGGTTACGCACAATGCACTGGCTCGATAACACACCATGCACGCAAGGACATGTCCGTCACACCTGGCCGCACTAAAGCTATGGGTTCCCCGACTGCACGATCGTGATCGCACGCTCGTCAGCAAAACGTTGAATGACGTCACCCATACATTTTCTATGGAAACAAGTTTGGGTGGTTTCCCCGGACGGCGTTGTCTACGGTCGTGCACGGCGGCGGTGGTCAAAGTTCACCGCAACAGTGTTCCCAACTGAAAAAATTGCGAGTTTCCAGATTAATCTTTATATTTTTATGTTATCGATTGTCGATTTAGATGACATCTGAATTAAAATACAAAGATGAAAAATATATACCACATGACAATGTGGTATATATTTTTCATCTTTGTATTTTGCTGACGAGCGTGCGATCACGATCGTGCAGTCGGGGAACCCATAGCTTTAGTGCGGCCAGGTGTGACGGACGTGTCCTTGCAAAGATAATTATATAATCAGAACTTAAGCCGTTGAGGTATTTATTGCGATAATTTAAATAATTGAGATATGGACAAGTTCAATAGAAAAATATTGACACTCAGACTTGTGAAAAATCTTGTACGATGTATAAATATCGGTCTTAAAAGACAATTATAACTACATTTGATTTGATAACGATGCGTTTACTACGCTTAATTATCGATTAAAGCGGATAAGACAAGTTTATTAAGATAAATAATATAACCGTAAGAAGACTACTAGATCTATATAGTTTTATTTGGTCATTGTACTTAATGAGGTATTTAATATGACTACCAAGCAAGGTTCTCACGCATCCCTTACAAGGTTGTGGAGCGTGATGATACTTGGCACACACCTCTGTTTTGAAACGAAAAATAAATGTTGCTTTGAAACTTTTATATCGTAAATACTTTTGGATTAATAAGATGTTTATTTCAGTTATGTGTAAATTTTGGTTTAACCAAAACGATGAACGTGAACTATACAACTTTGGGTTGTAATTAGGGGCTAATAACCCAAACCTTCGGTTGGCATTATAAGCCATCATTTACGCTTAAGTAATAATAAGGGGCCAGCAACTCAGACCTACCGATGACATATAGCCATTCTGTTATACCTAGTTATGTCATTGCGATTAGCTCTATATGAGTTTTGGTGAAAGTAACATTACAATAGTCCAAACCCACTCGTATGAAAATTATATTTCAGGCATTTAATTGCCAAGTGGCCAAGGGGCTAGGCATTTCAATGCCAGGTAGCCAATAGGCCTGGCATTTAATTGCCAGTCACCAGCGAGCGAGGCATTAAATTGCCAGGTGGACAATGAGCCAGGCATTCAATTGCCAGTTGCTAACAAGCAAGGCATTAATATGCCAGGTGGCCAATGAGCCAGGCATTCCATTGCCAGTTGCTAATAGCAAGGCATTAAAATTGCCAGGTGGCCAATGAGCCAGGCATTCAATTGCCAGTTGCTATCAAGCGAGGAATTTAATTGCCAGGTGGCCAAGAAGCCACGCTAGTGACTTAAGCATTAAATTGCTAGGTGGCTAAAGAGCCAGGCGTTCAATCACCAGTTGGCCAAAGGACCGATCAGGCTTTTGTGTCTTATTTATGACGTTATCAAATTAATGATCATAGCTATGCCTCTTTTGTGACATATTTATGACGTTATCAATTTAATGATCAGCTATGCTGCTTTTGTTCATATTTATGACGTTATCAAATTAATGATCAGCTATGCTGCTTTTGTGGCATGTTTATGATGTTTTCAAGTTAATGATCAGCTATCGATTCACTTTTCCATTATTTTCACAATAATTCTCTCGCCCCTCTGGGAGGGAAAATAAAAAGCCGGAAACCCTCTTGTCAAACCTCTGGTGTTGCAGTTGTCCATGGGCAGCGGTCATCACTTACCATCAGGTATGCCGCTGGCTCGGTTGCCGTACTGTGCAAAAAAAAAAATAAGAATGGAATGTAAGATGTAATCCTTGATAATTTTACCAAATGCTATTTTATATATAACTGTGTTAAGGGTTTGCCTGGCATTTGGCTAGATAGTAGTGTGGTAACTAAGGGGTGAGTAGGTTTATTCAATCAAACTCACGGACTTACCACTATATGTGTATTGTTTAGCACACAATAAAATTTACTATAGCGTAACTGTAGCGACACACACAATCACACTATACACTATACAGCGCACTTTAGGCTAAACAGATGCAAAGCATCAGCAGTAAGCATTGAGTAGCTAGGCAAATGACATGACTTCCGTGCAGAGATCTTCATCGAAGTGACACTGTCAAAGCGGGGTCACACGACGCAGTGGCATTGCGCAGGTCATCTTTAGTACTGCGTGCGCAAACCTGTGTTGTAAGGATGGTTTACACACAGATATCTGGAGTGCTGATCATGGAATGTATTTTCACTTCATTTTCATTTATTTGTTCGGTAACAAAACTATTTTGTGTTCAAAAAATAGGACTGAAATCTACTTAATGTATGTAAGTACATTTAAAATATGAGAAATACAATTTCAAAAATCATCTACACTGTACATAGTGTTTGTATGTGATATACTAAATATATAATAAAGTAAATAAATACGGAATTATATAACCAATATGTGTTTACACATAAATAAATAGGTGGATACGCCACAGTATAAATGGTACAGGAGTTCCAAACTTAATGCGGTGGAGATTCATTCATCGAACCTTTAAGAAATCTAAAGCTTCTGCACCATAAACCAAACCGTTAATCTGACTGAAACTTGGGTAATGAGGCAATATTTGATAATTTTGGAGTGAAAGTAAGCATTTAATCAATTAATCTCATTTTAACCTACGTACGTTCCTATACAGCTTGGTTAAAATACCAATGATGTGAGAATTACAAGGCTTTTTAAATTTGTATGGAAATCTTGAGAGGCGTATAATTCTCAAACTATTGATAACTTAACCAAACTGTATAGGAACGTAAGTAAGTATTATCAAATATTGCCTCAATTCCCTTTTTCCGTTTGTATGGAGATATGCGCATCCAGGCGACTCTTAATAGGGGTTTATTTAGTGTAATTAGACTTGAAAGCAATAGAGGTATTGTATAGTAGTTGATTTTTGTAAGGGATAGGATAAGCTAAAAGAATACACTTCACAATTTCTTGATTTTATTGAAAGCACTATAAAAGGGTTGGAAATGGCGCCCTCCTACAGAAACGCATAATCTGAATCTTTGTAAAAAAATGTCTTCTAGTTGGCCAAAAGCTATTTTCTTGAATAAAATCAACTAATATTGAAAAACCTTTATTACTTTCAAGTCTAATTACACTGAATAAACCCACATTAAGGACCAATTTTTTTGGATCATTTTTACTGCTGAAGATACTTAGAAGTTTTTGAGAATACTTTAAAGTCCCTGGCACCTCTTTTTATTTTATTTTCAAGTACTAAACATTTTCTCCTTATTAATCAGAACAGTAATTTTGAACTTTAGATGAAATTTTGGGAAAGTTCCGTAATACCTTGGCATATTTTATTTTTTAGGCAATAGCTGTCATTGTGGCAATCAATTATCACTATTAAAAAATTAAAAAAATAAAGATAGAAAAAAAAAATGAAAACCAACTTCATGGAAAATTTTTAATATAAAAACAAAAAAAATATATGTCCTAAACTTACAAAAAATCGCGGAATATACATGGGGGAGATTCGCGTACCCCATAGGGTAAGGCATCTAAATTTTTCCTTTGGACGTCTATCAACAGGCCACCCTGTCTAGGTATTACAAGATATAATAAATTCCAAAAAGAAAAACATATTTCCATGACCATTTCCCATTAATTACAGGAGGAGATAGAGACGGTAAAGTAAGAGTTACCTTTATCCATAACTAACTGTTAAATAGAATTTCCTATAACATTTCTTCTTTGAAGTGTTCTCGGTTCTCGTGGCTTGTTTCTTTTATACAACGATTGGTAGTTTGAAAGGAACTATATATATAGTTATTTTATTGTAAAATATAAATGAGTGTAGAAAATCCAGGGTTGGACCATTATACCATTGAACTAAAGTTTTTAAATATAGGAGTGAAAGGGTAAATAGAAAGAACCTGAATAAGAAAAAATAAAATATAGAACGTATGGAAATACAAGTTACATAAAAATATATTATATTCCACTATATATACATAATAAATACATTATGTATATATAGTGGAAATACAACCGTTGCTAATTATCACATCTAACATTTACTAAATGTTTAATTTCCTCATTCAGGGTAACATGATGATAACCACATATTGCACTGAATAGTAACATCAAAAAGAAAATGAAAGTAAACTGTAGTTGCAAATTAAGCAGTTGGTTTGGCGAGGAAGATAATAATGTCAATTTACTAATATCAATCAAACAAAACCTAAAATAAGAAAGGGATTTAGTGTATGCGCCAGTAATACAACTATATGAATAGTTTTATACACTGTCTCGTGCAAACGGTGTGGTAGGGATGCGCGTTATTAACGGCCATTACTGTTAGTGCGGCCGGGTGTGACGGACGTGTCCTTGCGTGCATGGTGTGTTATCTAGCCAGCGCATTGTGAGTAACCGGAGTATACTACAAACCCCTTCAAGGGAATATCGATGGTAAATTATTACGTAATACTTAGAAGTCCGCTTCCTGTAAATATCGTACTCCGCTACCTACTTCTTCTTCTTAGCGTATCGACTCGGGCAAATTATATTCTATCGTATTTTGTTAGGCGTAAAACTAACAGAGAAGGCATATGGCGTAGGCGTGGAACAACGTGGGACGACCAGCGTCACGAGAAAAATCTTAGTCGCTAGCTACCGCAAGATGCTACGGGCCAGCCAGAGGTAGCGTAAATTTTTTCTAGCGATATTTGTCGTTTTGAGTACGAAAATAAAGTTTCAAATTCTATCATAGTGTCCCACGTCTGTACAGTATCCTAGCGGTACCTTGGCCGTAGACCTTCTGTGAGTTTTAAAAGTCTTAGATAATAAATTGGAAATGTCTAGCAAGCAACACGTACGAGGAAGCTTTTTGTGTCGGTCCTTGTGAAATGAAATGAAATTTATTTTGCTTAAGAGTCCCACGTAAAGCCGAAATCCCATACAAACGTAGTTTGGTTTTAGTTTACAACAGTTAAGCCAATCTCAACCAAATTTCGTACATACGACCGGATAAGGCATATTGATGTTTATAATCAGATTTCAATTTAAAAAACAATGCCTATACAAAATTACAGCGAGTAGAAGTTTTCGATACGATACTTCTACTCGCTGTAATTTTGTATAGGTATTGTTTGTAAATTACAGCGAGTAGAAGTTTTCGATACGAAACTTCTAATCGCTGTAATTTTGTATAGGTATTGTTTTTTAAATTGAAATCTGTATTTGTGTGTGTGTGAAATATATATTTATTTTAGTCCGCACACTTAGCCGTTTCCGGCATGCAAAATTAAATTATTTATGTGCGTTACATGTGTCAAAGTTATTTAAATCTCATTAAACTTACGTGAGTGGGAAACACTAGTAGAACACGCTATACTAGTAATACCCACGCACAAGGGCCCAGAAATTATATTTTATATACCTACTGCTTTAACAAAAAGAAAAACAGACTTCAAACGTAAATGTACAAACTGGAACTAAAAATTAGGTTTTAGTGGGTGTAGTAGTTCAATCAAAATAGAGGAACAATTTCGTCGTCAACTTGTCTTGATTCGCGAAAGAATTAAACAGAAAAAAAATTAAACCAAATGGCATACTTGTACATTTTTTTTTGGTTTTTGTTGATTTTTTCTAAAAGCACTGGATACATTTGGGTGCGTATTGTTTGATATAATAATAAATTATTTATTTTCATTTCAATAAAGTTCATAAGATATAATGTTTACTTGATATAATCATTACTGTTCATATTCTTAAAAGCTATAATATTCATAAAATTTTCAATTCAAATACCATAAACTCATTTATTATAACGTTTATGAACACTAAACATCACCTGTCATATAACTCGTTCAGTATACATGCCATAAAATAAACCAATCAAAACGAATACTATTTAAAATATATATCAATAAAAATCTAAATCAATCAAATTCATTATGAGAAGCGAGCGAGCGACGACCTTAGGTGCAATAGTGACTGGTGTGGATACGCGACTTGGTAACAAAAGGTAGGTTAGGTTATGGTTACAAATATACCACCATATGAGCGAGCGAGCGACGACTGAGTGCGAAAGCGACTGGTAACAGAAGGTAGGTTAGGTTATGGTTACACGTAGACCACCATATGAGCGAGCGAGCGAAGCGAGCGAGCGACGACTGGGTGCGAAAGCGACTTAGTCACAGAACGTAGATTAGGCTCTTTTATCAGTTATATGAACCAATGATTATTATGATTAGTTATAAATATATATAACGTTTATTATACGTGACAATGAATCGATTTGTTAAATTTTATAACAATAAAACGGTATAAATATAAGGTTTGTTATGTTGAATAATTGTTATAACAAAAGATTTTTTTTTTTTTAATTATTTCTTCCGATTTTTATCTATATTGATAATTATACTGACCAAAATTATATATTTCGTTGGTATTTATTTTAAAACATATATATTTTGTGTTTATATGTTATATTACTTACCCGATACATTTCGATAAAAAAATTATAGGACTACCTATGAAGTTCAGTCAAAACAGAGGAGTAACGTTTTTATCAATTTGTTTTGATTCACATAAGAATAAAATACAAATAAGTTTATACCGAACGGCATCCTTTAACTATTTTTTTGAGTCTTTGTTTTTTTTTTCAAAAAGTGTTCGATACATTGCGACAAAAATTTATTGGACCACCAGTGGAGCATAACCTATCGAACAAAAAAAAAAACACTAAAATCGATCCATAACTGACTGAGTAATCGGGTAAATAACATAAAAAAAACATACAGACGAATTGAGAACCTCCTCTTCTTGTGAAGTCGGTTAATAACAATTTGTCGGAGGGACGTATAGGGCGTGTGCGGGCATAATGTGGGATTTGCAACGATTCCTCGTAAGCTAACCGGTGGTAATAATTAATATGTGCTATTTGTCACTCATGCTGTCACGAGTGTGGTAGTTAATACTTCAACTGATTGTTATGAATGTATATGTTACTGGCCAAATCCGATTTCAGGACAAACTAGTATATCCTAGGCCAAATTAGTTTGTCCAATCTTTAGGATAAACTAGTTTGGCCTAGGACGAACTGAATTTTGAATATTTATTCAAATATTTTGGTAGCTCTAGGTATAGATCTTAATTTAAATCCAAGATGGCTGACGTGACTTTTCATGAAAACTCGACCCGGGTAAACTTACACTAGTAGTATTATACTGAAGTTAGGAAAACAATCAGAGCTGAGTACTTAGTACAAACTAAAAAGTTATAGGCAACCAACTTAAAAAATGTACTCAAAAATGTAAAATTTCATACAACTTTCATTGTTAGATGTTTTTGGTCGTTAAACTGTGAGGTGCGAGTGTGACCAGTGTGAACTCAAAGTTGTCATTCGCAACTACGGAATCCTACACTGCGCGTGGCCCGACACGCACTTGGCCGGTTTTTTTATTTTATTTTCAAGTACTAAACATTTTCTCCTTGTTAATTAGAACAGTAATTTTGAACTTTAGATGAAAGTTAGGGAAACTTCCGTAATACCTAGGCATATCTTTTTTTAGGCAATAGCTGTCATTGTGACAATCTATTAACACTATTAAAAAATAAAAAAAATAAAGACAGAAAAAAATAAAAAGTGAAAACCAACTTTAGGGAAATTTTCTAATGTAAAAACTAAAAAAGTCTATCCTAAACTACAAAAAATCGCGGAACATACATGGGTGTGATTCGCGTACCCCTTAGGGTAAGGTATCTAAATTTTTCCTTTGGACGTCTATCAACGGGCCAGCCTGTTTATCAACTTCGACTGGTATATGACCTTCGGGTATTTTCTCTACCTATCGTATGCAAGTTTGTTTATACGAGAAATCTGAGTTCATAGGATAAGAAATTGCCCGCCAACCTGACATCAGGATGGCGGCTCACTATGAAATAATGATTACTACGCATCCAAAAACGTACATTCATACACATTGCAGTATAAAAACGTACATGTTCCGTATATTTGAATAGGTTATTTATGATTTATTTGGAAGTCATACGCGCGCCATTCTGACGGATACTGTCTCGTTACATATATTTGTACGTACGTATGTTTTGTTTTTCTGCTGTAACTCCTGAATATCTGAACAGATTTGGACGTATCCCCATACGCATCATTGGAATCTTTACATCTCCCCAAGTAACATTGGCTATAATTTTATCAAAGCAAGGCGGTGTTTTTTTTTTTAAATATATCTTTTCGTGATGCATAGGAATAGGGAGAATAATTGTATTCTAGGAGGAACCGTCTAACGTCTTCCATGTATGGTATTTAAAATGTTTGTCTTATTAATACAACTGGGGCTTGGATTCGTTACGCCTGTAGCACACAGCCGCAAATGCGGAATGGAAGCGTTCCGGAACGAAACATTAGCGTAACCGCAAAACTCTGTGTTGTATGATTTTGTTCGGTGCGTCTCACACCGCAAGCGAGACGAAACCGAAACGAAATTGTACAACAGCGTTTCGAAGTTTTGCCAGTGTTTTGTTCCGGAACGCTTCCGTTTCGCATTCACGGCTGTGTGCCACGTTAACGCCTGTAGCACACAGCCGCGAATGCGGAACGGAAGCGTTCTGGAACGAAACATTGGCGGAACCGCAAAATGCTGTCTAGTACGATTTTGTTCGGTGCGTCTCACACCGCAAGCGGGACGAAACCGGACTAGAATCGTACAACAGCGTTCAGCAATGTTTCGTTCCGGAACGCTTGCGTTCCGCATTTGCGGCTGTGTGCTACAGGCGTAAGTGCCATGAAATGGCGTGACTGCGCCGCCACGCGCGTGTCGTGGTAATTGGCACTGATGACAAATTACAGGTCCGAACTAGGGCCCTTAATTAAAGGACGAGTAGCGTCAACTTTGTTACTAGTTCACTGGCAATAAATGTTTATTTAAGTTTGTATTAATAGTAACCGAGACTTAGTTTTTCAAAGTCATAAATTTATTCTAACTTCCAGCATTTTATAGCGTTATTATGAACCTTTGAGCCATATTAAAAAAATAAATTAATTTCGGAATCTAAGCCCTGAATGGAGTCATGGAATTATCAGGATAAACCCTTGATAAATGTAACAGCGCCGCAAATAGAAATCCATGCAAACGTGTCGTGATAGTAGCTCAAGCACCCATCAGCACTTCCATGTAATTTTTCCCTATGCAAACTCAAACTCTTCATAAAATTAAAGCCAAATAAGTATTTCAGAAACAGATCCCTACCCTAAATCGAAAAATGATGTTCTCAACCTCACTATAGTTTTAAAGACCTATATTCAACAATATCTAACACGGTGGGTTAGTACAGAAAAAAAAAATACTCCCACTTTACTTGTATCCTAACCTAAACAAAATGTTTATCAAGATTGTCGCTACCAATTTTTTGGCATGATTATTATACATACCCTACCAAATTACAGCTTTCTAGTACTTATAATCTCTGAGAAAAACCGCGAACGGACAGACAGACAGACAGACAAACATGGCAACAAGGAACCTTTGTTTCCTATTCCCTTGGTTTCTAATGCTATGCTGGCATAATAGCAGACCTCGAGTTTCGTCCGACGCGTCACAATTGAAGCTTAAAACAGGAAAGCGATCAGATGAGTTAGAAAGAGAGATAGGATAAGGTTAAGGATAGGAGGAAAGGATAAGGCTTATTAATATAGGTAACAAATTAAACACAGTAAACTTTATGAATAGGTAAAATACGGGTCATTCACGTATGAAGTCATCTACAGGCCGACATGTTTCGAACTCATTCGGAGGTTTTCCTCGGCCTGTAGCTGGCTTCATACGCAATTGACCTCTATTTTACATACAGTAAACTTTTCATTGGAAAAAACCGGCCAAGTGCGTGTCGGGCAACGCGCAGTGTAGGGTTCCGTAGTTACGAATGACAACTTTGAGTTCACACTGTTCACGCTCTCACCTCACAGTTTCACGACCAAAAACATCTAACAATGAAAATTGTATGAAATTTTACATTTTCCAGTACATTTTATAAGTTGGTTGCCTATAACTTTTTAGTTTGTACTTAGTACTCAGCTCTGATAGTTTTCCTTTCAACTTCAGTATACATACTACTGCTGTAATTTTTTTCACGTATCCATATATAACCGTTTAGCAGATAGAGGGGGGGGGGGGGAGGGACACGTACCTCTAACAAAAATTTGCATATTTCGGAAACGGATCCCTAAATCGAAAAATGGTGTTCTCAACCTATTTAACGATACTCCACATGATGGGTAAGTAGAGAAAAAAAATTTTCTCCCCCACTTTACTTGTATGGGAGCTACCCTAAAAAAAATTTTTTTTCAAGATTTTTTTTGCCACATTTTTGCCATGATTAATATACATACCCATGCCAAATTACAGCTTTCTAGTACTTATAGTCTCTGAGTAAAACCGCGGACGGACAGACAGACAGACATGGCGAAATTATAAGGGTTCCTTGTTTACTACGGAACACTAAAAACCAAATCGAAACCGTATTTGTCTTATTTTTGAAAAAAATAAAATAATAGATGATATTTGTAATTACAGACCTGATAAAATTTCTGCTGATTACAGCATCATTTTGACGAAACACAGCGTCCATTACCCATAATACCCACAACAAGTTAATTTTTGTGCACCCCTAATTAGGGTGCTTGCACACTGAAGTGCGCAATAAGTTACCGCGGCGGCCGGTAGATTTATTGCCTTTTACCCAATCGCCTGCCTTATGATTAGTGTAAAGAAGAGATAGCAAACGCGGATGTAGATCTAATGGATGTGCGGATATTTTCCCTAGACTTCCTGAGTTTCAAATGTCATCATCAGGTGATTTTTAGTCTGCAGGAGGGAGGGGCCCTCTCTATACCACAATACTAAGTCGCCTATTACGACATCCACAGGAAGACTTGGCGTTATGCTATTCTACTCAAGGGGGAACCAGGCGGCGAGTTTATGCGTTTTAAAATTGTAAAAGTACTTATATACAGGTTGATTACTAATCATAAAAATATTAAGTACAAATGTAGAAGAGAAGATTCAAATAAAATTATATTAAGGCATCTGAAATACCAAATGAGGTATTTTTGAAATAAAATAAGCCTTGTAATCATTGGGAAGCCTTGCAACATTTCCTACTGGAAAAATAGTTTTTTGCAAAACATTAACTTAGGGGAGTTTTAAAAGAATGAACAAAGGCGTACTTTATTACATATAAAACTTTCTTTCTAAATGCGACCGGTCGATGAAAAATATGAAATTTAGCCCAAACTAAAACGAAGATGCTTTATCTCGCGCTTCTCGCTTACTCGGTCAAAAAGATTTGCTCAACAATTGCGCAACTTAGTATGAAGGTTGTAGCGCCTAGGTTGGTATAAGTGAAACTTACTTGTTGAAGGATTAACTGATTTATTACTTAAATAACAGAGCTTTTATACAGATCTTAAAGTAGGACATCATTCGGCATTATCTTGATCTTGGCTTTATCTAGGTTACACGTGCATACCAGTGCTAAATAATTGTTCTATTTAAAAAGGTTACTCCATACGTGGAATAATAATGAGAGCATCTGTCGTCAGACTACATTAGTCATCATCATCACCAATTGAATGAGAAAGATTGCAGCTACCACTGTATAATTAATAGAAGTTTTGCATTTTCCATGACACATCCAGACATTTATGATCCTCGCTCATCCTAGGCCCATGTAAAAAGCTCTCCAACTAATGGGGATGATCATTAATATTTTATGCCGCAGATAACCGCTATTCGTTTATATTTATAAACGCGGCTTTAGCTGCATTTATGCTTCTAACGGACCTTCCGTGGCTACAGGACTAATAAGCTATGTACCGACGGAACAGAGATAGCTATCCGTAAAATGTGTGTACATTGAAAATTTACGGCCGACATATACTTTAAGGAGTTATTCAGCAATACGACCAACTTGTCCTATAGGGTTTATGTTGGGATCTTGTAATTAATTTGTTTTCTACGTTTTGTTTCTGTTACTTCATAACTTATATTGCGGCGGTTTCTAATAGGAAATTAACTTATTAACGAACGAATAGGTGTAAAAACATTAGTTCTTACACTATTCGTTCGTGTTTACTTATTATGAGAAAAAACGTAAGAAGGTATTTGAAAAAGATTTCATTTACTAATGCTGTTCTTGAATGGCGACCACGTACCGGCAAGCGCAGCGTTGGACACCCACCGACCAGGTGGTCGGACGACCTGATAAAGGTCGCAGGAAGACGCTGAATGCAGGCCGCTTCCAACCGGTCATATTGGAAATCCTTGGGGGAGGCCTATGTCCAGCAGTGGACTTCTTGCGGCTGAAATGATGACTAATGCTGTCAAGTTATATCAAATTTTCTCAGCCGTCCGTGTGGTTCCCGGCAGCGAAGTAAAAAAACCATCCAAGTCGTCCCGTGGATGTCGTAGAAGGCGACTTAGGAAACACAAGCATACCAAGAAGACCTCTCCATCCCGTCTGGCCAGCGTGGAGAGTTTAGGCCAAATCCTCTGACTGCTCTGGCTAATATATGGCTCTGGTAGAGCAGAGAGGGAGGGAGAGTGGTAAAAATGACCTCACGATGATGAATATCTTTTTCTATAAATAGGAAGTATTGTATCTTATTTTAAATGATGTATTCGTTTTTTCTTTGGTCATAGTGACTTTTCGTATGAATGTATTTTAATTTTTTTGTTAGTTGTGAAAGTATTTGGATTGTATACAGATCACAGTGCATCCAGAACAACCCTCGTAGTTTTTGGATGTCATTAAATTGTAATCTTGTAGTTAATTTTTATTACATAAATAAATAAAAAAAAAATAGTTCATAAATACCATATCGTATTCAGATTATGTATAGGTACTGTGCTTAACAGTTCTTGCCGATACTAAATAACCTCGGTCAGATATAAAGGATTTTGGTATTCAACTAAATCTCTACCATTTATTATCGCGCATAACCGCATAATTATTTGCTAGTGGTTTGTACGATGCGATTGTTGGTTGCCATTTTATCTATAACTAGCTATTACCCGCGGTTTCGCCCGCGTAATATATAGCCTATGTCCTTCTCAGTACCCTAGCCTATGTGTATGCAAAATTTCATGATGATCGGTTAAGTAGATAGGACGTGAAAGCGTAACAAACAAACAAATAAATAAACAAACAAACAAATTTACTTTCGCATTTATAATATTAGTTAAGGACAAATAGGATTAGGATTAGGATAGTCTTCTAAAACATGAAAGATTTGATTCTTTGTTTTTTTATTTTATATTGAATAGTCTCCGAAACTACAGGACCGATTTCTAAAACCGCAAATTATGCATATATTATTGAGTGACATAGACTATGTATGCTCCACGGGCGAAGCCGGGGCCAACTGCTAGTATCTTATACTAGTACTTACTTGCTATCGAACTCACTGGGAAAAGTAAAACGAATCATGTACCAGTTACTTATCTATACTATAGAATGTAAACGCTGAACGTTTCAATGGTCAATTTGAGGAATTATGTCAATAAACTTACACATCACACATTCATCATTATCATTAGGTCTAATTTAGTCTCCACTAAATACAGACATGAATCACCTGACTGTCCGATAAGAAAGATGATTCCGTGCTTCTGAAGGCACGTTAAGCCGGTGGTCTCGGCTGCCATCTGGTAGTCGTTAAAGGAACCACGTCAGAGGTCGAGAGGCGGTTCCGAAGAACTCTGACACCAGGATGTGCATGGTCGACTGACCGTGTCACCTATACGAAATGATGATGATGATGATGATCCACTGCATGAGCACGAGCCCCTCTGACTACCAGAGCCAGGGCAGTCAGAGGATTTGGCCTACATTTTCCAGGCCAAACGAGTATGAGAGGTCTCTTGGATGTTTATAAGCTTTGTTTAGCTGATATGACACATTATAAAACTGGTCTTCAGGTTTGACTAGGTTTTTCCCGCGATTCTATCCGCGTAAATTATTGCCTTTGTTACCCGCTGATATAGATATAGATTTTTATTTTAAAATTATTCTTACAATCGGTTCAGTCAATTTACCCGTTCCAAAAAGAACCTTTTTATAGTACAGTACAGAAGTACTTGAACCTGTAGAGCAGTACATCTACTTAATAAATAAATAATTAATAAATAAATAAATATATACGGACAAATCACACAGATTGAGCTAGCCCCAAAGTAAGTTCTAATGAAAGACTTGTGTTATGGGATACTAACTCAACGATACTATATTTTATAACAAATACATATATAGATAAACATCCAAGACCCAGGTCAATCTGAAAAAGATCGTTTTCCATCTTGACCTGACCGGGGATCGAACCCGGGACCATCCGTGTCGCAGGCAGGCGTGATGACCGCTGCGCCACGGAGCTCGTCGTCATCTACTTGGGTCAATTGATCCAGGTCGGAAGCTCCAGTTTCGAAGTCGAATCCGACTCGGCTGGGCAGCGTTCGGGAAGCTCCGCAGTGTCTTCTCGTCCAAAATACCTCAGTCCCTTAAGTCGAAAGTCTTCGACCAATGTGTGTTACCAGTGATGACTTACGGGTCCGAAACGTGGTCCCTGACTATGGGCCTCATAAGAAAGCTCAAGGTCGCTCAAAGAGCTATGGAGAGGGCTATGCTCGGTGTTTCTCTGCGAGATCGAATCAGAAGCGAGAAGATCCGTAGAAGAATGAAGGTCACCGACATAGCTCAGCGGATTAGCTCTTTGAAGTGGCAGTGGGCGGGTCACATAGCACGAAGAACCGATGGCCGATGGGGCGGAAGGGTTCTCGAATGGCGACCACGTACCGGCAAGCGCAGCGTTGGACACCCACCGACCAGGTGGTCAGATAAAGTTCGCAGGAAGGCGCTGGATGCAGGCCGCTTCTAACCGGTCATATTGGAAATCCTTAGGGGAGGCCTATGTCCAGCAATGGACTTCTTGTGGCTGAGATGATGATGATGATGACAGAAGTATAGATAGTATAGAAGCAAAGAATGACGTGAGAGTCTGTCCACCGCGCAAGGGATAATAATCCCACATAGTAATCATGTAATAGTTTATTGTACTTAACCATTAAACCTTCCATGCTGGACTGGGTGAAAAGAAAAAATGTGCCAGCTGCTTGTCTTCCCGCGCAGACCGTAAAAGCCGGTCGAGGGAATGGGCCGAAATCTAAGAAATCATATTAATAGGCGATGCGGCTAGCAACCCATCACTATTTTGATTTTCCACATATACGCCCATCAATTTGCTAAACGAGGCCTTTGGATATTATGACCATAGGCTCTGTCTACCCCGTGAGGGATAAAGACGATGATACTATGTATGTACATATGTACTTAACCGGCAAATAAAACGTTGTTAGTATTAACTTAAAAGGCCGGGCTCATAATATTTTATATACAACAAGTTAATAATTTAAAAAACAAAAAACCCGCCTGCATGGATAACTACAAATTTTTTTATATTTCACCTACCTAAGAACACTCGGGCTATTAAGACAAATCTAACGATACCTCAAATGTGAAAATCCATTCAACGGTTCTAGAGATACAAGGTAATAAAGAATATTACATACATACAAGATACGCGCTAAACACATAACCCTCCTGGCAGTCGGGTAAACAAGTTAATAATTTAAAAAACAAAAAACCCGCCTGCATGGATAACTACAATTATTTTATATTTCACCTACCTAAGAACACTCGGGCTATTAAGACAAATCTAACGATACCTCAAATGTGAAAATCCATTCAACGGTTCTAGAGATACAAGGTAATAAAGAATATTACATACATACAAGATACGCGCTAAACACATAACCCTCCTGGCAGTCGGGTAAAAAACTGGAACTGGAATTTCGACGTTAGGATCGGATGATAATCACAGCGTCGTGTCACCGCGGCTGTCACTATTTCGATATCTGTCAATGCTCGGTGGGGAGGGGGACAAATTGCGAGCCCGCGGGAAATCTCGGCTTATTAGCTGTCAATCATGCCGGTCCCACGTGGCTTCGCACTTATCGCCTCTTTTTAAGTGTAGTTTCGTGGTGTATAGTTAGGAAACGGGATCATACGAGACGACGATCACAAGAAACAAGTTAATAGACGATGTGGCTCGCAACATGTATCCATGTCCGATATTTCGCTCTGTGAGCTTTAACCAACTGTGCGCAAACAGAAGCAGCTAGTCATTCTAACTTTTTTAAAGGTTTTTTGTACTTTACCGGCACATAAAACGTTATTTGTGTAAAGGCCAGGCTAATAATATGTTATATAAAAATCTTTGATTTTCGACCTCAGGATCGGGTGATAATCACAGCGTCGTGTCACCGCGGCTGTCACTATTTCGATATCTGTCAATGCTCGGTGGGGAGGGGGACAAATTGCGAGCCCGCGGGAAATCTCGGCTTATTAGCTGTCAATCATGCCAGTACCACGTGGCTTCGTACTTATCGCTTCTTTTTAAGTGTAGTTTCGTGGTGTATAGTTAGGAAACGGAATCATATGATAGTGTATCAAAGAAACAAGACAATAGCCGATGTGGCTAGTAACATGTATCCTTAGATGTCCGATATTTTGCTCTGCGAGCTTCTGCGAACTGTGCGAGACACAGATCTGTATAGGTGTTAGAAAAGAAGTAGCCGGTACATTCTAACTTCTTTCTTCTCTAAAAGCATGAGAGCACAGGAGGTCTTAGATACGCTACAGAGGCGAGTATGCGACCAAACAGTGTATTTCGACGTTTTTTCACGCAGTAGTTTGGATCTGCGAGAGAAAGAAGCACATTTATAAACTTTATCTTTAGTTTAAAAATTATCACGCCCTACCCGGCAGGCTGAAACCATTATACCTACCTATAAATCTTCCTCATGAATCACTTTATCTATATCGGTGAAAACCACATGAAAATCCGTTTTAGAGTTTATCGCGAACAAACAGACGCGGCCGAGGACTTTGTTTTATAATATGAAGTGATATAAAGCGCAGAAAACTGGTTCTGTACCTAGCTTTAATTTTGACGACACCAAAACGAATTTACGCTAAATTAAAAAAAAAACCAATGAGAATTAAATAAAATTCATTTTTCGTAAACGCGGAAATTCAAAAAAAGAATTCCATTTGTGGAGCGTCCACACAAAAGACGAAAGGTGCGCGCAGATAGCAGGAGATTTCCGCACGGATTGCGCGATGGAAATTGACTCGCCGCTCAATTTCCGAACCCGACCGAGTCTCGCGCGCGATGCTGTCAAGTGTGAACGCACCTTATATAGTGGGAAATATTACAGATATGAAATACTTTTGTCAATGGCTGAGACTAGACTTAGTAAGAAATAGTAATATATACAGGGTTATTTGTAAAACATCAATAACCTCTTAAGAGTCGCCTGGAAGCGCATGTCTCCATACAAACGGAAAAAGGGAATTGTGGCAATATTTGATAACTTTAGGGCAAAATTAATCAATTAATCCTCATCATCATCAATTAATCAAGCATCCAATCAATTAATGTCATTATAATCTACGTACGTTCCTATACAGTTTGGTTAAATTATCAAATGTTTGAGAATTATACGCCTCTCAAGATTTCCATACAAATTTGAAAAGGCTTTTAATTTTCAAACCATTGATATTTTAACCAAGCTGTATAGGAACGTACGGAGATTATAATTGATTAAATGATTAATTTTACAGTAAAATTATCAAATATTGCCACAATTCCCTTTTTCCGTTTGTATGGAGACATGCGCTTCCAGGCGACTCTTAATATCGGAATCAGAATCCCTAACATAATATAGACCCACAAGAAAAAAGGCGAAAATCGGAGAAAAAAAAAACTGGACTGGACAATACCGACCAGCTGGTCGAGTTTCTATGGGAAGTCTACATAATACGTTTTTCCGATTTTGACCTTTTTTCTTGTGGGTCTATATTATGTTAGGGATTCTAATTCCGATATGAAGTGGTTATTGATGTTTTACAAATATAACTGTATAACTGTTAGGTAATAAATAAGGGTCCTCAAACTATGAATGTGGGTTTATGAACTAAACCGAAGGCGAGTTTCATAATAAGGTCCCATGAGTATTTTCAGGCCTAATTGCGATGGTTGCATACAATACTTTATTTTATACTATTTTTGAACAAGTGTTAATAATTTAAAGTGAGAACGTGAAGGTTTTAGGTCTGACAAAAACACCCAGTTTTGGGGAAAACGTGACGCTTCACATTAACACTTGGATTTGTAAACAGTAGTTCATAAATAGTTTGTTTCAAATAATTGAAGATGGGGGCAGCACTGGAGTCCAAAAACTCGTATATTTCTTTAATAATAGCAAAAAACGATGAATAATAAAGAAATCAACTAACGAAACAATTAAGTTAAAAAGCATAAAGGTCAGGCATCTTCGGCAGGTGGTTTTAAAGGTAAACCCCATTAGGGTTCGGCACCACTGCATAGTTTATGGCGCCCAAATGCCACTCCAAATGGAATAACAAATCAGAAAGGCTTCATCAGGACCGAAATACAGTGGACTAAGCCTTTTTATTGATCGATATGCCGTTTGTTGAAGGCCAATGAAATTGTATCTATTTCTGTTCTTTATTTCAGAGCAAATCTACGGAAGATGGTTGCAAGTACAAATATTTTTTAGCGAAACATTTACTTTCTGGCGCCTAAAGTTAATGGGCCATTAAGAGAATAATAAAAGGCGTACTTTTTTACATTAAAAACTTATAGTTCGAGCGCAAGAACATCAGAAATCACTACACCTTCATTATTTACAATATTAGAAGGATACTGAGTCGGTACGCTTCTTCTTTTTCTGTGCATTAATTAGTGGCCAATATTGGTGTCAGATTTCATATTACAACGTACTTATGTAACAAGCAATGGTCAATGAACATCGAGAATCACAGTGAACTCTCAATGGCGCAGGACCTATTTACCAATATCCGCCGTTTTTACTATTTTTCATATCTTATTCAACAAAAAATCGACGAAATTATCAAACTTGCTCAAATACACGAGAATCGATTGCAAAATGCGAATTACCAACTTAGAGCACTAAGCTTGCCAATGAAAAAAAATGTATTGGCGCCCAAATCCCACTCCAAATGGAATAACAAATCAAGAAGGCTTCATCAGGACCGAAATATAGTGGACTTAGCCTTTTGAGCTGATCGATATACCCTTTGTGGGAGAGTGATTAAATTTTGTCTACTTATTTAACTGACCTTTAGGCAAAATGATGTTTTTGACACTAGTTTTGTACTTATATTATATGACGAGCTCCGTGGCGCAGCGGTTACCACACCAGCCTGCAACACGGGGGTCCCGGGTTCAATCCCCGGTCAGGTCATGATAGAAAACGATCTTTTTCAGATTGACCTGGGTCTTGGATGTTTATCTATATATGTATTTGTTATAAAATATAGTATCGTTGAGTTAGTATCCCATAACACAAGTTGGGGCTAGCTCAATCTGTGCGATTTGTCCGTATATATTTATTTTATTTATTTATATTTTTTGGGTACCTAGCAAAAAAAAAAAAACATATATTTTAAGAACAAAACTGCTTGCTTGCTTGTAACTTGCTTGTTTGTTTGTAAATTTCTTTATTACTTAGTACATTCCAATCAGCTCAAAGGTAGAAATGTTCATCTTAACAAACTAAATGTTCTAATTTAAAGCAGAGTGTAAAAAAATTAATAGATATTTCATTTCCAATCCTTGTTATTTGTTTGGGTCAATCTTACTATACAATACAAATAATAGATAGTAGAGTTTTATCCTAGTTTTCTTTCAAAAGCGTATGCATTATATTGCCAAGGATCAGACAGCAATTACAATTTCTAAATTGCTTACCTTTCCAAACAGTTAGGCAGTCGACAATCTAATCTTGTTTATCTTGTCCATTCTGCAGGCCTATTTATTAACTTTTGACAACTACGGTGTACATTATTATCATGGTAACTTCAATATTCCTGTTCAGTCTGGTCTTCAAAGGAAATTAATTGGCCTGAACAGGAAGTAAATAGACGAATAGCTAATGCTTGGAAGAAATATTGGAGTCTTAAAGAGATAATCAAGAATAAGGACATAAGTATTAATATAAAAACGAAATTATACGACAAAGTAATCTTACCTTGCCTAACATATGGCTGCCAAACATGGTCCTTACGTAAAAAAGAGGAAAACAAGCTTGCCATACACCAAAGAAAAATGGAAAGGAGTATGTTAGGTATAAAATTATCAGATAAAATTAGAAACAAAACATTAAGGAATAAGTCAAAAATAATCAGTATCACAGTAATTTAGAAATCAGTATGCTAATTAAGATGTGATACTGTTATAATGCAACGCGAAAGTTTAAAATCTTATAAGTCAAAAATATCTGACGTGCTCGAAAAAATAAGAAATCTGAAGTGGACATGGGCAGGACATATATGTAGAATGACAAACGAAACATGGACAAAAAAAATTACCGAATGGGTACCGAGGGAAGGAAAAAGAGGCAGAGGTAGACCAAGGAGAAGATGGGAAGATGTATTCAAGGAAAGATGCGGACCAGGGTGGAGGAGACAAGCCAGGTACAGGGAGAATTGGAGGAAGCTGGGGGAGGCCTACGCCAAAGAGGCGACTGTCACAAATTAATATTTACCAATAATAATTAATAATGCATGCAATTGATAAATAGGATTACATAATTATTAAATTTTAATTTTAGTTAAATATATTATTTATTGTATAAAATCGATTAATAAATGAAATATGTAAATTAGGAACTAAATTAAGTATTATAATGACAAGGGTATAAATTGAATGTAAATCTATTTAAGGAAATCTAATGTTTGTGAAAAGGCTATTTTTATTTTATTTTATTTTAACTTCAATAATCCATTACAGCTTCGGTATGAATGGCTATTTTTATTTACGTTATGAAAACCGTACCTAATGGATGCTAAAGTGACAATCAAATCGTTGTACACCGAGTTAGCAAATCGGCCTGCTGGTTCAAACCAGGTGGGTGTCAATCACAGTGCATTTAGTTACGGCAATAGTAATTTAGAAATAATAAATTTATTTAACCATCAGCACGTGCCAGCACCGATATACGCTCTACTGGTTTTTACAATAGCTATTGACAAGACAGTGTGTTACACTTTTCCCCAGGACACATTATACTAATAAGGAATATGCATAAAAAATATATATGTACCCGTTTATCCAAAAATATTCAATAGTAAAGTACTGAAAGTGAAAACAGACTAAAATGTGGTTGAAAAACGAACGAGAGGAATTATTTTACGAAAATATGTCTATCTCACTCGCGAAAACACTATTTTAGATGGAAAATGTATACATGATATAGACTTCGACGTCACTAATCCATATCGGAGTTCTCTTTCTTATTTAAACTTTAAAGTATCACATCTTCATTGCTAATTAAGATATTTTAAAAGTTCTTTTAATTTTTTTTACTGTGGTTATTAGGGATTATACTTAGCAAATAAAAAAATTACATGCATATTCTCTATTGTACGGTGCAATGCAACCTGTGCAACCCATAATATACGTCCATGGTGCAACCGTACAAAATGAATAGTCAGGACATTACGCTGCACACGGCGTTTATTTTATTTCTTTACCTCATCAGAACACGTTTTGGCTAGCAACTAACCACACGTGCTCCCGGTAGCAATAATTTCCTGCAAAAATTATCAATATCATTGTGACAGTGAATAAATACATTTACGTGAGACTCTGTGTTTTATTTTCTTTTTACGGCTGTAGATTATGTAATAAACAAAATAAAAAAAATATCTTTCTTTTTCTTCTTCTGTTTTATATTATCGCTTCCATCGAAATTTCAGTGATTCTGCCAATGTCCAGTATAATGAGATACTAAGAATCGGTGTTGTACGGTAAAGTTTTTCCAAGTAGCATCAAATATGGCGTATGTTCTTTGATGCCTCATGGGAGCTTCTGGCGGCAAATCTATACCAGTCTATTTATCAGTCCAATTTAACTATTTCACAAATTGTTCATGAGCACGAGCATTTATAACACCAAACTACACCAATTTCATATTATAAAGTCCACTAAAATCAATTTGCAAAATTGTCTAAGACAAAATTCAACTGTACCCCTTGACTTCCCAAGTTCCCACCACAAACTCAAAAATATCTTTATATCATTATCAAAGGGTATTAGAAATGAGTAATAGGATTCTTCTTATCGATTAACTGTTAGCAATTATTATTATTAGCAATAGGCTACACTAATATTATGAAGAGGAAAGATTTTATTGTCTGTTTGTTTGCATTAAATAAGCTCCGAAACTACTGGATCTATTTTCAAAATTCTTTCACCTAAAGAGAAAGCTAATTTATCTGCCGGTGACATAGGCTATAATTTACGTAGAGGAAGTTGCGAGAAAATTACATAGTGTCACTCCCACAGAACTATATCAAGATAGAAGGAAGAAGTGTATGTACCTCGCGTGGAAAAATTAAGCCTCAATGGCTCAAATGTTCGGTGCGAAGCTCAGTCGGCGAGCGACCGCAGTCCACGTGCGACGTCAAGTTCTTAAAACAAAATGACTCGTAGTTCGGTAATTAACTGTGCAAACAACACCAATAAAGGTGAAGCTGGAGATCAAGGTATTTCCTTTCATTGGTTAGTATTATTTGTTCTAAAATATCCGTAAATATTTAAAAAACGTTTATTTTGTTGCTCCGTATTACTTTTACCACAATAATAATAGAGCGATTATGTATCAAATGCTAGTTTTCCATTGCGTGTTTAATTTTACGAGCCAGACTTGAGATCCATTCAAAACCAGCAATGTAAAAGTAAGCTATTCAAATTGTTAAGTAGCGTCCAAGGTCAATTTATCAGTTTGTCTGTCAAAAATAAGAATAGTGTTGTGCACTGCAATTTTCTTACTCGATTATATATATCGATTTAGAAAGCAGATTAACTGATAATTTTAATGATTTCTTTTTATATCGCAATTTTTCTTATCATCTTAAATTTTTTATTTTTTATTTGTTTAACTAAATTTACATACAATATGAAAATACATATAATAAATATTATTCTAACTATCAACTAATTATTTTTATAACATAAATTACTAACTAAACTAAAAATTTTAAAAAAATACAATAAAATATTATAACTATACCTACTTAATTATACAAAATAAAATTAAAAATCTAATATTAAATTTTGTCCATGTGGCAAAGTGCCTAGAACGCTGGCTGCATTACCTCGTTGGATGGCGATTGCAATCCTTTGTCCGAGGTAAGAGCCAGCCTTTCCGACACCTGCAGCGTCGACAAGCTTAGGCGCTAAAACTTTGAAAAACTTTTTTGTACCAGGGCCCCATGGACCAAACGTTTCAACGCCAAGCGGAACAAATATGTAGTCACTCGAAAGTGAGGCATACTTGCGCCGCTTGGCGTCTTCTGCAGCCTCCGCCGCGGCCCCGGCCCTTAGGACTGTCCCCCCCAGGCGAGAAGGGGCCATCGTGTCGACACAAGTAGCATCCCACACGAGGGCCCTCCCCCGCTTCCAGGGGACTAGTGTTAGGCCGTCGGGACGCTTGCCATCATCGCGTGCTATCCCCGGAGGTTCTAACACACTAGGGATATCGATGGTGGCAAGCGCCCTCTTGATAATATCATTGAGGGAGCCGTGGCGAGAGAGCCTGCCTGCACTGCGTTGGCAGTGCAGTCCATGGAGCCCTCGCCTGTCAACGTCGCTGCCACATGGACACTGATGATGTTCGACAATGGCAGCACCTAACCTCAGACCGATAGCGATCCGGAAACTGCCATTGTCGAAAAGTGTTCCTAGATTGACTGATGGAAGAGCGTGTAGCCAAAGACCAGATTCGCGTTCTGATACTGCTAAAAGCCTTGCGCGGTCAGAATCACTGATAGAATTTTGAACCAGAATATCACGATCTCTTTGTACCAGTGAATCATCCCAAAGTTTTTGACGAGTTGGTGCCTCCGGGATGTTTTCATTGGGACAAAGAGTCTTCCAGGCTTCGATTGCGTCCTTTGCACAGTGTATCTCGGGGGAAGGCATTTTCAATATTCTAGCACACAAATTAGACACACTGTGCACTTTTTTATTTATTTAGCTTTCCGTAGTAAAAAGCAAATATTACTAAACACTGATTTTATAGGTAATATAATTTAACTTTTTTTCAGTTTTCCTCATAACTAAAACAAGTGGATTGAAGCAACAGGCCGTAAAAAATGGTTTCCTACAAAAAACAGCCGGATTTGTTCTAAAAATTTCCACGAAGACGCTTATACTGCCCCATCAAAGAAACGACGAATAATTAGCACAGCTTATCCGACTATTGATGTAGTGATAATTTTAAATGATGAAAAGGTACAAATACATAAATCAAGGTCAATTTTTTTCTTTTTATGGTCTTCTAATAAAATTGTTTTTAAAAATAGTTTTAATTTATTCTTATTATTTATTTTGTTTCTTATTTGTCGCACACTCCACTCCTTTACCTAAATAACCTAGTTCCCTCATAAGATGACTCGTCGTACCGTTTTCGGCCATCTAAAATTCGAAGAGAAAAAAATCTTGTTTGTGATAGGTTACCGATTAGATTAAGTAATTATCAGTTTGTCTGTCGGTCAAATAAAGTTTGCTTATCGATATTTTGAATCGATTAATATTAACCTGGAATAATTTGGGTAAATAATTGAGTGACAATTAGGTAAAAATAAATAGGTATAAAGGAGAAAATCTACTACCACTACATAAACTGTTAGAAATAGATATGTACTATATTATGTAGTACTAAAGAAACTAAAGTTATTGATAGCTGATTCCAAACTTACCTACTTATATAGATTAACATCAATTCAATGTTAACAAAATTGTATGTTTTCCTTATTAACTTGACGAACCCGGGCGGGGTGGTTCCACTGCGCCACAGAGGTCGACGATATCGTAATTAGATAGGAAGAAATTGTTTGGGTAACACGAATAAAGTAAAGTGTACTTAATTATTTTCACTACAAATATGTAGATCGATATTTTAGACTTCGCTGCGCAGCGCGTACACAACCTCTCGCTTCCATATTTTGTTGGTACCGCGGGCGGGGTGGGACGAGGGCGATATTCTAAGGTATTATCGGTATTTCGTTTTTTAATCGATGGCTTGAAATCGTTTTCGCGCGGCTTATATTTCCCATCACTAAATTATACTCGTGACGTCAAAATACCTACGCAAAATGTTACACGCTCGGTGTCGATACAAATCGACGAGCATTTTTCTTCTATCTTGATATAGTTCTGTGGTCACTCCTATAAGACGAACCATAACGTCCCAAGAAATATACAAACATTCACAGAATACACTCAAAAAAGGAACACACCTTTTGGTAAAGTAGGGTAAAAATAATGAAAGCGTGCTGCAGTAAAAATAAGAGTTGCTAGTAAAAACACATGTGGAGGTACTGGGATTTGAACCCAGGACTTTCAGCATGCGAAGCAGACACTCTACCACTGAGTTATACCCCCGATATCCATAACTGCGAAATTACGTTTTTGATTACGCAATCATGACGTCACGACGTTTGAATATAATTTTATTTCATTAGATAACTAATTCAATCTTATTATATTTGTGCCTTGTGGTTCCCGGCTGAGTAGAATAGGACCACTCCAAGTCTCCCCGTGGATGTCGTAGAAGTCGACTAAGGAAACACAAGCTAAACAAAGCTATAAACATCAAGGACACCTAAGTTTTTAGTATTTTTTGTTATAGCGGAAAAGGAAATACATAACATGTAAGAATTTCAACTCTCTAGCTATCACGGTTTTTGAGATACAGCCAGGTGACAGACAGACCGACGGAGATCGAAGTCTCGTGACCAGGGTCTCGTTTTTACCCATTGAGTACGGAACCTTAAAAATAACAAGACATGAAAAAAGTCTCTACTTAGTAGGTACTACTAGTAGGAATGTTTGAGAGGTTTCTGCCGTAGGTATGGATGTTTAGATGACTTTTTATTATTGATTCACAAAAAAAAATTGTCAAAGGGGGTTCTACGTATCCACCTTTGCCCGGTGTGGTTCGATCACAAAATTTATAAGAAACTTAATTTTGGTCTACTTTTCACTAGAAACTTAATAATTCTTATTATGTAAGTATCTAGCAGCTAAATTGGCCTTTGTGATACTGATAAATTACGCGGACGAAGTCGCGGGACAAAGCTAGTAAATTCATAAGTATGGATGAACTTTGGTTTGTTCAAAACTGAAACAAAAAAAAAACAAAAAAATGGTAGTACGTATTAGTAATCTAGTTTAAGGTACTATTACTGTAAACATAATGTAGAAACCGACGATAAACGTATTTTTTTTTATTTTTATAATAGCACTGAGGACGAACACTACGTCACAATCACAATACTAGTCTATATATTGTAGACAGGAGAGATTTGATTGTTTATTTGTGCATTGATAGGCTCGGAAACTACTGGACCGATTTTCAAATTTATGTCACCAATAGAAAGTTTATTTATCTGCTGGTGACATAGGCTATAATTTACGCGGACTAAGTCGCGGGTAAATTGCTAGTTTCAAAAATATTGTTGTGACTTACCGTGTTTTCCCGGATGGGTGTTTTCATCGCAGTGTCGATGTAATCCGCCAGATGGCGCTGAACCGGCCATAATGGGGTTTTATTAAAAACAGATTTGCTGCGATATCAGCCGCGAATGTTTTTGCAGTTCAGTTTTAATTAACTAGTGAAAATATTAACCTTTGAAACTATTGATGCTTATAAATGTATCTAGACTGGGGTGGGAGAGGATAGTCGGATGAAATTAATTCTCTTTGCTTGCTCTGTAAACGTTGAATAAAAAAAAGTGAAAAGAATTTTTGCCCGACTGGTCCCCCAAGAAGGATCTATCTTTACTAATATATGAAGAGTTTGTTTGTTTGGTTGGTTGTACGCGCTTATCTAAGGAACTACTGGACTGATTACAAAAATTATATGTTGTTATAGCCCCTGAGTGTCACAGGCTATGTATGTACCAAGAGCGAAGCCGAGGCGGACGAGTGTTTAAATATGTATGCATGTAAGTATGTTTGTTCCATTGTTGCCCCCTGTAAACGGCTGAATTGTGAGGTGTTCGATTCCTATTCTACCCCAGGGTGTGTGGGCTTAGTGACGTCAGCGAAAAAACAATATGGCGGATGTAAACTGTCAGAAAGGCAGGAGGGTTTATTTATTTAGTGATAATTCTGCTTGTTACTATTTTTTGCATGTTGTTGTGATTTGTAACACGATGGCCCAGAGGGCGTGAGCATTATTAGCAATCAGATTTTTGAAAAATTTAATTAATATTTTTCGTATCACCGTGAAATTTTCCGTTTCCAACTCAGTTTTTCCGCACTATAGTGACAAGGATGCACATTTTTTAAAATTTTCTTTCCCACTCTTTCTGCAATACAGTGACCACACTGCATCTGGTCGTGTGACAGACATCACATAATTACGTGGCGTCTGCAAGGATTGGAAGGAGAGCAAACAAAGCCGTAATGATTTTTATGTGATTTTTACGCACCGCCAGTCCCCACCAGGCGAGGATAAATATTTGAAAATTCTTAAAATTTTGAAGACTATCAAAATTATTATACAGGATTTTTGATACATTTTGTTAATGTCTTTCGAATGGTTGTCAATTTTCCCGGTCATACCTTCTCTGTTTTTCCGCACTACAGTGACAACGCTGCACTATTTTTTAAATTTTCCTTAGCCATTTTTTTGCAATACAGTGACCATATTGCAGCTGGTGGTGGGACAGCGCATAATTACGTGGCGTCTGCAAGAGTTGGAAGGGGAGCTAACAAATCCTTAATAATTTTTATTTGGTTTTTACGCACTGCCGCGCGGCGAGGTTAAATTATTTGAAAACTCTTAAAATTTTGAAGACTATCAAAATTAATATCCACGATTTTTTATAAATTGCGTTAATATCTTTCGGATGGTTGTAAATTTTTCCCGGTCATACCTTCTCTGTTTTTCCGCACTATAGTGACAACGCTGCACTATTTTTTAAATTTTCATTATCCATTTTTCTGCAATACAGTGACCACATTGCAGCTGGTGGTGGGACAGCGCATAATTACGTGGCATCTGCAAGAGTTGGAAGGGGAGCAAACAAATCTTTAATAATTTTTATTTGGTTTTTACGCACTGCCGCGCGGCGAGAATAAATATTTGAAAACTCTTAAAATTTTGAAGATTATCAAAATTAATATCCACGATTTTTTATAAATTGCGTTAATATCTTTCGGATGGTTGTTAATTTTTCCCGGTCATACCTACTCTGTTTTTCCGCAATATAGTGACAATGCTGCACTATTTTTAATTTTTCCTTCACAATTTTTCTGCCATACAGTGACCACACCGCAGCTGGTGGTGGGACAGCGCATAATTACGTGGCGTCTGCAAGGGTTGGAAGGGGAGCTAACAAATCCTTAATAATTTTTATTTGGTTTTTACGCACTGCCGCGCGGCGAGGTTAAATTATTTGAAAACTCTTAAAATTTTGAAGGCTATCAAAATTAATATCCACGATTTTTTATAAATTGCGTTAATATCTTTCGGATGGTTGTCAATTTTTCCCGGCCATACCTTCTCTGTTTTTCCGCACTATAGGGACAACATTGCACTATTTTTTAAATTTTCCTTCACAATTTTTCTGCAATACAGTGACCACACCGCAGCTGGTGGTGGGACAGCGCATAATTACGTGGCGTCTGCAAGGGTTGGAAGGGGAGCAAACAAAGCCGTAATGATTTTTATGTGATTTTTACGCACCGCCGCCCGCAAGGAAGTGCTTATTATGTCGACGATATCGTTACACCGGCATTTTTGTCATTTATTATTCGTTTTGTGGTATTAAATGTGGCGATTAGTTCTTTTTTATTTTCTGTTATTTTTTTCTTTCGTTAAATTTTATTCAATTTGTATCTTTGGTCTACAGCCTTACAAGTTACTGGGAAAAGCTGTATAATAGCTTGTTAAGTTGTTAAGTAAATAGATATTTCTCAAACATGCTCGGAAATGTAGGCATTACTGTAGTAAAAAGAAGACCGGAAGTTTGTAATTCTTGGCTCATTCATCGCATTGCCGGCCTAGGCCAGGAAATAAGTATGAAAATTACTTCCCGGCCGCTGCTCAAAACTTTTTAATTAATCTATGTAACGTAAATTATGTCACTTGTCATACAGCCAGTTTACTACCACTGCATTTTTAAAAAATGCATATAATACGTGAATATAACTACAATTTCATTAAAATATCGATATGTGATCATACGAAAATATGCTTAATTTTCGTTGCGAGAGAAGAAAACAATAATCTATGATCTATTAAATTTTTTGTGAAAAATATGACTGGGCTCTATGGGCATTGTTTCCTTTGCTGGAATTGACAACTGAAAATAAAAAAATTAAAAACTCGGGAGATCTGTTATTTTCACTATACCCGTAGTGATTAACGCCTAGTAATAGTATCTTCTTCGTAGTTTGTGATTAACGCTTGGCAGTAATTGATTGACATTGATTGTTTTCGGTAAATATGTGCAAAGTTGGTTATTTATTCGAAATGAAACGGTTCAAAATGAGTTTTAGTGATGAAAGCAACACTGCAATGGATTTTAAGTACCTACTTCGCCTAATTTGAAACTTGAAAGTGGAAAAATTACTACCGGCAAATACCTAGTAAGGGGAAATATTTAAGGCATGTAAGTTTATGTGTAACTTTAAGTTAAATTTCCTCACATTTATTGAGAAAATCTCTATACTTTCCTCGGCGGGAAAGGGATTGCCGGACTCGTAACTATTGTCAAGGCCTCGCTGACGCTCGGCCTTGAAAACTATACTCGTCCGGCAATCCCTTACTTCCCGGCCTCTGCAGTAATGTACTATTAATTTTTGAAATTACGTACTAAGTATTGTAATAGCAAGTGAGTGACCCGTTGTTATATATAATGTCTTTATCT
Organism: Rhodophaea formosa; assembly: GCA_963082605.1. Lineage (NCBI taxonomy): Eukaryota > Metazoa > Arthropoda > Insecta > Lepidoptera > Pyralidae > Rhodophaea > Rhodophaea formosa. The sequence goes on from OY720219.1 coordinate 15,442,430, forward strand.
CACGTTAGTTTCAATGATACTTATTATTAGGTCCCGCCGTGTGGTTCCCGGCAGAGTAGAATAGGACCACTTCAAGTCATCCCGTGGATGTCGAAAAAGGCGACTAAGGAAACACAAGCTAAACAAAGCTTATTAACATCAAAGAGACCTCTCGAACCCGTCTGGCCAGAGTGGAGAGTGTAGGCCAAATCCTCTGACTACTCAGGCTAGTATATGGCTCTGGTAGTACAGAGAGGGTCGTGCTCCTGCAGTGGAGACTGGAAAGACCTGATGATGATTATTATTAGGTAAGTACTAAAATAAGTAGAAGACAGGAACTAAGTACGTAAATATAAGTATAACAAAAAGTGCGCTGACAAAAAGTAATGAAGTAGAAGTAAGTATAAAACTTTATTATAGGTGAAAGAAACTCAAGTATTAGTGGTTTTAAATTCGGTAATAAGCTATACACATCCCTTACCGCAGTCACCTGCCCGACGCCAATCCTCCTTGGGTAACACCAGAATCGCAATAATTTTCAGTGTGTGCATGGTCGATTGACCGTGTCACCTACACGAAATGATGATGATTAGAATCACATACAAATTTCTCCAAAAATTAAGTAAGTACTTAAGCATCTGTAATAAGTGCTTTCGAAGTGTCACAAAAAAACTTCCTGACCCTGTATGAGCTAATTGTTTTATAATTCAAAGGTCCGAATTGTGAAATTTAAAACCAAGAAATTATCTTGGAGGTCTTACTTAGCTCGTCAAAATGAACAATATGAGACCCATAGTAAAAGTTGTTCATTTTGACGGGTTGAGTCACCCATTCGAAGAAATGAACAATTGAACATGGTTAATTATTAATACGTTGTACGTACACATACTTCTCAGTTGTTCTTCTTCTTCTGTTTTATATTATGGCTTCCACCGAAATTTCAGTGATTCTGCCAATGTCCAGTATAATGAGATACTAAGTATCGGTGTTGTACGGTAAAGTTTTTCCAAGTAGCATCAAAGATGGCGTATGTTCTTTGACGCCTCGTGGCAGCTTGGGGCGGCAAATCTATACGAGTCCATTTATCAGTTCACTTTAACTATTTCACAAATTGTTCATGAGCACGAGCATTTATAACACCAAACTACACCAATTTCATATTATAAAGTCCACTAAAATCAATTTGCAAAATTGTCTAAGGCAAACTTCAACTGTACCCCTTGACTTCCCACCACAAACTCCTTCTCAATTGTTGTTTAGGGTCTTTTTGTAATGGGCTATAAATCACTTTATTTTGGTACTACACTCGATGGAAAACAAGTAAAAATTTATACCTATTCTTCATATTTTGGTTTCTACACTCCGACCAGTTGTGCTATTTCTTAATACAATATATTTTCGATAGGTATTTCTCAAAGCTAGAAAGAACTTCCTAGCCGCGTATGTAAAAACAACCAAGGCGAAGCTCGTGTGTGCTGGTAACGCTCGCCTCTTCCAGTTTCGATTATAACCCGGCACAATGTTGGACGAATCTAATAAGAATTGACTTTTACTTTAGATTTTATTTATATCAGTGTGAGATTCCTATTGCGTGTGGGATTTATTTTATAAACAAATTCAATATTGAGTACAAACTGTACAAAATGTTAAGTATTTACTGACAATAGTTATAGCGCTGATCTGAATTGCAATACTACAGTATGTATGCATAAAAAGATTCGATACAAATGAAAGTCTACAACTATTTAAAGGAATTTTGCTAGAGTTATTGATAGAAATAAAAAATACTTCTATTAAAAAATTAGTAATGCACCTATTATGCTAAAATGTAGCTGGCAGTTAGTTAATTATTTGTGGCCTAAACTTATTCAGGGAAAAGAAATTTATATCTATGTCCTTATTGGAATCAAGCATTTCTTTGTATTGATGACACATTTTTTCTCGATATTATAATAAAATGCCAGTAGTCCATATAATGATCTCGTATAGTATAAAATATAAGTATAAGTAATAAGCTGTATTAAAATTCGTAATAAGAATAGGGTAGGTATAAGCTTCTCTGATGAGTCAATAAATTACAGTAAGGAAGGACAAATGAGTGTGTTCGTAAATAAATGGCGGCGGCACTGAAGCGTCGGGTCCGGATATGCTGGCTGTGATTAGGCAGTTGTTGCTGCTTGTCAAATATTAACAAAAAAAAATTGGCTTATCAAACTCAACACCTCACTCAGTGCTGCTGTCAGGTTGTGAGCATTTCAGAAAACCTTCATTCTTCTAGACCCTCAATCAATCTTGTTTCCTAATCAGGGTGAGGCCTCCTGATACTTTTCCTCCGAACTTCATAAAGAAAAACAACAATCAGTTTCAATAAGACAATAGTTCAAAAATATCCCGTATTCGTGAACCGTGAAGTCGAGTGCAATTCTGAGGACACCCGGATCCACACGCCCGATCGGATCGTGCACCGCAAGTAGAAGAGTTGCGACTTATACGACGTGCTGTAAGTGCGAGCGAGAAGGAAGACGTCTCGAGATGACCAACGGCAGTTAGGGGTCAGGGGTGAACGCTCTCGGGTGAGATGTTAAGGTACAGGTTCGATGTGGCTGTGCCGTTGGCTAAGATGTTTTGGTTCCCATCGAAAGTAAACAAGCATCGCACTGGGCTCAAACTACGAAGAAGATATTACTGGTATCAGACAACCGACTGCCCTTTGATTATGTAAAGTCTAGATAGACTCTAGCCTAGAAAAAAATATATCCAGCTCAAAGACTATAAGATGATACAAACACACCTAGCTACCTATTCGAAGGCGTAACTTATGAATCATGTTCTAACACAAAGCGCAAGTGTCACTCACGGAAGCAACGAAAAATTTGCAAATTTTTGAATCATTGAAATATAGGCGTGATGGCTAGCGACTGCCCTATGTTTTCTCTAGGCAATAGAAAAATAAAACACAAATATTTGAGTGAGGGTTAAATGTGGGCCACTAATTCAAACTCACTCGACCCTTGATCTATGTCCTAATATTCTTATAGTCAGTTTTTTGGCAGTCGGACTGGGATACATGAAATGAGACGAGACTCCAGTAAAAGAGGCAGTTAGCTCAACATTTTCTACAATATACATGTTTGAAAACACTTTATTGCTTAAACAAGTAGAAACAACAAACACCACACGAGAGAACTTATAAATAAGAGAAAGTTGTGCACAATGGCGGACTTATCTCCTCTGGATATCTTCTTGTCAACCAGGCATCTGAAAGGAGAAGTTGGGTTAAGTGGGGCATAAGAAATTATGAGAAAAATATTTACATACTTTACGTGACTATCAATGGCTGCTAAACTAAAGAAGATTTATAATTAAAATTATTACGATTTTATAGTTTTGTTACTGGGCTGAGTCACCCCTTAAAGTTTCTGTACTGATTTCAAAATAAGAGTGTATTTTGTTTCCTATATCTTCTTTTAACAAGACAACTGGTGCCAATGAAGTAACTTATCTGTTACAGCTTTGTAGCAAGTTTACCTTGCATGAGAAATCTGACATCAATGTTGGCCACTTACACACATGAAGTTTTAAGAAATATACATAATATACACTTTGGAACCTTAAAAGGGCGGTTATCCCGTCGATATGATTATTTACTATGGGACCAATGCTGGGCTCATTCATTTGACATTCTCATACAAATTGACAGCATTGTTCTCATACGAAAAGTTGTTCATATCCAAGGGCTGAATAACTTTTACGGGTCAAAGCGGTCAAAATTTCGCCATGAATAAAGCATGAATTCCAACAAAAATACCAACATTCTTATTAGCTTTCTTTAGTTTTTTTTCCAACGCGACACCCAAGACGCAATTTCGGGCGCATTAGCAAGGTCTCCGAAGCGTGAAATTCGCTGTAACCACAGTATTAGCTCACGAGCCATGATTTATAGGTGTCGCGGGTTCAAATCCTGCCATTTCGAACACTTTTATTGGCACTCCTTGTTGCGATCGAATGACTGATGGAAAACGTTTCTTACAAGATTGTTAATTGATTTGGGTTCTACTTGGAGGTTTTATTACTTGTAATCTTATAGGTTTTTAAAGTTTACTGCTGATTGCTGGTCGTAGCCAGAACATATACAAACTGCGGTTGAAAGACGCGAGAGGGATAACGGTTTTGAAGAAACGAGCAATTCTTAAATAAATATACATGAACAAATCACACAAAATTTGGATAGCCCCACATTCATTTCTGAACTTGTGTCGTAGGATACTAACTCAACGATACTATAATTTATGAGATACTACATAGATAAGCATTCAAGACCCAGGCCAATCTGAAAAAGATTTTTATAGATGGCGATTGTTAAACTTACTCGTCAAATGATATAATTGTAAGAAATGAGCGTCAACCATTAGTTTGTACATTTCATATAGACCTTTTAAGAATGTAATAAAATAAATAGTAAGCAATGACCGTCAAAGCTTGCTTACTATACTTTGTACATCATGAGTAGGTACCATATTCTAGAGTACTTACCTGCCAGTTTTCGAATCCCGTAATCGAAAACTCAAGGTTGGAGGAAACAAATACGAACCTGTGTTGTGTGAAATTAGCACCATGAGTTACACATTTAACCTTCGTTTTCCATCGAGCAAGACAGTAGTTTAAATACTATTACCAGCCATCGAATAGTTTATAGATCGACTCGTTCACTATTTACGTAAATAAACTCATGGTAGACGCTCTGAAGAAGTAAGGAATAAATGATCTATCTATCTCGAGCGTAACCTTTAGAACACGGAAAGTTTAAAACATTTGTTATTTCCCTCTACGAGCACCGTCATGAACCCTTCATAGACCCGTTTGATTAACGAAACAAAATTAAGATACCTAAGGATTCCAGAAAATGTTATTGTCGAAACCACAATGCGGAAGAGTTTTATCAGCCAAATGCAAATCGACTCCCCTTTGAGACATTTGTCGACCCCATTGTTTATTTTCTTAGTAGATTAGGCCGCTACAAAAGATCCAGAGGGCCATTTGTATAGAAAATGATATACTACTCATCCGTGCGTGAGAGCACGTATGCATTTTACCATAAAAACACAAAATATCAAAACATCCCTTATTGCCACAAAAATAAAGAAGAAAATTCCTTAAAAATTACTTTACGATGGAAATTCACAGTCGGTGAATAGAAAACGAAGCCGCAGACGACGAAAAGAATAAAATATCGCAGAAAAGTGGACCCCGGGCGCAATAAAATATCAATTTTTCACCCCCGCATAGTTTTACGAATGACAGTCGTATGCGTGATTCGGGGGGCTGCTTTAGCGTTTTTTAAGTTGCTCTACTGCTTATTTTGATACTTTTACAAATGGTTTGGTATATGTAGTGTGAAATAAAGTAGTGGGTTATATTATTTTTGAACTTATATACCGTGTGAATTTGTCCTTGTCATTCCCTTAAAGGGGTGACTCAGCCCGTGAACACCTTCTTCATGAACAACTTTTCCTATGGGACCAAATTGAGAAATTAAAAACAAAATTTGAGTCAAATTGTTTTTATATTTTTGAGGAATTCGAAGAAAAGTAAGAAAGTTTTTTTTTTAAATAGCAAACCGGGATACGAAGGCTAACAACGACTTACATATGTACTTTTTGAAGAACATGCTTTCTTTTATGGAAAATGTATTTAAGTAGTAAACCTTATGATTTGTTTTCGAAATGATTATAAGCACAGCGTCTTAATTTGTACTTGACATTTCCTATAAATGGGTGATTCAGCCCGTCAATATGAACAAATTTTCCTACGGGATAAATGTTGGGAACTCCAAATATTTTTCGTCATTTTCATACAAAAAGTACCCGAGAACTTTCAAAACAAAAATATTCTTAAAAAGTAGTTCGTTGTTACAATATTCGTCTCGTATTTTGGTATTTTTTAAAGAAATTATTCTTACTTTTCTTTGTATTTATCAAAAACATACTTAACAATTTTAGAATCTGAAATCACAAAATACAATAAACTATAACTTACTGACTTTTTAAAAGCCAATTTCGGAATGGTCACTCACCCCAACCTCAAACCAGACCACATGCAGTTCTATTCTCTGCAGCACTCAACCTCATCCCCTACGCCGCATTATCATCAGCTAATGTGTGCTTCAGTCTGTATTGCAGTTTGTGTGAAAGTAAATACAGACAGATGCCCTTGTCTACTTTTGTCTGTATAGTTTACAACTTCTTAAGATTGTGCTATCTTTTGGAATTTGACGTATTTCATTGAAAATTTTCTTTGAAATAAATAAAAAATAGGTTTATATTCTAGGACATTTTGGGTTAGTTTTTAGTTTTACAAATGAATGTAGTGTAGAATGTTTTCTCTTTCTAGCCCTAAAGTTCCATGAAGCAAGAAAAAATTCTAAAATATATTTAAAGTAGCTTTTACCGCAGCTTTTTACTACGTCAGAGGCCGAGAGGCGGTTCCGTCCGAAGAACTCTGACACCAGGGTGTGCATGGTCGACTGACCGTGTCAGCTACACGAAATGATGATGACCGCAGCTTTGCTCGCGTATCAATTTTCCGAGTCATTTATCGCAGATCCCACGGGAACAGTACTTTTTCAGGGATGAAATGTACCCTTTGTTCTTTTCAGTACCTTAACCTATGTGTATGCCAAATATACAAACTTACTTTAGCATTTATAATATTAGTTGGGATTGGGATTAATTATTATATATTTAAGTACACTTGGCTCATATCTGAGAACTGTAACATAATTTTTGAGTGGAAGTATATGATATATTATGATACAAACGCGTTTTTTTAAGAGAAGACTGTTCACAGTTTTGCAGCAAATAGAAAAAGAACTTATTCAAGCATTCAGGTTTACTTTTCATGAAATCTGCACAACATTTACTACCATACAGACTTTAAATTTCTTCATTAATCAATCAAACATGTCTTAACATTAATAGACGATGAAAAAAATCCTTTTATGAACAAGCACATGAGTTAAATTATGTCAATCTTCATCAGTCTGTTTGGTAACAGACAGCCTCAGTCAGGGACGTTAGATCATTTTGATGATAAACTAATAGTCTATTAAAACAGACAATTATCTTTAATTGTAAGCCAAGTTGCTGAATTTAATAACTAATGGGATTCCTCCTTAAGAGTTTTCTACTCCAAAAGAAATTTTAATTTATAATAAAATTGCGATTTCCCGTGATTTCGTCCGCGTAAATTACAGCCTAAGTCACCCGCAAATAAATTATCTTCATTTAAGTGAAAGAATCTTTAGAATTTGTTCAGTAGTATAGGAGCTTATTCAATTCAAACAAACAATTATTTTTTTTCTCTTTATACGTAATATTAGTATAGATTACTCGCACTCAGACGCATATAAGTTACTTAAAAAAAAAACAAGATATTGCGGTTCGTACTAAGTCCTGTTTAAATACGTACTTAAAATATGGCAGATTTGCGTAGATTTTCAGGTTTTGACCACCTTCAAAAAATACATTTTTTTGGATGTTTGCTCAAATATTCCCCTGCATATAACTGCATCGTCCTACCCCTATATGCAAATCGTCGATACAGCGCAAATTGATTTCTGTTTGGCCCCGTTTAATTGTAGCGTGTGATTCGTATCACTGAATTATTCATTGCATACAGTATGTTCGTTCAGGTTGCATATGCATTTCATATATGAGCGACGCTGGTGCGAAAAGAAGGTATTGTATGAATAATGCAATTATTTTGTTATTTTCGTGTGTAGCTAGGTTGATTGATTATCACTTTGTTTTCTGCCTTGAGTAATGATGAGTCGATTAAAATGACCGTAAATAAATAAATATATAGGGCCAAATCACAAAAATAGAGCTAGCCCCACAATTAGTTGTGAACTTGTGTCGTGGGGCAATAACACAACGATAAATACTTTTATAAATAAACATCTAAGACCCAGGTCAATCGGAAAAATATCGTTGTCCATCATGACCTGACCGGGTATCGAACCCTGGACCATTCGTGTCGCAGGCTGGCGTGTTAACCACTGCTCCAGAGGAGGAGCCGTAGGTCGTCAAATAAGTTTGATCATGGCAGCGAAGGTAGAAGAACAGAAGGTTTGAAGTCATCAAGGAATGCATGCCAATGATCTCACAGTCAAGATTTCTGAAAACCGCCAGAAGTGGAGAAGAACAAGTATTATAGTGGAACTCGTGGGCTTCGAAGCATTACAGTTGAAGTTTCTATAGCGAACACGCAACAATGTAACATAGCGCATGTGCACATTGCGCGAAGAGCCGATGGCCGATGGGGCAGAAAGGTTCTCGAATGGCGACCACGTACCGGCAAGCGAAGCGTCGGACACCCACCGACCAGGTGGTCGGACGACCTGACCAAGGTCGCAGGGAAACGCTGGATGCAGGCCGCTTCCAACCGGTTATTTTGGAAATCCTTGGGAGAGGCCTATGTCCAGCAGTGAACTTCCTGCGGCTGAAATGATGAATGATGATGATGAACAATGTAAAAGAAACACAGCAGTTGAAAAGAGTTACTTTGGGCATTTAAATAAAATAGTTTTAATAAGGTTTAGTCGCGTTTGTTACATAAACCGTATTAAAAATTTTATTTAAAAAAAGTAATAATAAAACTTTATTTAAAGTAATTTTATAAAAGTGTTATAAAAGTGTAAAATTCGCGAGAACATTAGATAACATTAAGTTTCTTTGGGCGTTTCTTCTCTGCAGTGGTTGGTTTCAAACGCTAGTGAGTAATTTGGAATTATATTTAATGTGAATTAACGTAAAAGCGCCTGGGAAGGCCAATTTCTGAATAAATCTTTGAATCTTGAATTAATACCGGCTGCGTAAGTTTCTAACCCGCGTCTTTGATATGCAGAATTTATGACATTAAACATATTTATGTATCTTCCACTCCATTTAAATCCTGCCAGCAATTCTATTTTACTTCGATTTTGCTGCACCTTGGCAGATTATAACCAATTCCCACGATACTTTAGAAGTATTTAGCGGATATCAAATCGATCAAATAGTTCTTTTCACCCACTACAATCATATAAATCTTGCGGCGAACCAAAAGATTGACCCCTGCTTTGAAATAATAGAAACTAACCATATGTTTAGACTACTGGATTTACAAAGGACCTTTATGGCACGTAACCAATAAAAAGCATGACAAAGCATTGTCGATCTTATCTCTACTGGATAAAGTATAGAGTTTTATTTTTGATATTTTAGAGTAAGTTTGTATTATTGGCAATATTTTGAAGATTTTCAAATCTTTCATTGTCTTGCGTCGTGGGAAAGCGAGGAGTGGAGGTGGCTTGTTTGTCCTTTTGAAGCAGTTAATATTGACCACAGGACATTGTCGGTTACCTTATAACACGGTATTTAGTAGACTGCAGGGTGCAGAGGGTGGAATGGTCTTGATACTTTTGTTTTGGTGCTTTGAATTTCTGTTTAGGGGACAAATAAAATATAGTTTAGTTTATCTATATCTGGATTCAAACAAAAACCTTTGATTTATTAGCTAAGAGCTTAAAGATAGATTTAAAATATTTAATTTTAAATCTATCTCTGAGCTCACACTAAGCACACTAGCGACGCCTATAATTTTATTACATACATATAAACATGATTCCAAAAATACTTCAGGTTATTTACTAAGGCATATATGATTTACATTCTTGAATTTCTTTCTATTTGTAAAGTATTAGGAAAAAAATTATTAGCGTCACTAGTGTGCCTAGTGTGACGCCTTAATTAAAATTGGAAGGGCAAAGGTTTATTCAGATAATGTAGTACTTCGTACATCTCTTCTCTCTTTGAATCTCGTTTTGAATTTTGATTACTGTAGCTAATATAAGCATTATGTTGCCCTCAGTGAGTCTAATTATGATTCTTACTTTTATTTATATCATACATTTTTATAATATTGATTGCATGTTATTTTGCATGCATCCACTTAATGGATCACATGACATCGTATGTATTCGCAAATATAGAAATAACGAGAGACAATTTGCGAGTGAACATTCATCTCTACGAATTAAGCAGCTTTCAGCATTCCTTGTTTCTTCTTCAACAACTGTTTCTCAATTTCCAAATTTCGTAGTCATAGTCGTCATCCATCATTTTCTTTATTCTCCTTCATCAGCTTTTTTTAAGTCTCCAGTACACGAGCACGACCCTCTCTGTACTGCCAGAGCCATATATATGCTGGAGCAGTCATAGGATTTGGCCCACACTCTCCACGCTGGCCAGACTAGTTGGAGAGGTTTTTTTGATGTTTATAAGCTTTGTTTTTAGCTTGTGTTTCCTAAGTCTCTACAACATCCACGGGAAGTCTTGGAGTGGTCCCACTCTACTCTGCCGGGAACCACACGGCAACGTACCCGTCCAACCGTACTTTTTCGCCGGATATAAAGTGCAGTGTAAGTATCAAGATCATAGGAACCGCGGCACTGCGCAAGCGCCGGCCGGCTGCGGGCAGCGCCATTGTTCACTTGCTCCGCAGCGATATACACAATACATTGTGGGTATTGTCGGCTGATGCTGCATTGTCTTCACGTTTTGGGTGCACCGTTATTTTTGCTAGATGAATATTTTACCAACAAGGAATTCGTCTCGAAATATGATCAAAGACGCGGTGACGAAATATAAAGATAAACGTAGGTTTAAACCTATCATAAGATTAGTGCTGGTCTACCCTTTGGGTTGCGCGGATCAGATGGCAGTTTTTCTGTGTCATCCATCATTATCATCAGGTCTTTTTTAGTCTTCACTGCACACATTCACACTCCACTACAGAGCCATATATTAGCCAAAACAGTCAGAGCATTTGGACTACACTCACATGTTTATAAGCCTTGTGTAGCTTATGATTCCTTGGTCGCCATCTACGACATCTACGGGAAGACTTGGTGTGGTCCTATTCTACTCTGCCGGGAATTACACGGCACGGTTTCTCTGTGTAAAAACCAGTTACCTAGTCAAATCTGGAAGTGGTGCAGTCCCCGAGCTCAAAAGCGTTACAGCTGAAGATGGACCTGGGAAGACGCTAGGATAATGATTGCCAAGGTGGGTGGCACTTTTTTGGCGATTTATTTCATTGACGAAATTTATTGTACTTGTATAATTGCGATTTTACGTTTAATTCAAGTAATAACTCTTAATTCACTCTTCATAAATGTAGGTGAACATTTGCGATGCCACAAAATTGATAATATTCTGGTGACGCATAATTTTTATAACCAAAATGATTACCATTGATACTAAATTACAGTAAAAAAGTATTCAAACAATAAGACGAAGTAGATGAGAGTTGTCGCGTGTTTTTCATTACCCTCCGGTGCACGTCTTGTCGAACAAAACCCAAAACCGCCCTTTGTTTTTAACCACCGCGCGATTGGTTGGGGTTGTATTCGCAATAAGGATTTGTGCAATGATGTCATTTGTTAAAAAAAATTGGTTTACCTTAAGAAGTCGAGTCAAGAGTAAAGCACAACCTCAAACACTCCGCGTTATAAGGCGTGCAAAACAGTAGTTAAAACCATATAAATCACTTCGCAATTTTATATCCAAAAATTTAAGACTAAAGAAAATAATTAATAATTATAGCAGTAAATCCAATAAGACTTTAACTTTTTTATATAAACCATCTCGAGAAATGTTGTCAGTATTTTACAGTTTTGACTAGGTATTTAATAGTAATAAATTATCAAAAACTTGAGTTCACTTAACTATTAAACGAGATTTTTTTTTCATTAAGTTTTGTTGGTAATTTTACTTTGGTCTCATCTCAACTTTCATACATGACCCAAAGGATGACTAAGGTAAAATAATATTTTAGCATGCAAACCCGCGACCTTTACGAGACTCCTCCCTGAAATAAAGTTTTCCCCGCGATTAGAGTTCAAAGTGTGAGTTTGCCAGCATTGAGTCTTGATGGGCTCTTTCATAACAATTCCTCAATCAGACTGGTTCGAGGGGATGGGGATCATTTTGATTATGCTTTATTGATTTATTGAGAAGTTAGGTATTGTTTATTGAAATAAAAAAAAGCCAGTGATAGCTTTTATAGCGGAATTAGTACACGCACGTGTTTTGTTTACTCTAAATACCTACTAAACGATACTATAGTAGGTAAATAAATAAATTTTGAAGAACAGAGTGTTTAGTCACATTTGTAAAATTGTGCGGTATCCAACTAAATTCAGAAGCTGTAGTAGGTACAACAGTACACTGCACTGTTATGGTAGAATGATTTGTATGAATACGAATGCTCTAACATCCATGGAGCTGTTTCTTACTTGCTGTTGCTTAATACTAAGTTTGCATTATACATACAGGTATCTATGGCCGAGAAAGAAGAAACAGCCCATTAAAGGTGGTTGGATGAATTTATTAAATAAGAGAGAGAGACTGGAAGGACAAAGCTTAGGATATGTTAGTAGAGAGACGATTTGATATAAATTGCTAAATAATACTGATTATTTTCTAATTTAAACTGGTCACCCAGAAACTAACAATGTGAGAAGACCGATTTCCCGTTTGAAAAAGTTCCGTAGCAGGGGGGGTTTCATAAGGATATTTGAAACGTTTTTGATGTAGGTATTCCAAAAGAAACTATTGTCTCTGCTTCTTTAATAAGAAATGGAAGTTTTGACACAGAAGTCGTCCTACGAACCTCGTATGAAGATATTGATGTAAATCTTTAATTATTTGAAAAATAAAAGATATAAAACTAAATTTAGTGTTATTCTTTCAGCACGAAGCCCTTCTCACCCGTTACAGTAGGTACCTACAAATGTTAATAACATCATATTTCTATGAGAGCTCCATGGACAAACCCATATATCAATTACGCGCGAAGGACAAAAAGTTAACGTAATTAAATATTTGGACACACAAAACCCATCAATTAGCACCTCCATCCATCACGTGCTTTTTCTGTTTTAATTAAAGTCCTGCGGTGCTTTTGGCCTCGTGGGACGGAAAGGTCAGTGTTCAGTTCTGGAAGAAAAGTTTTTTAATGTTTCAGAAAGTTTTAAAAAGTCAAGCGTCTCCCTTTTGCGTGTTATTGTGTTCAAATTCTTATGGTTGAATGTTGCCATTTAAGTATTATACAAATGTTACGAGTAGAAAAACGCCTTTTTATTAGGGATTAAACCTACCTAGATCGATGTTTGTCCGTAAAACCATGTACCGTAACGCAGAAAGTTTATCTCGTTATCAGTTCTTTTGAATGGACACTGGCTGGTTTTGATGTTAAATTAAAATTATGAGTACTTTTTTCAACAAACTAACTTGTGTTAGATTGTTGAAAAAAAAGTCCCAATTTGAAGAAAACTCAAACTATGAAGAAGATTGAATGATTGTAATAAGGACACGCAATTTTAAATACATGTATTGACGTATTCAGGCTTTTTTTACAATTCACTTATCTCGCGAATCAGCAAAAAGTCCAGTCAGTAAAATACAATATTACGATTTTGATGTCATGAGGATCGTATTAAGTAATAGGTAGCAAATGTATTGAAAAGTAGGTTCCGTTTTCAGTTTCGGATTCGAGAATTTCCTTCGCTCTCTAATAAAATCAAAATCTCCTGGTAAATTAATACTCTTTCTTATAAGGCAACGAACAACAAAAGTATTGAAAAGAAAATTTGTTTTGGGTTTCGGAGTTGAGAATTTCATTCGCTCTCTAATAAAATCAAAATCTTCAATCATGCAAATGTATACTAACTCTTTCTTATAAGGCAACGAACAACGAAAGTCACTCTCAAAATCTTACAAGTGCAAGCGTCAAGCGTGAAACGACATAAAGGCCGCTCAATAGAGCTTGATTGCTGGTGATTGGAGGGACAGTGACCCTTCGCATTAATTATTCAAAGTATGCAGCAAGAGTTCCAGCTTGTTACCCGCTGTTTGTGAGGTGGACCACATTTTGTGACGCGAATTATGATGTTGCAGACTTTGAATTTTTAAAGGGAATTTAATGTGCTTATCGAATAAGTTATACACGGTGAAATATTTATCGTTTTGGACCCTTTAAGGGGCGATTCAGCCCGTCGATTTGGACAAATTTTCTTACGGGAAAAATGCAGGAAAATCAAAAAAAAAAAGAGTCAATTTTTTTTACAAACAAAGTCTTCCATGTATACTTAGAGTACGTAGTAGAGAGTAAATTATAATTATTCAAAGTATCGGTTTGGTAATTTTTTTGGTGCTTTGTTAAAATACTATTGTTAAAGTGTTCTGACTGTTTGAGAGTAAGTATGTAAAAATTTCAAACATGTTTATCGACTATACTAAGTGTCGCTAAATAATCTTTTTTAGTCAAGTAGGGAGGACACTAAGTTAGGTGGTTTTTACCCGATAATCATTAACAAAACAAAGTAAGGATTTAATATTTAGCTTTAATGAAAACTATAACAAAGTCATGTGTAATATTCATGTATCTATAAGAAGCAAAGAGACAAGACGAACGCACGTGTACACAATGTCTTAATTCGTGTAAGTAGGTATAATCTCCACATAAGCACGGACGACACCACCCCGGCACCCAGCACCCAGGGCACAAAGCCTCCAACTCAAAGCAAAAGAAGCCTATATTAAAATTTCCTTGAGAATAATCCGAACACAACACAATATCAAAATTTAATATCATTTTAATCTTAATTCTCCTTATTAATGTTGCCCAAGGAGGGTTCCCTGACATGAAAACTCTGTACCTTATCTTCATTTTCCAACAAAGAAGTTTCTACTCTGTGTCAAAGGTTTTAAAGTTGATATTTGTAAATTTGATTGGATAGATTTTGTACGAAGTTTGAGGAAAATCCGTGGAAAGCAGGTAAGTTCAAAAGATAACGTTGTCTATCCGAAATATGCCTTAATTGGGTCGCATTGAGATTTCTGAAATGCAAAGGTTTATTAGCATATTTTGCCCATTCATAAATCTTTTTGGATTCATGAAGTATGGTGGTCCTGTGCTTTTGATTATTTAATTTTATGGTGTGCATTGTAATTTAGAGATACTTTTAACAAGTGGGTAGAACAATATAATAACTTTTGATGTTTTAGTTGATTAATCTCATAGAGCCAGACAACTATAAGTTTTTATAATTCTAATGCATAGATTAAAAAAAAATCTTAGTGAATTTCGAAGATGAATCGTTAGATGGCAGTACGTTCACTGCTAGTTAATTAGACTAATAGGTGTGCGTAAAAAGAGTAATAACGCATTTATTTTATAGATCAAAATGTAATCTGAATAAATTAATGTGATTATGTATGTATGACATTAATTTATTTATCCGAAAACAAAATGAGTTTTTAATACAATTTGATAATAATACGGTCCTTATGACATCGAAATGTTACGGGACTCGGCTTTTTTACTTAACACCAATCAGAACTGCTTTGCAACAGATGAAAAATATAAAGTTCAGCATGAAAACATTTTTCTGATTCGTGATATGTGACCAAGAGAAACAGTGGATTTTTTAACCGACAGAGCGCGAGGATAGACAGAGCCCAAGGTAATAATATGTAAAGGCCACGTGGAAACGCTCCACGCTCACCACATCGCTTACTTACAAAATTTCTTAGCCCAATCCCTTGAGCGGCTTTTACAATCTGCGCGGGAAGAAAAACAGCTGGTATATCTTATGTTTTCTTTTCTTCTAAACCAGCATGGGAGAGAACTAATATATTTGCGTTTAAATTATAGTTTGAATAGCAATCAAAGCTGGCCAGATTTAAAAGCTCAATGTACCAATCGAACACAAGTTTAAAAACAGTCGATTATATTATAGTATACTAGCTTCGCCTACGTAGTATATAGCCTATGTCCTTCTCCGTACCCTTACCTATGAGTATTCAAAATTTCATGAGGATCGGTTCAGTAGATACGGCGTGAAAGCGTAACAAACAAACAAATAAACAAACTCACTTTCGCATTTATAATATTAGTTGGGATGGGATATTAGTTGGGATTGACGGTAAACTATTATCTTATCTCTTGTATTTATGACCAGTTTAATTGGTAACTATATTATGTGCACAATGATAATTTATAAAATACTTGCTGTACCTGTAAGTTCGTCCGTGTGGAAAAGCGTCGCCAAGACTTTTCACAGGCTTTAGACTATTTGTGTACCAAAATTCATTCAGTAGTTTTGGCGTAAAAGCAAGACAGACAGACAAACCGAGTTACTTTCGCATTTATAATATTAGTATGGAAGTATGGATTTTTGTAGAAATGCGTATGCGCAGCGCGACATTGCTCCGATCCATTGTTACCGATTGGCTGTATCAATACTTCTTGTCCCAACTAATATTATGAATTCGAAAGTGAGTTTGTTTGTTTGTTTGTTACGCTTTCACGCCGTATCAACTGAATCGATCATCATGAAATTTTGCATACACATAGGTTAGGGTACCGAGGAGGACATAGGCTATAAATTACGCGGGCGAAGCCGCGGGTAACAGCTAGTTTTATTATGAAGAGGAAATATTTGATTCTCTGTAACGGATAAAACCCATAAAAGTATCAAAAATTATTTAATCAAAAAATACCTATAGACAGCTATTATCAGAGAGGAAAAAGCTAAAGTATGAATTAATAATCGATTATATTAGTTAACTAATATTATAAATGTGCATGTGTGTTTGTATAACAGTTTAGTTACGTTTGCAAAATCGGTATTCATTAAATTTTTCGTACACTATGACCGGATACATAGATGTAAGCTTTAACTACTTAGTACTTATATAATCTCTAGATTGCGTCATGCCTTTATTTGAATGATTAAAAAATGGCAAATTTTTAATGCTTGGAAGTGTGATTGACATTTTTGTGTTAGCACATGCGTCATGTCAAATAAAGCCATCAAATCGGTATCTATGCAGCATAGATAATGCATCATATATAGACTTAATTTTTTTTTCGTATGGCATCATACGTAGTCTATGAGTAGGACTCAATTTTTTGCAGTAATGCAAAAAGTAATATTTTGACAAGTTAGCTATTTTTTTTTATTAATTAATATCTTCTATTTTCTAGGTTACTATAGTTTAAGATTAGTTTATATTATTAGTCTATAGTATAATGTATATTTTTCGTTTTGTAAAGTGTAAGTTAATAAAACCTTTTGACAAGAGCACACCAAATCAAAATCAAAATCGAAGAGATACTGCTAGGATTTTCATGTGGTTTTCACCAATAGATAGAGTGATAGAGTGATTCATGAGAAAGGTATATACATGTCCCCGGCTTCGCCCGGCTGCTAGTACAAAATACAAACATACATATTATCATGTCTTTTTCCTTTGTGGGTTAGACAGAACCTAGGTCTATAAAACCTTAAGGCCACGTTTAGCATGTATGGGCTTTTAGGTGGACAACGAAGCACGTCACAGTGGTTAACACGCCAGCCGATGTCATCGGGTTGTGTTTTTATACTTGTACTCCTTTTTGACAGTTATTGGTCTCTAGGGTCTGTAGCTTTCCAAGAAATTGGCATCAGGCAGGCAGCGGGTTGTAAAACCTATGCCAATACAGCATGAAAGCTTTCATAACGGCTGTAACAACTAGTAACACTTACATGTTACTAATAGTCAATAGTCAAAAATTTTATTCATCTTAAGATATTTTAAATATCATTTGTTGAACGTCACTTTACATTTACAATTGGTTTACAATGTTATGTTATTGTTAACGTCAATAAATTACTTAAAGCTAAGTTTACACCGCTTCCAAGGCGGAGTGCAGAAGAAGCGGCAACAAACTGCACAACGCATTTTCTCCAAATGACGTCAACTTACAATCTACGACATACAAGTACCTACTTAGAACTAATATGTGGACGTGAGCTTACATTGTCATGTGATAATTTTTTATACTAAGATTTTTCTTTTCTTCCTTGCAAGGAGGAATGGTTGCTGCGGGAGATAATTGAAATCCAGGATGATGCGTGAATTTCGGGCGCCGTACAGAGAGAGAGAGAGAGAGCAATACTTACAAAACATTGCCATGCTACTACTAACACCACTACTACTACTAATACACATAATTAAGTCTGCATAATATTATGTTAAGTACTATGGTTAGTTATAACAACGGCTCCGACGCGTCACAGCTGAAGATGCATCCAGATGATGACGATAGATTCAATTATTTTGATCGATTTCAATGACACGAATCCCTAATAATATAATCATCATAAATAACGCTTGCTGCTCTCAGCTACTCAATCTGAATTACCATTCCAATCTACATTTTTGCGGTTCATACGGGCATGAGTAACACTACCCTCTTATTAATTGGGTTACGGGAGGGTTGGACCTCCGGGGACGGAAGGGTTGCTCCTCAGGGAGGCGAAAATTGATTGAGATGGATGTTGTCAACGGACAAATTCGGTGGCACTTTGGGGTAAAGATCGTTTTGGACTTGAGTTTTATATAACTTGAGCGTATGCATCTAGATGGAGAATGTACACACGATTTGAAAGGTAACAGTAAAAAGAATGTTCTGTGTTTATTTATTTTATTTTTAAAGAATAACCGCTAAGTACCTATATGTTATAGATTGTTAAATGTGTACATTTAACAACCAATAGTATACAACAAATTTGAAACAATTTTATTTGGATAGTACGAGTATTGAAGTCATTACTAGATACTAATTACGTTTATAGCTACTTGTGTAAGAGAGAGAGAGATAAGAGAAATGGGACAAAATTATAAAATAATGATATAATTTATTCAAAATTTCAAGTTATAGGTATGTCTAAAATAGAACATTGTTTACTTTCAACTTGGTGTTTATAAATAAAAGATAAATTTTATTGAAAAAAAATTGACTTCTGTGGTCCAGTGGTCCAGGCATTTGTCTTATGACCCGGACTTATATCGTCTTTACTCGGATTCAAATCCCACTACGATACTTTATAAAAGTTGTTCTCAGTCTAGTTAGGATATTTCAAGCTTGAATCACTACTGCAATGTTTTATTGTCGGAATCAGAAACCCTAATAGAATAAGACAGCGAGTGCAAGAAAAAAAAGGTGAAAAAAAAAATTAAACAATTTGATGGACATATTATATGAGAAGTCCAATTCTTTCTTATTTATACCTTTTTTAATGCGTGTTTATATACTATTAGGGAATGTGATACCATCATTAAAATGTTGCCAGGTTATTTTGAATAATGTGCTGAAGCCATCGTCTACAAACCAGGGCTGACTGTTCAACTGATCAAACTGGTCAATCAACTAACTTATAGTACTACTTAACTACTATACCTACGTAAGAGCTAAAAGCTTCCAAACTAAGAAAAAATCCTAAAATACAAATAGAAAATGGAAAGGAGATAAAAATTCTTAATTAATCACATGGAAAAAATAATACTTCAAAATTGTCCTTGCCGAAACGTCCGCAACCCCAAAGCCAACAGTGTGAGTTTTTCATCTTTTTACCCCGGTCCACCCCGGCTGCTATTGTTTTTTTATTACCCAAAGTATAGGGTTTAATCAGCGCGACGCGGAGCTAATTGTTTTTAACTTCTTGAGTGGTTTTTTAATTGGTAGATATTATTGTTTTCTTTTTAATGTCTCTTTCTTGTTCTTAGGATCATTTCATTGGGTGAATTCAATTTTGTTTTATTTTTTGAAAGTAGGTATGTCTGTTCCATTGTTACCTTCTAAGCCTAAACGGGTAGACTGATTTTGAAGTGTGAGGTATCATTTGATTTGCATTCTTCCCCAATGTGCCGATGGCTATGCAACGTCAACAAATAAACAATATTGTGGACTTAAACTGTCAAAAATTGCAGTCAGGTTTTTGTATTTTTTTAAATAATACTTCGGAAGCTCAGTAATAGGGTTGCATTGTCACCATTTATGAACGAAACACTAAAAAAGAAAATTTGCTAAATTTGGCGAGCTCCGTGGCCCAGCGGTCAACAAGCCGGCCTGTGACACGGATGGTTCCGGGTTCGATCCCGGTCAGGCCAAGACGAAAAATTATATTTTTCAGATTGATTTGGGTATTGGATGTTTATCTATATATGTATTTGTTATAAAATATAGTATCGTTGAGTTAGTATCCCATAACAAAAGTCTTACTTACGAACTTACTTTGGAACTAGCTCAACCTGTGTGATTAGTCCGTATATCCCAACTAATATTATAAATGCGAAAGTGAGTTTGTTTGTTTGTTTATTTGTTTGTTACGCTTTCACGCCGTATTTACTGAACCGACCATCATGCAATTTTGCATACACATAGGTTAGGGTACCGAGAAAGACGTAGGCTATAAATTACGCGGGCGAAGCCGCGGCTAACAGCTAGTATTTAATAAAAAATCTAAAACACCGGCTCAATGCAAGTGCGCGTCAATACTTTGTAAAGTAGTTGTAATAATGAGTTGCTTCGTATCAAATTCCTTAATGCTGTAGCATCAAGAAGTAGCCTACAGATTTTGATTTTCTTAAAAGTTTTTATATTAAGTGAGCTTTGAATATTACATGACAATGTACCAATATAACATATCAGTTTGTCTGTTTCATGCAAGCACATTCTTGTGATCTTTGGCATAGCATGATTATTTCAACAAATCAAATTCTTGACTGGTGGGGACTGCCTACAAATCCCTCCTTGCCTTAAGGATGAGCTAGTTCGGAACTCAAACTCATCGGCGCACGTAGCCAATTTGTGTGCTATTTCTAAATTATATTTTTGCTGTGAGCCGACGGTACGAACAACCTACGGCAGTGTGGGTGTTCTGAAATATGCGGCGGTAGTACTGACCTGAGCAGGCCGATTTGCTAACTTTTGTCAGCTACGGTGTACATTATTTTAATAGGAGATATTACTGAAAGCTGTGCCGCCAGAGTGCGCCACTAGCACATACAGTAAAAAAGGTTTGACACTGACAAGTATGTACATGTCAGTGTCAAAGTCGCAATTAATTTGTGAAATTATACATTAATCCTTTATTAATTTGATTTTAAAATACTCCTATAAGTATTAAAATATAGAAATGCAATTATGCTGCGTATTCGGATGTAAAATAAAGGCAATTTATTGCAAGTTTGACATACTTGTTAATGTCAAACATTTGTTTACTGTCTCTGCTAATGCTGCCCTCTGGCGGGAGAACATTGCAGTATTATCTCCCATTGGATGCTAAAGTGATAATCAAATCGTTGTACACCGAGTTAGCAAATCGGCAAGCTGTGATTGGGCCACAATGTGTCCGTTGTTGCTGCTTGTCAAATATTATCCAATGACAGCGGCTATTCGAAGTCGATGCTTCAGTGATGATGAATATTTTCGATTACGGTTTTCGGTTTATGGGCTCTAGCTATGTGGATTTGTTAGCCAAGTTGGCCCTTAAGGAGGCAGGCTAGGCACAGTAGCGATGTCAATTATTTTATTCTTAATACTTTACAAATAGAAAGAAATTCAAGAATGTCGCCGGCCTGTGACACGGAAGGTCCCGGGTTCGATCCCCGGTCAGGTCAAGACGAAAAATGATCTTTTTCAGATTGTCCTGGGTCTTGGATGTTTATCTATATATGTATTTGTTATAAAATTTAGTATCGTTGAGTTTGTATCCCATAACACAAGTCTTACTTAAGAACTTACTTTGGGGCTAGCTCAATCTGTGTGATTTGTCCGTATATATTTATTTATTATTTAATGTAAATCATATAAGGACTAGTAAATAACCTGAAGTATTTTTGGATTGATTGATATATTGAATCATGTTTAAAGTATTAAGAATAAAATGATTGGCGTCGCTACTGTGCTTAGAGTGCCCCCCTTAAAGAAACGAGTTTGGCCGTAGTGAGGGCATTGAAAAAAATTTTCGGATGACATCGATTTTCTGGGGACAATATTGTCAATCAAATCGCTTCGCTTAGCGACGTTAATTATGATAAGGGAAAATATAAGTTACAATATGTAGGTACTATTAATAAATCATATCATGTAAAATTACAATTATTATTATTTTTTTAAGGGAAATATAACACAAATTGAGCCAGCCCCGCAGTAAGTTGTGAACTTGTGTCGCAGGATACCAACTCAACGATACTATATTTTATGATATATACTTATATAGATAAACATCCAAGACCCAGGTCATACTGAAAAAGATCGTTTTCCATCATGACCTGACCGGGGATCGAACCCGAGACCCCCATGTCACAGGCTGGCGTGTTGACCGCTGCGCCACGGAGCTCGACGTGACATAAAGTAGAACAGGAAAACGTGAGTATCGACGATTCTTCCTTATTTATTTAATGCTTACTTATCTTGATGGTGGTTAGCCACCATCCGGGCGTCACCGGTAACAATCCGTGACCTTGAACTGCCAGACCTCAGGTTATCGATTTAGTTGTAGCTTTAAGTGAAAGAATTGAATTCAATAACGTTCATTGTTGTTGTGTTACTAAATTGTCGTGTGGTTCCCGGCAGAGTAGAATAGGACCACTCCAAGTCTTCCCGTGCATGTCGTAGAAGGCGACTTAGGAAACACAAGCTAAACAAAGCTTATAATAAACATCGAAGAGACCTCTCCAACCGGTTTGTCCGGCGTGGAGAGTGTGAGACAAATCCTCTAACCGCTCTGGCTAATATGGCTCTGGTAGTACAGAGAGTGTAATGCTTCTGCACTGAAGACTAAAAAATTAATAATGCTAATACCTTAGATAATTAACGTTATTTATGAACATTTTAATCAGGGGGAGACGCTTACAGAAGTATCGTCTTTGATACAAGCATGACGTATATGTGCAATTTCAAGTCAAAAATTAAGCTCGTGCATTTGATCCCAATACGATTACAGATCATTTGGGACGATACGAATTAAACATAAATGCACTTATATATCAGCAATCGTGGTATGAATATCGTAATCCCAAATCAAAAGACATTTCCCCTGCAACAATATCCATTGCTTATTTTGCTAGTCCTCGAATGCTATTCTGAAGTTTCCTACGAGCATTGGATTATAAGATTAGCGGAATAGTGGGTATTATCTGTTGGTTGTTGAAGGAAGAGTATTTATAGGTTTTGATGAGATAACCCCAGATAAACTCGGATAAGATCGTACGATTTGCTCGGCCAGCGGTAGCGACTTGCTTTAGGGAGCCATACGATATCGGGAACTATGGAATTAAAATTATAATGCTCGTTTGATTTGATAGAGAAATGTAAGTTATGGAAAAATGTTGGTATAGCGGCAACAGAAATATATACTTAGTCTGTAAAAATTTCATCTGTCTAGCTGTCACGGTTTGTATATAGCCTGGTGACAGACAGACAAACGGACATATAAGTCTCAATAATAGGGTATTCCGCACCAGGTGATATCCTGAAGCTCATGCAATCCTTCTTCGGGAATCACCGTGTGGGTGAGCAAGGTATAGGATAAGTACAAAATAATCCGAAGGTTAGACGTGCTTCCGATTTATAATTGGCCCCAAAGAATATAAGATAATAGGGTAGCGTTTTTACTCTTTGGGTACGGAACCCTCCTTCCATTTCGACCAACTAAAACAGACCAACTATTTTTCTTTCTCAACGATACAACTTTTTAGTTGGTCCAATTGGAATATTTAATTTATATAAAAGTAATATTTAATTAAATAAAGTAGCCACCTGATAATGATTGTCGCAGCATCGCATAATACTGTCATTAGGACTGCCCCAGTGGGGGGTGGCTCATCATTTGTTAACGCAAGCCAATCTCCATTAAGGTCCTATGACATCTTGGGTGAACATGCAATGCTAGTTATAGACGAAGGAATCGTTGGTAGTAGATAAGTTATGATATGAGGTACCTATATGTTATTTCTTTTTAGAAAAATCACAAAAATTGAGCTAACCCCACAGTAATTTGAGAACTTGTGTCTAAGGGTGCTAGTTCAAAAATACTATATTTGATAAAAATAAACATCCAAGAAACATCCAAGACCCAGGCGAATCTGAAAAATATCGTTTTTCATCATGACCTGACCAGGAATCGAACCCAGGACCACTCGTGTGCTTTGCACCATTGTCGTGGGCTGGCGTAAAACTGCGCCACGGAGGCAGACACACAAAAAATAAATCATCATCATCATCATCAGGTCTTTTTTAGTCTCCACTGCAGGAGCATGACCCTCTCTGTACTACTAGAGCCATTATTAGCCAGAGCAGTCAGAGGATTTGACCTACACTCTCCACGCTAGCCATATAAATAAATATTAAAAAATACATATTTAATTAAATAAAGTAGTCACCTGATAATAATTGTTGCATAGGTGTATACAAATAGGTGTATAACAAGTATTTCTTGATAGCTATATAAAACATTCTCAGTGTTAAAGTTGTGAACTATATTTTATAATAGATTCTTATATAGAGAAAAAGATTGTTTTCCATCATGACCTGAACGGGTGGTCAAACCTGGGACCACTTGTGTCGCAGGTTGGCGTGTTAACCACTGCAATACGAAGGCCGTCAAACGCGGTCGTCAAACTACGGAAGTATATTCGGGCGAATACACTTCCGTAGTTTGACCTTTTGAAAAAATATGTATCTTTTCTTAGTTTTTATTCAGGTTTTTGGTGGGAAGTCAAAGGGTTCAGTTATCGTTTGCCTTATACAATTTTGCAAATTGATTTAAGTGGACTTTATAATATGAAATTGGTGTAGTTTGGTGTTGTAAATGCTCGTGCTCGAGAACAATTTGTGAAATAGTTTAAGTAGACTGTTAAATGGACTCGTATAGATTTGTCGCCAAAATCGCCCACGAGGCTGCCAAAGAACATACGCCATCTTTGATGCCACATACCGTACAACACCGATACTTATTATCTCACTCAGAGCAATAACTCATTATACTGGACATTGGCAGAATCACTGAAATCTCGGTGGAAGCCATAATTAAAAAGAAGAAAAGAAAGAAGTTTTTATTCACTATCCATGTTATTGATAGTGACTGAGATTCTATGTTGGTTTTCGATAAATTATGTGTAGGTACTTTAGTTATACTAATGATATTACATTAGTATGTTGATAGCTGTATCGTACATAAAGTCCCAGTTTTACCTATCTCTACGTTAATGAACAAAAAGAAACTTGATGGTAATAGTCAGTTGGATACTATTTATTATCTCGTCTACTATTAAATCGTATATTTTCAACAACCTTATGTTCGAGTTCACATCATTACATTACGTTACGTTACCTATATTTTTCGTTAAGAAATAAAATCGGGAAGTTAACATCGAAACAAATCGGCATAAACCAAAACATAAATACAAGTCTCAATGGCTCTTCACATCAAAATGGCGATATTGGCGAAACATCCGAAGATTCATTACACCGGCCGATTAGCTGCAGACAAAACAAAGAACATCAAAGTCGGAACTTTTCCAATTTCCCCAAACCCCAAGGATTTGCATGCAGGGCCAAACAAAGCATTACTTCGCAATATCCTCAAAGCCACAGCATGGTTCCTTACAACCCCATTGTACCCCACTTTAATATCTGTGGGAATGGACATACCGACTCCATTTCGGTAATTTATCATTCTTAAACTAGTGAAGAGAATACGACTATTATCCTGAAGTCTTTTTAACAGTGCCCTTTGTAGCTCGCTCAAATTAATGAAGGATTTGCCCCAACGGGTTTCGGGTGGCCGGTGTCCGAAATTTATGAATTATTAGCTTAAGGTTCCCATAAAATCTATAGGGTTTTGTATTGGTCAGTGGATTCGCGGGTCCGGTGGGTCAGTTTTGAATAATAGCTTGTTGTCTTAGTGGATTAAACTCAACGTATTTTATAGGTTGGCCTCCGACCGTTGCGTTTGAAAATTCTAAATAATTTAAACCCAAATATTATTTTTGTCCGATTTCATTTATTTGTTTTAAGGTCACTTTAATACTAGTACGTACATACAAAAATTAATTAGAAACTACCTATACACGTTAATTAATATTTGCAAATTCATCAATTAACAGAGATTACCTTTCTAATTGCTATACTAAAAGCTATTAAGATCTTCATTAAAGCATGAAAATATATACCTGTCACTTTAAAATATTACACCTGAAGAATGCTACATCAATCAAATGGCAAGGTGCATAAAAGCAAAACTTGCAAACACGTACTTTCCCTAGCTTATAAAACCGTTGAGTGACCGTATAAAGCAGAGGTATAAGCGAACATTTACATGATAATAAAACGATTAGTCAATAAAACAAGATGGTCAACATCCCTATGGACCCGAGAGGTCAACCAGTGCTGCACGCTTCTCTAAAATATGAATGAGATGACTTTTTTAATGTTAGTGGACAGCGGGCACGAGTCAGAATTTTAAAAAGCAGGGAGATTTGTGGTTATGTTAACTTTATTCATAGACTGCTGATTCGTCTCATGAATAACAAGAAAATTATGGTGTCTACGTACAATTTTATGATTATGTATGAGCTTTAAGTACTTAAGTATTTTGTGAGTTATTTCTAACGTAGCCTAACAGGTATAACTTTACAAATTTAATAATCTATTATGATTACAAAATGTGTAAAGTTGTACTGGTTTTTGAATTAAGTTTGCGGATAATATTTTGAATGTATAAAATACCTTGGACTTCTTCTCTTGGAGTGTGGTAATTGCCAACAGTTATGTATCAAATTTTTTGCGAATTATTAGCGGTCAACACGCCCATTGGCCTGCGACACGGATGGTCCCGGGTTCGATCCCCGGTCAGGTCAAGATGAAAAATGATCTTTTTCAGATTGACCTGGGTCTTGGATGTTTATCTATATATGCATTTGTTATAAAATATAGTATCGTTGAGTTAGTATCCCGTAACACAAGTCTTACTTAAGAACTTACTTTGGGGCTGCCTCAATCTGTGTAATTTGTCCGTATATATTTATTATATTTATTTATTATTTATTAGCGGTATCTCGTATTTAATGAAATATAGCATGCCAGTAAAACTGTGGCAGAATGACTATATTTTTGCTGCATTTGGTCTGATATTGCACCAAAATTTAGTTTTTTGTAAAAGCTATATAAGTATTTTTTGTTAAATACTGTTGGAAAGATTTAGGCACATGATTAACCTCCTCCGGACTAAATAAAATAAATTAAAGCAATCGTATACTAAATAGTGTTTATTTCCACAAATACTTATTTGTACCATTTGTGTCAATAAATAAATATTTTAGATCAATATGTATTTCATTTTTGGTGTACAAACAAATACAATGTTCAAATAGCTTGTCATGCATACCTACTATTTGCTTGATATTAACTCTTTTCTTTTTTCGTTACTTAATTTTTCAATTAATTTATACTAGGTACTTTACATTATTCTGTTCAGAATATTATTTTAGCGGGAAGCCAAGAAATGTCAACGAATTTCGGTGTCTCGCAAGGCATTGTACTGGGCCCCCTAAAGAATGCAGTACTGCATGGATATTAATGATTATCTACATGTGAGTAGACCGGTCCGTCTGTCCGTTTAATTTATTACACGCAAACACTTCCCTCTCAGCACCGTTAAGCTGCGACTGTTGGAAAATTATAATGGAAATTACTGTGATACGACGGTCGAAGGTAATGTGGTGGTTTTAGCATTAGTATTCCGAGAAATGATATTACTATTAATAGTTAACTTCTGCTGTATACTTTGAAGCTATACAGTTTATTTGTTAACATAGATTATTATTTTTGATAAATTAATTATTTTATTTTTAGTTAGGTTTAGTAAACGTAGAAAATTGAAAAGTTTTTGGCATTTTTTTATATTCATTATTGAATTAGGCATTTGTCTCCCATCTCACCTGATGGTAGCCGTATAAAAAGGATTTACTAAATTGAAAGGAATGAGATTTGCAAATAATACTAATATTTGACAATTATGTATAAACTTGCTGTTGCCCGCGACTTCATCCTCATGAATATCTTATATCTTGAGTAGTTTAGCCGCAAAAACGTTACAGATAGATAGAAAGAGTTACTTTAAGAACTGTTAAAACCATAGATATCAGAATAATACTAGGTGTTAAAACATAATCGTAGCTGGGCACCGCGTTGCGTCATACGCGCGTGAATTTGAACATACGTACTTACCTATTTAGTGTCTAAACTCCTAAGAGATTTATTGAAATCAAGTGATATCTAGGCTAATTTGGTTTACATTGCAAAACAAATTAAATATTAATATCTTGTTTATAAAACTCCTAGGCAAATAATGCATTTATTTCGAACTTAGTTTACCGTAAAAAGTTTATAGTGAGTTAATCCTAAAATATATACATATGTTGTCGAGGACATTTTTAGAAATTTAAAAGGGGAGCAATACCATCATAACTTGTTTTTGAATAACTTATATTAAATAAGCTACTTAACTTAAATTAACCGTTTACACAGCGCATGCAACGGAAGGAAATCTCAAAAAAGAATTTTTTTTTCCGTTTTTTCTACATTTTTCCATCAATACTTCGCTCCTATTGGACGTAGCGCGATTCATATATTTTTTTGTAATTAGCTTAAAATCTTCATCGATAAATTAACTATCCAACACAAAAATAATTTTCCAATTTAGACCAGTAGTGCCTGAGATTATCACATTCAACAGAACAAACAAATTCTTCATCTTTATAATGTTATATATAGAATATTGAAGTAAAGATAAAACACAGAAAAAATGCACATAGATGAGCGATCAAATTTTTACAGGTAACTATAATTTGGTGCGCTATTAATCGAGAAATTAACTTTGTTCCTACGTATGAATTATGTAATTGCATACCTTTCTTTGATGTGGGATCAGTCCCCTCATTTGCAAACTATCTATAAACTCATTATTACCGCAATCCACTACAATATAACACCTGAACGGCTCCGATTACGCATAATGAGTACAAAACCCTTTGTTGCCATTCAGCCACCGATGGTAATAAAAAAGGGATAGTGACTAGGCCCTTTTGTATGGACTTGTTTACCCGAGGAATGACATGAATGTTTAGAGGCAAAAAGCAAAGCGAGGGAGATGTAACGGAGTCGGATCACAAAGATTTTCTCTCAGCCAAACAACTATTTGGTAAAGTAAATTTTCAAGTTAAGTGTTGGGAATAAAGAATAATTTTGAATGATTTTAAATTTGTTAGAGTAAGCAACAATGTGGTTGTTAACATAGAAGACTATGATCGGTGACCTCTGGCATCTTGTTGTGTGGTTTGGTTTGATTGACGTTTGTTTGACGTGCTCGCTGCGAGAGAAATTTTGGGAATTTTGGAGACAGGAGTTACTAATAGTTTTGAGGACGATCGTGTTGCTACTGTCCCTCATTTGAATTTTTAATTCGTTTTCTCAAAAGACATATTTTTGAAATATCTGATTTTTTATAGTTTTTACTTTTTTTACTGATTGCTTTATCTGTTTTTTTCATCATATTCAATATTTCCCTTTATTTGAACCATAGAAGTAGGAACTGAAGATTTTTTAAATCTATGATTTCAACACATTTATTGAAAAACGCTCTATACACATACCTACATCGGCGGAAATGGGATTGCTGGACTCGTAATTATTATCAAAGTCTCATTAACGCTGTCTTGAAAACTCTATATCTCCTGAAATTCCTAACTTCCCGGCCTTTGCAGTACTGCTCAAACCAAAATAGCTCACATAAATAATAATATACTATATCGTAGCTACTACTGGACAATTCTCGCTCACAAAAGATGTAAAAGAAAAAAACAACAAAACGCATTCAAAGTTCACAAAGGTGACAATACGACAATGCATCTACAGCGGAGGAACAAAGGTGGCTTTTATGATAATATTGTTTGTTTAGTCGCTTAGAGGCGACGGCCGAAAACAAATAGCCTTTCTTTATTTACCTTGCTTGCAACCCCATCATAGACGTAACCAGAAACAGTTGACACTTTAAAGTGAATTATTGGTCTACTGTTCAACTTATTTGAAAGGGTGGTAGAGGTCTAGGGAAGATGGTGCTGGTGTCTTCACAGGTTTAATTGGCTATTATAATGATACTTGATACGTCTCGACTAAGTCTGTGGTGTAATAGGTAATCTAATTAAGTTTTGGTTTTCCAGCTACAGACTTGCCTTCGTATTAAAACTTGCTTGTCGAATCTCACCATTTTTCTTTTATCTAGGTTGTTTGTAAAAGACTGGCCTGGGATAAAAGAATCGATTAAAAATAAAAAGAAAGTGCCGTAGAATAGGCGAAGGATTATTAGGAGTTTAGATAAAATAGGCCTAATAAGTTCTTTGGCGTTGGTTATACTTACGTAGTGATGGAGACGCAACACAGTATCTGATCTGAAATGTAAACTAGCCTGTAAAATTGAAACGTGCATATTTATTTACCACGATTAATTATTTGATGATATTTTAGAGAATGTTTCGATTCGTTTGATTGATAAGGTTTTAATTACTAGTCAATTGTAAAAAATGCCATAACTACTGAGTTGATATATGTAGATCTATCTATATCATGGAGATATATGTATCTATATACATGTCAGCTGGCACATTATATTTTTTTTGCTTATACGACTCCAGTATTGACTTGTTAAAATAATATATGAATAACAGTCTAAAAAGAAAAAATAAAACAGTTTATAGTCCGGAACATCTTACTTTAATTAACGTGAACGTATAAATCTCTTTAATGCAAACAGTCCTAAAAGAATTAGTTTTACTGCGAAAAAAACATATTTAATATACTTCTCAGAAACTAGTTTCAACCCGTCCAACGGTCGCTATGATACATCGATGATATTAATAAACCTTTATATGGCAACACTTTTGTTTAACCCTATTGTGCGAAGGGAAAAATTATGCACGGAAGGTCATTAAGTTCTTGAGGTGTCCATTGTGATTTTTGCATATGGTAATACTGGGCAGAGTGTGACTGATTGGATAAGGGTTCTCAGGCCTCGGTCATCTAATGATTTTGTGTGAGAAAGATGGTAATGACGATGCTGTTTTGTTCCGGGTTTGGTGTCTAGGTTATTATTATTTAAAGATAATAATTATTACGTGTTTTTTTTAAATTTTGCAACAGTGTTTGAGGATACTTTTAATACTAAATAAAATACCTACTCTTTATGTACTCACCGAATTAATAATAGTACTAAAACATAGTTTCAACAGGTATCCTTGACATAATAATGTGCAATCCATGTTTTCCAACATCTTCATACCTATAAAATATGTTTGTTATTGAACTAGCGATAATTTAAATTAACGTTTGCAACGTAAAAACGAACAACTTTTGTAATGTGAACAGGTCTGAAATAAAGAAAAATTAATGAGCTTTCCCAGAGTACGCTAAATAACTACTGATCCAAAATGTATGGAGCAGCTGATAATTTTTTCTCGATTTCAGGCTTGTTCACAAAACAAAAACTTATGGTTTTGACGTAAAAACTGTGCCTGGCAAATTGGTTGCATTAAGAAATAAAGATATTGAGTACAAAAAATATATAAAACTAAACAAAAAAATAAATAACAAATAAAATGGTAGGTAGCATTGTGAATGCTGGTGTTGCTACTGTTTTCTATCTATCTAGTATTTAAATTAAATAACTGTTTAAACCCTTTTGGAACTGCAAACATATAATAAAAGATTGTGTCTTCGTTCCTAATGTTTACGTAATATTTAAGGTAATGTTAAAAGGTATCCATAGTAAGCGCGAGTTAAAAGCTGTTTTGTGTCAGAGAAAGCCAAATCCATTCCTTTCTTTCGAAAGGAGAATTTGTGTGTATAAAAAAAATTATAGCCCGGTATTATCTGTTTAAAGTATTACTTGTTTTATTTTTTGTGAAAGTAAGCGACCAACACTGGTGACAGACTTAACTAGACCATAGTTTAACGTGTACAATCTAATGATGACTACCTGTACCAACGGCTTAACAAATTCTTTGAGAGTATGCAATATTATAGCCAGCCACTAATAGCCACTATAGGATGTAACCACGCTCAAGGTTGCCTAAAATGTGTTAGCGTTCGCCCATCGGGCAATCGAGGTTATCGTAAATTAATAAAGAACAGATACTGTAATGTACTTTTTCAATTTAAAGCCAGCATTGCTTTCATCTCTGGTCAGCTAATTTTAGTGCTCCTACATTACCAGCGCGCCTTAATAACATAATCTGTCCCAACCCTTCAGCGGCCGCAGGGTTTTAATAATGCACCCGCCATTAGTTAACCCGCAGATGCCACGTCTTCGTGTTATTCTAATTGCAGGGGACGAAAGGATTACACCTACGAGTTTTGCAGTTCGGGCCTCTTTCGGTATAATTTTTGAATATTATGCGCGTTCCAAAGAGTTTCCTAATGGAATGAAAATAAAGAAATTATGAGCGGTGTTTGAAAAGGCTCAGGTTGTTAGAAGTGCGCGGTGTTTTTGGGGCCACCTAGAATTTAAATAAGATCACAGCCGTTGATTTATTTCTTATTCAAAATATAACGGTATTTTCGTGCACATACTACACTTATATTGTAAAATTTTACATGTTACTAAGAAGTGGATGTAGGTGAAATAAATTATTAATTAGTATTAAAAGTTTTCTTTATAAAAATGTAGCGATGAGTCAATGGACATCTTTTATTTAGAGAATCATCAGGTCTTATTTTGTCTCCACTGCAGGAGCATTACCGTCTCTGTACTACCAGAGCCATATATAAGCCAGAGCAGTCAGAGGATTTGGCCTACACTCTCCACGCTAGCCAGACGGGTTGGAGAGGTCTCTTTGATGTTAATAAGCTTTGTTTAGCTTGTGTTTCCTTAGTCGCCTTTTACGACATCCACGGGATAACTTGGAGTGGTCCTATTCTACTCTGCCGGGAACCACATAAAATTATTATGTTTGATATTTTTTTTCGACAACTGACATTCCCTATAGACTTTGTGACAACTTAAAAACAAAAACGTGCTTTCTTTAAAATTATACTAAACGACGTCAACCAAAACCAAAATCTAAGTATTTAAAATTCAGAACGGCAACATTTAAAAACCACTTTGCGCCAAAATATAAAATAGACATGGCGAAATACGTCAAGACACATTTGATATCTCGCGTCTTCAGTACTGCAGTCAACATTACAAAGCCATTAGCGCAAACGTCCTTTTTACCGGCTTTTTACCGGCAGGACACGACGTAATTAATTTTTGACGATGTCGGTGACAGAGTGGCTTTTTTAAAAGCCGGAGTCAGGCCACAGCTGGGCCTTTGCTAATCTCTATACAGCACTTGTTAAATATTAACGCAGTCTAATTACACCCCCTTGCCTCCCTCTAATGGCTTTTAAAACTGATTCCCGCCCCTGAAGGATGCGTATTTGATGACAACTCAACGTTTTGGCTTCCGAGGGCGGCAAGAATCTTTGTGCTTTGATTTTGAAGTTTCTGCTTTATCGCTTTACATTGAATCTTGTTTTACATTTGTTTTCAAACTTGGTTTTATTAATGCAGTAATGTATCGAGTACTATAAGATGTAATACGCTTAAGATGGTGAAACACGCAGACCATATAAATTAGGGATATATGATGCATTTAAAGGAGATTTCAAGTTTTAACACTTGGAGCGGTGTGCTAAGAGAATAATTGACGCGAAGAGCTCTTGTTTCTTACTTTTTGTGTTGTCGTTGTATTTATTTGTTGTGTATTTGATACAGATTTTCCAGTTATCTAATTATTCCTTCAATATTTTGCCAACGCGCCCATCATCCTTCATAACAACGTCTATCTTTTTAAAAATAGTCCAGGTAGTAATGCTGTACCATTAGTAGTTATCTCTTTCAGTTGCTTTTCGTAACTTAGTTCTGTATTTGATAATGAGTTAAGCTCTATTTACACATGACCACAAAATGACGTTAAAAAAGAGATACAATTATCCAATTTTGAATAAAAATCTTTGACTTTGACTTGATTTTGACATTTCCAGGATTCCGTCCCTGACGAGATCTGGGATAAGAATCGCTTACATACGATTTTTATGAACTCATTCACACAGTTCAGTACCGGGTTGTTAGTGTACCGGACCTCGCCCGAATACCATGATATAGCCATATGATTTTATCTATGGGGAGGACATTCCTTGAGTTGTTGTACACTTTTTATGCAACAAACCGTTTCTCAACGAACCTATGACCGACATTACCATTGCCCGACACTCACTGACAAATTAAGACCAACAAAGACTACGCTGATACACAAATATCTCTGATAAATATGAGAACACGGATCCCGTACGATACGATAGACGTGAAAACTATCATGGACGACCCGTAGCCCGGAACGCTGTCCACATATCTCCAGTCACGGCACGACTGGAGATGTGTGGATAGCGTTTAATATCGCACCCTTTTCACATAATGGACTTGCAAAATATTCACAGATCTCCAATGATATCTACTTAGTATCCATAGAATAATGTCACATTAATTTATCACATACCTTTTAAAATATTTCATTTTCACTGGGAAGATCCAAAACCCATTCTAAGCATCTTTCGTGCGAATCCAAGGACAAAGCGCGAAATCTGTCAGAGTTACCGTTAAAATTAATGATGTTGCGACATATTTGTTCATCTGGTCATCGCAAACAGGTCAGTGTTGTGCTAATGGTTGCCAACAATTATTCTGCGCGATTAGACGAATCATTAGCGTTTACGTGTTTTCTAACCGTTCGGGTCTAAACGGCCCCCGTCGCAGCACAGGGTTACATTAATCATTTGACAAAAGTTTTTTTCATTAACGGCGTAGACGTTTGCTTTACAGTTGTGGGATCTTGATCTTTATGGCTATAGGTGTATGGGTTAAATGGTGGTCTTTGTGATGGTAATGATATCTTTTAACATAAAATAAATGATGTTTTCGGCAAGATTAGACGTTTGTGTGAAAGTTTTTCGTGTTTGATTAGCAACGATCCTACAAATTTTGTTCCTACAATGTCTGCGCATACATATCAGTTATCGTTCTATTCCATATTGTTATTGTGAATACGCTACTAGCGGTTGCTTTATTTCCTATACTTAACTGCAGCTGTCTAGACGAAAAGTCATTCCACCGAATGCTTCTCAAGGGCAGTCGAATCATTTCTATATGAGTTGGCTACGGTTCTGGTGCTACCTAAAGAGGGATTACGTCAGGCAGGCGGCCAGACGTAAAAACTTTGCCGAATCAAATAACAGCAAGCCTCAGCAACATTGAATGAGTCATATAAAACGTAGTCAGCGGACCCAGGGTCCGTCGCGCCACAGTTACGACACAGTCAGAAAATACGCTTAGATTGGCCAAGAGGAGTAGTCTTCCCACCCTAGTATAATTATACTTAAAAGCTATCCTTTTCTTACTACAAGTATGTTTATGCTATAAAATTCAAACAATTTCATTTATGAGATAATATTATATAAGAGATTTATTCAATTATATTCAATTTCATTTATGAGATAATATGATATATAAATAATTTTGAAGACTATTAGCTTAATTTAACTTAAAACCTTTTTTTTAAAAAAAAAGGTTCTTAAAATTATTCTTTTAATTGATAAAAAAGAAAGAAAATTAATAAAATATAGTAATTTATTTTTTATAAAATTTTTTATTCATTTTAATTTTATATAATTAAATATAAAAGAAGCATAAATAATTCGAATATAAAAAAATAATATAATTAATCTTATTATAATAAAAATAAATGTAATAATAAGAAAAAATAAATTTTTGTGGTACTCCGGGAGTGCCGATAGACGTAAAATCTTGAAAATTAATGTATTTAATTTTTGGATCGTTACGAAATATTATAAAAGAGGTGTCAGTTTTTTGGTATAACGGTGTCACGAGTTCAATGTTTTGTTCCCATTTCCAAAATGACCAACGAGCCTAAAAAACTTTTCACTTAAAGAAATATAGTATTTCTCCGACTACCCACTTTATCTCTCTAACATATATTTACAATTTGCTCAAAAATAATGTTTGATTTTCTTTTCGCTTTCACTGAGCACTTTTAACAAACACAATAAAACTTGTCACTCACGTTAAAAAAATCGTTCACTTGTTTCACGCAAAAGCCACGACATCTGTCAAGTGGCGACATGTCTTATCTTTAGGGGTGCGAAAATAAAAAACCCCAGGGTACCCACCCCAAGGCGTACGGAATCAAATGTATTTATGACTATGTAAATTGGCAGCGGATACGGAATTTCCTAAAGATTCGGAAACAGATGCTGGCCCTGATTTGGTTCTTTATTGGTAGGTACCCGTATTTTGGTTTTACGGATTATGAGTTTGGTTGTTGTTGGTACAAGATTGAGGGTGTGACTTGAATAATATTGATTTACTTGTCCTACTGAAACAATAACTTCCATGCTGGTTTGGGAGAAAAGAAAAAACATAAAATATCTGGTATATTCTATGTTTTTACCACTATTTCCATGCAGATCGTAAGAGCCGGGCAAGGAATTGGGTGATAATCTATAGAATGACATCAATAGGCAATGCCGCTAGCAACCCATCACTATTTTTATTTCACTTTCCACTTTTACGCCCCTGACACGCTAAACGTGGCCTTTGGGTTTATGCCCTTGGGCTGTCTACCCCGCAAGGGATAAATACGTGATAATATGTTTGTATGTACTGAAATAATGTTTGCTTTCCTCTGTTGTGATTACCACTTGACAAATTGGTAATCGGTAGGCAGATCTCGACTATAATTATGGTAATAATTTAAGTCCATTTATTATTATTGAATATTCATTTACATGAAACTATGTTCTTAGTTGTGATTTCCTAG
Organism: Rhodophaea formosa; assembly: GCA_963082605.1. Taxonomy (NCBI): domain Eukaryota; kingdom Metazoa; phylum Arthropoda; class Insecta; order Lepidoptera; family Pyralidae; genus Rhodophaea; species Rhodophaea formosa. The sequence continues at coordinate 15,479,278 of OY720219.1, forward strand.
TTTGTTTTTATGGAGGTTGCCTAAGTTTTTTTTTGCCAATTAAGTTGCATAAAATGTAACTTTTCTTCTCTTGTTTACTATACTACATTTTGGTTTAGCACGGTGTCTTTTCGTTTCGTTCTAATTTTGGTAATTCAAATTTTCACACACTTACCTATGTATTGTTAGTATTCCTGCTGGGCTACCTAGTTGGAAAAAGTATGTCGTTCAACGTGAAACAGTGAAACACTGCTTTGCCTCCCTTTATTTTGGTCATTGGTAAAATTATAGAATTGCTTTTTTGGCTAAAAAACTTGGTTATACTTAGTAACAAGCACACAAAGTTTCCAATAAGGAATTTTCTTCAAGTAAATATCCTCACGCTTTTCTTCCTTAAAGATTCCGGGATCCTTCCCCTGGGAATATGACGTGGACATAAATATTAGGAGATAAGTGGATGACGTCACAGTCCACAAAAAGTGCGGATCAGTTCGGACAAGGGACGCGTTTGTTTTTTCACGTCTTCGCCAATCTGCCGATAGTTCGTCGCACACGATGAGAGGATCTTGAGATAGATCTGCAAAGAGCGTATTTTATGGGATAAGTTTGAGCAAGGCACAGGTTTCAGTTGTAATGTTTGTTTTTCGTGTGTGTAAGTGGCCAATACTGGTGACAGATTTTTCAAGCTACCTTAGCTTATATCATGAATAATAAATTAAATCTGAAATAGCTGCCATCAATCATGACAGCCAGTACCAATAGCTTAACGTGCTTACGAAGCACGATTGTTTTTAGTTGCTGTTGTAAGTAAATTAAGTTCTGGTAAGCTACCTATGTCAGAAAAAGCTGTAATTATTTTTACTTTCAACATTTAACATTTACCACAATTTGTGGCCATCTATTGGGGGGACTCTCTGGCTGACTGACTCATGTAAAAAATTGTTACTCTATCGAAGATTTCTTGCAGGCCTTTTTTATTCTCCGCAGCAGGAGCATGGCCCTCTCTGTACTACTGGAGCCATATTTTAGCCAGAGCAGTCAGAAAATTTTGCCTTCACTCTCCACGCTGGCCAGACGGGTTGGAGATGCTCTTTAAAGTTTATAACCTTGTGTTTTCTAAGTCGCCTTCTACGACATCCACGGGAAAATTTGGAGTTGTTTTACACTACTCTGCTGGGAACTACACGGCACGGCTCGGCTCATTTGTATACTTTTGACATGTTTAATAAGACCTTGGGTACACTAAATTAAGCAATGAAGATTATGATTACATACTGTGATTAAAAATTGTATGTAACATTTCATTAAATATACAGTTATGACAGCTGTAAATGTTTTCTAATTCTGATGACAAAATAAAATAAAAATCTTGAGATCGTTTCACTCTCCCGTGTGTACTAGTCGTCAATTTCATTACGGTAGGTGTCCCTTGAAACAATGCGGGGGTGCCATTCTATATAAATGGCGGCCGCGATAGGACCTTTTTACCGCACTCACTTGAGATAAACTTAATAGTAGTGGTAACGATATGATTTTCTTTATTTATGGAAAAGAATATCAAAGATACGCAGTTATGGTCACTCCATTATTGTTTGATACTTTTATCGCAGATAATTTCTTTGGTTTGCTTTTTTATGATATAGATACTTCGAGCAACACGGCCTCCGTACCGGACGGAGGGAGTGGGCATAGCGACAATTTACTATGACAATTTTTCTGGTGTTTTTTGCGGGGGGAAATGTGCACACAAGTTTAGTTCCGCACACCTACATACAAAACTTAAACTGTCACTTGATAGTAATTATGACATTGTCACAAAAAATGACATATAAAAGAAAAAATAATTTGTGTACAGATGAGTCACACACAACTAACACATAGACATGCATATGCCTAATTTTGGCTTGTACCTTGACAGAGGGGAATGCAGCGTATGGCTACTCCCTTCCGTGTTGCTCGAAGTATAGATATGACCGTAAAATGCCACATTTGTTTTATAGGGATTTTCGATATTTCAAATGCTATATGTAAAATGAGGTTTGCATTGCAATTTCTTAAGTGATATTGTCTGCATATTATCTGAAGTTTGTTTTAGTTGCCTGTCATTTCTTTATCAAATTAATTAAAATAGGTTCCCGGAACTTTATTTATTTGAATTAACTTCCCTGAACCTAAGTTACTTATATAGATTTTATAGGGTAATAGGCGAGAGAAAATAAAAATAGATTAAATAAATACGTTAGAACGTATATTCAAAATTATAACAAGGATGGTATAACGTCTGTCTCCTAACACAGCGTAAATCGAAAAAAGTGAGAGAGTGGGGATGACGATTGTATTTATATCGAGAATATTGAGGGTGGCCATAATAATAATATTACCATCAATAATTATTAATTAATTTTTGTTATATAAATTATAAAAATGTCAACACGCCCCCTCAAAAATTAATCACTAATTATTTACAATCATAATTTTGACTAACCAGAACATTAAAACCATCCAAGTATTGCTGGGAAATCACAATGTAATATGGTCCAACATTTGTTGCAAGGATTAGGGAAACCCAGTAAAACCTAATCAGACCAATAAATAAGCAAATCTTAAACTATGCATTTAAGTATAAATTATGCATTTATCAATTGATATAAACAAATAAATCAACAAAATGTAGTTACAAACATAAGTTCATCTCATCTCTGAACTGTCTAAATGCGACGACAGGTAACGGCTTGGTTAACGCATCTGCAATTTGTTTACCTGTGTGGAGATACAACAATTAAATAACATTGTTTTCTATTTGTTCTCTAGAGAAGTGGTATTTTATGTCTATATGTTTAGACCTTTTATGACTCGTAGGATTATTGGCTATACTTATACAGCCATTATTGTCTTCAAAAATAGGTATCGGATTATTAATATTTAAATGTACACTTATAATTAAAGACTTTAACCATAACGCCTCTTTCACAGCTTCAAACAAAGCCATGTACTCAGCTTCGGTCGAAGAAGCTGCTACAGAAGTTTGTCTTTTAGTATTCCAAGTTATAGTACACCTGTTAAACAATTTAAGCAAACAACCTGAGGTACTTTTTCTATCGTTAACATCACTACCACCCCAATCTGAATCTACATAACCACACAAGATATCTTCAAAATTATTACACCTTTCGTATTTCAATTTTAACTATACTTAGTACCTTTTAAATACCTAAGTACTCTTTTGAGACTTTGCCATAGCTCTTTATTATTTTTGTTTGTATACTTGCTCAAGATATTGACACTTACGCTTAAATCAGGGCGCGTACACTACAAAACATACATTAAGCAACCTATAAGGCTATGACAAGGCGCACTATATTCACTATCTAAATTTAGAGCTTCATAATTAGGCTTATTCTCTAAAGAAGTACTTATTGGATGACAGTCAGTCATACTGAATTTATCCAAAATAGTTTTAATATATGAACTTTGATCTACAAACATAATTTTCCTTATTAACTATACCATCTGGCACTTTCATATAAATTTTTTCCTTTAAAGTGCTATTTAAAAATGTGGTTTTTACATCCATATGATGTACCAATAAATTAAATTGATTTGCAAAACTAATTATGAATCGAAAACTTGCTATACGAGCAACTGGGGCAAAAGTCCCATTATAATCTGTCAAATACTCCTGACTAAAGCCTCTGGCAACTAGACGTGCCTTATATCGAGATGGATTACCAAACTGATCATTTTTAATACTAAAAACCCATTTACAGTCGACTATATTTTGATTGTCAGGTCTAGGCACTAACGTCCAAGTATTATTTGCTAAAAGTGAATCTAATTCTTCCTTAATTGCACCTTCCCAAAGAGCTCTATCGTTTCGGTTCTTAATCTCATTAAAAGATGTAGGTATTACGCAATTAATTGACTGAGCACACAAAAGAACTTCATCAAGTTCCTTATAAGATATTGGTGTACGACCTTTTAGGCTAGCGCTCCTCAATTGACAAGAATCATCGATATTTTGATCAAAACTACCAGTTGATTTATTAATTTACCAATGGCATTTCATATGACTCGTTTAGCTTACGAATCTTTCTACTAGAAACAGATTCATCAGATTTTAAACTATCTGATTTTTGCTCAACTGATTTAACAATATCCGATTTCGTACTAACTGATTTCATACTATCAGATTTCGTACTATCAGATTTTGTACTATCCGATTTCGTACTAACTGATTTCATACTATCAGATTTCGTACTATCAGATTTTGTACTATCCGATTTCGTACTAACTGATTTCATACTATCAGATTTCGTACTATCAGATTTTGTACTATCCGATTTCGTACTATCGGATTTAGTAGATACTATCAGCTTTAGACATATCAAATTTAGGACTGTCACAGCATCGAGGTTTTATTGACTCTGACTTAGGTGTCAGTTCAGTATTTTGGAAATGTTCGATGACATCTCCTTCAAATCGCAACTTAGGCCTTGACTGCAGAAAATTTAACCTCATCTACTATGACATCCCGAACCGTTTCATATTTTTCACGTTCTATGTTCCATACCTTATAGCCATTCGGTACATATCCTACAAGTACCATGATTTTTCTTCAAACTTAGTTAGTAGCAAAAAAACCTTTTAATATTTAATTGCAGGCCTTTTATCATGCCACATTTCGAACGGAGTTTTATTTTGTGTCAAAACGCGGGTAGGAGAAAAATTAATCAAATAAACTGCAGTTAATACTGCATCTGTCCAGAAACATTTCGGTAATTTAGCACCACTAACCATCGCACATGTTTTTCTGTTATTGTCCTGACCATGCGTTCGCTAACCACATTCTGCTGCGGTGTCCTAGGAATAGTTAAATGGTATGAAATCCCTCGGGACACACAGTACTCTTTCATCTCATTAGATAAATACTCCCGTCCATTATTACAGTATAAATTAACCAAATTTAAATTAAATTGTGCTTCACTTTTGGCTACAAAATCTTTAAAAGCTGAAAATACATCTGATTTATAGGCTATCAGGTACGTAACACAGTAATGGGTATATTGATCGACAAACAACACAAAGTAATTCTTGTTATCGATTGAGGTAGGAGTAATCGGCCCACATACGTCAGTATGTTCAACAAATAATGGTCGTTTAATATGACTTTTATCCTTAGATATATTAAATGGCAATCGAGTTTGTTTCCCGTTTATGCATGCTTCGCACAGTTTTTTTATCAGGCGTTATTGAATCAATTAAACCAATGTCATCAATCATAGAATTCCTTTTTAAATCCAAAAACTTTTGTTTACTAATGTGTCCTAATCTCTGATGCCACAAGTCGTAATTATTATTATTATTAAAGCACAACTGAGAAACAGATCGATTAACAAACACTTCTACATCTATTGTAATTAAATTATTAATTGATTTTACCTCGCATCAGTACTGTACCGTCCTTACTGATATAAGTTCCGTGTTGATCGAAGGTGACGGTCAACCCGGCGCGCTGCATCCTCTATACGGTTGTACGGCACCTCCGGACAACAGTACATCCTCCAGAGTTTCTTGGATGCCAGAGTCACTAATTACTTGCAGTGTTCCACGTTTGGTGGCTGAAACAAATTCACCGTTCTTAGCTACTGAAATTCTAAAAGGTTTATGTAAAATTGTATAGGTACTGAAAATATCTTCCCTGTTAACAATGTGGTCGGAAGCTCCGGAATCCAACAGGAATGTTATTTGTTTCCTGTTTTCGCCAAATTGGTAATCACCAGCCATGAATGCAAACCTGGGGACTGGAAACCATTGCCTCCTCAGTCAATTCCACTGCTTGAACAATTCGAGGTTCAGCCGGTTTCTTCGAGCTTCGCTCCAGCAGCCAAAAGTTCCGTCATCAAATCATCAAAAACCGTGAAGTGTTTGACTAGTAGAGTATCTCCTTGTAGTTTCAAACCCAACAGCTTCTTTCGTATAGCCAACTGCGTTGCTAAGCTTTTTTTTTCGTACAAGGCATCCAGGCTTCTAAATATGTCTTTTGCGGTCAGTTCTTCTTTGGCAAAACTAAGAAAGGAGTCCGACAAGTACTCGACAATAACGCTTTTAGCAATACGATTATTCTTCTGCCATACCTCGAACTGTAACACGGGTTCTTCATCGATGACCTTGATGACCTCCAATTCGGTTGATAGCGAGCGGATACGAAACTTCCAGATGCTATATTTTTCGCCGTTAAAAGGTTGGATGTTTCGCTTAGTTTTCAGGTTATCCATAACGAAAATGGTTTTGGTTAAAGTTGATTGGAGGACACGTGTGATTTTAGAAAACAAAAAGAAATGAATTTATGGAACTACAGCACAATACTTAAGGTAGTATGGCTGGGCCCATAACCTATAGATTTTATAGGGTAATAGGCGAGAGAAAATAAAAATAGATTAAATAAATACGTTAGAACGTATATTCAAAATTATAACAAGGATGGTATAACGTCTGTCTCCTAACACAGCGTAAATCGAAAAAAGTGAGAGAGTGGGGATGACGATTGTATTTATATCGAGAATATTGAGGGTGGCCATAATAATAATATTACCATCAATAATTATTAATTAATTTTTGTTATATAAATTATAAAAATGTCAACAACTTACACAGTACCTACCTATGTCAGAAAAAAACTGTAATGAAAGATGTAGAAATTTGTTATTTTGCCTAAAAGATGAATCATAACTCATCTCTCTGAGTTCTGCGTATTTTAACGTAAAATATGCAGATATAAATCGTTTCAGTTACCTTACTTACTGATCTCTGACATAATCATTCATACTGTCTACGTTTCTTTCGCCACTATTTGGCCGACCGTAAATTCTCCTTTTCGCCGATGACAAATTCTCCGAATAAGTATTTGTTTCACTGCTAGTTGCGAAAGCGAATGGTTTGGATACACACAATTTGTAACAAAAGCTAGATAACGTTATGGTTACCTACACATACCTAGACCACATGAGCAAGCCGGCGACGACCTAAGGTGCGAAGTGAAACAAATATTAGGAGCATTTGTCATCGGCAAAAATAAGTTTCGGAGATTTTAAGGTCGGCCAAATAGTGGCGGTATAATTACCTGGACTCCTGCTACTTACTATAAAACACTCTCAACAGCATAGGAAGACTTCCCGTTTCACACACACAATGCTAACGCATCCTTTACTGTCAGGGCGCTATCAGCTGACTGGAACTGGAAGACACAAGGCCTTCGTTTGGGACACCGTGCGATGCGTAGCTTCGGTCGCTAGTTAGCCTATTTTATGCTGGAATATTTCTTTGCACTACTCCATTGCTGGTTTGCCTTGTAGAAGAAATGGAAATTTCAAGACAGCATTTATAGTCATTGATAACCGGCTACGAAAATGTTGTTTTTTTTTACTTGTATATATCGATTATAATAATATATAATTATGAGTTTATTTTCAGATTCAATATCCATACACAATCCCAACTTAATATTATAAATGCGAAAGTGAGTTTGTTTGTTCATTTATTTGTTTGTTACGCTTTCACGCCCAACCTAATGAACCGATCATCATGAAATTTTGCATACACATAGGTTAGAGTACCGAAAAGGACATAGGCTACATATTACGCGGGTGAAGCCGCGGGTAACAGCTAGTACATCATAAGCATGAAATAAAATTAAAAAAATAAAAAGAGATTATGTAGAAGAATTATTCTTCACTTGTGTTATATATCACAAAAAGATTTTCTTTCTACATTACTCAACTATTTGTTTCAACAATTATACAGCCTATGTACACTTTTTCTTGACTAACATAAAATATTATATTGTTTTTCTCCCTTATTTTCCCTCTTTAATGAAACATAGGTAGACTTCCCGTTTCACATACACAATGCTAACGCATCCTTTACTGTCAGGGCGCTATCAGCTGATTGGAAGACACAAGGCCTTCGTTTGGGACACCGTGCGATGCGTAGCTTCGGTCGCTAGTTAGCCTATTTTATGCTGGAATATTTCTTTGCACTACTCCATTGCTGGTTTGCCTTTTAGATGAAGAAATGGATTTTCTTAAGAATTTATAAGTATTTTGGAATCTTTTTGATGTGAGAACGTTTATTTCATTAATTTCTGGAGTTTGCTTCGGTTTTTTACCCGTAGTTTCATAACCGTCTGCAAAAATAACTTTTTCACTTGTCCATAACTGAATTATGTAATGTATTTCTCTTCTTTGTTTCATCACGAAAATTTTAATATTTTATTTGCTTTTCTTACCTTTCTGCTTTAACTATACTACGTGTAATGTACACTTTTCGAGGGGAAGGTAAAAAGACAACCTTAGTCAATTGAATATAAGCGTTTTATAAACTAGCCAAAAGACTAAAACAGTTTGTCTGCATGCAATAACAGAGTTTTTCCCTTATTTTTCCTTCTTTAATGAAAATTGCTGTGTACTGCACAACTTTCCCAGGCGAACACGTTCCACATTTTATGCAAGCGTTTTGTAGACTCATCAAAGAAGTAAACTTTGAATAAAACGGGTAATGTACGGTCAACAATGGGGTTGGCTCGCTAGGCTGTGTAGACGCGAGGCTGTGACGTGTGACTGTCAATCCGGAGTCTATTCTGCATGCAAATTACAGAGTATTTCTCTTATTTTCCTTCCATTAATTAAAATTGCCGTGCTCTGAAAAACTTCCCATTCCACTTTTTCATCATATTACAAGCGTTTTTTTAGATTGACTGAAGTAAACTTTGAATATAAACAGGTAATGTATGGTCAACAATGTGGTTGCCTCGCCAGGCTGTGTAGACGCGAGGCTGTGAGGTGTGACTGTCAATCCAGAGTCTGTTGAGAAGACAAATACAGAGAATTTCTCTTATTTTTCCACCTTTTATGAAAAATGCCTTGCTCTGTACAACTTGCATTAGAAAACAAATCCACTTTTTCATGGTATTGCAACTTTGAATATAAACAGGTAATGTATGGTCAACAATGTGGTTGGCTCGCTAGGCTGTGTAGACGCGAGGCTGTGACGTGTGACTGTCAATCACAATCAGAGTCGACCACCCGCGCGATTAGGAGCGGGTTGAGGACAGCAGAAACTATGGACATGGTTTATTGTTATATATGTTTTGTGTTGGCTGCTTCCCAGTTAGTGATAAAAAAAAAATTGTGAAGTCGAGTATATAAAGTTTGCGTATTATGCTTTAGATCCATGGGAACATAGTGGAAAGTAATTAAGGTTCACTGTGGTTTCCGGCAGAGTAGAATAGGACCACTCCAAGTCTTCCCGTGGATGTCGTAGAAGGCGACTTAGGAAAAACACGCTAAGCAAAGCTTATAAACATCAAAAGAGACCTCTCCAACCCGTCTGGCCAGCGTGGAGAGTGTAGGCCAAATCCTCTGACTCTTCGGCTAATATATGGCCCTGGCAGTACAGGGAGGGTTATGCTCCTGCAGTGGAGACTAAAAAAGACCTGATGATGATGATGCTGTTTATTGCAATCTATTTTTTTTTCTTTCGTGTAGAACTTACTTTAATATTAAAATAGTTTTGTGTATTCTTTATTAAACCTTCGCGCTTCAAACACATAATTATTAATATTAACAGGACTTAGCACGAACCTTTTACTTATTTTTTACAATATTCTAAGAAATCTATGAACAAAAGTACATTACGTTACGAGTGCCTAATATTTTTATAGTGGGTGTTGAATGGCCAATATTAAAAAAAAACCTTATCAGAAGAAATAATGACATATATTTCTCGTAAAATAAAATACCCTTAACTCCTGAACTTTTTAATTAATTTCCGGTTGTATTTTTAAGAAGACCTATTGGAATTTTTAAAGGCCAATTAATATAAATATTCCCAGGACATCGATCTCTAAATTATCGTATGTTTCTCCATGGACTTCACTATTCCATAGCAACAATTATCTAGGTGTACAAGCATCGCACCGTTTGCCAGATATCTGTCTGTCTGTCCGTCTTATCGCCCATCTCCACACATACCGCGAGAGAAAATATGTTTTTGAAATTTCCTTATTGATATAAATGATGTTATTAGATTGATTATGTTTTCTAAACATCAGATAAGAAGCGTCAATTGAGACGATCAATTTTACCGTGTTGGTACGGTGTGGTAGGTAAATGTTTTTATAATGCGTATGGGCATGAGAAAATAGTAATAACAAATGTTCCTGAAGAAAAAAGACAGTATAAAAATTGCCGCTGTGGTCCAGTGGTTAAGGCGTTTACTTTACTGACCCAGGGGTCGTGGGTTCGATTCCCACGGGAAGCATACTTTGTTAAGTTGTTTCCAGTTTGGTTAGGACAATGCAGGCTTCACCTGATTGTCTGATAAGAAAGATGATTCCGTGCTTCGGAAGGCACGTTAAGCCGTTGGTCCCGGCTGCCATTTGGTAGTCGTTAAAGGAACCACGTCAGAGGCCGAGAGGCGGTTCCGAACAACTCTGACACCAGGGTGTGCATGGTCGACTGACCGTGTCACCTACTCGAAATGATGATGATGATGAGTATAAAAATTGTATACGCAGATCAAACGTTAAAGAACTAGAAATTGGCTGATTGATTAACTTTAAACTTTGTTGTTCAACTGTGAATGTAATATGTATTTTGTTATGTATGAGTCTTCTTTTTTTTTGGCCATTTTCCTCCATGACTGAGGAACATGACCATCATAATTTGCCCCAGTCACAAGGTGTTTCCAGGCTGTATACCGATGTGTACCTATGAGTGCTGGCTGGTATGAAGATAAAGGCATGACTCAGCCAATCAATATGGTCAACTTTTCCTATGGGACCAATGCAGTGACTAAACTATGATTTTTTCATACGAATTGCTGGGCCGGCCGATCACTGTTCTATGAAAATGACGATTTATTTTTTCGTTTCCAGTCCTGGTCCCACCCATCCATTGGAAAAGTTCTACATTTTGCCAGCTTTAGTTACCCCTTCAAAGGATGAGCATAGAGAACATTTGGGAGTCCAGTGTATGTAAGAACTTCTTACACTTACGTATGTTAAGCAAACCGGTGCGGTTGCGGTCCCACAGAGATGGGTGAATCGTATCGTCGAAGTCGTTAAGCTATGTTAGATTACTTTAGGCTGTCTGATAATCTCGTTCAAGCTGCCTAAAGGGATATGACATAGCTAAAAAAGTTCATTTTCCATCATGACCTGACCGGGGATCGAACCTCGGAACCACTCGAGTCGCAGGCTGGAATGTATACCTCTGCGCCACGGAGGTCGTCACTAACACTATTGCCATATAAATTTTTCTCATATCTTACCAAACAGAATGTATATATGTGTGTGTAACCTTCTAAAGGTGGAAATAGAAAGAAAACAGTAGGTAGATATCATAAGTAAGTAATGCGTGTTCATCCTGATTTTAAAAGTTTTACAAAGGCCTCAACATTTTCTTTCCTTTTGTTTTACGGCAGACGCCTGCTGTACTCACCGAGCCATTTACCTAACCTCACCTTATTTACAGGCAGGGGCGTCAAACTGTAGGCACGAATCAATCGAGCGCTGATCCGCGAGTTTGCGCGGAGGTGACCTGCAGGTCGGGGGTCGCGACCTGTGACCCCATTGGGCGACCCCTGCCCCGCCCACCGCCTGAAGCTGAAAATAGACAAGGATGGCGCTCATTAAGAAAGAGAGGCTTATTAATGTTTGTCATTTGTTTGTTTTACTATAGTTTACTAGTGACTACCGTCTTGGGCTTTAGCTATTAAACTGATCTTATTGTCTTATACAAAACCTGGATTCTTTTGTCTGCTTACTACATCTCTTTTACACGGCTGCCAAATAAGGAGTAAGTATTTTTTAATGCATGACATGTAAGTACGTACACATACACAGACTTTTTTTCAGCCATAACTTCTTAATGCCTGACACATTTGGATATTTAAGATAACTTTAGAATCCTTGTCTTATCTCGAGTGTCATAGGCTATTTTACTGGCAATTGTTGTTTTATTTTATTTCAAAACTAGTTTTTTTAACCTTTTTCTCAAAGATCTTCGAAATATAATGGAAACGTAGAAAAGTCAACGTTTTGGAATTTTTAAAAGACACTTTTCGAAACTGCCAAAAATGTGTGTTTCATTTTCATCGATATTGTTTGCGGTTCTGCGGCTACACAAGGGGGGTTAACATTAAGTAGGTGGTCGGCCGTAAACATTTTTGCCAAATCATATTACAACATGACTGGATATCAGCTGCTTCATACGTCTGAACATCGAATGTAAGGATATAACAATCATAAGGTCACATTCCTTGCAATATGCAGAATACCATGATTCAGCGGTCAACACGCCGGCCTGCGACACGGATGGTCCCTGGTTCGATCCCCGGTCAGGTCAAGATGAAAAATGATCTTTTTCAAATTGACTTGGGTCTTGGATATTTATCTATATATATGTATTTGTAATAAAATATAGTATCATTGAGTTAGTATCCCATAACACAAGTATCGAATTTACTTTGGGGCTAGCTCAATCTGTGTGATTTGTCCGTATATATTTATTTTATTTTTTTATAACAACTGATATGAAACTATGACACAGTAAAACTCACCATATTCATATCTAGTAGCTAACGAATCAGGTTGCCATAACTGTCACATGTCTGCACAACGGATCGACAAACATACTAGAGAGACCAGAGACAAAACAAATTCGTTACAAATAAATCAGTGCGTCCGTTGGTCTGTAATTGCTTGCGGTGAGGACACAATGGAGGCAGCCACCGTGACCAACGGTTGGCGACTCCTGACCTGTGACCTGCACTGATTGGAGCACCTGTCGAACGGTTCAGTTTTGTAATTGATTGATACAATCACACCTTTGATTATACGTAACGAGGTGTTCGTTATCAAAGTACAGAAGTAAATAATAGATTGTCGTATAGAATAGAACCCATTTTTTTTGCCAGCTTTTTATTTTTCTCTCCCTAGAGGAGAGGAGGGATGGGCCTCCGCCTCCAGCTCATTACCTCACCGAACGAAACATAGAAGCAGTAAAGCTACTCAAACTTTGATTTTCTGTATAAGTGTTGTAATTTCCCCGGACGAGCCGGCTCATTCATGCTACGAGCAAAAGTGAATTTCACCGGTAACGTGGCTCTACCCCAACTCAATAAAATTAAAGTTTCAGATCTTTCTATTGATTTAGTCATCATTATCATTTCAGTGTATTCCTGGATGGTTCCAGCGGAAGCTGGTTTATTCTAAGTATGTTTTTCCTTTTCTCCTAAACATGAAAGTAATGAAAATTACATATTTTTATTTCCAGAGACGTTTTAGGGGTTGTGGTCATCCCAACGTCACGGTCGGCGTCACTCCGGTAATTGACGTGTGACGTCGAGATTGGCGGAACTGCATTCCGATAGTGACGTGACAACCCCTGGCCAGGTGGGACACTTCCCTGGATACAGGTGGTGATTTAATATTAAATCGTAATTATTACTGTATTGACACATTTTATAGGGAATGTTTCACCCTTTTATGTGTAAAAAGTGTTTTTTTTTATTTTTTACTCATTTATTTTTCTCGGTTTCAGACTTGATCACAGAACAACTTGATCGTTTTCATGTTGTGATCGTGAATTCAATTTATTGCTACTCTCTTAGTTCAATACCAAACACACTGCATATTTACAAAACAAATGATAATAGATGAAAAAAAAGTAACCTCCCAGACAAATTTACTCTCATTGGAGTTCTAATATTTTTTACATTTTTACCTTACCATTCCTTTTTTTTACTTTACCTTCATATGTGAAGGTATTTAGGAGCTCGATGGTCCAGTGAGCGTAAATATTATTAGCACTTACGCATGTAAAGCAACCCCATACGCGTTCCCTACTCAAATAGGTGACCGCAGGTGGCATTATAATATCTTTAGGTCTTTCGTGCTTCAGAAGGCACGTTAAGTCGTTGATCCTGGTGTCATCATTGATGGCATTCGTTAAGCTATGTCAGATACCTTTAGGCAGCTTCTAAAATCAGAGACAAGTGTAGGCCACTTCTATCTATCTATCAGCCAGAGACGTTCACTGATGGACATATGGACATAGATGTCCACCCTCCATAGATTGCCACAAATTGCAGCCATGTTCGTGCTGAGTCCACCGTGCAATGTTGTGCATGTTGGCCACTAACGAAAATTAAACAAAAAATAGGGATTCTAATTCATTAAAATATTGCCAGGTATTTCTGGATCACCGTGTATGTACGTTTAGTCATAAATTTCCTTGATATGTAGAATCGGGAAAATGAATCAAAAATTGTGAAGTACCTACTTATAATTATTCGAGTTTCCGTTGTTCTCAGTTTTATTAAATAACGCAGTTATTATATGCCTATTTCGGACGCTTTTAAGCAGCTTAAAAAACCATTCAAAAGTATGATAAGGACGTTCTTTTAAAATCTATTATAATAAGTATATTGATAAGGTATATAATTTCAAGTTTTGCGGTCATGATAATGTTTGTTTTCGATGTGGCTTATCCGTCTAATTAAGATCCAAAATGTAGCCACACACAAAATTTCAATAGGTACTTGTGTTACTTATTGTCGAACTGAACGTTCTAATTAGCAATTGGAGGATGTAATAGCTTTTGTAAAACATTTCTGATAACGTAAGCTACTTCTTAGGTACCCACGTTAAGTTTGTTTAAAAGTGAGTTAGGTAATTTAATTTTAGAAATAAGAATAAATTTAGAAAATACAAGACATATTCCTCAAAATATAAGCAACTTTAACTACCTTTAAGGTAATTCTCAGTAACAAACAGAAAAATCTTCTCATATCACCCATACATAAGCGATATGTGTGACGTCACAATGTTTGAACTCTTTGAGAAAAATAGGCAAGTTCATGGTTCTCCTAATGAGGAAAAGGCGTGCTCTTAGTTGAGTGAACTGTAACGAGTGTGTGCTTTCTATTCGTTATTATTTCTTCAAAATTAGATAATTATATAAATAATTATATCAGAAATAATATCATGTGCGTCCTCGTACAAGCTACGAAGACGACTGTGTCAACCAAAGGTTTCTTCAAAAACTACCACCTACCAATTTTTTTTTTGGCACGCATCAAAACCATTTTTAATATCCTAGACAAACCAACCTGCTACAGTACACATGATAAAGCCTTACTCCTCAAAAAGGTAACGTGCCTAAAACAGAATACTACCCCAATTAGGTATCCTCACGTGTCTCAGTGAGAGTGCTACGGCTAATTGGGTACTAGGTAGACGTGTCGTTCCCACGCGTGGACAAATCACGGATCGCGTGTGGGCAACACCTGTGCTTTGCTTCCGCGTGGAGGTATGGCTCCCACGGTTTGATTTAATTACTCTGGATCATTTGCCGTCCTATAAAACAATACTGGGTGACCCTTGTTTCACAAACAGAAATTTTATAGAATTTCGATTCACAGAAAATGTTTCATAGAATATTTAATTCTTATATTTTTACTAGCTGTTACCCGCGGCTTCACCCGCGTAATATATTAATATATTATTTTATAATATTATATTATTAATATATTATAATATAGCCTATGTCCTTCTCGGTACCCTAACCTATGAGTATGCAAAATTTCATGACGATCGGTTCAGTAGACACGGCGTGAAAGCGTAACAAAAAAACAAACAAACTCACTTTCGCATTTATAATATTAGTTGGGATTTCTAATACTAATATACTAGTGTCAGTTTTTTCGACATTTAGAAATTTTTGTACGTCTGTGTAAATATATGTTTTTGACCGTATTTTAAATAAAAAAGTCCACCTTTTGTACATATTCTTTTTTTAAATTGTGCATTAAGGTTCAAATTAATAAACGGTCAAATCACACAGATTGAGCTAGCCCCAAAGTAAGTTCTATACGCATTTTTTTACTATTACTATAAAGAGGAAAGATTTAATTATTTCTTTGCTAATATTGAATAGGGTCTGATTACTGGGACCGATTTTCAAAATTCTTTTACCTATAGAAAGATAATTTATCTACGTGTGACATAGGCTATATTTTACGCAGACGAACTCGCGGGAAAATGATGATGATGATGATAACAAAAACATATAAACACTGTCATAGAACCAATGAGTTGGAGTAGACAGTTCTCGAATGGAGACCACGTCTCAGCAAACGTAGTACATCCTCCATCTGTTTGTTTCTGGGAACCAAAGACCTGAGAACGGTCGCTGGTATAGTGACTGAAAGAGAAAAGTGGAACATCTTCCTCTGTGGCGTGCCCTTGAGGAGGCCTAGGTCCAGCAGTGGACTGCAATAGGTTGGTGATATTAATAATGTCATATTCAAATTGCTTCTATGCTGGTTTGGGAGATAAGCGAAAACAGAATATACCATCTATTTTTCTTTCCGCGCAGACCATAAAAGCCGGTCAAGGGATTGGGCTATTTGAATAGGCGATGCGACTAGCAACCCATCACTATTTTGATATCGTTTTCCACCTTAACGCCCGCTAACACGCTAAATGTGGCATTTAGGTTTTATGACCTTGGGCTCTGTCTACCCCGCAAGGGATAAAGACGTGATAATATGTATGTATAAATATTCAAAGATCCAAATCAATCTGAAAAAGATCATTTTCCGTCTTGATCTGACCGGGGGTCGAACCCGGAAACTGCAGTGTGACAGCCTGGCATGATAATCACGACGCCGGAAATCAGCGGAGAGTGACGGAGAATATTTACGGAAAGGTAGCCAAATTGCAAATACAATAGTTTTTCAATTGTTTGTAGGTCACTGCAGTGGTTGCTTAAAGTTTGAGATGTACTTAATTTGAATATTTTAAAAATCTATCAACAGCTTATTCCTAAAAGATTTTTATAACTCTGTCTGTATATTTAAGAGAACAAGTTCAGAAATGATAATTAAATGAAGTTTTTATTATCATTTCTCGAGATTTACAAACCTATTCTGGCAAAGTCAGTGATGTAAGCCGGTTAAGGATAAATGTAATCATCATCGGATTTATTTTTAGTCTTCACTGCAGGCGCACGAGCCTCTCTGTAGATATGATAGTTTTTTCTTTATTTGAAAGGTAATAATATGCTCTTAATTTAATCCATAGACATGTTAAGAGTATTTCTAATAGTTGTGAAGTTTTCATAAAAATAATTTTATTTTTCAACAATTTGTTGGAAATATTTTGAGTTATTGCTCAGTAACTATCAATTTTTAGAGGATTTAAGCTATTATATAGTTGAAAGAGTATTAATTCAGCACCATAGCTGTATATTAGCCAGAGCAGTCAGAGGATTTGGCCTACACTCTCCACGCTGGCCAGACGGGTTGGATAAATGTAAAAGAAAACAAAAGTATCAAAATCCATAGAGACATCTTTTATTTCTCAATATTACGCTTCTCATACAACTGTCTCATACACACAACAGTATGTTACAACCTCTGTACAATTATTGCGAATAAATACATTGCTTCTCTTTAAGTCATACAATTTTGGCAGGAAATGTACACTTCAAATAAATATCATACAAGAGATTGTATGTGATCAAATGCATTTTTAATAAAATATATGTTATCCTGTTTTGTAATTCATAGTTCTTATTATTTATTGAATGAAAGACAAAACTCATTATTAAAAGAATCGGAAAATCAAAATTTACAATGTGTAGGTAATATCTAAGTAAATAGAAAATATAAATAAACATTTTTCTCATTATATAGTAATATATGATTCTAAATAATCATCAAGAAAATTTAAAAAATTAGAGACATAAATAAATAAAAATCTATGCGTGGCTTGTAATAAAATAATTTAAATACTTCCAGATTTCACAAATATTGTATTAGGTACACCTATTAAATAAGAAATATGTAGGTGTATGTTGCTTTGCTATGATAAATAAATTTCCCAAAATGTATTTATCTACCTATTGCTTCATGATTCCGTAATTTATTTACAATATTTTAAAAAGATAAATTGACAAAAAATTTCTTGGACTACACTTTTATATTTGAAATTCCACTAGATACAGAAAAAATAATATAAAAATGGAAATTGAAAATATATAATAGATTGAATGAATATTATATAATATTAATAAATATATAAGTACTTAAATGCTGTTACGGAATAATTGTACATATCAAACTAAAAAAAAGCAGAGCACCAGCAGAGGAAAATACCAAAAATAAGCAAAAATCTTCAAAAACTAATAAAATGTTTACATTTGTTATTTACAAAATTATCAAAGAATCCATTTATTTCATATATAATGCAATAGGAGAAATAGTAAAATGAGTTTTATACAAAATTAACTGAAGCCTTTTAAACTGTGTGTTATACTCCAGGATACTGAAGCAAAAATCTTCTTATCTATAAAGAAAGATTTTTCAACAAACACAACATATGATGAAACATACAAAAAACCGGTCTGGCCTTCTTTCTCCTTGGATGCTTCATTTTCATCAAAAATGCACTGTATCATGGACTGAGCTTATCCTTAAAATAGCTTCAGAGAACTTTGTCAGATAACATAAAAACTTAGATTCTCAAAAATCGTTCAAAAATGCCTTTATTTCCTATACACGACTACACACAAAGATTGCACGACTGAAGTATATTTATTTATTGCGTCAACAATCCAAGATTGCTCTATAATTTATTTTACAATAATAAATAAATCGACGATTTCATACAGTAAAGAAAGACGAACTCAACTCCAATTCGGAAACGTTCTCTAACTAAATGTAACATCGTAGAAAACAGTTTATCTCTTACCTTAAACTAACTATACATTTACAATAATAAAAACATTTTATTTACAGCTTTAAATATTAACTCTAGCCTACTTTTTTACAGAGGAACAAAGAAACTTGAACTAATAAACACTACTGACCCCACACTAAACTAAGTTACTTCATCTCTGGTATGGAACACGAGTCTTGGCTCCTAATGTTCAGGAGGCTGTCGATCATCATGGAAGTCTTTTGAGCATGCTTCTGCGTCTCGTTGGACGTGGTGGTCGCGACGTCGAAGGATTCGTCTGTTTTCGGCGTGTAGAATGCGGAGATCGGGTCGAACGTCGGACACGGGTCGGCTCGATCGCTGTCTCTGCTTGTCCTCGACCCGAAGTACTCCTCGGAGGTGGCCGGAGCCTCGGCGCTGTCGTGGAATTCACTGGATGACGTCACAGCGTCCTCAGGCTGCGGGGCTTCTCGCTGGTACCTCTGGAACGGGTCGAAGCGCTGGCTGGGCAGGTACGGCGGGAAGCCGTAGGGCGTGGATCATGCCGCCGCCAGCTGTCGCCACATTGTGTGTCACATGGTCGCCATGTACGGCCATGAGAACGAGCTCCCTGATAATAGCATGTCCCTGATCAAGGTCTCGATGGGCGTCTTCCCGACTAGCCTCACGAAGAACAGCTGTTCGATCACTTGTGAGCTGACTGTACGGAGGGATGGTAGCCGCAGTAATAATTTCCCGAACCGCGTGGGCTGGTTTGGGTACTGACTTCTGCAGTATTCTTCTAAGGCGCACTGGGACTTTTCTTGTAGACTTTCTATGTGGGGGACGTCTGATAACCCGCAGGCATCTGTGAAAAAGAAAAAGGGACTGTTAATGTTGTTCAACCCATGAAACTTCTAAGTTACCTTACCTTACTTATCAAAAATGGATAAGTTTTCTTCTTATCATAAGACACAAAAACATTATTTCATTTAGCTGTACAAATCACGCTTTTTTATACGCAAATTGCTTATCATTAAAATTCAAATCTAAGTCCAAGAATGCGGATGCGAATAATATTGAAAAAGTGCGCTTGAAGTTGAAATTAATGTAAAATACTTTCTTAAAATGTTATTTTCAATATTGGGAACGGCATAACCATTTGCTCCTCTTTGTAAAACGTAAATCTATTTTATTTCGTAATGTCTTAGGAAATAGCGGCGGTTAAGACGATGACGTCATAAAATAAGTTTAATGTAACAGAAACACCTTTCCCTGTTTTGTTTATATCAGAGCATTGAATGACTGAGGAGATTTTTATAATTTTTAATTTCATATAACTTTTAATCATTATTTTATTTAGTAAAGAAAATAATGATTAAAAGTTACCTTATGTATACTCAGGGCACCGAATTCCATTAAGAAAATGTTTTGTGCTTATAAAGACTAATTAGATTAAAATCCTAGGTCATGTCTAGTCAAAACAAATGTTCATAAAATGTAGAGAAGATTTACAAAAATCTAAGTTCAACCAGAAGAATCGAAAGCTTGTAGCGATACTATCTAATAATAAATGTTTAATTTAGCAATAAGCTTAAATAAATAAATAAAATATATATAGTATTGCTAAAAATATGATGTAAGGTAGGCAGACCAGATTTTTCTTCTATAAACTTCTCCAAACACGTAAGTAAGTACTTCTAAGTCAGAGTTATAGAAAATAATTCAGAAAGATTAAAAATAATTTATGCATATGATTAGTTTTGTAGTACGAACTGTACAAATAGAAACCGGTAAAAGTAACGATTCAGACGACATAACAGTCACAACCGCTAAACCCTATTTATTTCCTCAGTCTACAAGACAAAAAATAATCCTTTCCGGTACTACAAGACCCCCGAAATAAAAACGTATAAAGATAATAACCCGTGAGCGCAGCCCGTCTTAATGCGATTAGTCGGCCCCGGTACATTTGGCCGATCCTGTGGCAACATTAATTTTTTTTATTGTTCACGAAATGACGCGGGAATGGCGGGAAAACAAAGCAGTCATTATGATACTGAGCAGACGAAGGTCTGCAGATTTTCGCGGAGACTATATGGTTATGGTTAGTTTTTTTTTTATGACAATTACGAATTGTTACGAACGATGATTACTCAGCTTTTAGAAGTGGCTATATTCTGGTCCAAATTTATATGGAATAGCGATTTCAATTAGCCGATCCTGTGGGAACAAATTTTTTTTTATTGTTTACGAAATGACGCGGGAATGGCGGAAAAACAAAGCAGTCATTATGATACTGAGCAGACGAAGGTCTGCAGAATTTTCGCGGAGACTATATGGTTATGTTTAGTTTTATTTTTATGACAATTACGAATTGTTATGAACAATGATTACTCAGCTTTTAGAAGTGGCCATATTCTGGTCCAAATTTATGTGGAATAGCGATTTCCATTAGCCGATCCTGTGGCAACATAATTTTTTTATTGTGCACGAAAAGACGCGGGAATGGCGGGAAAACAAAGCAGTCATTATGATACTGAGCAGACGAAGGTCTGCAGATTTTCGCGGAGACTATATGGTTATGTTTAGTTTTATTTTTATGACAATTACGAATTGTTATGAACAATGATTACTCATCTTTTAGAAGTGGCCATATTCTGGTCCAAATTTATGTAGAATAGCGATTTCAATTAGCCGATCCTGTGGCAACATTAATTTTTTTTATTGTTCACGAAATGACGCGGGAATGGCGGGAAAACAAAGCGGTCATTATGATACTGAGCAGGCGAAGGTCTGCAGATTTTCGCGGAGACTATATGGTTATGTTTAGTTTTATTTTTATGGCAATTACGAATTGTTATGAACAATGATTACTCATCTTTTAGAAGTGGCTATATTCTGGTCCAAATTTATATGGAATAGCGATTTCAATTAGCCGATCCTGTGGGAACAAATTTTTTTTTATTGTTTACGAAATGACGCGGGAATGGCGGAAAAACAAAGCAGTCATTATGATACTGAGCAGACGAAGGTCTGCAGATTTTCGCGGAGACTATATGGTTATGTTTAGTTTTATTTTTATGACAATTACGAATTGTTATGAACAATGATTACTCATGTTTTAGAAGTGGCTATATTCTGGTCCAAATTTATATGGAATAGCGATTTCAATTAGCCGATCCTGTGGGAACAAATATTTTTTTAATGTTTACGAAATGACGCGGGAATGGCGGAAAAACAAAGCAGTCATTATGATACTGAGCAGACGAAGGTCTGCAGAATTTTCGCGGAGACTATATGGTTATGTTTAGTTTTATTTTTATGACAATTACGAATTGTTATAAACAATGATTACTCATCTTTTAGAAGTGGCTATATTCTGGTCCAAATTTATATGGAATAGCGATTTTAATTAGCCGATCCTGTGGGAACAAATTTTTTTTTATTGTGCACGAAAAGACGCGGGAATTCCGGGAAAACAAAGCGGTCATTATGATACTGAGCAGACGAAGGTCAGTAGATTTTCGTGGGGACGTATATGGTTATGTTTAGTTTTATTTTTATGACAATTACGAATTCTTATGGACAATGATTACTCATCTTTTAGAAGTGGCCATATTCTGGTCCAAATTTATATGGAATAGCGATTTCAATTAGCCGATCCTGTGGCAACATATTTTTTTATTGTGCACGAAATGACGCGGAATGGCGGGGAAACAAAGCGGTCATTTATGATACTGAGCAGACATAGTTCTGTAGACTTTTAGGAAGACATGTGTGGTATGTTTAGTTCATTTTTATGACAATTAACAGAAAAGTTAGGATGATGTTATTTCTTTGAAGAAAAGTTAAGGTCTGATTTTAAGAAAGAAGTTAGAATTAAACAAAGTTGATGTGATCGGAGCAATCAAGAGGAATAAAATAAAAATAAAGTACCATACAAGTGTGCAATTACAGTAAAGGATGAAGAACAAGATATTATGGAAACCGTGGAATTCCTTTTAAATATTAAAAGCCTTGATGACAATCCACTTATTGCCACATAATATTCCACCCACTAATTGGAGCGCTTTATACCTATAATTAACAATTTAGAGCATTTAATTAAAGCCTCCATGCCATATGGTGGAATTAGGGTGTGTACGAACGGACGGACAAAATATAGAATTCCTGTCATTTGGGACTAGAATCGTATAATTTCGATAGACCGAAATCTTTATAAGCATGTAATTTAACAAAATAACTAAATTTCGACGATATATTATATTAAATTTATGGTTTACAAATAGGAAAATAAATAAATCTCTATCGCTTATTTCAGTTTAATTGGGCAGTAAAAAAATAAAAAGTATGTTATAAATTTGTTGAATTAATAAATGTATAATACCTAATTTTATTTACGTAAATATTTTTTTAAAGCTGCCTAGATTGGTATGATGTATACTGTTTACTTAGAACAACCAACGAAAACTACTGCATAAATATTATTAAAAGATTCGCTCATACTAATTTATTTACATTTGTATAAAACAAACGGAAACTGTATTTTTATAGGTACTCGTATTATTAGTATTTTTTTTAATTAAGGAATCCTGTCTATACTCAGCCTAACTGTACAATCGTACAAGCAGCGTAGAACATAACTGACAGCGCTGTTTAGGAGTAATTAAAAATTAACCCACTTGGCCGCAAGTGAATATTAATTGTGGTCTCAAGTAGCAGTGGAACTGTTGCGGCATGCCAAGGTTATATTTTCGAAGTTCTATATTCTAGTTTGTATTTATGTAAATATTTAAGACTATTTTATTCTTAACAAAACAAACAGCTTTCTTATAATAACTAATTAATAATAATAAAAAATTAAATTAAAAAGATTTTTTGTTTCCTACTTAAATTAAAAAAGATTTAACTGTTTGTTATATATGCATAAATAAAAACTACTGACTGATTAAAAAATATTTCAACCGTAGGAAGTTACATAATCTACATTATTTGCAGGTAACATAGGCCATAAATATAAATGTTTTATTTTTGATAAAAATTAAGCTACAATAAACATGAAACATTCTTATAAGTAATAGAGGGAGCTGCGAGAGAAACATCTAGAAAGGACGAACAGCATTACAAGAAAACACTGAAGGTCTATCAAATTATCGTCAAACCACCGTTTGAAAATATTATTGGTAAATTTGCCAATCTACTGACAAGATAATTTACAAGCTTACACAGACAATTTGACAAGCTTATTAGCATTACAATTTTTGCTATTAATATCTTTGCTCTTGAAGTTATTTTAAACTGTAGAAACAAAGTTGTAAAGGGAACCCTCGACTAATAGAACAGTGCAGAAACTAAGGTGCCCTCATGTCTCTAACTACTATTATTAAGTCAAGCGCCCAGATCTAAGTCACAAAATGTAAGTAACCTAAATTTCCATTCATGAAAAGTCACTTTCAATTCTAATTGCCGTCTGGAGGTTAAATTTATGCCGCGATAAACTATACATTCATATACCTCTAAGTAAAAGGGGAGCAAAGAAAGAAAGATCTAGAAGGGTAAGAACGGAGACTCTACAATCTACGAAGATTATCTAAACTACTTTAATGGAAACAAGATAAAAGTGCTTATAATCTTTACAATTCTTGTTATTAACATCTTGAATCATGGCGGTAGTACAACAGTAGAAACAAAGTTGTAAGCCATCGACTAATAAAACAGTAGAGAGACTAAGGTGACCTTATGTCTGTAACTACTATTATTAAGTCAAGCACCCAGATCTAATTCACCCAATGTAAAGTAACCTAAATTTCCATTCATGAAAAGTCGCTATCAATTCTAATTGCCGGCTCGAGATTACATTTATGCCGCGATAAAATATACATTCATATACCTAAGTAAAAGGGGAGCAAAGAAAGAAAGATCTAGAAGGGTAAGAACGAAGACTCTACAATCTACAAAGATTAACTAAAGCACCTCAACAAAAACAATGAAAGTCTATCGCAGTATCGTCAAACTACTGTTTGAAGCAACCTATAATAGATAGATTTGCTAAGTCTACTAACAAGATAAAAGTACTTATCATGTTTACAATTCTTGTTATTAACATCTTGAAAGATGGTGGTTGTACATCAGTATAAACAAAGTTGTAAGTCATCGACTAATAAAACAGTACAGAAACTAAGCTGACCTCATCTTTAACTACCATTATTAAGTCAAGCACCCAGATCTAATTCACCAAATGTAAAGTAACCGAAATTTCCATTCATGAAAAGTCGCTAGCAATTCTAATTGCCGTCTTGGGGTTATATTAATGCCGCGATAAACTATACATTCATATACCTAAGTAAATAGGGAGCAAAGAAAAAAACATCTAGAAGGGTAAGAACGAAGACTGAACGATCTACGAAGATTATCTAAACCACCTTAACGGAAACACTGACAGTCTATTGCAGTATCTTCAAACTACTGTTTGAAGCAACCTATAATAGATAGATTTTCTAAGTTTACTAACAAGATAAAAGTGCTTATAATCTTTACAATTCTTGTTATTAATATCTTGAATCATGGTGGAAGTACAACAGTAGAAACAAAGTTGTAAGCCATCGACTAATAAAACAGTAGAGAAACTAAGGTGACCTTATGTCTGTAACTACTATTATTAAATCAAGCACCCAGATCTAATTCACCAAATGTAAAGTAACCTAAATTTCCATTCATGAAAAGTCGCTTTCAATTCTAATTGCCGTCTCGAGGTTACATTTATGCCGCGATAAACTATACACCAGACCTCTCCAACCCGTTTGGCCAGCGTGGAGAGTGTAGGCCGAATCCTCTGACTGCTGAGGCTAGTATATGGCTCTGGTAGTACAGAGAGGGTCGTGCTCCTGCAGTGGAGACTAGAAAGACCTGATGATGATGATGATGATGAAACTATACATTCATATACCTAAGTAAAAGGGGAGCAAAGAAAGAAACATCTAGAAGGGTAACGAAGACTGAACGATCTACGAAGATTATCTAAACCACCTTAACGGAAACACTGACAGTCTATTGCAGTATCGTCAAACTACTGTTTGAAGCAACCTATAAAAGATAGATTTGCTAAGTCTACTGACAAGATATAAGTGCTTATAATCTTTACAATTCTTGTTATTAATATCTTGAATCATGGTGGAAGTACAACAGTAGAAACAAAGTTGTAAGCCATCGACTAATAAAACAGATGAGAAACTAAAGTGACCTCATCTTTAACTACCATTATTAAGTCAAGCGCCCAGATCTAATTCACCAAATGTAAAGTAACCTAAATTTCCATTCATGAAAAGTCGCTATCAATTCTAATTGCCGTCTCGAGGTGACGCAACGCTGGCAATTGCGGGCACTTGTACTAATTGCCGCAGCTGCTGCCGTAACAATTGATACGTATTACGCACTTAGACGCGCGTCTTGGATTTTTGAGAGGTTAAGTCATCTTTTTTTGACGTCATATTATGTTTTTGATTCGTTTCCTCACTGATTATCATAATCATTAGGTGTTATTTTAGTCTCCACTCCAGGAGCACTACTCTTCTCTGTATCAGAGCCATATATTAGCCAGAGCAGTCAGAGGATTTGGCCTATATACCGGATTCAATTGATGTGTGTATTAGGTACGCATTTAGAAGCGCGTATGGGCTTTTGGATTTAGGTCAGCTTTGTCAACAATATAATCTCACTATCTTTCCAATGCATTTCCTCACCAATGAGCATCATAGCCTTACTGAACAAAGTTATGGAACAATGGTACGCGATATTTAAAACTTTTTTAAATCTGGTGACCAATTTACTAGACTTTTTCTTCCTGCTGTTTTCTCTTATATATTATTAATAACAAGATAACGATTCCATATAATTATATATTAATGATTCCACTTCTAAATATCTAACAATAACGATAACTAGCGTGAGATATTGTAAAAGTTTGGTAATACAAAATCAGCACGAAGTAATTTATCGCAAGCTCGGTTCTTTCAACAACAGTAGTAAATCTCAGCACCGACCCCTAAACCCTGGTAAATCGAACCGCACCATTCCCAGACCAAAGATCAGCCAAGGCAGTCCAATAGCAATTAACCCAGGGCCATCGTAACAATGTAATGTAGAGTAATTGAAACGACCCCGGTGGTGCAAACATGTACGATCACTCAGATCTTAAGTACCTAATGTGACTGTCAAGACCCCTTATAGATTTACACATGTTTAAATATTTTGCTTTGTGTTATCGTTACTAATTTTATAAAAAGGAAATTTAACGAGTATTTTTATATAAACACATATTTTGTAACGGGTTTACGATTTAAACAGATAATAAATAACACGTTCGAGAAAGAGCCAAAGAATTTACGGCTAAAACGAAATAAGTACATAGTATATGTAGTAGACTTAAGAATTGGAAACGGGAATTCAAAGGTGTGAAAACTAGCCGACATATTCATTCATATACTTTTAAGCCTTTCTACTTTTTAGATGACGCTTCGCCGCTTCATCTCTGAAGATTGTATTATATCATAACATGATATAATACAATGAGAGATGAGAACGGCGAGCGAAGTCTCCAGGATGTTATCGCCCTGATGAAGGTGACCGATCCGGACGACATGCCAGCGCTATGCGCTGCGAATCTAGCGAAACTGCCCCCGGTTTCGTTCGATCATGTCGATGTGACCAGGCTGCTGAAAGACATCACAGCCCTGAAAACCAGCCTGGCACAGGTGCAGTGGAGATTGGAGGCCTCGGAAAATACGATCACCGAGTTGCGTACCGAATTGTTATCAATAAAAGGTAACAATTCGGTATGTAGGTCACCCGAGGCCGCGAACGTCAACACACGTCGCGGAGCGCAGAATACATCGGTATGCAGCTTTGAGTCAGCAAAATTGGACACAACGCCATCAGCTGTCGTCACAAGCGATACACCGCGCCCCGCCGCCCGCTCTTCCCCCCGCAATGAGCTGACATCACTGCCGAGCACGTCAACCCCGACACGTGCCTACGCAGCCGTAGCCGCCGTCCCTGTTGCTGCGCCAGCGCAGCGACCTGCCTTGAAGGGGAATAAACAGGCAAGCTCTCGCAAGCCTGTGATGTCGGGTCAACATAAAGATCAGTGCGATAAGGAGGGCTTCACTTTAGCTAAGCGGAGGAAAACGAAGCCTACCAGCCGTAACCATCTTGGCACCGCACCGACTGGACCCAATCAGTTGCGTTCAGAGGTCAAGTGTACGCAACTGTATGTGTCCCGACTGCACTGGAATACGACGGTTCAAGACGTCGTAACCTACGTGCTGAAGAAATCCAAATTGACATTGAGGGTCGAACGGTTGGCATCTCGCCATAGAGTAAACTTTAGTTCCTTTGTGGTAGGAGTGCCGACCCAACATCTCGAGACCTTCATGAAGGAGGACTTCTGGCCGCAGGGAGTCGTGTACCGGAAATTCCGAGGACGGTTACCTGCTGAAGCCCCGCGCCTCACGTCGCCGACACAACGTGTGACCTAGTTTTAAGTTATATTGTATTATATGTATGTTAGTCTAAGGTATATATGATATGGGCCTCTGATATTGTACGTGATTGTAGGTACAATATTATTGCCTGAAATAAAGGATTATTATTATTATTATTATTATTTGTATCTCTCTGAGACTCACGGGTGTTACCCCGGTCCTTTGGAAGGCTTGCGTGGGGATATAGATCCAACACGTAGAGGCCCTTTGGAGAAGTTGATGTACTGTAGGTCTCCAGCCAGAACCCATTCCTGGAAATATCAATGAATGATATGTCCTCGAACAGGTTTTGGCCAGAGGTGGGACTATTGTATTAGAAAGAGGGAAATTAATGGGCTATGGGGCTGAAATATGGGTGGACTTAATGCTGGGTTATTGCAAAGGGTCGGACACCTGCCATAATCATGATAACTGACTACAATTGGCAGGTGGTGGCTTGCCGCCCACTAGATGGGCCCCTCAAAATAGCCGACGATTACTGCCGGCAAAAGGGGCAACACCGGTGCGGGCGACTCAGGGGTGTCGAGAGGTGTGCTGCGCTTTCTCCGAAGTTACTCGCGTCGTTAGGCCTTTAACACTTCCACCCCTGGAGCAACAGCTCTTACGACTCCTCTCTGGACGGCCAACTAAGGCAAGCCAGAGCTGAGAATCCTGCGAGCCCTCTTGGGTTTCCACCCCGACCGATGAAGACACGTCGGGGGCGAGGGCTCTGACCGACTCTCTGGAGCACTCGGGTCCGTGGTGTCGTTACTCACCAACAGCTCGCCACAAGCTGCCCTGCGGGCTTATTATTATTATTATTATAACAAAATCTATCTCATTATAGAACAAGGACTAACTTTAGAACCTGGTTTAAACCAATATCCGCCCGATATAAACTAACAATGACAGTTGACCAAACGTCAAAGTAATAAGTGTTACTTTGTTTTGGCCGGATAATCTAACCACCTAGGTTCAGTTATGAGCATTAACTTTACGAAATGAGGAACTTTAGCACATCTTAATCTAGGGCTAACCGTTTTTTAGGGTTCCGTAGTAAACAAGGAACCCTTATAGTTTCGCCATGTCTGTCTGTCTGTCTGTCTGTCTGTCTGTCTGTCTGTCTGTCTGTCTGTCTGTCCGTCCGCGGTTTTACGCAGAGACTATAAGTACTAGAAAGCTGTAATTTGGTATGGGTGTGTATATTAATCATGGCAAAAAAGTGGTAGAATAAAAACTTGAAAAAAAATTTTTTTTAGGGTAGCTCCCATACAAGTAAAGCAGGGGAGTAATTTTTTTTTCTCTATTTACCCACCGTGTGGGGTATCGTTGAATAGGTCTTTCAAAAATATTGTGAGGTTGAGAACACCATTTTTCGATTTAGGGATCCGTTTCCGAAATATTTGGTTTTAAAGTGCGAATTTTTGTTAGAGGTAAGTGTCCCCCCCCCTCTATCTGCTTAACGGTTATATATAGATACGTGAAAAAAATTACAGCAGTAGTATATATACTGAAATTTAAAGGAAAACTATCAGAGCTGAGTACTAAGTACAAACTAAAAAGTTATAGGCAACCAACTTATAAACTGTAAAATTTCATATTATTTTCATTGTTAGATGTTTTTGGTCGTTAAACTGTAAGGTGCGAGTGTGAATAGTGTGAACTCAATGTTGTCATTCGCAACTACGGAACCCTACACTGCGCGTGGCCTGACACGCACTTGGCCGGTTTTTTTTTATTGATTCAATTTAGATTAATTTAAATAAATGAATATGCCCCGGGTATTTTTTTAGTAAAAAAATATGGATATTTACTTAGATGCTCATAATTTTTGTTGTAAGCAATATATCTTAAATATCAAAACGTACAGCTCTACTTCTCTAATTTATCAATAATGTGTAAAAAAAATATTTAAATTGGACTATGTTTAAGGTCGTGTATTCTGCAGAATCAATCAATGTCCTGCCAGCAACTCTTAGCCAGCCAGACATTTTCTCGTAGGAGGCGCCAGGCCTTAACTGCGAGTAATGCGTGCAATTGATTGTATTGGAGTCTGTTTGAGTTGGATCACACGACTCACTATGCATACCTATATCTCATAGTGGTCCATAATCACCATCTAAATTGAATCAATAAAAAAAAAAAACTGTTAGCCCTAGATTAAGATGTGCTAAAGTTCCTCATTTCGTAAAGTTAATGCTCATAACTGAACCTAGGTGGTTAGTGTCTTGGTGCCTTTAATTTCCCGAAGGTCAGCAACCTGAATTGTTTGTTATAATCCCCCATCAGATTTTAGTGAGCATGACGAATTCCATCGCGCTCCATTAAAACCTCGAAAGGGTGCGATGAATCGAGTTGACTCAACTCGATTGCCCGCATTCGATCATGTGTGTGTATTCTTCATGAAAATAAAATAATTGTCCGTCATTAAACGGTGGATGCGGGTGTTTATTGACGTTTTTTAAATCAAGGGTTCGGATGGGATTAAATTGTTGTTAACAAGTTTTTGTGTTCTTTTATAACGTGATTTATCTATACTCAATTATATAGCAGTAAGATTTGAATGTGTGTTTGTTCGGAATGGATAAGTCCAAAAATACTGAAATGATTAAACCGTATAGTACCTACCTATAAACACGTCGACTATAATGTCGTACTAGCATCATATTATTATTGATAATACTAATAGCGTCTTAAAAGCGTTAATTTCGTAACCATTCTACACACGAAATCTTTTAAAAATCGAATACGATTTTAAATTTGGTACCCCAAGGTCCTCGTGTGTGTACGCGTCAGTTATAACGAGATTCGGCATAAAGGGCCATTAAGGCGTCGTGTTTGGCATTGAAGTAAGCCGCTTTCTTCATGGAGGCGGATCATCCCGCGTCGAGTAAACATCTGCCGGAACACCTACGAGCCGACGTATCCATTGTTACATATTATCTAATACTATCTTTTTCCCGCGACTTCGTTCGCCTTAATATGGCCTAGCTATGTTGCTTTCCAAATGTAAAAGAATTTTTATAATCGATTCTTTCATCTCAAAATTGGGTTACATTTTTTCCTTGTAATTTTTCTCACCAGTGGACGTTCTAACACTAGAAGTTTCAGATTAAAAAAAATTACGTTTAATAGAATACATCCAACCATAGAAGTATGAATAGACGAAAAATTTTTTTTTAAATCTATGCATCCAACTTTGAATAAAATCTTTGACTTTGACATTTCTTAGCATGACAAGCCACCACGGGCATAGTTCTAATTTGAATTTGTGCCCATAAAATTAGATCATTGGTTTCTACTGTGATGATCAGGTGACGGTATGCTTTATCAGGTCTCTTTACACTGCTTATAAACTGTAATATAAGTGCATAATACAAAAAGTGGCAAAAGTCTGGGATTGTCAGCCTCAACTTTATTGCCTGTCAGGTGGTTGCACGTATAGCATCGGGTACGCGCGCCCAGCCTCTCCAGCTACTCCTTGCTAATCCCCAAGCTAGTAGCGTTCCGAATACCTTAACACCGTTCTCCCAAATTACTTCTACTCTACCTTCGCTTTCAATGGTTTCAATAGGCAGCAGCGTTGGAACTTGGAACGGAGATAAGTCAAAAAAATTGCACTTAAAAACCCGTCAATTTTGGTAAAAGTGGCATAACTCCCACGATGAAAACTTTGGCGAAAGCATATGTCCAGCATTGGACTTCTTGCAGCTGACATGATGGCAGAAAGTGCTAAAGCGGATTATCCCGCGCCACGTAAACGTATCTGTCGGAACCTCGGAACACCTACGAGCCGACTCCATTGTTACGCTATCTAGGGCCGCAGACAGCGAATAAGATAAAATAAGCGCATGTTTTTAATAGCGGGTAACGTAAAAAACGGTTGTCTATGGAGAAATGAAGGTGCTATAGATTGAATAAGTTTTAAAACTACTACAGATACTTAGTACTTTTTACCAATATACTTAAGTTATACAGATACCTTGGTACACCACAACTTTTCCTACTAACATGTATACCTTAAGTTAGTAAACGTTCAGCTGACTGGATTGTTGATTTTATTAATAAAAAAAACCGGCCAAGTGTGAGTCAAACTCACGCAATGAGGGAACCCTCATTGCGTGTGACAATATGCTTCGTGAACACACACACAATGTTCAAAAATGTTTTATTCAATTGACTAGCGCTATCTAGTGGTGTTTTAGTGAACTATTTCCCTAGGTGAACTTATTATAGTGAGTTTACCACTTTATTTTCAACTGATAGAATTCTTATTATTTTTCCTGTAATCTTCAAGCAATAAACTATATATTGTAATTTTTTGGAAATTTTAGGCCCAGTAGTTTCGGAGATCAGGGGGGGGGGAATGGTCAAATTTTGCCTTCTTTCGTGAATAAAATCAAAAGTATTGATTTTACCCGAACAAAAAAAAATATTTTTGAGATCCTCATAACAAGCTCTTTCATTTGATTTATAACACGGTAAGGTTTGCAAAACTTTTTTTTAACATTTTATATTTGGACCCCCTAAACTGACCCTTATTTAAAAAAAAATATATATTTACTTTGCACATCCGTGTTTGGGTCATAGGTTTACACCATCTTACCAAATTTCATTTAATTTGGTTCAGTAGATTCGGAGAAAATCGACTGTGACAGACGGACGGACGGACAGACAGACGCTCGAGTGATCCTATAAGGGTTCCGTTTTTCATTTTTTGTACGGAACCCTAAAAAAGGATTTTTAATTAGGACTCCCTTAAGTAGGACCTCAAAAGAAGAGACGTAACTTGAAATACTCAAAGACATGGTACTGACATACCCATGTTCCCGAATGCTATATCGTATCATATATCGAAACACTAACACTATCACTATATTTACGTTATAGTATTGAACACTTCGAAAACGTTCTACATTTTCGATTTGAACTCCGACAATGGCGAACACAATCGTAAAATAATCTGGCGAAGAGATCCGGAATAGCGAAACAAATTTAGCGACGACAATAGGACCCCGGTGTTTGTCCTCGAGATTCGAATCTCGGAATAACACCCTTCTTATCGAGATCTGAGATGTTTATTTGCGTACATAATGCACGCAAATTCGAAATGGGAGTTATTCTTAAAGTATTACAGCTGAGACCGGGAGAAAGCTTGAATCTTAATCTGAGACTACGTTGAAAGCGAAATTTATCTAGAAATACTCGTACTTATAACCAACGACAATGATAATTTATAGAAAAAGTAAAAGCACACAAATCACTTTGACTGTATTGAATCTATACAAAACTAACAAAGAATCAATAGACACAAATTGGACGCCATAAACACGTGTCCGCTAAAAAAAAAGAAACGGCCAGATTTATAAAAAAAAATTACAAACCGATCTTCATAAAGAAAAATAACATTTTAAAATTCGAATGGCCCTATTCCGCACAGATAAGGTTGAATATCTTCAAAACCTGTATTTTGACAGCTGAATGTGGAATGTAAGAATCTAATGCTTCGAAATAGCATTAAATGGCGCAAAATGAAAAAATATGACATCGCGTATTGTGTAACGAAATTTTTAAATAAACACCTTTTGAGTGGGCGGGCGCGCGAGTATTTGTAAATAGGTTTTGTTGTTGACACAATGGTTTTTGTAAATCGATGGGATCCTGCAGGGCATGCTGCGTCTGTTGTCGCGTGCCTTCAGAAAAAGTAATTGACAGCAGACATTCCTCCAGTTTGGTGATATTTATCGGAATTTTGAGAAGCTGGTCGTAAAAATTATAAAGATTCTGTTATCTTAAAGGTTGGGGTTTAATTTATTACACGTGTCAAGTTACAGCAGCTGTATGAAACGCATGATTACCTATTAGTATAATTAAATCAATGTCTAATATGCACTAGGGCAAATTCTTGTGCTCTATTTTCACAGCTATATTTTCCGTGGATAAACAACCTAATAAGGGCTGGCGGAAAATTCGCTTCTTCATATTATAGCATGAATGCTGTCTTAATAGCGGACCCCGGGCTCCAACGCACCACAGCTGAGGACAAAACCGGGACAAACTAGGATAATAATAATTTAATACTCACTTGTTAATAATATTTACCTAAAAAATCAATAATGATAGGCTACTGATCTGATACTGTTATTTTTTATAATTATTATAGACGCTGCACTGCAGGTACCTACTCCCGAGAATTTCACTAGCCCGTAACATAAACACAGCAATGCAAATGCAAAACTAATTTCACCGTCCAAGAAAAGCAAATTAAAAAGAAAATTTAAATCCAGAATTGGCGCGAAACGTGAAACCTAAAGGCGCGTACACACGGCCGCTATCGCGAGATCGCATGATATAAACAACGCCGCGGGTGGCGCTACCGACGCGGACTTCTACTTTACGACATTACAAAAATTCCTGTTAGCTACCGCGGTAGCTACAATTAAACTCGGTTAGGTGGTGCTACTTGACGATACTGATCTTAGATTTTATTTGCCTTTTTGATTGCCTTTATCTTTACTCGTCTTTATGGCTATATCATATGGTCTTTGGTTTAACATTCTCTAAATGGCTCGTTTAATTGATTTTGAAATCCTCTTAATCGCTGTACAGGCACTTCTTTCGTGTTAATGCAACGCTCGAATGGTCAAATCGTATTTAAATAGCCGTTTTTGTCAGTAGTGGTTTTATAGAATAAAATAATGGATTCAATCTACACTATATTATAAAGAGGAAAATTTTTATTGTTTGTTTGCATTGAAAAGGCTCTGAAACAACTCTGGACCGGTTTTCAAACTATAAATAGCTAATTTATATGCGGGTGACATAATTGACGCGGATGAAGTAGCGAGAAAAATTCTAGTATCTAATATCCCTGCTTCATAAATAAATGAAGTTATATTAATATTTAAATTCATATAGCACAATGAATATATTAATTACTTATCTGCACTACAATTTCAAAATCGTCCACACAGGTCACAAATCACAATCGCAGAACAAGACAAAGTTTGTACCCTGCAAACCGAATACAATTCCACAAAAGAACAATACCCCTTACAACTGGGTCACAGTGTCACAGTGTCACGGCACACAACAGTGGGATGTCGCGGGTGTCTGTTGCTGATAGTGGACAAGTGCGGAGTTCAGCGGCAATAATAGCGTGTCATATCACGCCGGAATGCGGCCATCGCTCGTCTGTGCATCCCTTTATTTTCGTAGCGGTAAAGGGCCCGTTAACCTTTATTGTAGATATTTCTTAATTATAATAAAATAATTATATCGTAAATAGATAAGCAACTGATCGTTATCGGGAATATCAAAGTATAGACTGGTTCTACGAGTTTGCAGGTGTACGTGTCCTCATTTGAAATTGTCCTTTAGGAAGAGCTTTTCTCTGTATTATAAAAATCTAACTTGAAAATGTTGACATAATTATTTAATATCTTGTTTTCAAGCTATTAGTGTTATTTCTTTTGATAAGATATATATAGGTAGGTAGTTTGATCGCCGATACAAGTGTCTTAAAAGAAAGGACCCAGAACAACCTTAGTCTCGCTGCGACCCCGAAGGAAGTAACTCCATTGAAACTTCAACGGAAATAAATAAATAAAAGGTTCGTGCTAAGTCCTGTTTATATACAAAATTATGAATCTTAGGTGACTTATCTTTTTGAAAACGCGTTTCCCAAAGGACAGTGCCAATACTTGCAGGCGAGTTACGATCGAATTCGCGTTCCATTGCACGCTGTGAACTCGCACGGGCGTACCATCGCCGTGATAACCGTAATGACGTCGTAAACTTGCCTCGGATCGCGAGAGCTGGGGCGCATCCAGCGGAGTGGGTCAAATGGTACTAAAGGTGGATTTAATGCTATAATATTCTCTACAAGTCAACATAATAATGAAGACCTATCATTGGCATTATTGTTCCTATTGTATAACTTATGTTACTTTAGTTAATGATGGTAATCCGAGTGTAAAATAAACAATATTTATCAAGTTTCCTTCAATCCTAACGAATATTATACATGCAAAGGCAGCTTTTCGTTTTTAGCATTTATTTGTTGGTTTCTTTCAATTTTATTGATCACTGTACCGATTATCATGAAATTTTGCATAGGTGCACAATAAGAGAGGTGCTCACGAAGACGTGGAAAAGGTACTGGTTCCTAAAGGATTTACAGACACGCGAGCCGGAAACAATAGTTGTTATGTAAAGATCTTAAAGATTTTTTTTTATTTATGTATGTGTACTTATATTACATATAGAGAACATATCTAAGTTATTGTTTAATTAAACTATTTGATAGATCAGAAACCAATTAGCCCTCAACCTTTTCTGAGCTGGTTACACCCCTGTTCGAGAAAGAGATAGGAAGAGCCGCGATATGCAAGCGGGAACGCGGAAGAATTAGCTGGACTAACGACGGAGTAAATCACCTGTTAGGCTGCATCCTAACCTCTTTAGAGTGCTGAGATTAAATTTAAAGTTGGTTTAAATCATGTTATTGTATGGGAACCTGAGAAGACGATCTCTGTGCGCAATTTATGCGATATTCCGCAACAACATTAACGTAAGGCTATTTGTGTAAAAATAATTCTATTATATTTCAACTCGGTGGGAGAATATGTAGAATGTGACTACTGCTTCGCGTTCCACGCAGAATGCAAACG
The DNA here is from genome assembly GCA_963082605.1 of Rhodophaea formosa. NCBI lineage: Eukaryota > Metazoa > Arthropoda > Insecta > Lepidoptera > Pyralidae > Rhodophaea > Rhodophaea formosa. The sequence goes on from OY720219.1 coordinate 15,516,213, forward strand.
CGGATCAAAAGTAAAATTAAAATCTCGGTATTTACACTGATTTTGGTTTATTTGGATATTGATTTTCTAATCATCTGATTAGGCGAAGAGTGGCGAGGCACTTTTAGGTTATCTTCTAAATTTTTGCTAAAAGATCCAAAACTCATGTTATAAAATTCTAAACATCCTCTAGGACTTTGAACTGCGAACTTTGTCTGGTCCATGATAGTGAAAGACGCTATTGTCTATTCATATAATTATACACTCTATTAATTGAAGCAGTTTATTGAACCAGTCATTCTCAACATAAACGAAGCTCTGTTGTAGCGTGTTTTAAAAACACATCATTTAATTATTCCCCTGCGCTCCATCTGGGCTTGTTTCATTTAAATAACAAAAGCTGACCGGCCGCCGCGGAAAAACGAAAGATTGACATTTACTCCTAAACTGAGGGCGGTGGATAGGATATGATACGCTCGAAATTATGGGATTTTGAGTCTGTGATTGCATAAACTCTGGTTAAAGGTGTATTCTATGGGCTTTTGTAATAGTATTTAGTGCGCATTGATTGATTGGTGAAATAAATATGATCAAAAAAAAAAAAATTTAGTGCAAGTGCTTGTTACTTACAGACACGACAATTAAAAATAATATTAATTTAAGTGGCATTAAAGATTTTGGAAATAGCTTCAATAATTTCAGTAAAATTTAGTATGTGGTTTGTGTAGATGTAGGGGTCTCGGGAGCGAAAGTGGTTCTCGTTAGCTCTCATTGGGAAACTTCTCCAAGTGAAGCTGTTACCTGCCAGGGTATTCTTGTATAAAAAGTTAAGCAGTAAACTTAATACTGACAATAACAATGAATCGGAACTGCTGATATCTAAAAGCGGTAAAACAAATACTGCTCAGCAGAAGCTGCGTCAGATTATCTCAATTTCCATCCTCCAACCAGAACATCAAGCTTCGCCATTATACTATCTAAATTGGCAGTGCCTAAGCCCCATTGCGTGAGTATTCTTGTATAAAAAAGTTAAACAGCTAACTAAATACTAACTATAATCGGAATTGCTGATATCTTAAAGCGCTAAAACAAATACTGCTCAGCAGAAGCTGAGTCAGATAATCTCAATTTCCATCCTCCAACCAAAACATCAAGCCTCGCCATTATACAATCTAAATTGGCAGTGCCTCAAGCCCCATTGACCGAGCGATAACCATCCAAAAGCACGTGGCAGACAGCGGATTGTGTAAGCGCACTCGATACGAGCGACTGTCAAGTAGCATCAGAGTGTCAAGAGCGGCTGATCTTGCTCAACCGCCACTAGCGCCCTCTAGGACGTGATTAAACCGCGAAATGTCAAAGTGCAAAGATCGGCCCTTTGTGCGAGGCTCTTGGCTATCAGTCAATGCTTCCCGGCTTGATATGTTCATTCATCAAAAAAATGCTCGCGGCGTATGTGAGATGGAAAACCGAACGTGTCGTGAATGCAAATCCTTGCACGGTTTTCTTAGTTGAAAGTTTTTATTGCGTATTCAAGTTCCTGTCATACGTATGGTGAGTGAGTGTAAATCAATTTAGTCTTATATTTCTTAAGCTAGATGCATAGAAGTGTATCACAAATTGCCTATACTATTTTACATTGAGTTGGAAAGTCTGTTAATGTTTACCTAACATTTTAAGAAACTTTTCAATGATGTTTTGATTGTTTTGAATATCATTGAAATAGCTCTTTTTAGAGTAACATACGTCTATCATTTACCTATTAATAATTTTACATAGTAAGTATACTCTATGCCAATTTCGATCGCGATATACGGACGAGTCTGACTGTACCTACACAGAATGGGAGGACTATACTGTCCGAGTTGAGAACTAACGTCCGTGACAGGGATGTCAACTGCCGAAGTATTTACCTCGAGTACCTAACTTTTTTTATGTATGTTTGACGGCAAACGAGCACTATTTTACTATTTTTGAACGTGTACTCGTATTCGAACGGTATTGTATGGAAAAACCACTCGTTTGCGGCGGCATGGTTTGGCGAAATTTCAAAAATCGCACCACAGACGGCCCAACTGATGAAAAGTGGTCACTGTCGCCCATGGACATCTGCAACACCAGAAGAGGTACTGATGCGTTTCCGACTCTTAAGATACATGTAGTCACGCCTTTTGAAGGACCCCAAGTCATAGCACACAGGGAATACCTTGGGATAGCCCATTCTACAATCCTGCTATACGAGGGAAAAATTACGTGACACTCTGACATTTTTGGAGACCTTGGTGGCTTAAAGTACCAAAAACACGATCCACTTGTTTCAGCTTACATTTTACTTTGCAATTTCAGTATTTATTGGCCAATTTATGTTAAAATTCAATTTAAGTGTTAATCAATGTAAAGAATATGCAAACAATCGCTACACAAAATGAAAATTTATTTACACACAAAGAAAATCAACGTCCACGTCCGCCAAACAGACATGTAATGGAAAAACGTCAAAATGGGCAACCCTATTCGATGACGGGGTGATATAAAGCCAGTACACGTCGACGAATGGAGTGAAAAAATCCCAGTTCAAAGAGCGAACGCGCTGTGGCAAAAAGTCGAGGCATTGTCGCATGTGATACGAGTAGACTATGGTTACTTTTTACTATTGTCTGTTCCTGGCCTATGTTTGATGCAACGTTCTATCCGTTGTCTATGTTTTTATTGTTAGAAAGGACTGGCCAGTATTGTATCTTGTCTGTAAAATTTGAAAATAGAACATTTTCTTCCTAATTTTTTTGTTGAATCCATAGATATCAGAATATTTACAAGGTTAGATCGGTGCGCGAGCGAAATTTGTTTGAGCCCCGATGTCTCCAGAAAATTTTACACCTACATGCACATAAACATAGGAACACTAGTTTCACGCACACAATGATAAAATATTTTACGCAAACAAATCAAACGGGCCAACGAGAGTGACAGGCACACATTCGTGTTTGACGCGTAAATGCGAGCTCACACATTCAAGAAGTTCACACCTACGCTAGTGATTGACAATCGATAAACTATTATCGATGTTTCTTGCGCGTAGTACACGTTTATGGTTCGTGATTTGTTTTAATATTTAATTATTTATATGCAGCATCGTTAAATAAATAAAAATAGTTGAAAAAATAATAGATTAATTCATTTATTGCGGGGGATGATTCAGCGCAAGCGGGAAAGGACAGTGTTTATTTTGATATCTATGGACAGTGCCGTTCGACTATATGGGAAGTGGCACCTTTTTTCATAGCAGGAAATAGCGTACAAAAACAAAATGTATTATAACATATACACCTACAAAATCAGTCTGGACTGGACCGAGTTATAAGGGTTAGAAATTTGTGATTTTTATAAGTAGCTATTCGTGACTTAGGTGTTAGTTCGGTGAAAATTTATATCAAAATGTTTAATTATATGTGTGTATTTATTTATACCCTAGCAGCCCTCCCCGGCTGCACCCGGGCATGTACTATTCCCATAAACCTTCCTCATGAATCACTTTATCTATTAGTGAAAACTGCATGAACATCCGTGCAGTAATTTTTGAGTTTATCGTGAACAGACAGACAGATAGACAGAAAAACGCGGTGGAGGACTTTATTTTATAATATGTAGTGATAGATACATATACGTACTTATCGCATCTAAAGCTATTACGGGGCCGACAGAGCCTAGAGCTATAAGATTTGAAGACTATGCTGGGCTTCGATTGGTGGGCATTTAGGTGAAAAGGGATTCAATAGTGAAAGGCTGTAGCCGCGTCGCCTGACATAGTCTGAGATAATTTTCAATGGTCTCCATCTATTCGATGTTTTATTTTACTTATTTTTTATTTATTTATTTTATCGAATATCTTTTATTATCTGTGCGGTAATAGAAACAACTAGAACAATCATAGAAACACATATTTATTCTTTTTTCCCAGACCAGCTATGAAGAATTTGATGTTTATTGTCTTTGACATGGTAAAAATTGTCCCTCTTCACCAGATTGCTAACAATCGAAGTGAATTAATTGTCTTTTGGATCACATAACAACTCTGATTGTACGGAGCACATCTAGTCACGTTGCAGTAACCCCAAGAGAAGGTGTCACCTGAATAAGATACTTTGTTCATGATTACAACCAGATGATTACCAAAAGTTGCCGTTGCATTACATTTATCTGGACAAGTACAGCGTCTGCTGGTGAACAGGGTGTGCGCCATCTAGTGAAAGTGCCGCGAAAGCTCTCTCGAGAGTTTTAGAAGCAGTTGGTTTTTTTTTCTACCAATAATGTAATGGGCGAAAATCTGTAGAATCATATCTCAATATAAGCCCACTAACTCGCTGAATGTGGCCTTTGCATCTGATAGCGTTGTTTACCCCGCAAGGGGAATAAACGTGATAATGTGTATGTTTGTATAATAAAGAGAAATAATGACAACACTTAATTTTACTTCTTATTTTTTACGAATATTTAGATAAATCTATAATAATATAATGATAATATGCGTACATAACATTGTAGAAAAAATAAATAAAAAAATATTATTTTCTAATCACTTTAATTCAACAAACATTAAAAATGTAGGTAACTGTAGATAAAAGCTTTAAAGGTCTTTGACTTGTACACTAGCATCAGGCATAAATGTATTTCTAAACTATTGCTAGATCAGGAAAGCAATAAGGGCTGCTTTTTATATATTTTTTTATTTTTTGTATCTATTTTGTCTTCATATTCAATCAAAACTATTTTTTACGCCTGTGGCACAAGTATACTTAATTACTGGGTCTCTTAAAACAAGACATAAATCGATACAAAAGGCATAATAGTACCTGTACTTTCATCTGTCATTTATATAGTCAGAAACACAAACATAAAAACATCCATTATAAGTCTATACTCTATTTTCCATAAAAGTGCGACACAGACGTATTATTATGTCGCTATAATCATATGCCTAGTAAGCACAGACTACTGAACCTAGATATCGTGATTGCAAAACAAGATTTTTGAAAAAGGTAACCATATTGACAAAATTTCGCGAGTTAGTTCTCAAACTCAAAATTGCTGTTTTACTATAGTTTTGCAGGCTCATATTTAGGATCACTTGTTGTATTTGTATTCTGGAAAATAATAATTATTAACATATAGTAATTTTATTTCTCATAAAAATATCATTAAATAAAACATTGAGTTTAAGTAATAATTGAAAAACAAACCGTGGCAAAATTAGCCGTAATTTCACTGTAGGCACAGCCCAATCAAAGAGTCTTCGTGATTTTTTACATGGCTGAAAACACTTAGCCTCAAAATGCATCGAACATATTGTGCTATTTTTTGTTGGCCACCAATTGTCCACTTTTCTTTAATAGCTGCTTCACGCGGAAACCTAGAATAATAAATACCAATCGTTTCAAAGAATTAAACAATCTCCACATGAAATAAAATAAAATGTCCCCAAGACATTCTTAGGCATCACGATAAATTATCGATAAAAAGATACTGGGACATCCTTAAGTCGCAATGTCAACCAGCCGGGACTTCGATATTGGTAAGGCGCCGCACGTTTGCTTGACGTCACATACATTACGCGGTCAAAAGAGTCTTATTACTGCTAATGAAAAACTTTACGCGCAATGTAATACGTCCATTCATTTGATTACATTTTTATAGCAATGTCACCGGCATGACATTCTCAATGGCACATTATTTCTTGATTTTAAGTTTTTGCTCTAAAATGCATTAAAAACACTAATATTTTGGTACTTACTTATGGTAGGTGACTCCGAAATGTTTCAGGCTTTTATCGGAACTTCTATTTTTGCACACAATCACTGCACAAGACGGCATTTTCGTAAAAATCGTGACATACTACGCGAGTGCACATAAACTTCCGACTGACAGCGTGTTCGAGAAATATGCCCATGTTGCTCATATTGCGTTCCCACCTGCCACGCCCTCGAGCCCACTCTATATATCTCTGTGGTTGAATCTTATGGATCGAATTTCAAAATGAGATGAGTATTGATTGAGGGATTATTGATAACCGCAACTACGCAACCACAATCAGGCCAAAAATCTATTTTTTTATTTATAATAACTTGGTCACTTTTGTTCCCCTTGTAAAATGATATAACACTGATAAAATCAATATACTTACAGTTAAAACGAGGGACGTAACAAAGCGAGTCCGCCAGAGGGATTCGAACCGTGGCCCTTTGTGTGACGCGTGGCGAAACATGACACTGTGCAACTGTACCCTCATTATGCTCCCGCTTAATTATTCAATAAGGTACCTACTCTTTTTTGACGACCAATTTTTTATTCGGTATGTTTTTGGCCAGTAATCAATTACTTGTTAATGGGTAACACGCATGTGACATGACACAAAATGAGAAGTAAATAAAAAGACCAAGGATTGGTATTAGGTATATCTCACCAAAAATATTTTTGTCCAAAAAATTTGCGACCATAAAAAGAAATTGTTATTTTGAAAAAAATTAAGAATTTTTATTGTAAGTCAAAATGTGACGGAATATCCATTATAAGGTTATTTTACTGTATCTACCACTAGCAATTTTCCGCGACTTCATCCGCGTAAAACATAGCCTATGTCACCCGCAGGTTTATCAGCTTTCTATAGGTGAAAGAATTTTGAAAATCGGTCCTGTAGTTTCGGAGCCTATTCAATGCAAACAAAAAAAACATTTTATCTTTTCTATTCATAATATAACAAATTACTTTTTAATTTTATGAATCCTCAAAGTTTACAGATATTTTTATTTTCGTAAATTGAAACGAAATGTCCGCCATACCAAATAATCGATGACATTTCAACCAATGCGGGCACTTTTTGGCGCTAAAAGTCATGATACAATTTCGATGGCGCGAAAAAAGAAAATGGAATAGCGCCCCTCCAGGGTGTTAGCGACTCAGCAGTTTCGCGAATAAGCTTTAATGTTGAAAACCCAATTTAATGGCTCGATTAGCACGCTTCTCCCAATCGCTCGCTGTGATTGATTTTATGCTGCACTTTTTGAAAATAGAAGGATTTGTGTGACACCCTCTCTTTTATAAAAAATAATAGGTAATTGTTTTTTTTTAAGTCTTTATTTCTACTCAATGTGACCTTTTTGTGCATCTTGTGGATCTCTTTACCTCATTGATAAAGGTTACTTTTTCATTTAATTTTGTTCCTAATCTTTTTTAAACTAGCCTTTTAAAAACAAGATAAAAATAAAAATAGATAAAACAAAAAATTGGATCAACAATATTTTTTATCCTGCAGTTTGAATTTCAAATAATAGTCCTATCAAATAACTTGGTACTAACAATAGAAAGAGTAAAACAAATGACGCAATAAAATACAAGAATCGCTACAAATGACATAAAAACAACGTGTAAACAGATATGGCAAATGTACATTACGCGTTTTAGTACTAATGTGAACTTAAAACCAACACCCACGTGACCGCAAACACGCGGTCTGCGGTCTCTAGTACCCCACGCAGTTTGCGGTAACCCTAAGCTGCATGGGCGTCACACAACCCTCGGTTTACAAATGCAAAAAATGCCCTCTAGAACTCTATTGGAATATTAGTGATTTTTAATGTACCTAAATGTCCTTAGGCTTTTTTTAAAATTGAGAATAATACTTGTTTTTTGTTGAAGGTAGGATATGTTATAGATTTTTAATTGTAAAAAATACAGTCATTTTTGTTAATATGATCTTAACTTCCGACAATATTAAAATCGATCCTTCTGTACATTAGTAGGTAAAACAATAACATAAATCAACTCATCAAATGAACCACTTTCCTTTTGGGACCAATACTGGGACCTCATTTTTTTTTAAATTTTCATACAATACTGGGTCGGCCGAACACTTTTGTAAGATAATGACGATTTATTTTCGAGTTCTCAGCGTTAGTACTATAAGAAAATTTGATCATTTTGACAATGTGAGTCACTTCTTTAATGTCGATGGTTGATTTAGCACGCTATTTGTATGTTACTTTCTTTGGTTCTATGATCTGACTGTACATACAGTATAGAGCTGGTAGGTGGTTGTTCAACCCTCCGGCATGAGTTTGCGGTAACCCTAAACTGCATGGGTGCCACCCTCGTGTCGCAATCTCGTAACATGCGACTTTTGGTTTGACAACCCTCTGATACGTTAGGGGTGTGTATGTGATTCAAATGCTGAGGTCAGTCTTGAGATATGTATTTTTTATTGTTTTTCAATTATCTTGTAATATATATAATACCGGTTACCAAACTCTGGTATCATACACGGCCGAAGGGATATTTACCCATAAAAATTCCATAAAGGGGCGCTATATTAACCCGTAATATATTTAACTTAACAAATGGGACCAATGATGAGGACATAAAAAAAATCGTTTGTAGTCGATTTTTAGTAAAGAACTTTAAAAAAATGCGACAAAATTGTAATGGGTTGCTAGCCGCATTGCCAACTGATGTGATTTTACAGGTTATACCCTTCCTGATTTGTTTTTACGATCTACGTGTGTGCTACTCAACTATCTACGTTTATTCTTTTTTTTCCAGTTCAACACAAAAGATTATTGTAAAACAAAAGTTATTTTTTTAGGTCGAGCCAGTTGAAGAATAACTCGTGTTAATGCATTCATAATGCTATTTTGATATACTCTTATTAACTAGGAAATAATATATGAGAAAAAAACCATGCGGGCAGGGTTAACCAACAATCTTTATTCTCTCGTAGAAAGAGAAAAGACTGCTAGTTCAAATCCTTCCCGGTTAGATTTTCCCATATATCTAATATTTTTATTTAATAATTGTATATAAAAAGTTATTTATGTCATGAATATTTCCTCACATCATAATCTCCGACACGATCACGTTTGCATCGGTCCCTCGGGCGCGGATAATCGTATCTGCACACGTCACTTGAGCAACACGCCGGGTTGACACCCTTGCATGACCGCAATCATGGCTTTTTGTACAAATGGATGGTATTATTTTTATTAATTTATTTATAAGAGACACTAAGTTTCAGTGACATGTGAAGTAAAGAAAAATAAAAAAATCGAAAATAGCCACAAAATTAAAATTGTGTTCACTAATTGCCTTGATAATTGTATCTGCACACGTCGCTTGAGCAACTCCCTTGTATGACCGCAATCATAGCTTTTTGCACAAAATGAAATAATAAAAAATAACAAATTGAAAATAGCCACAAATGTTTTGTTTTCAGTGTAATGTGACTTAATGAAAAAGTACAAATTGAAAATTAAATTGTTTTCACTAATTGCCTTGATAATCGTATCTGCACACGTTACTTGAACAACCGCCGGGTTGGTACCTTTGTATGACCGCAATCATGGATTTTTGTACTAATGGAGCGTATTGATTTTATTGCAATGTCAAGAGATTACAATATAAAAGTTAAAATATTAACAAAATAAATTTTGGCTGAAACAATTGACATTAAAATAAAAATCAAAAACACTTATTGCCCCTTACCTAGTACGTATAATAGATTAAATAATATGTTTAAAAAAATATTGTAAGAATGTTTCTAAATAAATCATTTTCAGTGGTAAATAAAAAAAAAGCCGTGCTTAGAAGAAAATATTTCATTATCCTTTTTATTGGCAAGGCAACCAAATTACAACCGGCATTTAAAAGTTTAAGTGATATATGAGTGATAAAGAAACTTACATACATATTCACTGTGATGTGACTTAAAACCTTCATTTCAGATTCCGGTGTTATTAAAAAAACACATAATTTATTTTATTTACTAGCCTGTGAAATCCCACTGCTGGGCCTTGGGCATCTCTCTGCTTTCCATTCATCTCTACCTCGAGCTTTTGTTGGCCAGTCTTTGGAGGTTATACGTATAAAAAAAATTGCCACTTTTATATTTTGGAAAGAACTGCACTTTTTTCTAAAACACTTTTACCGTTTTGAACAGCAAAAATACAGTCGAAAAGAGCGTAAATAACGCATAATTTTCGAAGGCTCATTAAAAGTTTCGTCGTGATTTCCTCCAGCTCTGTTTAATTGCGGCTCTGAGCAGAATTAACCAAATGAGGGCGACACACAGTTTTCTACAGGTTTTGTGCGCCAGCCTGTACAGTCAGGCGCAATTTGAGTTTTATTGTTTGATTTACGAGTAATAACATTATTTTTTTCGACAGACTATTACTTACTAAGTATATTCGTAGAAACAGATTGTACATTATACTTCGAGATAATGTCAATTTTAGTTCGTTTTTGCAAAGATTTCAGCTCATTTCGTGATACATTATTGAGTTCTAGGTAAAATTTTACTCTCATTCCTCATACCAAAGGCAAATAAAAATAAACCAACAAATTACTTTTACACTTGACTAAATAAAATTGAATTATTTTATCCTACCCAGTAATCGATAGCATTTAGAGCTTTAGAAATATTGAAGTGAATGTAAGTTTTTTTATTTATATACTAACAATTTTCCCGCGACTTCGTTCGCGTAATTTAAAGTCTATATCTACTCCATGTCACCTCAGATAAATTAGCGTTCCATAGGTGAAAGATTATTGAAAGTCAGTTCAGAAGTTTCGGAGCCTATTTAATGCAAAGAAAAAAATTAAAAGCTATCAAATCTTTCGTCGTTATAATATTAGTAGATATAAGATGTGCGTCGTTGATTTTTTGTAAACAAGTAAATTAGTCGCGATTCGGGCGTTCGATGAGGCTAAGGTGGAGTGTGCTTAATCTGTACAGGCCAGAGCAAGGTATGTCTCGTAACTAGCTACATTTAAATTCCTTGCTCTGTGTGTATAGGCAACATCATCAAAGAGACAGAAATCGACAATGTCTAGAAAATAAATTTAACTAAAAACTATTGCCAACTGTACAAACGTGAGCTCTCCTCCACGACGGCCATTAGCGAGTGGGCGTAATTAAAAGAGTTACAATAAGATCGAATTAAAAACAATTAACCGGCCGAATTGAGCACAATGGTGAGTCGCATGGACACGACTGTGTAGTGCGAGTTGGTTTTATTTACTGATTATCGACTGCTCTTGGATGTACGTACAGCTTTAGTATTTAGGGTTTCCTAGGCAATATTGGGCACCGATAAAGAAGAGACTCTTTATTCCTTTTTCAATAAAACTTGAGGATAGTCTAACTAAAGTTTGTTGTAGGGCTGAAATCGTAATTAGAATATGGAAACTCAGGAACGTTTACATTGAATCATCATCATAATGAGGTCTTTCTAGTCTCTGTTGCAAGAACACGACCCTCTTTGTACTACTAGAGCCATATATTAGCCAGAGCAATCAGAGGATTAGGCCTACACTCTCTACGCTGGCCAGACGGGTTGACGACGTCCCTTTGTTTATGACAAGCTTTGTTTATGTTGTCTTTCCACAGTCACCTTCTACGACATTCACGGGAAGAACTTCTACTCTGCTGGGAACAAACATAAATATTATTAATATGCTGCAACGTTACATCAATATTAGAAACAAAAATAAATAAAACTTTGATTTCATTTGCAAATATAAAGAGCGAATATTCGACTATAATTTCAAAATTATATCCCACCACATATAATTATATTTCTATAGGGGAGGTGTAACATATAACCACAACAAAGAGATGGAACATACCATCAGCGTAACCCTACACTGCGCGCACGCGTCAATAAGACCTGGCGATGTGAAAATTACTACTCTCCACTTGATTGTAGTGTTGAAAAAGTGCGATTATTTCCCGAGGGTATAATCGCAGAGCGAATTAACTTATGGCTCTCGTAATTGGCGGCAGATGGCGCTGGCGGCGACGCTACCGTGCGCACGCGCAACGTTTATGAAGATTTATTGATTGCAATATTTACTGTATATTTTTTCTTTCTTGAACACCTTGACGATTTTTACAAAGTGCAGAACTGGTTGAAGATTTATGTTTAAACGACTGACCGAAAAGGAGTGGATTATTTTTAGAGTTCACTTATGCTTATTCTTTTAGTTTACTTGTTGTCTTTGGTAGGTACATGAACAAGCGATTTGGAAGAGCGGAGGAAATGAGGATTATGATAATAATGATGAAGTGGCCGATACTGGTGTCCGTTTTTTCAAGCTGTCAAATGGCATCTGTCATAGCTTAACGAATGCTCTGACTCAAGGAAAAAACAATATTTTTATACAAAAGTGTTCGGCCGGTCCGGGAATTTGTATGAAAAATTTCGAAATCATTTGATAATGTATAAAGTGGAGACATGTACACCGATTCTGGCAAAAATATATATTGCATTTTTTTTTGAAGATAATTTTAATAATTAATTAGATCATAGCTCTTAAATAAGAGTTTGAGAGGTACTCTTTTAGATTTCTAGGCAAAATACATAAAATACATTTTTTTGGTCCAGCGTAAAAGCTCTTCATTATCTCATTCAGGCTCTTGTTTCCATATTGAAAAATCTGACAGTCCCGCATTAATAAACGAATGGTTCCGTGGACTGTGCATATTCATGAATGACGTTACGCTCGTTACACCGCGGCGGTCAGTGTTAACAATCTGTCGCATCGCAAGGGTTGACAGGGATGTGGGATTTTATACTGCGAAAGATATAGTTCTAAGTACTGCTGAATAGATTTAGATTTTTCTTTTTTTTAAATAATTATAAATATATACGGACAAGATGGTTGCATTACATATTATACGTAGCACTGTGTTCAGATTATATAAAACGTTAGTTTAAATGGGATTTATTTTTCATTCACAATGCTATTTTACCTTAAAATGGCGAAAAAATTCCACGCGGGCAGGACTTGAACCTGCGTCTAGATCTCAGTACAATCTATGCGTTGCCAATTTCGCCACCGCGCTTCAAGCCCCGGCGCCAAATTTCTCCACCATATCCCATTCCTCTTACACGCATCAAGGCTTGCGTCACCCAACACAACTACCCCACTTTTACAAGTGCGGTATTTGATTTCAACTCATTTTGCAATGAATTTGAAAATCAACTAATGTGTAGGAAGAAAACGTGTTCTTAATTTTTATAGTTTGAGCTGTTCCCTTGTTGTTTCCATACTTAAGAGGTCACTAAAAGTAAACGTAAAACGTCTTTCTCTGATGTCTCTTTCACAGAATGCCTTTTTCGCTGAATGTATTTTTTGCAGATTGTCTCTTTCTTACCGTACGTTCTACAGCCTCCGTGGTCCGGTGGTTAAGGCGTTTGCCTTGTTGACCTGGGAGTCGCGGGTTTGATTCCCACGGGAAGCATACTTTGTTAAGTTGTTTCCAGTTTGGTTAGGACATTGCAGGCATGAATCACCTGATTGTCTGATAAGAAAGATGGTTCCGTGCTTCGGAAGGCACCTTAAGCCGTTGGTCCCGGCTGCCATCTGGTAGTCGTTAAAGGAACTACGTCAGAGGCCGTGAGGCGGTATCGAAGAACTCTGACACCAGGGTGTGCATGATCGATTGACCGTGTCACCTACACGAAATGATGATGATGATGATGACCGTACGGTCTGTGGGCTAGCTTCTATAGTTGATCAGTTGACTGCTTTATAGATTGAGGTAGGTATTTACATGACAGATTTAGAGCTATATAGAGAAGTGTTTACTGCCATCACTTATTGGGACGAGACCCCTCGAGTCCACTAATGAGCAAACGTTGACATCAATCGGATCTCACGCTCTGGGGGCTAGCATTTGGAGTTGATCCGTCGACTGCTCTTTAGGCTGAATTCGGTTCCTAATAAAATAATATAACAAATTTAGAGGTGTATAGAAGAATTACTGATTAGGGTGCTTTAATTAGTTGTAGGTCTGTGCACATAAAAAAATCTTCTAAAATATATAAAAAAAATAAATACTCATAAACCATTTTTATATTTATTTATAGGTCACATGTAATTAATTAAACTTAAATAAAATATAGAATTTCTAAAAGAATTTTGTTCAAATGTGTCAAAACCCAAACTTCAACTAAAGTTAATTCTCAGTACCTAAGTGGTTTGTTACTACAGACCGTGACACAAACCGCAATAAAGGTAGCATAGACAATAGCAAAGCACATAGAGCGCCAAATAAATCGTTTTATCTCAAAATCTCAAACAAGCCAGATTGCATTAAATAACATAATCTGGTTAACACGTTACCGCCGGCGCGGGTAATTTCCAATCCCCTCGGAGATAACAGAATCTGCGTTGCACAAGTTTTGCCACTGCTGATCATACCTTACCCTCCGGATTACTTGCAAGAATTTTAAAACGGTCAACACGCCGGCGTGCGACACGGATGGTCCCGGGTTCGATCCCCGGTCAGGTCAAGGTGGAAAATGATATTTTTCAGATTGACCTATGGGTCTTGGATGTTTGTATCCCATAACACATGTCTTGAACTTAATTTGGGGCTAACTAAATTATAAATATATATATATATAATAACTAATTTATTATTTATCATTGAAGTGAAAATTTCTTTAGCGGCGCGGTGCAATTTTGTGATAGGTAAAAATGTTAAACTCGCGACAGGTCACGTGACTGACAGATTCGTCAGATTGAAAATTCGTTAGACGGCGCAGGGCGCTTGTGCGAATGTACTTACGTGTGTGTTTGTGTTATAGCGTGCTACTCACATCTATGAGTGACTGCTATTAGGAAAGGTATTAAATTATAAATGATAGTATTTAAGTTTTTACTTCTGCCGGCTGTTGTTTTTTTTTATTGATCAAAACTCCTGTGCTTGTTTGGTCTTCAATGGCGCAAATGATACAACAGCAGTAAATATAACCTACCTGCCTAATACAATGTCTTTGGTTTCAAAAACTTTTGTAAACAAGCCGGAAATCGAGAAGAAAATATTAGCTGCTCCATACATATTGGATTATTAGTTTTCAAAGCACTATGGAAAAGCTCATAAATTTTTCTCGATGTCAGACTCGGTCACAGAACAAAAGTTGTTCGTTTTCATGTTGAGAGCGTGAATTTAAATTATTGCTAACTCAATACTTAACACGTTAAATATTTTTGGAATTACTTATTGGCTGATTACCGCCAAAACGCCCAGTTTTGGCGGTAATAGGTAGATCTCTGCATTTGAAATAATGATATTGATGAAAAGTTATACTAAAAATACTACAAGTCATTCTAGTGAAATAGTAACGTGAATTTTTAAAACTAATTTAGGAGTTCAAGAATTAAGTTACGGGTGCCGCCGCACAGGCTAGTATATGGCTCTGGTAGTACAGAGAGGGTCTTGCTCCTACAGTGAAGACTAGAAAGACCTGATGATGATGATGATGATGCCGCTAGTTTCGCTGATGTAAACCTTTTAAGTCGAGTTGAGAAAACCTTAAGGAAACCACATATAACACGGGTGTAAGATCGTGACTAAAGTTCTATCTAATATAAGAATCTTATTCTTAGTAAAATAAGAAACCATTCTTATAATCACTTTGATATTTTGTAGAAATTATTTAAATTTATTAAATATTTAATTTATTTAATATCATTGACTCGAATTGATTGATTGAAATTGATTGAATGATGATCTATGTATTATGCATAACCTTTCAGGTTTAAATGTTTATTATTATTAGAATAGTAATCAGTTTTCGACGTCAATTGCTTCATATTTTGCAATATACGAGTATTTTGAAACCGGTAACATTAAATATTGTTGAACTTTGCGCTTCGTTCAATCATCTAGGATATTTAGCGTTTACATCTAGAAAATTGATATAGTATTCTAACGCACTGTACCCACCTCTGAGAAACAGTGCGTTAGACACGCGATGTGTTCAACGATATTAGATGTTATGAGATTACATTATCACATCATCATCTCTTGGACCCGCCTTTGTGCATCTCTGCATAGTTTTCACCAGAGAAGTGTTGGAAATGAACTCCAACCAGATAATTATGGAATGTTTTTACAGTTCCTTTTTCTTTTCCTATCCTTCTATCATCAATATTAATGGAGGAAGAAGGCAAGTACGAGTAGTAACAGTAATGATTGCAGTGTGTTATCAGAAACAGCAGTTCTTGAAATTTTCCCTGAATGATGAAATGTATTAAATGCTACTTTATTTAATAAAAGATACTTTTACAGATAAACATGCAGGACCCAGGCCAATTTGTAAAAGATCGGTTTTCTATCATGAGCTGGCCGGGAATCAAACCCGTGTCCACCCATGTACTCAGTCTAGCGTGTTAATTACTGCGTCACATTTGCTCTTCCTTTTGCCCTGATCTATACTAATAGTATTACAAAGCCGAAAAGTTTGTCTGTTTGGTTGAGAATGCTTATATCATAACTACTGGACCAATTTCAAAAATTCTTTCACCGTTTAATAAGTACGTTATCCCTGAGTGTCATAGGATATGGTGAAGCCGGAGCGGACTGCTAGATTATTATAAACCTTCTTTTTTGGGTACTGTTCTTTATTGCACCAAAAATTCACAATAAAAATAATATAACTACAAGACATAAATTGGTTCACAATAGGCGGCCTTATCGCTCTGAAATCTCTTCTAGGCAACCGAGATGTGTTAGAGACTGTAAAACAAAAACGTAAAAAAATTTTCATGCACTGCGGGCCTAAAATTACAATCAGAGTGATCAAAACCTTTAAGTATATCGAATATGAACTATGATATGTCAACACATCGAAAATAATTGCGATCCCCGACAGTTGGACAAACAGAGCCCGCGGGGACCGGCGTCTTTTTATCGGCGGGGGACCGCAAATTTCTATTTGCATATCTGTGCACTCATAAATCTCTGTTTCACTTATTAGCCCTTTTCGGTCGGAGGGACCGTGCGTTGCAGGGTTAGCGGTTGTGAGTGAAATGAATACTTGAGATACCGATGTTTTGGTGACAAGTAGAATAATATTTTTAAATTCGTTGTAAAACGTTAGTTTACTGATATCATTCGGAAATTAGGACAGAAGGTTCTATGAAGTTGACCTGAGATTTCATAGTCTTGATAATTTATTCAAACAACTGTATTTTTTCATGATTAATCAGCTACTACCTGATGATAAGTGTCATCATCGCCAGCAGTATTTTTGGCCCAATGACATACTCTTATTATGCCCAAACTATGTAAAATATACTATTACATACATGTATCAGACGACTAACTGCCTTATGTTTTCTCTAGGCAATAGAACCATGGATAAATATTGGAGTGAGGGTAAAAATTATTAAATGTAATACAATTAAGTTTTTCAATTACATGTTACAAGAGCAGTATTCTTACGTCACCATGATGTCACTATACCATCCATACGATAGATTTGATAACCAATAATCACCTATAGTAAAAGATGAAGTAAGTTAATAGGCTGAAAATTAAACACGACCCGTAAAGCCTTTCTATGAACATGAAATTTATCTATACAGAACACGTCTATTTGATTATTGTCTAAAATAAGCAAAAAACTGTACAAAAAAGAAAATACACAAATGGGTGAAACAACCTTGAAAATTAAAATAATAAAAAAAAATATGAAAAAAATAATAAAATAATAAAAAGGTTATACTTACAACAAGCCAAGCGGGTGATTCTCCTCCGCGCGCCATTTTGACATTCCGGTTAGTGTTGACATTGACAGCGGTGGTTTAGTAACTACTTGGTGATGCTCAGAAAAAAATGTGGTTAGTGAAGTTCACAGTGAAGGTTAATTTCTTATGCAAAATTATCACACGCAATTTTTTACAAGAAAAATATATTTTTATGTTCAGTTCTACTGTTGTTTCTTCGTCTTATTTTGAAGAGCAATAAATTACTACCTATATCTTTTAAATCAACAATTACAATAAATCAGGTTATTTAGTTAATTTTGTAATAAATAATGAAGCTCCGTAATATTACTTACAATAGAAGCAAGAATTTTAAAAATTGATTAACATAATATCATATTCTGTAGATATGAGAGAACTTGTCTTGTTCCAAAGATTTTTGCGTGTGATAAAATGGCATTAAAAATGAAAAAGAACCACCACCAAAAGTAACCACCACCGAAAGTTATCACCACCAAAGAGCAAGCTTAAGCACAAAAGCCATATATATCAATCAC
Organism: Rhodophaea formosa; assembly: GCA_963082605.1. Lineage (NCBI taxonomy): Eukaryota > Metazoa > Arthropoda > Insecta > Lepidoptera > Pyralidae > Rhodophaea > Rhodophaea formosa. The sequence continues at coordinate 15,534,293 of OY720219.1, forward strand.
AATATTCTAAAACATGCCTACAAATTTACTCTCCAAAACAAACCTACCAATGATAATTAGCAAGATAGATAGGTGATCGAAGAAATGGATAGTGGAAATTTGTGAAAAAGGCAATATTCGCAAATGCTTTTGACAAATCATATTATATACATACATATATATCAGTCAGTCTGTTCTGTATCCCTCAAAGAATAGATATAGGATAACTAAGATAGAAACCTAACCTAAGATAGAACATAAGAACAGGAAATTACAACAGGAATAGCAAAAAAAACAACATGTCCTCCGCGCTTTGATGCATTATACTGTTGGTTGAGGCTGAGGATGCAATGTTAAACTCGCTCGGATAGGAACGAGTACAATTATAGAAGACCCAATATGTCTAGTTAAGTATGTTTGATTCTTTTTTATAAAATAGACAAGTTAGCTGGTATTATAAGATTTTTAGCCTGTTTTGGAATAATATGATCGAGCATGATGATTTACAAATCAAAAGAAAAAGTAAAATAAGAAACTGAATGCAATAATGATTAAGGTATTATACATGCAAGTGGATGAAAAAACAAGCTATTGTTATTGCATTAGTTGATATTCAAAAGAATTATGCAATTGTTAAATATTCATAACTAACAAAAACTCTAAATAATAAGTACTTTGTAATGTACATATTTAAAAACAATATATTTTCAAACGTGGTTATAGATAAATTTAACTATTTCAAAATAATTAGCTTCCTGTTATTTGTATCAATAAGATGACATACAACTGATTCAAAGATTTTCGTCAATAGAAAACACAAAATAATATAAAAAAAAGAAAAACATGCACATAAGCACCATCGATTGATCATCCAAACCTATTCTTCACTATAAAAAAAAGATCAAGCTAATACAATTTGCGTAGAATGTGGCAAGGGCGACATTGACCGTAATCGACCACATCTATTTTCGGCCGAAGATTTTCCGGCCTTTCCGGTTGCCGACCGTGAAGCCGTGAAACACCGTGACTTGTCGTGACGTCGGATTTACTCCTGACGTCAGTGACGGACCGGACAGATTGGATTCGACACGAACTATGCTGATTTCGCACGATCGATATGCGTTAGACGATTTTAAATCAGTTACTGGATATTTCAGAGAACTTTATTATAAAAAATAAGTGGTTAACCGATTTTAATGCTTAGTTAGGTTTACCTAGGATGTTAACCGGCTTGTTACTAAGGTTCACTGCTTGTAAAAATTATAGTTTTTGGCAGATTTTTGTTATTTGCAAACGATAGAACCACTTTTCTATGAGACTCCCAAAAAGAGTGTTCAATCCTTGTTCAATCCAATTGTTCTTCGAGTTCATAAATGTATTTAAGTATACAGCTCTCGAGCTCCTCCGTGCTTCGGAAGGCACGTTGGTCCCGCCTGTCATCATTGATGGCAGTCGTTAAGCTATGTCAGATGCCTTAGGCAGCTTGAAAAATCTGTCACCAGTGTTGGCCACTTACACACACGAAAAACAAACAAACAAAGTATACAGCGTGTAAATTCACCGTCAATATACTCTTAATGGGGTGACTCATCCCGTCAATATAAAAAAATACAATTTCTTCCTCACTGGGAATTTAAAAAAAAATTGTCCTTTTCGTACAAAAGTGTATAGCCGCCCGGGCAATCAGTATGGAAAAGTCAAAAAATTTTTCGAGTTCCTTGCATTGGTCCTATGGCTAAAGTTGTTCATATTGACGGTCTGAGACATTCTTATTATGGAGTTTAGAGGGTCAATTTGCATGCTCTATATGTTTGGGAGTTTCTCTATTTCCCTACGAAGAGAGAATTATTATTCGTAGCTATATCCACAATACAGGACTTATGAGATAACCTTACAATTTCTCAAGTGACATATACTATAATTGTCTGGTAATTCTGTCGTACTTTTTTAAAGGCTCATTTTTTAAAACATTGTTTTGTGTAACTTTAATATTTAAAAAATGCTTAGAATTTTGTAAGTTGAGGTTTAGAGGAAAAATAGTTAATATATGCTGAAAATCAAACATAAAAGGCGATATCACGATAAATTAATTAAACCAGGCAACGCTTGTAGCGCTCGCTATCGCGCCGCCCCGACGCCGCCCACCCCGTGTTCAGAGATTTATCTTCGGACAGATCACTGGTACAGCGTGCGAACTGAGCGCGCAAATTGTTACTTTTGTATTCATAACTAATGCTGAATCGATGGACTGTAGACAGACTACGAATGTGTTTCTGTCATAATTATATTCTGTGTTATATTTGTCTTTATATATCACTAGCTGTTACCCGCGACTTCGCCCGCGTGATATATAGCCTGTGTCCTTTTCAGTATCCTAACCTATGTGTATGCAACATTTCACGAAGATAGGTTCAGTAGATAGGGCGTGAAAGCGTAACAAACAAATAAACTCACTTTCGCATTTATAATATTAGTTAGAATACATAAGATAAACAAATTGTAAAAGATATGCGTTATCGAATACAGGCTATACTAGGATTAATAAAGTAAAATAATACGAGGGGCGACCGAGCCCGTCAATATGAACAACTGAAGAGCTTGCAGAGATTGTTACATAATTTTGTGTCAGAATTATCTTCAGACAGATCACTGTTACAGGGCGCGAACTGAGCGCGCAAATTGTTACTTTTGTATTCATAACTAATGCTGAATCGATGGACTGTAGACAGACTACGAACGTCAACGACCACAACGACGACGAACAACGTCTTTCGTCATATATATTTGTCTTTATATAGTTTACGATCTGAGCTTACGATAAACGAAGTGTAAAAAGATATGCGTTGGTAATTGAATACTGGACTCACTAGGATCACTGTAGTATATTAAAATAACATATGCAATATGATACGAAACCCTGCCCGCGGATACTGAAAAGGAGCCCGTTAGTATGAACAACTGAAGAGCCTGCAAATTTATCACATAATTTTGTGATTTTTAATAAGAAAACACATTAAGTCAAACTTGTCACCCTTTAACATTCAAGGTGTCGGTGTGAGTGACCTTTGAACTTAAGTACAAATCCAAGTTCAAAGGGAAAAATCCAAGTCCAAAGTTAGTACTATTATTAATTCTGTGTCTAAAGGTAAACTTACACCGACAATTCATAACGTAAGTATTATTTACAAAGAAAAATATACGAGGGCGTTGACCACAGACAAGACAAAACACTTTTTATCGAATTGGACTTCCCGTTTTTTGTGTCAGTAATAAAATTTCTTAAGCAATTGATACCAGGCGTCCAGAGCCTCAACGAAAGTGCACGGTCAAGTGGCAGAAGGCATAAAACTTGCCAGAATATCGAGATCCCTACCTCCCTTTTGTGCCATAAGCATTTCAGAAACAACGAGACCAAATACTTGCGCGCGCGAAGTCCACCATTTATTGGTCGTTCGATTTGTCACCAAAGTGTATTTGCTGCTGACTTCAGTTAAAATAAACTTTACTGCGTAGGAGTTAGTGTCTAAGAAGCTGCATGATGATTTATGTGTGCTGTAAGTATATCAATTTCAGCAATAGGTATGGCGACAAGCCGGGGCGAGCGTGACGCGAATGCCTATTGGTGGACCTTTTTATTGTTATTGAGTGACCAGTCAGTTGACGCCTATGGGCGATATGGATTGCGTTACTGACTCACTGCCGATAAGTTATCGACGTTGCTAATGGAGACTTTTAGAATTAATTTTTCAGCACAAATCGTGCACCATAATATTTTTTTGTTTGTGGTTTTATATGAAGCTTGTTGCTTTTGATTTAGGTTGGTATAGTTAATTCAAACAAGCAAAAAATTTGTTACTTATTAAACGATACCTAGTTGAATACATGTGATTTTGTAACCAAATATCCAAACAGTGAAGTAAGAATTATCTAAAAATTACGGTCAAAACTCAAAAATAAATTTGCTTCAAGCATTTCCTCTTGAAGCATCTGTCCAGTATTGGATTTTTTGCGGTTGAATTACGATTATAAATTCATATTTCAATGAAAAATTTTAAGAACAAACGAAGGTAAATCAAAGTGAAAAAACAAGTTCAAGAAGATTTATACGAAGCGACTTAAAATTCAAAGTCACACTTACACAGATCATCAAAACCCAAATCCGCGAAATTAAATTAATTGAGCAATAAAAAATCTGTCTGTTCGTAAAAAAAAAACGACAAAAAGTGGGGTGGCATGCAACACTTCATTTCACGCGTTTTATACGAAGAGGGCTTTCCCTGTGAGTTAAAGCCCTAATAAATCTTTTGGCGGAAACATTTTTTTGTTCGTCGAAAATAGTTTCCTTGTTTTGGGGAAATAGTTTTGGGGATCCTGCGGCATGCGAGGGGGACTCACTTAGTTATTAATGTTTGTGATGTATTAAGTTTCGTTTTTTATGAATGTCAAGAAAGTTAATGTTTGTTTTGATGTCGTCGTCTTCTTTTTCTTGCTCAGCCTGTGTTCACCAATTGTTGAGTATAGGCCTCATCATGGTGTTTCCATTTGACCCGGTCTTGCGCTGTGCGCATCCAAGTCTTGCCCAATATTTTTAGGAAATCGACGGCCCAGCGCATTGGTGCTTTCCCGACTTTTCTCCATCCAGGTTTGGGCCACCATTCCGCAATCCTACGCGCCCAGCGGCCATCTTTTCTCCTGCTCATGTGCCCAGCCCATCTCCACTTGAGCCTGGCCATTACTAGTGCGATGTCCGTTACTCAAGTGCGTTTCCTAATAGCTGTGTTGCGGATTCGGTCTACAAGCTATATTCCGAGCATTGCTCGCTCCATCGCTCGTTGTGCCACCTGAAGTTTTTGCATAAGCTTTTTTGTGAGTGTCCAGGTCTCGATGTTGTCGTAGTCCTTCATAATTTTGTGCAATTGGTATTCAAAGTTCAAAATATAATTGTTTTGTTATTTATTCAAAAAGAGCTTTAAAATTACGAAAATTTCTGTGAATAAATAATCTTATTTGATATCTACCTAAAAGTTCTCTTCACAAATTGTGCCACTTACATCGAGGAGATCACGAACATCCATGGTTCAAAGCCAGTATACTACCGGCGCCATACCATTTTGGGTTTTTCTAATATTTTAATCAATTCGCGTGACGATATATGAAAATAAATAAAACGAGAAGTAATATTTTACTTTAGCCGTAATGACCTGATTTATTTTAATAAATTTGCATAATAATAGATAAAGTATGCAAAACTATTTGAATACAAGTTTTTTTAAATAGTAATTGGGGTCATTATCTATAGGAATATACGTTTATGATCTATAAATTAAGTTAAAATTAATTCTGTGACTATGGACTCTTAACAATATTAAGCATATGACAATATTTTAATATCATGTAAAGTTTAAAAAGATGATATCCCAAAATAGTGACATTCAGCTATGTGAGTCTACGAGTAAGCTCTAAATAGCAAGCAGCTTTTTTGTGGTATGCTACCAATATAATGGACACATTGTCCTTGAACAAAATAATTGTAAGCATAAGATGTTTACCTATTTGTATTCTAAGATTTTGATATTTATTGCTGGGTATTTGGAAGAATACAAGACACAAAATATTGCTTTTCATTAAAGCACATAAAGTTGCCTATAAAATAGTTTTCCTTGCCCGAAGCTAGAGACCTCTGGTCTTAAATCTCGCATTTACCATAAAGGATAGAGACAAATGGGCTGCCTATAGCGGTACTTCTTTATTCATTCGGGGGTCTGGCAGTATAAATCAGAGATCGCCATGCCAGTAGCACGGATGGTGAAGTGGTCCAACATGTTGGAAATATTTTAGTGGTGTTTGACTAACACGGCCAACATTTGACCAAATAATTTTAATTTTTAGTAGCCAAATAATTTATGCTCATAACAATAGTCGTAAGAATTATTACCTATTTTAATTTAAACGTATATTTTACGCTAGATGTAATCTTGTAGACTATAACCAACCATCCAAATCAGAAACCATAGAAAGCAGAGTAATATGCTGCACCAAGAACTCTCAACATTCGAATTTAAAGTTATGTATCGATATTATGATGATGTTTTTCTATAGTTAGTATTTGAAGCTAATTCTAAATATTATGCAGGAAAACTGACTTTTTAGTCAATTTTATTATTATTCTATAAGAACGATCGAACTGTACTGTATTGATGAAAAAAGTATAAAATTACAAACAGTTAAAAGACCACCCAGCATCACATCAAATAGAATATTTAAAAACAGTTAAAATGCTAATATTATAGGTATACCGAAAAGTTTATAATACCATAAATAAAGAGTAAGTTGTGTCGTTTAGTAATAAAACATTAAAATTAAGTTAAATAGGATACGAAGCTGTAAAACAAGAGTTGTTGGTTTACCAAAAACAATAAAAATGTAGAACTACGCAAGAAATCATGAAATTTGACGACCAACGATACTTAATAGTTATAAATAGTGATTAAGGCGTAGTCAAAAATAAAGAAACTATAATAAAAAGAACCTTAAATTCGGAAGCCTTGGTTCCAACTCGGACCAACTTAGATTGGTCGTATTTTTATTTATATCCCATGTAAGGTGTTAAATATTTTTACGACTGCTTAATCTGAAATTTAATTGTAAATGAAAAATAACTTTATAATATGTTTATTGATTAAATTGCCGGAATTAATGTGAATTAATTATTAATTTTATGTTAATTACGTTTAAATGATCACTTATGTAGTTTTCTTACTTGACATTTCATTAATTTAACTTAATAATATTGAATTATTTGCGATAGATGCTATAATTTTACGGTCGCAAAATCTAATATTGTCTCATTATATCTTAAGTCTACAAGACCAGCGTGGGTTTTATAGTATGTATGATCCGATCAGCTGTCTCACTAATATTTTATGTAATATCTTAGTATTTTGTTGTGAGCTTGAACGTTTGTTACTCCATCACGCCTTAACCTACTGCTACATTGTCATAATTAGGATGAATTTTAGTACATAAGTAAACATGTCGTCACTGAAAATTATTTTTATATTGTACGGTTTTTCTTTTTTTTTCAGTAATAAGGACAAAACCATTTAAAAAAAAAAAACTAGTAAACATAATTAACCATCAGAAGATTGGTAAGGGACGAAAGTATCATGTTTTTCCTCTGTAATGGTCATGGACCTAGGAATAATATGGACCCGGCAATAGACACATCAAAAGTGAAGCATAACTTACGTCACATCAAGTCACATGTGTGCAGCATGTATTTGACATTTGGGAAATTTGACATTTCGTTCGACCGGGGAAAAGTGTAGGGATTTTTGTGCCGATGTGTGCGTGCGCTAGTGTCGCGACACGAGTGTAGGGATTTTTATGTGCGTCACTGTTACATTTTCCAAGGGCATATCCTGATTATTCTTAGATCCATGGTAATGGTATGAAAAAAGATTAATATCCTTTTTCGTTTGTTGTTTGAGTTTCGTCATTATTCACTCACTGATGATGTAGCCTGTATTGTAGCTTTGTATTGATGAAATAGTTTTAAAAATGGGTAAACCTAGTAGTTTTTGGCTCTACCTTTTAAAAAATTTTCTCTTTATCATAATACTATAGATTAAAGGCGTCATTTACACGTTATTTGTCGCCTGATTTTCCGAAAAGAAAACTGCCATAAATAAACACCAATTCGGGATAGTGTGAAAACGCACTCAGACCTAAAAGCTTATTGCGTATGCACCCTTGCCACTTTTTACACTTAGCGCATTACAGCCACGTTTTACTTTGTCCGAGTGTCGGGTAATTTATGACACGAAAACGTTCAAGAAAAATACGGTAAAGATAAGTAACAAGAAAAATTTTTTTTTGTGTAATTAAATTTTGTTGATGTTCAAAAAAAATACAAATTTCATTTTGGTGACTATTATATTATGTGCGATTAATACTTTAAAGTGTTTTGCATTGGTTTCTGCATGTTTACTTGGCATTTTTCTTTAAATTCAATTATTACATACACCTACCTAGATTTTTCATGAGTAAGCTTTTAATTATTTTGTATATTATTTTTTTCTAAATGAAATTGAAAAGCCTCATGATATTTAAAACCTTATAGAGCCATTACTATGACTTATACTACGACTCGATAGAAGAAGAAGAAGAATATGTTTAACTAAGCACTATTAAAAAAAACTTCATCTTTTTATTGTATTTTTATCGTCATCTTTTATTTTCACTCAGTGATTTTAATTATAATCTTTCTCTTACCTTGTTTGTGGTAGATCGTAAAAATATAGTTAGATTTTGAAGGAATCTCTAATTCTCCACACATTTTCCTTTTATAGGGTCAACAGTTCATTTCATAACCTACGGCAACGTAAAAGTAAAATAATAAACTTCATTCCATTGAATTAATGGTCGTTGTTAGCAGTAAAACCAAATAAGAACCTTCAGATTTCTAATATCGAAATGAATCTCTCTGTCTAAATCTGCGAATCGCCTTCAACGGTAAACGGAACGTGTCGGCAAGCGGCTCCATCTCTATGGTAAGAGTCTGTATAATGTGTACGGTAAAAACAGTGTAAGAAGGTTTAATTGACTCGTTGTGAAATGCGCTTGGTGCCATCCCTTGGTGCGTGGGCTGAGGCATAGGCGGAAGCGATTTGTGTTTAATTATTTGAATAAGTATGTCGAATTTTCTAATATATAACATAATATAATAACACAAATGGATAAAATACGGAATGAGTATATAAGGGGGAAGTGTGAAAGTCGCGCCAGTAACGGAAAATCTCCATAGTCATAGACTGATTTGGTATGGGCATGTGATGAGGAGGGAAGAAAGACATATCATAAGAAAGGCATTAAATTTGAAAGTAGATGGAACGCAGAAAAGAGTGAGGCCAAAGAAACAATGGATCGATTGTGTCAAGAAGAGCATGAAGGTAAGGAAAGACAAAAGAAGGTAGTGACAAAGGAAATGGTAAATGACAGATCAAAATGGAGAGAACTGACATACTGTGCCGACCCCACATAAAAAAGTGGGATAAAGTAAAGGAAGAAGAAAAAGAGGTCGAATTTTCTAATAAAGTGTACTATAATAAAATTTAAAGTCTAATATCATTGTTCTTTTTCTTTTGGAGTTAACTTATGTAACTCTTATTTAAGTCAGACTAGAATTTGGCGACTTCGACGGTACGATCTTTATTCTTGTCTTAAATCATCAGTATGTATGAAACTTTTTTGTCTTTATTATTTACTTAAAATGAACAACTATTATCTAAAATAATAAAAATATAATTCTGTTTTGCTATGATACTTTGTAAACCCAAACTAACCCTATTTGCAATAAAAAGATTGTAATCATAGACACATCTATAATTCTGAACATTAATCTCGACAACTATTTAGGTAATGCTTTAAATTAAGTATAGTTGAAAGACAGAATAATGGCAAAATATTTAGTAATACTTGAAATACTGAATAATTCATTGGAATAAATTATGTTCAAAGTACATAACTTTAGTCTGTGAAAGTTGTCACGGAGCAAAACGTTTCTTGTCCCGCGTCTTGTCAACTGCGGCACAGGCTTAGCTCCCAGACGCGGCCGCATGCCGGCTAGCCGACACAAATTTATAGGTAAAAGTTCGCGACCGATCCAACCGGTTCGCGCATGCCGCCCAAAACAAACCCAGCTTTAACCACTACTAACACGGTCCTTATTCTAACATCATATCTCGAGCCTTATCGGATACTTTCTTAATTGTACTCTTGCTCCGCGGGCGTGGGAATGTTGACCTTATTACGTAGCAGTAGGTTCCGTTTCAGATCGATCGATATTCTCGGCCTTGCCGCTGGTGGATCGCTCTCACCTTAGGTTCACGTGTGAATCTACATTAACCTGCTATGTTGAGACTCCATGTCAGGTGCATTAAAGTTTCCTGACAGAGGACTTTTTTAATTGGTAGCGTAAATAGATGTTGCGATAGCGCCATTGGGCGTGCGGCGTCTAATTCTTTTATATGAATTTATGATAGATGCTCATGTTCGGTCACGCCTTTTGTTCTTTGGTTTAGTCGATTAGCTGAATTGTATGCACGATAAATTTATACTATCACTTATAGACTGACATACTCAGACATATCATTTTGTGGCTCTATATGTTTAATCTAAGCATTTTTGATTAAAATTCTAAACAAAAATATGCACAATCAGCTTAAAATTCTAAAGTAGCATTTTAGGGTTCTCATTCATTATTTTTCGGCTTCGGTAGATATTGGATGAAAAAGGTAAAAATGATCTGAGATATCATTTGCATTGCATAGTCATCTCAAGAAAATTTGTACCGTGTACTTTTTATAAAGCTCACATTTTAATAAACAGAACTGACGCTATAACAGTAGGGTAATATTTTACTAGTAACAAACAGGTAAATATTGAAGACAAAGAGTTAAATGGCATTTACTCCTTATAATTATTTCTACATAAGGCGTTGTAACCAAACCCTTCGGCTGGAACCTATGTTTCTTCGTACTTGTCACAGCCTGGCCTGGGAAGGCAGACGTTGATTTAATAGGAAACCAGCGTGAATGGATGCCCCAAGATATGCTCATTTGATCTATGCTTTATAGGGTCTAGAAAACTTTTATCTAGAAGATGTTATGTACTGATAAACTTGTAGCTAGTTAACATATTTCTTCTAAGGATTCGCATATCCTTGGTATTACATTATTGAGGTATGTATCTTTTTGTAAACATTTCCATTTAAATAAATCAAAATGAGTTTGAGTTAGTGATATGGTGATTGTCCATTTTTGATTTATAGGAGAAATGCTTCGGGTTTTTTGTAGGCTTTGGAACTTATAAAACTTATGTTAAAAGTAGCGAACATGGAAAACGAATTCCTTTAGCGTTCCTCGCGTAATTTTCTTTTTTAACAGATGATAATACTTTACTGAAGTAATAATTCCTAGCAAGTTTTCGTATGTATTCGTAACTACCTAACGTAAAATGTATAGTTCCAACGAAACAAATATGTTATTCACCATGACTTGAATAATTATACTTGATGTTCACGTTGCGTTTGCGTATATTATGCATGCTTGTGTATTCATTAAACTATTCAAAATTTAATTGACTTAGATTTCATTATAAGGACTCTAAGAAAAGCATTTTAAATTATTACGACATGAATAGGTAATGGAACAACGTCGTTCTGTATATTTAGTTATTAGTCTGCTTAGTATACATCAATCCAGATGTTCAAATATAATATCTATTTGGATAGTAATTTTTACAGCTAAGATCTGTAAAGATGGGGAAAATTTTTTTGCAATTAAATATACATAGGGAATGTTTTAATTGGAAATATTATTATTATCGATTATAAAACTAAATGTAAACCATTAAGTCACTAGCAATGGAACAAGTAGTGACTTATATTGTGGTTTATATTAATTTATCATTACAAATTACAACGTCTCGTCTCCGGTACAAAGATAAGCATACACGGCATTTACGTTTCTTTTTACCATTACACCTAAAACGAGGAATATCAACGATATTTACTTATACACCATGATAAAATGTAATATGATTATATCAACAAAAGAACTCACCTAACGGAAAGTGTCATCATCGTCCACGAACATAGTCTGTGCAATGCGCTGTTACAAGTGACAAAGGATCTTGCAGTATGCGAATAGGCAGTGGTTTGTTTTATTTAGTTTTTTTCACATTTTTTGTGTTTTTTATTTTCATTTTCATTTAAAAAGTGACATATGGTTTTGTAAGATGCGAATTCTTGGCTCACACCTTAAAACTAAGCTTTTGATTTAGGTAAGAGTACAATGTCCATGCATACGAATTTTGTACAAAGTCTCCCTAGCGAGAATCGATGGAACAAGTATTACTTAATCGGCATGACTCGACTAATTACAGCGGTGCGTCGCCGGCGCGGGCGCATGCGTGCACGCTCGTTTCTCGTACGATTTAACACCTGTCAACATTACTCTGACAGACGGACGGGCGCGGCGTGGGGTGATAGTGGGATAAGTTACAAGATTTTTACCGTATGAAATTAAGGATGAAATTTTATGATGAAGATTTTTTTGGGGAATAATTGACGGGATTGTAGTCTGAGATGTAATACCAAAAATTGTAGAAAGTCAAATCAATTCAAATTAAAAAAAAAAACTAAGCATATTTGATTTTTATCCCGTCTTTATTATGGCGAATAAAAATCAAATATTTTTATTCGCCATAATAAAGACGGGAATGAGTTTAAATATTTTTTGCAAATTTTTTGCAGATTTTTTTCTATTTTTTTTTTTGTTTAAAATAATATTCATGATACAATTGAGGCTCTTTAGTACTAGGAAAATAAATTAAAGTAAATCTGTATAATGAAATTAATGCCTACAACAAAGAGATTGTATTTGCTATGTAACCGCGTTGCGCTCTTGACGTCAAACTTAGCCTAAAACGCTGTCGCGCGTAGCTTATCCTACAAGAAATGAAAAAGCGATAAATAAAAGCACTATGCAGTGATCGAAAAGATAATGTTATTTTTTTGAGTAATTAGTACGGGTTATCTCAGATTTTGTTACAATACTAATGGCGCGTCAGGTGCTTTGTCAGTGTTCAAGGCATAATTATGGGACTCTTTTATTTATATTTGTAACAATTAGTCAGGAAAAATATTAAATTATTTCTTTACTTTATCAGATTAAAAACAAATATCTCACGATATGCTAGAATTGATACATTTTAACAACATAATTGTTTACAGGCAGATATTGAACGCTCTTCCATGGTGGAGTAAATAATAAAATATACGTAGAATATCGTCAAGGGATTGGGCAAAAATCTAAGGACCTCAATAGGCGTTGCAGCTAGCAACCCATTACTATTTTGTTATCACTTTCCATCTTGACGCTCACTAACACGCTAAACGTGGCAACGATGTGGGTAACGACGTGGTAAAATGTATGTATGTATGGAATACTCATAGTTACATACGCTTCAAATAATTTGAATTACCAATCGTGAATTATGATAAAATCAGACTTGGATGATACGAGATCTAGGAATAATACGAGATTTGAAAAATTTCGTGTACTACATTTTGTACACCTATTTTAAAAGATTGTCACGAAAATTACATAAAAAAAACTTATTTACTTAGTTTCAATTTTAAATAAGGTATTCCTCGAGGTTCCTTTTTAAAAAAATCACTTCGTAGTAAAGCGATTTTACAGTTCGAGCTCAAAATTTATACTCCCATGCCGATACTGCTTCGTGCTAATCGAAATTCCTATTAATCTGCTATCTCGATTTAAATCGAGTAAATCGAAACAATGGGCGAGTATCGATACTAGCTCGTATCGAGCCCGTATCTCGAACAAACGAAGATGCTTTGTGTGTTTTAAGGTAGAGATTTATCGGGAACTTCGTAAAGCAATATGGATTCCGCCTATTTTTTCAAGTCTTTTTTTACTATTACTTATAATTTTTTCCTTTGAGTTATTTTTTTATAAATTAGTTGAATTAATAAAGCTTTGAAGAAAGCAATGCTGGATATTTTTTATAATCCCAACTAATAATATAAATGCAAAAGTGAGTTTGTTTTTTGGCTATGCTTTCACGTTCTTTTACTAACCGATCGTCATGAAATTTATCATATACACATAGGTATAGGTAATAAGAAGGACATAAATTATACATCACGCTGGCGAGCAGGTAACAGCGAATTTAAAAATAAACGTGGTTGGCTTTTGCACGAAGTATTTGAATTGTTTTTGAAGTTACCATATTTTTTAATTTCCATAGGCAGGACAGTTCATGAGATATACAAAAACAACTTTTACTAATCAACAGATAAAATCGCAGTAGTATGTTTAAAAACGGATTCCGGTAAAAGAAAGGCATTTATAATTGATAAAGCACAGATCCAAATCTAAACATGTTTCTTTAATTGGTCAATGAATTGATTAGTTCCAAACAATCATAAATTTTTATTCAGATGGGGACTGCTTCTTAAGGCGCTGTGGTATGAGATACTAGCGACACCCAGCAATTAAGTAATTCTTATAATCCTAAATCATATCAAATTTCAAAAATCTAATTGCTGAATGTCAATCAATAATAAATTACTTGTAGTATTCTTGATATTACTTTTCGTAGATATTTTAATTAAAGTTTAAGAGAATTACTCATTACGGAGTCTCAGTACTCATTAGTGAGTAGTCTCTAAATTCATCAAATTGAATAGAGTGAAAACTTGTACCAAGAATAATAGGTATAAGTACTTTACTAGGGCATTCAGCTATTAGAGTTTTTAAATTTGATGTCATTTAGGACTAAAAGAATTAATTGCTGGGTGGCGCTAGTGTCTCATACCACAGCACCTTAACTCGATTTGTCTTTACCGAGATTCGTGACAAATGTATCGATACAAGTCGATAAACTACGATAGATTAGATCGATATCGAGTTGGTAACGTATGGCCGTAGATACAGCTTTCAGAGATTTAAAACCAAATACAAATAAGGCTTTATTACAAAGGAAGCCGGTGCCATAATGTGTATTTTAATTTGATACGTCCGGTTTTAGATATTTTTATGCGATTAGATACTGTTGTTTATAATATAATATTTTGAGATTGGAGGAAATTGTTAAATTAATTGTTTTGATGTTTCCAAATCGACACTTATTTTTATTATTTTATCTAAACGGTATTACATAAGATCTTTTTATAGATATTAAAATAATTTTTTTTTCAACGATTTTAAAATTAAGGTCTGAAAATAAGACATTACAAAAGTATCTTGCCATGAACGTTTGCTGAAGTCCTATTTTAGACCGCTGATATTTCAAAAACATTATTATACATTTAATAGATACGCCAGTCAATATCACAAAAAAGTGCAAACATTGCAAACGCGCATGTATCTTGCTGGACAATAAATAAAAAAATCACCGTTACATGCGGGTTTGCAATGTTTGATGTCATATTGGCTAGCCTAAGATACATCTAAGAATATTCTTTAAGAAATGAAAATATCTTCGTACAGTTTCACTTTTGTAACAAAAAATAATTAAAAACTGTAAAGAAAAGAACTGATTAATGTCATTGCAATTTTGACCTACTTCAAATTATATTAAGACTCAAAATGGAAGAAATATAGTAGGTAGTATGCGTAAAGAGGGTGGTTGAAAACTGCTCTCGGCTGATAAGCGGTTAATTTGAATAATTACACGAAACCGCGGTAAATCTTAGGAAAATTAATGTCTTTGTATGTAAGGAATTTCGCGTAAACAATAAAGCTGTTAATTTATACCCCACAAAAGATGACAGAGACAGAGAAAGATGTAGAGAGTAGAGTAATTAGTTTTCACCTCACCACTCTATATGCATTAATTCACGTTTTCAATACGAAATACAATATATTCAAAAATGGGAACTATCCACTTTTATATTACACGCAGAAAAACTTCAGAGGTAAAGTTAGCATTGAGATTAAGATAAATGAGATATTTCAGAAAATTAACTTAGAAATATTTTATTTTCTGTTTGATTGACGTGAGTTATGGATAAACTAAACTGAACTAACGACTTCATTATTTAAAAAAAAATGAGCATTGAAATTACGGTACCGTTCTATCTTTGTTCCTATTTTTAAGTCTTCTAAAAGTGGTCTCTCATTTTGCAACCCTTGGGTCGTCTACCATGTAGCGGATAAAAAAGCGATATTGTATCTAAATATTAGTTAACTTAAAGACAAATCTCATTCGCCCAAGAATTGTGTAAGTCAAAAAGTCATATCAATGGTTCAGTAGTCCGTACAACTACTAATTTAAGTAAAGCAGGACATTAAAATTCATTTCGCCATAAGCCTTTAAATCATGAGCCGATAACCATAATACCTACAAATATAGCCGTAGATAAATAGTAATGAGCATAAGTAGAAAGAATCGAACTCACGGCCTTTCAAAGCCCAAATATACGGTCTATTACCAAACCAAAATTTCTGACCAAAGACGTCCAAAAGACCGTGACCAAAGACGTCAAAAAGTCACATCAAAGGATCAGTAATCCTTACAACTACTAATTCGAGCACAACAGGACATTAAAATTCATCTCGCCATCATAAGCCTACAAGAGATGTGCCGATAACCATTAGGATCCCTTAATTTGTTGCCAGCCCTCACCTATCCCTTCCGTATCCCTTTACAGATCGTTAACGAGGATACTTTGTCTGGATTCTGGATGCGACAGTCTATATTAAATACTGATTGAGCTAGTGCTTGGTACAGGTTAAGGAGTATTCAATATGTACTGTACAGGCTCTCAATATTTAAATATAATGAATCAACCAATAAAATAAACCAAAAAAGATTAACCAACGAAGCATTAAAAAAAACTGCTTTATTGTGATTTGAAATTATTAACAATACACTGAATATTTCGGCATTATTTTAGAAGCCCGCAGTATGACATATTCTACAAACTAATAACTCAGATATTTCGACGGAAAGACTGATTACAAATAATATAAACATAAAATATTACAAGCATAATTAGAAATTTTTGTTGTATAGGTTTATCATGGAAGTGTCAAATTATAATATGTACATGTACAATACATAATCATATTTCATCCCAATTAAATAGAGAGAAAGAAACAAGCAAAGAACAGTACTTTTGACCCATATCTATCATTAGGACGCAGAAAATAGAAAATTATAAATGTAACTTTCTTACGCTTTTCAATTTCAATTTTTACTAAATACTTTTCCTTTGTTGAAACTCTAAGTATAATAAATCATTTATTTTCGCTACCTAAAGATCACTAAATCTACAGATTACCTAGTAATGTTCTACATAATATGTTAAAAAAAATTCCATCATGTGCATCTAGCAGCTGTATATCCGTGCTCCGTGGCATAATGTCGCTAAATCCCTTTAGTTCCTGCTGTATCAGATGCGATATTCTAATGTTATGTGCCCCTTAGCGCACAGATTGAATATCTGTGTGATTTGTGCGTTTTCTTGTTCGCTCGCAAGTTTGTGCGCCCTTTGCTAATGGTCATTGTCGACTGGTCGATTGAAATTTGGAAGGCCATCTTTGAACACTCGAAATCGAGTGAATTTGTATAGAAAACTCACTTGTCTTGAGAATTCACGGGTTCAAGAATAGTACCCTAAACTTGTTATTTATTCACGCAATTTAATAGATCGACGTTGGCGAAGCCTGGAATAGCATATTTATAAGTTTACGAGTAAAAAGGTGAAATTACGAGATCAGAAGCTTAAGAAAAATCAAAGGTTGTTTTTCATTAAAAGGTTCTTAATAGGAACCTACCTAGATACAAGTCTACAAACTAAAGACTTTTAAACGTTAAAGACATTTAAAAGCTTAAAGGCATTTTAAAATGCATTGACACTGAAGAGACTTTGTAGGTAAAAGGCATGTAGACTAAAATTTTTTTCGTGTTGCTATGTAAAGACCTGCCAAAAATAAACACAATAGTGACAGAAATACATTTCTAAACAAAAAACTCATTCAGATATTAATGTTTTAAAGTCACTTGTTTTTAGACGTTAATTTTTAGACGTGAAAACGCGCCGCTGAAATGCCTACATAATTGAACGTCACAAGCTTGTGTTTTGTATGGGTGGCTTGAAAACTTTGTTTGGTAGCTATACGAAATATTTCGTTTATGGTAATCTTTTCATAATAAAAGTTGCTATACGAGTAAATTTAGCGGACTACAAGACAGTATAATTGTAATTAAAGATTTACATACTTTAAAAAATGGTCCTATTCACCCAAAGAATTTTAAAGAACCCAATTTTAAAGAAGATATAGGATCACTTAACGAATCGATATCAAATTTAAAGTGTGTTTTATAGTGTTTTTAGATTGAAATGAGTATCATTGGAAACAAATTTTATATACTTAATCTTAACATTAGGCAACTACCGTATTGCTACTTTGTGTCATAACAATCAATTAGATATCAAACCAACACAAGATCAAAGTCGACGATAAAAACCCGGTAACTGCATTTTAGAAACCGCAAACAAGCGCCTTGCCACAATTACTCTAATCGTAACTGCCATTATAGCCTGAAAGGTGTGTTTAAACGTGGTTTAAACCTAATCAATTAGGGTCAGGACTATCCGACCTATACAAACAATAGTGCTGAGTCGACTGACAAACACCAGTTTAATCTGACCTCTCTTTTCAAACAATGGGTATGAAAGCAGGGGTCTCAAATTAACCCGTAGCCTGGTTGTAATCTGCACTATATAATATGATGGTAATAGGTTCGTAATGTGGGGTTGGCGGTTGTTTACGTGTTATCAGTTTGAGTGGTCTGTCAATGTTAATGTTGAAATAAGCTGTTTTGTACTTCAATTTAACGCTCAACTATTTTACTTATTGATAAATTTAAGTTCCCGTAACTATCGAAAAAAGTATCATGAGACAAAAAAATGAATTTATTTATTTTGATTCATGCTTGTTTTCCATTAATATGTAAGTACATATTACTTGTACTATGAAAGGAAAAATTTCGCATTAGGAAATCGCTCTTCAAAAGTGTATTTATTTTGCTACCTTCGCATCAACATTGTATGTGTATTATTTTGACAGTCACTACACTACACCAACTATCACTATTTAGCCCATTCACACCATTGAATTTACTGTACAACAAACGCTATTTAAACTCTTATCTGCGAAGAAGCGTCCACAAGAAAGAAAAGGCAGGCAAAACCCTTATCGTTAAAGAAAATGTTCGTCTATTCTGACTGAACGGCTTTGAATCCATGTTAACTAACTTGGGGGCCTCATTGTCATGTTATCTCCCAAACTTTGTGAAGACAATGCGGCTACGAATAGTTGGTGACGCCTGTCCTGGCTTTCGACGAATCAAATGACTTGAGGATCAAGGTTTTGTTCAAGGGGCCTAAGTTTCATTTTCGGTGTTTTGCGAGTTTTGAGTGATGGGAGGGGAAAGAGACAAGGGACAATATAAGTTTATTGTGACACAATGATGGGACCTTGAATTTCAATGCAAACAAAAACAATATGGTGCTAAATTGAAATTGTTTTGATAATGAATTTATCTGATTGTATTTATTATGTGGTGGTGGGCGCTTAGTAAGGCTGCGCTAGTCCGGAACTCGAACTCGTCTGCGCTCGTGGCTAATTTGCGTGCTATTTCGCTAAAGAAAGGGATAGACTCGGTAATGAACAGTGCGGAACTATTTACACCGATGTATAAGCACATCGAAACTACAGTCTAGTGTGTGCAAACACAAATATTGTTGAAAATCTAAATCTTCGTCGTCTAAAAAATCGCGAGTATGCGTTTAGGAGAAGTGTTCTTGTGATAAAACAGCTGAATTTTTTAATTAAAAGTAAAGTTATTTAATTATTTTAATAACCAAACTATGCTTGTATGAATTTGATTTTAGACATTTTATACTCATTCCGGTATTTAATTGTCCCCAAAGTTGCGTTAAAATTACGTGTTGAAACGGAATGTTTTGAGACTCATAACTTTTAAAGTACTTATAATTGTACAATTATGATTCCATACAAGCATAGATAATGACAAGACAAATCGATAGAATTAAACAGACGATACCGAACAACGGACCATCACCCTACAGAATTTGTATGGCGAAACACCTGACTAGCGTAACCTTAAGAGCGTATAGTATTTTTTCAATATGGTTTCCATACAAATGTATTTCTCTATTTTCTCGCTGAAAACTGATACTAGAGCCACAATTCTTTTTTCATAAAATCTAGTACTAAAATAAGAATGCCCCTATTTTTTATTTTTTTCAAAACAACTGTTTTTGCACAATTTTTTTTTCCATTAAACAGGATTTTAGAAAAAAATAAAACATAGGGACATACCTATTTTAGTAATAGATTGTATGTTAAAAGAATAGTGCCTCTAGAAGCAGTTTTCAGCGAGAAAATAGAGAAATACATTTGTATGGAAAACGCACTGCTAGTATACCCTCTTAAGTGGTGGTATGCGCTTATTAAGTGGTGGAATATGCTGAAACATGCTTTACGTAACGTAATATATATTATGAAAATCACAAAAATTAAGTAAACCTGAATTTAAAGACTTGGTATAATGCATCAACGATCATAAAATTCTTTATTCATATAATTTATATATGAAATTAGATTAGATATGGTCTGTCTTGCTCTACTGTTTTTTTATTTTAATTTATTAAATACATATACACCTATCAGTCTGATTATAATTATTAAAGATCTGTATATTTATTATATTCCATATTATTTATGAGAATCACACAAACGCTCGAGTCTAACACCTACTCAAACACAAACTAACCGCTAACCACGCAGCGCTCATAATGTAAAGCGACACGTAATTCAATTAGGGGTCACCCCGACCCCAAAGTGATTTCGACAAACATCGCCCAAAAAGTTATCCCGATACTGTATTTGCATACCGCAGCCGTGGCGCAGAACACGGTAAGTGAAAACTTAATTAATAATGATTCATTAATTACTTTGCTATACTGGCCTCAGATTCACGAAAATATTTAGCTACTTCTGGCAATTTGTTAAAGTACATTTAAGGATTGGTCATAAAACTTAGCGATTATTATGAGCTGGTAAAGGGCTAGCCATATGTCACTATATCCGTTTTTCTTCTTTGAGCCAGTCACCTTGTTTAAGCAGTTTAAAAGTTGTAGCCATGATTCTGCGGCATTAAGCTCTGTCTAATTCATAAATAATAAAGACATCTTTAATATATTTGAATAATCTCAGCCGTCACGCAGAATTCGGTAAGTGAAAATTTAATTCAGAATGAGTATTTAATTATGACCAATTTTAATTAAGGAAATTAAAATAAAATTGGTCCCATTAAGCTTGAACATTAATTTTAATATCCCTGTTCGCGTAGTTATGAGATATACGAGGCCATTTTAAAATTATCATAATCGCGCAGCACGATAGGACCACACAAATAGTAAAGAAAATTGTCATTTAATAAAAAAGTAAGGAAATTCTAAATATTATAAATGAAAAAACAAACAAAAACTAGTTCGGATATTTGTTCCTTTACTCAATCATGCTAATCGGAGTTTAATGAAACTTAGAAGTGCGGTAGAACATATCCTGACTTTTGCATGTCTAGGATACTTTTAAAAATTAAATTGAGTTGCTAAAGAAGGCAAGCGCGTTTTGCCAAGCCAAAAGACTCAGAAAATTATATTTTTATACCAGATATTGTAAGACAAAAAGATTATAATCATTCATGAGATGTTTTCCGAAGTGCATATTTCAACCAATCGTTTAGATCGATAGGTACTCGGAGTAATTAAAAAACCGAATACGCATTTGCTCAGCTTTTTGAATAAAGCGATAAAATAGGGTGCGGAGGGTTAAAGATTAGGAGGCGAGCGACGACGCCGATAAACAACATCTGTGACCACGACCCGCACCCATGCACCCGTGGCCATTGTCTCAGCCTAAACGACCCTTGACGAACGCCGCTGTTTTTAGGCTTTCATTTACGGGTTGACGCCCCAATACCTCGATAAAATAGACAGGAGTAATGCATTAATTTTTATAATCAAACATTTTTTAAATATTAGTTGTATAATTATAGTTAACCGATTTTGTGTTTGTGCTTTAACGCGACTATTTTTGAGATTCGTAAGCCCCTTAGTTAGCAGAATAGTGACTGGGAAAGCGAAAGCTTAAAACATCAATTTACTTGTTAATTTTTTTAATACGTGAAAAATGATTTGAATTACATAATCAAATAGTTTTTTGTAAAATATTAAATCAAAGACCACTTAGACTTTAAAAAAAAAACTAGCACAATGGAAAACCAACATTATCGGCAAGTAATATGGACTATAATTTACATGGAATAGTCGCGGAAAATAGCTAGTTTGTAACACTTCCAATGGTGCAAAACATTTGATTTCACGTTTCGCGCGCTGTTTATAAAGTAACACGACATTCAATAAACACAATATCAAATTCCCATGTAAAGTTTTACAATAAAATTATTTGGACAAAACACTTCTCTGGATTTCGTTCTTTTATGAAAGTGTTATTATTAAAATAATACAATTTAAATATTATGTTGTAATGTTGCCGACCGAAAAACAATAGTCAATAAAATATTCAATATATTTTATTTTACGCTCATTGCACGTCAATCCGATTACAATTTATATCATGCTTGTAACAAAAACACCCGAAACATCGGTGTCACAATTATTGATAAAAAAATACTCGAAGGCTATTTAAAAAGACGAATATTTTCAACAATACTATCCATGGCATTATTTTATCTAATGGCGTCGTAATATTGATTGTAAAGGTTAATTTACCGTGTATTAAAATCGCTTCTCATTTATCTCAGAGCAGAGGATACAGTTACGGTATATCACAGAAATTAACGGTGCCTTGGGATCGAAAGTGTACTGTGTAAGATTACTATCTTCTAATTAATATTGGTTTCAACCTTTAGTAATAGCATGCGATGTATAAATTGCTTTGTTTAATACAACCATCATAAAAGGAAATCGGAGAAGAACCGAGACGTTTATAGACGTTTGATGTCAAACTTGCGAGTACATAAGAGCTTTTGTAAATACGAGTAATTGAGAATTTAACGACTTGTAACCATAATCTTTTAATTGTGGAAGACGTTTCGCCATTATCCATAAAGAGAAAATAGATAAAATGATAAAGATTTATGAACACATTTTAATTAACTACATTCTCGTAGGAAGTTTTAGATTTTCTTAAACTCATAAGCTGTTTATTTTTATTATTTTTACGGTATTTAAACACGAAAAAAACCCTACAAATAAAAAAAAACCTTGAAATGAAAAAGAAAAAAGACAAGTTTTTTTTAATACGATTCGGTCGTAAGAAACAAATGTTTAGTTACCGCGTGCTGGCCGTAAAGAACAATATAAATTATCTTACGCGTCCGCCGTCCCTCAGATAAGGACCGAAGCACGTGTTATTGTAACCCTACCCCAGCTCTTCCCGTCACGATGTCATCAGATAAACAGACAAACGTACAAACCGCTAACCCCCGCACTTATCAACCTGATTAATATTTCCATTCATCAAGTAAGGGTTAAACCGATCAATCTTGAATTGATACCTTAACTTTTTACTAATAAGGATATAAAAAGCATAATTTTGCATCTGTCACTTGTGTCGTTTTAATGTTGAATGTTTTTTTAGAGGGTAAATAATTTAATCCTTTACGTGCAGGATATAGAGTACATTTTTCTTTAGTATTTTTTTTTTCAAAGATATATTAGATGATTCGATATTTGTTCATTTGACACGCGGCGCAGTGACGAGGGTTCCGCCATTTCCAATCGGCGGAATTTCAATTTTCGCCATATTTGTTTCTTTTTTTATTAATATTATGCAACAAGACGATGTGACCTCAGGGTGATTCGGCACGCATCTGCGCCACGTTTATTGCTATTTCGAGGCTGTCCCTTTTCGTATCGGCTGTTAATTTTGTTTATTGTGATGTTTTGCGATTGTGTGGGCGTTTATTATGTTTATAAAAATCACAGCTGATGGCTTTTATCATTTTATGGTATTGTAAATGTGTCTAACGGCTGTCGCGCTTGTAAAACATTAGGAAACGAACATTGAGTATCGTTAGATAATAAATCAAATTTATTCAATCGCACGTCTAATGATGTCTAATTTATTAAAATCTATCAAAATATTCGATGACTAGATAACATTAAGTATACTAATAAATACTGATCAGATAAACAGATCTATAATCACGCATTAGGTATGCGACAATATCATTTTTATTAATGCTTACGCGTTATACAACAGGGCAACACTTAACAGCTCACACAAACTCAACTAAACGTATACGTATCCGATGGCAAAAACCCAGATATCCATCAACTCTGAACTAGTTAAGTATAAAAGTACAAGTCATAGTACTACAAGAGAATAATACAATATAGTTCTATAGAATCCAAAACTTAGAGACGGCTAACAAGCATGTTACTGATATACACCCCAAGAAATGCATTTATGGACCAATCTATAAACTTTCAGACATGCAAATAGTGGGCTTTATCTCCCTTTACACAATAGTACCATTACTTACAACAGTAAGTAGCTATCATCAGTACAGGAACATTGTGACCGAGATCTGCGCTAGGTTCGCCAGGTCACCTAGGTCAGCGCGCTTCCGTGTAAAGCTAAGCACTATCATAATGTATTGGAGGACAAAAACTTCTATGTGGGTGCCATTTTAACTGTATTTTGCCTGTCTGTATTTGTATTTGGAGTTAGGTGTAGTGGATTCAAATTGTATTTAATGGGTTATTGTAAAACTTTGAGTAGTAACGTTTTTTTTTGGAGAATATGCTGCAATGCTGTTTGTTTCCGATTCTTCTGCGGTTGTGATTTGGAAGAGACTTCAAACTTAGCTGGTAGTAAATAATTGATGACAGCAATTGACGTGAAATAAAATATTTTAAATAATGATAGATAAGAAAAAACATTGATCAAGTCAAGTACCTACGAATTTGATTCCACATAGAAAACCGCGGCTCATATTTTTTTGAGATTTGTTGCAATTAAAATTTTACTAGTACAAACTCTTATCGATTCGACTATGAGGAAACAACCATATCTCTGACTTGAAAACCCCAATTAGCTGTGATTTAGTTTTCCTTTTAGCTTGACGCAAAAATGCCATTTACCTAATTTTGCAACACGACAATATTTTATTTCGTAGCTAAAGTACATACCAACTATGATTTATGGTCTTAAAGGTCTGAAGGATGAATTTGTAAACAAAATTGAATTATAAAGGAACAGTGCGATCGACATTTTGATGAAACGCAAAACACATAGTCATACAAGCTTCATACGTCTTGACCACAAAACCATACGAAGATGACGCGGTAAATTTGCAAAAATCAACTACATTTCTGCGTTAATAAAAACGGTCGACTAAAATCAATTTGAGCTCGCCAATGGATAAGAAAATTTGAGGTAAAGTCGTGGGGTAAAGTCCGTAAAATGTTATATGTAATGAAGTTCAGAATTTGCAAGTAATCCTACCACAATGAAAAGGTGATTGGGTCGGGCAGTGTGTATGAAATTTTAAGTGTATCATTTTAGGTCGGCTTCACAATGCCTTAAATTGAGCGTTGTAAAGTCCGATTGAATTTGAATTTGATTTGTCACGTCGTAGGTACTTTGTAGATATCATCTGCTAGTTTTTATAAGATCTTATGCAATTCATTATTAGGCTAGCAATAAGTAAGTACGAGTTACGATTTCGCAAAAGTAATCTTTGGTCATTATGATTTGTAAGGGTAACTTAGATCTAGAGTCAGTACGTGTAACTATCTGCTGACTGACTTAATTTATATTTTCTATAAAATTTTCGTACTGCTATCAGGAAAAACCTTAATTGACTGTATCCCATTGAAATAGGTATTATGAGTTATTATTTGTACTTAATTTATTTATTATATCCGTTTTCCGACTTATCCAAAAGCAGTGTTTTACGATAAACACTGCTTTTGGATATGGCGGCAAACGGATATTATGTTTAGCCGACTGAAGGGTAATAAATAGGTAAATAACAACTTTAAAAAAAAGACCGTCTTTCTTAGTCATCTTCGCCTCAGAATGAAGTTAGCACCTGTTTTTACAGTCTAATAAAAAGCCTGGACCATATCGGCTCCGGCACGCGGGAAGGTCCCAGCACATTTTGAAAATCGTGACCAGCCCGCGGCCGCGCCGTCACGATGTGGTCCCGTTATGTTACGCTGCTCACACCTACCACACATCCTTGGTGAGGGAAAGAGATGGGTGTATTTTGAAGGCTCCTAAGGCTTGAGGCGATGTGTTCCCTTAGGTTCTGGTGTCTTGGAGCCAAAGGTAGTTTCAACGGGGAAAAGTTCATTTAAAAATTTGTCTTTATATGTACTTATATATATTTTGATTTTGAGAGTTCTGTACCCAAAAGGTGCTGTGTTGATTAAGCCTTCCCTGTTTGTTTGTCCATCAGCGGGTTAAAATTTTCATAGAATGCTTCTATAGTCACTAAATATGTAAGTATAACAAAAAATTTAGTGACTGGTACGGAACTCTTCATATGTAGGTCCGATTCACTCTTGGTAAATTTTTATAATTTCCTAGGTTTTACTATGTAGGAGCAAAATATCCCTTAGGCTCTGATTGTTTGAAGTCACGAAGTGAATGTAAAATTAATATGAATTTAATGACATAATGATTAGATTTATTCGAGATACATGTATTTACTAGTCGTCTTGTGAGTACGAACGATTTAGAGGTATTAAAATTAAAATGTTTTACCTAATCTTCTATTATTATTACTATAAAGAATATCTAAATATAACCTTTCATCTGATTTGGAAATATTAGCATACAATAGGTATACTTTTACGAGTATGACGTAGGTATTTTTTTTAATTTACAAGCTAAAGTTCTTTCGACCTTTGGCTCTGCTTATCCTAATTAAGAATAAGACGTGACATTGTATTCTATTTGTATGTATTTATGTGTTTGCCTCTGTAGTCCAGTGGTCAAGGCGTTTGCCTTATCACCCTGAGATCGTGGTTCAAACCCTATAGGGAAGCATTGTGACAGTTGTTTCTAGTCAGTTTAGGATATAACAGGCTTGAATCACCTGATTATCCGCAAAGAAAGATGAATCCGTGCTTCGGAAGGCACGCTAAGCTGACGATCCAACACCATCTAAGTAGCGTATGTTTTAACTTATCTTAGGTATGGTTCTGGTCTACACTTTCCGTTGCGGAGGTCAGACGACGGTCGCTCTGTGTACCAATTACTAATCTCTTTAAATCACCTAGGATAAGTAGCGGACCCCGGGGCCTGAAGTTTTACTGCTGAGGATGCAACCGGGAATACGCTTGGATATAAATATAAAGGGACATATCAGACAGATTGACCTAGCACCACCGTAAGTTGTGAACTTGTGTCGTAGGATACTAACTTAAAGACACAATATTTTATAATAGATACGTAAAAGATAAATATCCAAGACCCATCTAAAAAAAGTACTTTTTCGATCATGACCTGACCGAGGATAAAGGAAGCCTCGTGTTACAGTCTGTTATGTTCTCCACTGCACCACGGAGTTCGTCAAATTTGTATTATGGTTTTAAATAGCTAACAATAAAAATACTACCTACCTATCTAATTTTTCTTTACTTGTATTTTTGTAAACTAACTCTTGGTTCCAATGAGAAGTATCCCCTGATCCTTTTTGTTCAAAGTTGTATCAACGTCGAAAGACAGGTACCTCAGAGTGTAGTCTCCTCAGGAGAGTTGTCATCATCGGTGCTGCCTTTCTATGGTCAGTCAATCAGTCGGTCAGTATTAAACGGTAAATTTCGGACTTTCCCGTTTAATACGGCTAAATATATGTAAATATAGCTAAATAGGTAAAGCTACTTGAAATTTATTAGCTTTAAAACATATTCTTTTGTATACCCTATTTAATGCGATTAAAGCTAATTATAATTATTTTAATAAATTTGTGTTTCGGAACTAAATTTTATCAGTATACGGAAAATGTTTTCCCGAACTAACGTACTTGTAACTTAAAGGCAAGACCATACTCGGAACTAGTATATTTGTAACAAGGTACACCCTATATATTACTGTACATGGGACACCGCGTAGAGAGAGAGTTTTTACATTCATCACCTAGTCATTTCATCATTTACATCACCAACTAAAGGTAATTATTATTATTTAATAAATACGTGTATTGGACCTAAATTTTATCAGTAAAAGTTAATGTTTTCCCGAACTGATGTACTCGTAACTTAAAGCAAGACCATACTCGGAGATAGTATATTGTAACACGGTAAGCCCTAGTACTGAACATGGGACACCGCTAGAGTTGTTACATTCGTCACTGTCGGGCACCTAGTACGGCCACACGGCACGCGTAAAGTAATAGTGCCTATTTGGAACGTCACTTTGTCACCTTATCGGCTTTAAGGTCTGCTCACATAGAGAAGCTGGAAGAGCATATGGGTAGAGGTCTTACGCCATTATATCATATTCGTACAATAGGGGCAGATTAACATGATCGAGCACAATTTTAATTGTTAAAAAATACTGTTTGTAGGGTAGGGTTAGGTTTATCTACCCCCGTACGTACACTACATACATGCAACAGTTCAGACTTCAAAATCGAACACAATCTTTTGTTATTTTACTACCAGAAATCATATGAACGCCTTTTAAATTTGTTCAAAAAGAAAGTCATAGTTCTTGATATTGCTACATTAGCAACATTCACACCAAACAAATTAGTAACTATTGTCATCATTTATTAGCTACAAAATAATTTTGTATATACCTATATTTTAAATAGCAACGA
This sequence comes from Rhodophaea formosa, assembly GCA_963082605.1. Classification (NCBI taxonomy): domain Eukaryota; kingdom Metazoa; phylum Arthropoda; class Insecta; order Lepidoptera; family Pyralidae; genus Rhodophaea; species Rhodophaea formosa. The sequence continues at coordinate 15,562,766 of OY720219.1, forward strand.
ATTTTATATACATATTTTAAAATTTACTCAACTTTTTCAGACACTAAATCGAAAAAGATGGTGAGCTTTGCGTTTCACGCCGCTACGTATGAATGGACCCTTACACGGTCATTTTATCACCTTATCGACTTTGTACAAATATTCGAGAGCGAGACAAATGAGCGAACGGTACCGTGTGGGATTACGGTTGAAGAAATATTGGAATCATTGTGTGGATGCGATGGAGATTTTAAATTCATTAGCTAGTAATATAACTTAAACAATCTTCTTATGTATATAAAACAAAGACGGGTTTGTTACAACACTTATAACTGGAGATCTGCTGAACCAATTTTCATGGTTATTGATTCGTTGCATTTGTCTCCGCCCCGAATAGCAGAATACATCTTAAAAACAATGAAAACTCGATATGTGTAATGAATACTTAATCATTGACTGTTAGGCGGTACGAAGTTCGCCGGGTCAGCTAGTTGTTTATAAATGCTTAAAATTGAATTATACAAACATACATAATATCACATCTTTATTTCTGTGGGGTGAATAGAGCCCAATTTTATAAATCCCAAAGACCACGTTTAGCGTATTAGTAAGCGGAGCGAAATCAAAATAGTGATTGGTTGCTAGACGTATCTGCTTGTTGTCGTAATTACTTAGATTTTCGCCCATTCCCTCGATCGGTTTTTAAGGTCTGCGTGGGAAGAAAAGCAGCTGGTATATTCTATGTTTTTCCTTTTCACCCAATTATTTACGTAAAATAAGTTTAAATCCGATATAAAAAAAAAATCTAAGCAATTGATTGAATTGACGTCAGCAAATAAGTCTTATTTTAATCCACAGATAAATCATAGTCAATACCAAATAGGTAAACTTTTTGACATATCTAAATTTAAAATATTTAAGTAAAACAAAAATAATTTCTATTGAGAATATCTTGGAAAACAAATTAAAATATATTTTATTAAATATCGATAAATATTACCTATCGTTCGCTCCGTCACTATATAATCCCGACGCCCCAACTACATGTCGATAACCGCATTAACGTATCAATCTCGAACGCAACTCACAAACTTAGTTTACCATTACCATGAGTTAGTGCTCGTAGAGAAAGTTACCGAGCGGATAAAACTACGTTTATTGCCATTGCATATTCATCGTACCTCTGGGCGTATTCTCAAACCAGCGTAACTAGAACCCTCGGAACTCCCGACCAACCCTTAGTCATAAAGGATTCAATGCGAGACGGGGGACGCGCGGTAGCTCATTTTATAGTTGACAGATGTCAGTTGTGGACGTACTGGCAACTACTTTTATATTCCGCTTAGTCCTGTGTTGTGCTAGCTATTTAGTTCGTGTGTCAGTTTTATTTTTTATTTCCCAGGTGACACTGCGGTAGAATGTGCCAGTTAACTGCTTAAAAATATGTAGACACCGTTTATTCTAAAATTTGGTTTAGATACTCTTAAAAACTAAGGAGATAACTCTTACTTAAGGATTATTGTTAACGAAAATGTATGTACCTTTTACATAATCATTCTAGAAGTAGGTACGTATAAAATTAAGTACGTATTAAAAAAAACAATAACATATTTTAAAAAAATCTAAGCATATTACGAGAAAAAAAATATTCTGCATTTATCTTTCTATGAAGTCTAAAATTTTTAGTCTAGTTTAGGTACATATCATTTTGACGACTGGCTGGCGTGTTAACCACTGTGCCACGGAGGCTTCCAAAACAGTTTAGATTTTACGGTAAATAAAATAAAACAATGCGCGTATAAGTCATAGGAGCGACTCATCCTGCGATTCAATCAGTATAGTCTGGCAACTTTACGCATTGAACAGTTACAATGTCTACACCTAGGGAGACTGATATGACACGCACGACTACTTTAAATTTAGAGTTGGCGGTTTATTAACTAACACGATCTATGTGTGATAGGAGCGACTCATCCGGCGATTCAATCAGTATAGTCTGGCAACTTTACGCATTGAACAGTTACTGTCTACACCTAGGCAGACTGATATGACACGCACGACTACTTTAAATTTAGAGTTGGCGGTTTATTAACTAACACGATCTATGTGTGATAGGAGCGACTCATCCGGCGATTCAATCAGTATAGTCTGGCAACTTTACGCATTGAACAGTTACTGTCTACACCTAGGGAGGCTGATACCTACGACTACTTAATATTTAGATTTGGCGATTTATTAACTAACACGATCTATGTGTGATCGGAGCGTCTCATCTGGCGATTCAATCAATATAGTCTGGCAACTTTACGCATTGAACAGGTACAATGTCTATACCTAGGCAGACTGATACCTACGACTACTTAATATTTAGATTTGGCGGTTTATAAAATAACACAATGCCTGTGAGTCATATGAGTGACTCTGCCTGCGATTCAATCAATATCGTGTGGCAAATTTACGCATTGAATAGTTACTGTCTACACCTAGGGAGACTGATACCTACGACTACTTAATATTTAGATTTGGCGATTTTTTAACTAACACGACCTATGTGTGATAGGAGCGACTCATCCGGCAAATCAATCAATATAGTCTGGCAACTTTACGCATTGAACAGTTACAATAACAACTCCTAGACAGACTGCCTCAATACGTCTACTAAAACTTTACCCACATAATAAGATAGAAGATGTTAGACTGCAGGGAGCGGTATAAAAATAGCAATGTTTGAAATAAAAACCGGCCAAGTGCGTGTCGGGCCACGCGCAGTGTAGGGTTCCGTAGTTGCGAATGACAACTTTGAGTTCGCACTATTCACACTCGCACCTTACAGTATAACGACCAAAAACATCTAACAATGAAAATAGTATGAATACAGTTTTTAAGTTAGTTGCCTATAACTTTTTAGTTTGTACTTAGTACTCAGCTCTGATAGTTTTCCTTTCAACTTCAGTATATATACTACTGCTGTAATTTTTTTCACGTGTCTATATATAACCGTTTAGCAGATAGAGGGGGGGGACACTTACATCTAACAAAAATTCGCACTTTAAAACCAAATATTTCGGAAACGGATCGCTAAATCGAAAAATGGTGTTCTCAACCTCACAATATTTTTAAAAGACCTTTTTAACGATACCCCACACGATGGGTAAATAGAGAAAAAAAAATTACTCCCACACTTTACTTGTATGGGAGCTACATTAAAAAAATTTTTTTTTCAAGATTTTATTCTACCACTTTTTTGCCATGATTAATATACATACTCATACCAAATTACAGCTTTCTAGTACTTATAGTCTCTGCGTAAAACCGCGGACGGACAGACAGACAGACAGACAGACAGACAGACAGACAGACAGACATGGCGAAACTATAAGGGTTCCTTGTTTACTACGGAACCCTAAAAAAGACTCTATATTACAATGAAATTAAACATCCTGAAGCTGCATTTGGATAAATCGGTTTAATAAATCAGTTTTCTCTCTTATAAGTAAGTAGTAACATTAATGGTTAACCTATCATATCCATGCAATTTAAGCTTAGGTACGTCATCATTGTTTTGTTAGGTAAAAACGGGTAATTCAATTTCTTTGAAGTACCTTTTATTTGCATGCCTCATAACGTTGAGCGTTTGAGGTTGTGCATTACTCTCGACTTGTCAAGGTCCACGCATTTATTTTTAAAATTATGTCTTTATTACATGAACAGAAAATTTTTAATGTATACGATGTCATCAAGAAATGAACTGAAAAATTGTCCTAGCTTCTAAGTTATAGCGGCGTGTCTGTGTGAAAGTGTCTGCGTATGTCAGAAACTGGACATGATGACGGTGTAGCTAGATTATGGACTTGATGGCTTTATGTTAATGTACCGGTGTTTGTTGTCTATATTTCTATCTGAATAGGATTGCCATTATATTTTTATGCATATCTAGGGATGCTACTAGAAGGAGTATTCAAGGAATCAGTTATCGTTAAGTCTAGTCTACATGTAATAATATTAAAACTAACGCGAGACAAATTTATTATGAAAGCCCGGATTTACCCGGGTAACAGACCGAACTGGTCGGCGGATCCGACATAATAAAACGTGAGTAAAGCCGGGTTTTCATAATAGTCTAGATGTACTTATTGTTGTTTACCCGTCTAGTTTATTTACTTATTACTCTAGACATGCATTTTTTTATAGTATAGTATTTAAACACACATTCTTAAACGCAAATAATATTTTTATCGAATTCAATGGAATTTATTGAAAGAAGTTAGTAATCTGTTATAATTTAGAAAAAAAACTATTTTCAAAATGAAAATACTGTGTTAATTTCGACAAAAGCCCAAAATAATCCTGAAGCTCATAATCAGGCATTCAAATGCTTAGCTTTTTATAAAGTTTCAATTCTATTCGATAATTGAAAAGTTAATTAAAAATAAATCTTACCGTTGGCAAATAAATAAAATATTGAAAATAATCATATGTTTTGAGCTGTTATAAATCCTGAAATAAAACCCTATTGACTCAGGTAATTGCGATACCCTATATTCGTTTAGCTCTAACTCAGGAAATGAAAGTTTACTGCTCACTCGTATAAACATTATGATTCCAATAAGAGATGCCTTCGAGAGATATTAAACTAGCTTCTAACGTAATATTATACGCGAAGATTTTCCTAATTATTACTTAATTAAACTTAAAATTAAAGAAGGAATATAATCTGTTAGTTCAAATGAAACAAAATTAAATTTTAGAATAAATTAGGGGCGTGTATTAAATTAAGTTAGTAATTAATTTACAATAAATAATAACGCGAATAAGTTAACTTTAACACTAAATGTATGTAACTGTTATACGAGTAATTTATGTACATGGTTTATCACATTTCTGCCTAAGGAGCAATAAGTCGCGGACTCCCCATCCGGTTTCACCTACGAGGAGCGAGAGTTATTAACTCCGGATATAAACGGACTAACAAACACGTCTTATGTATAGACCCACGACTTTAGAGGCTATATACCCTTAGTTAACATCCATTGCGGGCGGAAGACTAGAGAACGTTCGCCTCATGCAACAACTCTGCGCACTGAATGCTTACTGATAGCATAGCCACTAAGTTTGGAAGCTAGTGCTAAACTACGGTTAAATACGCGATAACCTAGAGATCACAACACAAGTGAACGCGTCCGCAGTCACCGTCACCTGGAACCAAAACCCAACAGTCCCCCCACTCGGTGTCAAGTCCCTAGTTCATTCTTATAATTCTTAGAACTACTACCATCCCATGGTTTAAACGGAGATGATGTACTAGCTTCAGGAACTCGAGGACTACTCGTATAATTTGATGGTAACCGAGTTGGAGTCGAGAGAAAGCTACCATATGATAACGAGGAGTTGACACCGAGCGAGGCATCCAGCGTCGAATAGTACCCTGAAGAAGCCGCGGAGGGAGGCGGCGGCGCAGGCGGCTGCTGCACTCGAGACGCCTCGGCATAGGCATCCAAATGGGTTCTCACTAGAGTAACCAGTTCAGAATAATTCGTGACCGAACTGCCTGCGCCCGCCACCCTGTAAAGCAGTAACCGCGCCTCCCCAAAAAGACTATCCAAAATTTTACCTGTCGTGAAGAGGACGATGGCCTTCAGACAGGAATACTCCGCTGAGTCGACGTGGAGCGCTTTCAGCTTCTCCACTTGCTCTTGGAAGATCCGTATGTGGTCCATGAAGGCGACTACTCGGTCCGCCGCCATCGGCGACGCGTGGAGACCGGCAGCCGCCAGTAACGGAGCCACATGGAGGGGCATGGAACACTGGGATGCGTTTAGGACGAAGAGTTCTGACCACACGAGCCTTAGTAGCGCGACTTGGTCGGTCACTTGTAGGTCTGGGAAGAATGGGATATTTCTCGCCCACTCCACAGCGGAGAATAATAATCTTGCAGCTAATTCGCAGATATTGTCTATTCCCATAACATTGGTAGGCTGGACGCACTGGCCATATCTTGAGGTTGGGTAAGGCTCTGCTCGGAGGAGCAGGGAGATGTAGGAAGAGAGGTAGGGGTGGCTGTTGAGGCCTGCCGCGGGGTCGCCGTTGGTGAGCGCAAACTGGCCTGGGAGGGCGAGGCCCGCGGGCTGCGTGGGCGGCACTCGGCCTCTCTGAACAGCTGAAACAAAAGAGAGGAAATAATAACAAAATTGAAGTACAATCGGCACAGCTTCTGTCAGTTTTATGACGTACCTACTTCTTACAATAAATAAAAGTATTTGTAATAGACAAAGTAAATTTAACAGTTATTCTGGTTTGTTTTTTCTGGCATGTATTTTATATTAACAGTCTTTCCGTCAGACATGAAAATTTATGACAGTATTTGAACAGAAGCCTGCATAAATCAAATGCAAGTTCGCAGCAATTTAACCAACATAAACACGAAAATTACAGAAATTTAAACAGAAGTAAGTAATGTTCAAGTGTCCTTACGTGGATGCAAATTAAAAATAATATGGAATGTCGTATGAATGTAAAAATAATAACATCTAAATTAGTTAGAATAATCAAAATATATATAAAAAATAGACATTTGTTTCTATACCATAAATAGAAGATTTTTATTCAAATTACGATGTGTGTCATATACCTAATTTCGGACGTCATATTTATGTTCTTTTTAAAAATGGGTAGACAAGAAAGTTTTCGGGACGAATATAATAATATACACGGGGTATTTAAATTATCATTACTATACATGCGAAAAAATATCACTATATAAGCTGCAGATTGTTGATGGTCTTCGTCTCGGTCGTCTGGTCATGGCTGAAAATCGTGACATTGGAGACTCCAATTCCTTTAGTCAAGAAGAGCTGCTGTTAAGCAGCTCTTTTTACGACGACTTTCCAACCAGTTTGGCCTTGTTCATTAGTTTGACCCTCTATATCGATTAACCTTTTAATCGTATCGGTCTGATTATAGGGCGATTTCCCCTTTTGCGTTCAGGGATATGTCCAAAAACCGCCGTGTCATTTCCGGCAGAATAGAATAGGACCACTCCAAGTTTTCCCGTGGATGTCGTAAAGGGCGACTTAGGAAACACAAGCCAAAAAAAGCTTACATGCATCAAAGAGACCTCTCCAACCCGTCTGGCCTGCGTGGAGAGAGTAGGCCAAATCCTCTGACTGCTCTGGCTAATATATGACTCTGGTAGTACAGAGAGGATCGTGCTCCTGCAGTGGAGACTAAAAACGACCTGATGATGATAATGATATACCAAATAATATTTTGATTTCATGATAGTTTTATATAATATCGCGACACTCTGACAGAGTACATGCGCATGATATTTCATCGATGCTTTGTATATTGTATGACATGTTTGCGATTACTAAATGTATATGATATGGCCAAACAGTATGCTCCTGACTGTCAAATCCACATTTGGAGTCAAATTGTTGTTGTGTCAATCTTATTTTGTTTATATTTTGCATTCGGAAGTGGACATGGCGGACAATAAAAAACAGGCAGATTTGGTAAAGGTACGCCATTACTATAGTCCTATACACAAGTTATCCTTCTACATTTCGATACTTTGCGCTTAAGGCAAAGCTTTGAGAAATAGGCATAGACGTCAATAAAGGCAGGCAGAGTCGGTAGACGCAATTAGCATGTGAGCAACACTTCATTACGGCGTTATGGCGGCAATAACTCGTTTATGGTCGTCCTAACAACTGCCAGACTGGTAATTAATAATAATGCTTCCTATTTCGACGGCTGTTAAGAAATTTAGGGTTACGTCAATTTGTGGTAGGTGGAACTAGGAGTGGTGGCGTACACTTGCAATAATTCGCGTGCCGTATTATATATAGGTTTTAGTAAAATTCATCATATTATTAATGATCAAATAGTATTATTAAGTACCTACTAAATATCTAAGCATAGATCAGAGTAAAAGTCATACCTTTGATTTCAAATTTCAATTAATACAAATAACTTTATTGTGGTACACAGTATAAGAGATAATAGTTACATGTAGTGTGTCAATGCGACCTGCCTGTATTAGACGTACAATATTCAATTGATTTTGTAAAAATGAAAATACAAAAAAGTTGCATTTTTAGCAATGATTCAAAGAGACTAATAATCCTAAAGTTATTTGTCCAAATATTAATTCCATTTCGTTAAATTGCCATTTAAAAAGTCATTAATGTTGTAATAGCATTTATTTGTCAACAGTGTTTTCAATTTATTTTTAAATAGTTTCCGTGGCGCAGCGGTCAACACGGCCGGCCTGCGACACGGATGGTCCCGGGCTCGATCCCCGGTTAGGTCAAGATGGAAAATGATCTTTTTCAGATTGACCTGGGTCTTGGATGTTTATCTATATTATGTATTTGTAATAAATTATAGTATCGTTGAGCTAGTATCCCATAACACAAGTCTCGAACTTACCTTGGGGCTAGCTCAGTCTGTGTGATTTGTCCGTATATTCTAAAATTCTAAAAAATTAAGCGTTATAATCCGGCTATATAATACACTAAAAGAAAAAAAGCTTCTATAGACACAATTATTCAGTTACTTACTAGTAATCAATTGACGTTCATTCCTCGTACATCATATGAAGGTCTATAAGTCTTAATGACATATCTTAATTATAGTAGCACAGATTAAAACATACTACGTACAAATAGAGGTATTTATGTAAGCTTTAAAATGATCTTGTAGTACAAAAGTGCAGGCGCTATCCAGTAACTCATCAATTCATCATCGTTTAGCAAAATGTAGCACCAAATCTCAAATATTAATGCTATTACGCATTACTTATATAACAGCAATAAGTCATTATGCTATATTACAGTGCCTTTGTCCGTGTTAAATCTCCGTAATACATTAATGTATTAAATAATTTCTTCTGAAGACCTGTCTGACGAAAGATAATGGTTGTTTGAGCATTCGAGTATAACTCTCCAAAATTTCTTTTTAGTCTAAAAACAGGGGCTTCTTTTTCGTTCGTGTTAGTAGCCAATACTAAAAACATAAAATAAGAGCTGAGATTGAGTTTAAAGAGTTTAAAGAACCTTCCCTTTTCATTACCTAGTCCTAATAGCCAGATTTTTATAATCAGATACACCTAGTATGACGGCAAAAAATATCTATCAGGAATTCAGGATGCCTGGGAATTGAATTCGAAACTTTCAGATTCAGGCTCTCACCACTTAACTACCATTACTTGATTAAATTTTGAAGCCTTCTTTTCTCAGTAGCTAGTCTAATATCCAGATTTTCATCATCGGGTACACCTAGTAGATGACGAATATGACTGCAAAGAATATCTGTATAACCGGAATTCAGAATACCTAGAACCCGAATCCGTACATTACGATGTAGGCTCTGACCACTTAACTACCAATACTTGACTAAATCATATTGGTAAACAGATTCTGCATGGTTGAAACTTAAAAAGTTGTTGTGCGTCGGCAATTTTCTATGGTCCATTGATTTGTTGTCAACTCCATCGATTATCGACTAAAAAGTGTCAGGTTTTTCATCGTCACGACTCCAGCAGGTGGAAGATGGAAGATACCGGACGTGCGAATAATAAAAGTTTCATTCATAAAACGATGAATCGAGATCGCGATCGATATAAAAAAGATCGTCTCAGTCATTCATTCTTTAAAAAAAGGGAGACTTTTTTTTAGGTTGAATCGTGTTTTGTGTAAATATCTAGGTACCTTTAATAGTTACTAGGCGTCGTGGCGCAGTAGTTTTCTCTCTAGGATGCTTCTTGAGGGGCACCGGGTTTGATTACTAGAGTGGGCCTCTACTTATTAATACTTCTTGCAAGTATTTAGAATAAAATAGGAATAAATTATTAGATACATTTTCTGCAATCTTGTATGCTCTCCCTATCCGGATGCAAGTAAGAAATTGGATATATATGTTCGCTTTCGGGACAACGATCTCTATTACTTCTTCAATGTTTTAAATCAAAGAATGTAATAAATAAGCAAAATATGCAAAATCAGAAACAACACTAAACATAAAATACGTATTTGGAAATTTCAATTCTATTTTAGTAACATTTTCGAGATAGGTACCTAAGGCGAAAAATTTCAGACAATCCTCGTGAAACAATGAACCTAGGCTAACATACCTAATTAATATGAACCTGGCGCTGAGAATATCACAGTCAAGTGACGCCAACATTTTAAGTTATCTACCTACAGCAATAGATGGAAGAGATTGAATTTTGAACAGAGGAAAATGAACTTAGTGAAAATTGCATGCATTTCTAATATTGATATGTGCGTGAGCTTGTGTCGCAACACATTTTCATGCCTGGTATTTGCGTCACTGTTAGGTTTCATAAGGACCTAGGTATCCATTTTTTAGATCCATGAAACAGCAAATGCAAGTCGAACGTCGTTCAGTTAGGTCACCAAACGAGCATTAAGTATAGCCAAATTGGCTTGTTGTTTCCGAACGAGGCATCCAAACAGTCGTGACAGTACAAATCATAGTTTCCGAACCGTGACGAATGCACGTGGAAATAGCTGCTCGAGTCTAATCGCCTCAGAGACAAACCGAAATGTCTGGCGCGCCAAGAATTCTGACGCTATGTTTTTTGGCGGGAAGCTGCGGCGAATGCGCGCGCACGCGCTCCCCGCTGCTCTTTTATCTTTTTTTTTCACGGAGACGAAAGATAAACCTGTAAACAGGTTGTACTTTTTGTCATTCTCTGAATGACGAGGATTGTGGAATTTGCACGCGCTGGCTGGTTAGGAGCGTTTCAAATAAATCGCCATAGGACTCGCTAAAAAAAATATGATGAATTTTCTGGCGCTAAAAGTTTTGTGATTTATTTGTGAAGATGATAAAGTAGAAGTTCGTGTAGAAAAAAAAACATGTAATAGTGAAGTAATATTACTAATGTGCTGTCGGTACTAGGTAATCTATCTATATCTACAACTACTTGTTTATTTGTTTGTTAGTTACGCTTTCACGCTGTATCTACTGAACCGATAATCATGAAATTTTGCATACTCATAGGTTAAGGTACTGAGAAGGACATAGGATATAAATCACGCGGGCGAAGCCGCGGGTAACAGCTAGTTATATTATAAAGAGAAAAGATTTGATTGCTTGTTTGCATTAAATTGACTCCAAAACGACTAAACCGATTTGGAAAATTCTTGCACCTACAAAATGCTAATTTATCTGCAAATGACATAAGCTATAATTTACGGGCGGAGGGAAAATTGCTAGTTAGGTAATTATAAAGCCCCTGAATAAATGGAATAATATTTTAAAATGCTTATAAATCCATGGTCATTAAATTTAAAGATGAAGAAACATAACATAACAACACACATTATTTCTATCAAACCATCACATTGATGAAAATGAATTTTACAAAATTGATCAATCAGCGCAGAAAATGTAAGCATAGAGTTCATACGATCGACATTTACAAATACCAAGTCCCCAATCATCGAAATAACACACGAGATGCGAGTTACATCAATTCAATTAAAGTGTTACATTACACGAGAATCGAGAATAATTCGGGTGGAATTAGAGTAATTGTACTCATGCAAAGTAAAGAGGTTATAGAATAGAAAATGGAGACGTTTCATTATGTTCTAAACAACACCCTTCGATTGTTTGAACATATTAGACCCAAGTCACAGGAATTAAAATTGTGAGTTGACGTCGCTAGGAGAAAATACACTGTGCAGTTTGATGCCGCTTCTTCTGCACTTTGCTTTGGAAGCGGCATTAACACTCATTTAACTAAATAATTGACGTCAACAATTTTTGTTGTTGTAAAATTACAATTAATAAGTGTTTAAAGAAACCTATATTAAAAGGTTTGAAATCTACGAAAAGATATATATACCTATCAAACAATTTTCGTTTATTATTCTTGTGCAGGTTATTATAGGTGGAGTAATATCCAACATTTTATATTCACAGCTAAATGTTTTTTTATTTTAATTAAATCATTATGCTTATACAATTACTTTAAGCCCTGTTCTATATATTGCATCCTATGATATTGCGTCAATACTAATATACTTAGATGTGTAGAAGATCTAGTGCGCTCACTTAGAGTTGTCTAATGTTTCCAAAATAGACGGCCCGGTACCTGAACTGTGTGAACAAACACATACAAAATATATATACCTAACCGATTTTTCTCTCTCTCGTCGTCGTCTCGGCTGGTTCCCGTTACACGTTACACCCATCCGGGGGCCAACCGAAGGGACCAAAACCTAGAAATGTGTAGATAGCGCTTTATACGACGTGGAGTGCGATTTTTGAAATTTCACCATTCGCAAACGAGCGGTCTTCCCATACAAAAATCGAAATGAATAACTTTTATTTAAATTTTGGATCTCATTTATTAATTTTTGAACGTCGTTTAACTTTCTTGTTATTATTAATATTATTTTTTTTGCAAAATCGAAAAGCTACTAGCATTTCGGAAAGACCCCACTGCTGAGAAGAATACGCATAAAGAAACTAGGTTCATACGTTCAAAAACGCCTCTTACCACAGTTTAATAAATAGTTATGCTCTTACCAAGATCAAACGACGGGTTTGGACTGGGAGCATAGATATCAGAATATTTACTGGGAGTAAGTAAAGTGAATACCTACCTACAATAGTTTCACATGTGTGATCTTATTATTTTGTATTCATGGTAAAGTATGTGGGGCGATGGGTCTCCCACGCCGTCGACACCTAGCTTAATGGTCCGTCATTACGCTATCTCCCGATACATCGGTACATCACTATCTCGATTTTACGATGATCGCGGACAAAGCGGCGACTCGATTGTTTAGCGACTAATTATGACTCGGATTTTCAACCTGCTGTCAAATGGTCGCGCATTGTTTTTGAATTGAATTGAAATCTTCTTCAAACTATTTCGAACACAGTCTGAGCTTACGAGAGCAATCAATTTTATTGCGCGGCAAATTAATTTCGTTAAAAAGAGTTTAATATTCGAAAGGTTTAAAAGGTTTCGTAATGTTAAAAGAAAATTATCATGCGGAAACCCACACTTAAGTGGATGATGCACCAATAGGAAAAAAAACTAAGAATAAGTATGTTAAGGATCATAAATAAATAAAAATGTACTTATATAAATGTATACGGATAAGTAACACAGATTGAGCTAGCCCCAAAGTAAGGTCGAGACTTGTGTTATGCGATACTATATTTTATTACATATGCATATATAAATAAACATCTAAGACCCAGGTCAATCTGAAAAAGATCATTATTCATCTTGACCTGACTGGGAAACAAACCCGGGACCTTCCGTGTCGCAGGCCGGGGTGTTGACCACTGCACCAAAGAGCTTGTCAGTCAATTTATACCTTATGTTTTTGATATAGAATACAATGGAAGAAGCGAGTGAGTGGTAGAGATCAATCCGTCCAAACCAGGTCAGCATAATACATGTTCAACGAAATCTATCTATCTATAATGTAAATACTATGTTCTTGTCGGTGGAGTACTCTCCATGTCTCGGAAATGTAATTCAAATATTTATTAATAGGTCATATACATTACCAGCATAATATGTATCATCCCACATGTTGTCTCGTCCCTCACAATATACACAGGGTCCTGCAGAATATCAGCGCTGCAGTGCTTTGTGCTGCAGCTTTATGCTGAGTAGGTCCCTTTTGTCAACTAGTATATAAGTAGCCTTTTTTATATAGAAATCATTTTAAGTTTAATTTATAAGGAGTTAGATTTATAAGATTTTTTTCTTTAATCTTTTGTTATGTGTCGTATTGTGTGAGTTGCCAATAAAGTTATTTTCATTTCTTTCAATTGTCAGCTAGCTTAGGTACATAATATACAGGATAGAAAACTACACAACTAAGGTAAAATCTATCGTAAGCTACGAAGATCATATGTACGAAATAACTAATAGTTGTCATAAGCAAAGAATCATAGCGAAACCTAAACACTAAATATTGAATACGTTAAATCGATTCGGAATCATTGAATGTTTATAAATGGAAATTAATGCAAATTAGTATTAATACGGGCTTCCCGAACCATAATAGAACTAGATCCATTAGGGCTCATTTACATTCCAAGACATCTCATTCTGATTTCTCTCGCATTCTCAAATCTTAGATATTTACATCCTGGCCCAAATACGAGTTCCATTCGCACTGTAATATAATGAGCCACTGTAATGAGCTTAGATCAATAAGTTATCATTACATCCCTTAGTACTTACTATTGTAATTTACTGCTACTACTATAGAACTTGGCTTTTCGCCAAATTCGTTCGTATCTCCTAAGACCCGCCTGATGTTTGAAAATGGTTTGAAAAAAAAAACATTAAAACAAATTCTAACTATTCATTATATATTAACTTCCCGAAAATGAATCTATGCAACTTGTATGGGTAAATAATCAATGTAATTCAGTCAAAAATTAAGCATTAAAATGCTGCGGGATTAACTCAGGCCATGCTATTTCGGGTCAAGATGAGAATAAGCCATCATCATTCCTTGCAGGATTAAGTGAAATTAACCATGTTTATATTACAAAATTTACAAATTATACACGCATTTGAATAACGGGGAACGTGTTAGTTTTGTCGGAGAATATTGTCGATTGCTTGTTACGGATTATGCTTACTGTATGTTGAATTTATGGTCGCAGCACAAAAGTAAGTAATATGTAATAAATTTGGATGAAGCCCAACGTTAAAGTATTTGTAAACAAACGAGAAAGGCTAGGCGAAGATTTATAAAATACATTTACATACGTAATTCATGCGTTCTGTCATATTAACATTTACATGAATCTAAACGAAATTATTATAATAATGCATTTTTCGAAATGATAGCGTACTGGGTAATCATTATCATTTTATGTTTCTTGTAATATACTGAGTTAGTTTTCTTTTAATTTCCAGAATTATGAAAAAGAGTCAAGTTTGGAGCCTAGATACATTTTTGTGTTGTAAAATTTACATGACGAATATCTGGGTTTGTATTGGCCATTCTAATAAATATAAGTAGATAAATAATAAATAAATATATACGGACAAATCACACAGATTGAGCTAGCCCCAAAGTAAGTTCTTAAGTAAGACTTGTGTTATGGGATACTAACTCAACGATACTATATTTTATAACAAATACATGTATAGATAAACATCCAAGACCCAGGCAATCAGAAAAAGATCGTTGGGTTGTGTTGTCTGTGTGTAAGGGCAAGTGTTTAGCAACAGTGCATAAGTATTATAGACTACATTGAGACCAAACAAGCCGTTCTAACCAGTCAAAAGATGAAAAGTCCTTAAAATATGTTAGTGCCTATCATAACTACCAAATTGGGACATGTTAGCAAAAAAAAATGTTTCTTGTATCAAGTACATATGATGACGAAATTGACATGAAGGTCTAGTACTAAATATACCTTCAACATTGACCACAATGGGATAATTCACCTTAAAATCTCAACTAAGGTCAATGATCAAAATATTACAAAATAATTGATACACAAAGCACGCCTACCCTATATACGTGGACGTGGTGTTAAACGATATAAATGAAGACATGGTTTTATTCCAAACACATCTTTAATAATAAGCTCAACTTGTTTTAGGAAAATTAACCTTATTAATAGGTAAATAAAGGTTCTGATAGCTGGGCAGTGTATTTGTTTACTTGTCCGGTCTTGACATAGATAAGAGCTATCTGCCTTGTTTGAGAGATCTGTCGATGCCGACATACGATCAGTCTATTTTATTTTATTGTAAACCTTAATTATGTCATATTTTTTGTGAATTAGTATAAAATAACATTAATTAATATTTTTCTACTGAATATACAGGAAATGATAATATTATGTATTTTTTGCCAGAAACCTTATAAAACCTGAATAAAATTACCTAACACAATGTATTCAGAATACCTGAACTTTATTTGTTGTTGTTTGTGTAAGTGGCTAACACTGGTGTCAGATTTTTCAAGCTGCCTTAAGGCATCTGACATAGCTTAACGACTGCCATCAACGATGACAGCCGGGACCAACGGCTTAACATGCCTTCCGAAGCACGGAGGAACTCGAGATATTTTTATGCCACTTGCGGTCACCCATTCAAGTGTGGGGACTGCACCAGGGGTTGCTTAACATACGTAAACGCTCATAGAGCTCACACCCACTGAACCATCGGGCTCGAAATACTATCGAATACAAGAATATCCAAACTTAAAATATTTTTATACACTGTAGGGAAACATATGATGCCATAGAATAAGCTCCATCAACTAAAGCAGTTTTCAATAATGATGATTTGCTATAAGACAGTAATTCGGTTGCTATGTAAACAGAAGTCTCACCTTGATCTAATAAGTCGACAAATCAAACTCATCAATAACAAAAGTTATTCGTCCATAGCGTTATTAATAACAGTAATTACGTTATTGCAATCACGTTACGAAGGATAACGCAACGGGTTTAAACGCCGCGGCCTTGTGCTAATTTGTCACGGTGTCGCGTGTACAATTGTCGCTGACAAGATTGTTGTGGAACCATTGCAGAACATATAGTCATACGTACATACATACTTATATAGTATCACGTTTTTATAACATATGGGGTGGACAAAGCCTAAGGCCATAAGAACGAAAAGCTACGTTTAGCATGTTGATTGGCTAAAAGATGGGTTGTTAGCCGCACCGCCTATTTCTATGATTCCTTAGGTTGGCGCCCATGCCCTCGGCCAGTTTCTACGGTCTGCGCAATAAGAGAAGCAGCGGGTACATTCTACGTCTGTTCTTTTCTCTCAGATCAGCATGGAAGAGTAGATGCAGTCATTAAAAAATAAAAGCTACGTTCGTTATAGATTTAGAGCTCTACTTTTAAAGATACCAGTTCTTCTAACAAATTTGCACGTAGTTCAAAAGTAGGTAAGTACAGTAAGAGATGCAGGAGTAGGAAGTACTTATTCCTTATCAGCATGACGTGATCTTTGACTAAATACTATCTAGACACCGTCATGCCTTTATTTCAATCATTTAAAAGCTGGCCAATTTTTTTAAATGTTTGTGCGCATGATAGTTTTGTGTTAGCACACGCATCCTGTCAATTAATGCAATCGAAATCCGTCTAATTGGTAGCTATGTGTGTGCATGATGACTATGTGATGTACACTATTTTATTCTACGCTTTTTATATTTAATAAAGTCTACCTAGATTTTTTATAATCTGAGGACACGGTATAAAGGTCTGTATAGTGACAACAAATTGTTTGGAAACCATCCAACAAAATTGTTTGATATGGTGGCTTAAACTAAAATTTTATATGTTTGCACAAGACAAAGAAAAATAACGAACGTGGCACCTTCATAATTTATCAAATGTGGATGGGTCATGTTTGGAATTTAAGTAGAAAAATAATGACTGAAGGTACAGATGAAGGTGCATAAGGTACAACGACCTTACAAAACTTCTTAAAATTTTCAATAAATTGTTCTAGCACATAATTCAGCCAAATTTAAGACTTGCGAAAGGATTATGAAGGAAAATAAAATATTTTGTGTAATTTATAGAATACAATAATTTCAAAGAATTCGAATCAAGAAATGTTTATATCTAACAGGCACGTGTATACCTACTCCATTTTTGTTCCTGCAAGCACCGGTATTGCGCCTCAAAATGTCACAGAGCATTATAATCAGCGGGCAGATATAGCAATCATCAATGATTGCTGATATCACTTAATAAAGATGCCAATTACACCTTCCAGCGAATGGCAAATGGACTAAATGGAACTGGCGTAATAGAACACAATAAATATCTACGATTAGGAATAAAGTACTGGTTGTGGACAGAAATATAGCATTCTTCAGAGAAGTATTTGCATAACGGCATTATTAAGATGCTTGAAGAACTTTATACGTGTTGGTATTTATACGAGTAATTGTTTAGCACTAATTTTCAATTGCTATTTATTATGCAATCTTGGACAAGATGAAACTATTTATACGTGAAGCAATTAATCTAGTGGTATAATCGCAGACTTATGAAATTTTTATTTTATTTTACCAAGTATGAAAATAAGTATCCTAAATATCACTTTTTAGAAGTAGTTTACTTACGACACAACACAAACAGTGCCTAATTAAAATTCGACTTAAATGTATCGTTTATATAATAATAGTTTATATATTTTAATTGTAATAATGTTGTTGTTTGTATCGAATTCAAAAGCTAAGTCAATAGATGTAAGTTATCCACATGTATTAAACCTTGGTTAAAATAAGGTTCGTGATGAAAATAGTTGGACCATTAAGATGATCCTAAGACTACACAACAGATGTTAACTAATCGAGACTAAATGACCAGACTACAATGTAGCGTATATGAATCTTAAATTACCACAAACGTTTTGAGTAAGAGTTGAAATAAATCTTCATATTTCACAGAAACATTGAAGATGTACCAGATTAAGATTTCACTACTAATGACCAACAAAGTGATCCAACAAAACATAAATAACAACCTATAAATTGAACCATTAACGGCGACATCTGCGAGAGTCTAGCTATTACCTCCATTAGATTCACAAGATACACGAGCGCATACATCACTGTTTAGTTTTAAATAAGTTCTGTACACAGCTTCATTTACCGTTCGTCTATTTATTTTAGTTAGATAACATGTTATGTTTCGATAATCCGTTATTTATAACAGCTATTTTTCAAAGTGGGCCCAGCACGCGACCGTTGTCGCGCGACAACAACCAACAACGACAAATGGGATACTATCCGCCTTTGTTACTATAACGGTTTTGTTTTGATATCATTAGGCACGGAAAAGTTTTACGACAGTGAGAAATATTGTCTCTAATACACAGATTAGAGATTTGGTCATGTAGAAAGCGTTTGACGGCATTGACGGATGAGACATTTGATTACAGTCTTGATAGCTCATTTTTGTTTCATTTATTTTTCATATTCTAATAGGATTTAAGATTTTTTAGATGATGTTTAAAAAAATATTGTGTCCTAATAACATGTGCGTCAAAGACTAACACAAGAGTCGGATTTTCTTAACTACTGGAAGGCATCTGGTATTACCACAAAAATCTGAGCCAACACCAACACTGTAAAGGGTACGAAAGTATATTTATAATAATTACCAAAAAACTAGTAAAAGACACATTAGTAATAGTTAGGGAGGCGAGGTAGCTAAATGGCGTAATTCAACGGCGCTGTCGAGACCTATCAAAATCGAAAGATAAAATAATTTCGAAAAGAAAAGCTCGTATGGCAAAAACCATTTTAGCGGTGGGTTTGGCGGTTACGGTTTTTCAAAAATGTTAAAAAAAACAGTTACTTGGGCATTCTCGAGCGCGTCAGATATTCATACTACGTATGCCCCAAGTGCCTCTGATAACAACGGTATACTAATCTGCAGGTTTGCGTGGTGGGGGTAGGCATATAAAGTAGTCAAAAATGCAAAAAAAAAATTTACTCGAGCGCGTCAGATTTTCGGAAGGGGTGTTAAGTAGGCCCCAAGGAAGCTCCCTTTAAAAAAACTGACGATTTCGGCGTGACGATAAGTTACGATGAATTTTTAAAAATGCAAAAAAAAAAGATTTTTTGGAATACTCGAGCGCGTCAGATTTTCATAGGGGAGGTTTATCTCGGTATCCTGAAAGCATATTTTTTTAATCTGACAAAAATGTTGGTGGGTTCTCTTAATCTGACCGAAAAAGGTTTTTTCCTATCTTTCTCTTGATAAAACGGGGAATTTAAGAAAGACAATAAAGCGATACATACAACCAACGTAAATGTAGATGAAATGTAGTACGAAGTGTATTATTTATTGTATAAAAAAATGAAATGATATAAAAATTGGATGATAATTGTATTGTTATGTATGATCTTTACATTTTTGCTCAATACAATTCATCTTCATCTTCTTCTTCACTGGAACTTTCATTTCTTTCTTCTTACAAAAATGTAAAGAGACCTTTTTTGTGTAAAATAAAATTACCTTTTTTGTTTATTTAAACTTTTTTTTGTAAAATGTATCGTTCGCGACTTATATGCCGCAACGCGTTCTTAGGAAGACGAAATGGCTCCTCCACACTTCCGGTCATGCGGAAACCGGCAGATTTTGTATTTTTAGTAAGTTTTAGATTATATTCTTCAAAATAAAAAAATAAAAAAATCGCGCTCGAGAATGCCGGATTAACGTTTTTTTTTTACAAGTTCGCGACCCTATAACTCGGCGGCGTCAAGGACTTATCGTCAGATTAGTTAAATTTAGTCTTTAAACACTAAAATCAACCCCCAATATCTTAATCTGACGCGCTGGAGTATTTCAGACTATCCATTTTTTTTTACTAATCTGATCGTCTATCCTAGGCGCGCGTCACTACATATAGAGCTAAATACTTTACAAGGCTGTTCTATTAGGTCTAAGGTATCTCTCATATCTTAAACTGCCACGCTCGAGTATTGCCGAAAATTCCCCTATTCGCCTCCCTAACTAAGCAATAGATGGAATGGAACTTACTGTTGAAAAAATGTAAACAAAACGCCCACCTAGATCGTTGCATATCTAAATAGACATTAACTAAAAAAAAAACCGGACACGGAAGACATCAAAAAGTAAAAGATAAAACAATTACTTATCGTAAAGATAAAAATACCACAGAATATGTATAATAAAGCGATCTGAAGGCACGTGCCGAGAATAAAACGCATTCCTACCCACAACCCCATTAGGCCGTCTTGGGTTTTGTAATTATCGACCCATTAACTCCGCTTGAGATTTGTATCTCGATTGGAAATGAATAAAAAACCTCAGCGCCACTACTAGTCACATCAGCTGACGACATAAGCATCAACTTATTGGAATCTCGAAGCTTATGCACTATTTAGATGCGAATGAGAGTATAAACGTCTAAGCGTATCGATTTCGATTTCAAACGTCGTAAATAACTGAATCCGTGAGAAATCATTTGAAATTTTAAGCCTATATTCAAATCCCATCAATGATGCGTGTGATTTCAATGAAAATCGTGCTGATGAAACAAAATTAGGCTCCGACCATGATACCACGGCAGGAGTCAGTGACCACAATAATGTACGAGAAACGAAGGCTTGCGATAATCATAATACGCTTGCAGATATGTGATTAGCTGTGGGGTCACGAAACGGTCGGCGTTAGACAGAGAAGCCTCATCTTTTGCTCCTCCGCCTCACTACGGCTTGTATAGACCCATCTCTCTCGAACAAACGACCGCAGGGCGCCTAAACCGCTATACTAAACTGTGACCTCACGAAATTCTCCGAGCACGATACCGAGGATGATTCACGTGTAATGGACGTACAGACAGCCTGACATATAGATGCGGACACTAGATGAATTCCAAGCGATGACTATGATTTTCTTTTTTATACCAAACAAATTCATTATTTTAGTAAACATGACTGGTTATATTAAGTCATCACTAGAATTAGCATATGAAATTATTTATAACATTTGAGTGGCAGATTTTTGCATTTGGAACTAATTTCATTAAAATTTTCTAACACGTTATCATGTCATCGCTACATTAATATTTTGCGTAATTTTATTTAAGCTTCCTATTAAAATGCTTCGAATATTTTCTTTGACCGGGTTATTTATTGTGATTTCCTTCCTTATATGTACGAAACCACTCTCAATATATTTTTATTACTATATTTTTGTTCAAAATCTAAAATTATAATCTTCCTCCTCATATGGTAGTTTTCCTGGTTGCATCCTATGGTGCATTGCAGCCCGGGGTTCGCTAATATGGCAGCATTTATGCTTTGGCTACGATTTTACGGCACACCACTTGTCTTATGCTCCTCCTCTATGGGTAGCTCCTGTCAACCCATAAAAAAGTGCAAGTAGGTACCTACGCCGGGAATCAAACCGGTGCACCTCACATAAAAGACTGGCGTATTAACCACTGCGCAACGTAGGCCGTCAAAATCCAAAATTAAACTCATGTAAGAATTTAATTCGGGAAAGTTACCGATCATTAAAACCACGATGTTAAAATGCAAAGTGAAACTATATTGAATGTAGTAGATACATTATAGTAAGTACGAACGTTACAGAGGGCACGACCAGAGAACTGGTTTGTTGGGACTACTAACGTAGTAACCAATATACATGCAGCCCGTGCATTACTCGCCGTATTCGAGATTATACGCCGGGCGACTGTGAGAAAATTTCACCTGCTAGCATTACTATCATAAATAGTTTTAGTGCCAATCCAAGACTCGGAATAGAATTATCGAATGATAGAGAATTATGTAAGGTTGGAGCGTACCTTATGCTAACTACTGGATGCGAGAACCAAGAAATAGACGGTTAAGTCACGTAACTGGGAAACGTTACTGAACTCGATAATCGTATGTTGGTTGAAGTAATATTTTTGAGCTTTGATGCACGAATATTTGATGAATGATAGAAAGGCATTTTTTATTGATTGTTTTAAATGCGTTTTATTTAATAATTTAAGAATGAGAAAAGACTAGATCGGAGAATTAAAAAGTTTATTTGTAGTTTACGCTGCAGTACAGTTTGTTACTATTTTTTGCACTTTCGAGGCGGTATTTTGCTATAACTGTACTATTGTTGTCGAGAACAGTTGTAAAAATACTTAAAAACTTCATGAATGACGTAAATTATGTTGTTTGTGGTCATCTACTAGCTAACAAAAGCTAAATATTTATCAAAAAGTTTATTTTAAATTACGCGTAAAAGTATAAATTGTACTCAGAAATCTAATGGAGTGATATTTCATGACCTAACATCTCACGTCGTAAAGAAATTAGCATCAGAGTGTGAGCTTGCGGGCGCGATCCGATAAATCACCTCTATACTTCGTTAGACGCACGCCGTCTCACAGCGGGGGCCCACCTTCGATTCCAGAGTCGGCAAGTGGAACTGCCATTGAGGCAACCCCCTGTAGCTGAATATTTTGACGTGCTATAATGTCACGTCGAGTTCCTCTTGATGAATTATTTTAAATCCACAAAGCAGCACAATCCAAGAAAATATTTCCTCGCATTAAGCGCCATATAAACGGAAATTAATTCAAATATTTGTAAATTGATCGCCATTAATAATTCATTTAATATTTCTGTATTATAACCATAAATATAATATGGTAAATTAGTATAGGAATCGGTTATAATTTTTTGGTACCTATCACTTATATAACGATGAATCATATAGCCGGAATAAAATATGCAAAAATTTTAATAAGCCCACAGTAGAATCTTTTGTTGATGACATTAGAAATGAATCTATTGAAGACGTTCCAAATACCAAAGCGAGTGTTCGTAAGCAACAGGTTTCTGACGCCCATCAGAGAATTATAGATCTTAATGCTGGGGAATAGAGGAGATTCGCACTGATCCTGTAAAAAGGTTGGCGGTTATGGCGATTTCACATGTTTAGTATCGATGTTTTTTATCGAGTGGAAGATGAAGGCGTCCGTCAAAATTTAAAAAGTTAATTATCGAATACTTTTACCAGCGGTCGACTGCAGCGGGTCCTGAGCGGTGATACATCATCCCGGAGAGAGAATATAAATCACCAGGTGATTGATAGTGGTGTATATCTCACGCTCGTCCGCTAGCTCCTTTTTTAATCCGACACAAATGATTTTACACTTTGATTCCTTTTTGTGACGCCATTTCGCTTCGGAGTTTACGAGTCTTGAATTGGATTTTGTTCATCGACATCTCAAGAAAATTTGAAGGTTTTGAGCATTATATTTAAAGAGAATCATAAAAGATTACGGATCGTAAAATTCCAGTAAAACTTTCAAGTGTGACATCAACGCACACGATTTGTCAGGTGATAAATGATCAAAAATCCATTCGTAAGTAATAAAATGTATTCTTTACAAAATATAACCATGAATATGTGGTTAACACTATCTATTCTATTGTAAGTCAAAATTTTGAACACCGTAAAGACTTAATGAATGAACCTTTCATCACATGAAATTTGATATTATCTACCATTATTCAGAGTGAAGCTAATGTTTATAGTGAAAACCTATCAAGTTTCTAACAACTATTGAGAGGCGGCCATATTTGAGAATTACCTGCACCCAGGACCTTTCCGAAGCGGATTAGCGTTCTATTATAATGGGGCCCCAATTCACATGCAAATGTTTGACAAAACGTGCGGAAATATAATTAGCTTACGACGCCTGGAACCCGCACTGGCAGGTCACTAAGTCCCTAGCACCTTGACCATGCAAAATCAGAACCGGTCTTTGTTGTCTTCTATTTTAATTAATGTTTTCGCCCAGGACTAGCCGATGTCCGGCAAGGGTCAGTCTGATAATATTAGGGGTTTTTCGCGTCGAGTCGTGGGAACGCGTCGGCACGCTCGGCACGATTGTATCTTTATGTCGGACGCGGCTAGTAAGACTCAGTTTTCCCAGAATGAGGACCATTAAACGCGGCCCTGGAGCGTCGTACGAAACATGTCACAGTTATTATGCTCACTAGAAACGATAATATCTTTCGGCTGTGACGCAGCGAGTAACGTAGTACAGCCTCGGGTTATTCTCGTAGCTCTGCCGGCAGATCGTTGACACGATTAAGTCATTAAATTAATACTCAGTGGAAAACACCGAACGCGTTATCATCTTCCACGATCAACGAATAACATCAATTTGAATCGAAGAAATGAAGGGGTTCAATTGACCACTAGTGGACGCACGAAAAAACGTTACATTTCTCACGGTAGCGGCGAATGTTTGGCAAACTGGACTGGTCTAATCCAAACAAACCTATGCTTACGGTCAGTTGGTCAACAATGACCACACCTGGTACTAGACGCAAATTGACACCCTGCTCGAAACGCGTCGCCGATCATTTCGGCGTTTCCTTTGTCAACTGAGGGCGTAGTCGGGGCATTTACTTTTTCAAAATAATAAGTGAAGCAAACATTGCCATAATTTGCAGCCCCTGGGAATGTCTCGCCGAAGATGATGTTTTTGACATGTCTTGTGGGCTCACAATGAAAGTGCATTGTGCATGGTTTACCTTGCACAAAACTTACACAGATTTGCACAAGGATTATAGGAAAGACAGTTATTGACTGCGACAGATTGAGGTAGCGTCGGATTTTACGTAAGTAATAGTAAAATATGTTATCAGGCCCACTATAACTCTACGTTGATTTATATTACTTAGTAACTTAAGCAAGTTGTATCGACCAATATTACAATTGATACGCATTTTAAAGAGTAATACTTCCAAATCAATTTACTGCCAAAAAAAAGTACATACCTATTAAAATTTTACTTAATCGATGAGCTGTTTTATATTTATAAAGCTGTATCTAGTAGCAGTGCCGCAAGAGGGGAAATTTTCTGATAAATCAATAGGTAATCATTCTCTAGAAAAATCAAACCTGTCAGTTTCCCGCGAATTTTCATTAAAATTCGCGGCGAGAACCCCAGGGGTAGCATCAGCAGCGATAGCAGAATCTTTCTAAATGACCGGTACAGCACAAAAACTTATTAAGATATTCCAAACAATGAAGCCGTGATTGATGCCCCTAAACAAAGGCTCTGCCCCATTGTTCACGCAAGTGACGGACAGACCCACGGCTTTTGTTTAGCTACACTTTTATGCACTTATTTAATAAACCGGTTGTACTAATGTGCTTAATTAATCAATCGGTATGTGTGTTTTGTTTCGTTTGGTTTGCGCATCTCTAATTTGGGAACGGCGGGCTGCTTTCAGTCTGATTGCAAACTTTTTATCTATAGTTACCACAGCATCAACATCATTCGTTTATTATTGTTTTATCCATACAATTATCATTATCAAATGCTACGTTACATAGAGGTTTAAAAAATATCTTTAATTCTTATTTCTTAACTTTATTTCAACGAAATAAAAATGTAATGATACTAAGTATAATAGCCACTGAGCATTACAAGCAATTTTCGGCCATACAAAGGCATAGTGACCAGAGCCTGACATCAAAATGATATCTGTAACTGATCGTTTCGTATCACTATTAGAGGCATTCAGTGGTAGCTGACCCAGCTCAATGGACCCTTTCAACCGCTAAAACGTTTTAGAAACTACCATATCCACAAAACAATGTGATACGGAGAAAAAACACAACAAAAGAAGCGTCGACGCCTCTAATCTCACCAGATCTACAAGTTTGATATCTAAGACGATTATAAAGCGACAAAGAGGCACACTTACTTTTTTCTTTTCTATTAACAGTTAATCTCGAATAAAAAACGGATTCTGGAGCTTGCACCTTTCTTTTGTTTGTTGACAGCAAACAAATCGTTTGTTGGGCAAAATATGAGGGATGCGGGGTCGAGGAGACCTAATGGGGTGCTCAAGGGTTGAATTGAGAGCAGCGGGTTACTGTGTCCTTTCCGGTGTGTGCCCTTTGCTTTATCTGGTCGGAAGTAGCACCGCGGACAATACTAATGATGCTATTGCAAAGGTGTGAAGCAAAAAGTGAGACAAAAATGATTGTGTAACTCTGGAACCGGTTTGGCTCGGATCGTTTACTTTGACAATGGATAAAATATGTGTTATTTGTAAAATTTCAAGCGATAAAATCAGTATGTGGTAGAACGATAAAACAGTATTTGTAACTTTTTGAACTATTAATTTAAATTTGAAAGTCTAACAAGAAAAAACAATAAAAGCGAACATTATGCTTGTCATGTTTTCCTGAATTATGATTTTTATTTTTGCATTTTAATTCGAGCAAGAGTAAAACAAGGCTTCAAAGTTTAAATTAGTGAGCGAAATACAAAAAAGCGGCCGGACAGGTGGGCTGTGAGGTCGCATCGGTATAATCAGAGACCCCAGCGGGAGTTCCGCTGCGTTATGAACTCTTCAACCTCTGTGCCCTCGCACAAGCAGGCTTCCTTTACGACACAAGGAAATCGCCCCGGTCACGTGTTATCTCATTTTATACACCTGTTTTAGTATTTGTTGCGGTTGTGATGACATTTTATGCTATACATTCACCAAAATTTATGCTGGCTTCACAATGAGTGCTATTAAAACTCTGTAACATGGATTGTCTTATTCTAATAGTTGGATTTTACTATCGATTGTAAACATAAATCTAAACTGACGCACAATTTTTATGGTTTATAGAATTAACTCTACAAGAAATAAAATCAACAGGGTTTTGGATGGGAGGCAGTAAATTACACGTGGTTGTTATTCTAATGTCCCCATAATGTGGCTCGCTAATAAATGTAGTCACAAACTTTAAAGGCTCTAAACATTGTCGCGACATCATAAAGTAAAGATGACAGGCATTCAAGGCTCATTTGTTTCAAATAAAGCCTTGACCTGAGCAGTAATCGCGTCCATTTAAGTCTGTACTAAGTTATTCGAGACAATGGTAACGTATTTTTGTCTACATTTAGCTACTACAGTACTTAGATGGACGTTTCTGTCATATTTCGTTGTTACCATATGACTATCTTTCATTGTTAAATAAGATTGTCACATTATTGATAGGTAAGCTTAAATTATAATCGTACATGAGATTAATTTACTAGATACGAGTATACATCAAGAATGTCAATTAATTGGTCTTTGCGTACGTATCGGCGCACATAGAGATCCCTATTCGAGGTCAAATAAAATTCTTAGCCATCAATATCATCAATCACCACGCTGTCTCTAAAACAATAACCGTCTATATTAATTCCACCGTAATAATAAGCTATTACGGCTATAACTTTATATTAACTTTGATCGTCAACAGTTACTTAGACCAGTGCCCTTGGGCACTTGTCGGACTAATGACTTGGCAAGATTAATGGTTATACTAATTACACTTGTGACAATCGATGTATCTTTAAAGCGAGCTTTTTGTAC
Source organism: Rhodophaea formosa (assembly GCA_963082605.1). Lineage (NCBI taxonomy): Eukaryota > Metazoa > Arthropoda > Insecta > Lepidoptera > Pyralidae > Rhodophaea > Rhodophaea formosa. The sequence continues at coordinate 15,590,680 of OY720219.1, forward strand.
TACACTTTAATGCTGGAGGATTTTTACATTGATGATTATATAGTAGCGCGTAACGTTTTGAACTAATTGTTATATTACAAGTACCGATCGTAATCTTTTCTTAAACATATCTAAGGTTGAGAGTTATAAACCTCAATGGTCGAAAGTGTCAGTACAGGTTGTTTTGCCTTGAATTTATTCTTGAACTTAATGATATAGCAAGTTCAGATATACAAATTTTCAATAGCAATAAATTTAATAATGAATAATATATATATGATATATACGAGCAAATCACACAGATTGAGCTAGCCCCAACGTAAGTTCGAGACATGTGTTATGGGATACTAACTCAACGATACTATATTTTTTTCAAGACCCAGGTCAATCTGAAATAGGTAGATCATTTTCCATCTTGATCTGACCGGGGATCGAACCCGGGACCATCCATGTCACAGGCATGTTGACCGCTGCACCACATAGCTAGTCAATGCATAATTTGTAAGCAATAAATATAATAAAGTGTTCCTCATCTGTCGTAAGTCATAAATTATAATATGCATTTTAAATTTCACATAAAGCCCACACGGAAGCATCAAGTCCTTTGTAAGAATCGGCGTTAAAACTTAATATTATCATAAGAACCTCTTTGACGACACTTAAATTCCAAGAAGCAATTAAACTGGCAATAACGAAAGATTTTAAGCACGTTTGCTGAGTAATGCCGAGGCTGTAATATTAAAACTTATATTACATAGTACTTACAGAGTAGCGTAAAGTACCGGTGAACAAAAAGAAAACTTTAATAACACGGGTTTTAAATGTCTCAATATAGGCATGGATGTTAGCGTTAGTCCTCGTTAATAAAGCCAGGTAATAATAATTGTTAGTTGTACATGTAAATAAATTTTGGGTGTTCCACAAGGAGGTATTTTTTGATCATTTTATAGTATCTACGTCACTCAACTCACCTTCTCGCCTCATGCCCATTTTGAGACATTTTCTGAGTCTGCAAAACTGGCACTGGTTTCTATGGTGCTGGTCGATGGGGCAGTTCCTATTGCCTCTGCAAGAGTACGTCAGGTTTCTTCTCACGGACCTCTTGAAAAACGATTTGCAACCTGCGGGAGAGATTTTTAGTCTGAGATATATTTTGAGCCCCGTTTACATGGTTTTAATTAATAATTGCATTTGTTAAACCAACAAAAAATATTCAAGGAAAGATTAAATAATCGTCGATATTAGAAATAAAAATCAAAGTTCACGACAACACAAACAAAAAGTTTTGGTAAGGAACGATAAAAGGTGTGCTGCAGAACCGAAGTGCTACTGCTTAAGAATTCGTTAAATAAGAAAAAATAAACAAATGGATAATCGATAAATATTTTCTCGGTTTTATTCGCCTATTGGAATAGTTTATGGGCAGTAGTAATCACTTGTTAGTTAAGCTTGTTAATACATTTAATGCCATTACCATAATCCCATATATCAATGGCTACTCGATACCGATAATTTGACGATTCGTATGGAAGCATTGGATCGAATCGAATCTACGGAACAGTTAAAATACCATCTTAACGATCTAAAGACAGTTAAGACCACTATCATGAATATATTAAGCTAAACATTAAATAAGAAACAATTTGCGTTAGACAACGGGTCCGTTTTCGATTTGACAAATTTCAAATCGAAGTTCTTATGTCAAACACAATAAGAATGATTTTGGCATTGAAATGGTCTTGAGGATAGTAAATAAATATTTGTGGAATGTGGAAGATTCTGATTTTCATTAGAAAAATTATAGCATTGAAGTCGCAGTAAATTATTTGGTGATGCCAATGGAGATCGTAACGTTATAATCTTTATTGGAGATTGTCACGGTTCAAAACTAGCCAGTGATATTTTGGCAGCTTCCAATTTTCTTTTATTGTTTCCATTCTGCTATTTAGTCCATCTTTGTGGGTGGTTGAATACATATTGGCGATTGTGTCCTAAAATCTAAATATTTAAATATTATAAACGATAGTCGATTTGAAATGGCGTGTATAACATTAACCTCTTCACTTGCATGTTTGTTAGCAATAAAGTTATCTGTTATAGTAATATTTTGAATTTTTATGAATTATACGAAGTTTACAAATTGGATGGCGTGTTGCCCCTTTTAATTAGACATCAAAGTAATTCTGATTTATTCGATTCTGAGCCGGCTCTGGTATAATTTTAGTAGATTTAATCGGCTGTATTTATTTAAGTTTGATTGCTTTACGATTTCTTGTAATGATAGTCGATTTATAGTCGGGACATGACTTTGTGTTTAATACATTGTAATGAACGAGCTTGCTCGTTCGTAATTTCTGTGACTTGTTTGGTTAATAAGTTTGTTGGGGTAAATATAATTATAAATCGTTTGTATTATTACAAATATGACCTTTATTGCTACAAAATTAGGTAATGCATTTATTTTTTTCGTTCTTACTTTATGTTTTGTTCTTGCATCAACCTTCAAACAGCAACGGACATAAATAAAATAAACTGTCAAATTTCCGCACAAAAATACTGTTGCAACGTTACTTGTTACCAAAGAGCAAAAAGGTTTAAAGCAAATACATGAAAATATTTTGCTTTGCAAAACGAGTGTCGAAATAAACGCGTAGCAACAGAAAAGAAGTTTTCGCTGAAAGCGGTGAATTTATGTATTTCGTCGCTATTTCTTAGATACAAATACCGTTAGTTGTGCGCTCACGTAGGAGATAAGGCTGGCGTATGCTGGGACGGGGATACACATTTGCGGACGGAACGCTTGCCAGAATATTTTATAAGCTAGTTAGCGCGAATAACTTATCGATTAGATTTTCAATATCGGTTTGGTACTCTTTTTCATCATTAATATTATATGTTTTTAAAGTATTCATTAACGATTCTGCATGTAAATAGGCTTTAGAACTAAAATGCCGTTCTTAATCATAATAATAAAAACTAGGAAAGTTTAAGTAAGAATGTCAACTTTCATTACAGCAAGAAGCTCTAGCTGTCATCTTTGTTATCTAGCATATTAAAAAAATAAAATAGTTTCGTCGTGTATCTTATAACTCGTACACACACACACACAGTTTGACCAAATATAATATTTACTTATTTTATACTAGCAATTTTTAAATTATAGCCTTTAACTTTCTATAGGAGAATGAATATGCTCGGTGTTTCTCTGCGAGATCGAATCAGAAACGAGGAGATCCGTACCTACATTATTCGTAAGCGAGCTTTATAATAATTTCAATCAGCGTTTCAACCGCGGCGTTTTTTCGCTCGCCGTGGACGTGGAACCCTAGAACCCTGTCTCCCAATTACCACTATCGTTGAGAACATCAAAAGTTGCAAATTGTATGCGAATGATAGCGGGTACACAAACTAGAGAGAGTGATAGATGTGAAATCTGTAAAATAGCGTTCAGTACCAATAAAATTTATTTAGCACACGACTGGCAACACGTCGGCGTTAGCTATTTAAGTCAGAGTTAGATACGAGTAGAGTACGTTTTACTAAATACCCTTGCCTCCTCAAACACTTGTAGTCTCAAAGTAAAGTTTATCTTCCTTTAGGTATATGTATTATATTATAGTTTTAAAGATGTGTTTAAATAAAATGAATTTAATACGGATTTTATCGCGTTTATTACATTATTTATAAACCTAACGTTTCGAGCACTTTACAGTGTTCGTGGTCGCAGGTAGACTAAGTTGACATTTGTCTAGATCTGCAAAATCTACCGCCTAAAATATTTATTGATAACGTTCCGGATGTACGCAGTATTGGTCGACACGCCTGCCCGCGACACGTAAGATCCCGGGTTCAATCCCCGGTCAGGTCAAGATGGAAAATGATATTGATATGATTGAGTCTTGGATGTTTATCTATATACGTATCTATTATATAATTATTTTTAACTAAAAAGTAAAACCGATTTTTTTTCAAGTTCCAGTTTGTACATTTACGTATAGGGTTGAAGAACCCTATACGTAAATGTACAAACTGGAACTTGAAATTAACTGGAAACTTAAAATTAATTAAATTTCTTGATGAACGGATTGGATGACCAAGTCTTGGTATACAAATAACGGCAGAAACATGCATATCAAGGACTCGTAAATTTATCTTTGCGGTATCCCTCTGTTACCCTTTTTATATTGTGGAGGTGCATTGACGTTGGATTTGAGGAACAATGCGAGATAATCGCGGGCTAACGAAGTGGGGAAACTGATCACTTTCTATTTTGTTGGAAAATGTATACTCTGTTGTCTTAATATTACCTGGTTCAGCCTAGTACTGCCAACAAAATACGGGACAGAAGAAAGGAAATATTTTTACTAACGTCATTTTTTTATTCAATGCATATATTAGTAGACTCTATATTAAAATATTAATAAATATTTATGCGCTTATATTTTTTTTGTTTAGTTATATTTGTAATTATGTTTATATTATATGTATAGATATAGATAAAATGTAATAACTAGATATTGAATAGAGATTAAATTAATTAATTTATGCGCTTTGAAAGCAAAATAAACGCGAATTACAGATGTTTTCAATTATATATTATTATGTCAATGAATGTTTACAGATTCCTTGATTGAAAAATATCATATCAAAAAATTTACCATTATCAAAAAAAACCGACCATTACTTACTGTTGAAAAGAGTTTATGAATATTACTACATTATATCCTTTGAAATGTGAGTTGCCGTGAAAAAGTGCCTGCAACGCCCTGAATAAATTATTTGATTTTCGCTTAGTATATTTTTACAGATCTATATATGTACTACAAATCTTTATCATCATTAGGGCTTTTTAAGTCTCCACTATAGGAACACGACAAAATAGAATAGTAAAAGGTGGTGCATTTTAAATAATTTGTAGGTTAATTTTCTTTTTTAAGACTAGTTATAGTTTATAATCTTAGTTTAGTTCTTTGTTTTTAGTTTATTTAAATAAATCTTATTCAAATAAAAAAAAAATTGAAATAATAAAGCGTAATTATTATGAACAATAACCACTTATTTACATACAAATTATGAATTGCTTGACAGGAAATTAAGTTTCTTCTGCGAAATCCTCCCGCATCTCATGTAAACCACTATTTTGAATACAGATATCATTACTGAGATTAGCTCCAGACTTTTTGGAATTTTGAATTATTTATTGCCATTAGAAATTAACTATTTGAATAATTTGCTGTAAATAGATTTACTGAGTGACCTACGATTATCATCATCATCATCATCAGGTTTTTCTAATCTCCACTGCAGGAGCACGACCAGAGGGTCGTGCTCCTGCAGTGGAGATTAGAAAAACCTGTACTACCAGAGCTGTACTACCAGAGCCATATACTAACCTTAGTAGTCAAAGGATTTGGCCTACACTCTCCACGCTGGCCAGACGGGTTGGAGAGGTCTCTTTGATGTTTATAAGCTTTGTTTAGCATGTTTTTCCTTAGTCGCTTTTTACGACATCCACGGGATGACTTGGAGTGGTTCTATTCTACTCTGCTGGGAACCACACAGTGCGTACGATTTTATTTTACGAAGGATTTTATTTTTAGAAAAACTTAAAGTTTTGCCCAGCTCTTGAAAGTAACATGAAGAAGGAACTTATGTTTTATTGATAAGTACGCCTATTTAGATCGTCTTAATGGCATGATGACTAAAGTTTCAAAAGCAGATTACTATTACGAGTCCAACTTATTTTGACACAATAAAATTACCATATAACTCTAATATTGCGGCCTAATGGCTGCAAATGGCAGGTGTCGTACTGACCTACATGTGACGTAACTAATTGTTTTGTCTGTGGCATCGACAAAGGTGACGACGACGGCGTTTTTTTTTTTAAAGTTGCTAAACGTTTAAGTTCGCTAGATGGCGGTAATAAGCAGGCAATGATGTTACTTTGAGAACATCTCATTTATTATTTTAAATCAGGTTACAGGCACGAAGAGTGCGGATTGGGACGACATCGAGTGCTCGAAGAGTGGGCGATCTTAATAATTTTATATAAAAAAAAAATTCTTAACATGATGACAAAATGATAACAAGATGAAACGAGATACGTGGAAGGAGATGGGAGAAACCTCTATCAAGCAGTGGAACAATATATGTTAAATAAAAAACAGAAATCATGAAACTGGCATCAAATAAATTATCATGTCTTTTAGTCAAATACAAAAGCTACAAAGCGTATTTAAAAGGTCTTATTAAGAAGTCTATTACTGTATCAAATATTCAACAAAATAATGAATGTTAATCTCAAAAATTCATTCTATAAGTTTTTAGTTAAAAATAAGTTTGCTCGTCTTTAAAATTATCAAAGTATTATTATTTAAATCAGCATACACTGCTAGACATGCAGTGAGTTATCAACCTCTCTAAATCTGCATCATTGCGTTCGCCTATAAAGTCTACCAACTTGCTAAACATGACCTTGGAGTCCAGCGACCCTTTACCTTAGGCTCTGTCTACGCCTCAGAGAAAAGACGTGATACAATATCCCTAAAACGCCAATAACCATAACATAGGCAAGTGCAAAAGCCTTCGGCAAATTCCTGCTCTTATGAGATTAGCCTCATCATAGGTGTTAATGATTTTTCGATGATTGATGGTCGGTGTGAATAATGACCTCCTTAATTGATACACTTCTAATTCAATTTTAAATCTCATTTCAGTACTCCTCCTTCAAATTATACGTTAATTACATATTTTAGACGTGGTAGTATATAAGGTTAATTCTAGGTCACAGAGCAAGGCATGTCTCGTAGCACGCGAGCTACACTGAAATTCCTTGCTCTATGTGTTCTAGGTACTCTGTTCAGTAGAAGTTCTGCATTTTTGGTGAATTCACACTGTTTGATACTAGAAGTTTTAATTTACATGCAATACTTTTATTTTACATTTTATGAACGACTCTTATAATTCTAACTCTTTTTATATGTATTGTTATAAACGGTTTAACGGTTTCTAGTCGTTAAAGAAACCACGTCAAACTCTGACACCAGGGTGTGCATGGTCGACTGACCGTGTCACCTACACGAAATGATGATGAACGGTTTAACGTAACTTATAACACTGATATTAAATTAAGAAATAAGATATTGGAAATAATATTCGCGGGCAGGATTCGAACCAGCGCTCTTAAGTCTTTGAACGACTAATAATACTTAATTGAGAACTTTAGTTAGAATTCGCTCAGCTAACTATTCCTTGGACTGGCTAAACCAAACCATTTAGAGAAATAATCAAAAATAGAATCTACCAGATAATAAAATGATTATCGTGTTTTGTGATGTCATTTATGAAAACATTTTTGCTAACCTCGAGTTAAACCCTATTTAAGTGGATCTTCTTTTTGAAAAATATTAGTTGTTTTAATCAAAGTCATCATACATGACATCAAGTAACATAAATATTGCCTATAATATTATTAATATTATTTGCCTGGTTTATTAATGTTTCTAAACGTTTTATAACAATATGTATTTTCCAAGCCCTTGGTCGTTACTATTTTAGGCTACCTAGGTTCTGCCTAGTTTAGGCTTTAGTCACTAGTGAAAATTAAATCATTTTTTCATTATTTATAATTGGAGAGTGTAGGCCAAATCCTTTGATTGTTCTAGCTAATATATGGCTCTAGTAGTACAGAGGGGGTCGTGCTCCTGCAGTCGAGACTAACAAAGACCTGTTGATGATGATGATGATTATTTATAATAATTCTGTGCCGTGGACCCCAGGTTGAGCATGGCTGGCCTAGGACGTACAGTGTCGCAAAGTAGCTAAAATAGCTAACCCTAATTGCGCCGGACTGCGGGTAATTTGAGTAAATTACCTAGTAAGGTAATTTTAATTACTTTATCACACGTTTATTACCTTAATAATAGCAAGTTTGTAACGTAGATTTATTGACGCTGCTTGAAGTATCACTGTTTCGTAAACGCAGTGATAAATTACTTTTATCGGTAATATTTATTTAAAGGTACCTAGTTATATTTTATGACCATAAAATATATATTAGTAAATTTATCGATTTAGGTACTTAATATATTAATTTTTAATTTTTACACTGAAACATAATTATGCGTAAAATATTGGTCGTAAAAAAGTATTGGGTTCAACTCCGCCTACACCTTTATTTATATTTGTCTACTAAAACGATTAAATAAAAATTACAATCATTAAACTGTCAGTGTTTTTATTTTACATTTTTTAACAGTTGTGCATTACATAACATAAGTTTGTACGCACACATAGTAATTGATGGCAATAGCTTATTATTTTTTTTCTAAAATTATTATTTAAATTAGATATTTTCAAGGAAAAAAAATAACAATAGCTGCCCTTTCAAATAAATTATAGCCTATGTCCAATTCCTTTTGAACCAGTATTCGTAGAATAAGGAAACTCACTAACATACTTATGTGTGTGTGTTTTTTAAAAGTGTCTGCCTACGTGTATATTTCCATACGTACTTACATGAACTCTAAAAAACATACAATTTTTTTGGCAGCAAAGCATTTAACTTTAAGGACGATTTTGAAAATTGCAACCCTCGTACAGATTTGGATCTTATCAGTAAGTACAAAACCTCCGTTTATAAGTTGGTTAAGACGTATTACCTTAGTAAACGCAACTGAACGAACATATCAATTTACGACGCTGTCCCAAGCTTTAATAAGCTTTAATTACGCAAGAATCGCAATTACAGCAATTTGAGTCCGAATGAACACCAATTAAATGTCTGTATGTATACTCGTTTAGAGAATTCGCACATTGTTGTTATCGTATAAATACAGAGTTAAAAAATTATATTCATCATCATCATTTCGTGTAGGTGACACGGTCAGTCGACCATGCACACCCTTGTGTCAGAGTTTTTCGGAACCGCCTCTCGGCCTCTAACGTGGTTCCTTTAACGACTACCAGAATATGGCAGGAGGGACCAACGGCTTAACGTGCCTTCCGAAGCACGGAATCATCTTTCTTATCAGACAATCAGGTGATTCATGTCTGCAATGTCCTAAACAAACTGGAAACAACTTAACAAAGTATGCTTCCCGTGGGAATCGAAAAATTATACTTATTGAAAATCAAAAAATTTCATCATATTAATTTTTTTGATCGTTTTCGACCCAAAAGGATGATTCAGCCAGAAATTTAAACAGTTTTCCTGGAGGACAAATGCTAGAAACTCAAAAAAATTACATTTCCGTACAAAAATATTTGGGCTCCATTAAATTTGTATGGGAATGTGACCATAGGAAAAGGTGTTCACATCGAAGGGCTGAATCGACCCTTTAAAGGTACGCGCACATTATGACGGGCCGCATCGCAAGAAATCCGCAGCGCAAAGTCCGCTGACATCGCTCTTGTGTATTTTGAATGAAAACACACACGAGCGATTTAAGCACATTATAAGTCGGTCGGGTATGAGCTATCTTCGAAAAGAATACTATTCCCAAGGGATTTATATAACGCGAGCGGTTTCGCGGGTAAAGCTAGTTTACTAAAGACAGACTGAGCTACGCAATGGTTGGGACGAGGCGCCACATGTCATCGTGATGAGGCATAAATTAATAGACGAACGAGGTTTAACAATGCATGGAAGACTTGGCATTCGGTTTTATTAGCTCCACCAATAAAAGGAGAAGTTTTATGGGCAAGTGGACCTACGTATCATTAGCGGTTAGTAAAGTAACATTTGCCGTGTGGCTCCCTACAGAGTCGAATAGGAGTACTCTAAGGCTTCCCATGAATGTCGTAGAAGGTGAGTAAGGGAACACAAATTAAACAAAGCTTAATAACATCAAACAGACCTTTTCAACCCGTCTTGACAGCGTGGAGAGTGTAGCCCAAAATCTTCTGACTGCTCTGGCGCTATAGTAAATTTGGCTTTAGTAGTAAGAGAGAGTCGTGCTACTGCAGTGGAGACTAGATAAAACCATTGTGACCATGCTTGAAAGCTGGTCAAAGTGGTAGACATGCACGCAAATTTTTTGCTTATTGAGTTCGGTATTTAGTACCTATTTCTACCACTACCAGGAGGAGTTGGCACATCGCGCACTAGACGGCTACCACTATGAAATGAAATAAAAAAAAGGAAGGATTTTTATTTTGTCATAAGGGCAACAAAATTTTCCGTATATAAGTTGCACTTTGTTGTATTTTATTATAAAGCGTTATATAGATTTCGTTATTTAAGTGCACTTTGTTCTGTTTTATTATAAAGACAACTATATTTTCCGTTATTTAGCTTTACTTTGTTGTGTTCTGACATAAGGAAAACTATATTTTCTGGTACATACATATTTAGTTGCACTTTGCTGTGTTTTGACATAAGGGCAACTAAATATTTGAGTAATAAATAAAATAAATAAATAAATATATACGGACAAAATACACGTGTTTTATAATATGTATTTAGCGTATTTTGTATTAAGTAGCAGTAGGAATATTTTGTACTTTTTTCGTGAGCTCATATTTTGTTGTTTTTATTTTGTTTAGTTTTAACAACATTTTTAATGGTCATAAGTAATATACCTATGTATTATATTGTGTTTGCTAGTACTCATATCATAAAAAGTTAATTAACATTCGCTTTAACGATATAATTTCAATTTGCATCAACCAGTCTGCACAAGAACGAGAACTACGAGTAAGATCCCTTAATCATTTCATTAGTCCAGTGCAAAAGAAGGACATTAATGAAAAATTACTCGGTTTAATGATCGGCGGTCGTATAACGATCCAGATCCTGTTCCTGAGATATGCGCATGCATATGCATATGCATTTATTGATGTATGTGGGATTTAATTTGTGAGATTGCTCTGTGTGCAGCTCGCTTGGATGATTGGTAGAAGCAAAGACAATATAATACGAACGTATAGACTGCCCACCTCATACAAAAATATTGGACCAAATTAAGGTGGCGAAAAGGAGTCGTATGTGGGGCCAAGTATGGCGGTGCAGACTACCGCCATCTAGTATCGAGTGGCTGATTTAATCTGCGTTAGCCTAAAACTTACTAAAACTGAGGTGTAGTTTTAAAATAAAAAGCCAAAAGTATTGTTCTAATTATTTATAAGATATACTTTGTAAATAATGTTCTTATATTCTTATAATACGGAAGATACAATGTTGTGTAGCAATTAGTAGCGCCCTCTATGCGAGTCTCTGAGAACAAATCGTACGATTAAGGCGTTGGGACCACATGGAAGAGGCAAAGACGAGGTCTGTGGCGCGATTAGAACCAGCGTTTTGGTCTTTGTACGACCAATTTCTTGCCAATTCTGTTACAGCGCACAAACCTACACATCGTTTTTATATTCATTTAATCATAATTAGGTCTTTTTTCAGGTGCTGCCTGAGCCATATAATGCCAGGGCAGTCAGAGGATTTGGCCTGCACTCTCCACGCGGGCCGGAAGGTTTGTTCAGCTTGTGTTTCCTAAGTCACCTTCTCCGACATCCACGGGAAGACTTGCGGTGGTGCTATGCTGCCCTGCCGGAAATAACAGCCTTATCCGAGCTATCTCAATCCCTACTAATATTATAAATGAGAAAGTGACTTTGTTTGTTTGTTACGCTTTCATGTTCTATCTGCTGAATCGATCATCATGAAATTTGGCATACACATAGGTTGGATTACTAAGGACATAGGATATATCACGCGGGCTAAACCGTAGGCAACAGCTAGTTATTGAATAATAATAATATATAAAAATACGACGCAAAAGCAGCTGAAAACATCGGTGTAATGTTAAAGGGCGGTCGAATATCAGCATTTACATACAAATGTAAAAGGACATCCGCCAGACATCAATTTCGGATTTTTATGTTCCTAATGAAGCTAAAGAAGTAACGTTTTTTCTGACATTGTGTCGTCCCAAATGCTCTACCTTGTAGATAATTATGTTACCGTACAAATGTAGGTATTTACAAAAATCTGTGAAAAATTTAGTAATAAAACATGTTCTTTGTAAGTCTAGTCTGTTTTAGTCCTATTTTGTAACTGTTTGTTTTGCCTAAATAAAAAAAATAAGAAAATAAAATCGCCAATAATGTATAGTTTTACTATTACGGCGGCTATTTTAAAAAAATTAAAGTATGTGTTATGTGATAAGTACAAAGCTCAAAATGAAATAACCTGTGAGAGACTGAACTGAATTTACGCTGAATCCGGCCGCGTAGTACTTAAACGCGTCAGTCTAAAAGGGCCCTTAATTCTTATGCATCTTTATAACAAATAGTTAAAAATTCTAAGTGATAGGGTTATTGTGATTCTATTTTATGCTACTCACTTAAGAAGCAATCATCAGGCGTCAATGTTTTAGTTTCTGCTTCTTCACATTATAGTTCTTAGACAATAACTTCAGACACGTCTAGACATTGATGGCTTCGTAGTTTCAAGAATAAAGACACAAACATGAAATATCCTGACGCAATATACTTTAGATAAGTCATTACAAGAGTTTAGCTTTGTTTAATGTATCGTTTCGTTTTTGCGGCCTCAAAAATGAGACCTGAGAAAAAGTTGCATTACAAATTTTACACCAAAGACAAGTCGCCGTTTACACCTACGTCATTAAAATTATCCTATCCTTGTATCCTATCGGTACATCATAGTTGACGCCACACGTATGCTAGAAGTATTTCTTGTAATTTATTGTTAATAAAACATTGACGTAAAGTAAATCGTTTTTATAGATAAAAAAGCGTAAATAAGTATTTACGACGTGACAAACGCTATGCGCTCTCACTGCCTTAGCGCATTAATTTTTCAAAATGGCCGTAAACGTCAGCCGTGCAAGTGTTTACCTTATTGACGCTTAGATAGCACTTATTTAATTCACATAAATAATATATAAAGCGAGTCAAATTTTCATTAAAAAGGCCGCTGATCGAGAGGTTTTATTGACAGTTTTAGTGTTAACAGAGAAGCCACACACGCGCCGAACTTGGATTCAATTTAAAAAGTGGAATGAGATAAAAATAAATAAGTTCAGAAAGACACTTATGTTTAGAGGCGCTCGTAAAGATAGGGTTAACTGCGCCAGTATCGCGGGACAAAACATACCATAAACTGGCCGTATAGTGGCCATAGTGATGTACATCGACCTATCGACTCGATATCGAGTTCGCGTTATCGCGTGCATTAAGAAACAGATACCGTGTGACAAATTTCTTCATAATTTACATTAACGGAGATTTTATAGCGAATTAATAACCGATATTATGTTAATACCGAGCCGTAAAAGCTGACAAGTAACTGCTAACTGGTTGTTTTTCGTCAAGATTCGTGTTAAACGGGGAATATTTTTAATAAATAAAGCTTAATCAAATGTATAATGTTTCGGCCTCGATATAGATTGCCAAAATTATGCTGGAAATCGTACATATATTGAGTGTAAATAAAGTTATCTGATTAGTGTGTTATTTTATCGAGTAAGTGTATATAACATAACAACACCTTCACATTTATTTTGTTTTGTACTCTCAATTAATTTGTGTGATTTGTACCTAAATTAATTTTTAAAGGCTAATATACCGGGTTTAGTTACTAATATTTTAACTCAAAAAGTGTTGGCTTGATGTCGTTAAGGATGATATGCGTGCCAATGGTCTCAGAAGCAAGGATGCTAAAGACCGTGCGAAGTGAAAAGATAAAGCCGAAAAGCGGACCCCGGGCTCCGAAGCACCCCAGCTGAGGATTCAACTAGGATAGCGCTCAGATGAGAGAGTTACTAATATTTTAAATTTACTGCTCGTATGAAACAATTTTTGAAAAGTATTGGGTTTCATACGTATTTTAATCGACAAAGTTGAATAATATTTCAACGTCACTAAAGGCAGGTGTCAACTGCAATCACTATTGTCGAACGAACGCGAGCATTTAAGTCAAAAAGAGCGCTTCGTTGAAGAACTTTGTCGTTATAACGCCCATAAAACTTTTAGTACGATTCACCTCGGCGTAAAGTCCAGTTTTATTTAGACAAGGTTGTATTACAATCGGCGGGAGGTCCTCGCGTTAATAAGGTGGATTTGTCGACATCAAAATACCACTTTATAGCCCCCGCACTAATGCGGTTTATCGATAGTGGAAGTGTTAAAGCAAATTAAAAAAAAAGTAATTGGAAATTTAATGCTAAATACAATTAAATATACGTTATACTAAAAATATGGAATGCTGAGGGTATTAAAGTAGGTTTAAGTAGGATATAGAATACTAACCATTTACTTTTACAAACTTCGCTTGATATCGTTTTTAAGGCTTATCTTTTACGAACTATGGTATTTCTCCAAGGAAAACATTAGCAAAATACGTAATAATATTACGTAATAATATTAAGTACGTAAAAACATACTAGTTTTTAGTCATAGCTCATTAATATTTTCTCTTTATGATATTTTGACATAAATGGAGAAGCTGACAGTTAATTCAGGCTACTAAAGTCTGAATATTTTGACGCTACTTATAAGAGATAAAGAGAACATATCATCACACAGAGGGATAGTGAAAGGCTTGCTGCCTTTGAAATGTGGTGCTGGAGAAGAATGGAAAAAATCAGTTGGACAGAACGAAAAAGTAATGAAGAGGTGCTAGAAATTGTAGGAAAGAATAGAAGACTGATAAACGAAATAGAGAATAGGAGGAGGACTTGATACGCTTGATGCCTTCTTTAAAAACATACTGAAGGGTAAGGTAAAAGGAAAGAAAGATCCAGGCAGACCAAGGAAAAGTTTTGTTGACCAACTAAAGAAGAAGGCTGGTGTCATGTTGTATCAAGAACTAAAGTCTAAAGCAGAAGATAGAGAAGTTTGGCGCATACTCCATCGACAAGAGCTATAAAGCTCTTAAATAAGAAGAAGAATCATCACTATCAGGTCTTTCTTAATCTCAATTGCAAGAGTATGACCCGCTCTGTACTACCAGAATAACATGTTTTATTATTATCACTGAGCAGTTAGAGGGTTGGGCCTACACTCTCCACGCTGGCAAGGTTTATGAACTTTGTTTAGCTTGTGTTTCCTAAGTTTCCTACTACGGAAGACTAAAAGTAGTCCTATTCTACTCTGCCGGGATCTACACGGTAAAAGAGAACTAATAACTATTTAAATCTATTGACCGCTAGGAAAACCTAATTTATTCCAGGAACACTAACGATCGGCGTCTAAAAAGGCATTTCGACATATTTTCCGCTTATTTAAAGCAAAATATCGGTTTAGTCATTTATAAATTTGGCAAAAAAAAATCACGTAGAATACCACTTATTTTTAAAAGACTTTAAAAAAAGGAGGAGGTTCTCAATTCGTCTGTATGTTTTTTTTTTGTATGTTTGTTACGATGATTGCTCAGTCAGTTATGAATCGATTTTAGTCATTTTTTTTTCGATAGGTAATGCTCCAGAGATGGTCCCATATTATAGTATCGTTGAGTTAGTATCCCATTACACACGTCTTACTTAAGAACTTAGGGCTAGCTCAATCTGTGTGATTTGTCCAAAAATAAATGTTTCGTTCGGTGAGTGAGAGAGCCGGAGGCTCATCCCTCCCTACTTCCCTTCTTGGGAGGAAAAATAAAGGACGCTCTTGTGACACCCCTGGAATTGCAGTTGTCCATGGGCAGCGGTGGTCACTTACCATCAAGTGGCAGTACAGACAGTACCTATGTCATAAAAAAATGACATTTAAAAGAAAATCGACTATCCAGTATTGATCTTATAGGCAAAGTTGTTCAAATTGAGGGATAACGGTGTTGTTGTAACATCTTGTATATTGGCCGCTATCAAAACCTAATTTATTCCCGGAACACTAATGATCGGCGACTAAAAAGGCATTTCATGCACATTTTCCGCGTAGTTAAAGAAAAAACGGCCAAGTGCGAGTCGGGCTACGCGCTGTTTAGGGTTCTATAGTTGCTTGTCATTTTATTCCTTTTTTTTAAAGTGGCCAACACTGGTTTATTAGTTGTTACTACCTATAACTCTGTGAATATTAAACCTTATTTAACTGTAATATTTTTTCTTGTAATTCCGTAAATACTGCTCTCTCTTTATTTCATTTATCTATGAAATAAAGAGAGAGCAGTACAATATAGCTTGCAGGGGGCGGGGTCCATTTGACTCCAACAAAACTTTGGGGCTTAGTACATCAAAACGGATGAATTTTCGAATTTTCTGTCCACATAATATGGGGTTGACAAAAAAAAATTTTTCAATCTCACTTTTCATATATGGAGAAAAGCTAAAAACATTTTTAAGATTTGATTTTACCTCTTTGTCGCCTTGATTAACATATATATCCCAAATTATAGCTTTCTCGTCAATTTATAGTCTCTGAAGCTAAACTACGAATATACTATTCTAGTGTCAGACGATGAGACGACCGACTGCCTTACGTTTTCTCTAGGCAATAGAGATCATAGACATATTTAAGAGTGAGGGTAAAGATGATGAAATGTCATACAATTAAGTTTGAATTTCTATTGGGGGCCAAAAATTCAAACTCAACTGACATGTGTTCTATGCCCTAATATCCGTAAAGGCAATTTTTCTGCAGTGGACACAACTTAATTAAAATGTGGCGCATTGTTATCGTCAGCGAGCCCGTTCGTGAGATATACATCCGAGGGGCATGACCTCTTTGGCGCCAAAAATATACCTATATTGATAACAAGAAATTTCTGAAACATGAAATATACGAGCACAAAATGGTTATTTTTGTTCATGATATACTTAATTAATTTATTTCTATAGTAATAATTTTTCGGCGGCGCCTGTGTAGGTATATTCGGTTGTATTTTATTTAATTATTAAGTATATTGATTACAAATCATTGTAGATTACAGCTTTTCATTGATATTTACGGATATTCCAATTTGGGCACACTTTATTTTGTTGTTCTGTAGTGAACCATGACGAAATTGCACTGCGGCTCACTTTATTCGATGTCTGTGATTATTTATAATTTGATCAATTCATAATATCGGTCGATCAATAAGTTGTAATAATAATTTTAAGACTAAGGATGGTCCTTCAAACATTTATTTTTCTACGACCATCGAAAATGTAATGCACCAAACCAAACTTACGAGAACTTACGAGAAAAGTGTTTTAAAAATACATTTTCTGACCAACACATACATCTCTGTTTTTAAAAACTACCAACTTAATCTCAAATCCAGAACTAACCTAGCCAATCCGTATCGGACGGAACAGTGTCCAGTAAAAGTAAGAAGTTTGTTCGCAGTACATAAAACCAATGTCACTGTTAATTTTATAGAGTATGCCTTAAGGTAATAACTTGCCATATTGATCATATGGCGTATTTGTACAATTTATACTTAATTAGAACAATAAAGATTAAAGAATTTAATAAAATTACGATAAAAATACACATGTGTGTTCACAAAGATGGAAGGACTAACGCGTGGCGTATTTCATAAGCAACAATATATGAACGGAATTTTCCTTTTGTTTATGTTTTAAAAGGAAGATTTGTATTTAGCAATGGTACTAAAAGGAATGTAACTGTATAGAAACGCAATTGCAATCGAATCGAATGTAGAAATAAATAAATAATTTTTAGTTTTATACAGCAAAACAATGCACGCGCTTTTACGTAGGAGATTCAAAGGTTTAGCAACAGCTTTTAAAATTGAATAGGTACCTTTAGACACCTCTTCTTTGTACGGCTAACATTAAAGGCTGAATCGCTTGTTATTTGAAAATAATAGTATCTTACTGTAAATCACATTAAATATATTAAATAAAATACAATGGATATTTCTGAAAATAATGTTTTATTTAAAACTTCATTATATTCTATAATTAAATCATAAAAAATAATTGTATTTTATATTTGATTTTAAAATTAACTTTTCAAAAATTAGAAAGTACTTAAAGCTAGTACTTCCAAATACTACCAAGGTTAGCTATCTTTCTGATGTTTGTGCATTTGTTATTTTTTTTAGCGTGCGTTATTTCATGGACGGTTGGAAAAACAATTTGTTTAATTAGGAAATTACAATACTGAGTTCTAGGAATGGGCAACTGACCTAATTAATTTAACTCGCGTGGATCATCGGAAATAATTTTAACAAAAACATGAGTAGGCGTATACGTACCTAGGATTTCATTTATGTGTGGATTATATTTTATTATATTATCATGCATAGATTTTTAAGGATAAATTAGTGTCAATAGATTTTTAAATAATACATATGTATATCGAAAAATTAAAAGCTATTTTTTAAAATAATGAAGCAAGATAGAAACTGAAATAGTTGTATCTTACATAAAAAACTAATTGAGTGTACACTACCTGCTATTTGATATATCCTACAAAATGTAATTGATGTATCATTGTCAAAATAACAAAATAAGGCAAAAAAAGCATAAAATTAACCACTGGGTACGCTGTTGGTAGTGAACGCCAACGTTGTACCGTTAAGATAACCCCATAGTAAAAACATCTACTACTTGAAACTTAACCCGTCAGAGGTCGGGGCCTAAGACCTTGCTATGCCGATGCACCGGGACCATTATGTCATAAAAACACGTTAGTATAATCCGTTGCATTATAAATTGTGCCTTTTGTTCAATCTTGATGGTTTGTATGTAAAATCAGATCTTTTTAGTTCACCTTTTTTTAAGTAGGCATAAATGAATTGAAGTAATGTATACGTCTTTATAAGTCGATTTTAGTTGCCATTGTCCAATATAGGGAACAGTGCAAATTTCATCAAAATCGGTTAATGATTCTTGAGTTAAATGTATGTTAGTCACAAGGAAAAATTTAAGTAGGTTTAATTTTTTTATAAATTACCGCTTGTTATAAGTATTCCCAATGATCCATGCGAGATAACGTTCAGCCAGTTACTAATTCCTGGATTCCTTAATTATTTTTTCATTCACCTAGAAATGACACCAACTTAGCTAGCGACAGTTTAAATCTATACAAATGAATGATAAAATTATAAGTACCTAGGTATTTGACCAAAAAAAGATACATTTGGAATAACTAAACCTTACTTACTTATGTTTTTATGCCTAAAATTGAATTTAAATAAAAAAAATAATTTAAATAAAAAAGAACATTAATTTAACTATATCATATAATGTGATTTTCAGTACAATACTTAGGCAATACTGTTATTTTCAAATAACAAAGCGATTCAGTCTTGAATGTTAGCCGATATAGGTATGGCACCAAATGTAAAATAAATAATGAAATTCATGAGTAATCAAGAAAAGTTAACTGGCCCATACAGATACCTAGAGCTTGTTTGTTAGACAAAATAAAGTACTTTCTGATTAGAAAAATTAAGTTGAATATGAATTATGGAAAAAGGGCTTTTTACACTTTCTTCCTTATATATAAATATATGTTGTGAAATTATAGCAACAGTTGAAATAAATAAAGCTCTCGCACGTGCTACAAAAAATAACGGGACTCCTCGTAAATTAAAAATTACATTATTCTCACAGACTCATAACGAAGTTGGAAAACGCGTGAAACTGTCACATCATCACAAATTGAGAAAATTAAAATAATTACCGGGACGAAACTGGCAGCGGCTTCCCAGAGTTTCATTGTATGTTACGAGGGAATTTCGATAGTGATCTACTAAACCATGCCAGATGAAGGTACGCTTAAATATTTCTACGTGACAAGTAAATTTTGCACATAAATATGTTTGTGCCTAAAAAACACTTATCACATAACTAAAAATTTATTGCAAGTATTTAAAATAATTAAATGGTTGCTATACTTAAATAGTATAAAATAAATGTGCTGTAATTAAAATAGATCACTTTTTTAAACAAAATTCACTCTTTAACAGTCATTTCATTAAACTGAACTTAAAGGCCTAAATAGCTTAGTATGTCAAATCTTAAAAAGGAAGCTGCACTACTTCCATAAATTGTGAAAATTAAAATAATTAGCGGGAGGAAAGCCGCGGTTTCCCAGAGTTTCATTCATCGCTATCTGGAGGCTATCTTTGCGCGATAAAAATAATTATTTGGCGACATGAAACGTAATTATGAAGGCACGCCGTATGGCAGCGTTTGTTGTTAAAATTGTTTAGATTATAAGAAAAAGGTTTTTGAAATATAATTACTTGAGTTTGACCATTAATACATTAATAAATGCGATAGCCTATTAATAAATCATTTAGAAAACAAATAAAAATTACCAATCGTTTAATTTGGGAAACTTCTTGAAACTACACTACAAGTTTTATGCGAATCTTATATTGAGGAAGTTTACTACCTTAATCCAAAATATAAACACATTATGAACTACAAGCATAAGGACTAGGTTCATATAATTACATTTAAAATAATATTTATAAAATCATTACTATATACAATCAAGCAAGTTTATATTGTTTCATAAAAATGCTTTCATCATAAGTAAGTATTTTATTATTCATACTATCATAAGAATGCATTAAGTTACACAAAATTGAATTATTGAACCATCAAACTCTCACTAAATTCAAATTAAACCATCAAAGTCCCGGAAACAGAACAGCGGTGGCAAAATGTCATAAGTCAGAAAACGGCAATTTCTAGCGAGGGATAATTTGCATAAAAGTGAGACCCCTTATCTTAACAACCAGGCTGTTTATGAAAACTTTGTCTTATTTCTGATTAGAACCGCAGTTAATTGAGATTTTTGAGGTTAGGGGAGATTAATTGCGTTTATTGTTTTTGTTAAGCTAATATTTCACCGCTTGACAAGGTTATTATTTTGGATTTTTAAATTTATCGCTTTGCTGTTGCTTCGTCTGTATAGTGCTGCAAAGTTGTGTTTAGTCTTTTTTTTTCATGTATATGGTTGATGATTAGTACATACCTACATAAAAGCTGAATTCATTTTATTAAATAAAAGTTTATATGTTATATTTTCATAAGTCTGTAAATATTTAAATACTTAAAAAATATGTTTTGATTATTTGGTAATATTTTTAAAATATTTAATATTACTATTTTTGCAAATTATACCTTAAATTCCAATAGGAATGTTTTATTCTCATTTGAATTTATTGTTATCAAACTTATCATTATTTTTACTTTAGATTAGTACAGTTAAAAAGCAATTTTAATAATAACACTGCCCTTAGTTTATTTCGCCGACTGAATTTAAGAAGTCCTTATGTCACCTAACCTACTTCCTGATACGTCATCAAAGATACCTAAAGTGATTACCGCAACACTCCAACGTTCCACAACATCGCACAGCACATACATAAACACATCACTTTCACCTACCCTCACACGTGAACTGGCCGTAGTGTTTCCCCGAGGACTTGTCTCCGCAGACCACACACTCCACATTCTGGCCTTTATCCGTTGCGGAGGATCCGCTCTGCGTCGACGCGGCCTGACTCGCGGGAGTCGACGGAAGGAGCTCGTCATCCCGCCAGCTGGCGCGAAAGCCGAGCTCCAAAGGCGGGAGGTCAGGGCCTCTCGGAGGGCAAAGCCCTGGGCCTCCGACCCCGCCGTATACTAGCGCTCCGTGCGTGATGATGCCGGTTGCCGTCACAGGGCAAGAAACGCGCCGCGCGCTTGTGTGTCAAGGGTCGCGGTTCAGACGCGACTGAGCCAGGTCGGGCCAGGGCGCGCCGCGCCGCCATTGGCCCGGTGGCCCGCAGGGGCAGGGAGCGAAGGCCCCGCCACCTCGACCGCGGCCCCCTCCCGCGGGGGAAAATCTTTCAGTGGCCAAGTACGGTTGGTAAGAAAATTCCTTGCTTTCATTATTTGGTATTTAAGTTGCACCGTTTATTGGACAGGTAAACGTGGCACTGCGGCGTGACCTATGTGTGTGAATAAGATGTAGAGACGTTTTACGTTATCATTTGCTATTCCTTGTTTTAACTAATCGGTCATAATGAAATATTGTAGGCATTCTACTATTCAACTTTATGTTACACCAAAGTAAAAGAAGATATGCAGAAGATGAAAAGTCTTAGTTTGTAGAATCCAGAAGGTGTATTTTATGGTGTGGCTTTGGTCAAAAGTTTTATGGACTTTTTGCAATAAGTACTAAGTTATTATTTTTATACTGAACAATCTTAGAACTATGACATTGAAACAAAAATACATCTTCTCTCGTAAAACATTTGAGTTTCAAACGAATAAAGATTTTTCAAGACGTTGCAGCGCTTTTGTTCCGACGCTACCTGAAAATCCTACTTTGTATCAACTTTCCCAGTGCCTCCATATTTCTGCTCGGCTGATAGGCACTCTATATACTTACGTAGCTATCTACGTCTCTGTATGTACATTTATTTGAAGCACTTACGGTGTGAATATGAATAGACTGTATTACATACGAATACTTGTTCAAAGATAGGTTTGTAGGAGATAAAGGTAGACGAGATTATTATGGCGTTTGCAATATTATTAACATGTGTATAATTTAAAGATAATATATACGTTATTTTATATATTTATTAAATATTAAAGCAATATATACATCCTGAGTTTCACAGACGTAAAAGTCACAAAATAATATTTTTTAAACCAATACAAATATAGCAAAATACATGCCTATTTTAAATTTCTAACGGTAAATTCTGAATTCGAATTCAAATACGGAACGTATACGGTTAGATCCAGATCGATCTAGATCAGTGGTAGGCGGCGCGCGCGCCGGGGCGTGGCTTCTGGAGGGGGGCGCTATCGCCGCATTTGTCAACGTGACGCGTTGCCGGCGTCACGCGTCATGCGTGTTGGTTTTTACAACTTTGAATATATTTGGTAGAAGTAGTATGACTGATTCGGAATATTTTAATATTGTTGTTGGGTATGCCTAAATGGAATCGATAATAGGTACATTTTGTATTCATAATTTCAAGTTACTTAAGTATATGATATGAATAATTGTAATTTAAAACTTGTGACCAAATAGCACTGTGACGAAATAATACCAATTTTGGTGACTCATCCTAGATTAACTAAACTCTAATTTGCAGTATCTATAAATAAAATATATTTCAAATGTCTCTTGTTCCGTCAAAACAAACTATAAACTCAATTTTTTTACGAAAAGTTTACATAGTATACATTTACCGTTTTAGTTTTTGACAAGAAAGAATTTTCTAACAAACTGCTATAGGTCTTCTCTAACTTTTCTTCGGGTGAAATAACATACGTATCTATATATAATTATGTATCCTAACATACCTACTACTGCGTATGTTTAAAACATCTTACATTGGGATGTTAGAAAAGGCAATATTTAAGTCATATTATGTAACTAGTATCCTGGGAAGGCAAAAAGTGATATAACTATTCACTAGTATCCAGGTAGCTTCAATAGGGACTTATTTGTCTCAATGACTAATAGTTTACTTTGATCGCGTAAATACTAAGAAAATGATTCACAAAACAAATCAAAGGCAAGATGTCGGACTGACCTCGGTCTTATTAGGATTTATGTCCGATCCTCTCGCGCGGGTGTAAATTAAAACGAATGTCTCGTCAATGAAATGAATCAGCCCTTTTGTATTCGGCTAAATTGGTTTCAGTAAAAAGACCGTTAGATTTGTACCTACTTATCCTAATTGTTTTACTGCGATGAGTATTTTTATTATAACTTTTGTTTGTTCCTTGTTCTAGTACTATTTTGATTCCTTTTCCCACCTACAAGCTCACCAACATGCTAAACGTGGCCTATAGGTTTTACAGACCTGGGCTCTGTCTACCCCGCAAAGAAAAAAGACGTGATAGTATAATATACTTGCTCTTGGTTATGGTAAGAGTTCTTGAAATGAGACAGGGTAAGTAACTATAATTTGTCTGAGTATTCTAATAAGAAAATTAACATTTAGAGCTGAGACTAATGTTGCATAGACTTGTATGTTTTATTAATCTAAATAAAATTTTCTGTTTTGATTGTATTCATAAGTGAGCAAACAAATAAACTAGGTATCTAATATTGACTAGTAATCGAAACGAATTATTGGTATAATAAAGATCGTTAAATTGGAGTGTTTAAATTCACACATAATGTTAAAATAAACATTCAAGACGAAAATTTTAATTCATTTTAATTTTATTATATTATATTTATCTCTAAGACTACTTTTACCATCGCTACAACTTTATTCGTTGCGGTAATGGTTCTTATATTTACTCTCTTATAGCTGAAGCTAAGGCGCCATCACATAAACATTTTCATCTCCACATAGCTGCAGCTTCAGGCTAGTTATACCCATCTCACCCCCGAGGTGAAAGTGCGGGGGAGAGTTGCGAGGGCGGGTCAAAGGTCGCGCCGCCCCGCCTGTCCCGCCCAGCGTCCGTATTTTTATCCTCAGATATTAATAATATATAAGAAAGTTTGAGAACATGGTGATGACAGTGAGCGAAATGTCTCACCAGAAGCTGTCACGAGGCAATCAAAAAACATACGCCATCTTTGATCGTTATTTGTTAAAACTGTACCGTACAACACCGATATTTTTTATCTCAGTAAATTGGATATTGGCAGAATCACTGAAATCTCGGTGGAAGCCATAATAAAAAGGTAGAAGAAGAAGAAATGTCTTCTAAATGTGGTGAACTTTCCCCGCATTAAGAGCGTTCTGCTGAGCTCTATGAATTTAGACTGCAGATATTTTTAGTAATATCGTCGGTCTCCATTTCAATTTAGTCATTTGAGTTAAAAGATCAGGATTTTTGGTCACTTCGCACGGCAGGATAATTTTATTGGAGTATTATTGTAAAATCGAAGCATGATGAATAAAAATACAATTCATGACTTGCAAAATACACCAACAAAGAACACAGTTTTGAAATTTATATATATAGCACAATCAATTTTCCCGCGATCTCGTCCACGTAAATTATAGCCTATATCCCCCGCAGTTAAAGTATCTATCTATAAGTGATTTGAAAATCGATACTTTCGGAGCCTGTAAACAAACAAACAATAAAATTATTTCTCCTTATAATAAATTTATAGATAGGTACTTATATGTCAATATGGAATACGTTTTCAGCTTATGCATAGGTTTATGAGTGCTTGTAAATTACAAATCTTTAAATCTAATTATAAAATTTGTAAATGTGAAAGTTTGTTTGTTAATTTAATTGTTGGTTTCGCTTTCAGGATGTTACTACTGAGCCATCATGAAATAAATATGCATACACGTTCTCTAGAATACGAAGAAGAACATAGACTTACTTACTTTCATCAATGCAAAAAGTAATGATCCTGAGGGAACCACATTGATGCGAATTTTCGCGTAAATTATAGCCTGTGTGACCTGCAGATAAATGAGCTTTCTATAGGTAAAGGATTTTAAAAATAGTTCCAGTAGTTTAGGAGCATATTCAATACTAACAAACAATAAAATATTTTCTCTTTGCAATATTAGTAAGTATAGATGTTCAAACAAATTCAGAAATATTAAAAGAATTTCTAGTTTCTGATAAACATTTTACGTAGATACTCGCACGTCCAGTTTGCAAAACCGTAACTCTAAAATGGTCCAGAGACCTTATCTTAAACCTTAGATCGATCGTGACAACGGTGTCTGTGTGTCGCCCCCTTACACCCACCCCCCACCCCCTGGGTCCCAGACTGAGTAATTGGGTGCACCTACTCTCTGCTCTGAGGAACTTTTTCTTTTTAGATAAATGGCTGCTTTTGATGAGCAATTTTTTAAGTTTAGTACGCTCTTTGCCTCGCTTTGTACTTTTTTACTTGTTTGTAAGTAAAAAGTTTCAGTTCGTTTGATTGGATGAACGAAAAACTTCAATAACTTGTGAAATTATTTTTCGTATTTCTAAGTATTTATAAGAGTACCTACGAAGTCGAAAGAACGAGAGTTGAGATCGGTTTTAGTTAAGGCGCTGTGGTATGAGACACTAGCGGCGCCGCCCAGCAATTAATTCTTTTAATCCTTAATCAAATCAGATTTAAAAAAATCTAATAACAACATGCCCTAGTAAATTACTTGTAGTGTTCTTGGTACAAGTTTTCACTGATTTTAATTTGATAAATTAAGATGACTCTCTTAAACTTACATTTTGATATCTATAAAAAGTTATATCAAGAATACTACAAGTAATTTACTAGAGCATTCAGATATTAGATTTTTAAATTTGATATGATAAAAATAATTAATTGCTGGGTGGTGCTAGTGTCTCATACCATAGCGTCTTAAAAGATGAATCTCTAAGCTGCCTTTGAGTACATGTATATTCGGGCGTAAGGTAGGAGTAACCTTTTAAAATAATTAACCTTTTACGATTCTCTCTCTCTCTCTATCTCATCTAACCGTTATCTTTTTTGCATATTCATCTGTGATACGTCGCTGCCCTGTTTTTTCTTCTCTGAGTGTAACAAAGGAACCACAGAGTATCGTCACCATATTCGAGTATGTAAGTATATCACTCACTGTGCACTCGCCATTCAGCGGCTAAAATAATGTGGTATGTACAGTCCGCAAAACCATCTAAATTGATTGAATATAACAAAGGAACCGCATACTGACGTATAACATGTCCGTATAGGTATATCACTCACTGGACACTCGCTATTCAGCGAATGAAAGAGTGTGGTCAGTCCACAAATCTATCTAAATAAATTAAACATCACAAAGGAACCATAGAGGAACGTATATCGAGTCTAAGTGTATCACTCTATAGGAACTCGGTATTCAGCGGCTGAAAGAATTTGGTACAATCCGCAAAAACTTCTAAATTGATTGAGCATAACAAAGGAACCACAGAGTGAGTAACGTATACCGAGTCTAAGTATATCACTCTCTAGAAACTAGCTATTCAGCGACCGAAAGAATGTTGTACATTCCGCAAAACTATCTAAATTAATTAACATAACAAAGAAACCACAGAGTGGGATACATATAGCGTGTATGAGTAAGTATATCACTCACTAGGTCTTACCATTCAGTGGCTAAAAGAATGTGGTACAGTCCACAAAGCAATTTAGCGGCTAAAAAATGTGACGTACAGTCCGCAAACCTTCAAATAAATTGAATGTAACAAAGGACCCATAGAGTAACGTACAGTATGTTCAAGTAAGTATATCACTCACTGGACACTCGCTACTCAGGAAATGAAAACATTTGGTACAGTCGGCAGACTATCTAAATTTGTTGAATATAATATAAGAATCATAGAGTACTTTACGTATAGCGAGTCTTAGTATATCACTCTATAGGAACTCGCTATTCAGTGTCTGAAAGAATGTGGTATAGACCGCAAAAACATCAAAATTAACTAAACATAACAAAGCAACTATAGAGTCATTACTCTATAGTTACACACACTTACACATACGAAAAACAAACAAACATTACTCTATAGCTGCTTTGTTATGTTCTATGGGTGCTTATTCGGACACGCTATACGTTTATAGCGTCTCCGAATAAGCACTCTCTAGGAACTTACTATTCAGCGACTAAAAGAATGTGGTACAGTCTGCAAAACCATCTAAATTGATTGAGCATAACAAAGGAACTACAGAGTGGGTAACGTATAGCGTGTCAGAGTAAGTATATCACTCACTGCGGGCACTCGCCATTCAGCAGCTGAAAGAATGTGGCGTGGGTAGAGTCCGCAAAACAGTCGGACATAATTTTTCTCTACTGTTACTTAGTGGCTAGGTCAGTTTTTTGTATATATATTTATTTTATGGAAAATACAGATGACAGAGTGGCCGTGGTAATGCAGATGGTCCTGGTGCGGGATCTTTTATATGGATACCCTTGGATGAGGGTTGCTGCTTGTGCAATGGCTCTCCACCTCTGCCTGTTATAAGAATTGCGAGCACATTAGACAATGGAAAAATAGGCCGCTATTTTTATTGAGCTCGTTCAACGAGTTGGATATTTAGCAAGATGCCACATAGCTTGATTGCACTTGACTTGACGTACAAGTAGATAATAATCGATTAGACAGTGATGACAATGTACTCCGTTTCGCAGAGTACGAGTATACTTGATTAATTTTGATGTTTTTATATTATTATATCTGCTGAAATACTTGAAGCCTTGAAGCCTTGAACCTGTAGAGCAGTACATTTACTTGGGTCAATTGATCCAGGTCGGCAGCTCCAGTTTCAAGGACGAGGTCTTTCGTCGAATCCGACTCGGCTGGGCAGCGTTCGGGAAGCTCCGCAACGTCTTCTCGTCCAAAATACCTCAGTGCCTAAAGTCAAAACCTACCTGTAGAGTAGTACTTGCTGATTAGAATTATTAATTTAGCGCGAAGCAAGGATAATAGTACAAATAAAGGCAAAATCCAAAAATTGAAAATTAATAGTTAAAATATTTTTTTTACCAGATCCCTCGGAGCGCGAGGTCAAGACGCCAGTCTTTGCTATATATACCTTTTCTATTATTTTCTTTTTATTCTTGATGCTTACTTATATAACTTAACTCATTATCATGAAATATAAATATTAATAACACTTGTTGCATGTGGGATAAAGACTTCTTTTGTCAAAGCTGTAGGTGCACAGAGTATCAAACCTTCGAAAACGCAAAGTGCCGAATAAATCAATCACCCCCATCACAATCCTACATCGATAAAAGCATTAAAACGTGCTGTCCGTCTTAAATCACTCGTTTGACTTTTTGTCTGTCTGTCTGTTTGTTCGCGCTTTGTTGCGCGTTCCGTTGGGATAATTTAGGATCGTCTGATGTCTTGTTTGGACAATTTTGGCGTCGGTTTTGGTCGTCGTGTAGTTTGAACGAATATAGAGATTCGATCATAAAAATATACTTACAAAACTTAATGTTTTTTTAAAGGTGTGTTGGATTGAATTAAGTATTTTACGAATTGAAACAGAAGTACCTATTAAAATTTAATACAGTTTAAATTAACTTACAATATTCTTCTTACTTTAACTTAGATGGCTTCGGTGAAATATTATTACCCGACTGACCTACCTGAAAAAAGGTAAATTTTTTTGGCGCGTAATTTTGTATTTATGTAAGTATGTCTATTACATTTTTGTGTCCTTGAACGATTGTGAAGTGTGAAGTGTTATAGGCTATGTAACGTCAGCAAAAAATATAGCGGACTTAAAAACTGCAGTCGGTTTATTTTTTTCAATGAATGCAACTTTTTTTTTTTTGTTTCTTTTGTTATGGATTAAGCCCAGAATACACGGAAGTATTTCACTTAGGTATATAGGTACTGAAAGATTCGACTCTCGGAAAGATATTATTATTCAAGTTCAATTTGAATCATCTTAGATATTCAAAGGAACACACACATATAGTGATTAGTTGATTATTTTTCTGCATTAGCACAGTTGGATTTGCAACTAAGTTTAAATGTATTATAAGCTAGCTTAGACTCAGTTAAAAGTAGGAATGTAATTTTAAGTAAGAATATATTTTTTTATCCTTTTTAATTTTCTCAACATTTAGTTAAGTATAGTTTTAATGTTTAAGTTAGGTATTTTATTTAGGGAATTCTTTTTTTGTTTAGTTATACAGTTATTAAATGTTTTATTTATTCCCAAAGAAAACAGTCTTAGTTTAAACGCCATTTGCCATTTAAAGGAGGAAAATAGATAAAAGTATGATACATAAACGTTTATTAGTACGCTCATATACACATATAGATATAATGTACAACCCATTTACATTGGTGATAAGGAGTAAGGCGGAGTGAGGTTATCAGGCAGCAGGATAGCTTTAAAACCTTAACGTCATAACTCATACAGTTATTCCTCGAATTTGTACTTTATATATGGGTGTTTAGACTCAAAATAATTTAGCGAATATTTGAGTTAGGGTAGTTATTAGTAGATTGGTGTGCGCTTATGTTTTATCTTGATTATTACTGGCTTTCAGATGTCACAACTGTTGGACGTGGTAAATTATTCGTGATAAAACGTCTTCCTCATTTTTTGCATAGTTTGATACCCCTTGACCTAAATAGAGCGATGGTATTTTGAATCTATCGTTGGTTATCTTGTTGTCTACTAACCATGTAGAAGACAGAGTAAATTAAGAATTTTATCCAATTTTTTCCATGTCTTAATTTAATAAGAATTAACATATGGGAAAAATTAATAAGAATAAGTATATAAAAAAAAAACACTTAGTAAAAGTGATTGTAGTCGTTAAAATACTAAAAGATATTATTAGTTAAGCTCCTTTTAAGCAACATTTTCCTGATGGCTATTAAATAAATATATATGGACAATTGGACACATCACACAAATTGAGCTAGCCCCACAGTAAGTTGTGGACTTGTGTTGCAGGATACCAACTCAACGATACTTTATTTTATAATATATACTTATATAGATAAACATCCAAGACCAAGACCCAGGTCAATCTGAAAAAGATCGTTTCCCATCATGATCTGACCGGGGATGGAACCCGGGACCCCCGTGTCGCAGGCTGGCGTGGTGAACACAGCGCCACTGCGCTATTTGATCAGCAGGAACAGATAAGAAGCAAAAAACTTAACTTTTTTCGGAAAATTGCCGATAAACGGCAGAATAAAAGAATGTATCGAAAAATAGATTGTCGATTTCCTTACACACTTCTCAAAGTGTCACCAAAACCCATAAAGGTAGTGATACACGGAAAATCCCATGCTCTGAAGGTATAATCCCCGGTCAGAGGCGCGCAACCGTTGGTCGCGGTCCGCTAATGCGATTTCACGGTCGGCCGCCCGCGTCCGCGCCACGCCGCCATGGCTTTGTATACGGAAAAGACCATTCAGCACATTTTTTCTCAGTTTTATTTAAATTCAGAGGCGAAAAAATAGTATTTCTCTGTAGTTTGGATTAATTTTTGGGTGATTACGGTAATTCCAAATATATTAAGAAGGTTTGATAGTTTTTACGTTTTGCCTTGTTGAGAATTGCATAAAAATATTACGCATATTCTTTTCGAGATTGAGAGAGATATTAAGAAGGTTTGGTGGTTTTTACGTGTCGGTAGACATACAATATCATTGCCTTATTGATAACTTATATAATCCCCGGTCAGAGGCACGCCACCGTTGGTTGCGATCCGTTAATGCGATTTCACGGTCGGCCGCCCGCGTCCGCGCCACACCACCATGGTTTTGTATACGGAAAAGATCATTCAGCACATTTTTTCCCCAGTTTTATTAAAATTTATAGGCGAAAAAAATGTGATTCTCTGCAATTTGTTTCTAACCTTAGGTGAGACAGTAATGTCAGAGATATTTAGAAAGTTTGGTAGTTTTAACGTATTGGTAGAGATAAAATATGATTGCCTTATTGATAAATGGATTAAAATATTACGCATGTTCTTTTCTTTTTGTTTGCAGAATAGTCAGAGCGACATATAACTTTGCCAGTTATTTAAAAAAAAAGGTATCTGCAAATTTGTTATAATATTGGACGGCGATGAAAATGTATTTCGATCTCCCTCTTTCTCTCTCATCCAAGCGTGTTACGAGCCCGGGTCCACTCTGAATAATAATTATAATATCGAATGAAAATAAGGATCATAAGTATAAAAGTTTCGTTAAGTTAATTCCATGATATCGGAAGTGTAGACTTTTAAAATTGATATACCCTTTTTTAAACATTACTCAGTTACGTATATTCATAACGAATTTATTAAACAGTAATAATTGCTGGTTACAGTGTGGTGTAAGGGCTATTTTCATCAAAACAGTTGGGTACTAAATGTTCCTATCTATACAATAATGCCTACAAGCATAAAAAATGCTTTAATGTATACATAATAAACAAACGTGGCAATAACGAAAATGAAAAATTATGTCTCTGTACCTTAATAACGTTTAAGATGAATTTAATCCCAGTTTCATTACTACAACAAAACGCCGCGAACAATCAGCCTAATAAAACGAAGTTCACAGTGGCGGCGCCACGGTTGCTTTGTGCGGAGGCGACCAATTGTGCGAAACCCCTGGCTGAGCACTTAATTGACTACCGAGCCAGTGCTTTTTGGAAATACGCCTCCTTTTCCTCGACATTTTACTAATATTCCACATCCATTGCTGTTTTTTATAGAACTGAAAATTTAAGTTATCAACAAAAGTAGCAATGGATGTTGATAGTGCAAAATTGTCAAGTTACGTCGATATTAAAGGCAAGCCGATGATATCGGATTAAAGTGCATTGGAAATCAGATTTGTTGGCAAGTGATGGGATTGCGTGGGAGCGTTTAATGCCACTTAATCTGAGCGATTAGGCAGGGCTTGTTTGGTGGTGCGCGTCGCTTGCCGCCCGAAGATTGGTGGCCACTGATTTAAATATCTTGTTGAAGGGTGTTGGATTGAGAGTGAGGGTGTTGAAAAGACTAGTTTGATATTAAGTGATAAGCGACTTGGAAATATTTTTGCGTTGCCAACAAAGTGTTAATATGTGTATTTCTTTATTCCACATAAACTTCTAAGTGCCTCAACAGATTTGGACGTTAGAGTTCTTACAGTATCGACTACCAAGTGATATAGATTACAATATTTTTATCAAGCTAGTATGGGTTTTGTCTTGGAACCTCCCCGATACTAAAACCTGGCTACGTCCGGCCTTACAAAACACAATACGGTAGTTGCCTAATGTTAAGATTATATAAAATTTGTTTCTAATAAGACTAATTTCTATCTAAAAACACTATAAAGGACACTTTTAATTTGATATTGATTCGTTAAGTGATCTTAAAGCTTCTTTAAAGTTGGGTGAATAGGACCATTTTTTAAAGTATGAAAATCTTTAATTACAATTATACTGTATTGTAGTCCGCTAAATTTCAAGCAACTTTTATTATGAAACCATAACCCAAACGTAATATTTCGTATAGCTACCAAACAAAGTTCTTACGCCACCTATACAAAATACAAGCTTGTGACGTCACAAATATGTAGGCATTTCAGCGGCGCGTTTTCACGTCTAAAAATTTACGTCTAAAAACATGTGTCTTTAAAACTTTTATAACTGAAAGAGTTTTTTGGTTAGAAATGTATTTCTGTCACTATTGTGTTTATTTTGGCAGATCTTTATATAGCAACATGAAAAAAAAAATTAGTCAACATGTCCATTTTATCAATGTTTATTTGAGCGGAAATAATGTTGATAATAAAAAAAGAAAACTATGTGATAAGGTAGTAACTAGCTTGTGGAACTAACGCGAATTGCAAGGGTTTAGAAAAACCTAATTTCAATGGCATTATAGAAATGTGTTTTTGAATAAGATCCACTTTGACAACAAAGTTTGCCTTCACCATCCTGAGGGCTTGTAAAACTTTTTACTTTGTTTTGCTTATGATTCTTATACTTACATAATAAAAATTGCATCGGACGGTTGGGACCTTATGGTACTTACATTTTTCTACTAATTATTACTAGTAAATATACGTATTACATAGTTATTACGCAAAAATGTACTTAATGTAATTCAAAAATTGTATTTTCGATTTCGAAAGAATACTCGAACCAATATGCTTCATATCGTAGGGTTGCCTGTCCGATTGTCCATATTAATATTACAATATTGCGAACGCAGCTAATCGGGATTACATCGATCCAGGTCAGCGGCTGCCCCAAGTAACAGATTTCCCGAGGGAATACGTATAATCACTGTAACGTTAAGTAACATACCTACTAATGTTATATGTTTATTAAACTCTGTTTGAACCTTAAAAGGGTGACTCAGCCCGAAGATATTAACATTATCTTCCTCGGGACTAACGCCTGATTAAAAAAAAATACTTTATATGTGATTTTATTTTGCATGCACAATGCTATTTTACCTTATTTATTAAATAAAGAAATTGTGAAAAAAAAATTTCCCCATTTCTTATTTTCTTTATTTGATAAATAAAATTAAAAAGAAATTCAACTTTTTCATACAATTTGCCCGGGCGGCATTTTTTACTTTTGAAACTTTACATACATACATACATACATACATAGTATCACGTCTTTTTCCCTTGCAGGGTAGACAGAGCCCAGGTCTATAAGACCTACCTAGGTGGGCGTTAGGTGAAAAATGGAATCAAAATAGTGATGGGTTGCTAGCCGTATCACCTATTAACATGATTCCTAACATTTTTGCCCATTCCCTCGATCGGCTCTTACGATCTGCACAGGAAGGAAAGCAGCTGGTGCATTCTACGTTTTTTCTTTTCTCCCAAACCAGCGTGGAAGAACCTTTTTTGAAACTTTCGTTTCTAATTTTCCAGTATTAGTCCTATAGAAAAAGTTGTTCATAGTGACGAGATGAGGCCCTTTTAAGGGTGGGACAGGTTTTATAAACATATTGTAAATAAACATAGCTTTGTACCTATTTCATTTAAAATCACCCAGTTTTTACTATACAGTAAATAATGGACCCTCAGCATTCCCTTGAAGAGGTGAGCCCATTATTTTGAACCTTTTCTATGGGAACCACTCATATAAGAACTCCAAAAGAAATTCGAAATTTCCAAGTGTCCGGAGTATTTAGCAATTTTCATGAAATATTCGATCGTTTTTATCCTCGCCCTTTCCCTGTAAATGGGTTTGTTTATACTTGAAATTATCAAACTTAAATATTTTTTTTCTTAATTTTCTATATGTATATTGCCTATAACATTAAGAAAAAAAAATATTGTCGAACATAAGTACTTAATGACGCACCCCTCTTTTTTCACCGTTTTTTATAAGTCATCACACACTTAGCGCATCATTTGTTACAATGAGCAGCATCCTCAAGGGTTAACTCCGGCAATCTGCCGTAACCCTACCACGTGCCAGATGAGGGGTACAAATAAAAAGCAAGATGGTAACGCACGTGATTTTTTTTTTAATTATAATTGTGCTAAATAACTTTTGGGTTCGGCTGCTGAGACGGATTTTAACACTAATCTCAATTTACTCTTTTTATTACTCCGCAGTGACTTTTTATTAAAATATTAAATAATTTAATATTTATTAATTTAATTTATATAAAAAAATACATTACTCGTACTAATTAAGACTTACAGCAAAATCTATACCTACTAATTATGAAGCTGAAATATATACGGAAAAATCACACAGATTGAGCTAGCTCCAAAGTAAGTTCGAGACTTGTGTTATGGGATACTAACTCAACGGTACTATATTTCATTACAAATACATATATAGATAAACATCCAAGACCCCGGTCAATTTGAAAAAGATCATTTGTACCATGTACCACGGGCGAAGCCGGGGCCGAGTGCTAGTCGATGATATAATAAAAAACGTAGGTAAGTCCTAGCTCATAGTTAGATTTTAAACATAAAGAGGATGGAAAGAATGAGCTTTTCATCAACTTTTACCAACCCTGTATACTCGTATAGAAAACAGAAGGAAACATCATTATCAAAATAAAAATCTCTACAATGTGATTTTATCTTCTAAAATGTAATCTCAAAATCTAAATTCATAGCAACGCGTTGTTTTCAAAATCAAACCGCCCTTGTTTGAGTCAAAAAAGTTGCAACAATAAAGCCAATCAGCCTACTTCCAACTTCTTTAGAATGGTATTAATTTTCAATGAGATTATTTACAAAATCCTCCAAGCTACGGCCGCCTGTTTGAGGCTCGGGCTGTCAATATTGTCACAAAATATCAAGAGTAAAAGATAAAAAACTTTCAAGGAAAAAAAACATGAATGTGGCCTAATTTTCGCTCTCAATACGCACTTTGTGTGTAAGCATCGGGGCGTAATACAAATTAATTCATATGTCTGTAAACCATGTTTTTTTAAGTAAAAAAACTTGGAAAGACCGTTAGCTTTTACGACGTTTTTTTCCTATTATTTATGGTGTAAAAATTGGGTTACTTAACGGGAGCATATCGGCCCATTGTGTGAAATCTTGAGGGACTTTTTGCGCCCTT
This sequence comes from Rhodophaea formosa, assembly GCA_963082605.1. Lineage (NCBI taxonomy): Eukaryota > Metazoa > Arthropoda > Insecta > Lepidoptera > Pyralidae > Rhodophaea > Rhodophaea formosa. Next base: position 15,626,557 of record OY720219.1, read on the forward strand.
TTTTTCTGCAAGAGACACACGAGTATTTTTAATTTTTTACTTGCTTTACAAAGTCGATATGTAGGCACGAGTGTTTAAGTATAAAGTTATAAATAGTTATCAGATCCAGAGTTATTAATGATGAAGTCATAGCTTGGTATATCATAAGTTATCTGTTTACGAGTTCTTATTATTAAGTATACTTGTTATCGCCTTATTTATGTCTGCAGTTGAACGCTTATTCGTTAGAGAACTGTGTTCGGGCTACTGGTTTTACTGCTCAAAGTGCTTATAATTCTGCTGCCTACCACTAACCTGAGGCTTGCAATACTACGCTATAAACTTGATTTAATTAACAGTAAAAGATAAACTCGGTAATATTTCTGCGAGGATTAAAATATAAGTCTGTCATCTGAATGTGTTCTGGTTGCATCCGCTTTAAAACAAGATGTTAGTTAATACTATTAAAATAGTGAAGTGACTTAACAAAGTTACTGGCAACTTCCATAATATTTAATCTGCTTGGTTTTATTTTATTTATTTAAATTCTTTACAAAAGCATAAGGCAGATTTAAAGCCAAGGGTTTTACCTACCACAGGTAGGTAGGAAGAGATATTACTGCTTTAAGTTTAGAGTCTCCAGGTCATTCTTCTGCACTCCGCTTTGGAAGCGGCCTAAACTTAGCCATAAGTAATTATTGACGTCAACAAAATTTTTTTGTTGTAATTGTAAACTCAATGTAAGTGTTAGTGTTCAAAGAAACCTATATTAAATAAACGATTGAATCTTGAATCTTGAATCATATTCTAGACTGGCACTGGCACGTTACAAAAAATGTAATGTCAGTTTTTGTCATAATGCCAATTAGTTAATAGGGACTTTTTCATGATTATTTGTCTGTAAGCTATATTGTTACTAATATTAAAATAAATTCTGTTCGACAATTTTGTACCAAATTGCTAAGAAAATTGCCCGTTATTGGAATGCTCAAATTTAACTTGTACCATCCACACGCAAAGAAGAAGAAGTACGTAACTGGGTATTGACAGCTGGGAAATTACAGTTGCAGTGGCCGCTTACTAGGCAAAATTATTATAACCAAAGACATTATATGACGAGCTCCGTGGCGCAGCGGTCAACACGCCTGCCTGCGACACGGATGGTCCCGGGTTCAATCCCCGGTCAGGTCAAGATGGAAAATGATCTTTTTCAAATTGACCTGGGTCTTGGATGTTTATCTATATAAGTATCTATTATAAAAATATAGTATCGTTGAGTTAGTATCCCATAACACAAGTCTAGAACTTACTTTGGGGCTAGCTCAATCTGTGTGATTTGTCCGTATTTATTTATTTATAATGTGTGAAACGTTTCAAAGGTAACCTATAGGTACATGGTAAAATTTTGATTAGACAAAAGTATTCAGCAGCCCGCTCAATTAGTAAAGGAATTTCTTTCAGTTTCCAGCATTGGTCTGATAGGAATAGTTGATCACATTAATAGCCCATTGAACCATGTATTTTGCAATCGTTGTGTAGCAAAATATAAGTATTTATTATAAATATAGTATCGTTGAGTTAGTATCCCATAACACAAGTCTAGAACTTACTTTGGGACTAGCTCAATCTGTGTGATTTGTCCATATATATTTATTTATTTATTTTATTTTACATTACTACTCAAAAAAAAGTACCTACCTAAAAGTAATATAAGGGCTGTAAGTCGTTACAGCGAGTACATAAATCGTAAACTGGCCAGACCACATACAATCTGCCTCAGATAGCACCATTCATTCTTTGTGAACACCCAACAAAACATAGACACGCTTTTTTCATACAAACTAGATTCAACCGTTCGACGCCAAAGGGTCCGGGTCATGGGTCACCATCGTCTTTTTGGCCAAAGAAAAAGTCGTTACGAATAAAAAAAGATTTGTAAAAAAGGGGCTTCGTCTAATATTGTGAATATTGATGAAGAAAGGAATCTGGTTTTGGATTCCTTCTTGCGACGAGTTGTGTGGTCCCACGGTTCCACGTGTTCTGGGAACTTGGTATTGGAAACTTGATTTTGATTTGTCAATGAAATCCCTAGAAGTTTCTGAATTTAAGCAATACTGAGCCTAAAGAATAATCTAACAGGTTTTGTGATTTTCATACATTTTTTTATTTCGATGAGTTCAATAGGGTAAGAAATATGAGTACATCTGAAAAAAATGCTTCAATCTTAAAAACATATTTCATTTGTAGTTAGGCAGTATATGTGACCAAAACTCGCACATAATAATCTTACAAAGTATTTAATATCTCACTTAAATCTCAACGAATAAGGCAACCAGTTAGTTACATAAAGGACATAAAGAAGTAAGGGTTACGATCTTTACATCTCACAAAAGACACGTGATTTACAGAATCCTTGCGCACGATTCGTACCCTTTAGCCCCGTAAAGGGATGAAAGGGATTGTTTGAGATAAAGGGGAGTCGGAGGTGGGTCGTATTGATCCCGGCACGCTTTCGGGTTGTTAAGGGTTGGATGCTGCGGCCAAGCACGCGACAATCTAGTTTTAGATAAGTGCAAGATTGACCTTAATGGTGGTAACGGGTTACTTTTTACATTTATGTGTTAAATGTGATGATTTTGTGAGCGAGTTTTGAAATTTATTTATTCTCTTGGTCATTTTTACCGAAGTGGCTTTTGAAGGGTTGAGATGCTGCACGGGGTGCATTATCTAAAATTTCTTTGTTATTCAATATATTTTTTATTGTAGTTAATGACTTTTGCCGATATACTTATTTGAAAAAACCGGCCAAGTGCGTGTCGGGCCACGCGCAGTGTAGGGTTCCGTAGTTGCGAATGACAACTTTGAGTTCACACTGTTTACACTCGCACCTCACTGTTTAGCGACCAAGAACATGTATCAATGAAATTGTATGAAATTTTACATTTTCGAGTACATTTTATAAGTTGGTTGCCTATAACTTTTTAGTTTGAACTTAGTACTCAGCTCTGATAGTTTTCCTTTAAACTTTAAACTACAGTATATATACTACTGCTGTAATTTTTTTCACGTATACCTATATATAACCGTTTAGCAGATAGAGGGGGGGGGGGGGGGACACGTACCTCTAACAAAAATTCGCACTTTAAAACCAAATATTTCGGAAACAGATCTCTAAATTGAAAAGTGGTGTTCTCAACCTCACAATATTTTTTAAAGGCCTATTTAACGATACCCCACATATAAATAATGTAAATCGAGGGTAAATAGAGAAAAAAAAATTACTCCCCTACTTTACTTGTATGGGAGCTACCCTAAAAAAAAATTTTTCAAGATTTTTTTCTGCCACTTCTTGGCATGATTAATATACATATTCATACCAAATTACAGCTTTCTAGTACTTATAGTCTCTGCGTAAAACCGCGGACGGACAGACAGACAGACATGGCGAAAATATGGGGGTTCCTTGTTTACTACGGAACCCTTAAAAAAGGTCCTCTGAAGCACTTTTCATCTCAATGAACATTTAAAATAATTCTAATCTTCTACTTAAGGAAACTACATTATCACAATCATCATCAGGTCTTTTTTTTGTCAAGATCACGACCCTCTCTGTACTACCAGAGCCATATATTAGCCAGAGCAGTCAGAGGATTTGGCCTACACTCTCCGCACGCTGGCTAGACGGGTGGGAGAGGTCTCTTTGATGATAATAAGCTTTGTTTAGCTTGCGTTTCCTAAGTCGCCTTCTACGACATCCATGCTTCCCCTTAAAGTAAGTTTAAAGAAATCTTTAAAATGATGCATTCTTTCATTGATTTTAGAGATGATTTTCTCTCTTGGTCTTCAAAGTGACGAAGATATACACAGCAACAAAAACCTTAGTACCACGAAGTCGATGATTTTCCAATTTTGTGTAGAATGTGTAGTTGTGACATGTCCGAAGGTAACCTATACATGTTAAATTTTGATTTGACAAAAATATTCAGCCGCCCGGTCAACTTGTATGGAAATGTCAATTCCTTTTCGGTTTCCAGCTATAGTCCAAAATAAAAAGTTGTTCATATTGACTTGCCATTGCACCATTTGTATATTTGCAATCATTGGATTTGTATAGCAAAATGTACATTTTCATGAAATACTCCCTAATCTGGTTTATCTTACATATATAATTTTGAATTACGTATCGTAAGTAAGTTTTAGAAAATCTTTAAGATGTTGCATTCTGTAAACAATTTTAGATAAAATTTTCTCTCTTTGTCTTCAAAGTGACGTAGATATACACGACAAAAAACCTAAGTACCACGAAGTCGATGAATTTCCAATTTTGTGTAGAATGTGTAGTTGTGACATGTCCGAAGGTAACCTATACATGTTAAATTTTGATTTGACAAAAATATTCAGCCGCCCTGTCAACTTGTATGAAAATGTCAATTTCTTTTCGGTTTCCAGCTATAGTCCAAAATAAAAAGTTGTTCATATTGACTTGCCATTGCACCATGTATATTTGCAATCATTGGATTTGTATAGCAAAATGTACATTTTCATGAAATACTCCCTAATCTGGTTTATATAACATATATAATTTTGAATTACATATCTAAAGTAAGTTTTAGGAAATCTTTAAAATGATGCATTCTTTCATTGATTTTTGAGATAAGTTTCTCTCTTTGTCTTCAAAGTGACGTAGATATACACAAAAAAAATCTAAGTACCACGAAGTCGATGAATTTCCAATTTTGTGTAGAATGTGTGTAATGTTGTGACATGAACACGGGCCATTGTGTGCTAATGATCGCTTGCATTAATTAGTTACACAATCCGTTGGCTGGTAGGCATATGTATTGTTTATGTGTGCCTAAACCTTTAGTTTACTTAAACATTTGTATTGAAATCTGTCTTGCATTAGAAATTTGAGAAAAATAAGTGAAATCGTTTTAAATAAACTTAGTATACATTTTCTGAATAGGTTTTTCAAATATACTATGAATAACTTATACAACCTTCAAAACAAACTTAGCGCAGATTTTATCTAAGTACTTACTGTAAAAGTAAAGTAAGAGATTTATCATCATCGGATCTTTATAAGTCTCCACTGCACGAGCACGACCCTCTCTGTACTGCCGAAGCCCTATATTAGCCAGGGCAGACAGAGGAAAGAATCTTAACTTTGAGAAAGAGATTTATAAAAACTAGCAATTATCCCGCGACTTCGAACACATAGATTATAGCCTAAGTCACCTACAGATAAATTAACTTTCTATAGATGAAAGAATTAACAATGGAAACAAACAAATAATCCAATATTTCCCCTTTATAATATTATTATATAAGCACATTTTAGATTTATTAAAATTTCAAACAATTTATGTTATCCGCCGATAACGTAGCTTTTGATAAGTAAGTAGTTTTTTAAACTGGTTCAGGAGTTTTTGAGTTGACCCATTAGAGAAAATTAAATTATTCATATTTGTAATAAATAACTTTTTTCAACTTAATTCAAGATGGGCTGAACCCATTTCTCTGAAAATTGGGGGGAGGGAGGCAGCTTAGAACCAAGAGACGGATATAGGATACTAGGTATGTACCACGGGCAAAGGCGGGGTGGACAACTAGTCATAAATATTTTAAAGTTCATTAGTGGCTCCCATTGACATTAATAGCTTACAGATTTCTTCGGTCCTATTTCCAATTTACTGCATAGGTAAAAAAATTGTTAAAAAAAAATATAACATTTCCATTTACAAACAAATGGAAATGTTTTTTTTTTATATACTTAATTTCTTTATTTGTAAAAAAATATGAGAACATTTTAAGGGATATCTTATATTGTGTTACGATGCTGCTTGTTGCTATTCACATTATTTCTGAAATATCATCATCAAATCTACCTTTATTTAAAGACTAATTTTTTTTTTTTTTTCCTCACGGATTTACTCATCATCTGACTGATTCCATCTCTAACCTTCCACTGTGTGTGCTCTCTGCAGAACAACCACTATCTACCGCCTCCGACTACTTTATGTGAGACCATATGTAATTTAAGTATGTGTCCCAGCTCTTCTGATGCTCTATCACACACTTAAATAAAAGTTACAAAAACGCTGTAGATTCATCTACAACGTTTAAATGAAATAATGACTTCTTACGTGAACATGCATGCACATAATTATGCTAAAATACAAATTGTCTTTAAAGTATTTCATATTTGTATATACCTATTAAAGGCCCGTTGGGGTGCGAATCATTTTACTTTCTACTAATCAGAATTCACATTTAAAATTCTCAAATATCTGGTCTTGTGCTAAAAAACACCTACTTCACACATTTGTTTTGTTGCCTTTATTAGTGCTCCATTTCATTATTATAATATACTATTATTCATTTTAGGCTATTTAAGAAGGAATCTTTCTTTACAACTTCTACTAATTTGTCAATCAATACTTACCACGAAAAGATAAATTCGAAGCAAAATAAAAACAAAGTTCGGTCGATAATCTATCTCCTGCAAAAAGTCGCAAAACCGTTTCCCGCTTACGGGAACCATAAAACTGAGTTTTGTAAAAAAAGTGACAAAAAATGTCATAAATTTGTCACGACTCTCCGCCCAGGGCCGTCAGAGTTTTTGTTCTTGCCGAGAAACTTGGAAGTGCATCAGTTTGAGATAATTCCGTGGCAGAAATGAGATTAGATTATATTTCAGTCGAAAACGCCTTTATTCATGAGTAAAAAAATAATTCTGTTTTAAAACACGAACGCTACGTGGTGCAGCGGTCAACACGCCTGCGACACGGATGGTCCCGGGTTCGATCCCCGGTCAGGTCAAGATGGAAAATGATCTCTTTCAGATTGACCTGGGTCTTGGATGTTTATCTATATAAGTATCTATTATAAAATATAGTATTGTTTTGAGTTAGTATCCCATAACACAAGTCTCGAATTTACTTTGGGGCTAGCTCAATCTGTGTGATTTGTCCGTATATATATATATATATATATATATATATATATATATATATATATATATATATAATATATATTTTTTTTTTACAAATATAGCGAGACTCGCTGCGACCACGATGGATGTAGAAAATAGAATAGATGTAGTTTCTTACTCTGTAGAAACGTCAGCGGAAATTCCAACTAATATTATAAATGCGCAAATGAGTTTGTTTGTTTGTAACGCTTTCACGCCTTATCTACTGAACTGATCATCGTGAAATTTTGCATACACGTTGTCTAAAGTACGCGAAGAAGGTCATAGGCTACCTTTCAGCCCGGAGAAAAGTACAGTTCCCGAAGGATCGATACTAACGCGAGCGGAGCCGCAGGCAGAAGCTAGTAAATAAAAAAAAGGTTCGTGCTAAGTCCTGTTAATATTAATAAAGAAAATAATAATTTATTATCGCCAAATTATAAAATTTAAGGGTTCCGTACTAATCAAGTAACCCTTTTAGTTTCGCCATGTCTGCTTGTCTATCTGTTTGAGTTTTAGCTCAGATTTTATTAGTACTAGAACGCTGTAATTTGACATGGGTTGGGTATACCGCCGTGTGGTTCCCGGCAGAGTAGAATAGGACCACTCCAAGTCATTCCGTGGATGTCGTAAAAGGCGACTGAGAAAACACAAGCTTAACAAAGCTTATTAACATCAAAGAGACCTCTCCAGCCCGTCTGGCCAGCGTGGAGAGTGTAGGCCAAATCCTCTGACTACTCAGGCTAGTATATGGCACTGGTAGTACAGAAAGGGTCGTGCTCCTGCAGTGGAGACTAGAAAGACCAGATGATGATGATGATGATGGGTATACAGAGTGTATATTAACCACCGACTTTTCTTTAAAGGGGTGACTCAGCCCATCAAAATAAACAACTTTCCCTATGGGATCAAAGCTGTGAACTCGTAAAAAATATCCGATAGTTGGATTGAGCATATTTAGCACTTAAATGTTGGTGATACCGAACTCTTCGTGTGCGATTCCGACTCGCACTTGGCTGGTTTTTATTGTTACCTAATAACAAACAGCATATCAGTATTCTTAAAATACTCGTAATTTATATTAATCTAAACTTCTTCTCTTACAATAATCAGGGATTATAATAGTTACTTTGTATGCTGGAGACAAATCTAAGTACTACTTAGGCTAATTTTCAAACTCAAGTACAGCTTTTATTATTATTACATCTAAGACAATCTACTTGTAATTGTCTGAGGACCTTCGATCTTTTGATCTGCGTCATTAGCAAAGTGAACTCATATTCATATACTGATTGAAACGCCATGTTGTTTCTATTATAGTAACACTATCGCAAAATATACATGTAAAAATCCATAACAATATGTTTATGTACAAATATTTAGTATAAGTATAGGAAAAAAAAAAGAAGATGTTTTTACACTATTGTTCCTGTTAAAAAAATATTTTAGTTGACGGTGTTTTTTTTTTGCAAAAATCAATTTAGCCAAAAACTTTATTTTTGAGCTTTGGTAAAATTTGATGAGCTTTTTACCGCAAATGTGTTCTCCGTTGTCAGACTAAATCGTATAATTACTTCCAATATTTTTACATTATGATTCGAGTTACAAGGCTATGCAGAATTTCAGTGGATAACGGGAACAAATCAAGTTTTTCTTGTAAGTAGACATGCAGAAAGGGTTTGGGCAGAGACTCAGAAATAATATATTAAAGATTTCATTTTCTTTTTATAATCATTACAAAATACTTAACTTAAAAAAATCGTTATAAATTTATTTTCATGCAGCACGCCTTTTCTGACTATATTTATAAGAAAACTATTTATATTAATAATCTCTATATAGTTTTATTAACTCTATATACTAATAATTATGAAATTATTGATTGGAAAATTATAGTAAATATTGCATAGTAGTTTTTGCCATTAAATGCCCATAAAAATGAAATAAAATCTGGCGTCTTTGTGTAAAGTGCATATTGTGAGAATTGGAAATAAATGTTTTTTTTTTATCATTATAGTATATATTTTTTTAGTTCAGTTATAGCGTTTTAAACTCAGTACGCCTTTCTATGGGGCTATTTTGTAGCTGTGTCATGTCTGGCGCCTGAACTGTAGACCTTTGTAGAGATTGATAATAATTATTGTTTAAAGCGCAGGTCTATCTATTGTGTTATTGTACAATTAGAGAAATACCCCAAGTATAGCAAATAACACTTACTATCTTGTATTTAATTATAATCGCCACTGAGTTTTTAAAACGATTTTTCGCCTTCGATTCCGCACACGTTAATGTCGTTACCTCTTTTTCTCGGATAAATGGCAGTACTTTTGGGGGCCACAAATTCAAACTCAATTGACGTGTGTTCTATGCCCTAAAATCCGTAAAGGCAGTTTTTTGGCAGGTAAATACTACAGAAAATAATTTTCATTTTCATATAATATATGACCACAGACCACGAAATAGCCACCTGTATTTTGCGTAAACGCAAAATGACGGAGTAAGGTAGCCTCCTCTTTTAAAAAGTTTCAATATAAGCTTGTCATTCTTGCCAAAAAAAACAACTAAAACCTAAAATGGTATTTTTTTAATCTTCGATCAAGCTTTAAATGAAAATGTTTTCACGTAAACAGACCACGTGTTACCTACGTAATAAATAGCAACAAAATTATTTATTTATTAGTAATCTATAGGTTGTTTTAAGTTTTATAACCCATGCGTACAAAAGTTCCGATAAAAGTATGTTGACCTTCAACTTTATGGGTTATAATTAAGGGATGCAAGTTAAAATAGAACCCCACTAGGCACGTGGGAGTATTAACAAAAAAATACGCCGCAACTGCTACGACTTCATCTTTTAGAGTTTGCTTTCCTAATTATTTCTATGAATGCATGAAGTTTTAATAAAAATTCTAATCAGTCTCAAATCTCAAGGGCCGTCGCAACCCCAACTAATCAAGGAAACATCATAACAGCCACCAAAACGTTTCAAAACAATATAACCATTGTACTCCATACAAAAGCTTCATATCAATTACCTAGCAGAACACAAATATAAAAATGTTTTGTCATAATAATGGTTAAGCAAATTTGAACTTTATAACAGCTAGATAAGGGTGAGTAAGACTGGAGTTAATGGTAAATAGTTGTGGTATTAACAGCATAATTTGGTGCAGTATGGATACTTGAGCCAAATTAACTGTTTATCTGTGATCTGCTCTCATTGTGTCACATATATTTGCGGGCAATGAATACACCTACTGCGTTAGGGTTGCCAACATCAACTACGAGATATTCTTACGAGTTTTAGTCTTTTTAAATCTATAGATAACCTAGTTTTTAATTTCCACCAATATAATCCCCCGAAGTAATAAAATAAATATATACGTTATACATACAAATCACGCCTTTATTCCTTACAAGGCTGACAAAGACCAGGGCTATAAGTCCACGTTTAACGTGATTATGGACGTGTAGCTGAGAACGGAAATAAAATAGTGTCTGGTTGCTAGCTGCATCGCCTGTTATTCATGAAATATTCGCCCATTGCCCCGACCAGCTTTTACGACCCGCGCGGGAACAGACGCAGCTCGTACATTTGATTTTTTCCTCATTTTCTATTCTCCCAGACCTACAAGAAAGATGGTTTATATATTTTTGGAAAGCTTCCAACTGTCATACGCTATTTTTTACATTATTTTTTAGCTTAAAAAATCTCATATAAGTCTCTACTTATCACTATGAGAAGACTGCTTTTTAATTACGTTTTGATGTCGTCGGGTTCGCCAACTGGGTTCGGCTTGTTACGAAGACCATTATCGTGGCCTCAAGGCCCTGAAATAAATGTGGGTAAAGTCGGGTTTCCATAGGTAACGAATTTATCTCGCGTAAGTTTTAATATTATTATCTACTTATCCATTGGTTTTTAATTGGCTAAATTAAAGGAAATAAATTAAAGTAAATTCCCTTATTTCAATAATTTTAGGTAAACTATTTTTTTACTGTGACTACGTGATACCATACTTGTAGTTACGCATTTGGAATCGTAACAAAATGTTCACTTATATTCCGCCGATCAGTAAAAATATTATTCCTACTTACATTACTGGATGGCGCAAAAATACCTTCCTTTAATTACCTTCAAAGGAACATGTTTAAACTATTTTAGTGTGAATGATTTCAGTATGTTAGTTTGTTTCTGGTATTACAAGTAAATTTGGAGGAAAAATAAATATTTTTCTTTAGAAACTCGACATTGAAACATTTTAAATTAAGGCCCCATATTAGGCACACTAGCGACGCTATTAATTTTATTCCATATATGTGAATCAGTCATTAAGAGAAATAATGATCGCCAAAAACGGCCGTTTATGGCGGTAATCTGATTCTCATAATTCTCACTCATTCTCACTTCAGGTTATTTACTAAGGCTTATATGATTTACATTCTTGAATTTCTTTCTATTTGTAAAGTATTAGGAATAAAATTATTGGCGTCGCTAGTGTGCGTAATGTGGGGCCTTAATGTAAGTGTTAACCTTGGTAAATATGTTTGAGTTTTAACAGTAACTAATGATAAAAATATAAGAAATAAGTTATGCGAAAACCTCCACGCGGGCAGGAATAAAGGAGTTCATCATCATCATCAGGTCCTTCCAGTCTCCCCTGCAGGAGCACGACCCTCTCAGTACTACCAGAGCTATATACTAGCCTGAGTAGTCAGAGGATTTGGCCTACACTCTTCACGCTGGCCAGACAGGTTGGAGAGGTCTCTTTGATGTTAATAAGCTTTTTTTAGCCTGTGTTTCTAAAGGAGTTACGGATATTATTTTTTAATTTAATAACCGCATTATATTATAAGAATAGCATTGTGAATGCTTATAACCATGTATAAAATAATTATGAAAATCTTACTAATAACTTAAACTTAACATTAAAAGTTATTTATTTCTTTAAAAAAATATATGGATATTTTTAATAATCCGTTGTATGTACCCACCAATTGCTTATTGTAGTAATTAGCCAACTTATATCAATAAAGTTGAATTAAAATTTGGTAAGTTCTTTAAAGACTTAAGTATTATTCACTGGAATACTTGATTATATCAATCAATAAAGTTGAATTAAAATAAGTTCTTTAAAGACTTAAGTACCTATTATTTTCTAAAATACTTGATTAGATCATATGCATGTCTTTTCGCTGAATTACTCTAAAAACATTTTTTCTATGTTTTTTTATTAAATAAAACATTACTAATGCCTTATAATAATTTAATCTCGCGGAGGTTTTTATATTATATCTACTTACCGATTGTATTTTGTTAGTTAATTATGTATATTTCGTTATTTCATAGTTTTTTTTTTACAGTGAATAGTTTTTTTTTTCATATGCCTAATAATAAGCTGCTTACCAACCCTACAGAGGCCTAGGGGTGCACCCGTCGTAGCGGGTTATCTGTACATCTAGGTTTTTGTGCGGGCGGTTAATCAGAGCTATCGATTACTCGCCCGTTATTACCGATGGCAGTATGCAAATTGCGACGATCCTGTGACATGGGAAATAATTTGTGGGGATTCTGCGTGTAGGGTTCAGATTTCAGTACCGAACGGTAGAATCGGCAGAAATAGATAAACAATTTAAGCTTACTTACTGGTTCACTCCTTTATTGAAAAATATTTTACTTATATGTTTAATGAAAAGTGATATTTTTATTAACTTTTCAAAACATCATTCTAAAAAATCTAAAAGACCAAGCGTTTACCAATACGAGTATCTTTGTTCCCTGTTTTTAAAATAAGACGAATGGAAAAGTTAAGCTTGGTCAATATTTATTATGTTTTAAAATCTATGTAGACCATAGTACCATATAGCCCAAAAATCACTCTGACACTCTAGATATCAAAAAAAAATTTGAATTTTGAACGACCGTTCCATTTTATATTTCCGCTTTATTTTTTTTTCTCTGTATAAATATTCACTGTCATGTCCGCGACTAATCCGTATTACTTCCGAAAACTTTACGTCTCTCAACAATAAGATATGTCGTCCAGAAAATGGAATAATTCTAAAATAAATTCAGCCGTCATGGGAACTGTCCTCAACTTCACGGTTTGACTAATAAGGGACGTCCAGAAACTCACAAAGGACAGTTCAATTCGCGCCGCGATAAATCGATACCGAAAGTGACATATGTTTTGAATACCGAACGTCAGTTTTTGCTCTACTTTTTTTTTCTAGAGATACCGTTCCTGTGTACCGTTCCTTTTGAGTATCGAAGGGGGCCAAGGCAATTATTATTTTGTGCCAGTATCAAAGTTTGCGTCCGCAAGGAGTTCGGACAATGCATAGCCCCTGCACCTTGGTCGTGTGTCTTTATTATCCGCCGGCTTGTTTTGCTTGCGAAATAGGTTGATGCTATCTCTCATGAATATTTTTGGCGGTAATATGTTTACCAAGATGCTACCGAAAGATAGGTAACATTGTTTTGTAAAAATTTTTGAATTACTTGAGAAATTTACTTTGGACATAGGGGTTTTTATTTTGGTCGTAAGTATCTTCAAAATAAAAATAAAAACATACTGAATGGTAGCAATGGTTGTTGAAGTAAAAAGATTTCAACTCGCAAATTAAGTATTACTCAACTGAGGTCACCAACAAAGTCGAAAAACTATAGATAAAGTTAAACAAAAATACAGACAAAATAGGTGTCTAGAAATGCTCTTGATTTAGAAAAACAAATCATAAGATGACCATATGGGCAGTTGACCATATTTTTCTTACCCAAAAAAACCCAGTTCATTGATTCTTGGGGCGTGAGACACCTTTTATTTTTTTCCATAAAATACAGCTTGTTAGTGGTCAGTGTCCCGCGACAATGGCGGACAAATTTGTATACTCGTAACACTCGCACTGAGTGGCTGAGAAAACATTCCCTTTCAGTTTTTTTAATGCTTTTAAATATTCCGTATGCATGATTAAATTTATGGGTGCAAAAATACTGGTCCTATTGCTTTACTTTTTTATTATAGGTAATGTTAATAACTTCAATACAGCTATAGTTTCTGTAACAGATTTAAAGTTAGTGATTTTTAAACAAAGATATAAACATCGAAAATACATCTTCAACCCGTCTGGCCAGCGTGGAGAGTGTAGGCCAAATCCTCTGACGGGTAGTCAGAGGATTTGGCTAATATAGAGCTCTGGTAGAACAGAGAGGGTCGTGCTCCTGCAGTGGAGACTAACAAAGACCTGTTGTTGATGATGATGATGGACAAAAGATACAAGAAAATGTAAGGACATTTACGTCCTGATCCCTAGGTATAGACTCCCCGATAAATATCTAATTGCAGCGGACAGCTGAACATATTTTGCGTATTTAAATAAAATTATTTTAATACGGTTTTTATCGCGTTTATTACATTATTTATACACCTAACGTTTATTTTAACGATAAAAACCGTATTAAAATAATTTTATTTAAATGTGTAACAATCGCGAAAACATAAGAAAACATTATATTTTGCGTACCCTTAATAATAATAATAATAAAGACTAAAAGAAATCCGCGACGATATCTCTACTACTCTTTGTTTAGATGTAAGTTCTAGTATACCGGGAAGTAGCGTAAATATCACATTGTCAGGATATAATGATACAGTACTGGAGTCTGGCATAACACTAGAACACGATCCTAGCATACAAATAACCTCAAACGACCGACATACAACTTCACATAATCTTAACCAATTACCTCTTGAATCCGAAAGTCATCTAGAAGCACAACAAACTACTGAACACTTCCTATATAATCCAAACAAAATACAAGAGCAATTTAGGATAGCGCATAACAAATTTCAAAATACTAACCCGACTACACGACCTTTCATACCCAAACAGAAACCCTCTCGAAGGTTATCTAACATAGTAAACTTTATTAACAACAAATTACTCCCACAATACATATCAATAGACCAAGACTTTTTGACCTTTCAAACCATACTATATTGTGCAGCATACACAGCAGCCACATGTAATGGAACTAAAATTAGGGACACACAAAATAATAATTTCAGTACCGGTTACGAAAGCCATAAAAGAGTACCTGCATGGCAAAAGAGATTAGAAAAGAAGATAAAAGACATACACCTTAATTGCACACTTAGAAAAACGCAAAATGCCAAATCTGTAAGTAACGAAAAACAATTCTATAGATCGCTTACGACCGACACCCAACGAATAACATCTTCGCAAAACTCAGAACCACCAGCAGCTTCTGACCTACATAAATACTGGTCCGACATCTGGTCTAACTCAGTCCCCCATAACACTAATGCGGATTGGTTAGAGGCTGACTCCAATCTAAGAAGCACAATAACACCAATGGAATTTGAATACATTCCCATAGAACTATTTATACGTGTACTAAACAAAGCCCACAACTGGAAAGCTCCTGGAAGTGACCGCCTACACAATTTCTGGTATAAGAAGTTCACTACAATCCACCCCATACTACATAATTACATTAATGACTTCATTAAAATGCCTCACGCAATGCCTAGCTACCTAACATAGGGCCTAACCTACTTAATCCCAAAAGACAACGATTTACACAACCCAGCGAAATACCGTCCAATCACTTGCTTACAAACTTTTTATAAAATACTAACCGCTTGTATCGCAGAATTGATTCACGAACATATAGAAAAAAATAATATCCTAAGTGAAGAACAGAAAGGCTGCTGTAAAGGTAGTCAAGGCTGCAAAGAACAGCTCATAATAGATTCAGTTGCTATGAAACAGGCCCTCACTATGAAAAAGGATATTAGTACTATGTATATTGATTATAGGAAGGCCTTTGACTCCGTTCCGCACAGCTGGCTTATTCATGTTCTTCATCGATATAAAATTCATCCAGAAATCACCCATTTCCTAGAAACATCCATGCGACAATGGTCAACAGCACTTAAAACTACAGGGCACTCATCAGTAGAAACACCTGAAATCAAAATTTGCCGCGGAATCTTCCAAGGAGACGCGCTTAGTCCAGTATGGTTCTGTCTAGCATTAAACCCTCTCTCTCATCTTCTTAACCAATCCGAATTAGGCTACACTATCACCACACCGAACAAAAACACTTCTCTCACTCATCTGATGTACATGGATGATATAAAACTATATAGCAACTCAACACAATCACTCCATCACCTTGCAGACATCACACACACATTCTCACAGGACATCTGCATGCAGTTTGGTATTGACAAATGTAAAACATTCTCAGTAGAACATGGAAATATTATTTCACAACCATATACCCTACAAACTGGAGATGTCATTGAGCCCCTAGAACCGCACAATTCTTATAAATACCTAGGTTTTCAGCAAGCCCGGCAGATAAAACAAGACGAAACCAAAGAAGATCTCAGAATAAATTTCAAACATAGGCTAAACATTCTTTTCCGTTCTCAACTTAACTCGCGCAATTTAACAAAAGCTATCAATAGTTATGCAATTCCTATTCTAACTTATTCATTTGGCATTATAAACTGGACCCAATGCGAACTTCTTACTTTACAGCGTAGAATAAACACACTCCTCACATTACATAGAAAACATCACCCTAGATCTTGCGTACAAAGAATGACACTCCCCAGGGACGAAGGCGGCCGAGGGCTTATAGATATTGTCAATCTGCACAATAAACAAATCACTTAATTACGTCACTTCTTCCATACACGACTAGAACTATCAACATTACATGAAATAGTAGCTGCAGCTGACAAAAACCTCACACCTCTCAATCTAAAAGACCTTAATCCGCTAAGAAAAGAACAGACCACTGACTCAAAAACTAAGATTGCGATCTGGAAACAAAAGGCTCTACATGGAAGACATCGCCACGACTTGGAGCAGTCCTATGTCGATAAATTAGCGTCGAACGCATGGTTGCGGCGTGGCGAACTCTTCCCCGAGACTGAGGCTTTTATGGTAGCGATCCAAGACCAAGTCATAGATACCCGAAATTATCAAAAGTATATAATACGCGCACAAAACCTTGCATCCGATTTGTGTAGACACTGCCAATCTGCTTCCGAAACCATTCAGCATGTAACTTCAGCCTGTAAATCCCTTGCACAAACAGAATACAAACATCGACATGACCAAGTCGCTGCTATTATTCACCAACACCTCGCACATACACACAATTTCATACCAAAAAAAACTGCATATTATAAATACAAACTAGACTCCATACTTGATAATAGTGACATTAGAATATATTGGGACAGGACCATTATAACCGATAAAACAATTCCCTATAATAGACCTGATATTACAGTCCATGATAAAAATAACAAATCCGCCTACCTGATAGATATTGCAATACCTAACACACACAATATACAATCCACTATATCCCAAAAACTCGCCAAATACCAAGACTTAGCTATAGAATTGAAACGCCAATGGCGATTAGAAGCTGTACATATAGTACCAATCATTATTTCAGCGACAGGTGTCATTCCTAAAAGTCTTCAAAAAAGCTTAGACATGTTACATATGAATAAAAATACAATCTATACCCTTCAAAAAGCTGTTATCCTGAATACTTGCCGCATCACCCGCAAATTTCTCACGACATCCGCAATCTCTTCTGGTTTTAACACGATAACATAATTCATAATCTCTATTTACGCTTTGGCTATGGCCCGTGTAATTAGGAAACCCCCTTTTAAAGGGAGAAAAAACAAATACTGCATATAATTATAATAAAATGTATTTATTTCCTCCAATAACTTACAATTCTGTACAAAATATGCAACAATACAAAACAATACACAAAGAGAACTAAAACAATAAAACAGGTAGAAATGTAATTGGAGGACTGGTGCCCATGCTAGGTTTCCGAGGAACCTGTAATTACGGGTCACCAGGACTCGCTATCTCCTAATTAACTTTATTAACAAAATCTCAAAATATAATTTAAACAAAACATAAAGTATTTACATAACTAAGTTATAAATTAAATTCTTAACAAGGACATAAAACTAATAAAAGTGTAAAAAAGCAACATTACTAAATTATTAAACATTAATGTATAGTAAAAATATATCTATTATTATTATAATTTACATCTAAACCCTTAAAAAGTGACTTGGTTTTTTAAGTGCCAGGGCGTGAGACACACTTTTTTTTTCACTTAAAATCGAGCTTGTTAGTGGTCAGCGTCCCAACAATGGCGGACGAATTTGTGTAACACTCACATAGAGTGTCTGAGAAAACATTCCTATTCAGAGATTTTGTATGTTTTTGAAATATTGCGTGTGCATGATTAAGTTTATGGATGCAAAAAGTCCCCATTGCTTTACTTTTTATGATAATGTAACGACTAGTCGTTTTATTCTTCTATTTTTTATTGTATTCGTAGTTAAAAAAATTGCAGGCAGAGTAAATAATTAAGAAAACTAAGTCTTGATAGAACTGAAACTTTTGGTAAAGATTTTAAAATAAATTTATAACTTGAATAGTTGTAAGTTGTCGTGATTGTAAAAATACATAATAATTTTTAAAATCACAAATAGAAGTTTATTTTTTATCATCGCTTCATACTTAGCGATTGTATTATTAATTATATAAGACGACTTGTGTGCCTTAGTGGTTCCACCTTGGAATCGCTGGGTTCCGGATTCAATCCCCGATCAATTTCCAAGATCCAGGTTAAGATAGAAAAATATTTTTTCAGATTGACCTGGGTCTTGGAAGTTTCTCATAAATATTATAAGATGATCACTGAATATCACAAAATACAAGTTCATAACTTAGTGTAGGGCTAGCTAGTGTAATTTTTCCCTATTATTATATTAATATTATAATTTATATATATTAATATAAAATAATATAAGTATATTTATAATTTATAGTCAAATTTTAACACCTGAATGCTATGTGACATTGCTTACTATGTACATAAATCATATTTGTTTATGATTGAGTAAGCTGTAATACATGAATATTTTCTGCGAACTTTTTTTTTAATTTATGATATTTTCTTTATATGATGTGATGATCTATACTGCCGTCATAAGCCAAAGGGGAGCATCCAATTCTTTTTTCAAATTCGAATTATGATCATATTCGTTATTAGTGAAAACAGGCACATCTCCCAGTATTTTTATTACCTTTATCCGGGCTTTCAAACAAAAGATAATACTCAGCAAATACTTAGGACGCATTTACAATAACTGGAAAACTTAGCTTATTACGGCAGTATAGCATTTTCAGCCAAAAAGTAAAATATCAGATATTGACGTTATCAAGTATCTCGGTCCTCATAAGCCAAAAAGTTATGAATCCGCCCTTTTATGTTACGAGGTATTTTAGTACAAATATTCCGTCAATAGGGCCATCCATCAGGAGGGATGCTATTGACATAAAATTTACGAGATTAATATTTACAATGGAGGGTTGGGTCCTCCGGAGATGTAAGTTGTAAGGTGAAGGGAAAGTGGGTAAAACTGGAGTTTACATTTTTAGTTTGTTTTTTTTTGGTCAACTTTGGCTTAACTTTCGTTCAGCTATCCGTCTGTCATGGACAGTAATGATACTTTCTGAGCAAACTTTCTGAAGGTATCATTTTTGGTATAAGTCACTCAAACTGAAATGAAATGAAAATATTTTCATTTCATTTCATTAACTACATCAATTATACTACTTTAATATTGTTTTTACCCAGACTAAGTACGTCGAGTTAATATCCTTGCGTTAGAAAGCATTATTTTGATAATATTTTTAGTAATTCAGTTTCAAATATTGCATATTAACGTCTCGCGAGCTAGGTACTACAGGAGAAACATATAAAGTTATGGAAATTAGACATTACTTACACTAGTTGGTTCTAAAACAATTAGCATTCTAAACTCAGATTGGTTTCACTGGACTACTTGTAATTCCCAAACGTCTTTTCTGAATTTAAGGCGCCTTATGCTCCTATACATAAAGCAGGCACATCATTTTCAATTCCTTTCCAGTCCAATTTCCAATTTCCAGTCGTTTATAGTTAATGATATAAATTTGACAAGAAAAAGTCATTTAATTTCCAATATTCATTCCTTCTGTCTTATATTAGGTATTAATAAATTAACATAAGTAGGATATATTGTTTAGAATATGCTATGTAAAGAATTCGGAATTCACTACACAATCAAAGATATGACATTTCCTTTTGTATTTTTTTATATTTTTCATTAAAAAATCGAAACGTAAGTACTTACGTAAAATTAAATTGAATAATCTTTTTGTTGCTTATTTAAGGCTTCGGAAATCTACTGAAGCAATCTCGAATCCCAATAATCCCCGGTAGCCAAGTCACCGCTGTCCCCTGTCCATCGGCCCCTTTCATCCCCTAAACATTCTCACGAATGCCGTATAATTTGGCTATAAATAAAGTGAAACTGCAAATCTTATACGGGAATTGAGAATTTCGAAATTGTAATAAAATAACTAAATATCTTTTGGACATCCGCAGGAACACTATCCAATATTATCCGGCTAAAATAAGTCAACCCTTACTACTTCCGTTTGGTAAACTGTCGACTTCAATTTGTGTTGGATGGATTTAAAACTACAATTTTTCGTGTTATAATAAAACTAGTTGTTAGCCGTGGCTTCGCCCACGTGATATATAGCCTATGTCCTTCTCAGTATATCATTTACGCGGGGCATACCTACCTAATTCGCAAAATAAATGTATGCAAAATTTTATGATGATCGGTTCAGTAGATAGAGCGTAAAAGCGTAACAAACGAATAATTAATAAACAAACAAACTCACTTTCGGATTTAAACCACTGTTCCTAAAGAACTTTTCTGGAGTTGAAACATAAGTATAAACCTCCTAAATTGACCTCTTAAATTTCCAGTAAGAATTCCATATTCAGCAGAGAGCCGTGAGAAGTCGCCACACATATTTAGGGGCCGGGACTCACAGCCAGATACTCCGATAAAATTTTACGACGAGCGAGGGAGGCCAAATCAGCCCGGCCGTGTGTCCATTGCTCAAGACACAGAACAGAGCGCGGAATATCCCTCGTGGTCTAAAAGAGACGAGTAATTCCACAACTCGTCCCACATGCCTGCGGCCCATTTGGGACGAATTGCAGAAAATCAAAATTTTCTAATATTTCAGTTTTTAACCTTATCAACGGTTAGTACAGTCAGTGAGACAAGCCAATTTTTTTTAAGACGACTGTAATTATCATACCGCGTGCCAACCCGGCTAGAAGCGAAAGTCGCATACTCAGCCTGTAAATGCGTGGTCAAAAAAAACCGTAAGAACGCCCCAAAGTACTGTATTACTTCCTACGAACAATGAAAATTAAACTTTAGCGATATATCTTTTGGATAAAAAAAAATCTAGGGTTTAAAATAAAGTTTAAAAATAAAAAAAATTTAACTTTTAAGTCTAATGACAACCCATATTGCGACCTTAGGAATACGAACGTGATGTACCTGTAGGAAGTGTTTAAATATTGTTAATTTAGCGAGACACGTACATCACGTAAGAATATACACGTATTCCTAAATCAGCGATCTTCCCTACCAATGCGATATATATATTTATTTCCTTAGTATATAAGTTAGCGTTTCTAATAAAGACTTCTCTTTATTCCTGGTATCAGTCTCAATGGCTTAATTTACACACTTGCCATAATTGGTGACCCCGACGTGATCAGCCCGACGTGATCAAGCCGACGTGATGTAGTCAGACGATGACGCGCCTCAACATCGAAGACCCTGACGACGCAAGCCTGAAGAACCATTAAATCAACGTGCACATTTTCACCGGCTTCCCACAAGCGGGTCTCACCGGTTCGAAAATGCAAGAGGCACTCCGGCAGTAACCAGAACCACAAGGACAACAAGGACCATCAAAAATGATAACCACGCTGAAAAAAGGAATCAAAACCGGCTCACACGATTCATTGATCGAGTCCTGCACCATAGCTGAACGGTCATAAAACAGGAGGCACAGGACACTACCAGGCAACCACAATGGACAACCCTGAGGCAAAGAAAAATCCGGGGAATATCAGCGCAACCGCAAGCTGTAGCCGTCAACTTCAAGAAAAATAAGAGAGCGCATGCACAGAAGAAACAGTCATCGCTAACATCAAAATTATAAAGAAAAAGATTATGATGTCACAGAAGAACAACACAACAGAAGCATTCAAGCAACGTATACAGCTGATATCAATATGATGACGCATTTGACGTCACAAATCGCATCACTTCACATGGAATCAACAACGAACAAAAGTGCAACTACAACAAATAATTGAACGAGGTCAAGATCGCAAGGCCGCCGATGGCCGTATGTTGTTCAAAAAGGCCTAATGAGAAATAATATAAATATTTCGCCTATTATTTTAAGAAAAATTTGTTTGGCAACGAAGAATCTTGCACCGCATTTCGTGATATCATTAAGTTCTAATGCCTAATTGCTACCGACTTACACAGTGGTATAGATTTTATGGCAAACAAGGACAATAAATTGATAACTTTGAAGCCTGCAAGCAAAGGAGCGAACAACTTTAAGATAAAACAGCAATCAACAAATTGACAAAAAAACATTTAAGTAAAATTTCGATCACAGAAGCACTACTTTAACTGAAAATTACGTCACTCAATATGCAGCAAATGGTTCACAACAAGCAGTCTCAAGAGCAAGCCAGCAAACGGGTCATACTCCAGGGCCACAGCAGCCAACGCACCGAGCACCTTGTCCTGAGCACCCACAATGTTTATTTTCGACAATTATAGCGTCCGACACAGCCGCCGAGCTCACGATTAGAATTTTTATAGAGTGGCCACTCTTCAGCGGAGCACTTCGGCAGGACTTCCACCGGCGCTAGTCGACATCGCTCTCTACAGTCTCGACACGAAAGACTACGAGCAGAAATTATCTCCCGACTCACTGGGATTGAAGCAACTGGCAAGTGAAAACGTATCTCTACGAGAAGCTCAGACTGTCATCAAGACCATATTGAGAACATAAGAGATATTTCAATATCTACCAACTATAAGGAAGAAATACCCATACACAGGGTCAATGTCAATGCATAAACGCATAATTTGCCGCGCAGAAATATTTGCCTACACAGCGTTTTTCAGCACGTGCACTATGCAATTGATGGATATATTTAGTATATTTGCGTTCGCTACAGTTTTTACATTTTTGTTAATTTTATTGTTAATTGTTTTTATTTTTTACAAAAGGGGGAGTACTATTGCGACCTTAGGAATACGAACGTGATGTACCTGTAGGAAGTGTTTAAATATTGTTAATTTAGCGAGACACGTACATCACGTAAGAATATACACGTATTCCTAAATCAGCGATCTTCCCTACCAATGCGATATATATATTTATTTCCTTAGTATATAAGTTAGCGTTTCTAATAAAGACTTCTCTTTATTCCTGGTATCAGTCTCAATGGTTTAATTTACGCACTCGCCATAACCCACACTTCAAATTCGGTCAAGCAATTTAGACTACAGGACCCGATAATGGAACAAGCATACTTACATACCTAAATATATATATATATACATACTTAAGCGCGAAAAATATTATCCTCTTCGGGGTGGGTCAGTCGGCTAAAAGAAACGTAGTATTGTACCTCCGGCAGGCCTATTTGCTAACTTTTGACAGCTACGGTGTACTTACATTATTTTCATGGTAACTTTAATATTCATTACGGCTTCGGTATGAATGACTATTTTTATTTAAGATATGAAAACCGTAATGGATGCTAAAGTGATAATCAAATCGTTGTACACCGAGTTAGCAAATCGGCCTGCAGATCGGAAACACAGCGGAAACGCGCTCTCCTTTGCAAATCGTACCCCAAAGGGTTATCCATTTATCCACATAAGCCGCTCTGTCTCCACTAAAATATGCCATATTCACGCCTAAGGCCTTATCGCACTAGTGAGGGCTTCACTTTTTACTGCCACATGTAAATGCTGCCCGTTGGTTTTTATATCGCGGATAAGGGAGCTTCGTTTATTTTTCTGTTTCTAGATTTGTGGCAGTGAATGTGATAAGAATAGGTTATTTGATACGAATTAGTAAGGTTATTTGTGCTGAAGATCTATTGGCCATGTGGTTACGGCGGAGTAGAATAGGACCACAACGATGTTTGTGCTCCTGCAGTGGAGACTTAAACAGACCTGATGTTGATGATGATTTGGTTTGAGAATCTAATAAGAGTCATTGTCATTGCGTAAAAAAACAAAGATAAAGCCCATAGTTTTTGAAAGTGTACGATACTCTGACGACTATATCTATATACTTTTTTCAATACATTTGCTAATAATACGGTTCTTATGACTGTTATTTTTAATTATGTAACTGGCAGTTATTTATATATTTTTAGGAATATTGCCTATTTGTTGTAGTGCTTGAGCATGGGGATACACCTATGTACTGTGTGTGTGCTTGAGTTAAATTTCCAATATCGAGTCATTCATTTTTTTACCAGTGACTATAGTTTTTACGCGTCAATATTATTATACTCGTTTCTTCAGTGATAATTTGTCCTATTGGGCCAATGACGGGATATAGAATTTTTTCTTTTTACATTCATATACTCATACTAATGGTCCGGGCGGCTGAACGCTTTGATTTTTTTTATTTTTACAGCTACCTCCAATTTAATCGGAGTCTGTTTCTACGTTCCAGATTCATACAAGTTCTCGCAAGTATTCCTCTTGCACTTTCATACTTCATACTTTCCTTTCATGCTTCATCTGTTATGCTTTTATGTGTAGGACGCTCGTCTACTCCCCTATTCTACTGTATTTGTTTATTTTCATAATGAGGGTAATAATTGAACCCTGTCGTTTTTATTTTTCTCATTGTTACTCAGTTGTAAACAACTAAACACTTAGGTATGCTAGGCACAATACATTAGTTGCAATACTTTAAATTTTAAAGACAAAAGAAGGAGCGCTGGGTTCCTTACTTGTGTCTCTTGTTCACAATTTTCACAACATCATCGGTGCAATACGCAAGGAACTGTTCCCTGCGTTTGCCATGCATTATTGCCGGTAAATTCTCGATAGCAACCCTGCAGTCGAATTTGGCTTCTATTTCTTGCCGATTAAGGCCAAACACTGGGCAATCCACGATTACATGGGCGAACACTCGACTTGATGAACCCATAGTAAAATTTATTCATAATGACGGGCTGAGTCGCCCCTTTAAAGGAATGTCGAGGGTCAAGTTAAACACGCTGTAAATACATCTTACCTATACTATAAAACTCATCCTCAAAACATTCGGGTACTCCGTACTCATAATGATTTGGATCAGATCGCTCACTGTTGATTGATCGCCGGCCTTTGTGGCTATAGTCCTATGAAGGGCTGATAGCGCGCGTTTGTTTAGGGAAATGGATTTTTTGGGAAACCCCGATTTTGGGGAAAATATTTAATAATCTACCCAAGGAGGGCCGGGAGTAAAATGACACTTTGTTGCTATCATAATACCACCACAGCTGAAGAAGCAAGCAAGCGATATTGAGAATTTAATAAAGTCGTACTTTTTAATTAAGTAAGTGTTACCTAGTAACTTCGCCGCACTCGCCGTGTGGTTCCCGGCAGAGTAGAATAGGACCACTCCAGGTTATCCCGTGGATGTCGTAAAAGGCGACTAAGAAAACACAAGCTAAACAAAGCTTATTAACATCAAAGAGACCTCTCCAACCCGTCTGGCCAGCGTGAAGAGTGTAGGCCAAATCTTCTGACTACTCAGGCTAGTATATGGCTCTGGTAGTACAGAGAGAGTCGTGCTCCTGCAGTGGAGATCAGAGGGACCTGATGATGATGATGAATAACTTAATATTTTATACCTCTTACCTCTAAATTACATGCGTAGAAATGCATGCGGATGGCCATTTCTTTTTTTACCAACTTTAAAGATGCTTAGATCAGCCAACTAGCGTCACCCATAGTTTTATTTATCCTAAATCAGACCAAATTGAAAAAAATGTGTAATACAGTTCTGTGGTGTCTTTTTTACGGTTCCGCAGTAAACAAGGAACCCGTTGTTGTTGAATAGGTCTTTACAAAATATTGTAAGATTGAGAACACCATTTCGATTGAGGGATCCGTTTCTGAAATTTGGTTTTAGAGTGCAAATTTTGTTAGAGGTAAGTGTCCCCCCCCCCCCCCCCTATCTTTTTTTATGTCATAAGACGACAACCTGATGGTAAGTGATTGCCGCTACCCATGGACAACTGCAACACCAGGGGTGTTACAAGAGCGTTGCCAGCCTTTATTTTTCCCTCCCCAGAGGGGAAGGGGCGTCCGGCTCTCTCACTCACCGAACGAAGCATACTTAGAAACGGTAAAGCTACTACTCAAACGTCGATTTTCTGTGAGAGTGTGGTATTTCCCCGGACGAGCCCGCCCATTCATGTTGCCAGCAAAAGTGAATTTTGCCGGTAGCGTGGCTCTACCACTACTAAAGCCCCTCTATTTGCTAAACGGTTATACATAGATACGTAAAAAAACAGGAGTAGTATATACCTATAACGAAGTTGAAAGGAAAACTATCAGAGCTGAGTACTTAATACAAACTAAAAAGTTATAGCACTTTTTCATAAACCGCAAAAATAACTTTGTCATTAATACAAACACTATGAAAATCAAGTTATTTTTGCTGGCGAAAAGATATAGAGGTTTTTGGCTAATCTAAGCTTGCTTCTACAGAACCCTTCATGGGCGAGCCCGACTTGGCAAATTTATTTGGTATAACTTTTCATCAATATCAACATTACCGCCAAAAGCTGACAATTTCGGCGGTAATTTTCTCTTAATTTATTTATTTCTTTGACTCAGGCAACGGAATATAATAATAATACAGGCCCATAGAATATATACCTTATCCTAACATACATATAAAATAATTTTAAATCTTAAAATACTTCAGCACACGTTAATTCTGCGCCGTGTTGCGCGTCATCGGTGTATCAGGTATCGTCCCGCGAAAACGGCGATACATGACTCCTTTCGGCCAGAAAAACAAATACAAAAAAATTAAAAGCAATACTTATAAAGCTACTAGTATTTTGCTATCGAAGTACTGAACTAGACTTTTTTTTCAATTTGATCTGATTTAGGAGTAAAATGAAGGGTGCTTAAATTTAGATGATCTTTTTATAGCTGCAGTCCTCTTAGGCTTAACTAGGTCCTACTTAGATTTTGAATAAGTATAATCAACTTGTTTATGAGTAATTACCAGCCGAATAGGTACGTACAAGTAGGTACTCATTAACTGATTGACTAATCCGTATTAAAATCGAATCGTGGCGACGCAAACTCACATCAACATTGTCAGTCCGAAGGTCAGTTTTGTTTGTGTTCACCTGCTTCCAATTTGAATAATAATACGATGACACTGCATCGCCGGACGGTGGACGCCCGTGCATGCGACAGAATAAATTATTGCACACAAAAGACGACCCGACCGGACAAAGCACTGTTTTCTTACCATCCTATTCTGTATTCAAATTTTAGGGTGGCGCGATTTTGAATATCACATTTATTTTTAAAGTTTTCACTAGCGGCCAGTTCTGCAATTTGAAGGGTCGCGATTTTGAATATCGAGTCATTTATTTTTATTTTTTTTCGCTAGTGACCAGTTCTCACGGGTCAAGCGGTGACCTAGCGGACAATGCGCGATAGATCATAAGTTCGCGTTTATAATTAATGTCCAGGGTTCGATGCCGGCCATTGTGAGAATTCGCGGATAATGGCCTCCGCGAATCTTTGTCACGATTTATGTGCATACATGAATTGGACTAGTTATGGAAAGTGGAATTTCTTGAATATTGATGAATGCAGCCTTGAGAACGGCTGTTCCACTTGTTGTCATTAATCTTTTGTCGTTTCTTGACCTTCCGGTTTGCCCTACATTAGGATTATTATTGTTGAAACGATATTTGAATAGATAGACTAAAAATATTACTTTGGGAAATGGTAGAAAAAAAGGTGGAGATGTGCGAATATGCCCTTTAAATATACTCTTCGTGTATACTTACTTACTACTTATAATTATCTTGATAAAAAAATATATTTACCGACATAACTAAGTCTAGTTCTAAGTAGGTACTCGTATGTCGTAGATTGTAAGTTTGGTAAATTTGGAGAAAATGCGCTGTGCAGTCTGATGCCGCTTCTTCTGCACTCCGCCTTGGAAGCGGTGTAAACTTAGCTTTAAGTAACTTATTGACGTCAACAATAACATAACATTGTAAACCAATTGTAAATGTAAATTGACGTTCACCAAATGATATTTAAAATATCTTAAGATGAATAAAATTTTTGACTATTGACTATACCTATTACTCGAAGAAAAATAATAATCAAAATAAACCTTTTCATCACTGTAATTTAATGGAATTAAATTTAATTCGGTTTATTTTAATGGTAGGACGAAATAATTGGGATTACAACCTAGTCGTGAACGAAAGCTCATTAGTGTTGACGACAAACGAAAGCTTGTCGGAAGCTTCGTGCTCTCATAATTTATGTCTATCAATAAAGCTGGCTATGCAAGTTCAAAATCCAAAATACTTTTGTTAAGAAAGGGGATACAAAAAAAAACTGTATTATATGATGTGCATTTTCTATCACATACCAACTATCCCATTCCATACGAACTAATATTTTATACTATGTGTAATATTTGTATTGTATATTTGTTTGTTTGTTACCTCTTTACGATTTTTTACTAATCCAATCTTTTTGAAATTCTGCATATAAGTTAATAATGCTTCGGAGAAGGACATAGGCTATATATTACGCTGGCGAAGCTGCGGGCAACAACCAGTTAAATGATGATTCAGCTCTTCAGTCACTACATTGTCTAATTTTAAATTGAATATAATCAATTTAAAATTAGACAATGTAGTGACTGAAGAGCTTGAGGAATGATGTCCATAGGCGATGCGGCAGGCCACTCATCACTTTTTTGATTCCATTCTCCGCCTACAGGCCCACCAACACGCTAATCGTGGCTAGGTTTTATAGACCTAGGCTCTGTATATCCCGCAAGGGAAAAAGACGTGATAGTATGTATGAAGTGAGTGAACAAATTGCCATTAGCGTTGACATAGAGGGACATGCACGAGTAGGATGCCCGGTCCCCACGACTAACATCCCGGCTTGCTGGTGGATTTGAAAACTTATAGGACAACGGTAAAACATTGGGGCTAGGGCTTGACGGAGTTATCGATATATCGATAGGAAGGATCGAAGGGTCTGCGTCACTAGGTACAGACGTTTAAATGTACCTTTCCATAATAATGTCACACAAGTCAACAATGGACATTATGCATTGTTAATAGTACACACATAAAGATAGCATAACCAGAAACAGAGCCAACCATTGCAACTATACTACTTACTGATATCTGTATATGCGCTAGTTTTGTTACTTCCTCACGCAAACACGTGCAATAGATGTAAGGCCACTCAATATACAAAAATAATTCAAAATATGTTATGAGAATGTTAGATTCACAGGTTTCTGTAGCATAAATATGGGCGTAGCTCCGGTTAACTCTGATTTGCCAAAAAGGAAAAAATGCAGTATTTTGGATAGAACAAATTCCTGCTTTGTTCATTAATAGAAAATCGTAAATCCTGTAAAAGGATCTTGATGCTAAACACATATCAAGAAAACGGGTGTTAAGTGTATTTTATTTTAATAAAAAAGTTTACACAACCTAATACGTCAATTTATGATATACGCGAATAAATTCGCGAAGAACAAATTGCTTTTGACTAAAATTATCGATATCGACTAACAACCCATCATCGCACCACCGGGCCTATCCCTCAAAAAACTCAGGAAGATATATCTCAAATACGGCGCGAGTATTTATGGAAATCTAAATAACGCGCGGCTTTTTTTAATTGCAGCCATGTTGTTTTTTGTTTTTTGGAATTTATTTATTTCTCGCCTGAGTGATTTGTTCGGCGGTAAACGTGCGCCGTAAATGAACTGTCACACAAACATCCAAACTGTTCTATCGCAATTCTTCGGGGAGTCGTTTTTGAGTGAAATACTCATTTGACGTAATGTTAATTGGAGTTATTTTTAATGTAGCAAAAAGGGAAGTTAGTGATGTTTTTTAAATAGTTTGAATGAAAATATTTTTTTTTAATTACTTTACTACAGAACTTTAGACCAACAACCATTAACAAATATAAATACACATATTGTTTTGGTATTGCAACAAATATAAACAAATACCTACCTATTGTTAAGTAACTGCCATTACAGCCTGCGTTTCTGTAACCTTGCACGTTGTAACACAGACAAGAATTTTAAAATATGGAAGAGCGCAAGTGATTCTTGTATATTAAATAAGTAACTGTCATTATGTTAATTTCAGTGTATGCTAGGAATTTAATAATAAAAAAATATTATTTCAGCACTAAACCGTGTGGTTCCCGGCAGAGTAGAATAGGATTCTTCAAGTCTTCTCGTGGATGTCGTAGAAGGAGACTTAGGAAACATAAGCTAACCAAAGCTTATAAACATCAAAGAGACCTCTCCAACCCGTCTGGCCAGCATGGAGAGCGTAGGCCAAATCCTCTGACTGATAAATGGTTCTGGCAGTACAGATAGGGTCATGTTCCTGCAGTGGAGGCTAAAAGAGAACTTTTGACAACTACGGTGTACATCATATTCATGGTAACTTCAATATTCATTACGGCTTCGGTATGAATCATTTTTTTATATATGATATGAAAACCTTAAGGATGCTAAAGTGACAATCAAATCGTTGTACACTGAGTTAGCAAATCGGCCTGCTGGGCGTATTCCCAGTTATATTCTTAGCTGTGATGCGTTGCAGCCCGGGGTCCACTATCAAAGCAACTTTCATGCTAGTTTTTAATTTCGCGAAAGATCTGACGCCACTAACAATATTTTCCCTGTTAGTTATTGTTTGTTTTGTTTTTCATGTGTGTAAGTGGCCAATAGTATATAATATGGTGTCAGATTTTCCAAGCTGCCTGACATAGTTTAACATCCATAAATAATCAACGTTTAACATATCTATTAGGCAGGTACCGCTATGTAAACCAATTAAAGCCCTTTTAATAATTTATGAAATAATTAAGATTAAGGGCAAAAGTTGCTGTTCCATTGATTCCAAAGCATTATTGAAATCCTTCATCCATCAATCACTCACCATACCACGGATTACCGAACCATCGTCCGCCGCATATTTCTTGGGGATCCCTAAATTTATTCGTGGTTCGTGACCGAACTTTCCCTTTTTACGAAAACTAAAATGTAGATATCTGAGTAATCCCAAACTCGCTTGCAATCCCACTGTGGATTTATTTTACATGCACTCGCCAAGAATAAACTTGCATGGTACAGTTGACGACAAAATGGATAACGTATTCAAAATTATTAAAGTGAAAATAAGGACATTCCATAGAATCTTATAACAAAATTTAGTTATTAAGTCGATTTGTTAAAGTAATAATGTTTTTGATTATAATTTTGTTTGTCTTTTAATTAGAACCTTTCTATGTCACATTTTATTACAAACAAGCAAAGTTAGGAAACATGATTCTTGATTTTCTCCCAATACTTTTTTTTTTTGGTAGTCTGGACTTGCCGTGCAGAGTGAATAGGACCACTCTCAGTCTTCCCGTGGATGTCGTAAAAGGCGACTTAGGAAACACAAGCTAAACAGAGCTTGCAAACATCAAAAGACCTCTCCAAGCCGTCCGGCCAGCGTGGAGAATGTAGACCAAATCCTCTGACTACTCTGGCTAATGTATTGCTGTGGTAGTACAGAGAGGGTCGTGCTCCTGCAGTGGAGTCTAAAACAGACCTGATGGATGATGGTAGTCTGCACTTGCCGTAATTAACCAAATTAAAGTTAAGCTCTACATACCTATAAGAAAATAATAAAAAAATACATTGATAAAAGTACCTGTATATATAAATAATTAAGATGAATAAGAGCGTATTGGCAGCAGTATATTAAGATCATACACATCTAAATAGAATTTCAGATGTGGTAGAGCCACGCTATCGGCGTAGTTCACTTTTGCTAGTAGCATAAAAGGGCCGGCTCGTCCGGGGAAGTAACACTCACAAAAAATGCACATTTGAGTAGTAGCTTTACCACTGCTATGCTTCTCTCGGTGAGTGAGAGCAGGAAGGCCATCTCCAAATAAAAGGCCAGCAACGCTCCTGTTATACTTCTGGTGTTGCAGTTGTCCATGGGCAGCGGTGATCACTTACCATCGGGCGACCCACTTGCTCGTTTGTCATAAAATAAATAAATATAAAATGTCCCTTTTTTTAACTTTTTTGTAAACTACAATTTATTTACTTCTAGTACTTGTCTACCCGTCTATCCAGCAAGCTAGCAGACGCACACCAAAAATAAACGATCTCATCCCACTCTAACGTTTTCTTTACCTTCTTTATCTGAGAAGGACGCCACGTGCCAGCGTCGTCTCGACGCCATTGGCTGCTCACCTTTAACCCCACCCAGAACAAAAAATATCACCCATTAAATGAAAGAGATCCGTTTCAGCTTCAGATACTGGCCGTTATAGCCGTTAATGCGCTTATCTCTGGCTCTAAAAAGAATAGTTTGAAAATGGAACGTATAATGTTCGTTTCTCTCTCGTAGTCTTTTTACATACTAAAGTTAGATAATGACTATAATGAAGATTTTTTTTGTTTAATTTTGTTAAATATCGTTACTATTTATTATTTTACTGACTAGCAGCTCTCCCCGGCTGCGCCCGGGCATGTATTATACCTAAACCTTTCTGATGAATTTCTCTATCTATTGGTGACCAATGAAAATCCGTGCAGTAGTTTTTGAGTTTATTGCGAACAGACAGACGCAGCAGAGACTTTGTTTTATAATATTTAGAGATAGTGATAGTGACGCTATATTTTCATACTAGAGCAAACTATACAACAAAATGCACTTTGCATTAATTAATTAAAATAAAATCACAGAATTTGAATAAATAAATTACTAAGTAAGTACTGCTTTTAATATTTGCAAATGTTTTATTTTTCGCTTAAAAGTATGGCCATAAATAATATGGTGCATTTTTTAGATCATTATTCAATGGCCCCTATTTTGCCGGACATGGTGGCCAATTTTTCATCACATTATGTACCGTGATAACATTAATTTTATTTCATAGAATTTTTAGTTCGAATCGCGGAAAATGTATTGACAAATCCGTTCCGCATTAGGGATGCACTGATATAAAATTTAACTTTTTAGTTTAATCTATTTAGGGAAAAGTAATAAATTTAATACTTCCGTGTAAAAGTTGTTTTTGTATAGTTAGGTACACCGTGCAGTTCAAATAATAATCAGTTGTGTATGCAAGAGATTACGTATACTAACTAGTTATACTTTGTTTCGGCTTTATCTGAATAAAAAAAGGCTACGTTTAGGATGTTGGTGGGCTTTTAGATAAAAAAACGGAAAATATTGATAGTTTGCTAGCCGCATCGCTTATTGACAGAATTCCTTAGATATTTACCCATTCCCTTGGTCGGTTTTTACTATCAGTGCGAGAAGAGAAGCATTTTTTTTTGTACATTATACGTTATTTTTTCTCCCAGACATGCGTTTAAATATGTTACGATTATTTTGAAAAAGATAAATTTCTTATGTCTAATTTTTAAACGTCAATCCTGCCATCAAATTCAAAACTAAACATCGCACACAGGCGTGCACCACCAACATTGTTTCAATAAATCTCAATATTTAAAGAATGGCCGTTCCGACAAGTAGCGTGCAATGCGTTCCGCAACATTTGACGCAGATACATTGAGCAAACTCGATTTAATGTCACTAGTCACTTTTTAAGACCCCTATTAAAAAACCGTTGCATAAAATACTACTTATATAAAAATAATCTCTTCGATAGTTCAATGACTTCTTAAAGTAGTTGATCTATGGAATAACATATAGGTAGGTATGTATGAAAATATACATGTTTAATCATTTAAAGTACCTATGGAATCAGTCTATTAGTCACAGTTTTTTTTTTGCCTGTAATTTCATCAATCTTCTTCAAAATTTATCTGATTTTTACATCGAATTTGGTCTTAAAATGCTTAAAGTTTGGTTTATACTTCCGTCGTTCAGATACGGTAAGAAATAAGAAACAAACATAATACAGAAAAAAGTATCATGTACAGAACCAAATAAATTGCTGTCCAATCCGATCCATATATTGAGTAATTTTTACTGCCCTATGAAATGGGACGGAATTATATTTTGCCCGTAACATGTTTTTTAACTCGTGTGCAAAATAGATCAACACTTGATGGCCATCCTGATAGGTACTTCAAATGATAATATACAGCTTTAAAAAATTTGACAATACAGTTATATATGATTTTCAGCTTTCGCGGTCACAATCACTATGTGAAATTGTGAACATACCACTACGGGACTTACCGCGATTATTTTTGAATTTCGTCTGATATTTCGACCTGATATTTCGACAACATTGCAGCTGCTATTTTCACAGACTGACTAAGGAACTGCGATGGTGTAACTCAAAAATAATCGCGGTAAGTCCCGTAGTGCACATAATAATCACACTACAAATTGGCCACTTGGACACTGGAAAGGCGAAACAAGTAAAAATATCGAATAACCATTCGATATGGAAGCTCCTTCGACCTTTGACCACCGAGGAAGTGCTGGACTTCCTCGCAAGTGTTCGTAACCCAACACCGAGGGTGCCTGCCACGTGCGACATCCTCGGAGAGACCACTTCCATGCACTGGTTAGTGGTTAACCAAATACTTAAGTGACATGTACGATTTTAAAGTACTACGCTAGTATTTGTCATAGCATTGCATGCGTAAAATTCAGTACACGAATTTCTTCATTGATGCTGCTAGAATTTAAAAATATATATTTCTAAATTTGAAATTTGCTAGGATTGGTAGGTAGCTACCGATTGCCACCATCAGTGGGGACAAATGGTTTGAGAAAGTTATTTGTGATAAAGCATTGCCCGTGGTGAATAAAATAGCTAGTCTATAAATATAGATAGTGATATATCTCTGAGGAAACATAGAACTGCATGAGTGAATCTAGAATTATCATATTCATTTAGTTTCATTATACCTAATCATTTTAAACAAAAACTAGGTAAGTTATTTCTAAAACAAATAAAATATAAATAAATTATACTAAATGAATTTTGAGAATAACTGATTGAAGCTTTTTATAGCACCAGAAAAACAATTTTACGACTAATTCTACAAACCGCATAATACTGCACTAAAATCTTATCAAAACGCGCATAAAATGTTGACAAAAAGATCGCTTAACAAACCCACAAATAAAATAAAGAGGAGTCATTAAAATTCATTGGCTCTAAACAATTTCTTTCCTTAGACTTTTTATAACGAGACAATTCGTAGGCGACTTCCCGCCATAATATTTCCATACTTTTAATGCTGCCAACATAAGAACAGAATTCTGAAGTTGATACCGTTCGAATTTCAACCTTCGAAACTTTTTGAATAAAGTTTATGATAATGTCGATGGTTTATTTTTTTTCTTTTGCAAAGGTATATGAAATCGAATAATCGTCAATAAGGGGAGTAGTCGAAATGTGTTGGCTTTATAACATTGCAAGGGAGTCCATGTGGGGTTGAAATCAAAACTACCATTTTTATTCATGATCCGTAAAAATATGTTAAATTCAGATTTTATTTTGGTAAGCAATGGGGCTAATAATAGCTACTTACTTTGAATAAAAATAAATACACAAAAGTTGAAAGAATGTGATCTCTGAAAAACTGTTCACATTTACTAACTCATAGGTACTTTCTATGTATTTCGTGGTTATCTATTCTATAAGTACTTCTTGGTTAAAATATAATTTAAAATATGAACAGTAAATTAATCTCAAACTCTGGATCCTGTTCCTTAACATGTTAAGTCGTTATTCTCAATCAAGTGTTAACTTGATTGAGAAATAGCAGCTTTTGATGATTATTTATTATCCTTAGGTATACATTTTTATGAATGGTTCTGTTTGCATCTAGGAAGATACTTGTACAATTTATATATTTGCTTGACTACATCATAAAACACATTAATACGACTAACCAGATGTTTTTGTTGTTTTCGAGTGTATAAGTGGCCAACTCTGGTGTCAGATTTTTCAAGCTGCCTAGAGGCATCTGACATAGCTTAACGACTGCCATCATTGATGACAACCGGGACCAAAGGCTTATCGGGCCTTCAGAAGCTCGGAGGAGCTCGAGATATTTTTTTGCCTCTTGTAGTCACCCATCTAAGTGGGGACTGCATCGAATGTTGCTTTACATGCTTATGCGCTAATAATGCTCATGCATTTTGGGCCACAAAGCTCCAAACTAGATAAATACTACAAACACATTTATTAAAATTTACGTAAATCATATTGTTTTCACTGTTCAGTCGTCACCCGCTCATCCCAGATGGCCGACTTTTGCTACCCATAAGTAAATTAATATGCAAGAAAGAAAAAAGATTACAGAGAAATTGGAACGTTATCCCAATAAACATACAGTAGACTTTCATTTTGAAAAACTAATTGATTCTTATTTATACTGAACACAGGGAATTTTACCTTCATTTCTTAGGATTTAGGACCATTTTTGGAAACAACGTTCCGAATTAAGCAGTGGCTTGATTTATTATTATACTAACTTGTACTCAGGTGGTGTGAGGAAACGGAAGGTAGGTCAAATCCGCCATCAGTCTAGTACACCGGGTTCATTGGCATTCCTTGATGATTTTGAAATATATACTCTGGGGTAAAGGTTGTGCCCATACTTTGCTAATGGAGAGCTTAATGGTAATGTTTGGCAGGATGCAATATGTTCGAACAGAAGCATTTCCATAAATACAAATGTTTACGTTTACACAACAGTTTTAAAACCATTTTGTCAAAAAGTAAATACTTTTTCCGTTTTCTTTGAGTGGATACTTAGAGTAGGAGTTTTTCTGAGAGGTACCCGGCAGAGTAGAATATGACCACGCCAAGACTTCCTGGATGTCGTAGCTGGAAACACAAGCTAAACAAAGCTTATAAACATCAAAGAGACCATTCCAATGCCTGGTCAGCGTGTGGAGAGTAGGCCAAATCCTCTGACTGCTCTGGCTAATTTGCGGCAGGTAGTAAAGAGAGGGTCGTGCTCCTGCAGTGGAGACTAAAAAAGACCATTATATATTTTTTTTTATATTTTTTATAAATATATACGGACAAATCACACAGATTGAGCTAGCCCCAAAGTAAGTTCTAGACTTGTGTTATGGGATACTAACTCAACGATACTATATTTATAACAAATACATAAATAGATACACATTCAAGACCCAGGTCAATCTGAAAAAGATCATTTTCCATCTTGACCTGACCGGGGATCGAACCCGGGACCATCCGTGTCGCAGGCAGGCGTGTTGACCGCTGCGCCACGGAGCTCGTCAACCTCATAATAATGATGATGATTTCAAACTTTCGTTCCATAAACAACACATGACGAGCTCCGTGGCGCAGCGGTCAACACGCGTGCCTGCGACACGGATGGTCCCGGTTTCGATTCCCGGTCAGGTCAAAATGGAAGATGATATTTTTCAGATTGACCTGGGTCTTAGATGTTTATCTATCTAGGTATCTATTACGAAATATAGTATCGTTGAGTTAGTATCCCATAACACAAGTCTGGAACATACTTAGGGGCTAGCTCAATCTGTGTGATTTGTCCATATAATATATTTATATACCTAGTTTAATAAAATGTCAAGAAAGTCAAGCAGGACGTATTAGGGACGTAGTTAATCCGAATCTAATTTCTCGGAATGGCTGAAGCCGTACAACTAGGCAAGTAGCGGTGATAGAAAAGTTACGTTTCGTTTGCCTTTGTCCGCTTCCGTTTGCTTGGTTTTAATAGGGTGACCATACTCCCGTTTAAAATATTGTTTTAGATACCCCATTCGCTGCGTCTATATTTTGCAATATTTATACCAGTGCCCATTTTGTTTTTTTATGTATATAATATGACTCTAAATTGGATGTATATTTTAGTAAAAATATATAAAAAATCGAAATAATATTCTAAAATATTAAAAATACGTTAAACATATATGGTGCGTTGGTGGCACACAGTCAGAATATTTTCTGCAATGATCCGACAACGTACTTTTGATGGATGGTGTCATGCTGCAATTATACCCAGAGAAAGCAACATAATTAATTATGTTGCTTACTCTGGGTTTCATTAGTAGGTTTTTATATCTAATTTAACTTTTATTTATATCTAGCTACACCATGTTGCTGTTTTTATTTTATACTAATGAAATAAAAACAGGAACTGTGGTGTAGCTAGATATAATACCAAAATTTCCTCATACGATAAAACTTTACGACATTCTGTACTACACCGTCCAATTCGACTGTTGTTGGCGGGTGCCAACAACAGTCGAATTGGTTTCACATTTTCTACCTTTATTTGTTATCTAAATCAGACTGTAAACTAGTGAACTATATGAATTTTAAATAATGTAGATACTAATCTTGCGTTATAATATAAAAACGAGGAATTATAATCACTTTTATACCAACAAATTTTCAAAAACAAATTCACCGGTTTCGAGGCTATACAAACGTTGTGATATTTATAGTTTTTTTTCAGTTGACTGATGTATATCGGTGTTACCAGCGAGAAAATATATTTAGCTTGGATTTACTGTCAAAATAAATCGATTTACGTCGAACCAAACAACAAAAAACAGGTTTTTATCTGTGCTTGTCCGAAACGCAAACCTTTGGTTGGTGGCATATTGAACCACCCTTGAAAACGCAAGGTATGCGTTGCCGGCAGTGAATGGGATACTATGTAATCTAAAACTGACCGCAGAAATCTACTATTGATATTTAAAAGTAATTGATCGAACCGTAGGTATGTTGACCAACTTGTGCTATGGATCAACGCACCTCGACCATTTACAAGGTGCGTTGATTTTTAGACAAGACAATAATTTTTTAGATTTTAATCGGGACGCCGTTTGAATTCATCTCTGGGGAAAATAACTCCTCCTAAATTTGAAAACCGTACGTTAATCCAGTAGCTGTAAGAAACAAGTCATAATAAAATTAAATCGAAGCAGACTATACTGATTTTGATACAACATATCTAAATCGCTAGAAATGAAAAACCGCATTAAAGTCGTATTACTCGTTTACTGTGCCAATGACAAATATTCACACGAACATCGCTATGTTTGTCGCCCATATCCCCGACGCAAAGACTTATTTTGCCTTAAACTTGTAAAAAATCTCACATCCCGTCACCCCGTCAACAAGTGGTTTTTGCTCAGAGTCACCTCTATCTATATAAACTAGCTGGGCGCTCTACTATCAGAACTGCCACAGTGCAATATTACATGTCAAACGGAGGTACAGATGTAATACAATAGGCATAATTTAATTAAACATGTATAAAATGCTCATGAAGTGACTTTTGAGCAAAGTCACCCCGGCTTCAACAAACGTTTGCTCAGAGTCACCTTTGTATTAACTAGCTGGGCGCCCTACTATCAGAACTGCCACAGTGCGGTATTACATGTCAAACGCAATCCTCTTACCATCGTCTTTAAGGCTTCCCACAGATTTGAGGTACAGATGTAATACATTAAACATGTATAAAATGCTCATGAAATGACTTTTGAGCAAAGTTCGTCATAAAGTGACGTCTACTCAGAGTCACCTCTATGTTATGAACTAGCTGGGCGCCCTAATATCAGAACTACCACAGTGCCGTATTACATGTCAATCGCAATCCTCTTACCATCGTCTTTAACCGCCAAACCCTCTGTATGGCTTCCCGCAGACTTGAGCAAGTGCTGTGTGTCATTACAATAGGCACAAAGGCACTTGCATAAAGGAAAAAAATAAAAAAAACACATTGATTTCTTGAATGGAAACTGACAACTGGGTGCTCAATTTGTGTAGGTAGGTAGTTGTCCGACATAATTATATGTCATATTAGGAGTCAGCCCCGGTTTCGCCCGTGGTTACATACCCTATGGCACTCAGGGATAACGTAACTATAGTATGTTTTTCGTATGTGTAAGTGGCCAACACTTGTGTCAGATTTTTGCTCAAGTTACCCAAAGGCATATAACGTAACTATCCAAACGGTGAAAGAATTTTTGAATTCGGTCCAGTAGCTCCTGAGATTAGCGCGTTTAACCAAACAAACAAAAAAAACTCTTCCACTTAATGATATTAGTATAGATTTCAACAAATCGATCGAAGAGTCGCGCTATCTTACGCATTTAGTATAGGTACTCTATACGTAAAGATTGTAGACAAGACAAGTCAACAAATGGCAATTATCTCTCCATATTTATCGGTTCGTCTAGGTAAGTCTAGGTATACTTATTAACGTAGCTACCGCATTGCATTGCAACTAACATATGTTAAGATACAGAATACAAGGGTTGGTGAAGATCGGTAAATTATGTTCAAACTATAAACCCATTTTAGATAATTAAGAACCATTCTATTGCAATTTAATTTTTCAGTAGTCTTTGTAAACGAACTAAAAATTCATCCAACCAAACAACATTTGATAGCTACTAACTACATAAGGTTGTTTAAAGTCGACACAGTTGGTCATTTCACTCATGTTCCAGTAATTTACAAATCGTTTCAATACAAACCACTATACAATATCGATAATGACCTTGTGAATGACTTCCGAAGCTTCCGAAAAAAAACCTGACCGCATGCAACTGTGGGTGTACGTCATAAATCTATTAAAAAGAAAAAAGTGACCACTACGCCAGCTGTCAAATCTATTGAGATGTCACAGATACCACACTAATATTAAGTGTAAACTAGAACCATTACTTGTAACAAATAAAGGTCAAATTCGAATGCTTAACTTTTTAATAACTGCAAATCAATTAAGGATTTTGTTGTCATCATTGTGTGGGCAAGGCGCTGGTCATTTGGGTCGTTTTACGGTAATTTCGGGCAATGATACGCGTGTGAATGTTGAATGGACATAGCGACAATTAGTTTTATGGATCTTTAGTGGGTGGCAATTGCCGTGGAAAAGAATACTATGGGGGTGGTGGCTAATAAAAAATTGGGCACGATTTTAGCAGCTGTTAAGTTGATACCACTGCAAAAACTGCCTTAATGGATATTAGGATATAGAACACGCGTCAATTGAATTTTTATTAACCTACCATAATCCAAATCTTAAAAATGTTACCATAATACAAATTCCAACTCAATTTTATTACTTTTAATCATCTTTACCTCACTCCAATATTTGTCTTTGGTCTCGATTGCCTAGAGAAAACATAAGGCATCGTCTAATCATCATCATCATTAAGTCTTTTTTATTTTGCACTGCAGGAGCACGACCCTCTCTAGCACTACCAGAGCCATATATTAGCCAGAGCTGTAAGAGGTTTTGGGCTACACTCTCCACGCTGGCCAGACGGGTTGGAGAGGTTTCTTCGATGGTTAAAAGCTTTGTTTAGCTTGTGTATCCTGAGTCGCCTTTTACGACATCCACGGGAAGACTTGGACTTTACATCGTCTAATACTAAGTACTAATAGTATCTTCTTCGTAGTTTGTGGTTGTACGATCCATATTTTAAACAGTCATGCAGTAACTTAGCGGCAGTGCCGCATATATATTGTTTTCATTCGAAATTGAAAGACTAGAAAGCGGGCTCTACCACGAATCTGATTTTCTATCAAAACGTCCTTGATGCAAACATATATATGTTATGCGTAAGAATACCTTACATGTTCAAACAATATTACAAAAGGCTTAGTATATGGGGATTTTAATTAAAAAACAGCGTTTCTTCATTGATATTGTCAAGTTACTTATTACTCTATGTTCTTATCTACTTGTAACTAGCAATTTTCGGAATCTAGTTAATTTACCAACTAATATTTCTTGTACACTGTTTTTTCTGATCGAGCTATCTACAAGGCATCATCATGTCGAGCTCCGTGGCGCAGCGGTCAACACGCCAGCCTGCGACACGGGGGTCCCGGGTTCAATCCCCGGTCAGGTCATGATGGAAAACGATCTTTTTCAGAATGACCTGGGTCTTGGATGTTTATC
Organism: Rhodophaea formosa; assembly: GCA_963082605.1. NCBI lineage: Eukaryota > Metazoa > Arthropoda > Insecta > Lepidoptera > Pyralidae > Rhodophaea > Rhodophaea formosa. The sequence goes on from OY720219.1 coordinate 15,668,762, forward strand.
TATATAAGTATATGTTATAAAATATAGTATCGTTGAGTTAGTATCCTGCGACACAAGTTCACAACTTAATGTGGGGCTAGCTCAATTTGTGTGATATGTCCCTATATATTAAAAAAAATGTCATTAATGTCCAGTATGTAAGTGACCACATATTATGATGTATAAATGCCACTAAAAATAAATAATATGTATATTAGATTTAGACCACGGCGAGGGGGCCCTGGTGACCTGTAATACAAGTTTTTTAAACTTACCATACGCACCAGGCTCTCACAAAGACGGGTTAATTTAATTATATATAACTAGCTGTTACCCGCGGCTTCGAACGCGTAATTTATAGCCTATGTCCTTCTCGGTACCCTAACCTATGTGTATGCAAAATTTTATGATGTTCGGTTCAGTAGATACGGCGTGAAAGCGTAACAAACAAACAAACAAATAAACAAACTCACTTTCGCATTTATAATATTAGTTGGGATGGGATTTATCTACTGTTTTAACATAACGATTTAATGTAACACCTACTTTGTTAAGGAAATAAACAAATTTTGAATATAAAAAAAATGTATATTGTATAATAATACAACTGTCTCTAGCAGACTTCTTCAATGTTAGGTTCTAGTTGCTACGGAAATGAAGGTAGCACACCCTAATGGCAAAGTTTTAAGCCGCGACGAAATTAATCACGACTTCCACGACTCCCTGATTTATTGCACCTGGAGCTGAGACACACAGGCAGACAAACGATGTTACTATTTTGTTAACAATACATCATCATCAGCTCTTTTTAGACTCCACTGCAGGAGCATGACCCTCTCTGTACTACCAGAGCCATATATTAGCCAGATCAGTCAGAGGATTTGACCTAAACTTTCCACGCTGGCCAGACGGGTGGGAGAGGTCTCTTTGATGATTATAAGCTTTGTTTAGCTTTTGATTCCTAAGTCGCCTTCTACGACATCCACGGGAAATCTTGAAGTGGTCCTATTCTACTCTGCCGGGAACCACACGGCTAGACATAACAATACATATTATGTATTTATGTTCCTTATGGTTAGGTCTACATTGATTTCGCGTTAAATAAATCTATTAACATTAAAGAGACCTCCAACCTGTCATGCCAGCGCGGAGAGTGTAGACTCTAGCTAATACATGGCTCTGGTAGTACAGAGAGGGTCTTACTCCTGCAGTGGAGACTTAAATAAATCGGCCAAGTACGAGTCGGACTCGCATATGAAGGGTTCCGTTCCATTATCTATATAATAGCATTAGATAATCGAGCAAAAACGACAAAAATCATGTTTTTGAATGGGAGCCCCCTTAAATATTTATTTTATTTTGATTTTTTTTTTTTTTAAGTTAATATATGTACAAATAAATATTCTATGAATATTTCAAGAGTCACCTGTTGCCGTTATAAATATCGATAAAATTTTCATAAAAATCACGTTTGTTCTTTGGAACCCCCCTTAAATATTTATTTTGTTCCATTTTTAGTATTTGTTGTTATAGCGGCAACAGAAATACATCATCTATAAAAATTTCAACCGTCTAGCTATCACAGTTTATGAGATATAGCCTGGTGACAGACAGACAGACAAAAATCGACGGAGCTCAGGAATAGGGTTCTGTGTTTACCCTTTGGATACGGAACCCTAAAAAGCCCCTGATGATGATGATGATACAAGCATGTGGCAATGAACCTTTAAAATCATGGCGCTACAAATTCCAGCTTACAGAAATGTCAACCCAAAGAGCTTTATGAAAATACTCATAATAGCAAATGTAACCAACACAGAAAATAAAAAATAAAAAAGAAAACTTCGAGCATCTGTAATTAGGTTTATTCCTTACCTTGAAATTCTCCATCAAGTTTTGCAATATGACTCGAGTCATAAATTATTTGGTGACATCCGTTATCAGCATTAGCTGCAGCTGCGAGGGTAGCGGGGGTGGGGGAGGGGGGCGATCCCGATTGTCTCCAGACGGGAATTAATTCATTTTTAATTACGCTCAGGAGCGCTTCGCGGCGAAATTTTGATTGTGGTGATAACGGTGAGACTAGGGTTGCCACCTTTTATTTAAGAGAAAAACAGTATATTTAGGGTGGAGAAACAAATTGAACAGTATTTAAGAAAAGTAAACAATATTTAATATCTTTTGACGTTTTACAAATCCTTGTAGTTTTATAAAGTTCATAAAGCATGCCTACTTATTTACAAATTATTAACTTATATTAAAAATAGATTTTTTTCCCTTTCCCATAACTTTGCATAAGGCCTGCAGTAACAGTGGTCAAAAAAACAGTATTTCACATACTTTTTTTTTAGTGAACAGTTAAAAGTATTAAGGAGCGAAAAAAGTATAATACTGTTAAAAACAGTGTAGTTGGCAACCCTAGGTGACAGTGGGGCCTTTGGTTGCTTTGTACATTATACTAGTACGTAATGAGTAGAGAGTAGTTTTTAAACTTAATACGTCATTAATTTAGTTAGTTAATGTCAATCATCTGCTAAGAACTTTTTTTTAGTGCCGCTTCCAATAAGCACGAATTATATTGCTTAATTACAACTATACTACATAAGTTGATAAATAAATACCTATCAGTGTGTTTCTAGATGAAATATTATTAAAGTTGCTTGAAAATCTTTGATTTTTGTTTTCTGTGTTCAAAATAAGAATATATCAATATCAAACGAAGAATGTTGTTACCTCCTACATTACATAGGCGTTGTGGTATCAGATACGAGACACTAGCGCCACCCAGCAATACGGTAGTTGCCTAATGTTAAGATTATATAAAATTTGTTTCTAATGAGACTCATTTCTATCTAAAAACACTGTAAAGAACACTTTTAATTTGATATCGATTCGTTAAGTGATCTTAAAGCTTCTTTAAAGTTGGGTGAATAGGACCATTTTTTAAAGTATGAAAATCTTTAATTACAATTATACTGTATTTTATTCTGCAAAATTTATAGCAACTTTTATTATGAAACCATTACCATAAACGAAATATTTCGTATAGCTACCAAACAAAGTTCTCACGCCACCCTTACAAAATACAAGCTTGTGACGTCACAAATATGTAGGCAATTGAGCGGCGCGTTTTCACGTCTAAAAATTAACGTCTAAAAACATGTGTCTTTAAAACTTTTATAACTGAAAGAGTTTTTTTGTTTAGAAATGTATTTCTGTCACTATTGTGTTTATTTTTGGCAGGCTTTTACATAGCAACATGAAAAAAAATTTAGTCAACATGCCCATTAATTCGATAAGTCCTAAATCATATCAAATTTAAAAAAATCTAATAGCTGAATACCCTAGTAAATGACTTGTAGTATTCTTGGTACAAGTTTTCACTATTTTTTATTTGATTTGGCGATAATAATTCGTTCTCTTAAACTTGCTCCGTGGCGCAGCGGTCAACACGCCGGCCTGTGACACGGATGGTCCCGGGTTCGATCCCCAGTCAGGTCAAGATGAAAAATGATCTTTTTCAGATTGACCTGGGTCTTGGATGTTTATCTATATATGTATTTGTTATATGAAATATAGTATCGTTGAGTTAGTATCCCATAACACAAGTCTTACTTAAGAACTTACTTTGGGGCTAGCTCAATCTGTGTGATTTGTCCGTATATATTTATTTATTTATTTATTTAAATTATAATATCTATGAAAAGTATTAAAAAGAATACTACAAGTCATTTACGAGGGCAATTAGCTATTAGATTTTTAAATTTGATTTAGGAGCAAAAGAATTAATTGCTGGGTGGCGCTAGTGTCTCGTATCGTCTGATACCACAGCGCTGAGCCACAGCGCCTTAAGAAAAAAAATGATGTAATTCCACGCAAGTAGCATTTAAACCTAAGTATATATTATACATATATTCTTTGTCCTAAGATCGTTGATCTTAGGTCTATGTACGAGTCGACAGAGTATATAAAACTAAGGTCGCTGGTTCAGGCAAACCCTGGTAACGTAGATTTTTTTCACCACAACTTATATTCTTATTAGAGTAAAAGAGTACATGCATATGCATTCACAATGCTATTCTGATACTCTTAATACAAACCTTTATTTAAAAAAATAGGTATATGTATACCTGGAATAAACATAGGCATAACAAATAAACAAAAAAATAGGGATAGATAACTGGCACAAAAATCTGATCAGAAGAAAGAAAAATAAACAAAATTCAACCAAACTTCGAACAGGAATTATAAAATTTCAAACACGTTCGTCCGGATCCCGGATAGGTAAGTTACTGGTATTAGGATAGGAGATAAAAATGTACAAAAAAAAACTTAATAGATGAACTGGCACAAAAATCTAATACGAAGAAAAAAATCAAAATTCAAACTTCGAACTGGAATTGTAATTAGAACACGTGCGTCCGAATCCTGGTGGATTTAGCGTGGGAAGCGGGAACAGGTGCCGTTAGGCCAAATGTTTCGCCTGCCGAGTAAATCACGACCAGGAAGCGAGGGCGAAAAAAACATGGTCACATTGGGTCGCATTCCCATAGACTTTGTGGCGACGTATGGGGATTTTATTTATTAATTGGTTTCGTGCAATAGACGCACGAAATAAGGTTAGTACGGGGATTCAGCTCAACTATGGATACGGATAATTGGTTTCTGGTGAATGTTTTGGTAGTACCGGAGATGTGGTTAATAAATATAAAATAAATATATACAGACAAATCACACAGCTTGAGCTAGCCCCAAAGCTTAAGAGTCGCCTGGAGGCGCATGTCTCCATACAAACGGAAAAAGGGAATTGTGGCAATATTTGATTATTTTAGGGCAAAATTAAGCATCCAATCAATTAATCTCATTATAATCTACGTACGTTCCTATACAGTTTGGTTAAATTATCAAATGTTTGAGAATTATACGCCTCTCAAGATTTCCAAACAAATTTGAAAAGGCTTGTAATTCTCAAACCATTGGTATTTTAACCAAGCTTTATAGGAACGTACGTAGATTATAATGAAATTAATTGATTAAATGATTAATTTTGCCCTAAAATTATCAAATATTGCCACAATTCCCTTTTTCCGTTTGTATGGAGACATGCGCTTCCAGGCGACTCTTAAGTAAGACTTATGTTATGGAATACTAACTCAACGATACTATATTTTATAACAAATACATATATAGATAAACATCCAAGACCCAGGTCAATCTAAAAAAGATCATGTTCCATCTTGACCTTACCGGGGATCGATCCCGGGACCATCGGTGTCGCAGGCAGGCGTGTTGACCGCTGCGCCACGGAGCTCGTCAATATAGTGGATTCAATTATTCAAAGCATATAGCCTGCAGGACGCTGAAAAAAATATGTTGATATTTCTATAGAACTGGTTCAGAAAACTGTATTTATTGTAAAATACTAAATAGGAGTCTGTCAGATGATAACATGATACTAGATTTATCTAAATTTGTGCTTCAAAATTGAATGCAAGATTTGAACAGGGCAAATTAAATAAAAGCTTTTTACAAGCTTTTATTTAACTTGCTCTTTATTTAAAAAGTTTTACCTTTGTGTAAATCGCATAATACCATCATAATACTTACATATTAATTATCTAATTTTTTACTAGATATGTTAATAATCTATACAAATATCACAAAGAGGACATATTGGATTGTTTTTTTTTAATTGAATAGGCTCTGAAATCAGACCGATTTTCTAAATTCTGTCACCTATAGAAACATAATTAATGACACTGGAAATATACTTTAATTTACACGGATAAATTTGCGGGACAATTGCTAGTGATGTAATAATGAACGTATGGGAATAAGTGAAATATTATCTGCATTCCAGTTATGCATAGAGAAGTTTCGGACATTCCAATAAGATTCGTGGCAAACCACAAAAACTGATTTCCTGGTTGAGCGGAACATTCACAGGAGAGCTTTCTCCCACGGGATCCGATTCTCAATATACAGGTTGATTATTTATCGACTACTGTTAGGAAAGATCACGCCGTTATCTAAACGTGCTCCCGGTTGCATACTCGACTTTCGCGTAGTTTTATTTTGGATGATACTTAATAGGTAAAATTTAACTATCATCATATCGACATATTGATATAGGTACATTAAAATCGACCAAGTAAAGAAGTTTAATGATAAGCTTATACAGACTAACACATATAAAAGTTGTAGGACTTCAATTTATACTATGTAATGTAATGAAGCTTGTCACAGAAATAGAATATTGTGAAAAAAAATTTTAATTAATTTATCTTTACGGAATAGTTACGGAGCCATAAGAAAAGATCGGTTCTATTCTTAAACAAAAATCACATGGCACATTACATAATATCTAATTGTGCAAAATAAAGCACTTCTATAAAACTTGATATGAATATTGTCGTACATTTTATTACGCCCTTTTTATTATTCGCTTTGTTGCCGCTTCTTTTGCACTCCGCTTTGGAAGCGGCATTGAACTTAGCAATATGTAAATTACTAACGTCAAAAATGTTCAGTTGTAAAATGAAATATATTAATAAGTGTCATATGGCACCTATATAAATATAAATAAATAAATATAAATATATACGGACAAATCACACAGATTGAGCTAGCCCCAAAGTAAGTTCTAATGAAAGACTTGTGTTATGGGATACTAACTCAACGATACTATATTTTATAACAAATACATATATAGATAAACATCCAAGACCCAGGTCAATCTGAAAAAGATCGTTTTCCATATTGACCTGACCGGGGATCGAACCCGGGACCATCCGTGTCGCAGGCAGGCGTGATGACCGCTGCGCCACGGAGCTCGTCAATAAAGATTTTGATTTCAATTTTTGTACAAGAATTCCGAACAACCTGTAGGTTTTAAAATATGCGCGAGATGTGAAATATGCGGAATATTCACAGGTGGTTCCGCCCCTTCGGATTCCGGTGGTTTTTGTCGGAATCACTAATTTGGTCGCTTGGGAATTGTTGTCAATGAAAACAATCGTATGTCTTTACTAGTTTTTGCCAGCAGACAAAGATAGTAGGTAGTGACTTTGTCCGCATAAACCAAACTGAACAAACCAACTGCACTTTTAGGGTTCCGTACCCAAAGGGTCAGGGGTGACCACGTACCAGCAAGCGCAGCGTTGGACACCCACCGACCAGGTGGTCGGACGACCTGATAAGGGTCGCAGGAAGTTGCTGGATGCAGGTCGCTTCCAACCGGTCATATTGGAAATACTTAGGGGAGGCCTATGTCCAGCAGTGGACTTCTTGCGCCTGAAATGATGATGAATGATGATGAGGACCCAAGGGGTAAAAACGTGACCCGTCCGCCTGTCCGTCTCTCAGTATGTAACCAGGCTGTATGTCATGAACCATGATAGCTAGATAGTTGAAATTTGTACAGATGATGTATTTCTGTTGCCGCTATAGCAACAAATACACAAAAACAGAATAAAACAATTATTTAAGGGGGGCTTCGATACAAACGTGATTTTTGCTCTAAATTAATAACAGCAACAGATAAACGCTTGAAATATTCACAGAATATTAGTATGTACTTTAGAAGCAAATAATTAAATCACAATAAAATATATATTTAAGAGGGGGTGCCACAACAAACAATTTTTTTGCCGTTTTTCATACCATTGCGTACCCTTTGTGCACGAGTCGGATTTGCACTTGGCCAATATTTTTATATAATATTGTTTATATTTTACAAAGAAATTTTGTAATTGTTTTAAAATAATTCAGTTAATAAATTAATAGTCTATTTTACAAAATATCAAAATTTAATTAAAAAAAATTGAAACCGATCAATTAGACATTACGGTAATACGAATAAAATAAAGAGGCTATAAAAGCTCACTACTACGAAAGAACGGCTGTGGTACTACAAAAATTGCATTTTGGTTTAATTTGTCCAAATATAATATTCGACTATCATATTAGTGTGATATTATCATTTTAAGTGATACATAGCGTCAAACACACCTTTTAATACCATTTTTGGTAAGAGTAGGGCCAGCTACAGAGTTCCTTTATAAATTATTCAGTGAAGATTAGTAGAACCATTTTAATTAAAGAAGCAAAAGAAAGCAAATTTAATAAGATTGCTAGCATATACTAGCCTGAGTAGTAAGAGGATTTGGCCTACACTCTCCACGCTGGCCAGACGGGTTGGAGAGGTCTCTTTGGTGTTAATAAGCTTTGTTTAGCTTGTGTTTCCTTTGTCGCCTTTTACGACAACCACGGGAAGATTTGGAGTGGTCCTATTATACTCTGCCGGGAACCACACGGCGATTTTTTTGAATGGACTGTTTCTTACTAATTTACTTAATTAGAACCAGTCCTTTAATATGTATGTAGTAGTAGACATATTTTTACCATATAATTGAGATCATCCTCGGATTATGAATCCAAGTTTCTCTATCTACTTAAAAGAAATTTAGATTATGTTAGATTTTACTCATCCGTGAGAGCCACAGATTGTTCGTCTCTAATAAAATCGGCTTATAAAATAGCTAAGAAAACGTAATCTCTCTCGAAATGCAAGCAAATCCCAAAAATCTCCATTCTGATCGGTACCCTTCAACATCGATTTAACGCGATTTTCTACCACTTGACGATTCTATAACAACTTGTATTCAACAACCAACATAAGTTGAACTCTTCAACGTCCTCCAATTTAAACATTTTTATTTTTATCATAGGTCTGGATAAATTGGACGATAGTATAATATGGGTTTTGTACACCCCGTTCCCCATTCGATCCTTGTTTGTGCTTAAATGTTTGTTCGTGGTTTAAGTGTTTGATGCGTTTAAGTTGATAGGATGATGAGGATTTCGATAATGCTTAGTTTATTAATCAGGTAACTTTCAATGTTTGTTAATTTTTAACATATGGAACGCTTCTTATTGGTTTCATAGGTGTAGTTATTTTATAGAATAGTTTTGGCAAAATAAAGCAAGTGACAAATCTATATCGGCAACGATGGCGTCGCGCACTTAAATGTTTAGAAATAAAAATTCGAACGACACTAGTAACAATTCAAATCGATATAGGTATGTTTTTCACTCGCTGAAGTAGAAGTATTAATACTTAATTTTTGAGAATACAGTCATCAATAAAAAATATCAAGACAAATGTAATATTTCTAATCTTGTATGAATATGTTTACAAAGTTCTTTCATTTCTTGAAAAACGATTCAATAATAAACGCTTACTTATTTTATATTCTTAACCTTTTCACAGACGGCCTGATTTATTTGTTAGCTATTCGTTATTAGTTCGCTATTCCTATTAAGCTTATGAACCGTTATTTGAAACCTAATTAAACAACAATTGAGAGTAGCGAGCTTGACTTCCGGTAGCAGGTCGGCTATTTTACCGATATTCCCTTACGACGTCGGCTAACTTCCGGTGGCCAGGAGGGGGGCACGTGGCGCCGCGCCACTGCTCTGAGCCTCATTGGCGTCTTGACTATCGTAGCAGTCGGTTGTATTGGTAAGTGCACGTACTTACATTTTTATTACTTATATTTTCGCTTTTCAGCTTTTTATTTTTCAGATTACTGATTTTCCCTGAAACATGTTATTATTTGAATTCAAAAATTCAATATAATAACGGATTTTTTAAAGGATTTTAACGATGCAAATCGTTCGTTACTTATATATTGGTTATTTAACAGTCCATCTGATTAACAAACAGTACTATTTAAATGTTGAATTCTTAAGTTGTTATATTCCTATATAATTTAAAGTGACTGTGTCAGTGAATAAATTGAGAAACTATCCAGACCAAGGAATGTAGTGTTGCTATGCAGAGCATGTAAGTGATATTCAAGATTATATTAACACGTTGGCGTTGCTTATTAAGCCTTTTTGAAGTTAAGGCCGTTGCCTTTATAAAGATTAACTATATGTCAAGAAAATGTGCAGCCATAGACTGCGTAATATTTTACGTTAATAAGCGATTGACAAGATTAACAATAAAACTTAATATAGATATGAATGATTTTCATTTATATCACTTCATGAAACTGGTTCTTTGCTGCATAATGAATAATATAACTAGCTATTGAGCTACTCAATAAAACATTTAAATTAACGGAAAATCCTTTTCGATTGCGAAGATTTTTTGTTTTGTTTTCATATCACTTACCCTCAAGGAGATGAGGATATGGAGATCAATTCCGTATATTAATTTTGTTTCTAGAGGTAACTAAACATTTCATTAAGTATATTAAAAGATAGTATTCATTAAAAAGTTGAAGTGTGAACTTATCATTGAATTGCTAGTTTATTCAATTGTCGATTACGGTGGACAATTTTGTTTATTTCTTTTTACTAATTTCTTTGTAGGAACAAAATCTTTGTATGGAATAGAGAATTGATACATAAGTGAATTTTATATAATAGGGTGATACCTTGACCACCTTATCGAAATAATGCTGTTAGCTTAGCTATGCTTAACGTGCAGACTCTGGTCAAGCCCAGTCATGCTGGAACATTGGATTATTTATAAAGCTGCTGCGCAAGCTCAGCTGAACGTGCAGGCTCGGGTCAAGCCCAGTCATGCCAGAACATCGTATTGTTGATAGTGCAAATAAATAAAGCTGCTGTGCAAGCTCAGCTGAGCGTGCAGGCTCGGGTCATGCCCAGTCATGCTGGAATATTGGATTACTTATAAAGCTGCTGCGCAAGCTCAGCTGAACGTGCAGGCTCGGGTCAAGCCCAGTCATGCCAGAACATCGTATTGTTGATAGTGCAAATAAATAAAGCTGCTGCACAAGCTCAGCTGAACGTGCAGGCTCAGGCTCAAGCCTAGTCATGCTGCCTATTGCGTCTATTTTAATTATAGACATGCAATACATGAAGTAAAATAAAATACATTTTGGTTCTTAATATTAACTTTTATTTTGCTGAAACAAAGCTGCTACGTAAGCACACCTGAACGCTTGAGCTCAGGCCAAGCCAAGCCATGTCGCAATTTCGGATTATTTTATGAATGACGTAAATAGAACTATTTAATGATGAGTAAAACTGCAGCAAAAGCTCAAATAAACTCGCCAATCGCGATGAATCAAGAGGAGTTACATTCTGGTTGTATAACAATTTTATTTAAGTGCAATTGATTAGCTGTTGCGTATGCTCAGCTTAATGCGCAGGCTCAGGGTAAGCCTAGTCATGCCATAACATTATTTTTTTTTTTATAATAAGTGTAGCGACATTTTGCGTCGCGAATAATGATCTCTTTAAATATGTTCATGAAGTTATTAAAGTAACTACATTTTTCATGTTTATTTACTTGGGCTTTTTTATCATAAAACTAATGTGAAAGCTCAGTTTAATTCATGGGCTCGGGTCAAGCAGTATTTCCAATGCTGAAAATATTGTCAATTATGAATTTTAGAGTCGTTTGGGCTATACTTGAAGCCAAATGTGTATGATCTAGATTTGGCTCCTTATGAATAATGCTAACGTTAAATTGAACACACAGGCTCAGATCTGACCTGTTGCGGTATTAGCTAGTTAATAACTTTCACAGTAAATTGAACTGTATCCCAAGAAATTATAAAATTAATGTTTAAGTTAGCCACTTGAATCAGTTACGAACTTAAATAAAAGCTACATCGCAAACTTTGCCGAAGAGGCGCAGTCTCTGGTTAACACATTCACTGCCGGAGTTTCACAATAAAGTGTTCTACGAAAGTACTCGTAGTTTGCACCGAACTTGTTTTTAGTTATCCTTCACCATCTCATTGATAATGAAATATTTTTATATTAATATCGTATAAAAATAATTGTCTTGATCTAAGAAAGACTTTTACCAACTTTCATTGCAAAGTCGAACCGGCCAGGCGAGTTTTTCTGATTACACTATAATGTAATGTCGCAGATATTTTTCATGTTCAAACTATGACACTAGCTATGAAAATTGACTATCGATTTTTTTTTTATCGTCACTTTACCGTAATGTATGAATAAGTGGAATGCACGGTATGTGCTACACTAGTATTTAATGCAAACGTATAACACATAATCATCATCAGCTTTCTACGCCCACTGCATACTATAAGCCTCCTTTCTATCTTTAGAATCTAGCATTTCCTAGCATTTTGCCTAATTTCATAATGTGCAACAATAGTAAAAAGATTAGAATATACTTCAAGTCGACAAAGAGAGTTCGTCTTTTGACCTTGCTTATTTTATTTACCGACCTCAGGCGGTGATTATAACGGTTCGTCAAATTATTTTTAATATTTTAAAGAAAACTTTAGCAGCTTTTCGTCGTAGATTAGCCTCCTCGTCATATCAAAAGGCTATTTTTGGGCTTGGCAGGTTAAAGATGCGCTCTAATTTCACAAGGCAAAGTCAGTTTTATGTTGTAATATTTCTTACAAAAATGTTTGGTATCAGTTTATTGAAAAATATATTTAAAAAATTCAGTTTACCATATTTTTAAAAGTTGAATAAAATTTAAAAGACATGCATGTTAAGCAATAATTCTCGGTGTTTTCTTTAGCTACTAGCTTCTAAACATCTCATCCAGGCCCTTCGCTGAGTGATGGAGGATTGGTTTGTCCTGTATCGTTTGCCCGTCTCCTCTCTCATCTGAGCGTTTTTCCGGTTGCATTCTCAGCTGGAGTGCTTTGGACACCCATGGCCCGGGGCCTGCAGACATACATATCTTCGATTTTCTTTTAGTCTAAATCTGTTTCAGTTTTGAGGCTTTATCACGGTTGTAATTTATTCATTTTTATTTACACACACACTTACACGGACATTTTGTAATTTTTTTTTTTTTTTTTAATTAGTTTATTTATTGGACAACATAAAATATTTTATTGGACCACATATATTTGAGCAGTGAATGCAAATCTCATTGCAATCTCAGTATTTGGAGTTTATTGAATTATTTAATGTACGTAAAGAAACTACAATAAATAAAAAATTTCGTATAACAATCTTATTAAACTTGCTTTCTTTTGCTTCTTTAATTGAAACGGTTCTACTAATCTTCACTGAATAATTTATAAAGGAACTCTTAGCTGGCCTTAGTCTTACCAAAAATGGTATTAACAGGTGTGTTTGACACTATTTATCACTTAAAATGATAATATCGCACTAACTTTTATGTTTGTTTAAATATAGGAACAATCCGAATTAGATTTTCAAATCCGAACTTTAATCCTATACTAGGATAGAAATCCAGATCATATTGCTTTAACAAGGTATATTGTTTATGTGATATTTTTTGCCTGTTTCAAAATTCGAAGTATTTGAAATACCAGGTTTGATTGTTTTTAATATCAATAATGATAAGGCTATTTATTCATCTTACTAATGAACGGTCTCCCGTTTGTGCCTCTGTAAAGTTGACTAGTAATATTTCAGCCTAGCAACAGAGAAGCAAGATATTTGTAGTCAAAATTCAATTTATTACTTTCTTAGTTTACTTACTACTTGAGGTTTAGTTTTACTTTTTCTTGTGTAAAAATAAATTGTTTGTCATTCCTCTGCATTTTATCATCTCAAAGACAATACAGTTGCGAGAGCTGTTTGTATCTACCATATAGCCTTTGTATTACAAATCTTCTGGGTATATTTTAGCCAGAAAGAAGTTGTTTTGTCCTAATTACGGCTATCATCTTGCTAAGTGCGGTGCACAAGCATATTTTACTTTATAAAGATTAAAACGGTCAAAGTTCATCTCAATTTTCCTTACTTTAAAATTACCTTTTTGGCTTTATTCTAACCAATGTACATATATGTCATATATTTTGAAAATGGAACAGAATTACTCATGGCTAATTTTAACAAATTATTCTATTTGTTTCCATATCTACGTAATAGGACTTGAACATGCAATTCAAATGGTTTTATACCATGGATACTGAAACTTATTGCACGTGACAACAAGACTGTATGATAAAAAGGTTATAGAAAAATAAATATTTTTCGCAAGGTAAACCTTGCAATTTGTTAAGTGAGTTTTTGAAGTTCTTTCCTCCAGGTGATTTCTTTTGTTTTTTACTATTGAAAGTAGTCCGGTTATTATTGATCTTCAATGAAATAAGGAAAAGTACCTACGTCATATGATGGTTATTTGATGTTCTGATGCAAATCCTGTTTTACAATATTTTTATTATAAAAATAATAATGGTTCTGAATGTAATTTATATTCAATTTCGTCATTTATTTTTGGCCAGGTATAGTACGAGTTATTCGTACTCATTACCATTTATATTATTGTAAATTTGATATTTAAGCTTTACCTATACCATCTGTGTTGTTAATGAATTTGACACTTAAACAAGTGTTTATTAATTCAGTCTTTGTTTACTTTATTATCATTCAAATAATTTTTATTTTTTATATGATAATTTTTTTTTGTTTATGAAGTCCGATCTAACCTTTGGTAAAATAACGTTTTTTATTATTCTTTCTTGTAACTCAGTCTTGTCATGCATTTTATTTTTACATCTGATTTATTTAACTATTCAGTTTCACATGATATCATATCCATCATGTTATTGGCTATAACCGGTACACCAGGCGATAACAGACAATCTCTCAATTGTTGTTTAATTAGGTTTCAAATAACGGTTCATAAGCTTAATAGCAGCGTTTTACCTACCAATAAAACGCTTATTAAGCGATAACCTTATTTGAAACCTAATACACAATCACTGCCAGGTGTTTCTTATGCGAATCAATTTCGAGATCCAATGAGGCTCAGAGCAGTGGCGCGGCGCCACGTGCCCCCCTCCTGGCCACCGGAAGTTAGCCGACGTCGTAAGGGAATATCGGTAAAATAGCCGACCTGCTACCGGAAGTCAAGCTCGCTACTCTCAATTGTTGTTTAATTAGGTTTCAAATAAGGTTATCGCTTAATAAGCGTTTTATTGGTAGGTAAAACGCTGCTATTATTAATTCTGTGGTTATACATAAACTTTATTAAAGTTAAATAATAAATATTAAAATTTATTTATATATTACACGGACAGTCGGACATAGTTACGTTCTTAATAATAGTGATTCATTCCTTACAATATGGTTTAAAATTCAAAACTCAAAATTCTAATGTTTATTTAATATAGGTTGCTTAGAACACTTATTAATTGTCAAACATATATTATTTACAACTGGAAATATGTTGACGTCAGTAATTACATACTTATGGCTAAGTTTAACGCCGCTTCCAAAGCGGAGTGCAGAAGTGGTAAAAAATAAATTAAACATGTTAACAAATAGGAAGGTGTTACCGTATTCTGCCACCATTAGTGTAAAAATTATCCCTTGATAAATTTAAAAAATTAATGGGATCGAATTATTATTGCCATATCACTACAGATTCACAATTTGGCATGTAACATCAGCCGCAGCAACCTTGTCATCCACTACACTAATTGCTAAACTGGGGTTAGTCGGATAACACAATGCAGCTAACGTCCAATTTGTAGCCTAACGGTAGGTATAGAGCCACCACAGAATATATCAATGTGTCGAATATTACAAACTACTAACATGATTTTTATGGTTGCGAAGGTTATTTTATGGGGTCCCTTAAAAAGGGCGTGAAAAGATTTCTTCAGGGGCGGCAAAGGGCGAGTGGCACCCCTGGTATTGCAGGCGTCCAAAGGCTACGGTAACCGCTTTCCACCAGGTGGACCGTATGCCTGTTTGCCTACTTAGTGGTTTTATAATAAAAAAATCCTGTGATAAATAAAGCAAAAGATCACTACAGATTCACAACTTGGCATGTAAAGTCAGCCGCAGCAACCACGTCATCCACTACACTAATTGCTAAACTGGGGTTAGTCGGATAACACAATGCAGCTAACGTCCAATTTGTAGCCTAACGGTAAAGAGCCACCACAGAATATATCAATGTGTCGAATATTACAAACCTACTATGATTTCAAAAAAGGGTCAAACAGACCACAAAGTAATAATCTAAGGCAACGCTACACATGTGTAGGCGTATTCGGTTCATATTAAAAGGTACCTACATGTCTATGACTACGTTAGCTAAGCAGTATACCTATTTATTTTTTGCAACTGGTTCTTGGGTCTTGGATATTTATCTATTTAGGTATTGTCTAATTTGTTTTGTTTTAACTGATCCTACCCTAAGGTAAAGGTTGACTCGATGAGATTGCATAACGATAAGTCCGCCTTTGTACCAATTAATTTCTATTAAGTTGTTATTAATATATAATTTCTTTTTTATTATAGTGCAATAAAGAGTATTTGCTTTCATTCTTTCTATATAGTTATGTACAAAATATAGTACTGTTTAATAAGTTTCCTACAACACAAGTTTACAATAACAAGAACAGACAGACAAACACGGCGGAGGATTTTGTTTTATAATATGTTAGTGATAGTGATCTAGTGATAGCGGCTCCTGCGCACCACAGCTGAAGTTACAACCAGGAATCAGTAAAGATTATAATGATGATAGACTTAGAAGCAATCAGAGGTTAATGAGCAAGGATTCCTATAACACAAGAATTATATTTTTACTAGAAATTCTCAATCATACATAACTCAGAATTGTATAATTTTTTCCCAGATAGTGAATCAATAATTTTTTATTTTTTAATTTTTAATGTGTGGAGTCCGAAGTTTTCGTGGCAGCTGTCAGTTTGGCAGACAGGTTGGCTCATTCACGTTTGCGTGCGCTGACGGTGATTAAGTACTACACCTACCTCTAGTTTGTTTGGATTATGCATGCTGTATGTTTTGCATAATTGATTGTCTGTGGTACACTTATAGCACTAATAAAATTAGTACTAGCTTATAGGTTTAAGTCGAGTATGATATTGATACGTTAAACGATTTAAAAGTTGTAAAACAAGATTTTCATGGTAGCATTGTCGCAAGGGAAATAAGACGTGACAGTAGATATGTATATATAAATATATACAGACAAACCACACAGATTGAGCTAGCCCCAAAATAAGTTCGAGACTTGAGTTATAGGATACTAACTTAACGATAATATATTTTATGACAATATAGGTCAGGCGAAAATAAAAGATCATTTCTCATTTTCGCCTGACCGGAGATCGAACCCGGGACCTCTCGTGTTGCAGGCTGGCGTGTTGACCGCTGTACCACGGAGGACATCAAATGTATGTATGTATATTATATTTATTAACTAAGTACCTAAATCGGAAAATTAAACGCGCCAGTAATAATCATAAACAGTCTCACACAGGCTACAAACAGAGCACTCGCTTGATTACTCGGGTCGACTTCAAAGCGAGGACCTCGCGTCCCACTAATGAGCCCCGCTTTGATGTTCGCAAACACGGATTTTTAAGTAAATACTTGTTTGTATGTATGTATGTGGAGTAATTTAGTAGGAGTATTTAATGGTTGTAACTGTGGTTGAAATGTTGTTAGGGAAATGTTCATTTTGACAACACATTAGAAACAACATTAGCGTCCAATCCAATCATATATAATTTAATAAATAACACAGTTAAGTTTCATACAATTTATTATATTCTAAACACATTTAATTAACACAAATATGTTTTAAATCCCTTATACAAAGTATATACTTATCCATCATTTTCTTATTAAATCAAGATAGACTTATACGTGAACTGCATTCAATTTGTACCATATAATTACTACTCAAGTTCACAGACGAAACACGAATGCCCAATTTTATCCGTTACTGTTTTGAAGAAGATTGAATAGAGGGGATTACCCCTCCATATGGTAGGGTGATATCACTTTGGCGGTTATACAATAAACAATGTTTACAGTTTAATTAATTATGAATGTACTAATAACAGAGTATGAAATTATTCCGAACTCATACATGTTAAAAAGAAGGTAAATAACAGGTTTATTATTTAATATTCACGCGTTTCCACCGCGGCGACAACATATTATTGAGTCGACATTAGTTAAAAGCCGAAATAAAACAAGGCTTTAGGCACACTTTAAAAATTAATATCTAGAACAAGGCTGTAATTATTATTATTAACATTTTGTAATAACCATGGAGTTATATATATGTACTTCCGTGGTAATGACATAAATTGCTAATTCAAATGAAAAAAAAATAAAAATGTTTTAATAAGAATGATATTTTGCGACATGCTTTTGTTATAAGCGTTTTTTTGATTTGCATTTTGTTAATGCCCAGAAATAGGTTCATGTTTTTAAATTTAAAATTTTGAGAACTACCTATCTAAAAATAAAATTAACATTGTAGGCGGTACTTTTGCACAGCTCCTCTCCTACCTGATAATATGAACACTGTAAAGTGTTCGAAACGTTAGGTGTATAAATCTATAATCCCAAATATCCCATCCCAAATCCTAACTAATATTATAAATGCGAAAGTGAGTTTGTTTGTTTATTTGTTTGTTACGCTTTCACGTCTAATCTATTGAACCGATCATCATGAAATTTTGTATACTCATAGGTTAGGGTACGGATAAGGACATAGGCTATATATCACGCGGGCGAAGCCGCGGGTAACAGCTAGTCCCAAGTCCCAACTAATCCCAATCCCAACCAATATTATAAATGCGAAAGTGAGTTTGTTTGTTTATTTGTTTGTAACGCTTTCACGCCGTATCTACTAAACCGATCGTCAGGAAATTTTGCATACACATAGGCTAGGGTACTGAGAAGGACATAGGCTATATATTACGCGGGTGAAACCGCGGGTAACAGCTAGTCCTAACTAATATTATAAATGTGAAAGTGAGTTTGTTTGTTTGTTTATTTGTTTGTTACGGTTTCACGGCCTATCTACTGAACCGATCATCATGAAATTTTGCATACACATAGGCTAGGGAACCGAGAAGGACATAGGCTATATATCACGCGGGCGAAGCCGCAGGTAACAGCTAATAATATTATAAATTTTGCATACACATAGGTTAGGGTACTGAGAAGGACATAGGCTATATATCACGCGGGAGAAGCCGCGGGTAACAGCTAGTCCCAATCCCAACTAATATTATAACTGCGAAAGTGAGTTTGTTTGTTTGTTACGCTTTCACGCCGTATCTACTTAACCGATCATCATGAAATTTTGCATACACATAGGTTAGGGTACTGAGAAGGACATAGGCTATATATCACGCGGGCGGAGCCGCGGGTAACAGCTAGTTACTAAAAAAAGGAAAGATTTGGTTGTTTGTTTACTTCAAATGGGCTCCAAAACTGTTGCATTGATTTTCAAAATTCTTTCACCTACCTATAGAAAGGTAATTAACTCATGAAATTTAAACATAAAATTCAATTCTTGTCATTGCAGTAAAATTACTATATTACATGTTGTTAAGTACTATACTTTATATAAGTAACATCAGAATTTCATATTTTCGCTATAAGCTAAGAACTGCCCACTGCTTTTATAGTAAAACTAATGTTATTGTGATGAATGTTTACCTATGTTAAAGACAATATAATATAGGCAAAGACAATATAATATAGGTTATATTGTCTTTGCCTATGTATTTGTAAATGCTGTGTTCACCTTTAATTGGGTTTCATGCTAGAATAAGTACTTAATAAATATTGTTTAAAAATGTATACATGTTACCTGTTGGTGTACCTTAATTAAATAAATAAATAAATAATTTATCTGTTGGTTACTAAGCTATAATTTAGGCAGACGAAGTTGCGGTAAAATAAATGAACGCGATAAAAGCATATTTATTAAATTAATGCCCGATGGTCCAGTGGGTGTGAGCTCTATGAGCGCTTACGTATGTTAAGCAACCCCTGGTGCAGTCCCTACTTGGATGGGTGACCGCAAGTGGCATAAAAATATCTCGAGCTCCTCCGTGCTTCGGAAGGCACGTTAAGCCGTTGGTCTCGGCTGTCATCGTTGATGGCAGTCGTTAAGCTATGTCAGTTGCCTTAAGGCAGCTTGAAAAATCTGACACCAGTGTTGGCCACTTACACATACGAAAAACAACAATTAAATTAATTTTCTTTAAATAAACTTTACCATTTCATTTCAGTAGCACCTTACAAGATAAATCAGACGCGAGGTGATCCGCACCTATACTCCTCCCCACAAGTTTTGCGTCTTGCGCCTGAAGCCTGAAAATCAATAGCGCCTCCCCCGCGGGTCGGGTCACCCTGGTCACTAGTACTCTCATGTTTGGAAATAAGATAGTTTGTAAAGTATTGTTATAGTGTAGGTGGTTTTACGTTTTTATATATACTTGCTTTATTTTTAAGGTCTTGAGAATTGACATAGATCAGACAATAAAACTAACTAAAAATAAAATTAAACGCCTAAAAATATAAATCATACAGTCCCTCCAGCTGCTCACCCCTGGGCATCTAACCCAAAAGGCTGGCAGCATTGCCGAATTGAATGGCAATGCTTATACGCTGAGCTAGGTAGCTTCCAGCCCTTTGGTCACGGGATACCTCAATAAGCTTTTTAGCCAAGTAACTAAAAAGCTTATGGGCTGATGGACCCAATAGACCCAATGTTTCCACCCCAAAATGCTCTATATGTAGTTATCTCCGATACCTACATACTATACTATTTTAATATACTTACTTATTTATTTTTATCCATTCACAATGGTAATGTGATATTGTGTTATTAAACTAAGATCTACTAAGTACTTCGTCGCGAACTTTGTCATCGCGAACATATATATTAATATATATGTTTTAATATCTATTTGTCGAGCTCCGTGGCGCAGCGGTCATCACGCTAGCCTGCGACTCGGGGGTCCCGGGTTCGATTCCCGGTCAGGTCACTATGGAAAAAGATCTTTTTCATATTGACCTGTGTCTTGGATGTTTATCTATATAAGTATATATTATAAAATATAGTATCGTTGCGTTAATATCCTGCGACACAAGTTCACAACTTACTGTGGGGCTAGCTCAATTTGTGTGATATATCCCTATATATTTATTTATTATTTATTTATCTACTACTTCGTCGCTAACTTTGACATCGCCAACATATATATTAATATCTCGTGAACTATTGGACCGATTTTGATGCCCGTTTGACTTGAAAATTGTATTTACTTGTAGTATCTGCATAGGTTTTTAATTTGATCGTATTTGAAGCACCGGTTCGAGAGTTATCGCGGAACAAACGTATCTACACTACATACAATTATACAAAAAATGTGTTTTCGCTTCAACTCGACTTGAAGACCTCGCTCTCTTCGCTCGCTTGTTTCTATCTAAGGGTAGGTTTATTCTCTCTGATATTAGCTAGGTGTCATTTGTGAAAAAAACGCACACAGTGACTATTTTTAACCTTTGAAGCAAAAAAGGGTTATATACCTAAGTTTGACCGCTTTGTGTCTGTCTGTCTGGTCTGGGCTCGCCTCTTATACGGCTAGACCGATTTGGATACAATATTTTTATTTGAAAGTTTCTTGGCAATGGTTTTTGGACATGTTTTATAATAATCGGTTCAACCGTCAACAAGATGATGGGCTTTTCGTGTCGTGAAACACTTTTTTTTTATTTTTTTTGGCAGGAAATAATGCTGTGGCCATTGCTTTCTCCATTTCACACGCTAGTGAACAATCCAATAGTTTGCAGTAGCCTCACGGTAGCTGAATTAGTGGTAGTGGAAAAGTGCTCTAAGAGAAATGCCCGAGATTCAAAACATGCCGGGTCCGACCAGCCGTTACCTTGAGTTTCTAGACTGCTTCCAGTGATGGTTCAAGGAGATACGTTATACACTTAGTGGTTATTTATGACTACAAGTACCCAAAACTGAATTGTTATGTAAGTAGATTTTGATATTTCGTAGAGTAATCGTAAAGCGGAGTGGGTAGATATTACTTATTTCTTAAGTATTTTACCTATATGAACTCTTAATTTCCGGCAAATTGGTTTAGTTAATTAGGTCTCTAACTATCTAGTTACGGGTATTAAGAGAAATAACCAACACCTACAAGTATTTGTTATGTCGTATTGTACTCTTTATCACAACAAAAACAATGTTCGAGCGAGGCACATTATCACGCAATTTCAACACACATTAACGTACTATTTCCTCGGCGTGTTTACGTAATTACTTACCTACTAGGGCGTCACTGTCATTGGCGGGGTCACGACCCCGCGGAACGCTACTATTGGTCGAATTACCCACCCACAGCGTTCTAAATACAAAATTCCAGCGTTCTCAAGTATTGAAACTTTATCTACAACCTCCTTCGTTTATAATTTTATTTTTATGGTTCAGCATGAATGAATACATTCGTTCTGCAGCCAAATAGAAATGGCAACGCAAAGTTAATTGCAGGTAGGTACTACTTTTCCTAGAAAAATAAATTAATAGGTAAATAAACTATCTTTAAAAATAATCTATCTTTATTCTTAGCCTTTTAAGCAAGAAATTAGTGCTTAAAATTAATGATAAATCATTTGACTTTTTGTTGAAAAATGTATGAAGTTCATAATTTTAAGTATTTTGCACACATAACATATAAACATGCTTTCTGTTGTAGTTTATACTATAAGTATATAAATATGTCAATTTGACGAAAACTAATTTATACAAACATTGCAATAGTTTATTACATATTAATTTATTTTTCTAGGAAAAGTAGTACCTACCTATACAGTGATACCTGCAATTAACTTAAACAAGCAAGTTTTACACGTAGGAATACCTACGTGTAAAACTTGCTTGTTATTTTAACTTCTGAATTGACTACCTATTATTGTTAAGGTTCCCGTTTTCATCCAACGTGGCCATTGAATGGGTTTTTCCTCTGTCAGAAAAGAAAAAGTCGTGCTTACTATCTGTTAGTTTTCCTAAATTTAGCGTGAATTTTTATAATGCAGAACGAGCTCATACACTTTCATTCTTACATAAGTAAGTACTTTTCATTTGTAACTTTCTTTAGTGAATTTCAAGTTAGTTACCTCTATTCTTTTAACAAAAGAATTTTAAATAGGTACCTAAGTTACCAATAGATCAACATTTTGCTGTAGTAATAGGTGCGTGGAGCTCGAAAAAAATAAATATATAGGTAGTAGCCCACAGTTGTTTATAAACTGTGCCGTAGGATACTAACACAGAGATACTTTATTTTATTCACGTCCAAGATCTAAACAAATCTGAAAAATATCGTTTTCCACTTGACCTGGCCGGGGACTGAACCCGGGACCCTACGACTCAAAGGCACTTGAGATATCACTTATATGAGATGCCTTTAGGCCGTTTGTTACATCGGCCACTAGAGATAGGCACTAAAAATCGAAAAATTAGTTGTACAGTTGAAAAATCTTGCTAAAGAACCAACCTTAGTTACGAGAACCTCTACTTTCTCGTTTCATGAACAAATTACATAATAATAATAAATAAATTCTTTTATTGCTCTTAAAATACATTATCATAGTGTTAACAATATCACTGGAACACTAGGATTCCCTGTGTCGTGGGACGCAGTCTATTTCGTCTACGAATTTTATATCTATGTAGGTATATAAAACAAAGAAAGAGAAAGAGACACTGTACCCCTGACACTCCTGTACCTCTACACTGACATTACTGACCAAACCTCATGAAAATTAGTGAAATTAACTTATTTACAAACAATGCGTACAAAATGTCGAACAAAAACGGCATTATCATCGACAATACACTCTCTGCGTCCTGACCTGGGGTGAGGCCTGATACGGGGCTACAAAAGTGTATCGTTTAACCCTAGGCCAAGCATAGGGCCAGGTTTAAAGGTTAGCCATATAAAAGCAACTCTATAGTTATTTGAGCAGCCAGTTATGTTGAGTCTCGAGGAGTGGTGGTCGCTCAAGGATGCAGTGGGGAAGTGTTTGTGACGTCATGTGGCTTTAAGGAATGGTACCATCGTGAAACAGATAATACAGTGATGTACTGGTGTTGAAGTTTACCATTTGGTTATAGGTGAATTTGAAATTAAGCGTATGGATTCTACAACGTGTAAATGGATCCCTCGACAATCCCTTTAAGAAGTAATATAGACCGTCAATATGAACAACTTTTCTTGAGGTGTAGCGAGTTCACAAACTAAAATTAAACTCCCTAATAGCATTTTGTTAAACTGGTTTAACAAAATGCTATTAGGGAGTTTAATTTTAGTGTGTGGGTACCTACACACATGAACTTTAATGATGTTCATTAGACAGGAATTTAATTGGTGCCAATTGTGTATCAAAGTACTACTTTTAACTTACTTAGTTACTTAATAAATTAATATACAAGGTGTTAATGAAAAACCGCAAAACCTCAGACATCCCAACTAATTTTTATTATAAAGGAATGATATAAATTAATTTTCGCGGATTATTTACGAAGATATTAGTTATTTTTTTGTTTTCTTACGTTTGTTGCAAATTAAAAAGTCTATGGTAATAACGCGCGTTCGAGCGCGACGCTGCCGCTTCGCGTGCCGCCACGTCATAGAGTCAAGTAAGATCAGACATGGCGTAATTAAAATATTATTATGGTTAAAATGTGACACCTTTTTTTTTATTTGTGAAGTCGATTCTACTCTAGATTCTGAACAAACTAATTTCAGGTTTTGCGCTTTTTTATTAACACGTTGTATACAACCTTAATGGGTAGATATCTAAACGATAATGAACGTATAATGAGCCTCAATTGTCTTAATTGGTATGTCCCGAAATGTTGCAAGGAAAAATAATTATTGTAAAGTAACTTATAAGGAAGGCCGGCCACAGAAGAAGTGTTTTTGTTTGGTCTTCTATTTATAAGTAACTAGCTGTTACCCGCGGCTTCGCCCGCGGAATTTATAGCCTATGTCCTTCTCGGTACCCTAACCTATGTGTATGCAAAATTTCATGATGATCGGTTCAGTAGATACGGCGTGAAAGCATAACAAACAAACAAACTCACTTTGGCATTTTTAATATTAGTTAGGATTAGGATTACCATCTAATACGAAGCACATAACAGGTATACTTAATTTTTATGTACGGTGGCCCTATAGGTTTATTAAATAAGATAAGGAGATATAGACATATAGGTATTGTGTATGAGAAGGCACCGAATAAAAAGTTAAACCTATTTAGATAATTTTGAGCACTAAATTTAATTTGCTACTCACTACTACCTTTCAACTATTTAAGCACTTACCTAAATGAAAACTCCTATTTAAATAAGTAGATACAGATACCTACCTAGGTACTTATCCTACCTATTAAGTAGATACAGATACAGATACCTACCTAGGTACCTACTTATCTTATTATCATCGATGTTTATAAACGAAAAGCTCTTATCAATTAAACGGAGAAACAGTTTATCAAGCAGCCTCCATACGCCTGATAAGCTTATGTACGTCGCATTAAGTTTGACCTATAGATAGCAAAGACTATGTTTAGATATTTTGTGTACGTAATTAAATATATATTTGATATTGTCTTTGAAAGTTTTAAATCTTAGATTGTATAAAGCCTCATCATCATCATTAGGTCTTTCTAGTCTCCACTGCAGGAGCACGACCCTCTCTGTACTACCAGAGCCATATACTAGCCTGAGTAGTCAGAGGATTTGGCCTACACTCTCCACGCTGGCCAGACGGGTTGGAGAGGTCTCTTTGATGTTAGTAAGCTTTGTTTAGCTTGTGTTTCCTTAGTCGCCTTTTACGACATCCACGGGATGACTTGGAGTGGTCCTATTCTACTCTGCCGGGAACCACACGGCGCAAAGCGTATTCTATAACGTATAAAGCCTAGGTAGACTCTTTAGCTTATAAGGGGGTTAAGCATCATAGGGACAGACAGACCAGCGGGAAGCGGCTTTGTTTCAAACCTACATGTACCTTCTTAGTGATGGTGCTGATTCTATCGCTATTTTATATACCTACATACTTATACTCTAGGCCTCTCCATCACATGATCCAGCTACTTCCTTAGGGCAGTCCTCTTCTCCGCATAGGTACATTTGGGATCTGCAACATATTTTACCTTTAATTAGGGTACTTAGGTCTGTATATATATTTATTCAGTATACGTACGGTACGTACTAATAGATAAGAACTTTCTTATATAAATAAATAAATAAATATATAATAAATAATACATTTACCTTTAATTAGGGTACTTAGGTCTGTATACATATTTATTCAGTTTACGTACGGTACGTACTAATAGATAAGAACTTTCTTATATAAATAAATAAATAAATAAATATATAATAAATAATAAATTTACCTTTAATTAGGGTACTTAGGTCTGTATACATATTTATTCAGTATACGTACGGTACGTACTAATAGATAAGAACTTTCTTATATGTTTCCAGTGAGAGAAAATTTTGAGTAAGTATTATTTAAAGTTCAACTTTTTTAGCAATTTATTATTAGGGTAAAACCTCAGAATACTAATAAAACCACCTTATATCGGCCATGTCAACAAAATTTCGCATTGATTTGCTTTTTATTCTCACATTTATTGGCCTGGCGTTCTAAGGGTTATTTTTGAATAAACTGTTATTATTTCACTTTCTAATAATTTCATAAAATATTTGAAATATCAATAATATTTTTTTAATATTGATATTTTTATTTGTATATACCCAACTTTCCTAAGATCGGTATACTTGCGCCCAAAATTCGTCCACTTATTTCCCTAGTATCAGACTAGGCTAATATTATTACGAATAAAACTAAATTAATACTAAAAAGATATAATAGTATCGAAAAAGCTAAATAAATTTAAATTTAAGTTTATAGATTTCTTCTAGATTTTTTTTTTATTTATTTTATTATGTACACATACAGACAATTTACAAAAGAGCATTCATATAAAAATTGTATACCTACAAGGTAAAATCTAGTAAATGTCCAAAATTTGTGTCCAAGATTCCCAAGATGTCCAAGATTCGTAAAGAAAATACTATTATCAAGTTATGAACTTAATATTACAGTCAAACAAGCAAGAATCAACGGTCTAAACCTCCTAGATACTTTGTAAACACTTATCCCCGTAACCTCGCGCTCGTCAAATTTGATTACAAATGGCGCGAATTTTGACAGATTTGCGCAGGTCAGAAGATTCGTCGCTACTGAACTCTCAAATGAAACTTGATCGCCTTCTAGTTTTATTTATTTAAACACAACAAAATAAGGTTCCTTTTAGAGCAAAATTTGTGCAAGGAGATCGATTATTTTATAATTTATGATTAACTAGCTGTTACCCGCGGCTTCGTCCGCGTGGCATATAGCCTATGTCCTTAGTACCCTAACCTATGTGTATGCAAAATTTCATGATGACCGGTTCAGTAGATTTGGCGTGAAAGCATAACAAACAAACAAACAATCTCACTTTCGCATTTATAATATTAGTTAGGATCAGGATTAGTATTTCGTGAGAAGGGCCGATACCAGGACGCGTGGCCGATACAAGGTGGTTTTACGTAGATAGGTATTCCTCTGTAACAAAACTGTGATCTGTGATAGCTGAAAAAAAACTTTGTATGGCCATGGGCTTTGACTATATAGGTACCTACTCTCTCTTAGGGCGTGGGTTGTCTAAGCGTAGGTGGTGTAATCTTTACTTTTTGGCCGCTTTTTGGTGATTCCTACTTGGATTTGGATAGGTAAAAGGAATCCTAATTAAATGTACCTATTTAATTATGGTGTTGTTCCCATGGTATATACCTACCCACCACATTTTTTTTTGGTGATTTATCTGAAGTGACCTTAACCATTTATAAATTTTCCTGAAAAATCTCCTTTTCCCAAATCATGTATCTTTCATGTCTTGCTTGCCAAGGATCAAACATCACCAATGGTGATGTAGGCAGGGTTGCCAACTTTTATTTAAGAGAAAAACAGTATATTTAGCGTGGAGAAACAAATTGAACAGTATTTAAGAAAAGTAAACAATATTTAATATCTTTTGACGTTTTACAAATCCTTGTACCTAGTTTTTTAAAGTTCATAAAGCATGCCTACTTATTTACAAATTATTTACTTATATTATAAATAGATTGTTTTCCCTTTCCCATCACTTTACATAAGGCCTGCAGTAACAGCGGTCAAAAAAACAGTATTTCGCATACTTTTTTTTATTGAACAGAAAAGTATTAAGGAGCGACAAAAGTACCTATACTAATACTGTTAAAAACAGTATAGTTGGCAACCCTAGATGTAGGTATTTACCATGGGATCAACACCATAATTAAATACATTTAATTAGGATTCCTTCTACCTACCTATCCAAATCTTAAATAGGAGACTGGATATGCATCAAGTAGGAATTCAAATTATATAGTCTCTTCTTATTTAGGTTCCTACCTACCTACCTAATATCTCCTACTCCTACCTATCATCATATTCTCTCGTGATGTTCATACATAAAGTGAACGAGTTGAGAGGACAAAGATAATATTAATAGTTGTTATAAATAGTGGCTTGTTTATGTCTTCCCTTATCGGCGCGATAACTGGGACGCGATGATATCACTCGTAGGCATGGTGATCAGGAATGCTTCCAATAGGTATTAAATTTTACTTTATTTCTTTTAAGGCAACATAAGATGCGGGACCAACAGCTTAACGTGCCTTTCGAAGCACGGAAAAGTTCAAAATATTTTTATGCTACTTGTGGTCACCCATCCAAGTGGAGACCCCACCCGGGGTTGCTTTAATGCGTAGCCGATTAAAGTGCTTACTCCCACTAGGCCGTCGCGTCGCTCAGGTGAGGAGGTAGGGGAGATAGCCATGCCTACTTACTACTTACTGTAAAGACTACTTTTACTGATAGGAGATTTCACTAATTTTCATATAAGACATTGAATAAAAATTGAAAATGGCCCGAACCCAGCGTACTCGTGCGACCAAAACTCCTCCCGAAAAAGATGTAGATAACTAAATGGATAAAAAAATCTATAAGTACTTACCGACGTCATCACAAACAACGATAATGATGTTTAGACCCTAAAAAACAGAAAGCCAAGGGAAACTCTCCCAAGAGACCAGTTCTCCCGTTATCTCCTAAGATAGCGGGAATGACTTCTCGACTGGGACGTAAAAATATAGTGCGATAATAAAAAATGGTGCTGAATGACTTATGGGATGTGCCGATATCATATGACAGTTTAGAAATTATTTTTTGGTGGTTTCGGGTAAGTATAATTTATATTTGAGATAAAATGTCATCAAGTGTGAAATGTGTGGAGGGAGACATTTTTCTTAAAAACGATGGATGTGTGTGTATTTTGGCCAATGGCCTCAGTTATATCAACCCTGTAGTATTATATTATTTTAAGTTTATCAGCACGGTCACACAGTACATAGTTTTCAAAAACTTCTCGCAGTAGGTACTTAACCATAATACTTGTAATTGCCCACTATGAACAAAGTGGTTTAGTAAGCTAAATAGCTATTCGACTCAATTTGTCAAATCAATAAATCGGGACAGATCTATACTACGGTATTAAACTAGCGATAATTTAAATTTACGTTTTCAACATGAAAACGAACAACTTTTGTTCCGTAAGCAAGTCTGAAATCGAAAAAAATAATAATACGCTTTTCCATAGTACGTTGAATACCTCTGATCCAAAATGTATGGAGCAGCTGTTATTTTTTACTCGATTTTACGCTTATTCACAGAACAAACGTTTTTCGTTTTCATGTTAAGGATGTGAAACTCATTGTGTACGAGAGAAGTAAGGTTTTCCATAGTTTTCCCGCTCTGTCTTATAGGTTCATCCTGCTCTTGGCAAACTTAACCGTGAGTAAAGCGTTTAAATTATAAAACACAATTGTTCTTTCCATCATTTATTTGTAGTTTACACATTACATTCTACTGACTCAATACAACGAGTATACCAACACATAACAAAAACAAACAAAAAACAACGTCACCAAAATGCAAAGAAACATCGCCAAGCTTTTCCCTACAAAATATATAAACAAAGAATAGAAAATGCAGGCTAGTAATTAATATTTAATTCTCAGTTTTAAGGGCTCATGTCTCATGTAATAGCTGGCAACTATACATAATTAAAATCCGTGTTTAGATAGAAAACTGAATCCGTGACTTTCCTGCTCTTGCGATTCCAGATTATTCATCATCATCAAAAATCCTTGCGGATCCAGATTGTAACTTAATATTAATAAAACTATAGAAAATTTTAAATTTCTCCATAGTCTAATGGCTGAAGCCAGATCGGCGTAATTTTGTGAGAGTCTTATCACGCTAATTGTATTGACGCACTTTAAGCAGCAATGGGTTTTATAGAAAAGTCCAGACTAATAATAATCCAGACGTGCGCAATTTGTGTGACTTGTCTTTCAATTTTCTCTTTGTATTGTATTGCATTCTTTTGATATTTTCGCATATTGAAGCGATAGGGACGAATTAAGGAAGATTCCAAGTCATTAACATCTATCAATCGCACGTCACATGCTCCTGAATGAGCCCTTATATTTTGATTCAAACATTATTTAAACGTAGCTTAGCTTAAGGACAATATTTTACAGCCATCTAAGTACATAAAGATTTGGCTTCCGTTACACAGATTACACAAACTTTATAACTACATATATTAAAACTAATGAGACAATAATGGTCAATTTTACACAATTATATCGACAAATGGAACACTTATAACTATTATTTACACCAAGACTTATCTTAATTTGTAATAGTTCAATAGTCATCCAAAAATCTTTAGTTTTAGAAAAAACTAATTCAATAGATAATATATGGTCCGGAGATCAACGATTTAAAAAGATTCTATAAAATTGTACATCACTAAATTTCAATATTAGTTTATAGGTAGTGTCACACACCAAAGCGCGTGCGTGCTATACTTGCTCTTTAGGCCTTTAACAAGACTAGAAACAAGGCCAGTTCGCAAGAACCATAGATATTAATAAACTGTTCACTGTTCGCTAACTAAACTAATCAGAATGTGTTTAGAGGAACGCATTTATTTGAAGGATAAAAATGTAATCCTAACAAACGAATCGAAAATGCTTTTTATAGTTAGTTGTTATATTAATCTGTGTATTGTTAGAGCGCCAATCTGTGGATCTCAATCAACTTGGTCTACCTGCGAACATGAACACTTATAAAGTGTTCTAAACGCGATTAAACAATATTAAGTTAATTTATTTCAATTTAAAATCGTTTGCACGTTTTACGTTGCGATCTACCTGTCTATAAATATTAAGGCGAGCCTTCGTGTGTGACACTAACTATACATAATTAAAATTACAATTAATTATCCCTAACAACGCGTCCACACTTGCAGACCTTATCCAGGAGTGCTATAACGGCCCATACACGATGTAGTGTGAAATCAACAGCAGGACAGACCACCTACTATATAGTAAGTGTCTTCTCCTTAGTATTAACTCCTTATAGAACTGTTAAAATTTTTGATATTACGATATTTACCCTTATTGCTCTTATAATAGAGAGCATAATTCTGTGTAAAGGTTTATGGTTGACCGTGCGTGAGACGGAAATACTACAGGTTGGTGTCCCGCTCGCACAAATGCAATGGTATATGATATACTTCTAGTATCTCCGTTGAACTGTGTATAGGCAGTTTATTTTGGGCACGGTTAATCACTAGCCAGTTCAAAATAACACTCCTAGCTCTGGCGAGTGTACAAAGCCTACTACACTAATTTGTGACTATGGTTTGCGAATTTTGATAAATATAACAAAAATACTGATCCAAAAATACATGATGATAGTGGGATTAAATAAAAAAAAAGATATAAAAAATAACAATACAAGGAATAAACGCTTATCCGTAGTTAGTAAAATTTCTTAGGTTTTGTTAAAAAAGTTAGAATCTTGGGTAGAACTAGATATAACGACGTATGAGTAAGCTAAGAAAACATTAAAAATAAATAGGTAGTCATTGACTGCAAATAGTAATGATTTAATTTAAATTGGGTTAACGTGTACTCTTCTACAGTCGGGATATTGATAATTGTTTTACCTTTTATTTTTTTAAAACTTAGTGTCTGATTATAAAGTCCCCATCATAAGAAGCTATAAATTATGTAAACAAATGTTCAGGGGTTAGCAACATTTGGATAAAATGAAAATAATATTTTTGTTGTATATTTGTTTCTTCAAAAGCTAAACTAAAAAAGAGATGGTTAGAATTCTGAAAAAATGGAGGGAGTTTGCATGTGAAAAAATTACTTGGTAACGTAAAAAAGCTTTTGCCCTGCAGTAAGGCTCAACAGCTAATAAAAAAACAACTTGTAGCAAAAACTGTTACAGAAACTTTATTATAAATCAGTAAGACTCAATAGCTAATAAAAAATACCTATATCAAAAACTGTTACAGAAACTTTATATAAATCTTAAAAATGCACCAAATGTTTACATTCACGGAGTCGGACTCGTTCCTGTACCAAAAAACATTGAACGACAGCGTTTTGTATCGTTAGAATATAACCCGACTAATTAGAATTGGTCTTTAGTTTCGCATTACCCGTATAGTAATTTAAGTCAATTGTATTTGGTTAACTCATAATATTGTCGCTAGGTAATTCCAACTCAGTAGAAGTTTATTGATGTACTTAATTTATAGCTTCTCGTGACGGACTTTTTTTTTTCTAGATCGTTTATCCAAGGGTCAATTCACACCGAAATGGCAGCAGCCGGCGCGGCAGGAAGGCGATCTGCGCGACTGCTCGCGACTTAGCAAGGTCTTCCAGCACATAGAAACATTTTACATATTACACCATATACGTTATGCCTTGTATACACTTTGATTAGTGTTTAGTGCGAGTGGCTCTTTTTGTGTTTAGTGTTTAGTAAAAAACACGTTCGGACAGTTTCCGTTTAGTGTTAAGTGTTTAGTGGTTAGCGAAGCCCGCCTTCACCCCTCACTGGCTTCTAAACGCACTAAACACGTCGGGACAGAACTGTTAAGTGTTTAGTTTATATGTAGTTCGTGAGTGTTTAGGGATGAACTAAACACCTCATACACAGTATAGGACATCACTATTCACTAAACAGTACACTAAACCCTAAACACTTGACTAATCAAAGTGTATACCAGCCATTATACATTATACATTTCGAACTGAAAACCATTATTATCGGTTTAACATCTGGCAGATGTAGCTGAACTCTTAGGGAATGGGTAACGAGTTTTTTTTTTATACTTTAAAAAATTATTTCAAATCTGGGTCGCATAGGCAGTTAAACCGATAATAATGATTTTCAGTTCGAAAGGCAAGTATACATGTAAATGTATAACGTGTATGCTTCTGTCCTTTTCTTTCACTCAGAACCGTCATTTACTAGAGCAAGAAAGAGACGTGAGTTTGTGGTGGGAAGTCAAGGGGTACAGTTGACGTTTGCCTTAGACATTTTTGCAAATAGGTGTAGTTTGGTGTTATAAATGCTCGTGCTCATGAACAATTTGTGAAATAGTTAAGGTGAACTGATAAATGGACTCGTATAGATTTGCCGCCACAAGCTCCCACGAGGCATCAAAGAACATACGCCATCTTTGATGCTACTTAGAAAAACTTTACCGTACAACACCGATACTTAGTATCTCATTATACTGGACATTGGCAGACCTGAAATATCGGTGGAAGCCATAATATAAAACAGAAGAAGAAGAAGAAAGAGACGAAACGCAGCCGCACGCGGCTGAATTCATGCTATTGGATGTAGTTCAACCCTAAAACTTACGCGTAGAAGAGCATCGTTAAAACACGTAGTAGATTTGAGAAAAAATACATTGAGTTTGAACTGTATGTATAATCAGTTACTAACTTACTACTTTTGCATTTGGCTCAGTAAAACATTTAACATTTATAACAATTCAATGAGTATTTACATGTCTTCGCCAATAAAATTGGCTATGAATAATGTCTGACAGATTTTATACATAAAACATTTACCACGAAAACACCTTAGGGTTGAGCTATATTTGGCAGCACTGAATAACACTTTTCTATGTTTCTCATCATCATCATCATCATCATCAGGTCTTTTTTAGTCTCCACTGCAGGAGCATGACCCTCTCTGCACTGCCAGAGCCATATATTAGCCATAGCAATCGGCTACACAGGCAGAGGATTTGGCTTACACTCTCCTCACTAGCCAGACGGTTTGGAGAGGTCTTTTGATGTTTATAAACTTTGTTTAGCTTGTATTCCCTTAGTCGCCTTCTACGACATCCACGGGAAGACTTGGAGTGGTCCTATTCTACTCTGCCGGGACCCACACGGCACTTCTATGTTTCTATTCTTTTCTATCACTCAGAACCATAATTTACAAGGGAGAGAAAGAGCATAGAAAAGTGCGATTGTCTCCAGATGTAGCTCACCCTTAACGTCAGCAAAAATACAATTTAATACAAACATTGCATCTTTGATATAGTTAATATGAATTATTAATACCGTGTGAAAACATACCACCGACATCGCAGCTCTCAGTGATTCCACCCGTCAAAATGATCAATTTTTCCAATAGGACCAATGCTACGTAATTTTAAAAAGTCGACATTTTCATACAAATTTGCCTATCGATTTTTTTACAAGTAGCTAGCATAGGTCCCCTTTGTAAGTCCATTTTGGCTGGCAGAGTCACGTCTATCAGGAAACCTTGACATCAAACTTGGGTCGTAATGTTGTATTTTTCAGTCTAGGCCCTTTTTTACACCAATCACAATTGTACAATTTATTTTATGGGAATCGCAAGTGTATTTAAACATGTCGTATAATGCCCGTACTAACTATCTGTTATAGTCATCGGTTAAGCACTCGGCTTCGCCTCGTGCCTATAAACACCTCAGCTATTATATCCAGCGGTTTTGACTTCGACTTTACATGACATTTCATACTAAATACAGTTCTCAAAAGTAATATTGGCGCACTGTAAATAAATGATTTTTGATTTGGCTTTTTGAGTTCAAGGTCGCCATTATAACTAATGAGAACTGAAATATACGAGTTCAAATTTAGTTTTGCTTGTTTTAATCTATACTTTTTTTTAATAAACAGCGCAAAAACATCGTCCATAAATATTAACCAAATAAAATTTTGTCAAGAACACAATCGAATTAAATGTTATAATTAATAATTCTGTATTACATCCATAACAGTTGGACACACAACATATATGTTCTCTACTACATTTTATTTTAATACTGTATAAATTGTTTTATTTATGGTAATTTATTATATTAACTGGAATCTATTAATTGTTATTATGATCAATTTATGAGAGGAACATATAACTTCAAGCAAAAATAATAAGGTAATACAGAGTTAGATAGATACACACGTAAATGCAATACGGATTATGCATAAAAAAGTGTTATCTAACTAGTTTATACATAAATATTCAAAAGTGAAGTACTAACAGTGACCATAGAATAAAAATTAGTTGAAAAGAACGAAAGAACAAGATATAACGATTTTACGAAAATCACTCGCAAAAACACTATTTTCTAAGGCAAATTTAGATGATAATTTCTTTAATATTATTATAAAATATGGACTTCGAAGTCATCAGTCTATATCAGACTTCTCTCTAACTGAAACTTCAAAGTATTGCATGTTCGTCGCTGATTAGGCTATTATAAAAATGCTTTTGAAAGATTTTGGTAGAAACTTGTCGGCTTGTAGTTAACTTTTTACGTGAGTGACCGGTGTTTCATATATTAATTATTTTAGTCAATTAAGTTGTTTTACTTATTATACATGATTGTTAAAAATCTCTGCTTTTCAAAACAAAGAAAAATTCAATAAATACAAGATGATTGTAATATAAATGCAGAATATTGATTGAATGAATAAACACATCTACTTATTTTCTCCTAGCACATATATATTTCCTGTCCTATTTCTGTATTCCATTGAAGTAATATGATTGTATCATGACATTAAAATACTTGTAAACCTAATTTCCTGTTTTATTCATAATTATTTCACCGTTCTAACATTTTTTAGGCTTATTTTGACTTGCTTCCAAGTTGCAACTTGAAAAATACATTAATTAAGAAGTCTTATGCTAGACACTGGAGAGTTTGTTTAAGTTGAAGAGTTTTTTGTACATTGGCAACTAGGATGATAAGTTCATACAGAGTTTGCTAAATTAACAAAGAAAAATCAACTACAATATCAGAAACTTTCATAACATTTTTTGTTTTCTGACAGAAATGCCGAGATTAGAAACAGTATAAAGAATGTTTTAGCTATACAAATGCAAATACAGGTAAGTTTAACATCAATTCTAGAATTACAGAAAGTCTCGTACATTGTATACAACAAATGGTCATCAAGCTTATTAGATTAAGCATTTCATACAAAGCATAAAATCAATTGAACCATCCTAGTAACCAACGCAGCCCTAACAGTCATTTCACTTCACTTCACTATCACTAAGAGCGTCACTTCCGCGGTCACCTCAAGTGTCAATATTCACGTATAATGAGGTTCTTTTTGAAGTCCCAGGATCATTCGGGCTCTGCATACATAAATGAGAACCGATCGTGGCTGTTGGCGGGGAGGATCTTGGCTTCGATCAGACATTGAATCACCCAGAATGTTGAAACGAGTGGTATCAGATCTTGATTCGCCTTGTTTTGTACTTCGTGCGGACAGTCCCATTCCGTGACTAGAGCAATCGCTCCGGTTGTGTTCAAGTCTTCCTCGTTGACCACACGGGTATTGGCTCCGGCTAACGTGCAGACTCGTTCCCAAAACTTCACAAAGGTATCCTGGTCTCCGCATAGGAGTATGGTTTTGTCTTTGAAGAAAGTTGTGTTGCGTTTGCCGGATGGTGGATTCTGTAAAAAAAAGTTATTTGAAATTACATTGGCGTTTCCATTAGTATTGTTTCGGAAGACCAATAAGAGATGTAAGATGTTGATACTCTTTACCATACTCAGCAGGCTTGAATCACCTGTCTATCCAAAATGAAAGATGATTCCGTGCTTTGGAGGCACGTTAAGCTGTGGGTCCCGAACATTCGGACCCTACGACTCAGTGCTGCCATCTGATAGTATGCATGCGACACAGCCCGTGTGATCCTATGCTGATAGATATTAGACATTCAATGATAGAACATAATAAAATAATACTGACCCAGTTGATAAAGCACTGCTTGAGTATGGACCAGCCGGCGGGCAGGGCGTAGGAGTCGACATCCATCTTGTTGTTGTTAATGCAGCTGAAGATATCCCAGGCGTGCTATACGGCCCATATGATCCTAGACTGATGGATATTGTAGGACCTATTGATTCTTTGTATCCTTAACATGATAAAACTGACCCAGTTCATGAAGCATTGCTTGAGTATGGACCAGCCGGAGGGCAGAGCGTAAGAGTCAACGTCCATCTTGTTGTTGTTGATGCAGCTGAAGATGACCCACGCGTGCGACACGGCCCGTTTGATCCTAGACTCATGGATATTGTAGACGGCTACACTGTTTCCTTGATAGAATATAATATTACTGACCCAGTTGATGAAGCACTGCTTGAGAATAGACCAGCCGGAGGGCAGGGCGTAGGAGTCGACGTCCATCTTGTTGTTGTTGATGCAGCTGAAGATGACCCACGCGTGCGACACGGCCCGTTTGATCCTAGACTCATGGATATTATAGGACCGCTAGATTCTATGATAGAACATAATACAACTGACCCAGTTGATGAAGCATTGCTTGAGTATGGACCAGTTGGAGGGCAGAGCGTAGAAGTCGACGTCCATCTTATTGCTGTTAATACCTACTGAAGATGACCCAGGCGTGCGACACCGCCCTTATGATCCTAGACTGATAGATATTATAGGACCGCTAGTTTTTATTACATTAATAGAACATAATAAAACTGACCCAGTTGATGAAGCACTGCTTGAGAATAGACCAGCCGGAGGGCAGGGCGTAGGAGTCGACGTCCATCTTGTTGTTGTTGATGCAGCTGAAGATGACCCAGGCGTGCGACACGGCCCGTTTGATCCTAGACTCATAGATATTGTAGACCGCTAGACTGTTTCCTTGATAGAATATAATATTACTGACCCAGTTGATGAAGCACTGCTTGAGAATAGACCAGCCGGAGGGCAGGGCGTAGGAGTCGACGTTCATCTTGTTGTTGTTGATGCAGCTGAAGATGACCCACGCGTGCGACACGGTCCGTTTGATCCTAGACTCATGGATATTATAGGACCGCTAGATTCTATGATAGAACATAATACAACTGACCCAGTTGATGAAGCATTGCTTGAGTATGGACCAGTTGGAGGGCAGAGCGTAGAAGTCGACGTCCATCTTAATGCTGTTAATACCTACTGAAGATGACCCAGGCGTGCGACACCGCCCTTATGATCCTAGACTGATGGATATTATAGGACCGCTAGTTTTTATCACATTAATAGAACATATAGAAACTGACCCAGTTGATGAAGCACTGCTTGAGAATAGACCAGCCAGAGGGCAGGGCGCAGGAGTCGACGTCCATCTTGTTGTTGTTGATGCAGCTGAATATGACCCAGGCGTGCGACACCGCCCTTATGATCCTAGACTGATGGATAGTATAGGACCGCTAGTTTTTATCACATTAATAGAACATAATAAAACTGACCCAGTTGATGAAGCACTGCTTGAGAATAGACCAGCCGGAGGGCAGGGCGTAGGAGTCGACGTCCATCTTGTTGTTGTTGATGCAGCTGAAGATGACCCACGCGTGCGACACGGCCCGTTTGATCCTAGACTCATGGATATTATAGGACCGCTAGATTCTATGATAGAACATAATACAACTGACCCAGTTGATGAAGCATTGCTTGAGTATGGACCAGTTGGAGGGCAGAGCGTAGAAGTCGACGTCCATCTTATTGCTGTTAATACCTACTGAAGATGACCCAGGCGTGCGACACCGCCCTTATGATCCTAGACTGATAGATATTATAGGACCGCTAGTTTTTATTACATTAATAGAACATAATAAAACTGACCCAGTTGATGAAGCACTGCTTGAGAATAGACCAGCCGGAGGGCAGGGCGTAGGAGTCGACGTCCATCTTGTTGTTGTTGATGCAGCTGAAGATGACCCAGGCGTGCGACACGGCCCGTTTGATCCTAGACTCATAGATATTGTAGACCGCTAGACTGTTTCCTTGATAGAATATAATATTACTGACCCAGTTGATGAAGCACTGCTTGAGAATAGACCAGCCGGAGGGCAGGGCGTAGGAGTCGACGTCCATCTTGTTGTTGTTGATGCAGCTGAATATGACCCAGGCGTGCGACACGGCCCGGATGTCGGCCGCGAGGCACTGGATGTATTTGGCCGTGAGGCACGGCCGGGGCGCGATCAGTTTGCACACGGAGTACTTGTTCTTTGGCACGTCGTCGAAGTGGCTGAAATGTAGGGTTGGATCATCATGATTTATACATTAATGAAAAAAATAAATAAAAAAACGAAAAAAAAAACTTGATTTTTGTTTTAATTTTCATTAGGTCATACGATCATTGTCCTAATTTCTAAAAATATGCAAAAATTTCACACAAACTATCAACGATTTTGTGTTTCGAGTGTTAATTTTGTATTAGTTTATTTTTATTTCCGAAAATGAATATTAGTATTCGTCTAGTGACTTCGTATCATCATCAGGTCTTTCTAGTCTCCACTGCAGGAGCACGACCCTCTCTGTACTACCAGAGCCATATACTAGCCAGAGTAGTCAGAGGATTTGGCCTACACTC
The DNA here is from genome assembly GCA_963082605.1 of Rhodophaea formosa. NCBI lineage: Eukaryota > Metazoa > Arthropoda > Insecta > Lepidoptera > Pyralidae > Rhodophaea > Rhodophaea formosa. Next base: position 15,708,463 of record OY720219.1, read on the forward strand.
TCCACGCTGGCCAGACGGGTTGGAGAGGTATCTTTGATGTTAATAAGCTTTGTTTAGCTTGTGTTTCCTTAGTCGCCTTTTACGACATCCACGGGGTGACTTGGAGTGGTCCTATTCTACTCTGCCGGGAACTACACAGCAGACTTCGTATAATGGATTAAAATTATCATTATTATTACAGCACTACGCAACAAGAAAATATCATTATAACTATATTATGATTCTTTTCAACTGAACAACTTTTGTTAGGGATTCCGATTCCGACATTAATATCAATCTTCAGCCGCTCCTTGTTGAATGGTCTGTCACAGAACTTCAAGTCTTCTGTGTCAGTGTATAATAGTGAGTATATAATATAAGCACGTTTTTACTCCTCAGACATGTTAGTATATACTAAAGACGTGTTTTACCTGTAGACAACCCCTCCACCAGCTTCCAGCTGTTCCTTCAGCCGTTCTTTGTTGAACGGTCTGTCGCAGAACTCCAGGTCTTCAGTGTCGGTGCCAGCCATAGAGGTGGTGATCCCACCATCTTCTTTAAAGAGTATATATAGGGTACCTATAGACTAAAGATCTATTTTACCTGCAGACAACCCCTCCACCAGCCTCCAGCTGTTCCTTCAGCCGCTCTTTGTTGAACGGTCTGTCATAGAACTCCAGGTCTTCTCAATTTTTTTTAGCTAGCTCTAAGTTTTTGTTTTTTCGTGTGTGTAAGTGGCCAACACTTGTGTCAGCTCCAAGTGACCTTTCGCTACTACACCGGACTTTTGAGGTGAGCGTAGAGTGCCCTCAACCTGTAAGGCGAACATCACCAAAGGGCCCCAGGAAGGACGGACTTCGGCTTTGGCGTTGCCTGTATCCCACCATCTCTTTGAAGAGTATATAATATAAGCACGTTTTTACTCCTCAGACATGTTAGTATATACTAAAAACGTGTTTTACCTGTAGACAACCCCTCCACCAGCTTCCAGCTGTTCCTTCAGCCGTTCTTTGTTGAACGGTCTGTCGCAGAACTTCAGGTCTTCAGTGTCGGTGCCAGAGTATATATAGGGTACATATAGACTAAAGATCTATTTTACCTGTAGACAACCCCTCCACCAGCCTCCAGCTGTTCCTTCAGCCGTTCTTTGTTGAACGGTCTGTCACAGAACTCCAGGTCTTCAGTGTCGGTGCCGGCCATAGAGGTTGTGGTCTCTCCATCCTCCTCTGAAGAGTAGTGACGAGTTTCCTGGCTGTGGAGGGCTGCTGCTAGGTCTGATGATGACTGCTTCGTAGTCTGTAATAAGAAATATTGATGTATCACCATATTATGACAAAATCAGAACCACGTCAGTGGCCGAGGGGCGGTTCCGAAGAACTCTGACACCAGGGTGTGCATGGTCGACTGACCGTGTCACCTACACGAAATGATATGTATCTATACCTTGCGAGTTGCGATTGACCATGTCATAGGGAGAAATATATGCTATATATAATTAGTTCTATCGGAAAACAAGTGTAATGTAATTTGTTCCGTTTTTGTTTTCTTGTTATGCTGCATCAAACGTCATAGCTAGCCAGCGATGTCCTTCCTTGTTACGTGTTAAAAACAAAATTACTATTATAATAATAGAAGCATCATAGATATTTGTAACCTACACAATAGACAGATAAACTCATTACGTCAATATTTTTACAAAAAGGCTCAGACATCTGTACTACATAAATACATCACACTTGTAGACTCTAAATATACACCCCTTAACTTGAGTAATAAAGACACACAACCTAATGAAATACAGACTAGCATAATACAGAAGAAACAAACATGGCAACAAAAATCACTACATGGCAGACATTTTAGGGATCTAGAACAGCCACACGTAGACAAGAAATGGTCAAACGCTTGGCTGAAAAGAGGGGAACTGTTTCCGGAAACAGAAGCATTCTTAATAGCTATACAAGATCAAGTAATTAATACCCGTAACTATAAAAAATACATTATTAAAGAACCCAATTTACAAACTGATTTGTGCAGACATTGCAGTAGTACCAGTGAGACCATTCAGCATATTACTGGGGCATGTAAGACATTGGTACAAAATGATTATAAGCACAGACACGACCAGGTAGCAGCGATAATCCACCAGCACATAGCGTCAAAATATAAGCTTATTCAGCAAATACTCCCTTATTATAAATACGCGCCGGATAGAATTCTTGAAAATGATTCTGTAAAAATTTATTGGGACCGAACTATAATCACAGATAAGACAATTCACTTCAATAGACCGGACATCACAATACACAATAAAGCAGACAACACGGTATATCTTGTAGACATAGCTATCCCTAACACCCATAACCTGCAAACTACACACACCGAAAAAATGACTAAATATAAAGACTTGGCTATAGAAATTCAGACACAATGGCGGGTACAAACCGTAAAAATAGTACCAATAATCATTTCCACTACAGCTGTCATACCCAAAACCCTGCATACAAGCCTACACATATTAGACATCCCCTCATACATTATACACACACTGCAAAAGGCTGTCATTCTAAATACGTGCCGCATTACGCGAAAATTTTTATCCTAGATTTATTAAGCACTTGGCTTTGGCCCGTGCAATCTTACCTCTTTTGCAAAGAAAAGAGAGAAATGAACAAAAAAAAAGAACAGAAATAATAATAATAATAAATCTTTATTTTTCAGGTATACACCCATATTAAAATTAAATATTTACAAATTGTAATTTGTGTAAGTACACATTTAACTCAGAACATATAACAAGGGAGAATTGCCGCGCTCTTTTAATACAACGAAAACAGGTGTCTCCAGATTTCTCCCACCACTGCCCATACGCACACACTGGACTGTGTAAAAACAAAAGCCGTCGAGTGTAATAACACATGCAAACTCACGCAGTGATTGCCTGAAATGAAATACACGCACACTACTAAAAAGGCAATTTATTTTACATTTACGCTAGTGCGAGACAAACGTTAAAATAATGTTTTATCGATATCGATATGAAGAATTGAAGTGAATAAGAAGATTGAAGCCTGATGGGGTGCGGAGAGGAGGGCTCATAATTCATACTTCCATACTAATATTATAAAAAGAGGGAATATTTGATTGTGTGTTTGCATCGAATAGGCTTCGAAATTACTGAACCGATTTGAAAAATTCTTTCAGTTGTGAAACTACAGTATCCCCGAGTGTCATAGGCTATGTAAGTACCACGGGCGAAGCCGGGGCGGATTGCTAGTAATTGATACATATTAATTAGCTGTTTGCCCGTGACTTCGTCAGCGTAAATTAAAGCCTGTATTTTAACCTCAATTATAGCGTCTTTGGAAATAAGGAATAAATAAATACACAATAATTTTGCAAATCAAAATATTTATTTCCAATTTACTGCCCAGTAAAATGAAATGAATGAAATTTTTCTTGAAAATGTTCAGAACATATCGTATTTCTCTGGACAGGAAACTAGTTAGGACCTCTGCCCGTTGCATCTATCCATTTTTCTTTAAAAGTTGGGTTCTTAGGAAAACTGAAATAAGAAACCAAAACTATTATTTTTTTCAAACCATAATTATAGTTCGGTTGAAAAAACCGACTGAATACTGCATCAAAATCGGTTAAGCCTAACGCGAGATAATCGCGGACAAACATACATACAAACAGAAAGATCAAACTAAGAAACTTTAACGTCAAAAATAAATAATCTTTTTGAAGTCTAATTTTCAAAAATCTAATAATTATAAAAACATGCATTAAAAACCGGCCAAGTGCGAGTCGTACTCGCGCATGAAGAGTTCCGTACCATTTTATTAATATCGAGCAAAAAACAGCAAAAAAATTACGTTTTTTGTATGGGAGCCCCCCTTTAATATTTATTTTGCTATAGTTTTAGTATTTGTTGTTATAGCGGCAACAGAAATACATCATCTGTAAAAATTTCAAGTGTCTAGCTATCACCGTTCATGAGATACAGCCTGGTGACAGATGGACAGACCCGTCCCGTGTTTACCCTTTAGGTACGGAACCCTAAAAAGTACCTATGTATTTTTATTATTATTTTCCGAAGTCATCTACAGTTGATACTAAATGTAGTACAGTTTCGGATATTTTATCGATAACCGCGTTACACTTGCACTTCCCTAACTTCCGACGCCAAGCAGCGACGGTATCAAACCCACAGCGTTTGATACATTGCGTCGTGATTTTGCGTGGTTTGAGTTAGTTGTCGTATTAAAAGTTCAATGTACAACTCACAAAAAATTTACTTCGACTTTGAATGAATCACGGGTCAACAAGCGAAAATACGGTTATTTGTTAAAATATTTGTTTTTTGATTCTTTTTATGAACAAAATGTGGTACTAACATGTGGTACGTGATTCCATTGTTCTTGTAGTTTTAAATTTCACTCCTATTCTTGCAAGTAACAATGCTACAAGTCGGCATTTTGAGGTTATTACGGGGCGACGGCGGTATTACGACTGACCGGCGGCGGGCAGCAATATTCGATTTCGGGCATATCGCGGCGACGCGGCCACGCCCCCTCTTCATATCTAGTCCTTTATATGATCTGAGACATTTAAGTACAAACGTCAGACAACCTACAACAGAATTATGTACATTGCATGAGTCATAAAACATCCTTTAAAACATCTATCTATCTATCTATAATTTAAGAACTGTGTTCTTGTTCTTTAAAACATACAAATAAATATTTTCTTAGAAAAGAAAATAAACATTTTTTAAACATACGACTGTTGATATACAATATACTTAGGTGGATATACATATTAAAGTATCTAATTATCGTCAATATTATATTATATTCATAATAATAAATTTAAATTTAAAATATGGCATTTATATCAAGCACTTACTTCTTGTTCTCATTCTGATGAAGAGAAATCCAGTGTCTGTAAATGGGACTGTCCAAGTCAGTGTACACGGCACGCAGAATACTGTTCCGAGAACCACGCAACCTATTCCAAAAGGACGCCACCCGAGTCCTCCGAACCGCGAAGAAGTCGGGTACTCTCGCCTCGGCAAACATGCCAGATGCACTACAAAATCTCGGGAGGCGCATCAGGATCCTAAATGCATCATTGTATTGCACTCTAATGGCATCCCAGCTTTTGTGTTTGCTTTTCACCCATAATTGGCAGGTATAGAAACTCAGGCAGTACGCATTAAATAATGTCACTTTGACCTCATTGCTACACCTGCCAAATCTGCGCGCCAGCATATTGCATCGAACCGAAAGCGCCCTCCTCTCCCTCTCAATGTCGGCGTCGTCCGTCCCGTCTTCGGTCAGGATATGGCCCAGGTACTTAAACCGATCGACAACCCCAACCACTGAGCCATTTAATCTAATTTCCGGCACAAACTCCGGACCTCTCCCTGCCTTAAAGACCATGGCCACTGTCTTTGCCACATTGTATTTCAGTCCATGACAATTAGCATAATTCTCACACACTGAAAGCAGCTTTCTTAGCCCTTTAACTGAGGGACTGAGAAGCACCATATCGTCGGCATAACTTAAGCTATTTAAAGATTGTCCGGCTAAGTGACAGCCAGTCCGAGTGCCTCTCAGCTTCCCTATCAGGTCATTGATATAAAGGTTGAAAAGATCCGGTGAGGTGAGGCCCCCCTGGCGTACCCCGCATTCTAATTTATAATCATTAGATGTCGCGTCGCCCCATCTTACAAAATTAGTTTGGTTTCCGTACCAGTACTTTAATATATCAATAAGGTTTCCGGGTACTCCTGAACCATGCAATTTGTCCCAGAGAATATTATAATTCACCAAGTCAAATGCCTGACTCAGGTCCAAGAAACAAGCGTACACAGATGTTTTTCTCGAGGTATAATAATTTACAGTGTGTTTTAAACTAAGTATCGCCGAATCCGTCGAGAGGCCTGGTCGGAAACCAAACTGCGCATCATCAATCTTGATATGACTCAATAATTGGGGCTGTACCAGCCGCTCCAGGACTTTCCCCGCTATAGTTCCAAGGGAGATCGGACGATAGTTGTCCACCGCCGCAAGATTACCTGTTTTATTTTTAACTAAAGGGATGACCAACGTTTTCATTAGATCGTGAGGGAGATATGAGTACCGTATACACAGATTGTACAGTTTACTGAGCTTTTGAAACAATATGTCACTGCCATATATAAAATGCTCAATACTTAGCTTATCGTGTCCCGGAGACTTACCGCGTTTCATATTTCTTATTGCCACTGCTACACCCTCTGGTGTAATATGTAATACAGAGGTCTCGTTGGCCTGAAACTGTTTACGTTCTTTAACAGGGTCTGATACATCAGAACAAGGGATTGGCAGAGGTACAGCCTTGAATTTACGCACAAAAGCATTTGCTATCTGAGCTGGCTCACACAAACCATCTACAGACACAGGTAAACTTTGCTTAAAATCAAACTTTTTTGTCTCTTTCCAAAACTTCACAAAATTTTTTTGTTTTCTACTTTGGGCTAGAATACTTAATTTTATATTTTCTTCATTTTTTTGACACCACGTTAGCTTATTTTTAAAATCACGTCGCTTATTACACATGTTTACATATACTTCTCCTACAGTTGGCTTACCAGCTAAAACCCATAAATTAAAATGTAGTCTGTACATTTGATGGCTTTCTTTTACATGTAAATTCCATCCTGGTACCTTTTTGTACTTTTTTTTCCCATCAGAATGAGGACAAGAAGTTTTGCTGGCCCCTTTTTGCAATATTGTAATTATTTTGGCGTACAGATCATCTATAAAATTATGGTGAGATTTTATGTTAGAACATGTTAACTTAGTATTACTATCACAGTTTTTACATTGCAAGGAATCATCTACGCATGCTAACTTTGTCCTACAGTATTCATTATAGGCGTGTATCTCGTACTATTGCCGTTTAGTTCTATAACAGATAATATCACGTAGGTAATTTAAATTAATTAAAGAGATTAAATTTACAATATACATGGCGAAATTTTGATCGTTCCGGACCATTAAAGGGGTGATTCAGCCTGTCAATATAAACAACTTTTCTATGGGACAAATGCTGTAAACTCGAAAAAAATTTTGACATTCCTATACAAATTGCCCGGGCAGCTGAACACTTTTGTATGAAAATGTCAAAATAAAATTTGAGTTTCCAGCATTGGTCCCATAGGAAAAATGGTTCATATCGACGGGCTGAATCACCCCTTTAAGGGTCCAGAACGATCAAAATTTCGCCATGTATAAGCCCGAAGATAAGTCTATACTCAGCGATGTTTTTATAAACTTTCGGAAATATTCCTGAACCAAAACCATTTTATTTAACACATACGTAGCCTATAGCACTGAGGGATAAATCAGCTATCCAAAGGTGATTTATAGATAGCTGATTGATTGATAGATAGAACATTCTATCAATCAATCAGCTATATAGGGAATAGCCTTTGGATTATTCACGTTTCTGCACAGTGGTGACACTCCCTGTATGTAACAGTTCGGGCTCTAGTGGTGATCTTGAGCCGAGACATGTAAGTAACATGTTCAACACTGATCTGCTGTGTGGTAACCGGCAGAGTAGAATAGGACCACTCTAACTCTTCCTGTGGATATCGTAGAAGGCGACTTAGGAAACACAAGCTAAACAAAGCTTATAAACATCAAAGTGACCGCTCCAACCCGTCTGGCCAGCGTGGAGTGTGTAGGCCAAATCCTCTGCCTGTTCTGGCTAAAATATGGCTCTGGTAGTACAGAGAGAGTCGTGCTCCTGCAGTGGAGACTAAAAAAGACCAGATAATGATGTTTCCTTTTCCTGCTTGTCTCTGGTGTTCCGCCGGGGGGTCTCTGTGCAGGTGAGCAGGAAATGCAGCCCGACGAACAGTTTGCTATCCGCGCCAGGGACGGGCACTGGCTACGAGATAGTGTCTTCGTCGTTAGAGAATTTCGTGAGTTTGGAGCCAATATATGGCTCAGGCGGTACAGAGAGGGTCACGCTCCTGCAGTGGAGACTAAAAAGACCTGAAGTTGATGTTCAACACACCTTTTCCTGCTTGTCTCTGGTGTTCCGCCGGGGGGTCTCTGTGCAGGTGAGCAGGAAGTGCAGCCCGGCGAACAGTTTGCTATCCGCACCCGGGATGGGCCCCAGCAACGAGATCGTGTCCTCGTCGTTGGAGAACTTCGTAAGTTTGGAGTTCTTCTTGCCGATGTTTTGCTTCGCTGCGCCTTTGAGTTGCAGGGGGCCGGCTGAAATTGGTAAAATACAACATTTGCACTCATCATAGTATCACGTATTTGTTTTTTTTTTTTTTATAAAGATTAAACAATCGCCAAAGTAAAGTTCATGCTTAACAAGATGGTGAGCCTAAAGATAGTATTTTGCCTATTGCAAGACCACGATTTTAATGATTTAATAAGAAGCAGCTGGCACATTCTATGTACTTTTATTAGTTTCTAGGTCAGCGACAAAGAAGTTTTCAAAACACGACCACACGTAAAACGCCACATGGACGGACGGCTACAAAAGATACACATAATGTTCCTGACGCTATCCTGACGGGCAGAGCAGTTGCTGCTTTCACTGACCAGACACTCACACTCAGAACATTATTAATTCAAAATCATTTATTTGCTTTAAATAGGGTACAATAATAAACATGGTATGGTTTTGCTAAGTTCAGGCCTATTTAGCTATATTAATAGCATGCAAATTTCTTTTTTTTTTCTATTACAAAACTATTATTAATAACAATTTTTAAAGCTAGTGAATAAAATTATGTCCAGTTTAATAAATGTCAAAATGTATTAATATTATTGTTTAGTAGTCATAAATTCATTGATTGTGTAGAAGCACTTGTCAATAAGCCAATTGTTCAACTTGTTATTTGTTCAAGTGGTTAAAAGAGACATGAGAGACAAGAGACATGAGAGAGAGACTACTAAACGTACCTTTGATTCCATCAATCCTTCCGGGCGTTCTCTGCACTTCAGGCCCACCCCCACCACCTCCTCTATCCTGACGGGCGGAGCAGAGTTTTTACTCTCATTGACCAGATACACGAGAGAGTAAGAGAGAGAGGTTAGATACGACAGGAGGTGCAATACCACTAGATGTACCTTCAATCTTCCTCGGCGCCCGCTGTACTTCAGGCTCTACCTCCGCCACCTTCTCTATCCTGACGGGCGGGGCAGAGCTGCTGATCTCATTGACCAAGCACTCATATAAGAGAGAGGTTGCACATGAAAGGAGGTGCAATACCACTAGACGTACCTTTAACTCCATCAATCTTCCTCGGCATCCGCTGTACTTTAGGCTCTACCCCACCACCTCCTCTATCCTGACGGGCATGGCAGAGCTTATACTCTCACTGACCAAGCACTTACATGAGAGAGAGGTTGCACATGACAGGAGGTGCAATACTGCCTTACGTACCTTTATCTTCTCCATTATCTTCCTGGGCGTACTTCAGGCTCTACCCCACCAACTCCTCTATCCTGACGGGCGGGGTAGATTTAATTCTCTCACTGACCAGACACTCACATGCGAGTGACACTACCAGACGCACCTTTGACTCCATCAATCTTCCTCGGCGTCCGCTGTACTTCAGGCTCCACCCCTGCCACCTCCTCTATCCTGACGGGCGGGGCAGAGTTGCTGCTCTCGCTCATCTCGCTGCTCTCACTGGCCAGCCGCTTGCGACTCACTGGTGTACTCTTAGCAGACTTCACTCCTGTCAGCCGTAAAGCATTCTGTGAATAGTTGAGCTTAGACCGCGAAAAACGCATTTTTGCCTAGAAAAATAATAAATTGATATGAATTTTTAACCGTTTCAGCCTGCGAGGAACTGCCTGTTGTTACAATCTGCCCTGCATCATTTGGAAGTCTCCTAATAGACTCCGCACAGAAGTGGGTTGCAAAAATATTCTGGCTAGATAGGGAATGATCCCTATCGGCCAGATTGGCTGTTCTCTATCAGATTAATTTAAACGCATCGCAAATGTATTTGCGATAAAACTTAAAACTAATAAAAATACTGACCCGTTAAGAAGAAAAAGATCTTGCAATGACTTTAGGACATAGCCATTTTTCTTCTTCTTCTCGAGTCGTTATATCTGCTTTTTTATTTATTAATCTATATCTATATAATATATAAAACAAAGACGGGTTTGTTACAACACTTATAACTCGACTAAGCTCTGCTCTGCTTAACCAATTTTCATGGTTATTGTTTCTTTGAATTTGTCTCAACCCCGAATAGCAGAATACATCTTAAAAACAATGAAAAATCAATATGTGTAATGAATACTTAATCATTGACTGTTAGGCGGTACGAAGTTCGCCGGGTCAGCTAGTTTACAATAATTTCGACCAGCATGCGGCCACAGCAACAGCCCGGTCATTTGCGTCTTCAAAGTCTTTTTTTGTAAACAGTGAACGAGGGCTATCGGGCACGTTGGCTCGTTGACTTGACGTCGCCGCTGTCACACATGCTGTTGCCGGGGAATACCCACCTAACCCGGTTTTCCTGGCATCTTCCTACACCAACCCGGAGTCGGTTTAGCGACTTCCAGATTGACCAGGGAAGATTGCTACCGGTAAAGCACATGACGATTCCGGGTATTCCACTGCTCCAATCTGGCGTTAGAGCCATCCCTGATCTCAAGTCTCGCCTGCCTAAGAAAACTATCTACAACATAGCCATTGATATAAAAGTATATTGGTCACGCTTATGTAGTGCTGTTTCGCTTATATTTAGGCGTCTATACATGTGAGCGGTACGACAGTACAATGTATGCAACCTTTTATTAACAGTACTATTATAGTGCCCAACATTGCTATAGTAATATCAAGAGCTTGCACAAGGAAGCCTCTACTTCTCAGATACAAGTTTGTCCAAAAGCACCTGTGCAAAAATTACGATTTCTCTATCAAACATTCATAACGTTTTCACAAAAAGATGCTTCATTGGTCTAAGTCACACTCACAACGTAGGTAAAATTAGCAAAAAGTAAAATTCCAACCTGATGTGGACGCTTTGGGGCTCTTGGGTGAGGCGACACGCTTCCTAGCACTGTTGTTGCTGGCCTTGTCCCTGCTGCGAGCGCTGCGGGGGCCCTGCACCAAAACAAATTCAGATTGTAATGTTATTGCATGTATACTTCTTTCTATAGTAAGATTGACCCTTGAACCCTAGGAAAATATACATAATGTTAGGATAAACATCGTTATCTCGCAAACATTCAAATCAGCCCGTCAAAATGAACAACTTTTTCTATTGGACTACTGCTGGGAAGTAAAACAAAACCTGAAAGCTCCGTGGCGCAGCGGTTAACACCCCAGCCTGCGAGAGGAGTGGTCCCGGGTTCAATCCTTGGTCAGGTTAAAATAAAAATGATCCATCTCAGTTTGCCCTGGGTCTTGAATATTTATCTATATATTATGTATTAGTAAATATAGTTAAGTAAGTATCCCATAACACAAATCTCGGCCTTACTTTGGAGCTAGCTCAATGTGTAATTTTTACGTATATAAAAAACAAACAAACTCACTTTCGCATTTATAATATTATTAGTTAAGATAACATAACGTATATACTTATATAAATAAACATCCAAGACCAAGGTCATTCTGAAAAAGATCGTTTTCCATCATGACCTGACTGGGGATCGAACCCGGGACCCCAGTGTCGCAGGCTGGCTACTTTGAGAGTTGATGGGGAAGAGGTAGGCCGAAACAGAGATGGATAGATTGCGTTAATAGGAATATGAAAAATGTAAAAAGTAAAAAGTAGTTTATTATTCTTCTCACCAGTGGTCATTACGAAACGCTAGTAGTTTTTCGATTTTGCATATTAAAAATAAAAATAATAAGAATAAAAAAAAATTACGTTCAAAAAGAGATACACTTATCCAATTTTGAATAAAAATCTTTGACTTTGACTTCTCCAAAAAATCTGATACATACATAACAAGTTACATAGTTTTTAATAATATGTGCTTAAAATACAGATTGGAGGAGACTGGAGTCTGTAGAAGGCAGGGCCTGTATACAGCACTCCAGGGCTCTCCGCCACCGGACGGACACATTTCATTGGGAATTAACCCGTGGTGAAAATGTGGAACTTCAAAGTAATCAGTTTAACATTTTCTAATGAAAGAGGTAGAAGTGGATGCAGAAATGGTGAGGAATAGAGAATTGTGGGGGAAAAAGACCCCAGATAAGGTGGGGCAGGTGATGATGAAATAAAGTTGTTACCTGTATAATGTTGTCAAGGTCAAGTTCTCGGTTGTGCCGTCGGCGGGGGGTGGAGGGAGTCCCAGGTGACCTTGGCCGCGTGGCTTCTTTGAGGGTCCGAGCTTGGTCTTCTGTGAGGTACAGCTCACTAGCTGTTACCAAGACTTGAGAGTCTCTGTTAAGAATAAAATAATATCAAGAGAAGTATAATACAAAGAGGTAAACGAAAATTGTAGTAGGCTGTATATGGCTCTGGTAGTACAGAGAGGGTCGTGCTCCTGCAGTGGAGATTAGAAAGACCTGATGATGATGATGAAATGAAAATTATTTCTAGTAATTAATGATGTATTAATTAGAGCTAATCTGACTGCACTGGCTAATATGTGGCACTAGTAGTACAGAGGTCATGCTCTTGAAGAGGCGACTAAAGACCTGATGATAATGATGAATTTGAATTTAAGCGAGTCTTAGATACCAACTAAACATGTATTTTACATTGTTATACTATTGTACTTGGAAGTTTTTTTTTTATTTTATTTTTGGAGGCCTTAATTATATTCAAATTTAACATTTCAATGATGACATCAATTTTTTCCAATTTAATTTTTATCATGACATTTAATTAAAACAATGCACACTGAGTCCACATATATATAAGTAGTTTATAAGGTCTAACTAGAATTGTGAGTTGACGTAGCTAGGAGAAAATGCGCTGTGCAGTTTTTTGCCGCTTCTTCTGCACTCCGCTTTGGAAGCGGCCTAAACTTAGCCATAAGTAATTATTGACGTCAACAAAAATTTTTTGTTGAAAAATTGTAAACACAAATATGACAATTAATAAGTGTTCAAAGAAACCTATATTAAATAAACGATTGAATCTTGAATCAAAATATTCGAAATTACATAAACCTGACGGCTGTGTGTGGCAAGTGAGAAAAAAAGCCGACCAAGTGTGAGTGAAACTCGCGCAATGAGGGTTCCGTACAATATGCTTCGTGAACACACACGCAAAAATGTTTTATTCAATTCACTAGCGCTATCTAGTGGTGTTTTAGTGAACTATTTCCCTAGGTGAACTTAGTGAGTTTTCCACTTTATTTTCAACTGATAGAATTCTTATTATTTTTCCTGTAATCTTCAAGGAATAAACTATATATTTAAATTTTTTCGAAATTTTAGGCCCAGTAGTTTCGGAGATCAGGGGGGGGGGGGGGGGGATGGTCAAATTTTGCCTTTTTTCGTGAATAAAATCAGAAGTATTGTTTTCTCCCCAACAAAAAAAAAATTTTTTTGAGATCCTCATAACAAGCCCTTTCATTTGATATATAACACGGTAAGGTTTGCAAAACTTTTTTTTAACATTTTCTATTTGGACCCCCTAAACTGACCCTTATTAAAAAAAATATATATATTTACTTTGCACATCCGTGATTGGGTCATAGGTTTACACCATCTTACCAAATTTTATTTAATTTGGTTCAGTAGATTCGGAGAAAATCGACTGTGACAGACGGACGGACGGACAGACAGACGCACGAGTGATCCTATAAGGGTTCCGTTTTTCATTTTTTGTACGGAACCCTAAAAAGAGGCAGCCAAAGTCACACAATATAGTATCATAATCGCTTTTAGACTTCTATAGAATCGGATAACTCTAATGAGGGGTCATTCAAATATTACGTAAGCAGTGAAAGGGGGTGGGGGGGTCCAGGCTTATTTTTGATGACATGGGGGATGGGGGGGTTTACGAGGTGATGACATAAGCAACATTTCGCAAAATACACCAACATTTTTTGTGAAAATGATACCAATGTTTACGTAAGTTTAGGGGTAGTAGGGCAGAACATTTATTACATTTACTGGGAAGTATATATTTTTCTGCTTACGTAATACTTGAATGGCCCCTGATCTGCCGGTCCAGATTCAGAGACATAATATGTTATATCAACATACTCAAACAAAACACAAAAAAGTTACAAAATATATGAATTAGAAATAGATGCTTACCCATCAGTGATACATCGGTAAGTAACAGTGCCACTATCATTCTCTTCAATGCCCATCACCAAGCCCGGCTCATAGTTCTGCTCCTCGTCAACCATTGCATACACCGACTGTCCTTGCAAAGGCAATGTCTTCGTATCACCGAATATAATGAAATCATCCAACAACGCTTTGGAATGCCCGTCATCAAACTTGATCAAGTATTTATTCGGCTCCGTTATCTCTAACACCTTCCCTGAATAGTACCGTTTGTCCACCCATTTAGCCAGAACAACTGTATCGGCGGGATATCCTGGATATTCTTGTTTAATAACAGGTTTTTCCACTGGTGTTGCAGGTCTTGGGGATGTTGGTCTTCGTTTCTGCTTCAGTTTGTTCACAGATTTAGGTGTTGCCACCAAAGAGGACAATGGCTTCTCATCTTTGGGTGACTTAACCGGAGACATTTTCCCACTATCTCCGTTAGACGGCACCATCTCAGGGGAATTCATGCCATGCATGTATTCCGCTTCTTCGTGTTGAGTGGGTAAAATCGCGCGTTTAGTTTTCCCTGCGATGTGCCGTCGACCTCTTACTCTAGTTTTCTTTAGCGAACTCTTTGGAGTAGCCTTGTCACATTTGCCTACTTCACCTGGACTAGCATTTCCATTGGTTTGGTTCGATGAATCAGACAGGGAAGCCTGTATCCCAACTGACACTTTTTCGTCGCTTAACGAACGGTTTCCATCGTCAACCGACGCTTCTCGTATATGCGAAAATATGTCTTGAAGCTTCCTCATTAAAGCTTCGTATCCTTTGACAGAAGTTGTTGGGTTTGACACGGATTTGCGTGGTGGTTGGGGAACTACGAATGCGCCGTCACTGGTACGATTGCTGCTAGTAGTTGATGTAGAGTTGACAGTGGAAGCAAAAGATGTTCTGTTGGGCAAATTAATCATACCCCCGCTAGTAACACTTGAAGGCGAGTTACTAGTCGACACATCAGCCATGTATGGATCAATGGTGAAACGTTTAGAAATTCTTTGGTATTCCCGGCACATATCCATGCCCAGATCATTGTCCGTTCGCACAACATATAGTGACAAGAATTCGCAATCCTCATTGTGACTAACATGGATATCAAACACTGGTATTTGAGGAGTATTCATTGGCAACGAATGTCCATTCTCCAAGGGCGATATCGTTGAGGGAGTAGTAGTGCTGCTTGCTCTAAAAGATTCGTTTTTCAATCTTTTTCCTTTATTTCCATTTAATTTAATCATATCAGGAGTGCCATCACTCTCTTCAGTCGACATTCGCTTGGTTGCCGCAATTATTTCTGTAGGAGTCGATGAGTTGCCATTGGATAACTTGGAAATAATCTTTGAAGCTGCACTAGGAATATTATCTGGACTTTCTAGAATAGAACAGACACTGTCAGTACTTTCTTGGTCAGTTGTCTTGCCCTTATTGTAATCCTTTGGTAGAGATTGTGATAAGCTGTGGTCTGAGTAAACATAACCTTCGCTTCTAGGCACATTTATGGGACCAGGTTCAATGATTTCTTGCCTATCTTTGGCAACTACTGGGTCGCTACTGTAATTTACTTTAGGTTTCTCGTCACTGGATTCATCAGGTGTTGGTGATAACTCAAGATGGAAGTTTTGAGAGTCATTCAACTCTGAGTTGCTTTCTTCTGCAATAACTTCTGCAGCCTTCGACAGGGGTGGTATTTCTTTGATGAATTCGACGCTCGGTCTTGGCGTGTGAACTTTGGGTTCTTCAGGGATGGTTTCTTTAGGTTTTTCAAGTTGGATTTTCCGCGGAGTTTTCCGGGATTTTGATATATCGGCACTGGCTGGTCGCGTTCGCGGGGTTTTGGGAGTTTTCAGCGTTGAAACATCTACACTGTTGCTACGCTTTGTTATCTTCCTTGGGCTGGCTCTGGCAGGAGTGCGAACCCTTGATGTTGAAGGTAAGGGGTCTTTGAGCTTTCGTTTCGACCCGCAGGTGATTTCGCTTACTTCCTCGTCCAAGTTTTGGGTGGAGACTGCAAATTCATCATTTGGGAGATCAAGTTTTTGGATCTTTGCGATGTTATCAGAGGGTTGGTCGCTCAGCTTTCTTTTAATCTGCGCTGGAATCACTTCTGTAATCAAGATTTAAAATTTAAGTAAACAAACTATGTAATGTATTGTTTTACCTATTATAGCAGTTATTGAAGTACCTTTTATTTCTCTTTGTTCTGCTGCCTTGTCGTCAGTGGAGGAGACGACATTCTGAAATAAGAATTCAATTTTTGGTTGTACCTCTTTTGGTTTAAGTAATGACCTCATTCCTCATTATGATTTCTTAACCTTATTACTAGGTTCCTTACTAAATAGGTTTTTAATTAGGTATGTATGTGCATACAAATGCCATTAAGGCCCCACACTAGGCACACTAGCGATGCCAATAATTTTATTCATAATACTTTACAAATAGAAAGAAACTCAAGAATGTAAATCATATAAGCCTTAGTAAATAACCTGAAGTATTTTTGGAATCATGTTTTAATATTATGGGAATCAGTCATTAAGAAAAAAAGTGATCTGATTTTCATAATTCTCACTGTTTCTGATAATATCAAACATAATTCTAAAAATACTTCCAGGATATAGCATAAAATAGCACAAAAATAGTAATTAAAAAATTACTAATTTTGTGAAATATTTGCATGCTGTCATTTTCAGCAAAAACATGTATGACACACACAAACGTAGTTTGGTTTTAGTTTTACAACAGTTAAGCCAATCTCAACCAAATTTCGTACATACGACCAGATAAGGCATATTGATTTATAATCAGATTTCAATTTTAAAAACAATACCTATACAAAATTACAGCGAGTAGAAGTTTCGTATCGAAAACTTCAACTCGCTGTAATTTTGTACCACCCATACAGATTGTACCACCGAATCGCAAAAAAATGTATGATTATTATGTATTGATGTATAAAATAAACAAATACCTCATCAACCTGTTCAGAGTCCATGATATCCTCTTCTGGTTCGTACACCGGACTCTCCGGGAACAGCGTCTGGGATGTGTCTGGTTGGGAGGGACCATCACCAGCATCTGATGGTTTTGGTGGTGACACTGTAATTAAGAGAAAATAATTACTTCACAAATAACTAGAAAAACATACTATGTCCTTCCCACATCACAATCTTCTGGCACAAGTAAATATATTTGCTTAACAGAAGGTTCCAACCACTACTATCATAATAATGTAGCAATTTGCCGAAATAAAACTTTTTTTTTAATTTATTTTTTAAATACATTAAGTATGTAACCCTAACTCAATTAAACAGTCAAAACTAATATTAAAAGTGTTTGTTTCTAATGTATAAACTCAAAAACACAGAGATACACAGCCGGCAAGTGACACAAAGTGTAATTTACGCAGACGAAGTCATAAAAAAATCTAGTAATCATAAAAAACTGCGAAAGTAACCCTGTCTATCTGTCTTTTTTTTTGACAAATCACACAGATTGAGCTAGCCCCAAAGTAAGTTCGAGACTTGTGTTATGGGATACCAACTCAACGATACTATATTTTATAATAGATACTTATATAGATAAACATCCAGGTCAATCTGAAAAAGATCGTTTTCCATATTGACCTGGCCGGGGATCGAACCCGGGACCTCCGTGTAGCAGGCTGGCGTGTTGAGCACTGCGCCACGGAGCTCGACGAGAAAGGCATAAGCTACTTTTTAAAGGCTACCCAAAGTCACTATTCTCCGTGTACGAAGTCGCGGGCACATCTGTTAGTAATTATATCTCCTGGTCAACCTCAGAATAGGTATATAGGTACAATAGGGAATATGCATGAAAAAAATATCTGTTATCTTACCAGTTTATCCAAAAATATTCAATAGTAAAGTACTGAAAGTGAAAACAGAATAAAATTTGGTTGAAAAACGAACGAGAAAAAATGATTTTACAAAAATATGTCTATCTCACTCGCGAAAACACTATTTTATATGGCAAATGTATGCATGACATAGACTATGACGTCACTAGTCCATATCGGACTTCTCTTTCTTATTTAAACTTTAAAGTTTCACATCTTCGTCGTTAATTAAGATATTTTAAAAGTTCTTTCATATTTTTTTACTGTGGTTATTAAGGATTATACTAAGCAAATAAAAAAATTAGGTGCATACAGCCTATTATCTACCCATCACTATTTTATTACAGAAATGTAACAATACAATTTGAAAGAAGTAGCTACTGATAAGTTCACTATGAATCTCATTCAAACTATCAAGCAAAAGCTAATAATATACTACTGGTATTTCATCTTTTTAATTTACATAAAACCAATCTTATGTTCCTAGTACAAAAGTCAAATTTTTAATGGGACCATAATTTACAATTATTATTCATACTTGTATAGACATGTTCATGTAAAACAAGATTTTTTTGTTGAATTCGTTAACTGAACCTATTAACATTTTTGCTTGTAGGCAGTGATTAAAGTTAGCATGATTTTTTAGTTTAATGATGATTAGTTTAACACGTGCCGTGTGGTTCCCGGCAGAGTAGAATAGGACCACTCCAAGTCTTCCAGTGGATGTCGTAGAAGAAACTTCTACAACGTGTCTGGCCAGCGTGGAAAGTGTAGGCCAAGTCTTAGTCCTCTGACTGCTCTGGCTAGTATATGGCTCTGGTAGTACTTAGACGGTCGTGCTCCAGCAGTGGAGACTTAAGAAGACCTGATGACAAGTGGCGTAACTACAGGGTGGAAGTTCTGGTGAAAAGTCTTGAGCCCCGGTCATTAGAGGCTCAACCAGGAGTAGGAGCGCGGGGTGGGGCAGGGAGCAGGCAAATCTAGGCCTGATTGTAAAAGTTTACCACGGGCGCCAGATATTACGCCTTTGAATTTAATTATTTTAGTAATAAAACAGTTTACTTAGTAAAAAAAATGTTGACATACTAAGCAAGCATACAGCAGCAAGCGCCGCGCATTTTCTATGATATGACAGGTAGTGCCACGATCGGGGTCATCACTATCACTACAACATATTATAAAACAAAGTCCCCCGCCGCGTCTGTCTGTCTGTCTGTTCGCGATAAACTCCAAAACTATCGAACCGATTTTCATGCGGTTTTCTCCAATAGACAGCGTGGTTCTCGAGGAAGGTTTTAGTATATAGTTTGTTAAGTTTTTGTATACATTTTTGTATATACAAACGATATTTGTTGGAGGTGTCGTAAAAAAATGAGCGGTTTGGGAGCTTTCAACGAAAACGCTGTCTAAACCCTTTGAGATATTACAAAACAATATATGGTGGAAATGTGTATCTTATTTCGGTCTACAGAAAAGTCCGCGATGGCATATGTCTATATATTATGGATAACATACTATATTCATTTTAATACTTTAAAAAATGGGCAATTATCAAAGATCACGCGCAGGCCAAACCCTTAGAGCTAGAAATTTGAAATTTTGCTCACGTATTCCTCTTATGACGTAAGCATCCACTAAGGATTTTTCAAAAGTCATCCCCTAAGCGGTTGAAATAGAGGATTAAAGTTTATATGAAACTTTTTATTCCTTGGACATATTTGTATGAAATTTCGTGTGAATTGAGTTGAGAACGGCAAAAATAATGAGTAACATTTTTAATAGTTTCCCGAAATTAAACCTCTAAGAGGGTAAATCGGGGTATATGTTTAGTTTACCGCTTTGTAGCGTCATATTTTATAATACCCGCATTCCAAACTTGAAGTCACCGCGGACGAAGTCGCGGGTAACTGCTAGTTCCATATAAAACGCGCGACACTTGCCGCGCCGCGTAGAAAATTTGCTCGTCAACACAGGCCCTTAAGATTCAAAAAGTTTATTCAGAAAATAGGCCCTTGCAGGCACTTTTTCACGTCAAATCACATTTAAAATTATCTTTTTACTCATTATTGTTCAAAAGCTACAGACTACTAGCATTTCGGAACCGACCACTGCAGAGAAGAAATGCCGAAAGAAACTCTTTTCAACAGTATAGGTCGCCTACTCGCCTAAAGGGCTTTGTATGATTAATGATTATATTATATTTATTTCTTTTTTACTTTTCTTTTTTTTCATCTGTTTTCATTTTACAATATCATTATACATTCATTATTTTTAGAACATGTTTATGTTTAAGGGTACGCTAGTCAGGTGTTTCGCCATACAAATTCTGTAGGGTGATCACTCCGTTGCTCGGTATCGTCTGTTTAAAGTTTTTAATTCTATCGATTTGTATTGTCGTTATCTATGCTTGTATGGAATCATAATTGTAAAATTATAAGTACTTTAAAAGTTATAAGTCTCAGAACATTCCGTTTCAACACGTAATTTTAACGCAACTTTGGGCACAATTAAATACCGGAAGGAGTATAAAATCTCTAAAACAAAATTCATACAAGCATAGTTAGGTTATTAAAAAGTTTAAACAACTTTACTTTTAATTGAAACATTCAGCTTTTTTTATCACAAGAACACTTCTCCCAAACGCATACTCGCGAATTTTTAGACGACGAGGATTTAGATTTTCAACAATATTTGTGTTTGCACATACTAGACTGTAGTTCCGATGTGCTTATACATCAGTGTCAATAGTTCCGCACTGTTCAAAGGCAAATTAGCCACGTGCGCCGACGAGTTCGAGTTCCGGACTAGCGCATCCTTAAGGCCCCACACTAGACACACTAGTGACGCCAATAATTTTATTCCTAATACTTTACAAATAAAAGGAATTCAAGAATGTAAATCATATAAGCCTTAGTAAATAACCTGACTACCGATACTTCATTAAGTTGTTTCCATTTTGGTTAGGACAGTGCAGGCATGAATCGCCTGATTGTCTGATAAGAAAGATGATTCCGTGCTTCGGAAGGCACGTTAAGCCGGGACCACAGAACTATATCATTCTGTGGCCGGGACCACCGGTTCCGGCTGTCATCTGGTAGTCGTTAAAGGATAATCACGTCAGAGGCCGAGAGGCGGTTCCGAAGAACTCTGACACCAGGGAGTACATGGTCGACTGACCGTGTCACCTACACGAAATGATGATGATGATCGCCAAAAACGGCCTTTTAGGCGGTAATCAGTAGTTCTCCTTATGACTGATTCTTACAATATTAAAACATGATTCCAAAAATACTTCAGGTTATTTACTATGGCTTATATGATTTACAATTAATAAGGAATAAAATTATTGGCGTCACTAGTGTGCCTAGTGTGGGCCCTTAACTTAAGTTGCTTAGGCCGTTGTAGTTATAATATATATTATATTATAAATGCTAAAGTGAGTTTGTTCGTTTGTTTATTACGCTTTCATGCTGAATCTACTGAACCGATCATCATGATATTTTGCATACACATAGGTTAGGGTAATGAGAAGGACATAGGCTATATACCACGCGGGCGAAGTAACGCGGGTAACAGCTAGTTTACAATAAAAATGTTGCATTACGTGTACTACAAATAAAATATTAAGGGATTCCTGCCTTTTAACCCAAATGTCCAGCTTAACTGGCGGCTCTGTTCCGCTCTCACTTTCAAGACCTGGCAACCCCAGTTGCAACAACCCTTCATATTTATTTCTAAATTAATTATTCAAATAATTATTTTTGTACCAAGCTCTTCTTATGAATAATTCATACTATAAAGTGCTTACCAAGACAAATCTAATTAGCCCAAACATAATCTGTCTTTATATAAATTGATGATTAACTTTGATACTTAGTTCAAACCATTATCCGATCTAAACAAATTGACAATGACAGTTTATTATCATTTATTTATTTTACACACAATTTATTATTATGTATTTATTTATTGAATGGAAAAGAATAGAATTTTTTTTACTGCATTGTCATCTGGAAGTACACAATATTTTAGCTCAATCAGATAAGAATTTAAGAGTCGCGAAGCGCATGTCTCCATACAAATGGAAAAAGGGAATTGTGGCAATATTTGATAATTTTGGAGTAAAATTGATCATTTAATCAATTAATCTCATTATAATCTACGTACGTTCCTATACAGCTTGGTTAAAATACCAATGGTTTGAGAATTACAAGCCTTTTCAAATTTGTATGGACATCTTGACAGGCTTGTAATTCTTAAACATTTGATGATTTAACCAAACTGTATAGGAACGTACGTAGAGATTAATTGATTGGATGCTTAATTTTGCCCTAAAATTATCAAATATTGCCACAATTCCCTTTTCCGTTTGTATGGAGACATGCGCTTCGAGGCGACTCTTAAGCTTTCAAAATGGAGTTGCTAGATTAGAAAAATATAATAACAGAGCAAGTACAACAAAAGCTTTTTATAATGCTAGAAAGATAGTACAATCAGGTCAAATCCATCCCAAGTCGGCTGAAGCATAGAGAATATGAACAGGTAGGGTTACAGCTCGGAAATCTCATGTCCGTGTGGTGCTACTCCTCAGACCAGTGCACATCTCCTTGTGTGTCCTACCACCTCCACAGGCAAGGAGCTTTACAATGCTACTGATGACATTGTGTCAGTGGCAAAGTTCTTGTTAACACAAATATAATTCGCCCAAGTCGAAGTGCTAAGAAGTACAATCAGGGACCCAAACACAGATCGCAAAAAGAATTTTCAAATTTATACAGTTCCCTCTTTCATATAAGCAAATGCTTCGAGAGTGCCCATTTGACTGTTTGGCAATAATGGTAAGGAATATATAAAAGCTGGGTCATATAATTCTACATCCTATTCAAAAAGTCAACCTATTGGTTGTAAGCAAATATTGATATTTCTGTTTCAATAATTGTTGCAATCCTTTCAATCACAATATTATAAATAGATATCAATGTTTGCTAAATATTTAAACAAGTAGGCATAGAAACCCTGACCCTGAATAGAAAAACAAATCATAACCTAACATTCAAATTAAAAAGAAAATTTAAATGTTGAGCCTTATATCATAGCCAAAGAGTTGAAATTGATTTGTATGTGATGACTAGTGCAAGACATAATGAAGTGTATAAGTTGATCTATAATTAAAAATATTTAGTACTAATATCTACTTATTGTTAAATACTGCTGACTAATATATACTATACAACTAAAGGTAATATGATAAAGCAATATCAGTGAGGTGAAGAAAGTTTATTGATGTTTGGATTATAACACGACTAAGAAAGAATGGAATCGGAAATGTTTTTCAGCTAAGACTTCCAATGTGATATAACATAGAATGTTATGCTAAAGTAACAAAAATTTCTATGCTGCCCCAGAATAATTATAAGACTTATATAGAATCTACTTTTAGCAAAAATTATTAGGAGAAATTGGTTAGGTTATGTCCGCTTACAAGATACGTGAATCTATTCTTATTTTGGTCGGTTAATAATGATTGTCAGCAGAATTCCGATCACGATTTTCTTTCAGATTTTAGAAGAACTTGGATAGACGTACCTTTTTCATTAGAGGCCGAGACTCCGTTAGTATTGATAACATTAGAATCTTCCATCTTTCACAGAATTTACTCAGCTAAATCAGCGAAAAACTGGCGCGATTTCACACTGAACATCTGTCACTTGAAATAGGCGGAATAAAGATGCATTTCAGAATTGTATGACTTGCTAGTTAATTAAGAATTATTTTATAATGGTTATGTAATTACCATTAGAAAAATAACAGTAAATAATACGGGAAATAAATATCTTCGATAACTTTTCTAGCGAACCGACACAACCAGACCGCTTGTTGATTTCGGTGATGTTGCCAACATAAAAATATTGACCGGTCAATTAAATTTGGCAACAGAAGCAATACTCATTCATCTTATTCCGATGTTAACTTTTGTCCGACAGAAAATAAAGTGTGTATCTATATATAGTAGTATATAAGAGTATATCACTCTCGACCGGTATTAATAATAATTATTTTGGACCGACTGCTCTACACACGGTCCGAATTGGTCGGTTCCGACGGTCGTCGTCCTGCCTAACGGAACATGTGCTACGGGTTGTGATTTCTGTGACCTATGTGGAGGCGCAAAGAATATGTATTCTCATAGAAGGAGCTTCGAAGAAACAAAACGTACACGGTCGTAGACAATAGAGTTTTTACTAGGGATGCGACAGTCATGTAATAGATGCCGATATCGATTCTGGTCTTTTTGTCTATGGTGTAATACAGTCAGCTTCACTGCCGAAAAACTGCCTTTACGGATTTTAGGGCATAGAACACACGTCAATTGACTTTGAATTTATGGCCCCCCATAGAAACTCAAAAGGAATTGTATGGCATTTTTTTCATTTTCACCCTCACTCCATTATTTGTCTATGATCCTTATTGCCTAGAGAAAACATATGGCAGTCGGTCGTCTGATACTAGTAATAGTATCTTCTTCGTAGTTTGTGGTCAGCTTATTATATGATGCCTGACAAAAAAAAAACAATTAATTAATATCTACATGATAATTACGCACGCGGAGTAACATCAAACGTAGAACAGTCAAAATATAAATGGAGAAGAATGATAATGAAAATAGTTGGATATTGCTAAATATTCTGTAGTAAATAGTTAATACTTAGTTATCTCACAGTCATCATCACCATCATCAGTTCTTTTTTAATCTCCACTGCAGGTGCCCGTCCCTCTCTGTACTATGAGAGCCATATATTTTATATTGCCAGAACAGTCAGAGGATTTATCCTACTTTCTCCACA
Source organism: Rhodophaea formosa (assembly GCA_963082605.1). Taxonomy (NCBI): domain Eukaryota; kingdom Metazoa; phylum Arthropoda; class Insecta; order Lepidoptera; family Pyralidae; genus Rhodophaea; species Rhodophaea formosa. The sequence goes on from OY720219.1 coordinate 15,733,435, forward strand.
CTGGCCAGACGGGTTGGAAAGGTATCTTTGATGCTTAAGCTTTGTTTAGCTTGTATTTTCTAAGACGTCTTCTACTACATCCACGGAAAGACTTGGAGTGCACCTATTCTATTCTGCTGGGAACCACAAGGCGGTATTTATTAATCTCACAGTGGTATCCTACAATAGCGCACTTATTAACTTGGTTTCATACAAAATTTGAGTTTCAAGACGCAATTTTTTAAACTTTTTATCATCATCATCATCATCAGGTCTTTTTAGTCTCCACTGCAGAAGCACGACTCTCTCTGTACTACCAGAGCCATATATTAGCAAGAGCAGTCAGAGGATTTGGCCTTCACTCTCCACGCTGTACGCTTACCTTTTGTATTTCACCTTAATTACGTGACTCACAAACCTCATGTTGTGAGTTACGTATTCTCGATAAAGTATTACTAACAAATACCAATAAAAAAAACTTGTTACGGTCCTTTGACAAAGTGAACTTTTGCAGAAGAAATTGACAGCTACCTGCTTGGATATCGGACGCTAGACGCTAGCTAAGAAAAAAAATCGATATAGAAATAATACAACGTATTAATTCAGGTAAAAAAAACTCTATACGCCAAATTTTATCCAAATCAATCTTAGAGTTTCAACGAGATTAAGTAACAAACATACAAAACTTTGCTTTTATAATACAATGTGGGATTAAATAATACAACAATAATATTTTAAATATAATTTATTCGAATTCAAAATATTTAATTTCAGGTTTTGAGTTCCAATCGCAATAAGTATAACAACGGTGAAAATATATTTATTGATTGACTTCCAATTCCAATGTCACAGATTTGCTATAATAAACTAACAATTGCAACGTCGATCCATTTTTGCCTTGATGTCCGTGGGAAATCTGTTATCAATCAAATCCAGTCGTAAACAACAACGATTTAAAAATGAACACATAAATATAACTACTAAACCAATTATGATGAAACTTAAATTGTTCCTTAAGTTGGACAATACCTAGTTCAAGATTTTTTGCAAACTGATTTATGATTTTTAAGATATGTGCGGAAGAACATACAATCATACAAGTATACATACTCTAATGAAATTGTGTACACTCTCACAGAAAATCGACGTTTGAGTAGTAGTTTTACAGCTTCTATGCTTCGTTCGGTGAGTGAGATAGACGGAGAGGGGTCTGGGGAGGGAAAACAAAAGGCCGGCAACGCTCTTGTCATACCCCTGGTGTTACATTAGTCCATGGGCAGCGGTGATCACTTACCATCAGGTGACCTGCTTGTTCGTTTGCCGTCATCTGACATAAAAAAAAAAAAAAAAACAAACTGGCTAATATTACTTATTACATGCCGAATTATTGACATTCTTTTTTTTTAAGTCGGTTGAAAAATAAAGCATAACCACAAAATACCGACAGACAAGGAAAAAACATTGCATACCATAGTACTTTACAACGTTCTGAAGGCCTAAAACGTCCGATTGTCGGATGGAAAAATCGGACGTGTATACCCAACTTAATGGTCGTAAAATATCGATAATCTATAAAGTCGATACAAATTTCACAACACTAGTGTCAAAATTTTAATTTTTATCTTTGTACAACAATATTTCAGTTTTATTGCTTTAAAATAGCCAAAAAACATTTGATATAGACACATCCTTAGATTTTACAGTAATATAATAAAAGACATCAATGTCTATCACTGGAAAATCGTGTATAAATACATGAAACGTGACCTACCGGTGAAACCTTGAGTTTTCGGAGTTGATATCTTTACCAGCATAGCGTGATTCCCATTGCACCGTAGTCCAGGACATTGTCCATTTAATAAATTTTCTGGTTTACACTTTCACACTGCGAAAGTATCTTTAATTCCCAGCGAAAATTTAATTTTATCACTGCACCTCCAACTCAGAGGAGTCAACATTTTATACGAACGATTTAAGATGAACATAGTAATTGACAATTACCCTTTCAAAACTGTCTTTTCAAATTGGTCGCATAAAGATATCAAGATATCAAAAGTGACATTTCTCAAGTGTATCATTAGCACTTATTGATAAACCTATATTTGTCTCTTTTTGATATACCTACTCTAAAAAGAAAGAGACGAATATATAGCTGAGAACTAGGCGGTCTCTATTCTATTTAATACTCTAAGGTCTAACCTATCGAGGCTAAAGTGTTCTAGCCGCTCCTACAAGAGGCGGCCCTGAACAAGAACCTGGGCTCGTTTTGTTCCATACTGCAGGAGCACGACCCTCTCTGTGGTACTACCAGATTTGACCTATAGGTACTCTTCACGCTGGCCAGACGAGTTGAAGAGGTCTCTTTGATGTTTTAACATTCGTTTAGCTTGTTTCTATCGACATCCACGGGGAGACTTAGAGTGGTCCCATTCTGCTGTGCCGGGAACCACACGTCACATACCTCATCCTTGTACCTAATGAGTGTTTCTGTTCCACACCATTGATTTCTAAGCAGGGGTTGAAAGTGGTAAAGGAAAGTATAAGGATATGGTACCGGTATAAAATTACGATACACCTTAGATTTAAAGGTAGAACCAAATCGGTTGACAATTACGGTTGTGATACAGCTAAAAATAAATAATGGTATTTATACATTTACGATATAATTACTGGTACCTTACCTGAAATATTTTCAGTACCGAAAAAAATGATGCGACGAAAACCATTGAGGCGAATCCTCGGCGGTAACATTCAATGAAAACCTTTATTTCATAATTTCAATATCTTAAAAAATAACGATACCGCAATATTACAATACCAAAATCGTACAGGTACCGTTCCTTTAAGGTATAATAATTTGAAGGTACCATTATTCTAAGGTATCGAAATATAAAGGTATGATGTCATACCACATAACGATTTAACCATATTTTTTGGGTTATTCAATCCCTGTTTCTAAGAACGAAAATACAGATGAAACGTTATTCGATGTCGGACGATTTATTAATCACTAAATCGCTCGACTCCTTTGACGATCGAGCTCAAATCGCATTCAGGCTGTTCAGGCTATTTATTTGAAAATATATGTCAGAAATTGTCTCGAAATTGTTTCATTCCCTTTTAATAAATAAATCCAGTTTTCAACAGATTATTGTCGCTCCTTTCCTGTAAAAAAATAGGCTAAGAGAAAATAAAACGAACAACAGAAAACAAAATAAAAAAACAAGTCGGTGAGTATTTATTTTCTTTCTCTACCCACCTCCTTCCATTGTAATCACTTCTTAGCTTTGTTTACACTATGTACGACAAAGGAATTTTTATTTTTAGGTCTAAAATATTTCCTAAAGAGAAACAAGACGCGATATCTTGTGTGCCGCTGGAACTGTCTTGGAGAATATTTTCGTGAGTTTTTCATGTCTCGCTAAATAAGAGGAACACGGGCGTAGCCAGCAAGTTTATATTATAAGGGGTGCAAGAAAATGGAACGACAAAAAATGCATGAAATGACTCTGGGGTAGAAGTGGAAACAGGTATTGTAGCTAACATTTGTAGCAATGTATATTAATTTATATACGTTAATAGGAAAGATTTGTTTATTTGTAATAGATAAACACAAAGATTTATAAACATCTTGCACCTTCAAAAGCTACATTATCAGCCGGTAATAATTTACGTCGATAATGTTGCGGAATGAAGCTTATATATACTAAGATTATTTTTTAACATTAGTGGAAAGATTTTAATGTTTGTTTGTTAGTATTGAATAGGCTTCGAAACTATTCTACTCTCTAAGCAGTTTCTATGGTTAACTAAAATTGTAAGTTGACGTCGCTTGGAGAAAATGCAATGTGCAGTTAAATGCCGCTTCTTCTGCACTCCGTACAAAATTTTTTTGTTTTTATAATTGTTATAAGTATAACCCAGGTATGACAATTGATAACTGTTCATAGAAAAATATATTACCTAAATAAACGTTTAAAATCTTGCATAGACCGATTTTTAAAAAAATTTCACCTACAGAAAGCTAATTTATCTGCGGGTGACATAGGCTATAAATTACGCGAACGAAGTTGTGGGAAAATTGATAGTGTTTAGATAAAATAATGGGTGACATTGTCCGCTGTCACTTCAACGCAGTAAAATTACAGTATGTTTTGATAATTTGTTTTCAAAGCGGAGTTGAACCCCAACGACCCCTCCTTTGGCTACGCTAATGAGATGGAGATACAGATATATTTTTTGTGTTTTCATCTTGTGGAATGGGGCAGACGCGCGAAAGTGCATGTATCCATTTACAGTTTGTTTAGAGGCATTATGTGTATTCTACATACAGACACGAGCATTAATATGTACACATATCGGTCCTTAAATGTGATATGATCCAAAATGGAATAAAACTAATATTAAATAGCTGAAGAGTCTGTAAGTGAGTTTGTTTGTTTGCTACGCTTTCACGCCGTATCTACTGAACCGATCATCATGAAGTTTTGCATACACATAGGTTAGGGTACTGAGAAGGACATAGGCTATATATCACGCGGGCGGAGCCGCGGGTAACAGCTAGTCAAATATAAGCGGCGGCGACACTGAGACGTCGGGTCCGTTGAGATGCGATTAGGACATATTGTGTTAAGGCGCCAGCACCAACACCAGCCAACTAGCGCCCCCCAATAGGTTTTATTTCTTTTACTAATAAATAAGATCAAATTGACAAAATCGACGTACGTACTTCACTAGTAAATGACTTCTAGTATTTTTTGTATTGCTTTTCATTATTTTGTATTTGGTAAATCAAGAGAACTAAGTACGCATTACCGACGAAAGCGGTCACTTTTGGCGGTAATTAATAGTTCTCTCAATCTGAAATGCTGATGTCGATGAAAAGTTCTTCTAAAAATACTACAAGTAATTTACAAAGGAAGTACTTTTTTTTTCAATTTGTTCTCTTTTCGGAGAACAAGAATAGAATAACGGGTGTCGCTAGTTTCGGTGCTGTAAGCCTCTTAATCGTTGCTGCTTGTCAAATATTATCCAATGACTGGCCTGTCGAGGTCGACGCCTGTGTGCTGCCATCTTTTTAACCGAGTTCAAAAAAAAAGGTTTTCAATTCGTCGGAATCTTTTTTTTTATATAAGTATCCTTATTTCTTAAAGAGGCCTGCCCTGGACCGATTTAAGAAATTCTAAATAAATGGTCCCATTAAATTTTTAATGAAATGTGTCGAGCACTTTTTGAAAAAAAAAAAAAACACGAAACCCAAACAAAATTATACACGGATGCCGTTACTGCTTATTCAAAGAAATTGATAGTGTTGAAGTTAGTTTATGTTTTTTGTTAAAAATTATTCAAAATTATTTATGTTAACATTAAATATGTACTTAAGTAGGTATACTAATATTTTTTATTCATATATTGTTATAGATATTTGGATGATGCATCACTTCGCAACGCAAGCAGAGCTTACAAGAAATGGCACAGAATAATTATGTCACACAAACAACTGAGAGAACGATTGAACCACTTCGAATCAATCATAAGATTTGGGTCGGACAGTCTGGTAAAGTTTCACAGAAGGAACAAGAAGATACTGAGGAAGCATAGGAAAACATTTTTGCCTTCGGAAAAATGTGTTTGTAAGTGTTGCCTTTCCTTCGGTAAATTGCTTCAAGAAATAGTCGGCGTGACTTCTCAGCGATAGTAGCTAAGGCTTTTTATGCTATTATGGTTATCATTTGTTATCCATTGGTTGATAATTGATTACCTTAACCATAACCATTGATAACCTTATGGTTATCAATTGTTAACCTTAATGGTTGATTATCTTATGGTTATGGTTAAGGTTATCAATTGTTAGCCTGAAGTGGGGACTTGCATGACAAATCTTGCTATGGTGAGCAAAGGATATTGATTATTTTATCTCGCTATAGGTAGACAAATACCTCTTTGTTTCCTAAGTAAGTAGGTACTTGATTTACACTGAATAAATACTGTTTATTCCACACGGAATGTTATGTACACTATACAATATTAGGTACACTGTACACTTATGAGAAACATACGTTTTTTTGTGTCGTCTAGAGGTATCTATTACATTTATTTATTTATTTACCGCTTTTTTCAGGGAAGACAACCAAAACCACAATCAACTCGAAGCGAGGCGGGGATGATATTGTTGTCTACACGAAGCGGTATAAATTATCGTGACGAAGTTACAAAATGATATATCATTAATTGCTATTTGTAGTTTTAATTCATCTTTTACAATCTAATCAGACACATGATAAGGTAGTAATAATTTTTGGTCTGGGAGAAAAAAAATAGCTGCCTAACTTACCTCTTATTATCTTAAATCGTAAAAGGTGATCGAGGGAATGGGCGGAAATGTAGTAGAATCATGTTTGTTGACCTCCTTCACGCAGTGGTTGACACGCCAGGCTGCGACACAAAGGGCGGTTCGATTCCCGGCCATGATGAAAAATGTTTTTTTTTTAGATTAAGTAGCGTCTGAGTCTTGAATACTTTAATAATTTATTTAACTACTTACTTATACAATGTGTTTGGTACTGAATTAGCGATACTTTAAATTCACAATCTCAACATGAAAATGAACAACTGTTGTTATGCGACCAAATATGAAATATCGAGATAAATTAATGAGTTTTTCGTAGTTCATTGAAAGCCAACTTATCCAAAATGTATGGAACAGCTAATAAAAAATATATAAAAATAAAATGTATTTACTTCCTCCAATAAGTTACAGTTTTGTACAAAATACCTAGGTAGATCCAAAAGTTCGTAGCCTCATATAGTATACAAATGACTATCCTATTTTTACTACCCTCATTTTGTAGCTTGTTTATTTAGTAGTAAGCGTGCAAAATTGCAAGTGGTAACAACTGTCTGTTTTATTTTAATTATTTTTTGTGTAACGTGAGTCGTATAGTTTTCGCGCAATGCAAAAAAAAATACAGCTTGCAGTTATCAAGTACCTGTGTAAGAAGGGATTAACTGCAAAGCAAATCTATGAAGACATGATTAATGCATAAAGAGAATCTGTTCTGTCATATTCATGTGTAAAAATGTGGGTAGCTGAATTGAAACGCGATCGGGACAGTCTTGAAGATGAACCCAGAAGGTGAAGGCCATCAACCTCCACCACTCAGGAAAACGTGGATAAAATTTGTGATCTTATAAAAGGTCATCAAACATTAATCTAAATATATATAACTCAAAGGAGACTGACTGACTGACATAGTGATCTATCAACGCACAGCCCAAACCACTGGACGGATCGGGCTGAAATTTGGCATGCAGGTAGATGTTATGATGTAGGCATCCGCTAAGAAAGGATTTTGATCAATTCTACTTCTTAACGCGAGCAAAGCCGCGGGCAAAAGCTAGTCATTCATAATATTGCTGAGATCACTGGCATAGTAACGGCCGAGATCAAAATATTATAACTCTAAAATTTAGTTTCCACGAGGCAACGGCTAGATGGGTGCCGAGATTGATTTCAGCCGACCAAAAAGGGTTCGTTTCACCATTTCATGTGATTGTTTGGAGCTCTTCGAGTCCGACCCTGATGATTTTTTGTCACGTTTTGTGACAGTGTAAGTATAGAAGCTACCCCCTTCATTATAGGTCCGAGTCCAAGCAACAGTTTAAACAATGGAAAAGATCTGGTTTATCAACTCCTAAGAAGGCAAAGGCAGCTTTATCGACCTACAAAGTTATGGCGTCTGTTTTTTTGGATGCAAGAGGGGTTATTATGAATGATTATTTACCAAAGAGTTGCTGAGTCAACTAAGAGTAAACATAAAAGAAAAATGCCCGGAAATGCCCAGTAAAAATAATTGTTTCACCAGCATAATGCCCACGTTCACACCTCCGCAGAATTAATGGCTGAAATTATTAATAGTGGTTTCGAACTGTTGCCCCACCCTTGTTTTTCACCAGATTTGGCTTTTTCGGACTATAACCTATTTCCAAAACTAAAAAAAACATTTAGGTGGATTAAATTTTTCAACAAATTTGGAGGTAATAGCTGCGGTTGACGAGTATTTTAGGGCCTGGAGGAATATTTTTTTTAAAGGTATGAATTTGTTGCATAGTAGGTAGCTAAAGGAAGTGCATCAGCATTAACGATGAATATGTCAAAAAATAAAAATATTCTTTCATTTAAAAAAAGTTGTTTTCTTACTTAGGCCATGAACTTTTGGATCCACCCTCGAATATAAGAGAAATAACATATTTACCTAATATACATTACACAGGTATATGTCATTGGAGGACTGGTGCCCATCAGTGGCGTACCTAACTATAGGTACCATCTGGGGCCCGTGGCAAATTCTTTTGATGGGAAAAATGAACCAACATCTTTTTGTTTAGGTTGATTAAAATGCTTGTACCGTCCCCTCTAGAAGGTAGGTAACATATAGGTAGTAACTAAGAGAAGATAATAAAATCAGTATTTTCGTACATCCTTTATTTACAATACTTCGCCTCAGCAACAAAGGAAGTGATTCTTAATACTAAACGGTACGGAACCATAACGTAAGGTACTTTATACTAAGTGACAAGACAGTGATACTAAAATACTAAAATTAGTAAAGGCTAGACGTAGAGCAGAAAGGTCGTGGTCTTAGTAGATCGCACCGCAACGCTACCGGTAATTCAATTAAAACAAAACCACTGCCCTCGAAAGTGTAGATACACGAGGGGGGGTATCAGCTGACAGGGCACACACACAGCTCGCTAGGATGGTCAGAAGGTAGCCCCACTACGGCTCAGCAGCGTGATGTTCACACCCAGAACGAAGGACCCTGGAAACCGGATACCAGACATTTTACTGATTGCCCTATTTTTTTGTTTGACTGCAACATCACTATCCGAGCTATGCAGATGAATGAAATTTATATAATTATTGATGATTTAGACAATAACTGTGATCAATGATGTGGCACTCATACAAATCAGATTTAGGTCATTCGAGTATGAAATTAAAATTATGAGTTTTGTCGTACCAACAGTTCATGCTGTCCAATTCATCAAATCTTTGTTTTTCTGTCTTACGTTACCATAGTTTGTATAATTATACACCAAACACAAGGAATTTCGACAGTTAAAATGCAGGTACGACATTTAGGTGAAATGATAAAACATGAATAAGCCACGGTGGCTTATTCATGTTTTTGGCTTAGCCACCAGAAGAAGGTGGCAATAATGAACCATGAATACAGACCGATGAAGTTAAACACAATATACATGTATTATTTGCATTATAAAAGCACTAAATACTAACTTACAATTTACCTTTTTTATGAGGTAGGTAAATGGATAATTATCTAGGTAACTAATTACTTACATCTACGAAAATAAATTGCAACACTCACCCGATGTCGGGGTTGAACACTACACTTTGTTTAGGATTAAATTCAAGATAATTATAATGTTTAGTACATTCACAATTTATTGTTAATACAAGCAGCGAGTTAGCAGTAAGTATGATCGCTGCGCTCTGTCCGCGGTGATTCGCACGGTCAAAGTGCCAGTTGAAATGTGTACGTAACGTAGGTACTCCGTTGCTCATAACGTGCGATCATTGCGGATGCAATCTCACAGGCGAAACGAATATCAGATACCAAATTTTAATTTACATATATATTTTTAGGTTTTTAAATTGTTTGTTATTTAATGTATTTAGGTTAGTTTGTAACGAATACCGTTACATGCTTAACCATTAACTTGGAATTGCATTATGGTCTTTAGTTGTCTCACTTTGGATTTTAAGCAGACCTTATAAAAATATACTTTTCAAATAGCATAAAATACTCAGGTACAATGTAAGAAATATTTTTGAGCTCGCGGCACCTTGGGCCGGAGCCCTTTTGGTTCAGGGCCCCGTGGCATTTTTCTAGCCCTGCCACCCTATTGTTACGCCACTGGTGCCCATGCTAGGTTTCTGAGGAATCTGTGATACGGGCTGATAGCTGATAGTTTTTCTCGATTCAGGCGTTCACAGAACAAAAGGTTTTCGTTTTCATGTTGAGAACGTGCATTTAAATTATCTCTAGCTCAATACCAAACATATAAGTACCTATCTATTATAATTTATATTAGTTAGTATTCTTTGTGATTTGCCCCAAAAAAAGGAGCTTGCATCGAGGGATTCCGATAGGATCTGCACGATTTATAACCTTAAGGGCCTTTCTAACGTTTAGCCATCATCGCGCCAAGTCATTGTACATAACATGCATTGATGTATAACTCACAAAAGTTCTTGAGAGTTTTCCATCCAACTCAGCAATGGCCAAACGTGTAGAGGACCCGTTAGTAAGTAGTCTTATGCTAACCAACTTCTGAAATATATCTTATTTTGTCAGACTGAAAATAAAATAAACGCTACAGCATTTTACGATACGAATCCTTGCATGGTAACCTAAATGTATAGGTACTGAATACTGTGCTTAGTATATAAACGTACTGTTTCTTCGGCAAATCCAAAACACGCTAATAAATTATTCGCGAGCGTATGTTTCGAGCGGATGTTTCCGCACGATGTGCTGTGCGTAAAACGGAACGCAGCCGCGCATATTTCACCGATTCATGCAGTACACCGCTAGCGCAGTTCACACATCAACTGGTTTGCAGTGTACAAAAAAATTTGGGCTTGCATCGAGGGAGTCGGATTGAATCTGTACGATTATCGGAATTTCGCACTCAGGCCAGGAGTGCTATTTTTGAACGCGTGACTCACTAAACGAGTGATTGACGCGAGTGTTTCCAAAAACCCTCATTTTTGAATCGTTAGATTACGTGTGATTACAACGAGCGGCTTAGACCGCTCGTTTCCGCAGGTGACGAACGCCTTTACGTCAAAGACACTGCCTGACATTATTGAAGTTTATCTGTCATGATTTAACGTTCGGTTTGACGCTACTTATTATATTGTCTTTGACGCTACACTTGAAATAAGTTTCACGCAGAATTTTTTGCAAACTTTTTTAAGGTTAGTAAGGATTAAAATGCTTATGAGAAATATTTAATTTCTTCTAGAAATTAAATATTTTGCGCTGAAGGTTGGCAGCGCTACAGTTCAAGCGATGGTTTCAAAAATATGGCAAAATGGCATTTCGTGACTTGGAAGACGAGTGTGGCTTGTAGTCGTGCACGACTGCGCTTTAGTGAGTCACGCGTTCAAAAATAGCACCAGGAGTGCTATTTTTGAACGCGTGAAAACAATAAACTTAAAATTTAACTTATTTCGACAGACTGAAGATAAACTACTTATACCTACCTAAGCTACATCATTTTACAAATATCCTGAGTAAATTTAATCTTACATTTAATTTCCGCGCTTCATTGACTTCCTTTCATGGTAACATATTAACGCTTTGCTTAGCGTATAAAAGTACATACTGTTTCTTTGGCAAATCTTTTGGCTTTCGCTGGCGCAAAATGATAGTGGTATTTTGGCTAATCTATGCTTGTTGCTACGGAACCCTTCTCAAGCTAGTCCGACTCGCCACTCGCCTTTTTCTAATACAATCATAATAAAAACACATCATCTCAGGTCATTAGTCTCCACTGCAGGAGCACGACCCTCTCTGCACTACCAGAGCCATATATTAGCCAGAACAGTCAGAGGATTTAGCCTACACTGTCCAGGCTTTCGATTCTCAAGGAACTTAACATAAAGGAAAGACTTTCGTCGACTGTTCAGCTACGAATACTTAAGTTCTTTGGGCACATTAGTCGAAATGAGTCGTCGATGGAAAGACTTGTAGTCCAGGGCCGGGTAGAAGGCAAAAGAGCTCGAGGCAAATCTCCGACTCGTTGGACAGACTCTATAAAAACAGCGACCCAGTCTTCCATTGTCAATGTGCTCGCAATGCTGGTAACAGGCAGATGTGGAGAGCCATTGCACAAGCAGCAACCCTCGCCCAAGGGATGGGCAGTATAGAAGATCCCACACCAGGATCATCTGCACAACCACGACCAAGACTCTGTCAAGAGTGAACGACTAAGAAGAAGAAGAAGTCCAGGCTTTTGGTACATAAAAAGAAAGACATCAGCAGGCCGATTTGCTAACTCGGTGTACAACGATTTAATTATCACTTTAGAATCCATTACGGTTTTCATATCTAAAATAAAAATAGTCATTCATACCGAAGCCGTAATGACTATTAAAAATACCATGAAAATGATGTACACCGTAGTTGCCGAAATTTAGCAAATAGGCCTGCAGGTTATACGAAATTCAATCATTATTAAACTAATAAACGTAAAAGCCATCTGCTGAGCTCCAAGCGCCACGTTCACCAAATTACCATCGTAATTTTATGACTATCATCTTTTTCGAGCAATTTAGACAAAATATTATTTTTAAAGAGTCCAAGTGTGAGTTCGATTCGCACACGCTAATGGTTCGTTACTCTTCCATGCTGGTAAAGTAAAAACGTAGAATGTACCAGCTGCCTATCTTCCCGCACAGACCGTAGAAACCGGCCAAGGGAATGGGCGCAAATCTAAGGAATCACGTCAATAGGGGTGCGGCTAGCATTTAGATTTCGTATTCGTAAATTATATCAAATTTTAAAAATCTAACAAGTACATAACTAGCAAATTACTTGTAGTATTTTTGTATTCATTTTCACTAATATTCGTTTGATAAAATAAGAGAAAAACAGGTTAACGCCAAAAGTGGCCACTTTTGGCGTTAACCGATTTTTCTCTTTAAATATGGCACTAGTAAATTACTTTTAATAAACAAAAAATACTATAAGTAATTTAGTAGTTTTGTACTTGTTGGATTTTTAAAATTCGATACTATTTATGAATTAAGGAATTTAATAGCTGGGTGGCGCTAGTGTTACTATAAGAGCGCCTTAAGATGAAGTAGGAACACGCGCATCGCGTTTCTGAGGGGGTGAGGTATGAAGCGAGGCGGGAGCATGCGCGGGGCAACCATCTTTCCCCCGCGATTTGTATTGCGTCCGCGCGAGGTCCATTTCAATTATAATACTCTTTGCATTTCATTTACGTACGGCTAGCGTCATGTAGCGGGTTTATGTTCGCGCATAGGTACATACGAGTAGATTTTACATTATTACGTATAGGTACCAAGTAACAATTTTTTATATGAAATTTTCTCTGTATTCTCTAGTACTAAAATCATTTACATTAATATGTACTTATAACGTAATCCTAGCCCAAATAATCTGATCAACATGCTAAAAGTGGCCTTTCAATCTTATAGCCTTAGGCTCTGTCTACCCCCTAAGAGTTATAGACGTGCTACTATGTATGTATGAAAGGGTTCGTAATTTTACAACGAATACTACGGCGAAATCATCTTTTTCGAGCAATTTACACAAAATATATAACTTACATATTTAACAACATGGGAATGTACCGTGATATTTTTGGCCTCATTTACCAGAAAAAAGTACTTTAATAGGTATATTATAACAGCTGGAGAAATTAAATGAACAGTATTTATGAATTTATTTGGACATACATACATTTTATAACGTCTTGCACAATTTAACTGTTATTTTTAAAATATTCGTAAGTTGATATTAACTAAGCAGCTCATTTTTATTAATTTTTATAAAAACTACATGGTTGTTATCCTAGCACTTATAATGGGGCCTGCAGTTCCGAAAATCAGCGGCCATAAAAACAGTATTTAGTATACTTTACAGTTAAAAGTAATAACGAGCTTGTAGAAAGTAGCAGACTCTATATAGGAGATAAATTAAACTTGGTTCTTGAGGAAACACTTGGATTTACAGCACAACCTGAGTACACAACCAATGTACATGGACACATACACGGGAAGAAGTACAAAGTGTGGTAGGGTCATGGTAGGGTAGAAATGTTAAAAATGTCATATACGTCAAACTGACAGTACTTTTCTTAATTTTAATGTGGCATTACCAACAGAGCTAAAATTTTTTTCGACAGGGTTGGCAACCCTAGCTGATAATGCGCATGAAATCTCTTTCTTGCACAGATATTATTGTATGGAAACCCCTAAAAAATATTAATTTTATTTTGATCATGGAGATATATGTGATTTTGATTTAATTATTTGATTTTTAATTGCATATTTCATTGACAAAATAGAGTACTAGGTACTAGTTTGCCTGAAAAGTATGTGTCTTCTAAGTATGCCTATAATTTTTATTTCAACTATGTACTTGCTATTGTACAAACAATTTGTGACAGATAGAGGGACGAAAGTAATAGGGTTTACTTATAGGGAACCCTAAAAAATATTTAATTTCTAGTAATAGCAGAGCAACGTTTTATATTTAACTAACGGCTCCAATATTATTTATGAGTGTTTTAATCTTGCATTATATCTTACTTAGAAAATGGCTTTTATACTTTTTTCTCAATAAAGTGACTGCCATAAAGAACTCCAATGGCCACTTAATAGCAAAATGAATTAGGTATATTTTATTATCGTTCTCAAAATAAATCCATACTTCAATAATATCTCTAATAAGTAATACCTTTCTTCTTTTAAATTATGGCTTCCACCGAGATTTCAGTGATTCTGCCAGTGTCCAGTATAATGAGATATTAAGTATCGGTGTTGTACGGTATGTGGCATCAAAGATGGCGTATGTTCTTTGGTAGCCTCGTGGGAGCTTATGGTGATAAATCTATACCTACGAGTATGTCGTCCGAGCCGTAACAAGGCGAACAACTGTTTTAAAGTGCTGCGCAGTGTTTATTATAGAAACCATATAAAAACCTATAATATCGATTCCAGCTAGTGAAAATTCTAAAATTTGGACCTTCATTAACAAAACTGAGAAACAAAATTACTAAAAAGTGTAAAATTTTCGAAGATATAAGCAAAACAAATTCAAATAAGTTAAATTTCCGTTGGTGTGCCTGACCTACGACAACCCGCAGCAGCGCCGCTTAGAGACTCACCCGCCGGCACATCATATTTAAAAAAACGTCATTCATCATTAATTTTAAATGAATAGCTTTGAGCGCCATGGCGAAGCACAAAACTGATGCCAATCCATATTTATTGCTTTGAACATCGGACCAAAGGTGCTGTCCAGTCTGTAAAGAGAGATGTGTTTTCGACTTTCGTATTTTCTGAACGTCAAAGAAACAAGTAAAAAGTTCAGGAACATAGTTGACAGCTAAAAGAAATAAGCAAATCCAAATCATTATAATATCGAAAAATATACAGGCCAGCATTTACATTGAAAAAAAAAACAGTGATAACGGATACGATAGTTATCATTCGAATTGAGAGGCAAGGCCTTTAGAAAATTTTCAGACACCCGGGTAAAATTTTCCAAATCTGGCAACTCAGACTGTCAAAGTCCTGTCAATGTCATAATTTTACGTCAGATTGACAATGACAGAGAATAAGGCACAGATATTTGTCTATAAACATTACGTTAGCGACCTTTTTTCAAAAAATCATAATAATATAAATACTGGTTTAAAAAAATTATAAAAAATATGGAAGCATATACATACAAGGTACTTTTGATTGCATATATAAAAAGCACCACTTCCGGTAAAGTATATGTTGTCAATTGAGATACTAAGTATCGGTGTTGTACGGTAAAGTTGCAACAAGAAGCATCAAAGATGGCGTATGTTCTTTGATGCCTCGTGGTCGGGAGCTTATGGCGACAAGTCTATACGAGTACATATAACAGTCCACTTTAACTATTTCATAAATTGTTCCATGAGCACGAGCATTTATAACACCAAACTACACCAATTTCATATTATAAAGTCCACCAAAATCAACTTGCAAAATCGTCCAAGGCAGACCCCAACTGCACCCCTTGACTTCCCACCACGAAACTCTTCCTTAATCTGGCAACTCAGACGACGGCACAGATATTTGTTTATAAACCTTACGTTTGTGTCCTATTTTCAAAAATTCATAAAAAAACAAATACTGGTTTAAAATAATTATTAAAAATATGGAAGTATAAGCATACGAGGTACTTTCGGTTGCATATGTAAAAAGTACCACTTCCGGTAAAGTAGATGTTGTCAATTTTCGTTTTAGTTTCCTTTTGGCAAAAACTAGCTACCATAAACATTTTAATAGTTTATTTTACGAGTTTTGGTCTAATTCTTAAGTAAGAATAACATTGATTAGTTTAAAAGTCCATAAATTTGACTGTTTTGGAACAACTGGACAAACCAGTAACGAACGTGACAGTTGCCACCCCCATTACAACCTAGTGATTATATGCTCTTTGCCCATTACCTCTTGACGCTTGGTATGGAGATTTTTGAGACTCTGAGAAAGAGAGGCACGTACTGTTATGAGGATGTCCCGGTAGGTAATAAATAAAATTAAATAAATACTTTATTGTTCTTAAAAACATATAGTGTTTACAATATCACTGGTCCCACACTAGGATTCCCTATATCGTGGGACGCAGTCTCTTTCGTCTACGAATTTTTTATCTATATAAAACAAAGCAAAAGCAAATTGAAAGGGAGAGGGGAGAGGGGGGTTAGATTATTCATTAAATTGTTATTTATTATTCGTTTATTTATTTATTTACTTATATATAATTATTTCATGATTTTATTTTACACAGCTATGATATTTTCCGTATCATTATAGTTCATATTTTTCAGCCAGCACGTCATTTGGTTTAAACTGTAAAATATAGTCATAAAATAGCCTAGGGCCTCGCAGAACAAAATTGTAAGAAATGTTGTAATAACGGCCAAGAAAATCACTGTTATATTTTTAAAATGTAAGTTAAAAGAAAATTGACAATATATACTTTACCGGAAGTGGTACTTTTTATATGTGCAATCGAAAGTACCTTATATATTGTATATACTTCCATAATTTTTATATTTTTTTAAAACACGAATTTATTTTTTAATTAATTTTTGAAAATATGCCACAACCGTAAGATTTATAAACAAATATCTGTGCCTTATTCCCTGTCATTGTCAATCTGACGTAAAATTTCTCTCTGTCACTGTCAAACTGACGTAAAATAATGACATTGACAGTCAGAGTTGCCAGTTTTGGGAAATTTTACCCTGGAGTCGGTAAAAGGCCTCTCCCAATGTAAACGTTAATTAATTTATCCGTTTTCACAATGTTGTATTTTCATTGTAAATAGCAACCAGTATGTTTTTTGATGTAATAATGATTTGGTTTATCCGAAAACATCCATTGCCTTTCTTTACATTGCACATTATGATTTTATGTTACATATGGATGGACTGAGTTGGCTGTATAGGCTAGATCTCTTTGCCTTACAAGGCTCTCAGAGCAATAGAGACAAGGCTGGACAAAAGGTGGTAATGAATGTCAAAAAAGTTCGTTGGTTTGTTGTTCGACATCGAATGGATTGGATGAACTCTTTTTGACATTCATTACCACTTTTTTCCTGGGCTTGTAAGGCAAAGAGATCTAGCCTATACAGCCAAGTCGGTCGATCCATAACATAAAATCATAATATGCAATGGACGTTTTCAGATATGCTGGGCAGGCAGTTCAGGCTCTGATTACAAAAACAGTTAAAAGATATTTAAAAAAGAAACGACAGTCGTCATTAATTTTACATGAAAAGTTAAGAGCGCCATCGCGAAGCCCAAACTGACGCCACACCATTATTTATTGCTTTGATCATACGTCATATGATTCTGTCGAGACTGTAAGGTATAAAAAAACGTTGTTTCATATTTCCGAACGTCAAAGAAACAGGTAAAAATATAGGTAAAAGAAATATGCAAAGCAAAACGAAATCATTAATACATCGCAAAACATTCAGGCCAGGATTTACAATGAAAAAAAATCAGTGAAAACGGATACGATATTTATCATTTACATTGGGAGAGGTGTTGCAGATTTTCCCGACTCCCCGGTAAAATTTCCCAAATCTGGCAACTCTGACTGTCAATGTCATTATTTTTACGTCAGATTGACAGTGACAGGGAATAAGGTACAGATATTTGTTTATAAATTCTACGTTTATGGCATATTTTCAAAAATTAATAAAAACATAAATACTGGTTTAAGAAAAATTATAAAAAATATCTAAGTATATATACAAAATACTTTCAATTGCATATATGAAAAGTACCACTTCCGGTAAAGTATATGTTGTCAATTTTATTTCCATAAATTTTTCCTGGTCCACCTTGTGAAAGGGATATAAAATTAATCCTAGCGAAATGAAGTCGAGAGCAAAAGCTGTCTATAACCAACATTAAAAAAGAGAGCTCCCTCATTCCACTTAATGTTTAACAAACACATCTCCAACAGTAATTGCTAAGCATCTCCAAAACAATAGTTACAGCTGTGACTACGCTCAAATAGTTGACATTTTGGGAATATTGCGTGCCATTTCTGGGAGTATTAGGCGATTTGTCATCGACTAAATGAAGCTTAGTTGCCGCCTGACGAGGGTTCGACAGAACTCACTAATTACCTAAAGAGTAGGTAGAGGTAGCGCCTCCAGCTGAAACGTCTTCGTCGTATTAATTTAGATTTTCCATTTAAGTAGTTATACATACATACATACTATCACGTCTTTTTCCCTTGCGGGGTAGACGGCCCAGGTCTGTAAAACCTTGAGGCCACGATTAGCATGATGGTGGGCTTGTATTTGAGAACGAAATTAAAATAATGATGGGTTGCTAGCCGCATCGCCTATAGTAAGTAAAGCAGCTATCAAAATAATTGAAAATGGTAATTAATAGCGTAGAATAATATGGAAAAAGTTACGGGCCTCGTTTATGGAAGTCTTATTGTGACGTTTTTTTAATAAAATTGTTATTATTTTATTGACTTTGTTTTACTACGAATTAATTTATTGCATTTTTTTCCCTTTATATTAATAAATATATAAATAAGGATCTGTTTCCGAAATATTTGATTTTAAAGTGCAAATTTTTGTTAGAGGTAAGTGTCCCCCCCCCCCCCCCCTCTATCTGATAAACGGTTATATAGGTATGGATAGGTACGTGAAAAAAATTACAGCAATAGTATATATACTGAAGTTAAAAGGAAAACTATCAGAGCTGAGTACTAAGCACAAACTAAAAAGTTATAGGCAACCAACTTATAAAATGTACTTGAAAATGAAAAATTGCATAAAATTTTCATTGTTAGATGTTTTTGGTCGTTAAACTGTGAGGTGCGAGTGTGACTGTGAACAGTGGGAACTCTAAAGTTGTCATTCGCAACTACGGAACCCTACACTACACTGCGCGTGGCCCGACACGCACTTGGCCAGTTTTTTACTACAGTAGGTAGATACTGCTGTACAAATACAGGAGAGAAACCTGGGACACAAAAATCCATTTTGTATATGCCTGGAACGATTTTGATGAAATATCAAAGAGCCATCGCTAGAACACCAGCTTTCAAATAAATTAAAAAATACATTCGCATCCCAATTGATTCACCCGTTGAAGAGCTACGGTACCAAAGACAGACAGAAAACACATACATAGCGGGTAAATGCATTAACACCCGTATTTTTGCATCGGTGATTAATAAAACTGAAGTGTGCAAAATGTTGCTGTAATCCCAATCCCAACTAATAGAGAGAGTTTGTTTGTTTGTTTGTTTGTTACGCTTTCACGCCGTATCTACTGAACCGATCATCATGAAATTTTGCATACACGTAGGTTAGGGTACCGAGAAGGACATAGGCTATATATTACGCGAGCGAAGCCGTGGGTAACAGCTAGTCTTATATAAGAATAGCAGTCTGCCCCGGCTTTTCTTGTGGTACATGCCTAGTCTATGGCACTCAGCGTAATATAGCGCAATAACGCGTCCTATCCAACGGTGACAGAATTTTTGAAATCGGTCTAGTTATTCCTGAGATTAGTGCGTTCAACCAAACAAACAAACTCTTCAACTTTATAATATTAGTAAAAATATATTTCGTGAAATAATGCTTTTGCTCATAAATTTTAGATAGAAAGTAGTGACGCTACTAGTCGTGCGTAATTATGTGGAAACTAGCTGTTGCCCGCGTCTTCGCCCACGTGATGTATAGCCTATGTCCTTCTCGGTAGCCTAACCTATGTTTATACAAAATTTCATGATGATCGGTGCAGTAGATTGGGCGTGAAAGCGTAACAAACAAACAAACTCACTTTCGCATTTATAATATTATAAAGGATAACCGAAAAAATCGTCAAAAAAGTCGTACTTATAGAGATTGGCCCCAAGAGACGTAGCAAGATCCAGCGGACAAGCGACTAGCCAAAAAATACGTATTTGTGTCCTTTCTGTGTCCACCTCGACACTTTGTCACAGCCAAGTTCAAAAAGGGGCTGTCATGTGGAGTTCGTGTCAGAAGATGCTCTTCCTGCCTCCTTCCAGTCTCCGTCAAAGCGCCGCCGGATGTATCAATTTGGGGACGCCATCTTGAAATGAAGAGTGAAGTTTGTGGATTTGGGGCACAAAATATTTAAATATAAACATTTATATAGAAGGACTATTTTTGCCCACGACTTCGTCCGCGACTAATTAACTTCGAAATACTTTTGAAATGTATTGTGTTTGGTCTCAAATGAATGGCATTTTTCATGAAGAAAACAAAAAGATATAATTTATATATATATAACATACTAACAGTGAAGTCCCATGAATAGGGTCCCGTTTTTATCTTTGGGAAAGGAGAACTGAAACCCGACTACTAATACTTCTATGTATTTTATCAGTCCGTCTGTCTGTCATATAAGTCGTGACAGCTAGACGATCGACATTTTTATAGATCATTTATTTCTGATGCCGCTATAACAACAAATAGTAAAAACAGAATTTAATAAATATTTAAGGGGGTTCCCATACAACAACCTATGTTAATCGCTAGTCTAAAGTTGTATAGATAGTGGTACGGAACCCTTCATGCGCGAGTACGACTCGCTATTCACCGATTTTTATAATCATATGCTTTAATGAATTACTGAATAATAGTCATAAGTCGTGCTGGGATTTCTTAGTCTTCTAAAAAACCAACGCCCTAAATTTCAATCAAGCATCTACCTTCCCATGTACTTACCTATACCATCCATAGTTTCGAACTTTCGACTGTGAAGTAAAAAACTCCGGTTTTACTGTTCCCGCAGTAATGTCGGGTAGTACCTTCAAAACACGCCTACGTTCTAATTTCGTAAAATCTCCCACCCCCTCTTTACGCCCTTCATCATTATCATCATAATGAAAAAAGTCCACTGCTGGACATGGCCTCTCCTTAGGATTTTCAAAATGACCGGTTGGAAGCGGCTTGCATCCAGCGTTTCCCTGCGACCTTGGTCAGGTCATCCGACCACGTGGTCGGTGGGTTTCCGACGCTGCGCTGACCCACTGACTTTCTGCCCCATCGTTTTACACGCTATGTGCCCCGCCCACTGCCACTTTAAGGAGCGTGGAGCCAGGGCCACTTTACGGTGGGGTGCAATTTAAAAAAAAATTAAAAAAGCCATGTGCGAGTTGGGTTCGCCCATGATCCGTAGAAGCAAGCTTAGATAAGCCAAAACCTGTATAATTTTTTGCCAGCAAAGATAACTTTGTTTTTCATAGTGTTTGTATGAATGACAAAGTTGTATTTGCTGATCATAAAAAAGTGCTATATCTAAAAAAAATCAAACTTTCGTTGAAAATGTGTTACGGTTTTAGGATTCCCAGTGTCATTTTTAAAAACCTATCACCACGCACGTATAGGTTTGAACAAAACATTTTTTTGTTATTTTCCATGCCCCCTTAATTTTCTTTGCATAAAAAACATAAATCAGTTCACAAAATACATGTACTTACCAAGTTTCAACTGTGTAGAGTGTAGTCTCAATAGTTTCGGAATAAAAAAGTTCCGTTTTTTTTTGCCATTTGTGCCAATAGTTTTCAAAACCAATTAATGCATTACTTATTTTACTAATCCAGGCCGTAAATCTAAAATTTTATGTCGTTCACTTCCAAACCCACAAAGTTTAATATTAAATTCCATCCCCTTCTTTTCACCCCTAGCAGTAAAATTTTAAATTCACATGTTGTATTTTATTTTTTATATTCCAAGGGCTTAAATACAAAATTTCATTTCTCTCAGTTTAAAAATGACGAAGTTTTATATAAAAGTTTTAACCCCTTTTTTACACTTTTAGGGGTGCAATTTTTTAAATTCAATAATGGCATTATTATTTTTTATTAAACAAAAAAGTAAATCAAAAATTTCATGTGCCTCACTTCAAAAATGAGATCAAGATTCATACACACTTGCAACCCCTATTTCACCCCAATAGGAATGTAATTGTCAAAATCTTATAAATGCATTTTTACTTTCTAGTACCTAACTACTAAGATACACTTAAAATTTCATGTGTCCCACTTTAAAAATTACGAAGTTTCATACAAACTGCCAACCCCTTTTTCACCCCTTGAGGGATGGAATTTCCAAAAATCCGTTCTTAACGGACATCTCCGAGTCACAATCTACCTTTCTGGCAAAATTTATCTTCATTGGCTAAGTAGTTACGAAGTTTCATACAAACTGACAACCCCTTTTTCACCCCTTTAGGGATAGAGTTTCCAAAAATCCTTAGTGGACGTCTCATACTCACAGTCTACCTTTCTGCTAAATTTCATCTTCATTGGCTAAGTAGTTACAAAGTTTCATACAAACTGCCAACCCCTATTTCACCCCTTTAGGGATAGAGTTTCCAAAAATCCTTTCTTAGCGGACGTCTCCTAGTCACAATCTACCTTTCTGCCAATTTCATCTTCATTGGCCAGGTAGTTTTCGAGATTTCGTGATGAGTGAGTGAGTGAGTGAGTGTTTTTCGCTTTTATAGATCATAAACCTCTCAAAAACAGCACGGTTTGTAAATATTATGCCAAAATATTTTATTAATTTAAAAAAAACTTTAAGAATAATATTTTCCCTTGTAATACGGTAGGTATAAAATTGTAAAGCCGCCATTGGTGCCATCTATGTGCCACTTTCAAAAATCGTACTAATTAGAGGTTAGGTAGGACCACCACATAACGTAGCGAAAACAAGCGGACAAGCGAGGAGAATATAAGACTTGTTTAATGCTCTTTGCGGTCAAGTCAAAACAATACGTATTTGTGTCCTTTCTGTGTCCACCTAGCCACTTTGTCACAGCCAAGTTCAAAAAGGGGCTGTCGTGTCGAGTGCGTATCAGAAGATGCTCTTCCAGTCTCCGTCAAAGCGCCGCCGGATGTGTCGATTTGGAGACGCCATCTTGAAATGAAGAGCTGGAGTATGTGGATTTGGGGCACAAATTATTGAAATGTTAGAAGGACAGATCATCAACCTCTCAAAAGCCGCATCATTCTGGCATCAATGTTCAAAATGAGTAAGAAATTAAAACTACTATATAATAAAAAATATATATTTGAGAAATTGTCAAATGTTATAAAAGTATGTTTGTTGGCATAATTGTTGTTAGCATTATTATTATTTATGTAAGATTTAAAATATTGTTTATTTATTTAAATACTAATATTAATTAAACTAGAATAAACTAATACATAATAAATAATTATGAAAAATTAACCTATACCTAAAAACCTTAAAAAATGATACAATACATAAAATATATTATTAAAAGGAGTCCCTTTATGCAAGGTACGATTTTATGCATACTATTACGTCTTTTTCTTGCGAGGACGAAAGAGCCCAGCCCCAGCCCCCTTATTTACTAACTCGGATGACAGGTGTCGATGCCTATCAATTTAGAATTTACAGTTACAATGCGGATTTTGCTTGCTCGAAATTTTTATTTGGAATACAAAAACCGCATTGTAACAGTAAATCCTAGATTGATAGTCATCGACACCTGTCATCCGAGTTAGTAAATAGGGGGGCAGGTCTATTAGCATGTTGGTAGGCTTGTAGGTGGGGAACGGAATCAAAATAGAGATGGATGGGTTTCTAGCCGCATCACCTATTGATATTTTTCAGCGTGGAAGAAAATTTAAATGTGATTTTTTTTTATATAAACGTATATTATTGCACCTAAGACTCCCTTACATTTAATTAATGTTGCTGCTAGAATGTGTCTTTGCTATGAGATAAAGTTGGCACTCAATGTTATTTGAAGATTTTTTCCTATTGTCTTGCGTACGAATAGGAAGCAGCAGTGGTCAAGAGATCCAAGAGTGCAAATTGTGACCGAAATGCTCCGTCAAAGTCCGAAATACCGTCCGCTTAGATACTTGTAATTTGAATCATATTTATCGCCTTATGCTTGATTCATAAGTTTCATAACATTAACGGATTGTTTCATCATCAGGTCTTTTTTAGTCTCAAATGCAAGACCATGACCCTCTCTGTACTATCAGAGCTATAATTATATTAGTCAGAGTAGTCAGAGGATTTGGCCTACACTCTCCACGCTGGCCAGACGGGTTGGAGAGGTCTCTTTGATGTTCATAAGCTTTGTTTAGCTTGTGTTTCCTCATTTGCCTTCAACGACATTTACGGGAAGATTTGGAGTGGTCCTATTTTACTCAGCCGGGAACCACGGCGGATCGAATCGAACATCATTATCGTCATCATCGGACGGTTAAAAAGGTTTATTTTCCAAAAATAATATTTTGTTTAGATATGTATTTCTTTTCTTCAGGCTATAGTATATGGCTCTGGTAGTACAGAGAGGGTCGTGCTCCTGCAGTAGAGATTAGAAAGACGTAATGATGATAATGTATTTCTTTTCTCACGTTGACACCTTCGACAATGCATTTTGATCAATTACGGGAATGACTGAGTCCGTCAGACCATATTCATGTAGAGAGAAAAAGCAGACGCTACAATTAAAGCAAATGAGACCATAGGTAAGTAAGTGTTCCGTAACCCTTTTTAATTTGTAATTTTGGGGTATCTTTTTAAGGGATCTTGACCTACATTGAAGATACTTCGTCTGAGACATCCGGGTGTAAGTTAAACCTTTTTTGTAATGTTTAGTGTTTCTTTCTCAAAAACTTTTTAAATTAAAACTTTCTTGTGTTATCGGGTATCGGAATTAGATTAAACATTGACTGAGCAATAATCAAGTTTAAGGAATTTGTTTCGATTGCACATTGTTTTAAATTGAGTTTGTTTTTGTTTAAACAGATTTTTTAACTAAAAGGCTGCTGCTTGATTGCTTAGAGCATTTGACTTGACATCTTGTATCAAATTGAAAAAAAAAAGAATTTATATATTATTTAGGTATTTCTAGTCGGATGTAATTTGTATTTTTAAGGTAATTATGATATGATTTAAGTGAGATTGATGCATTTGATGGTTTGAATTGCGCATATTATTGTTAAGTAATCCTGGGGGCGGTCCCCACTGGGAATTGTTTTATTTTTATAGGACTATATGTACTCCAAGTGAGCTTTTGCTATTTCATCGGACTTTAGAGGTGAGAGCAGAGTGCCCTTAATCTAGTGTAAGGCGAACATTACCAAAAGGCCCTCAGAAGGGACGGACCTCGACTTTGGGCTTTGCCTGTGTGCGCAAGGCGTGGAGAGAAAGCAAATTTAACTCTCACTATCCCTCATGGGTAGTGTTGGCAGGTCCAATTTGTTTTAAATCGGTATACATGAGGTCAAAAAAATCGGGATTTATGGTTGCAGATCCGGACAGTTTAAACTACTATTGCAAGTATAGTATTATATGAATTACCTGAATTAAATATGTATTGAATCCTTCATAACAAAACATATTCATTTTTTTATTAATCGGGACATTTAGCGTCCGGGTCAGGTACAAATCAGGACGCTTCCCCAGACCCCTGAAAATCGGGATGTCCCGCGCTAATCGGGACACCTGGCAACACCTACTCATGGGCCGCGTTTTGCATGCTTAGCCTGAAGGGCCGAACTATTACGTTAGTATTATATTGTCTTTGGCCGAACTGAGAAAACTGGGGTTGGTGACCCAAAGAAATATCTTGAGCTCCTCCTCCTCCTCGGACGGAATACATTCATGAATGCGAAAGTCAATACATCGAATTTTGTTTCTCTTCATCGATACCTTCATACTGCGACGCTTTGTAAAATCATCGTTTCCTTATTGCGATATTTCGTTACATCGAAATACTATAGTGCGAACGATTATACTGCGACAATATCATACCGAGAAGCCTTTTTTAATCGGAGTCTTCTTTCTGCGATGTTATGTTTATAACTTCATAACGGTCAACTGCATGATCGTGAAATATAATCAAGGTGCCATTGTAATGGTACCATGAAGTTTACAGAGCAAGGAATTACAATGTAGCTCGGGCGCCAGTGACGAGACATTTCTTGCTCTGTGATGGAGTTGGTGTGTTCACTGTAAAGAAATAAATAAATATTTACGGACTTGTGTTATGGGATGCTAACTCAACGATACTTTATTTTATTATAAATACCTACCTATCTAAATAAACATCCAAGACCCAGATCCATCTGAAAAAGATCATTTTCTAGCTTGACCTGATCGGGGATCGAACCCGGGACCATCTGTGTCGCAGGCCCGCGTGCTACCGCTGCGCCCCGAAACTCGTTAATATAATAAGTAGTTAGATTACAATCCATATATCGATTTCATAATTATTTTGTATATAATTAAATAAATTGTTCTAAAAACAAACAATTCCAAACTTGCAAGTTTACGCCTGCTTACGTTGATTGATACCTATACTATTTTGAAGTGTCATAATCAATTCATTCTGTCTTGAGACATTGTTTTGCGGTAAGATGGAAAAGCATATAATTTCACCACAATTTCTTCAGCTGCTAAGTAACGTATGTGAGAATAGCGTTCGTGTTTTGTTATGGTAATTGCAGTAAGCAGCCAGTACACATACCTAACTCATCGCTAAGTATAACCAGCTAGGTACTACGCGGTTCATTAATAGAAGAAAGGGACCGGATAATGCTACCGTTACTTACCGATAAAAACTTGTGCTCTACCTATTGATATACTTAGTAGGTACCTATTCTAACATTTTTCCGCAAACCAAAGAGTAGAGCCGCAAACTATTTTTTATTTATTGATTAGGTCGACCAATTAATGGTTCATTGCCTGGGGATGCCTACAGGTTACACTCGTGAGTACGACGGCCGATGCTGCATCTCAAAATCTTAATTAAAGTAGGTATGTGCCGCCTGTATTTTTATTTAACCTCGCGTGTAATTTGACGAGCTCCGTGGCGCAGCGGTCAAGACGCCTGCCTGCGACACGGATGGCCCCGGGTTCGATCCCCGGTCAGGTCAAGATGGAAAATGATCTTTTTCATATTGACCTGGGTATTGGATGTTTATCTATTGAAGTATCTATTATAAAATATAGTATCGTTGAGTCAGTATCCCACAACACAAGTCTCGAACTTACTTTGGGGCTAGCTCAATCTGTGTGATTTGTCCGTATATATTTATTTATTTATTATTATTTATACCCTGTACAATATAGTTAACCAGCCGGCTGAACAACCTTGTACGGGAATGTTTTTTTCAAATTTCCAGAAATCGTCTCATAGGAAAAGTTATTTATGTTGACGGACTGAGATAGGGTTTTTAACATTATCTATAATCCTAATCATCATCATCATACAGTCACAGACATCATAAGGTTTTTATTAGTCTCCACTGCAGGAGCACGACCCTCTCTGTACTACCAGAGCCATATTATTAGCCTGAGTAGTCAGAGGATTTGGCCTGCACTCTCCACGCTGGCCAGGTGGATTGGAGAGGTCTCTTTGATGATTATAAGCTTTGTTTAGCTTGTGTTTCCTAAGTCGCCTTCTACGACATCCACGGGAAGCCTTGGAGTGGTCCTATTCTACTCTGCCGGGAACCATACGGCACAATAATCCTAATCCTAACTAATAATATAAATGCAAAAGTGAGTTTGTTTGTTTATTTGTTTGTTACGCTTTCACGCCCTATCTACTGAACCGATCATTATGAAATTTTGCATACACATAGATTCGGATACTGAGAAGGGCACTTGCCGCGGGTAACAGCAAGTAATATCATAGAGGAAAGATTTGATTGTTTGCGTTCTTTGACCTGTACAAACTAATATACAGTAAAAATCCAAAGCTTACTCTTTATACAAGACAATGCAATTTTATGTGCGTGAAAATCTTTAATGCCATACCACATGAATTCAAATCGTTACCTAATAAATTATTTAAATGTAAACTAACCAGATGGCTTAAGGAGAAAAATTTTTATTCCATAAATGAATTTTTAATAGACAAATAGGTATATTGACAACATTATAACTTTGACGAATGTGAATAGGTAACTGATTTTGAATTTATTAAATTTTAGTTTTAATTTCATTTTGTATATTTAAATTAGTATGTATCAGTAAATTATTATTTTATTGTATATTTGCATGCCACAATTTGGTAAATATGTGTATATTATTATGTATAACATCTTTATGTACCATATTTTATGCAAATAAATTATTCTGATTCTGATTCTATTAAATAAGTATTCTTTTCGTGTCGGTGGCAAACCAATTATTTTTAATTTTAATTTTTTGCTCCCAAAATGCAGCCACTTGGATGGCGTTAGTGTTAGCTATCATCAGATCATCCAATGTACAGGAGCAGGAGCACAAAGAGCAAGACAACAAGTGGGACATTGTTCGGGGGAGTCCACATTCGCACAACTCATCAAAGTTGTTAGTAAAACCCCATCCAGATAGGTTTTCTTTACACCGGCCGACCTAAGTCCGAAGTCTGTTTAAGAACTTCCAGGTCTGCCATGGCAATTCATGTCCAGGTGGGAGCTCATAAACAAGTGGTACAAATGGGGAAGGAAACGGTACAAATGGTACAGGACTGGCTCCTGGACCGATTTTCAAAATTCTTTCACCTACAGATAGCTAATTTATCTGCGTTTGGCATAGGCTATAATTTATGAGGAAGAAGTCGCGGAAAAATTGCTAGTGTATATTAAAAATAAGAATCCTCTTTTTTTGTAGCGCTTTATACCTAACCGAAATGGTTGCGAAAAGGACAAATACGTCTAAGTCGGTGACGCTTCCTGATTTATACGCGTCTTTCATACGAACCATAAAGTATAGACCACGTAAATATTCTGATATCTATGGTATAGACGCACGATGTTTTAATGGAAAAAATGTGCCTGTGGTTTCCAGCTTAGAGTATCACAAGCTTGATTTGCTAGTCTGTCTGTCCTTCCGCGGTTTTACTCAGATACTATAAGTACTAGAAAGCTGTACTTAATTTGGTATGGGTATGTATAATTATCTTGCCAAAAAAGTGGTAGAAAAATATTTGGAAACAAATTTTTTTTCAGGGTATCTCCCATACAAGTAAAGTAAAAGTAATATATTTTTTTCTATACAAACCCGTCGTGTTGGGTATTGTTAAATAGGTCTTTAAAAAATATTGTGAGATTGAGACACCATTTTTCGATTTAGGGATCCGTTTCCGTAATATTTGATTTTAAAGTGCAAATTTTTGTTAGAGGTAAGTTTCCCCCCCCCCCCCCTCTATCTGCTAAACGGTTATAAATGGATACGTGAAAAAAATTACAGCAGTAGTATATACACTGAAGTTGAAAGGAAAACTATCAGAACTGAGTACTAAGAACAAACTAAAAAGTTATAGGCAACGAACTTATAAAATGTACTCGAAAATGTAAAATTTCATACAATTTTCATTGTTAGATGTTTTTGGTCGTTAAACTGTGAGGTGCAAGTGTGAACAGTGTGAACTTAAAGTTGTCATTCACAACTACGGAACCCTACACTGCGCGTTGCCCGGCACGCACTTGGCCGGTTTTTAACATTAAAGTATTGCACATTAGTAGTGAAGGTAGTGTTAAAAACCGGCCAAGTGTGAGTCAAACTCGCGCAATGAGGGTTCCGTACAATATGCTTCGTGAACACACACACACAATGTGCAAAAATGTTTTATTCAATTGACTAGCGCCATCTAGTGGTGTTTTAGTGAACTATTTCCCTAGGTGAACTTATTATAGTGAGTTTACCACTTTATTTTCAACTGATAGAATTCTTATTATTTTTCCTGTAATCTTCAAGCAATAAACTATATATTGTAATTTTTTCGAAATTTTAGGCCCTGTAGTTTCGGAGATCAGGGGGGGGGGGAATGGTCAAATTTTGCCTTCTTTCGTGAATAAAATCAAAAGTATTGATTTTTCCCGAACAAAAAAAAATATTTTTGAGATCCTCATTGCAAGCCCTTTCATTTGATATATAACACGGTAAGGTTTGATAAACTTTTTTTTAACATTTTCTATTTGGACCCCCTAAACTGACCCTTATTTAAAAAAAATATATATTTACTCTGCACATCCGTGTTTGGGTCATAGGTTTACACAATCTTACCAAATTTTATTTAATTTGGTTCAATAGATTCGGAGAAAATCGACTGTGACAGACGGACGGACGGACAGACAGACGCTCGAGTGATCCTATAAGGGTTCCGTTTTTCATTTTTTGTACGGAAACCTAAAAATTAAAAACAAAACAAAAATACAATAGAGATTTACTTGAAGACGGTTATTCT
This sequence comes from Rhodophaea formosa, assembly GCA_963082605.1. Classification (NCBI taxonomy): domain Eukaryota; kingdom Metazoa; phylum Arthropoda; class Insecta; order Lepidoptera; family Pyralidae; genus Rhodophaea; species Rhodophaea formosa. The sequence goes on from OY720219.1 coordinate 15,763,978, forward strand.
ATATTTTTAGTAACTGCTCGTACGGTACCTCGCTACGCCGATGTAAGGAAATAGAAAAACAAGAATAAGATTTAAAAGAAAACATTTTCTGCCAATATTCGTATTCATTTTTTAGGGTTCCGTAGTAAACTAGGAACCCTTATAGTTTCGCCATGTCTGTCTGTCCGTCCGCGGTTTTACTCAGAGACTATAAGTACTAGAAAGCTGTAATTTGGTATGGGTATGTATATTAATCATGGCAAAAAAGTGGTAGAACAAAATCTTGAAAAAAATTTTTTTTAAGGTAGCTCCCGTACAAGTACAGTGTGGAAGTAATTTTTTCTCTATTTCCTCATCGTGTGGGGAATCGTTAAAAGGCCTTTAAAAAATATTGTGAGGTTGAGAACACCATTTTTCGATTTAGGGATCCGTTTCCGAAATATTTGGTCTTAAAGTGAAAATTTTTGTTAGAGGTAAGTGTCCCCCCTCTATCTGCTAAACGGTTATATATGGATACGTGAAAAAAATTACAGCAGTAGTATATATACTGAAGTTGAAAGGAAAACTATCAGAGCTGAGTACTAAGTGCAAACTGCAAAAACGTGCAAAAAAGTTATAGGCAACCAACTTATAAAATGTACTGGAAAATGTAAAATTTCATACAAATTTCATTGTTAGATGTTTTTGGGCGTTAAACTGTGAGGTGCGAGTGTAAACAATGTGCACTCAAAGTTGTCATTCGCAACTACGGAACCCTACACTGCGCGTGGCCCGGCACGTGGCCGGTTTTTTTTGTTATGTTTTAGGTTCAGACCCTACCATATGAGACTATCCTCAAGTAGACATGTATAACTGTTGTATAGATAGTCTAAAAGTATAAGAAATAAAAAAAAATACCAATAAAAATGGAAACAACTGCCCGGAAACGGCGCGAATAACATTTCAGTAATATCGTATGCAGAAAATGCGAAAATCCTAGAAATACTGTATTAGGAGAAAACGCTGGCGAACGTGTAGCATGATCAGTTATTGGTTTCTGCATGGAATATATTAAATAGTTTCCCGTTTTCAATATCTTTTTGCACGACTGCCGAAAGAGAAGTGTGTTTCCCGTGGATTTCAAGGTTCCAGTATGTATATATTACATACTAGAATTTTCCGCAGATAAATTACGTTTCTTTAGGTGAAAGAATTTTGACAATTGGTCCAGTTATATCATTAAAACTAACGTAAGATAGAGACATTATATAACAACGGGTCACTCACGTCAAAGATAATATAATACTAACGTAATAGACTGCCCACCTCATACAGAAATATTGGACCAAATTAAGGTTGCGAAAAGCATGCGAATATATGGCACAGGAGAGTTGCTTGCTACTTGATACTAGATGGCGGTAATCTGCATTAGCCTTTAACTTATTAAATAAACGGTGTCATTTAAAAATATTATCCCTTAAATATTGTTTTGATTTTTAATAAGATATATTTTGTGAATCATGTTTTTATATTCTCATAATACGGTAGATACAATGTTGTGTAGTTTCGAGTGGCGCCATCTATGCGAGTCTCTGAGAACAAATCGTACGATTAAGGCGTTGAGACCACATGCTCACGTGCTAGGTAGGTATTTGTCGCGATTGCCGACTGGCGTGCCTCATGCGCAGCCTCAAAGTTAACACCCTAAAAATATAATTGTAAAATTTACATCACGCATCCTACGCGACAAAATTTTAAGTGCATATCGCCTTTCGCATATAATGTCAAAGCCTAATCAATCTGAGTCCTTGCAGTCTGCGACCTCAATTTCTTTTTATATGAATGAGCATTTTACTCTTAAGAATAAAACTCTTTTTCGTGAGTGTCGTGAGACCGCCTCTAAATTTGTAAGTACATATGGGTTAGGAATTCCACTATACTTGTCCGTCAATCTGATTCTTCACCTATTATAGCTGTTAAGTCGACTGCAGACCTCTGTAATATTAATAGTAAGCCGGCCACGACCCGATTTTGAAAAATCTCGTCGGTATCTCTTTTGTATACCTACAACAGGTATGGATGTGTTCAGGGCTTTGCGTAGATTACGAAACTGCTTGTAAAAAAATATTTTTGAGATCCTCATAATGAGCCCTTTCATTTGATATATGACACAGTAAGGTTTGCAAAACTTTCTTTAAAAATTTTGTAATTGGGCCCCTCAAAATGACCCTTATTTCTAAAAAATCTTTATTTACTTGGCACATCCGTGTTTGGGTCATAGGATTACTATATCTTACCAAATTTCATCTAATTTAGTTCAGTAGATTCGGAGAAAATCGGCTGTGACAGACGGACGGACGGACAGACAGACGCTCGAGTGATCCTATAAGGGTTCCGTTTTTCAACTTTTGTACGGAACCCTAATAAAAGATGAAGTAGGAAGAATATGAATAAGAATATGGAAACAAGATAAAGTTTATGTAGTCCCTATAGTACTGTCTATAACTGGCGTTGGCCCAAGACATTTGCATGACTCTCTGAAGCTTTTGGACCTCAAACCTTTAAGAATTTCGGAGACTAAAAATGTGTTTAAAGTATTTGCAAGCAGCGGAAAAGCAGTGAGACTTACATTTCATAGCAAGTAATGAATGCAATTAAATTTTTTTTGAATCTACTTACGTGATTGCCTACCAGTTGTTACAATTTTACCACAATTTTGCTTGGCTCGAGAATATGTAAGAACCTTATGAGCAAGCTCGCACGGGAGAACCGAGCTGGGTGGGGTTCCTCCAGAGACAAACTTTGTGAACGCGGTGCTAATCCATTGCTTAGCTTTTGTCGTGCACTACTTGCACAGTTGAATATCTCAATGAGGTCAACGGAAGGGTGCTTAGCGTGTCCAAATATTGACTAATAAGACATCTAAAGAAAAGATTTCAACTCGCCAAGAAGACGCCCACAATTGTTACTTGTACAACTATTAACAGCCCTTTATTGGCCACGACAAGACGAGACTCTAATAGGTATTCATAATATAAAATTATCATTTGCAAAGGGTAAGCTACCAGATTTATATGTATATAATAAGTATGGGATATAGGTATAATACTCCCTTCGTGAAGTAGTAAAAGTTTGGCCTGATTTTGATAATCAGTGGAGATATTATAATAACTAAAGACCAATATATATATAATATATTTACCAGCTTTCGCCCGCGTGATAGGTATATGGCCTATGTCCTGTATGCAAAATTTCATGATGATTGGTTTAGTAGATTCGGTATAAAAGCGTAACAACTAAACAAACTCACTTTCGAATTTATAATATTAATTAGGAAGTTAGGATTTGGATATTCACTGACTTAAATGTTACGATATGTATTAAAAAAAACCGGCCAAGTGCGTGTCGGGCCAGGCGCAGTGTAGGGTTCCGTAGTTGCGAATGACAATTTTGAGTTAACACTGTTTACACTCGCACCTCACAGTTTAACGACCAAAAACATCTAACAATGAAAATCGTATGAAATTTTACATTTTCCAGTACATTTTATAAGTTGGTTGCCTATAACTTTTTAGTTTGCACTTAGAACTCAGCTCTGATAGTTTTCCTTTCAATTTCAGTATATATTCTACTGCTGTAATTTTTTTCACGTATCCACATATAACCGTTTATTAATGCCAATTTTTTTTTCAAGTTTTTTTTCTACCACTTTTTTGCCATGAATAATATACATACCCATACCAAATTACAGCTTTCTAGTACTTATAGTCTCTGAGTAAAACCGCGGACGGACAGACAGACAGACAGACATGGCGAAACTATAAGGGTTCCTAGTTTACTACGGAACCCTAAAAAATGGTCTTTTCTTACAGATTTTATAATTCTGCAAAAAGAAAAACGCAAACAAGATCTACCTAGGTTATTGATTTCAAGATTTCCGGTAACAAGCACATTTTCATCGTAATAACTCACGAAGATCTAAATTATAATTATACCTACATCAATAAATATACTAGAAGAAAGTTTTACTGTGTTTCAATGATAATTACAACGGTAGATAATACAAGCTTACATCTCGCCTATCTCGCATAGGTACCCAATGTGTGTTAGCGTTTCGCATGCAGCCGACCATCGATATTTGCTAAATTATTTATCTGCATACAATAATATAAACTAACATACCATAAAAGTATCCACAATCTCAGTATTTTATTCTAAATAGTCATAATAAAATTAAAAAATATGTCAAAATAAACACAATAATAAAACGTACTAGGAAAACTATATCTAAACAAAAAATAAGGAAATCTTTAGCACAGTTAAGCAAGGAAAAGTTATTTTTGTCAAATCAATTAAAATCATGTGAAGATGACCTGTATATGGCTAGCCGTATATATGATACCGAGATTTTTGAACTACAGTCACAGATCTCGGAATTGCAACAGTCCTTAAATAATTTACCTAATAAATATGAATTATCACAAAAAGATTTAAGTAAAAATATCTTAGAGGCTCAAAAATTAGTGGAGGAAGCTAATTATAATAAAGAACGGTATGATGCTCTCCTACAAAAGCAGCAGTGCGATAGTTCACCTGGAACTGCAGTTACTATGTCACCTAACTTTGTTCCTGAGTCAAGAGAGTATGATACCAGGAAGTGTAACTTTCAATCAAGGATAGGTACGGTTGATAACAGTTCAAATAAAAAAATTAACTGTAACAAACTATTAATTTACTCTGATAAGTTAGGTCAAGATTTTAGTAGCATTATTTTTAATCACCTCCACAAAGATTGTTCCGTATTTAACACATGTATACCCGGCGCTACGTATTTAGATCTAGTAAACAATATTAATTATGACAGTCTAGATGAAAACTGTACAATATTAATTTTATGTGGTGACAGTTCCTCTGTATCAAAAAGGAACATTAAAAAAAGTCTGGACAAATTAGTAGATTTAAACAAAAAAACTCAATGTAAATTTATGATTGGTGCCTTTCCATACTCTGAATCTTTAGACAATAGTACAAACAAGCAAATTTACCATTTGAATGTACATATCTACAACATGACATATAGTCATGGCAATTTTATTTTTTATTTAGATATAAATAAGTTTATTAGTAGATTTAAGTTGACTCATGATACAATGTATCTACCTTTTAATTATAAAAGACAAATAGCTACTGTTGTAGCTTTTAATTTACAATCACCTGTTGTAAGTAGTACAACTGTAAATAAATATGAATCCGACATAGGTATATCAAATTGTGATATACCTGTAATTAGTAATTCTTTGACTGATTTAAACTAAGCAATAAGACAACAGTCAAAGCCGATGAATTCAATATTTTACATCAGAATATTCAAGGCCTGACTAGCAAATTATTAGAATTAGAGTTATTCATAAATAGTAAAGATTTGCATGTAGTTTGCTTGACTGAACATTTTATGCAGTCGCATCAGCAACAATTCAATATAGAGAATTATTCATTGACAAGCTCATATACCAGAAAGACTAAAGAGAAAGGCGGGAGCTTAATTCTAACACGAAGTGACGTTAAATGTAAAGAACGTAAGGATATTGTTTGTCTTTCGGTAGATTGTAATGTTGAGCTGTCATGTATTGAACTAGGGAATTATATTATAGTGTGTGTATACAGACCCCCGAATTCAGATTTTAATACTTTAGAATTAGTTATTGAAGATGTGTTGAGAAAATTATGTGGTAGCCGCAAAAGTATTATAGTGTGTGGCGACTTTAATGTTGATTTGTTAGTTACTACAACCGAGAGTGTTAGATTTTTTTAAATTTGTTTAAATCATTTGATTTAGTCAATTTTTTCTTAGAACCAACTAGAATTGATGGAGATTCTGCCACATGTATAGATAATGTTTTCTGCAATTGCACTGCTGTTGACAAATATATAACAAAAAATCTAACCTCCGATCACTTTGGTCAATTTGTAAAACTTATAAATAATTTAGAAGCAGATTCACCAGAAATTACCTTTAGATCTATTACTAAAGGTAAAGTAAAGGTATTTAAGCAAAAAATTGCTGAAAAAATGCCACTAATTGAAGAAACGCGAGATGATCCGGATGCCCTATATAATAAAATGTTTGGTGTTATTGAATCGGAATTTAATAGTGCATTCAAAATTAAAAAATGTACTAGACGTAATCGTAAAAAATTTAGTGAATGGGCAACTACTGGCATTTACATTAGTAGAAACAAATTATACGAATTATTAGTAATGAAAGTTTATAATCGGAATACTGAATTCATAAAATATTTTAAAAATTATTCAAAAGTTTTTAAAAAGGTATGTTTGTGTGCAAAATCTTTACACACTAGGAAAACTATTGAAGATTCTCATGATAGGATAAAAACAACTTGGAAAATTATTAACAAAGAAACCGGTAAAAGTAAACAACGTGATAACAAAATCGAATTAAAAGTCAATAACAAGCTCCTTAATAGTAATGAAGATATCGCGCAATATTTTGAAGATTTCTTTACAAATATTCCCGTCAACATTACTGCCTCCTTACGTTCATCACCCGCTGAATCTAAAAGACTTTTAGCAAGTTGTATACCAGAATGTAATAACCATTTAATATTTCAATATGTAACACCTGAAATAGTAATTGATACATTTAAGAGTTTAAACAATAAGAAGACTAGAGATTTGTGGGATATCTCAGTACCTGTCATTAGTAGTATTATTGAAGTAATTGCGCCATATTTAGCTTCTATATTTAATAATTGTGTAGATACAGGAACTTTTCCTGACTTGATGAAGTTAAGCAAAGTCATTCCGTTATACAAATCTGGCGATAAGAATGATCCCACTAATTACCGTCCTATTTCTATTCTGCCAGCGCTCAGTAAAATATTTGAAAAGATAATGTTTAATCAGTTATTAGCTTTTTTTAACAGTAATGGTCTCTTCCATGGTGAACAGTATGGATTCACGAAGAATCGGTCTACTACAGACTACAGATGCGGGTGTAGCTCTGTTAAAATACATATATGATGCTCGGAAGGGAAAACAAAATGCCATTGGTGTGTTTTGTGATCTTACCAAAGCTTTTGATTGCGTAGACCACATTACCCTTTTATCCAAGCTGGAGCACTATGGAATCAAAGGTAAATCTCTTAATTTAGTTGCATCATATTTAAGTAGCCGAACTCAAACCGTTAGTTTAAACAGGGTTCAATCCTCCGGATCATCTGTAAAAATGGGCGTACCCCAGGGATCTATCCTAGGGCCTTTGTTGTTCCTTATTTACATCAATGATCTGCCTTACTGTGTCACTACATGTAAGGCTGTACTATTTGCCGATGATACTTCTCTTGTGTTCAAAATAGATAGACAAACTGAATTTTTTGACGAGGTTAATAGTACATTAGCTCAAGTGTTAGATTGGTTCACAGCGAACAATCTTTTGTTGAATACTAAGAAAACTAAGTGTATTAAATTTTGCTTACCAAATGTTGCCAAAATACCAACTCGCATAGTAATGGATAATGAACCACTAGATTTGATAGATAAAACAACTTTTCTTGGAATAACTCTTGATGCCGGGCTTCAATGGGGTGCCCATATTACAAACTTGGCAGGTAAACTTAGCTCTGTGGCTTATGCTGTCAGGAAAATTAGACAACTGACCGATGTTGAAACCGCGCGTTTGGTATATTTTAGTTACTTTCATAGTGTTATGTCTTATGGAATTTTACTATGAGGTAACGCTGCAGAAGTGAACACATTATTTATCCTGCAGAAACGAGCTATTAGATCTATATATAAACTTGGTGCTAGAGAATCTCTTAGAGAATTGTTTAAAGATTTTAATATTTTAACCTTACCTTCTCAGTACATATTTGCGAATATTATGTTTGTACACCATAATTTACATTTATATGAGAAAAATAGTGACATTCATGACCGAAACACAAGAAATAAAAATAAGTTGGCTACACCAGCTTTGCGATTGCAGAAAACTAAGCGTTCATTTATGGGTCTCGGAGCACGCTTCTATAATAAAATTCCCGCAGAAATATCGGGTCTACCTTTACATAAGTTTAAAACTGCTGTTAAAAACCAGTTAGTAAAAAAGGCATATTATTGCATTAATGATTATTTAAATGATAAAAATGCGTGGCAGTAATTTAATTGATTGTAATTTATTGTAATTAATATAAATAACATTAGAAATAAATAAATACTTGTAAAATATTGTAATCGAAGCCCTTCAGGCACGTAGGGACCAAGTCTGGATTGAGTTTCTTTCGGCGTATTCTTCTCACCAGTGGTCATTACGAAACGCTAGTAGTTTTTCGATTTTGCATATTAAAAATTAAAAATAATAAAGTAAAAAATATGACGTTCAAAAAGAGATACAATTATCCAATTTTGAATAAAAATCTTTGACTTTGACTTTGACTTTGTATCTCGAGCTCCTCCGTGCTTCGAAAGGCACGTTGAGTCGATGGTCCCGGCTGTCATTATTGATAGCTGTCGTTAAGCTATGACAGATGCCTTTAGGCAGCTTCAAAAATGACACCAGTGTTAGCCACTTACACACATGAAAAACAAACAAACATGTCGTTATACCTCAGGCCCCGGAAGCTCGAACGACACATATTTCTCAAAAGCGGTATTCCGCGTTGTTTTTCAAACATTTCTCGTGATAATGCATAATTTTGTACCGATCATATAATTTGTATCAAGTTAACAAATTTGGCACTGCTGTAGGTACTCAAGAGCACTAGAGGCTCTGATTCGATGGTCATCTGATAAACTGACCTTTTGCAGAAGAAATTGATAGCTGCCTGCGTGGATATAGGTTATATCAAGCTCGCTTAGAAAAAAATATCGGAATCCAAATAAACCTACGTATTAGGTAAAAAAAAACTTTCTGTATTCCAATTTTAATCCAATTTAACCTTATAGTTTCAACGAGATTAAGTAAACATACAAACTTACAAAACTTTGCTGTTATAATACATGTGGGATTAATTAAAACAAAAATAATATTTTTAATATTTCATTTATTTCGAATCCGAAATATTTCATTTCAGGTTTTAATTCCAATCGCAATATGTTTAACGACGTTGAAAATTTATTTATTGACTTGCAATGTCTTGCTGTAATATACAATGTATGTTATCCCGCAGACGTAGTGTAGGTATTCTATTTCAGCCCGTACCGTGCCGGTGCGTATTCAACATTAATAATACTGTCATCTGTCAAATGTCTGGAACAAATAGGTACCGTGATACTTTTTCCACTCTCAATTGCAACGTCGATCCATTTTTGCCTTGATGTCCGTGGGAAATCTGTAATCAATCAAATCCAGTCGTAAACAACAACGATTTTAAAAATCAACCCTTATATAAAACTACTCAACCGATTATGATGAAACTTGCATTGTTCCCTAAGTTGGATAATACCTAGTCGAAGATTTTTTGCAGACTGACTTATAGTTTTTAAGATATGCGCGGAAGAGCATACAATCATACAAGTATACATACTTTCTCTAATGAAATTATTCTCTAATTTGAATTCACCACAGAGTAATTGGGTTCAGCCGTTCAACGCCAACGGCAGAGTTCAAAAAGTCAGCCAGCATATGGCCCCTTTCATTTCGTTTCCCATATCCAAACTGCCCCACCCTGAACTCCCCTATCACTCCGTTTGCCAAGTCTTGCGTTAAAATCCCCCATAACCACCGTAAAATAGGTTTCGGAAGCGTGTATGGCCCTATAATGTCCTCATACACCACTTCAACCTCTTCATCAGAGTAATCCCCGGTTGGCATGTACACCTGTATGACCTTCAGTGAGTATCTTTTGGACACTCTGCTGAGTGTAAGGTATATCACCCTACTGGAAATACTCTCGATGGTTACGACGTTCTTTACGAGGGATCTGTGGACGAGAAACCCGACACCATACTGGGACTTTTTTAAGTCACCCTCCCGGTGATAGAGTAGGTTACCAGATTTCAGGATTGTCGTGCCCTCTCCCTCTCTTCGGACTTCAGACAACCCCATTATGTCCCAACGTAACCTACTCATTTCCTCTTCTAATTCCTCGACCTTCTCGTCAAGCCTCATCGTGCGAATGTTGTGTGTTACCAGGGCCAGTCGTCGTTGGGGGTGGTAGCCGGGTCGAATCCAGGGATTCTTAGCTCCCCCTGCCCCGCCGTTACCATGATCGCTACCGGAGCCAGGAATAGCGGGGCTGCCGGAGACTGGGGAACTGTGAGAAAAAGTAAAAACCTTTAAATAATAATAATACGCCCGTAGAGCAGCTTGTGGCGAGCTGTTGGTGAGTAACGACACCACGGACCCGAGTGCTCCAGAGAATCGGTTAGAGCCCTCGCCCCCGACGTGTCTTCATCAGTCGGGGTGGAAACCCAAGAGGGCTCGCAGGACTCTCAGCTCTGGCTTGCCTTAGTTGGCTGTCCAGATAGGAGTCGTGAGAGCTGTTGCTCCAGGGGTGGAAGTGTTAAAAGCCTAACGACGCGAGTAACTTCGGAGAAAGCGCAGCACACCTCTCGATACCCTTGAGTCGCCCGCACCGGTGTTGCCCCTTTTATCGGCAATAATCGTCGGCATTTTTGAGGGGCCCATCTAGTGGGCGGCAAGCCACCACCTGCTTATAAATAGTCAGTTATCATGATTATGGCAGGTGTCCGAGCCTTTACAATAACCCAGTACAAGACCACTCACACTTCATCCCATAACCCATTATTTTTCTCTATTAAAATACAATCGCCCCACCTCCGACCAAGACCTGTTCAAGGGCGTATCATACATTGTGTTGGCGACGCACGTACCTCCTATCTCTACCTCTTTTTTAGCTTGTCAGCTGATCGGCTCTATTTTACTTTTAGGCACTGCGCGCACGGGTGACTTTTGTCACGGTGACAAAAAAGTGTTTGTCACGTCTTCCTCGTGTCTCCGTAATGTCTCCCAAGCGGAGTGCGCGCACGGTAGGCGACAGTGACAAAACTATGGTAAACCATGAAAAAACTTTTTAGTTATCAAAGAGTCATTACGTGGTATTTGAATTCTCTTTGGTGATTTGTCGGGATGGATTTCGAACAGACGGTCGTTGTCTGCGAACTCATCTCTTGCCAAAGAAACGTAAAAAAGAATGCTGGGTACCCACTCTTTGGAGTGACAGGTTACTTCACTGAGTCGGTCAACATAGTATAGAACTTTTCACTGTAAGTTCTATACTATGTTTCATAAAACTTAAGAGCATGAAAATAAATTTTTCAAATATTTTCTAATGAATGTTGGAAGTTTAGAAGGATCCCTATTCCCTATTCTTCTAAACTTCCAATATAGTCGTTAGGAATCATGTCAATACGCGATGCGTCTAGCAACCCATCCCTATTTTGATTCCGTTCTCTACATATTAGCTAACCAACACGCTAAACGTGGCTTTTAGAATTTAAAGACCTGGTGATAGTATGTAAATAATAATGTTCTGATTATTTTTGGCTTGGCAGAGACTTCAAATAGATCAGGAAATATAATACATTAAATATATTAAATGAATAAATATATTGTCTCTGGTAGATAAGTTGTTTACTGAGTGAAGTTTTTGATTTAATTAAAAATTGCTCTTTCTTGTCCGTTGAAATAAATAAATGATTTAGTTTATTTTTTGGTTTCAAGTATAGTCCCTTTTTTAAGTCGGTAAAATTTCTTGTAACAAAGTTTTTTCCACGTAGAATAACAATTTTGACATCCGTGCGTGCACGTCTATTACAAAAAATGTCTATCGTAAAAGTTTTGTCACCGGCTTGTTCCTGTGGCTTGTTCGCTGGTCGACGGACAAAAAAGTCACGTCACTGTCACGTCGCTTCGTGCGCGCACCTCCATACATCTCCAATTCTCCATGGACAGGGTGACGGAAACAAAAAAGTCACGGCGACAAAAGTCACCGGTGCGCGCAGTACCTTACTGTCAAATCTTATAGAGTAACAGTGTCTGTTTTTGAATACAAATATTTCTTTGAGTTTATCTTTGCCTACACACCTCCCGCCCAGCGCCAACACTTCCTTCGAGCCGGATGTATCGTACACCACCGCGGGAGGTGATGGAAACTCGAAGCGCAGCTCGTAAGAAGGCAGCAAACGTGTCGCGATCGCAGGCGCCATCGCCTGTTGCCGGCACGGCAGTGTCTTCTGAGACGTCCTCAGCAAAAGCTAGAAGGGCGCAGTTACGCTACGAGGCTGAAAAAAAAATTAGAGACAGACTTACTCTCTTTAGATGAAGATGTGTGAGATGTGTGAGATGTCTCTTTCAATTCGGTACATACCTAGGCGGACACCACTACTTTTGTAAAATTTTAATCGAAATTAAACGAAATCTTATTTTTTCAATACGTTTATCAATTCGAAGAATCCTGCACATAAATTTAGTCCTTCTACGCCACATCTGAACTGGCTACGCGAAGATACGAATACGCGAATATACGAATAAGGCGAGGCGAGGGAAGACCACACTCCAGCTTGTGCAGCATCAGATCGGCAAGCAGCGTGTCTGGTCGGTAATCCTTCCGTTATCCTCCTCCAAGCGTCCGGATTTGTGCTAATACAGTGTTATTTTTCGAATTTCAGTTGGTGAGTCAAATGACACGTCAGTAGTTGTCTTAACCGACGGCTGCGCTTGAAACTGTAAGTACTTTGCCTTTTTCTTCCATAAATCGCCGAAATTAGTGAATCAGGAAGGGATTTGAAGCTTAATCTACCTAAATCGAGCGGTTTAGAAGGTAGTAAGTCGCCTTCTGATATTAGTGGATTCGATTTTAAGAAAATGTCCCTATCCGATCTTAGAAAACAAAGAGGCGTACTTAAAGCAAAGATTACCTCATTTGATAAGTATTTATCCAAGTTAGATGAGAGTTCATTTAGTAAAACGCAAAGAATTGAATTGTCTTTGAGAGTTGCTAACTTAGAAGCAGTGTATGTTGAGTTCGACAAAATACAAAACAAAATCGAACATTTTTCAGAAGAAAGTGAAGTTTCCGATCAGATAGATTATCGTGAAGCGTTTGAAGAGCAGTATTACTCAATCATATCTGTGGCAAAGTCTTTATTAGAGGTCGGGGACAATTCTGGATGTATCGCAGAGTCAAAACCAAAGCCTTCTTTGCACGCTAAACTACCAGATTTAAAACTAGCTTCTTTTGATGGTTCTAGCGATCGTTGGCTGGAATTTAAAAATTCATACTTTTCACTCATTCATAATCGCACTGACTTAGATAATATCCAAAAGTTTCACTACCTGAGGTCATCACTTACTGGCAGTGCATTGCAAGTAATTGGTGCGTTAGAATTCACTGGTGCCAACTATGTACACGCATGGGAGCTGTTAGAAATGCGGTTCCACAATGAACGTTTATTAGTACACAACCACATAAAATCGTTATTTACTGTTCCTAGCATTACAAACGAATCACCAAAGCAAATTAGAACTTTAATTGATACGGTTTTGCGTAATTTACGCGCTCTTAAAACCTTAGATGAGCCCACCGAGTCCTGGGATACGTTACTTATATATATTATTACTTCCAAACTCGATTTACCTACAGAACGCGAGTGGGAATCATACAAGGGTTCTCTTGTATCTGGCTTGCTTGGTGATTCGAAAAGTAAATTAAAATTGGATACATTGTTGACGTTTTTGCGTAACCGAGCCGACACATTAGAAATGATCAGTAATAATCACACTAAAGGCGTTTCTGTAAAGCATGTTGTGAATCCTAGTTGTTCGAAAAACGAACCGAAACAACGCTCAAAATCGCAACAGGTACAAAGTTTTGTAACCACTCGCAATAAAACCTCTAACAGTGTTCGTGTTTGCCCAGTATGTAACGGCGATCACAGTCTTTATACCTGTTGTGAGTTTTTAAATATGTCTATAAAGGATAGACAGAACATTGTAGATTCGAAACATTTATGTATTAACTGTTTACGATCAGGACACCTGCCAAGCGATTGTCTGTTCGGTCCGTGTAAGATGTGCAAGTGTAAGCATAACACGCTGTTGCATCCTAACAAGGTCAAGGGCAACGGCGATGCAACCAATCTATATAGCAGTGGTGTAAATTACGAATCAGCTGTTCGCCCGGCCGCCATTACGGGCGCCGGTGCAGGTACCTCGCACGCAAGTAGCACTACGCTTCATTCGTCCGTCTCAAATAAGGGCATTGATATTTCAACCGTAGATACTTCAACGCGATCTTGCGGTACTGTTTTGCTTGCGACAGCACTAGTAGATGTGTTAGATAGGAACAACGTATTTCACACAGTTCGAGCTCTCCTTGACAATGGATCGCAGTATTGTATTGTCACGGAAAATTTAGCAAAACGTTTAGCTTTATCTCTTTTACAGTCCACTATTAAACTTATGAGTGTGGGACAGACGGTCTCAAATCCTAATAGTCTATGTACTATTTCTTTTCATTCGAAAATATGCGATTACAATACGACAGTGCAGTGTCTAGTTTTGCCGAGCATCACTGGACACTTGCCCTCTAGACACTTCGATGCGCTTGATATTCCGAGTAATTGTCAACTTGCTGATCCCACCTTCGACGTCCCATCAGAAGTCGAGTTACTGATAGGAGCAGATCGTTTCTGGGATTTGTTATACGAACAAAAAATTAGGTTATCAAATGGCCCATATTTACATAATACGAAATTGGGTTGGATAATTTCGGGTCCAATTTACAAAGATGGCTTGCGCTTAAATAATCAGGTGTCTTGTCATTTTTCTCAAGGTTTAGATACGGAATTAAGAAAATTTTGGGAAATAGAAAATTTAGATAATGTAACCAAACCTCTCACGAAAGACGAATTGTATTGCGAGCAGCTTTTTATTAATACTACTAAACGCGAGGAAAATGGACGATTTTCTGTTCGTATTCCGTTTAAGGAGCCTCCAAAAAACTTAGGTGACTCATTTAGCACCGCTTGGAACAGATTTAACTCTTTAGAGCGTAAATTAAATCGAAATTCAGAGTACAAAAAATGTACTCCGCTTTCATGCATGAGTATGAGAGGTTAGGGTACATGTCACCGGTAAACGATTACGGTTCTCCACACTATTTCCTTCCTCATCATGGTGTCTTGCGTGAAAATAGTTTAACAACTAAATTAAGAGTAGTTTTCGATGCAAGTTGGAAGACATCTTCAAATATATCTTTAAACGAAATACAACACGTAGGTATACCTCTTCAAAACGATATATTCTCCATTTTACTACGTTTTAGGCAGCATTTACACGTCGCCTGTTCGGACGTGGAAAAAATGTTTTGTCAAGTATTTATACAACCTGATCAACGGGACTTACAACTTATTTTGTGGCGTAATAATTCTAATGAGCCTTTACAGGTATACAGGCTAAATACAGTATCGTTTGGGACCGCCTCGGCTCCTTATTTGGCCATGCGTTGTATTCGCCAACTCGCAGACGAGTGCAATGATGACGTCATTGCTCGCGTCATACGTGACGATTTGTTCGTAGACGATTTAATTACAGGACATGACGATCCCAACTTTCTTTTGAATATTTGTGAAAAAACTTCACAAGTCCTGAAGTCCGGTTGCTTTAATTTAAGAAAGTGGACCTTTAATTATGACGTCACACAAATAAAACCTATAGATTTAGCTATCGGCGATTATACACAGAATAAAACTCTCGGATTAGGGTGGCATAACGTTACAGACGAATTATATTACACTACGCGAATAGAATGTAAACATATAACATTAACTAAGCGCCAGATGTTGTCCACAATTTCGCAAATATATGACCCGTTGGGCCTTTTAGCTCCAACTGTAATTATTGCAAAAATAACTTTGCAAAAATTATGGTTATCCAAATTAGATTGGGACGACCCGGTACCTGACTCTGTGACAGACAAGTGGATGGAATTTTTAGAGTCACTAAACGATTTGAACGAATTGAAAATACCTAGGTTCGTGAGGAGCATACACAATGGTCGTACTGAGCTTCATATTTTCTCTGACGCGTCACAGGACGCGTATGGTGCTTGCGCGTATATACGAACTTGTGATAAAAATGGAGTCGTAGTGAAGTTATTATGTGCCAAGAGCAAAGTTTGTCCGTTGAAAGCACTTAGTATAGCTCGGCTCGAACTTATGGGCTCATTAATAGCGGCTAGATTATACAAAAAAATCGTTGATTCCATGTCTTCTTTAAAATTCGATCACGTTCCCTTCTGGACGGACTCCACCATAGTTATATGTTGGTTACGTATGTCCCCACATTTATTAAAAACATTCGTTCAGAACCGAGTCACCGAAATCAATGAGTTAACTGGAGATGCTCAGTGGTTGCATATTAAGGGCACAGAGAATCCGGCTGACTTATTGTCTAGGGGTCTTAATTTTAATGCGTTGCGTAACTCTGAGCTATGGTGGAACGGGCCATCATGTTTACACGATATGAAATCGGATTGGTCAGAACATAAGCAAATAAAAAGCGATACCGTGAATCTGCCTGAGCTTAAGTCAAAGAATTTAAGTTTGAATTATGTCGAACACTATGAAATTATAGATTTCAGTCGATTTTCTGAAATGAAATTATAGTTTTAGAGTTGGGGGACGTTTGTGCAATTCCAATTACGATTACAATAAAAAGCATCCAATACTGTTGTGTCCTAAACACCGTTTTACATTACTTTTGTTTGAATACGAGCATAAACGTTTATTGCATGCTGGACCTCAGCTTTTACTAGCTTCCGTGCGTGAACAATGGTGGACACTAGGTGGTAGAAATTTGTGTCGAAAGATAGTGCATCAGTGTGTAACTTGTGCGCGCTTCAGGTCTAAAACGTTAACGCCGATCATGGGCAATTTGCCTACGTCAAGGCTGGAAGCTAGCATTCCCTTTTCCCGATGTGCCTGTGATTATTTGGGACCTGTGTACATATTAAATCGTAAAGGCAGAGGAGCACAGCTCGTAAAGGGGTATGTATGTTTATTTATATGTTTGGTTACTCGTGCGATACATTTAGAACTTGTTAGTACCCTGTCGACTAATGATTACATACTGGCCTTTAAACGTTTTATTTCACGTAGGGGAAAACCGTACGAAATCTATTATGATAACGGAACAAATTTTGTAGGTTCTCAAAAGGAACTTTCTTTGTTTTTTAATGAAAATTCAGAAATTATCAGTGATTACGCTTCAAAAAATAGTATACGTTTCCATTTCATCCCTGCAGGAGCAAGTCATTTCGGGGGTTTTTGGGAGCAGGGGGTGAAGTCTTGCAAGTTTCATATCAAACGAGTCATTGGGCTTGCTAATTTTAATTACGAGGAGTTTACCACTGTATTGACACAAATCGAAGCAGTCCTAAACTCCCGTCCCTTATCTCCATTATCATCAGACCCTAACGATATGTCACCACTAACCCCTGCCCACTTCCTCATCGGCCGGCCGCTGACTTCGCCAGCTGCTGAAGATCTCACTTCAACAACAACTAGCCAGTTAAGCCGCTATCATCGTGTTGAACAAATTAGACAACATTTCTGGCAAAGATGGTCAAAGGAGTACATTTCGGAGATGCAGCAGAGGACGAAGTGGAAATACGACAATGCCGACCTGAAGCTGGGCAGCCTAGTCCTCGTAAAGGAAGATAACTTGCCTCCTCTCAAGTGGAAGTTGGGGAGAATCATAGAAGTCATGCCTGGAAGAGACGCTGTCGCTCGTGTGGCCAATATTCGCACGGCCAACGGTGTGATTCAACGGGCTTTCTCTAAAATTTGCCCACTCCCACTGCAATCGGACAATGACAAGCAAGAATAAGAAGAAGATGATCTCTTTTGGAAGATGGTGCTTCCAAGGCCGGCGGTATGTTGGCGCTCCATCTATCGGCGTCATGGCGCAACTCCCAGGAACGAATGTACGACGCGGATCTCATTCGATACCTTCACTCTCAAAATGTGCAATGTAATTTCAATTCGGTACATACCTAGGCGGACACCACTACTTTTGTAAAATTTTAATCGAAATTAAACGAAATCTTATTTTTTCAATACGTTTATCAATTCGAAGAATCCTGCACAGGCTAGATAACAACCGGGAATTGATGGAGCCAGCACCTGTTTCACAAAATGAAACTACAGCAGGCCATCAGCTGAATGCACCCCGGAAAACTGATGCCACCGTTCATCCACCTAAAGTGTGTCAAGAGCAACTACGCCCAGAGTGTACTTCTGATATGAATGCAATTACAATGCTTGCTGCCGCCATATCTGCGATGGTAACGAAAAACACGACTGAGAAACACCTGATCACGAGACTATGTGCCCCTAAACAACTGCCGGAGTACTCAGGGGACCCTCTGGAGTGGTTGGCATTCAAACAAGCTTATATTCAGTCGACGGAACTATGTCAATTTTCTCCCCAAGAGAATTTGTGGAGGCTTAGAAAAAGTCTACGGGGAGTCGCAAAAGAAGCTGTTGCCGCTCTTCTGATTACAGCCACGTCGCCAGAAACGATTATTGACACCCTAGAGTTACAATTTGGCAATCCGGATTTAATAATATCTAAAATTATACATGATATCAGAAGGATTCAACCATTGCCGCATGATTACCAGAGAGATATAATTAATTTTTCAATCAAAATTCAAAATATGTTCGAAGCCGTAAAAGCAGTCAAAAGAGAGGATTATTTAGAAGGTATGGCTATAGTTTCACTTTTGATCTCTAAATTACTCTCGATTTTACTCGCAAAGTGGGCTGATTACAGCTACCCTATTATTAGCAGTCAGCAAAAGTCACGAATAATAATATTGGCTGATTTTTTACGCCAAGAGGCTCATAAAGTGTCGATGACATTACCAGTCAATGTATGTGTTGCAAACACGAGCCATAGGTGCGATCACAAGGGAGATGTTCACCACAAAAACAAGTTTTTGAGTGGAAAACAAGCCGTGCTAACTCAAGCGGAGGAGGAAATTAGATGCAAATTTTGTCGAAAATTTAATTGCCTTAATCTGACAGAGTGTAAATTATTTAAAAAGGCAATGGCAACCAGATGGCAATTTGTTAAGAGTCAAAGGTTGTGTTTTAAATGTTTGAATCGTCACAGTGAGCCCGACAGAGAAGTTTGCGACGCACCGCTGTGTAACGCGGAAAACTGCGGCAGGGCGCACCACCGGCTGCTACACTACAATGTTCGTCAGCGACAGGACGACCCTGACCAAGCTGAGGCCCAGACGGTAACTCATATCACAAGCCAGGAGTGCAAGGTACTGCTTAAAGTTATTCCTGTTAAAATACACACACCAACTCGTGTGGTCAAAGCCACAGCATTATGTGATGATGGGTCCACCATTTCCCTAATTGGTGGAAAACTAGCTCGTCAATTGGACTTGACTGGCCATGTTCAAAAAATACATATTTTCGGTGCTTTTGGAGGCGATCAAATGACGTACGAGACTTGCGTTACAGATGTTAACCTTACGGGTGCTGACGAAAAAATGCACTGTGTAAAAATGCATTGTGTGGATAACTTAGACCTACCTGTGCAATATTTTTCTATTGTTAAAGCAAATAAGTTTAGTAACATTCGTGATATTGTAAATGAAATCTGCACGACTGATTCTAAGCCAGATATTTTAATTGGCCAAGATAATTTTAATTTGTTACAACCTTTACGAGTTAGAGTAGGGAAAGGAGGTGAACCGTCTGCCACCTTAACTCCCCTAGGCTGGTGTGTACATGGTTTAATGCGAGCGTCGCGAGTTGGTGTGGGCCGCTCGCTCCCTGACTCTGAAGTCAACGATCACTCGTCATTATTCATATCAAGCGCTACCGATGAGGACCAGTCACTTCGGGAGCTTCATGAACAGGTAAGACATTGGTTTAGTTTAGAGTCTGTAGGTGTAGCGAGCAAACCACGACAAAATAAAAACCACTTGAGAGCTATAGCTCAATTAGAAAAATCTGCTGAGCTTATAAATGGACGCTGGTACGTCGGGCTGCCGTGGAGGGATGAGTCAAGTGATATGCCCGATGCATACCCAAATACTTTTAAAAGTTTAAGAGGTATAGAGAAGAAGATACAGCGGGACAAAGGTTTTGCGGGCAGGTACAAGGAACGCGTCAGTCACTTATTAGATAATGACTTCGCCAAGAAGCTTTCGAGACTGCCGTGTAAACTGTCACCAAAACGGACGTGGTATTTGCCTCACTTTGGGGTAGATAACCCCAACAAGAAAAAATTGAGGCTCGTTTTTGATGCCGCGGATAGGGTTAATGTTTTTTACTTACAGGTCCCGACTTGCTTTGTTCTCTATTTGGAATAATGCTGCGATTCAGAAAAAACAAAATAGGAGTCATTAAAGACATGTTTCTGAAAGTTAAAATACATCCCGAAGATCGACATGCATTGAGATTCCTTTGGAGAAACCATCCGGAAGATGAAATTGAAACGTATGTAATGAAATCTTTAATATTTGGAGTTGTTCTCCATTTGTAGCCCAATTTATTAAAAATTTAAATGCCAAACGCTTTGAGTCATCCATGCGAACAGCAGTTAAGGCAATTTACTACTCCCATTATATGGATGATTACATAGATAGCATGCCAAATACGACAATCGCAAAAGAAACTGTCAAAAACGTTGTACAAATCCATCATGAGGGTGGGTTTGAAATACGTAATTGAACAAGCAACAGTGTAACTGTGCTAGATAGTTTGCCTAGCGAATCCTTAGGACCCGCTGCCGTGAATTTTAAAGTAGGTCTACAAAATGAAGGTGAATTAAGGACTATTTTAAGTGAGGCTCTAAGATTGTAATTTTATGTACAACTGACCATTTGATTAGTTTTTTTAATTTTTATGACATTATTGTTTTATAGTTTAAAATTTGAATTATATAATTTAGAGCTAAAAATAATATTTAAAAAATTAGCATCAAATTGTTAGTTTTAAGTTAAATTCCGACACGATTTTATATTGTTATTGGAAATAAATAAATGAAATAAATGAAATGTGAACGCACACTAGGACTTATTTGGTTCCCGAAAAATGACGAGTTAGCCTTTGATTTGTCGTTTAAAAAGATCCCTGAGGACATATTACTAAGGAAGACCAACAAAACGTGTTATGCTGAGAGTTATTATGTCTATTTTTGACATTTATAGCTTTTTAGCTCCATTAACGGTACAAGGCAAAATATTATTATAGGACACGTGGCGCCTTATGCGCGCGTGGATGTTGTACCAGACTTCGTAAATGAGAAATGGTGTTTATGGTTGGGTTTACTTAACGAGGTAAAAAGCTTACGCATCAAACGATTGTACCTAGTACAATCATTATCTACATTTGCAGAGGCCAACACTTCCACAGGAACTGACTCTAGCAATGAAAAGTACAACAATTTAGAATTACACGTTTTTAGCAATGCCTCCACGAAAGCTATGTGTGCTGTAGCTTACTGGCGTTGGATAAATAATGGAGTAATACGCGTCACTTTTATAGCTAGCAAATGTCGTGTCGTCCCTGTCAAACCTCTTACCGTCCCACGTTCAGAATTACAAGCAGCACTGTTAGCCGCAAGATGAGCAGATGTAATTATAAAGGAACACACACAGAATAACACCTGTAAAACGCATTTTTTGGTGTGATTCTACAACGGTATTGCAGTGGATAAGGAATAATACACGAACGTATAAAGCATTCGTAGCCAATCGTTTAGGCGAAATTGATGACCTTACCAGTTCCCTGGAATGGCGATACGTCCCGACGAAGCTTAATGTTGCCGATTTAGCGACTCGAGGTCAATTTGACAGCACGTTGTTTCATAAAGAATGGATTGCTGGACCTGAGTTTCTCTCCTTAGAAGCGTCGTTTTGGCCAGAAGACGTTATAAAGCCTAGACCCGAAGTACAAGAAGACTTCTCAGAGTGCGTTGTGTTGATTGTTGACTCTACGGTGAAATTACCGATTCCTAAACCGCAGCGTTTTTTCGTGCTGGCTGAGGTTACTTCGTGCAACGGCCACCGTGTTGAGATTTATAGACAAGTGCAAAGGCCTTACCGGTGACATGAAAAACGCAATGAAAACTTATACACCATGATAGAAGCCATGAGTTCGGTCCTGAACATCCCCATACCATCTACAAATATTATCTCCGTACACAGAGTCCCTCATGCTCAGATTAACAGCCGATAAGCCCAAAAATATCATCGTCAAATATACTACCCGTATGCAGCGCGACAATAAACTCAGCGCTTACAAAAGATCGAAAGGATTCTCATCGAACCAGCTCGGACTGCCTGGAGTCGCAGTTAAAATATATCTAAATGAGCATCTAACTTTAAAAAAGAAACACTTATTTCGCAAGTGTCGTGAAATTGCAAAGAAAAATGGGTTTAAATACGCATAGGTCAAAAATTCGTCTATCCTGGTCCGAGAACGAGATGATACGCCAGCCTTTGTCATTAGATCTGAATCCGACCTGGCAAGAATTAAATCGAGTTCGAAATGATATTTATAGTAAACGTATACTATTTAATGTATCTTTTAGTTATTGTGTGTACTATAGGTATTTGTTAAAAATGTTATTAGATTTTATTCACTCAACAATATATTTAAGTGCTCAACCATATATGAAACCTACCTTAATTTTGTCTTGCATTTACTTACGCCTTTCTTTTAACCATAGGGGACACCAGAACGTAACGCACAAATCTAGGGGTCTGACTCTGTCTCTAGTTAACATTTCCACAATTACACGTCGCTTATATTTGATCAGTTTTTCCTATATTTATTTAACTCAAAATCACAGTAAAACAATGCGGACAAACTACTTTCTTAAATGTAAATTATTAATAAATTACTACTGTAAATATGGATATATACGTGAATTTTATACCAATGGATAGCAAACTATCAATATATTACCAAAACTGTGGTGGTATTAGGACTAAATTGCAGACCATATACATGAACATACTCTCTTCTACCTATGACATCATTGTACTGACTGAGACGTGGCTGACGCCTGACATACACAACAACGAATATATAATATATTAGCCGCTACGTTGTCTTTAGGCGCGATCGCGACCGTGAGGCCACTAAAAAGGACGATGGTGGAGGAGTTTTAGTTGCTATTTTGCGGGGGTTGAATCCTGTCGAAATTGAACCATCCCACATAGTTCACAACTGCTCACCCCCAACTTGCATCGAGCATTTATCGATAGAAATAGCGAGCAAAGACGATAATACAAAGAATGTTATCAGTGCAGCGTACGTACCACCTTGGGCTAACGTGCCTGCCTACGTGGATCATTTCGATTTTCTCCAAGAAAGTTTAAGCACTACAAGCTTTAGTAACATTTTCATTATTGGAGATTATAATCTGAGTGACATTACTTGGTCGTACTCTAACCATAATAACACTATTGACGGTATGTCGCATGATAACACGTCCACCCGAGGCCTTCAGCTTAACAACTGCATGACAACTTTAGATTGTAAACAATATAACTCATTACTGAATAACAATTCAAAGATACTGGATTTGGTCATCTGCAACGTACCAGTTATTATTCAACCTTAACCTAATTCGCTTGTACCTCCCAATCAGCACCATCCTCCCTTTATCTCCTATATATCCGTATCTCTTCAAGAAAACTCTCTGTTAAAAAAACCCATAGTTAAGTATAATTTCTACAAAGCAAACTACAAGGCCATAAATAAGGCAGTTGCTGCCATCAAATGGTATGAAAATCTCTGTCATCTTACGGCTGCTAATGCCGTTGACTTATTTTATAAGATTACTAACAACGTTATTAAAAAATACACTCCATTAACAAGCACTAAATCAGCAAAGTTTCCTATCTGGTTCACACACCGTATAATAAATATATTTAAAATTAAACAAAAGGCTTGGGTAAAATGGAAAAAGTTTGGAAACATTTCAGATTACGAAAAGTTCTCGTACTACAGAAGTATCTTTAAGAATAAATCCACCAAATGTTATCGAGAATTCATGATTCTGTTGAAAATAATATTTCCACTGACATTAAATACTTTTGGACGTATCTAGCAAACCGCAAAGGTAAGTCTAGTATTCCCTCTGCCATGAAATTTAACGACAGTAAATCCACCAATCCTGAGGTTATTTGCAATATGTTTTCAGATTACTTTAAATCCGTCTTTGAACCAAAATCTCCCTCAATAAATACCTGGCAACCTCCACCTAACATTAACGACCACAGTGACTTAATATCCGACCTTACATTTACTAAAGACCAGATCCTTGAACAACTGAACCTACTAAATACCTCTAAAGGTGCCGGGCCTGACGGAATTCCTCCACTCTTCTTAAAACACACAGCAAATAGCATCTGTGAGCCTCTTTATATCATATATAACAAATGTATCTCTGAAGGTTTCTTTCCTGAAATATGGAAAGCTGCTTACATTACCCCTGTGCATAAAAATGGTTCTCGCCAAGATGTCGAGCAATATCGCCAAATCTCTATCCTTTCCGCCTTGTCAAAATTCTTTGAACGACTAATACACAATGAGATATATCCAATTCTACATAACACAATCATACATCAACAACACGGGTTTGTTAAGTCCCGTTCTACTGCTTCCAACTTGGTAACATTCACAACGGACTTGTTTGAGAATTTTGACAACAGAGTGCAAGTTGACGCTGTTTGTACAGATTTTCAGAAAGCATTTGACAAGGTAGACCACGAATTTTTACTGAATAAAATAGCTTTTAATGGTATTCGCGGTAATTTACTTCGTTGGTTTAAATCCTATATTCTAAATCGGACGCAAACAGTTGTTGTCAATGGATTTCATTCTAATCTAGTACACGTCACCTCTGGCGTCCCACAAGGTTCTATCCTGGGACCACTTCTGCTTGTACTCTTTGTCAATGATATCAACTCTTGTTTCCTGAACTCTAAATTTCTAATGTACGCTGACGATCTAAAGGCCTATAAATCCATCAAAAATATTCAAGACTGTATCTCCTTTCAATGTGATCTTAACAGACTTTCCGCTTACTGTTCCGCAAATAAATTGTATCTCAGTATACCTAAGTGCAACTTTATTCAGTTCACAAAAAATATAAATACTATTGACTTTACCTACTGTCTCTGCAACTCTCCCATAAACAGAGTGTCCTCTTTAAAGGACTTGGGCATTACTCTTGACGCTAAACTCTGTCTGGATTCTCATATTCAAAATATTACTAGCAAAGCCTTCAAAATGTATGGGTTCGTCCTTAGGTCATCTGTTGACTTTAAAAAGCCTAGTACATACCTCTATTTATATAAAGCCCTTGTGCGATCACGACTTGAATACGCTGTACAAGTCTGGAATCCTTTTTACAATAAATATAATCTTGCAATCGAAAAAGTTCAACAAAAATTCCTGCGAACTGTACATTTTAGGTGTTATCGGCGATATATGGGATACCCCCAGTTACTCACCAAATACAATTTACTGACTCTTGAACCTAGACGCAAGTATCTGGAAGCTGTTATGCTTTACAATATATTACATAATAAGATTGACTCCATTTACCTAGTTAACAAAATATCCCAAGAACAAGCAATCGCCGTGTAGTTCGTCCGCGACCCCTCTTTGCATTATCGGCTTGTCGTACAAATTCTGGTCTCCGTTCCCCTATTCATCGTATGGTTGAAACATATAACAAACTATTTTCTAACAAAATCGATATATTTGCTTGTACATTAAATCAATATAAAATATTGCTCAACACATCGTTGACTTATAACATTTTAATTTAAATAGATAACTTTTTATATTTGTATTATTATCTTGTTAAATCGTATTGTACGCACTTACTTAATTTATTCTTTCTCTTTGATTTATTACTTTATATAAGAATAATTAATTAAATTTTCCTTGTTAAGTTATTGAATATTAGGTAGGTAGGTAGGTACGTAGGTACATAGTTCCTAGTGGCAATATTCTAATTAATAAGAATATAATTAATCCGTGAATAATGTAGTGGGTTACATAATTAATAAGTCATATTTATTTTATACTTAGTTATATCCTACATTGTAAGATAATTAAGATATATTAAGTAACTGTTTGTTGTTCCTCAATAAAGAAAAATAAAATAAATAAATAAATGAATAACGAGATTATGCCACGAGCAGAACGTTTACTGTTGAAGCAGTCTCAAGCAGAATCATTTGCGATTGAAATATCTGCAATCAAAAGCGGGAAGTGTTTGTCACGGGACAGTAAATTGCTTACCTTATCACCATATTTGGATGAACATGGTGTGTTGAGACTTGGAGGCCGCATTGATGCTGCAAATGTCGACCTAGAAATGAAAAGGCCTGTCATATTAGGGGGTGAACATGCGATCACTCGTCTACTTATAAGATATTATCAAGTGAAGGCTGCACATGGCAACCAAGAAACTATTGTCAATGACCTGAAACAAAAATATTGGATACGTAAAACGGGGTCAATAGGTACAAAATCCAACTTCAGACAAAAAATTATCAATGTTGTAGTATATCTATAACATCAGTAACATTCGCATAGTTTTTCCGGCGGCTTGTATTTAAATAATGTATTGAAAAATTGTAAATAATAGCAGCGTTTTACCTACCAATAAAACGCTTATTAAGCGATAACCTTATTTGAAACCTAATTAAACAACAATTGAGAGTAGCGAGCTTGACTTCCGGTAGCAGGTCGGCTATTTTACCGATTTTCCCTTACGACGTCGGCTGACTTCCGGTGGCCAGGAGGGGGGCACGTGGCGCCGCGCCACTACTCTGAGCCTCATTGGATCTCGAAATTGATTCGCATAAGAAACACCTGGCAGTGATTGTGTATTAGGTTTCAAATAAGGTTATCGCTTAATAAGCGTTTTATTGGTAGGTAAAACGCTGCTATTAAGCTTATGAACCGTTATTTGAAACCTAATTAAACAACAATTGAGAGATTGTCTGTTATCGCCTGGTGAACCGGTTATAGCCAATAACATGATGGATATGATATCATGTGAAACTGAATAGTTAAATAAATCAGATGTGAAAATAAAATGCATGACAAGACTGAGTTACAAGAAAGAATAATAAAAAACGTTATTTTACCAAAGGTTAGATCGGACTTTATAAACAAAAAAATTATCATATAAAAAATAAAAATTATTTGAATGATAATAAAGTAAACAGACTGAATTAAAAAACACTTGTTTAAGTGTCAAATTCATTAACAACAGATGGTATAGGTAAAGCTTAAATATCAAATTTACAATAATATAAATGGTAATGAGTACGAATAACTCGTACTATACCTGGCCAAAAATAAATGACGAAATTGAATATAAATTACATTCCGAACTATTATCATTTTTATAATAAAAATATTGTAAAACAGGATTTGCATCAGAACATCAAATAACCATCATATGACGTAGGTACTTTTCCTTATTTCATCGAAGATCAATAATAACCGGACTACTTTCAATAGTAAAAAACAAAAGAAATCACCTGGAGGAAAGAACTTCAAAAACTCTCTCACTTAACAAATTGCAAGGTTTACCTTGCGAAAAATATTTATTTTTCTATAACCTTTTTATCATACAGTCTTGTTGTCACGTGCAATAAGTTTCAGTATTCATGGTATAAAACCATTTGAATTGCATGTTCAAGTCCTATTACGTAGATATGGAAACAAATAGAATAATTTGTTAAAATTAGCCATGAGTAATTCTGTTCCATTTTCAAAATATATGACATATATGTACATTGGTTAGAATAAAGCCAAAAAGGTAATTTTAAAGTAAGGAAAATTGAGGTGAACTTTGACCGTTTTAATCTTTATAAAGTAAAATATGCTTGTGCACCGCACTTAGCAAGATGATAGCCGTAATTAGGACAAAACAACTTCTTTCTGGCTAAAATATACCCAGAAGATTTGTAATACAAAGGCTATATGGTAGATACAAACAGCTCTCGCAACTGTATTGTCTTTGATATGATAAAATGCAGAGGAATGACAAACATTTTATTTTTACACAAGAAAAAGTAAAACTAAACCTCAAGTAGTAAGTAAACTAAGAAAGTAATAAATTGAATTTTGACTACAAATATCTTGCTTTTCTGTTGCTAGGCTGGAATAGTACTAGTCAACTTTACAGAGGCACAAACGGGAGACCGTTCATTAGTAAGATGAATAAATAGTCTTATCATTATTGATATTAAAAACAATCAAACCTGGTATTTCAAATACTTCGAATTTTGAAACAGGCAAAAAATGTCACATAAACAATATACCTTGTTAAAGCAATATGATCTGGATTTCCATCCTAGTATAGGATTAAAGTTCGGATTTGAAAATCTAATTCGGATTGTTCCTATATTTAAACAAACATAAAAGTTAGTGCGATATTATCATTTTAAGTGATAAATAGTGTCAAACACACCTTTTAGTACCATTTTTGGTAAGACTAGGGCCAGCTAAGAGTTCCTTTATAAATTATTCAGTGAAGATTAGTAGAACCGTTTCAATTAAAGAAGCAAAAGAAAGCAAGTTTAATAAGATTGTTATACGAAATTTTTTATTTATGGTAGTTTCTTTACGTACATTAAATAATTCAATAAACTCCAAATACTGAGATTGCAATGAGATTTGCATTCACTGCTCAAATATATGTGGTCCAATAAAATATTTTATGTTGTCCAATAAATAAACTAATTAAAAAAAAATTAATAAATTACAAAATGTCAAATGCTGTTGTAAGCCTTAAACCGTGATAAAGCCTCAAAACTGAAACAGATTTAGACTAAAAGAAAATCGAAGATATGTATGTCTGCAGGCCCCGGGCCATGGGTGTCCAAAGCACTCCAGCTGAGAATGCAACCGGAAAAACGCTCAGATGAGAGAGGAGTCGGGCAAACGATACAGGACAAACCAATCCTCCATCACTCAGCGAAGGGCCTGGATGAGATGTTAAGAAGCTAGTAGCTAAAGAAAACACCGAGAATTATTGCTTAACATGCATGTTTTTTAAATTTTATTCAACTTTTAAAAATATGGTAAACTGAATTTTTTAAATATATTTTTCAATAAACTGATACCAATTTTGTAAGAAATATTACAACATAAAACCGACTTTGCCTTGTGAAATTAGAGCGCATCTTTAACCTGCCAAGCCCAAAAATAGCCTTTTGATATGACGAGGAGGCTAATCTACGACGAAAAGCTGCTAAAGCTTTCTTTAAAATATTAAAAATAATTTGCCGAACCGTTATAATCACCGCCTGAGGTCGGTAAATAAAATAAGCAAGGTCAAAAGACGAACTCTCTTTGTCGACTTGAAGTATATTCTAATCTTTTTACTATTGTTGCACATTATGAAATTAGGCAAAATGCTAGGAAATGCTAGATTCTAAAGATAGAAAGGAGGCTTATAGTATGCAGTGGGCGTAGAAAGCTGATGATGATTATGTGTTATACGTTTGCATTAAATACTAGTGTAGCACATACCGTGCATTCCACTTATTCATACATTACGGTAAAGTGACCATAAAAAAAAAAATCGATAGTCAATTTTCATAGCTAGTGTCATAGTTTGAACATGAAAAATATCTGCGACATTACATTATAGTGTAATCAGAAAAACTCGCCTGGTCGGTTCGACTTTGCAATGAAAGTTGGTAAAAGTCTTTCTTAGATCAAGACAATTATTTTTATACGATATTAATATAAAAATATTTCATTATCAATGAGATGGTGAAGGATAACTAAAAACAAGTTCGGTGCAAACTACGAGTACTTTCGTAGAACACTTTATTGTGAAACTCCAGCAGTGAATGTGTTAACCAGAGACTGCGCCTCTTCGGCAAAGTTTGCGATGTAGCTTTTATTTAAGTTCGTAACTGATTAAAGTGGCTAACTTAAACATTAATTTTATAATTTCTTGGGATACAGTTCAATTTACTGTGAAAGTTATTAACTAGCTAATACCGCAACAGGTCAGATCTGAGCCTGTGTGTTCAATTTAACGTTAGCATTATTCATAAGGAGCCAAATCTAGATCATACACATTTGGCTTCAAGTATAGCCCAAACGACTCTAAAATTCATAATTGACAATATTTTCAGCATTGGAAATACTGCTTGACCCGAGCCCATGAATTAAACTGAGCTTTCACATTAGTTTTATGATAAAAAAGCCCAAGTAAATAAACATGAAAAATGTAGTTACTTTAATAACTTCATGAACATATTTAAAGAGATCATTATTCGCGACGCCAAATGTCGCTCCACTTATTATAAAAAAAAATAATTAATGTTATGGCATGACTAGGCTTGCCCTGAGCCTGCGCATTAAGCTGAGCATACGCAACAGCTAATCAATTGCACTTAAATAAAATTGTTATACAACCAGAATGTAACTCCTCTTGATTCATCGCGATTGGCGAGTTTATTTGAGCTTTTGCTGCAGTTTTACTCATCATTAAATAGTTCTATTTAAGTCATTCATAAAATAATCCGAAATTGCGACATGGCTTGGCTTGGCCTGAGCTCAAGCGTTCAGGTGTGCTTACGTAGCAGCTTTGTTTCAGCAAAATAAAAGTTAATATTAAGAACCAAAATGTATTTTATTTTACTTCATGTATTGCATGTCTATAATTAAAATAGACGCAATAGGCAGCATGACTAGGCTTGAGCCTGAGCCTGCACGTTCAGCTGAGCTTGTGCAGCAGCTTTATTTATTTGCACTATCAACAATACGATGTTCTGGCATAACTGGGCTTGACCCGAGCCTGCACGTTCAGCTGAGCTTGCGCAGCAGCTTTATAAATAATCCAATATTCCAGCATGACTGGGCATGACCCGAGCCTGCACGCTCAGCTGAGCTTGCACAGCAGCTTTATTTATTTGCACTATCAACAATACGATGTTCTGGCATGACTGGGCTTGACCCGAGCCTGCACGTTCAGCTGAGCTTGCGCAGCAGCTTTATAAATAATCCAATGTTCCAGCATGACTGGGCTTGACCAGAGTCTGCACGTTAAGCATAGCTAAGCTAACAGCATTATTTCGATAAGGTGGTCAAGGTATCACCCTATTATATAAAATTCACTTATGTATCAATTCTCTATTCCATACAAAGATTTTGTTCCTACAAAGAAATTAGTAAAAAGAAATAAACAAAATTGTCCACCGTAATCGACAATTGAATAAGCTAGCAATTCAATGATAAGTTCACACTTCAACTTTTTAATGAATACTATCTTTTAATATACTTAATGAAATGTTTAGTTACCTCTAGAAACAAAATTAATATACGGAATTGATCTCCATATCCCTTCGAGCAACACGGAAGGGAGTAGCCATACGCTGCATTCCCCTCTGTCAAGGTACAAGCCAAAATTAGGCATATGCATGTCTATGTGTTAGTTGTGTGTGACTCATCTGTACACAAATTATTTTTTCTTTTTTATGTCTTTTTGTGACAATGTCATAATTACTATCAAGTGACAGTTTAAGTTTTGTATGTAGGTGTGCGGAACTAAACTTGTGTGCACATTTCCCCCCGCAAAAAACGCCAGAAAAATTGTCATAGTAAATTGTCGCTTTGCCCACTCCCTCCGTCCGGTACGGAGGCCGTGTTGCTCGAAGCCATATCCTCATCTCCTTGAGGGTAAGTGATATGAAAACAAAACAAAAAATCTTCGCAATCGAAAAGGATTTTCCGTTAATTTAAATGTTTTATTGAGTAGCTCAATAGCTAGTTATTTTATTCATTATGCAGCAAAGAACCAGTTTCATGAAGTGATATAAATGAAAATCATTCATATCTATATTAAGTTTTATTGTTAATCTTGTCAATCGCTTATTAACGTAAAATATTACGCAGTCTATGGCTGCACATTTTCTTGACATATAGTTAATCTTTATAAAGGCAACGGCCTTAACTTCAAAAAGGCTTAATAAGCAACGCCAACGTGTTAATATAATCTTGAATATCTCTTACATGCTCTGCATAGCAACACTACATTCCTTGGTCTGGATAGTTTCTCAATTTATTCACTGACACAGTCACTTTAAATTATATAGGAATATAACAACTTCATTTAAATAGTACTGTTTGTTAATCAGATGGACTGTTAAATAACCAATATATAAGTAACGAACGATTTGCATCGTTAAAATCCTTTAAAAAATCCGTTATTATATTGAATTTTTGAATTCAAATAATAACATGTTTCAGGGAAAATCAGTAATATGAAAAATAAAAAGCTGAAAAGCGAAAATATATAAGTAATAAAAATGTAAGTACGTGCACTTACCAATACAACCGACTGCTACGATAGTCAAGACGCCAATGAGGCTCAGAGTAGTGGCGCGGCGCCACGTGCCCCCCTCCTGGCCACCGGAAGTCAGCCGACGTCGTAAGGGAAAATCGGTAAAATAGCCGACCTGCTACCGGAAGTCAAGCTCGCTACTCTCAATTGTTGTTTAATTAGGTTTCAAATAACGGTTCATAAGCTTAATAATAAATTTTCCCAAAGATTTTAAGCAAAATATGTGTCGTCCCTATTTATGCTGGAAAAGGAATGACCAGGCACAGTGATGGGGTGAATAGGGAAAATTTCTAGGGCTGTCCAAAATGTTACCTGTTTTTTAACCGACTTTCAGAAAAGATTAGGTTCTCAGTTCAGCTGTATTATTATATTAATGCATAGAATTATTTCGGTGTATATATTATTAAATGTAAGAGCGGTATTGATATATACAAATAATAGGTAACTGTAAGTAAAAGATGGGTGAAATGAAATTAGATAATTTATTTTCAAATTGCTTTTATTAATATTTTCTTACAATTATGTATTATCATTTATCAGGGCTATATCTTCATGATTGTTTGTTTAATTCACAAAAGAAAAAATACGTACCTATCCAATATTTTTTATTATCTAACTGATGGACTAATTATGTTTTTTTTAGGAATCTACCGTATTCTGACCAGTGGCCATTGTGATAGGTAGTAGTTATTGCGACCTTAGGAATACGAACGTGATGTACCTGCAGGAAGTGTTTAAATATTGTTAACTTAGCAAGACACGTACATCACGTAAGAATATACACGTATTCCTAAATCAGCGATCTCCCCTACCAATGCGATACCTATGTATATTTCCTTAGTATATAAGTTACGAGTAGCATTTCTAATAAATCATCACTTATCCTGGTATCGATCTCAATGGTTTAATTTACGCACTCGCCATAATTGGTGACCCCGACGTGATCAAGCCGTCGTGATGTAGTCTGACATGATGGATACGCGCCTCAACACCGAAGACCCAGACGACGTAAGCCTGAAGAACGGAAAAACCAACGTGCACATTTTCACTGGCTTCCCACAAGCGGGTCTCACCGGTTTGAAAATGCAAGAGGAACTCCGGCAGTAACCAGAACCACAAGGACAACAAGGACCATCAAAAATGGCTCCAACCACGTTGAAAAAAGGAATCAACACCGGCTCACACGATTCATTGATCGAATCCTGCACCATGGCTGAACGGTCATAAAACAGGAGGCACAGGAACTACCAGGCAACCACAATGGACAACCCCGAGGCAAAGAAAAATCCGCGCAATATCAGCGCAACCGCAAGCTCTAGCCGTCAACTTCAAGAAAAAGAAGAGAGCGCATGCACAGAGATATAACAGAGGATCAACGAAATTATTAAATACAATAGAAACAATTACGCAACGTGAACAGCTGATATCTATATGATGACGCATTTGACGTCACAAATTGCATCACTTCACATGGAAACAACAACGAACGAAAGTGCAACTGCAACAAATAATTGATCGATGTCAAGATCGCAAGGCCGCAGATGGCCGTATGTTGTTCCAAAAGGCTTAATGAGAAATAATATAAATATTTGCCTATTATTTGAAGAAGAATTTATTTGGCAACGAAGAATCTTGCACCGCATTTCGTGCTAAGTATCATTAAGTCCTAATGCCTAATTGCTACCGACTTACACAGTGGTATAGATTTCATGGCAAACAAGGACAATAAATTGATAACTTTGAAGCCTGCAAGCAAAAGAGCGAACAACTTTAAGATGGAACAGCGATCAACATATTGACAAGAAAACATTAAAGTAAAATGGCGATCACAGAAGCACTACTTTAACTGAAAATTACGTCTCTCAAGATGCAGCAAATGGTTCACAGCAAGCAGTCTCAAGAGCAAGCCAGCAAACGGGTCATACTTCAGGGCCACAGCTGCCGACGCACCGAGCTCCTGGTCCTGAGCAGAGCACCCACAATGTTTATTTTCGACAATTATAACGTCCGGCACAGCCGCCGAGCTCACGCTTAGAAATTTTTAAAGAGTGGCCACTCTTCAGCGGAGCATTTCGGCAGGACTTCCACCGGCGCTAGTCGACATCGCTCTCTACAGTCTCACAAAAGACTACGAGCAAGCAGAAATTATCTCCCGACTCACTGGGATTGAAACAACTGGCAAGTGAAAACGTATCTATACGAGAAGCTCAGACTGCACATCAAGACCATATTGACAAGATGTATATTAAGAGATATAAGAAGTTTGCAATATCTACCAACTATGTATAAGGAAAAAAAACGATTCACAGGGTCAATGTCAATGCATAAACGCATAATTTGCCGCGCAGAAATATTTGCCTACACAGCGTTTTTCAGCACGTGCACTATGCAATTGATGGATATATTTAGTATATTTGCGTTCGCTACAGTTTTTACATTTTTGTTATTTTATTGTTGTTACAGTTTATGAATTTTTCGTTAATTTTATTGTTAATTGTTTTTATTTTTTACAAAAGGGGGAGTACTATTGCGACCTTAGGAATACGAACGTGATGTACCTGCAGGAAGTGTTTAAATATTGTTAACTTAGCAAGACACGTACATCACGTAAGAATATACACGTATTCCTAAATCAGCGATCTCCCCTACCAATGCGATACCTATGTATATTTCCTTAGTATATAAGTTACGAGTAGCATTTCTAATAAATCATCACTTATCCTGGTATCGATCTCAATGGTTTAATTTACGCACTCGCCATAGTAGTTATAGGTATTAAGTAGATACTTTAAAATTAAAAGTGAAGGTAGCAGCCCATTCAACCCTCATTCGTCTCCAATGATACATTCGGCGTTCCGATTCAAACATGCGGCGTGCCTATTCACCCCTCTTCTGTTCCTACTAACCTCGTAACCGCGTCAAAATCACAGCATTTCTAAATTAATGAAATAAAACAAAAACTACACAAAATCTAGACATGCCCTTGTTTGTGCAGCTACACCACGAAGTAAATTATCCTGTCGATATAATTTTAAACCAGTTTCTTTAAAAATTACGGAGTACATAAAAAGTTTGTGAAGCACAAATTTTCGCGTTCACTACAACCATACTTTGAAGTGAAATTTTGACACCTGTTACTAATTTCACAGACTTTCAATGTTGCCATTTCAGAGATTTGATATTCTACTATATTTTGTAAATATTTGCAACAATTGGTAAGATTCTATATTTTTTAATTCACCTTCTAATGTGCGAAACCAGTTTTGTCCCTATTCAGACCCTGATTCCTAATAACCCCATTTTACGTCAGATTAAGACCTACAGTCAAAACTGTAATATCAAAGTGTATGTTTTGTAGAATAAGGAAGTGTAAGCCTGAAGTACCGCGTATGGGAAACTTACCTGAAGCTCGCATGGCAAAGAATCATCGTCCCTTCACATTTTGTGGAATAGACCTATTTGGCACTATGAACATCACGGTTGGGAGAGGAACACAAAAGAGGTACGGTGTCCTCTTTACGTGTCTGACAGTACGGGCATTACAGTACAGTACATTTAGAGGTAGTTTCGTCGCTAACTTCCGACGCTTTAATAATGACATTACGTCGTATGGCTGCGTGGCGCGGTTGGCCCTCTCACATTTATTCAGATAACGGCACAAACCTCTGAGCCGCTGAAAAAAAATTAAAAGAGTCACTGAAAGATCTTGACAAGGAAGCGCTAAAGGAAGCTGGCGTCAATATTGGTTTGGATTGGAGCTTTATTCCTCCAAGTAGCCCCCACTGGGGGGGAGCTTGGGAGAGGTTAATTAGAAGCGTTAATTAACGTCTTTTAAGGTTATTTTGAAAGAGCGAGCGCCCAAGGATGAAATATTGAATACTTTGTTGGCTGAAGTTTAAAATATTGTAAATAGTCGTCCGTTAACGCACGTCTCTGTTGATCCTAATAGTTTAGAATCGTTAACACCCAATCACTTTCTTTTAGGCAGTTCATCTAACTTACCAGTGATTGGGTCGTTTGACAACACAGACTTAGCTCTGAGAAAAAATTGGCGGTTTTCGGTGTTTTAAAATTCGTACAAAGCCTATTCTTGTTTAAGATAGGTAACCGTCAGCTATCAAGGCTTCCGGAGATAATATTCCTAAAGGTAATCTTACATCGGGTGTTACTTCAGGGTTGATTGCTTCAGAGACTATTCTCGATGGTGATAATGATAGTTGTGTGTCAAGTACGTTTGTGTCACTGTCAGGGAAGTGTTCTAGTCTAGGTTCTAGTTCTTTCTGAACTTCTGCTTTTAGCTGGTTACCTATCTTAAACAAGAATAGGCTTTGTACAAATTTTAAAACACCGAAAACGTTTCACCATTTTTTTGTTTTCTATAGTTTCATTTTACCGAAAATACAATTGCTATATTGTTGAATTTCCGATTATTGATACTTATTTTTTTGAAAACTATATGCTTTGTATTGCAACCCAACTTTTATCCGCAGACACTATTGCTTTATGTTTTATTTATCAAAAAAAATATTTCCATATTATTAAAAGACAACATTTCAAATGATAAATAAATGAAATCCATAAGAGTAAGTATAATATACCTACCTGTTTTATATATTTAAAGTCTATTTCAAAGACATAAAAAACATCTTTTTTTCTTTACAAT
Source organism: Rhodophaea formosa (assembly GCA_963082605.1). NCBI lineage: Eukaryota > Metazoa > Arthropoda > Insecta > Lepidoptera > Pyralidae > Rhodophaea > Rhodophaea formosa. The sequence goes on from OY720219.1 coordinate 15,801,015, forward strand.
TTCTCTCTACGGTGCTGGGTTTGGCTACAAAACACTTCAGAATAACGCGGCAATTTCGTTTCTGGCGCTTCGGCGGTCGCTGCCGCGGCACGCACGCTTCGCTCGCTCGCCTCGCGCATGCTTGGTTCATGTACAACCTAACGCTCGTCGCTTCGCTCCTCGCAACCTACCCCTAGTTTTCGTTATCCAGTTCTTTCCTAACACCATATTCCTAAACTTCCGAGACGAGTTTTCGTAAAACCATGAGTCACAGAGCAAAATTGAAAAAACAAAAGTGGCTTATTTTTAATACTTTTAACCATAACGACAGTAAAAAACCGGCCAAGTGCGTGTCGGGCCACGCGCAGTGTAGGGTTCCGTAGTTGCGCATGACAACTTAGAGTTCACACTGTTTACACTCGTACCTCACAGTTTAACGACCAAAAACATCTAAAAATGAAATTTTACATTTTCCAGTACATTTTATAAGTTGGTTGCCTATAACTTTTTAGTTTGCACTTAGTACACAGCTCTGATAGTTTTCCTTTCAACTTCAGTATATATACTACTGCTGTAATTTTTTTCACGTTTCCATAATATAACCGTTTAGCAGATAGAGGTGGGGGACACTTACCTCTAACAAAAATTTTCACTTTAAAACCAAATATTTCGGAAACGGATCCTTAAATCGAAAAATGGTGTTCTCAACCTCACAATATTTTTTAAAGACCTTTTTAACGATACCCCACGAGATGGGTAAGTAGAGAAAAAAAAATTACTCCCCCACTTTACTTGTATGGGAGCTACACTAAAAAAAAATAATTTTCAAGATTTTTTTCTACCACTTTTTTGTCATGATTAATATACATACCCATACCAAATTACAGCTTTCTAGTACTTATAGTCTCTGAGTAAAACCGCGGACGGACAGACAGACAGACAGACAGACAGACATGGCGAAACTATAAGGGTTCCTAGTTTACTACGGAACCCTAAAAAGGCCTCTTTACCTCTTATGTAGACCTCCAAATTTCATGTTCAAAGTTTTTTAAGTCCCAAAACTTGCGCTGCCTTTGCTACACTCCAACCGAATTTACTTTACTACTAATCTGTGTAAATAATAATATGGAAAAAGTTACTTCTATTTTTCATACTTCTAGAAAATGAAATTATTCATACCAAAACATTTGTCACAATAAAATTACATTATTCGATTTTCGGTCGACAGTTTGTCTAGAAGACGAAAAATATGTTTATCAAGGTTATAGAAGGAGAAAATATGGCAAAGAAGCCATTTGGCATTTAAAACGTCGTCGTACCGTTTTCGAACAACTGAAATTCGAAGAGAAAAAATTCTTGTTTGTGATAGGTTACCATAGCTGACACCATAACAGATATACAAACACAACATGCACAAACCTCCCAAATAACTAATGACAATTTTACCTTGCTTAATGCGGAGACCAAAAACCAAATAGATGAAACATTTTTAAATAGCTTGAATAAATTCCTAAATAGCCCTGCTATTGATAGGCCGTTGTTTGTGGTCCTGTCCGCGATGAAAACTGAAGTAACGTTCTTTTGTTTTAAGTTTCTCCTTACTTACTTCTGTGTATTAAAATCATTGTTCTGTGATTAAAACAATGGTTCTATTAACTGTTCCAGCGAAAACTCACCTTCTACATTGTGTTCACTTTTGAAACAAAAGAGAAACAACACACTCAGTCTTTGCTTTCTGACCTCGAAGTATCTTTAGCTGCCAGTAACATTTTAAAATAAGAAAAAGGTTTGCAGTATTCTTAACTGCCAGTTATAATCAAGAAATATGAGGTTTTATATCATCAGTTTACTTCTTTTGGGAGTTGTTAAATGCGAGCACCTAATGGACGGCACAAGTATTGATTGTCACGAAGATTATTTTCAAGATGTGACCTCAGACGGATTACTCCTCAGTCAGGGGGAAAGGGAAACACTAATTATTTCATACGAGTCAAAGGGCAACGTAATGATCCAAGTCAGTATTTATTCTTAACTATTAGTAGGTACAACTAGAATAATATGTTATAGTAATATCAAAACTGTATTTCCGACTTAGTATAACCAGAGTTGATATGCGATGTTTATATTAATTTGTTGCCTTTTCCAGTCTCATTTTTCGTTAGCTAGACTCAATTAATTTTCTTCCTGCGTTATAAAAACCCTTTTTTGCAAGCCTCTTTGCAAATTATTTACAATGGGTCTTTTTCTCAAATAAAAAAAAAAAACAATGGGTTGCACTCCGAGAGTGCCGACGGAAGTGAAAACTTGAATCTTCTTCAATCATCTGTTCAGATCTTCGAGCAACACGGCCTCCGTACCGGACGGAGGGAGTGGGCAAAGCGACAATTTACTATGACAATTTTTCTGGCGTTTTTTGCGGGGGGAAATGTGCACACAAGTTTAGTTCCGCACACCAACATACAAAACTTAAACTGTCACTTGATAGTAATTATGACATTGTCACAAAAAATGACATAAAAAGAAAAAATAATTTGTGTACAGATGAGTCACACACAACTAACACATAGACATGCATATGCCTAATTTTGGCTTGTACCTTGACAGAGGGGAATGCAGCGTATGGCTACTCCCTTCCGTGTTGCTCGAAGGTTCAGATATACAAAAACGGTGACAATCTTAGATTATAGTTTTCCAAACTTGATTGGACTGTACAGTACAGACAGACGCCATTTGTCAGTGGATTCACAACCACATCCTATTATTTGAATTTTGAATATGTATTTTGACGCTCGCCGGATCACTTGTGACGCCGCCCCGCCGCCGGAAGGCATTCCGTACCGTACATAGGTACATTTTGTTTGAGGTAGCGCAGCGCACACTAATACTTTTCTAAGGGTGGACGTCAAAATTTTTATTATACCTAATTCTTATAATGGGCTTCCAAACGTATAACCTAACCTATCACTGACCCTAACACTGTCTCAATATTAAAATGCTTAGCAGTTCAAATACTTATTTAAAGATTAACTTTTATTTTTTATTTATTCTTTCTTTGTGGTTTAGTATTAAGCAAACGCTGTCGAAAAAAATAAGATGTTTATTTTAATCTGTAAATATTCACAGATTAAAATAACTTAATTTTTCCTGTAAATTCACAAATGAAGTAGGTGTTTACTTAACTGTTTAGACACTAACTGCTTCGCTGGCACTGGCGGCACTGAGGTGTTGGGTTTGGTAGTATTACTGGACATTCAATCTATGTGTCAGTTGCTGCTGCTTATTAAGGCCGCGCTACACTGGATTGGCATGGGTTGGCATCGGAAGTGACGCGTCATTTCAAAACAACCTTTATACTTAGCGATATAAGATGCATAACTGCTTGAACGTGGCGAGCCGGAGGGCGGCCTAGCGCGTACTAGACGCTCGCAAACGTACAGACAGCCGCCGTTTGGCACCTTATTTTACTAGACATATAGATTGGTTTGTAATGACGCGTCGCTTCTGCACTTCGCACTGAATTGGCATGGGATGGCATCCCATCCCATGCCAATCCAGTGTAGCGCAGCCCTTACAAATGATCCAACGACAGCGGCTTATCTATCTCTATATACCACAAAACACAGAAAGACTATACCTATTTCAGTGCTGTCATCTGTCGGTGAACATTTCTGAAAACCGTAATTCCTAGAATTCTATGTGAGGCTATATTTTTCAGGGAATTTTGGTCTTTGATAGAAATTATCAAGAAGAAAACTTCTACTATATATCGACTGTGAACATCACTAGCGGAGGTGTTAACTTCGCATACGTCAACATAACCCTAACGAGCGGAATCCGAAGAAGTTTCGGATATTCATTCTACGTGTACCGATAAGCTGGTTAATATAATATACCTACATATAAGTTATACATGTTTATTAATAGGCTGGTTACACGTGGCGCCGCCAGGGGAGCGGCACCGCCGCCACCGCGACACCGCTGCACTCATCTCTCCTGTTTAGCGTTGCTAGGCGTCCGGATAAAGCCGGACATAAGTGGGCTTTTTGATTGCGTGTCCGGCTAAAATAACTGGTGTCCGGCTTTTGTTAGGCTTTTTACGATTCGCAAAGGAGCAAGCGCCGAGTGTGGCCGATGACTATTTGACTGATTAATAATCATCATCATTTCGTGTAGGTGATACGGTCAGTCGACCATGCACACCCTGGTGTCAGAGTTCTGCGGAACCGCCTCTCGGCCTCCGACGTGGTTCCTTTAACGACTACCAGATGGCAGCCGGGAAACAATAAAGTACCTACCTACATAAGACTGATTTGGCATTCATTCGATTTTATTTAACAAGATTTATGATAATAATCAAAAATTGGCCAAGTGCGAGTCGGGCTCGCCCATGAAGGGTTCCGTAGAAGCAAACTTAGATTATCCAAAATTTGTTTTTCATAGTGTTTGTATGAATGACAAAGTTATTTTCTCGGTTTACGTAAAATTGCTATAACTTTTTAGTTTGTTCTTAGTACTGAGCTCTGATAGTTTTCCTTTCAATTTAGTTACATATACTATTGCTGTAAATTTTTTCATTAGCAGCTAGAGCAGGGGGGACACACTCACCTGTAACAAAAAATTGCACTTTAAAACCAAATATTTCTGAAACGGATCCCTAAATCGAAAAATGATGGTATCGACCTCACAATATTTTGTAAATATGTGTCCCCCCCCCCCTCTATCTACTAAACAGTTATATATGTATACGTGAAAAAAATTACAGCAGTAATATATATACTGAAGTTGAAAGGAAAACTATCAGAGCTGAGTGTTAAGTACAAACTAAAAAGTTATAGGCAACCAACTTATAAAATGTACTCGAAAATGGAAAATTTCATACATTTTCACATGTTTTTGGTCGCTAAACTGTGATGTGCGAGTGTGAACAGTGTGAACTCAAAGATGTCATTCGTAACTACGGAACCCTACAATGCGCGTGGCCCGACACGCACTTGGCCGGTTTTTTTTTGGCATGATTAATATGCATACAAATTCGTACCTATTATACCTACTGAGACAAAATCGTCAATAATGTATGGTGTCCGGCTTTTCTACTCAGAGGTCCGGCCAAACTGGCTGGTCTGTCCGGGTATTTTGATTGGCGACCTGGCAACCCTACAGGTCATAGCCCACATATACAACTCCGCTCCCACCCGACAATTTTAATATCATTCAAATATGAGCTTTAGGTCGTGGCCGTTAGATATATTTTATAGTGGTTACATAAATTAGCAGACAGCTCGCTGTCAGCGAGCTTACCGCTATAAGGCTGCTCGGTAGTTGCCACCTCGCTGTCCACGCGCTGGGTACAGGCTGCGCCAAACTTTATTGCGAATCTGAAATTAGCTGCGAGCTGCGCAGTACGCGGCCCGCCTTCCCGCGCACGCCCCGCCTAACCTAATATTGTGTAGTGCGCATCGACTCGCGCGAAGGTCGGACTCGCAATAAAGTTTGGCGCAGCCTGCAAGCGGTCTGCGCGGTGTCCGCACGCTGACTGCTAGCACACTTAGCAGTCGCCGCGGAACACCGGGGTAGGCCATTCACTATTTATCTATCAAGTAGCTGGGTGCCTGCTAGCTGTCGGTGCGTGGACTGCTGGGCGCCTGCTAGCTGTCGGTGCATGAACCGCGAGCAATCGTATTAGTTTAGAGCCGTGTTGGGTGGGAGCGGTGTTGGAGCAGAGTCGTGTAAGTGATCTATGATCTTACTCCTGCACATAGTAGTAGTACCACTTTTATAAGTTACATCGGCATTGTTCGATGGCGCAGAATAGCGCAAGCGACCGCACTCGGCCCGAATGAGAACATCAGTGAAATAATGAACTTATAGCTACATCATAAGATTTTAAATCCAAAAGCAGTAGGACTATTGCTATCTCGCTCGCAATACTTGTACGCCTGTCGAGAATGCCTGAGACGCAGCATGGCGCGTACTCATCAGCCAACAGCAAATGGATTTTTTAGCGCCATGCAAAAATTTGATTTCTGCGCAGGTACATCGGTGTAACTTATAAAAGTGGTAGTACCGTAACGCCGCAGCAGCTGTGGCGGTGTGTAACGAGCGATACAAATCCAAAAGAAACGAACACAGCTATACCACACCGTTCATGGAGGCGTCACTGCTTTCCCTGCGGCGCCAGGTCTAAATGGCGTTTAACCCATAGATATTGTAAATCTATATTAACTGGGTGCTGATTAAAAGCAGTGTTCACGTGTGAGCGGGCTCTATGGTCTGCATAGATAATAAACTGTATTCAGCCTAGTGCCTGGAGCCCGGCTATTTTGTACACTGCAGGTCCCACGTCTGTACTTTTTTATTTTTGACTAGTTGATGCCCGCGACTTCGTTCACGTGAAATTTATGACTCCGGCGCATTAATATACCTTAATACGAACTAATTTCGATAGATAAAAAATACTTGTAGCAGCAGTGTTATACATATATTACAAGTTAATAAATATCAAGGTATTTTGCAAAAAAAAAAACTTTATAGGTATACTATGTTGGAACTATCCTTTGGGTTAGTTTTTTGGTATCAATAGGCCACGTTCACATAACCAAGAATTTTCCTGGTTTGTTACGCTCTGAAGCTCCGCAAATACTAAACGTAGAAGTTCTTGTTCCAAAGAAACAATTTTGCCAAATAAGTTTCGGGAAGACTCACCTGATCATTCTCGTTACGAAGGAGAGCTTCCCCAGTTTTAATAATATTCTTGAAAACTCTTGTGCATGTAAACTACCGCCAAGCTTGTATAATATAGCAATCATTTATGAGATAAATTACATACCTGTTGCAGCCTTGCGTTTGTTTTATAATATAAATTGGTAATTCTTTCCTTTCAATGAAACCTTCCATCAATGCAACCTTTTTTTGTCTTTCAAAAACACTTGCACTTCTCTCGCCATCACGAATTGATATCCCTTCCTAGAGTGTTGCCATAAACTTTCTTCTCTCGCAGTTTCTCTCAAAGGCAAAGACGTATAGGCCTATGCGTCCTTGTTTCATAGTCGATAGACTACCTTTTTAATCGATATAGCAAATTTAAGTCCTGCAGATATAGACAAGCAAATACAGATAGGTACACACACCTACACTTGGGTCTCATATTAATTGTCAATCTGAGCTTTTGGTATTTGGAGGTATTGGGCCTCTGATAAAACTGTTTTGATGAGGAGTTAATCTCGTCTGTCCTAGTGCCCCGACTGTTGCCTTCCAGTTATACTGGAAGGCTAAATCTCTAATCTCTAAATTATTACCTACTATGTTTTCATACCAATAAATAGATTATTTCATAAAAATTGTTTTATTTTCGTAGTAATGCGATATTCTAAATATAAATGTGTCAGTATCATTCTATGTAATACATAGCAATTTTTTTACGAAGCCATTATCATAAACCAAATATTTAATCTTCTTTTTTTCGAGGCATAATGGCTATAATTTACACTAGTCTTGACCAAAATTTGACCACCTCAATGGCACGATCGTTTGCCTGAACTAGATCCTCCACAGTATGAGAAGTGGGGCACTTAGCTGGTCAACTCGACAGATGGGCCATCGTTTGGACAGCGCCGCATCCGCAAAAGCCTTTGGTTATTTGGCGCTGAGAAGTGCCGTTGTTGTTTGGTCATAGCCATTTTGAGGTGAGAGGATCAGCCAATCTGCGTTACCGACTAAGCTGTCCCCACAGATTGTTGCCCAGGGTGCGCCGGACGCATTGAGGGTCACTACGTCACACGGGAGGCTCCTTTCATGCACCCCATTTCATTCCTTTAATGCATATTTAATATAGATGTCAAACAAATTTATTACGTCACTTGTTTACAATACCTACTTGTGTACTGAGTAAATCAGTATGTAGTTACATCTGGACAGTGCGAAAACGAAGTTTAAGAGAGAATAAATCGTTCAATGGAAACATTTCAGAGGTCTTTAGTTTATTTCATTAGTTGTCTTGTTTTCATCTAGATTTATTATCATACTATTTCAAATTTTATTGTTATCTCAATCCAACTTTACTTCCCTTGGGCACATTGTTAACAACTTGTTTCTCTTGTCTCTTTAATCCATGAATATTTTGTTTGATACGTGGTGATCTGCCTGTAACACAGGTTTCGTCTGAAACCTATCTCAGACACCACCCTCTTACAATTCTTCATGATTGTCTGCTGAATTTAAGCGTACCAATTAACTGTAAAATTCTGATGAGAAATATAAATGATTTTAATATTATCTCTTTATTTATTTTTAATCATGGGTGTAGGTTTTTACAATATTTGTATAAAAAGTAAAACATAAAAATATCATACAAAATATAAAAACATTCTAAAAACCTAAACCTAATTCGCCGCCAGCAGCGGGGCAAGCAGGCAGCTCAAGCTACCGGCGGTTAAGGCTGCAGAGAGGGGAACCCAACTAGCAAAGTAACCATATAACGCAAGAGTAATAAGAATAAAATTCTTATAGATATTTTATTCAAGCATTACTTTTACCATTTTCCTTATGAACGCAAGCTATAAATATTTTTGGATAATATGGTATATTCAACTTATTATTGAGATATATAAGTTTTTATAAAACCAATTTTGGCCTTAAATAAACACATAGTTAGGACTTCAAAGGGTGTTTAGTCATATAATATTTAGACATATAGTGGTTTTCGCCACATAATACTTGTTAAATTATAAAGCTGTAATAAAACTAACAACCTTGTATTGGCAAATAAAATAACTTCTATTAAACATTTGCTAAATGGTAAATTATATATTTTTTATAAGGGTTCAGTATTTTAGACTGCCTTTATATGATATTTAAAAGGTTTTTATTCCTATCTCACTCTTATTTATGGCTTAAAAGCAAGTATTATTCTATGGTAGCGTAAGTTAAGTTGTGCTGATTTCAAAATGGATTTAAAAGAATGGAAAAAGATTAAGCGTAATGGAAGTTACAGACGTAAGGTGAAAATGATATACGAGTCTATGCTGCCGCCCAATACTCGTACTGTAACTGCGACAAATTCTTCTCTTGCAACAACAAAAAACCGTGGCTAAGAAAGAAGAAGCCGATATTTAGAGGGTTCTGTACAATCATCAAAAAGTTTTAGCAGTGATACCTCACAGGAATGTGATAGTTTGAGTGATTTAGACAGCTACATGAATAAAGAAGAGTTCCGTAGAAAAATTCAAAATTGGGCCTTAGAAAATATCATTACTCACAGTGTATTAAAGTGTCTTTTTGAAATTGTGAATACATTTGTCCCTTGCTCATTACCTTCAGATGCACGCACACTTCTACAAACAAACAGCTCAAAAATAAATTTAATTGATATAGGAAGTGGACAATATTGGCACAACGGTTTCATAGAACAGTTAACACAATATTTGCAATGCCTCTCTGATATACCCCACATGATATCATTGAACATTAAATATCGATGGATTACCGATCAACAAAAGTTCCAACCATCAGTTCTGGCCAATTTTGTGTAATGTAGCTGAAATCAAAGAAATTCCTCCAACAACGTTCAACGAGCAACGTTCGTGTTCTATGAGTTAGTTAACGACTGTTGGGGGCTGGTTGAGAACATTTTCTTATTGCAGAGGACATGTACCTAATTGGTCCCCTCCAAGACCACTGTCACGATATCGTGACATCACCGTTTTACCGCAAAAGACCAAGGACACGATATCGTGACATCGGGTCTTGACGGGTTTAAATCCTTATTACTTAATAACTAAGGCTTAGTTTGTCCGGATTATTTTTAGACAAAGTCCTATAATATGTACACCAATAGGAGTAAAGTGAATGAGACAATTCCTTACGTAGCGAGCGAAAAAAAAAATTTTGAAAATCAGTCTGTCGTTCGCGCGGTCGTCGGCCATTAGTGTGTGTTGTGTGTGTGGTAAAGTGCCGTAAAATGTGGATTTTTGCAGGAAATATCGTGTTTGAAGGCAAAATAAAGGTAAATATAATTAAATTATCATTTTTTTTGTTACAAAAGGTGTCAATAATTGTATTTCGTTGTATATTTTTTGTAATAATTCACTTTTACTATGACGTGCGCACTAACCTAAAATTGAAGCAATGCAAATTACAAAAATTTCTTATTATTTCAATGATAAGTTATGTATAAATCCATTTATGCACTCAATTGTCGTTTTTGTTTAGTTTTGTCGGTAATTAATTAAAATAATTGTAGGAAGACGAAAAAAATTTTTTTTTTATTATCTCGTAGAGCGTAATTTGGAAAAAAAAATACGTAACATTCAGACCAACTATTTTCAGTTTTTTATTATGGGTCTATACTTATATTTTATCTTTATAAGAAAGCTTACGTACTGTAGAATATAAATAAATAAAAAGTTTATACTTTATGTTTTTATAAATATTTTTTACAGAATATAATTTCGAACTAACAATCTTCTTATCACTATGGCCACTTTAAGTGCCGACAAAAAATACTGTAAACATCATAAAGCTGTCCAACGTACTTAAGTAGTTAGTTTATTTCAATGGCTTCTCAGAACAGTCGCTGTATTGTTCATAAGTGCTCACATCTGTTTACACTTAAATAAACAAAGCGATAACGCGCGCGTCAGCAAAAAAAGTACTGGTGTCGGGTTTCAAGGCGATAGCGAGCGCGCGCGCGCGGCCTTGGAAAGGTTAAGGGACATTAAGGGTGAGTAAGTAAATGTCCATTCTTTGAAGTTCAAACCCGATTGCGTTGAATTGAAACTGTTAGTCTATGTAAAACCAGTAAAAATAAGTTTAGTAAAAAACAACAGTAAAAATATCATCCTGCCATTTGGTAGCTTTAGGTTACAGAGGTCATTTATATAAACCAAATAATGGGAATAGACCGAGACTTTCAAGTTGGGAATAGTAGCTGCTGAAGAATAAAACAAAAGCTGCTAGAAATTTGAAAGGCTACTAGATAGTTATATTAGCCTCCGTGGTGCAGTGGTTAGCACGCTATTCTGCGACACGGGTGTCCCTGGTTCGATCCCAGCTATGTCATAATGGAAAACGATCTTTTTCAGATTGGCTTGGGTCTTGGATATTTATCTATATAAGTGTATCTATAATATAATATGGTATCGTTGAATTAGTATCTTATGACACAAGTTTACAACTTACTGTAGTGCTAGCTCGATTTGTTTGATTTGACCTCTGTATACTTATTTATTAGCTATTTATTAATTGTCATACTTTTGAAATTGACTTTTCAAACCTATTATAACCAAACTTTATGTATCGATATCGGAGTAAAAGTGTCCCTAATAGTCTTTTTCACATGCAGCATGCTTAACCTTTAAGTATGGACATGTAGTCTCACAGGCTCCGCGACAATATTGGTTTCTTTGTTTCATTCACTTCCCCCCACTCCCCGTGACTGAGCCGCCCAGTAGCTTCAGTTTTATTGCAAAAACGACTAGAGAAGAAGGAGGTAGCGTCGCCCGGTGCATAGGACGTGAGTATTACCTTTTGAAAAATTGGCTGGAGCCTGTGAGACTAAATGTCCATAGTTGCGGTATAAAAATATTTACAAAAATTTTTTGTTTGTTTTAGTTTTATGTGTAAAAAATGGCAGAAAATGTGAAGCTGGTTGTTCTCGTTCAGAGGGCAAGCGACAAAGTTCACTTCATAGGCCGGCAAACAAAATATTACGAGTTAGTAATCCATCTTTTGTTCCCGTTCTCTATGTAATGACTGTCAATCATTAGTCTTACAAAGATGGTTGTGGTTTTTTTTGTTTTTCTCTATCAGAAGTTCATTTAATTTTTTTTTAATTCTTCATACAGTAGATTATAAGAAAAAGATTTGATTATTACCAAATATTTTAGTAAAGTAATGTTTTATGTTTAAAAACTAACCTATAGTCAAAATTACCAAAAATGGTGACTATGCTCTTATTTTTAATATTTTTAAAGATTTTAAATAAAGAAGTTGATTATGCACTAACGTCATTTTATTTTTAGTTTCCTTCAATTTCATCTAGTTATATTGTTCAAGCAATTTGGAATAATTATGGTAAAAAAAATCGCATTCTTATATCGGAGTCTGACAGACTACATGTCCACGGTAGTGTTATAAATATAAGACGTCCATAGTTAAAGGTTAAATAATCAGAAACATTTTTCAAAACCCTCTTGGTGTAACTTCCCCATTACCAAATAATAATGAAATATTTTTTTATAACAGTACCTAACTTATTGTTTTGATTGTTCAATCTTAACAGCACATGCGCGACTAATATATAAAAATAAAAATAAAAATAAAAGTTATTTAAGGTAGCATTATGAAGAAAGCATGAAATGGTAAAATTTAACACCATGCTCATTGCGCCACAAAATTAGACCTAGCTCAGACATTTGAAGTCCGATTTCAATGAAATTAACATTTCTAGACAGGTAATAAAATTTTGCATAACTTTTATATGACACAAATTTACCGTAAGTTTAGCGGTTTCTCAGTAAAAAAAGATTATTTTTTAAATCGGTTTAAAAATATCATATTTTGCCAAATATTTTTTTACATATAATAGATACGCTTAAGGTGTCTAAGAATAAAATAAAGAACATTTAATAAGCTTTCAAATGAGGTATCCCACAAGCAAATAGACTGGTCGAGCTCCGTGGCGCAGCGGTCAACACGCTAGCCTGCGACACGGGGGTCCCGGGTTCGATCCCCGGTCAGGTCAAGATGGAAAAAGATCTTTTTCATATTGACCTGGGTCTTGGATATTTATCTATATAAGTATATATTATAAAATATAGTATCGTTGAGTTAGTATCCTGCGACACAAGTTCACAACTTACTGTGGGGCTGGCTCAATTTGTGTGATATGTCCCTATATATTTATTTATTTTATTAGGTGCGATGTAATTAACAAAAAAAACCGGCCAAGTGTGAGTCAAACTCGCGCAATTAGGGTTCCGTACAATATGCTTCGTGAACACACACACACACAATGTGCAAAAAATGTTTTATTCAATTGACTAGCGCCATCTAGTGGTGTTTTAGTGAACTATTTCCCTAGATGAACTTATTATTGTGAGTTTACCACTTAATTTTCAAGTGATAGAATTCTTATTATTTTTCCTGTAATCTTCAAGGAATGAACTATGTTTTGTAATTTTTTCAAAATTTTCGGCTCAGTAGTTTCGGAGATCAGGGGGGTGGGAATGGTCAATTTTTGCCTTCTTTCGTGAATAAAATCAAAAGTATTGATTTTACCCGAACAAAAAAAAATATTTTTGAGAACCTCATAATGAGCCCTTTCATTTGATATATGACACAGTAAGGTTTGCAAAACTTTTTTTTTTTAATTTGTAATTGGGCCCCTCAAAATGACCCTTATTTCAAAAAAATCTTTATTTACTTTGCACATCCGTGTTTGGGTCATAGGATTACACTATCTTACCAAATTTCATCTAATTTGGTTCAGTAGATTCGGAGAAAATCGGCAGTGACAGACGGACGGACGGACAGACAGACGCTCGAGTGATCCTATAAGGGTTCCGTTTTTCAACTTTTGTACGGAACCCTAAAAACAAATACCGTCGGCGGCCATGTTTATGATGTCACTGCTATCCCCTCCACCACTTTGAAACATTACAACAAGCAGTTTCGTAATCTATACAACGCCCTGAACACATCCATACCTGTTGTAGGTATACACAAGAGATACCGACGAGATTTTTCAAAATCGGGTCTTGGCCTGCCTACTATGTACGCCATAAAGTCCATTTTGCCTGAATACTATGATCAAACAAAAGACCGAGTGTTAGGTTATGAAGATCGTCCTGATAGCGTAGGTCTTGGGTATGAGGACATGCACGTCGTCAGGATGGTCGAGTGTTAGGTTCACTAATTTTACCAATAATACTTTAATTCAAAAACAAAAGTTTATTCTATAAAAAGGAATGTGGACGGGAAATTGGTGGGGTTTTGACAGATAGTGTCAGCTTTAAAATGGCGGGGAACGAAAAGAGAGTATTTATGATAAAAAAATGGATAAATTGATGGTAACATGTGAATAACGGAGGATTTTGGAGTTTAAGGGTATTATGAATGTTCGCTTTCTCCCTCCTCGACATCCATCAAGCAACGCCTCGCTTAAATGGGCCCATGAGGTTCAAACGGAACGGGGATGTCGAAGAAGGGTGCAGCCGAACTGGAGGCCGGTAACACCTCGACTATAATAATCATTAGATCATTCTTCCTTGAACGCGCGTCCACACGGCACACCGAATTCAGCAGAAAACAATGCACATATCGATCGCAAAATATCATACACGCGACACACAAAACGATACGATTCCACTACAATTGACTGATACAATCTACGCCCCGCGGACGGCAGTCATATCCAGAAAAACACAATACACACAGCCCCGCGATTACTGTGGGTTTTTAGGATTTTAAAAGGAAAGCATTTCTCGGTCCGACCCGAAGCCAAAACATAACGCGTTCTTAACCTCTTTTGACGTGACTGACAACTGACAGTTCTTTTTTTTTGTTGCCAGATTCGATTCTTAACAGTCACCCGCCCGAACAGGTCCGTACCTGTTATCTACAGGCAGGCGAGACAAAGTTGCTGCCGCTCGTTTAAGGACTGAGCCCCCAACTAGAACCTCTGCGGACCGGGCGGAGAAAAAATTCTAGTTCCGTTTACTAGAATATTGTAAATGTAAATAGAATATATGTTAGTATATGTGACAACTATACATATTATTCACGTAACTTGAACATTCTGGTTCCCTGTATATTGATTTTTCTAGCTCGTATAAAAATAATTTTGTACACATTACCAATCACTTTGTAATCATTATGATAAATAAGTTTTGACTGGGGAGTTTGTGGTGGGAAGTCAAGGGGTGCAGTTGGGGTCTACCTTGGACGATTTTGCAAATTGATTTTGGTGGACTTTATAATATGAAATTGGTGTAGTTTGGTGTTATAAGTGCTCGTGCTCATGGAACAATTTGTGAAATAGTTAAAGTGGACTGTTGGTCACTTGATACGACATGATGCCTTCTTTAAAAACATACTGGAGGGTAAGGTAAAAGGAAAGAAAGGTCCAGGGAGACCAAGGAAAAGTTTTGTTGACCAACTAAAGAAGAAGGCTGGTGTCATGTCGTATCAAGAACTAAAGTCTAAAGCAGAAGATAGAGAAGTTTGGCGCATACTCCATCGACAAGAGCTATAAAGCTCTTAAATAAGAAGAAGAAAGTTATATGGACTCGTATAGACTTGTCACCATAACCTCCCGACCACGAGGCATCAAAGAACATACGCCATCTTTGATGCTACTTGTTACAACTTTACAGTACAATACCGATACTTAGTATCTCAATTTACTGGACATTGGCAGAATCACTGAAATCTCGGTGGAAGCCATTTTATAAAACAGAAGAAGAAGAAGTTTTGACTGAAATATACGAAATAGTTATGAGTACTAAAATTATTGTATGGTTTAACTAAGTATTATTTTGTTGTAAACATATATTATAGTGTCCTTAAACAGTGGTATTGTAAACACTAATAAAAATTATATTATGTTTTACATGAATTATTGTGGAAAATGCAAATCTTATTGTACGCACTATTAAAAATATTGCTATCTTTACTTGATCATACAGTTTTGTGCACTGTAACATATTGTAGACGTAGAAATAAATTTCTGTTTGGAATACTGAGCCTATATAGTAGATACTTTTAGTAAGGAGAGTAAAAATATTTTATGAAATAAATATCTAAGTAACTATGCCTTCATTGGTGAGGAGATATAGTTACATTGATATCTTATTTCATTTTTTACTCCCGATACAGAAAGTATCTGCCCAATCAAATATGAGTAACATGTAATAAAAACACACATAATATAAGTAAGTTATATTCATTCTATGTATAAGTACATTCTATTACTTACTTTTAATCACATAATTGTCCAATCAAATGTATTTTACCTTAAAACAATGATATATTTTCCCCCTTAAAAATTTAGTTAGCGTAGTCCATATGAGTTGAACTTGGAATTCGCTTTATGCAGTCTTCTTCGAGTAGATGCTTGACAATTATGTAGCCGATTTTTCTCCGACCATTATTGGAGAGAATTCCTTTCGCACTATATTTTAAAAGTCCTCTTCCTTCGATGGTAGATTCCAGCAAATCTTTAAGCTTCTGAAATTAAAATCACTGAATAGTTATTACGTAGATAATGAACTGATGACCTTCACTAAGCTCATATTTTATTTATTATATTATAAATTATTAATGTGTGTTATGGGTCGCGACGCTTCTATGAAAAAGACGCGGACACAGGCGTTAGTAATATGGTCGGGATAGGACCTTCATTACATTTTGAAAACGAGAACCTTTGCGCTCGAACTTAATTTCATTTCAACGATTTCAATGACTGAATCAACTAGTACTAGCAGATAGCAACATGGGTTATATTTTCTATTAAGATTTGTTTTGTAGTAGGTATCTTTAAAATATATGTAAAAGGATATGCTTGCTACATTGAGTGTGTGTATCAGTATATATAGTCTAGCACGCTTGTAAAAAAACCTTTCTTGAAAAGACAATCTGGTACTTCCCAGCAAATTTAGGAATATACTCCTGCAAATCCCTCGACGATAACTGTTTACGTCTTGATTCATAACAGTTTGATCCATACCTAACTCAATTATTCTTAGGACTTGCTTAGTTAAGAAGATTAATTGAAATATTGCGAAGATTTCTCTCTCTAGTCATGTCAGATGAAAAATGGCCATGTACCATGAAGCAATTGTACCTATCTACAATGCTGGTTGTTTACGAAAATATGCACATTGTAATGTTTACTACATGTACAGTAACTGATAAAAGAATATGTTTAGGACAGAAATAAATATCCTAATAGCAACGATACAAAACAAGTACACATAAATAACGCAGGATATTATAGCGTTGACTATATTTTCTAGTAAATGGAAACAAAATATAGTTTTCACAACTAATAAATCGTTGCCGGAATTATAATTATTATTGTTAATATTACAAAAAATTAGTACTTGGTAATATATGCATATTGTTCTTATTACTTATTAGTTAATTGCGGATTACCTTTAAATATTGTGCTATTTACTGTATTGGTGTAACTAGAATATTCTAGCAATCACAAAAATGTCGTATTTTATTTTTTTAAATAATTCTGTTTTATGGAACTAAATTCTGATATACTGTACTAGAATTATGGCTACTATATATTCTGGTAATATTGTAGAATATTTTTTTCTCCGTGGCGGCGAACAGTGGCGGTAGGTTAGCATCCTTAACCAGCACGAGGTCACCAATACTAGGGGGACTAGTCTTGTCAGTCCACTTAAGGCGCTATTGCAGTATATACTACTGCAATAGCGCCTTAAGTGGACTGACAGGTCAGGGGTGTCATCCCCAACTGCCTGTCCGGTGGCTGATGGCATGGCATCGGGTACGCGCGCCCAGCCACCCGAGCTACTACGGGTTTATGCCCGTTTCTTCCGAGTCCGTAGTATCCTTATTCCCTATCCTACCCCAAATCCTTTATCATCACTTCAGTATTACCACTATCCTGTTCTCCCTCCTTTCAAACAATAGATTCCCGAGGTGGGTTGACGTCAGGCAGGCGGCCGGTCGTAAAACTACAGCCGAATCATAGGAATGGCTAAAAGTAAAACAGGAGTACGGATCAATGCTAGGGCGCCGCCGCATAACCGTGTCCGGGGCGGACACGGCTGAAGACGAACGCCCCTACCCGAAAGCTCCGTTTTGCAACGTGGAACGTTGGCACGCTAACCGGACGCGCGAGGGAGCTAGCCGATGTACTCGCCAGGCGCAGGGTGGCTGTGGCGTTTTTGCAGGAGACTCGGTGGAAAGGCAGCAGATCCCGGTCCATTGGGAATGGCTACAAGCTGATCTACACCGGTGCCCCTGGTGGTGAGAACGGGGTGACCGTGGTGCTCTCCGAGGAGTTCCGGGACAACGTCTTAGAGGTGAAGCGCTTCAGCGACCGGCTTATGGCCGTAGTGATGCTTGTCGAAGGGGTTATGACCCATCTGATTAGTGCCTACGCGCCGCAAGCTGGTTGTAGCGACGCCGAAAAGGCGAGCCGCGGGTAACAGCTTGCAGTGGCGGCCGCTCCTTCAGTGCACTCGTGCACTGCACTACCAGATTTTTATGTATTTCCCAATTTTTTTTTCGACACAATTATTATTTATCCAAAAGTATATAACTTTAATTACACACTGAAGAAGAAAATATTTTCAAACAAGCTTGATCTTTATAACTTAAAATTTAAGACTCATTTTAGCTAAACCAAAAATTGGGCGAGCGCTTTCAAAGTGCGCACGAAGCGTCTCCATAGAAACTATATGGAATGAGACAGAAATGCTCCGGCAGGTGAAACGGAAGATGATCCGTACTCAATGTATGAGAAAAATTGAAAAATCGGGTCGGCGCACGAGTCCCGTATACTCCCGAACGGGCTCGCTCGGGCGGCATCGGCCGGGGTGTCTCGCTCGCTCGTTGAAGATTTTTGTTGCGAAGGTGTGTCCTTGACCTTACTCAAATCAGTTTGTTTGTTTTATTTCGCACCTCTGTGACACGGTGTGATAGATAACGCGCGCGAAATTACCCAATAATTATTCATAGTTATGGTTTTCTACTTTGTGTGTGCTACAAAGTGTAGTGGTTGAAAGTGGCTTCAAAGTGTGTTGTTAATGGGATTATTAAAACAAGAACTAAAAAAGAAAATAGGCTATGGCTTATTTAGGCGGTATGCCGTCTAATCTGTTTTTTGAAACCATCTTCTCGTGCTTTTCAACATGAATTAGTTAAGTACCTATTAGAATATTCATTAGCGCGCAGCTCCTCTCACTAAACCAATGGTAAGTCAAGATGATGAGATATTTCACTGCATGTACATAAGTACGTGATACTTTTTATACAGAAATGGTTTTACAACATGCATTAATATTAACAAGAGTTGTACCTAGAGTAACTGATAATGTACCTATGTACAAATATTATTAAGTATGTGCATAGGGGCGGTCGACTACAAATAATTGACGAACGTACGGCATTTCAATAGGTCGTTTTGCTTTTGAGAGACAGTAGGTAAGCAGGTGAACCACCACTCCTTGAAGTCACGAGCCGCCACTGACAGCTTGTATTCTGTATGTGGATAATAGAGACATTTTCTAAGTTATACCTACTAATAAAACGTTTAATAATCATCGACAACCTCGAGATGTTGATGGCGAGAAGATACTTACCTACCTAGCATTTTTTTACCGTGACCCATAATACCTAGGTACTAAATGAAACACACCCTCTTTAAGTTAGGTTTAAGTTTGTACAAATACCTACCCAAGAGTAGGTAATGCTTACTTAGAAAATACATACCTTTTCATTTTTATTCCACAATTTTTGGCAGCCGTAAAATCCTGATTTTTCATGAAATATTTTGCCACTAATCAAACTATCCACTCTTGGCAGATTGTCCGACTTCTTCCATTCTACACACTTCACGTTTTACTTTAGTGTAATCGGATATTATAAATACTTATTATTATATTTATTATTTCAAACAAAATGAAACGAGACGCGCGTAATTTAGTAGGATCAACGCAGTACCGCGCCGTGTCGCGGGCGCGGGAACGGGGGTGTGACGTCATAGTGTGATCGTGCGTAATAAAAAGGGCTGAAACTTCTCGTCGTTATAACTTCGGAAATACTGCATGTATTGAAGTGAAATAAAAACTAATGTAATGTAAATGATCTACGCTCCGATTTTATAAATATTTGATAGTAATATTTTAACCCTTTTGTGTTCCCCATTATTAGATACAAGCTACTTATATGTTTGAGACATGTAATCATTACTTATTAAAATAAAAATTATATAATGATAGAAATAAGATATAACTTATGTAGGTATGATATGCTTGTGCTAACGGTTAATTATGTACCCTAGAATAAAGTAGAGCTGGTTCTTTTCAAAATATGTACTACTTGTATAACTTAAGCTCGTTTTTGCATCTACTTAATGTTGTATATCTCTTTTTTTTAAATATAAATGTTTTCTCAAAAAAAGGGGAAGAGAGGTGTTCCTAAAATATTTGATTGCTTGTATACATTTAATAAGCCAAAAATTATTGTTAATTTTAGTCTCATAAAAAAAGGGGGAAGGTGTAGTGTATGACGACACGCAACTATCACAGCTGCCATCACTTCGATCCTCCTACATAGTGCATGACGTAGCATGTGACGTCACGCGTCACTGGCTCGTCAAGATGACCCTAATAATCCCTTTGTTCAATGTTATCTTCTAAAATATGTACTAGATTAAGTAAAGGTCATGTGACGTATCTATTTATGTAAACACATAGTATATAAGCATCTGTAAAATCCACAATAAAGGAGTTCAGTTCAGAGTACTGTTGGGAAACCAGCACTCACCAAATAGTGTTTCACTATATAACCACCCCGCGTTCCTCTTTTTCACCACACACTCATCTATGGCTCCATCGTAGGTCGGTACCTGTATATGAGGTAATCGTGACACGACCTCCTGCGACGAGGAACCTCCAACAGCTTTATCACTGCCAGCCCCACGCTGACAAATCTCCTCTGCCCGCTGGATAATATCGCTGACGATATTATGGCTGACCATTGACAGACATTGATCAACATCGGCTTTGACCGCTACCCGTTTTTGTTCATTTTCCTCTGGTAGTCCCTCGGCTAAACTAAACAACTCCAGGACCTTATCCAGGCGGGCTGGTACATCTGCAGCTCGCAGCAACAATGCATCATGCCTATCCATATGGGCTATGAGACCCTGTGCCGTTGTGAACCATCTCAGTTCACTGCCAATTTGGCATGATACGTCTGGTCGTCATGGTGTAATCCGATACTCACAAGTTACACTATATTGTTTTAAATTAATATTAAATGTTGATTACAATGTAACTATGGGTTGTACACAATACAACTAAGCCCTATTTTCAGACTTCACTTGGCCCCGCAGTCTACAATAACAAAAATTAAGTTTTATAATACACTATTTTAACACTTAATTTAACTTGTTATAATTATATTGTTCACACCAAACACCTTTTTGTCCAAAACTTATACACTACACACAACACTGACTAGACTGGTAGGTAACACTCCCTTACACAATGATATCACCTCTTATGTATATAGAGACCTATAACAACACTGTCTATGACAGTGGCCCTATTCTAGTGTGAATATTGGAACATTGATTTACCTGCCTATACACGTCCTAGTAAGTGGCTGCTGCAAGCGGTATCTCAATGACCCTCAGGGCACAAACAACAATGAGATAGCTACGCTCTGCAACCAAAATGTTTGCTTTCCCCCTTCTCGACATCCATCAAGCAACGCCTCGCTTAAACGGGCCCATGAGGTTCAAACGGAACGGGGATGTCGAAGAAGGGTGCAGCCGAACTGGAGGCCGATAACACCTCGACTATAATAATTTTAGATCACTTACAATGTCCCGGTGACACGCTTGCTGGTGCCGGTGGTTGATGCGCGTGAGATCCGATCCGGGAGGTACCTCCTGTTGTGAGTTCTTCCTTGAACGCGCGTCCACACGGAACACCGAATTCAGCAGAAAACAATGCACATGTCGATCGCGAAATATTATACACGCGACACACAAAACGACACGATTCCACTACAATTGACTGATACAATCTACGCCCGGCGGACGGCAGTCAACCTCTTTTGACGTGACTGACAACTGACAGTTCTTTTTTTTTTTTGTTGCCAGATTCGATTCTTAACAATGAAAAATAATAGAACAAATTCGTGACATTGGTCAAAAAAACTTTTGATTTTTTTGATAAAGTTAACTGGAATAAGTATAAGAGGTTGTATTTAGAGGTTTTTGGAAAATTATCAGCCTGACTGGTTCTGAAATATATTCTTATACAATCTATTCGGGATTTCATTTATTCCATACCATCGTATAATTAGGCATTTCCTACACTACGTTTGCGGAGACGCGGTCTCCACTCAAGAACTCGTTTGCCCCAACGGTTATCGGTTCTGCGGCCTAATATGGCCAGCCCACTGCCACTTCAGCTTGCTAATCCGGTGAGCTACGTCGGTGACCTTGGTTCTCTGCCGGATCACCTCATTACTGATTTGATCCCGCAGAAAAACGTCGAACATAGCTCTTTCCATAGCCCGCTGAGCAACCTTCAATTTGTGGACCAGCCGAGCCGTTAGTGTCAGAGCTGAGTACTAAGTACGAACTAAAAAGTAATAGGCAACCAACTTATAAAATGTACTCGATAATGTAAAATTTCATAAAATTTTCATTGTTAGATGTTTTTGGTCGATAAACTGTAAGGTGCGAGTGTGAACAGTGTGAACTCAAAGTTGTCATTCGCCACTAAGGAATCCTACACTGCGCGTGGCCCGACACGCACTTGGCCGGTCAGGTTTATCTGGGATAGCAAGAAACACTTAGATATAGTTTCGCCATGTCGTCCGCAGTTTTACTCAGAGACTATAAGTGCTAGAAAGCTGTGATTTGGTATGGGTATGTGTATTAATCATGCCAAAAAAGAAGTAGAAAAAAATCTAGAAAAAAAAATTTTTAGTGTAGTTACAAGTAAAGTGGGAGTAATATTTTTTTTCTATACCCATTGTGCTGGGTATTGTTAAATAGGTCTTTATAAAATATTGTGAGGTTGAGAACACCATTTTTCAATTTTTTAAAGGTTGTCCCTCTATCTGCTAAACGGTTATATATGGATACGTGAAAAAAATTACAGCAGTAGTATATATAGGTACTGAAGTTGAAAAGAAAACTATCATAGCTGAGTACTAAGTACAAACTAAAAAGTTATAGGCAACCAACTTATAAAATGTACTCGAAAATGTAGAGTTTCTTAAAATTTTCATTGTTAGATGTTTTTGTTTTTCGTTAAACTGTGCGGTGCGAGTGTGAACTCAAAGTTCTCATTCCCAACTATGGAACCCTACACTGCGCGTGGCCCGACACGCACTTGGCCGGTTTTTTTTTGAATAATCGTTTTGTTTACAATTATATTCAATGTACGGAACACGTGACGTCGATTCACACTTGGCCGGCTTTGTAGTGTAAAAACTTATTTCTGGGAAATGTTACTGAAACAGCGATGTTTTGAAGGTTTTTCGTAGTATTACTTTTCTGTGTTTATCTTTCATGTTATCATGTAAAATGTACTTCCTACCATTGTTTCCAGAAATATCGATAAAAGAACGCAGAAGAGACAGTGGCACTTGACCGTTGGCCTTACGTACAAGTAGTTGTTAAATTGACATGGAAAAATCACTTTACATCATCAGTTTATTATGTGCGACAGTAATAGTTGTGAAATGTGAATCTCTATTTATTGGCACCAGTATTAATAAGACTGTGCTTGCTTTCTTCCATATGTACGAATCTTTTTCATATCACACAGCTCAAGTTAGTGAGGTGCCTTTTTATTTAACTCCTGCTGATTGTGGTACTCCTATTGCAGTTAGTATTTTACTTTTTTCCTCTAATGACTTTTTAAATGGTTTTTGCTATGGGAAAACCTGCATAAACTCATGCGTGTGCTCTCCGGGTGCCGTGTGGTTCCCGGCAGAGTAGAATAGAACCACTCCAAGACTTCCCATGGATGTCGTTATTTTTAATCAAGCAACATAAACGCATGTGAGCCTGCAAAAAGAACGGTCGCACAAGCTGAACTTGTTTTGTAATGGAGGGTCTTTTAAGTTTGTTGTATAATTCCATTATTAACCTAGTAGAAACATCAATAATTATGTTTGTTTTGTTGCTCTGAATGTTGAACCGTGTTAATAGTGTCATATTTATTTCAATATAAGTACCTATGTTGTGATACAATCAACGTCCAAATTTAATGAAATTATTCATTATACACATTTTTATTTCAATCAAAAATAACCAATTTGAATAAATTGCATAAGTAACTTTTATTGAAATACCTAATGCGTATTTTTTAACTCGCCTCGATGTCGGTCTTCGTAACCAAACGTTGTACTCGTCCTGTGCCTTAGAAAATATATAGTATTTGATGCGGTTTTAAAATAGGGGTTTTATATTAGGGGTCTTAACAGGTGAATAATATATAAGGAAAAATCACACAGATTGAGCGCTAGGCCCAAAGTAAGTTCGTTAGACTTGTGTTATGGGATACTAACTCTACGATACTATATTTTATAACAAATCCATATATAGATAAACATCCAAGACTCAGGTCAATCTGAAAAAGATTATTTTCCATCTTGACCTGACCGGGGATCGAACCTGGGACCATCCGTGTCGCAGGCAGGCGTGTTGACCGCTGCGCCACGGAGCTCGTCAAAAGGCGAGTGGCGCGGGTAGCGATATGAGCGAGCAAAATAAATTAATTATAAACCGTTGCATTCAATATTTTTTTCGACGACTTTCAAATTAAATGCCAATACTTATAGTAAAACGTACGTAACTCCATGAGTAAAATTTTGAGTTTGACAACTAACTTGCGGGGAATGTAAAAATGATGAAATATTGTGTCTATGGTTGTCTTTTTATATTCACGTTCGCTTGACTCTGAAAAAACTATATAAGTTTTTCATCAGTTGGCAGAAATTCATTTATTAAAAAAACTTCTTTTGGAATCACAAAATCTAGGTTTTATTGTCTGTGGCTGCTAGGCGTATCGTTATACCGACATAATAGTATAAGGCCATACCTTAGACTAATTAATCTGAGGGCCATACATATATCACCATGAGTATGGCTGTGCCAAAGTCCAGCATGTGCTCATGGAGATCCGATTCCGAAATATTTGGTTTTAAAGTGCGAATTTTTGTTAGAGGTAAATGTCCCCCCCTTCTATCTGCTAAACGGTTATATATAGATACGTAAAAAAAAACAAAGCAGTAGTATATATACTGAAGTTGAAAGGAAAACTTCAGAGCAGAGTACTAAGTGTACAAACTAAAAAGTTATAGGCAACCAACTTAAAAAATGTACTCGAATATGTAAAATTTCATACAATTTTCATTGTTAGATCTATGTTTTTGGTCGTTAAACTGTGAGGTGCGAGTGTGAACAGTGTGAACTCAAAGTTGTCATTCGTAACTATGGAACCCTACACTGCGCGTGGCCCGACACGCACTTGGCCGGTTTAATTACAAATAAATCTACCTATTTCGCAATGGCGGCAAATCAAACTCACCTCAAGGATGCGTGTAGTGGACGACCCCTCTCAGCGACGTAGTTCTATTTTCAAATTGACCAAGATTCCTTTTCAATTGAAGGTACCTATTCGAAATTTGAAAGACATTACTTAATCGAAAAACGATGTCGTAATGAAAATATTATTACCTACGGCCAGAGACAATATTATAAATGTTTTTGACGTAATGATACTCGTTAAAAGACAATTTCTGATAGCGGATTTCTAGGGTGAGTAGATAAAGTTAGTTTATGTGCTATGTAAATTAGACAACGCTGGAAACTGGAAATAAAAATACACCAAGTGCGAGTCGAACTCGCGCACGAAGGGTTCCGTTCCATTATCTAAGTATACAACATTAGACTATTGAGCAAAAACGGCAAAAAATCATGTTTGTTGTATGGGAGCTAGAATATTTATTTTATTTTATTCTTTGTATTAATTATTGTCATAGCGGCAACAGAAATAAATTATTAGTGCAAATTTCAACCGTCTAGCTATCACGGTATAACGGCCTGGGTTCAAATAGACGGACATCGAAGTCTCAGTTAGGTATAGGGTCCCGACAAGGGACTAATACTGCAATCCCAAAAAAAAAACAGCCCAAGCATTTTGTAATGTAATTTTTAGCGTTCCTTAACCAAATGGTAAAAACAGGACTCCCGTTTTTACCATTTGGTTAAGGAACGCTAAAAATTACATTACAAAATGCTTGGGCTGTTTTTTTTTTGGGATCGCAATATTAGTCCTTTGTTTTGTTCAAATTCACGGGCTGAGTCACCCCTTGAATACACAATTTTATCTTACAATATTTTTCTTTTGCAGGGAATTATAGCCTACGATAAGTACAAGAACCCACATGTAACGGTCGAAATCATAGATGGTGGCGTGGGCTTCTACCACGTGAAATTTAGAATAGAGAGTCGCGCCGGCCATTTATTGCACTATGAAATCTTCATCTACAATTGAATTTACTTTGTGTATAAGTTATGTGATGATTTATAATATTTTCGTGATTGTTACACATTAAAAAAACTTTCAATATGGTTTTATCGCGTTTGTTACATTATTTGTACACTTAATAAAACACTATATCCACACTAGGCACACTAGCGACGCCAATTGTTTTATTCCGAATACTTTACAAATAGAAAAAAAAATAAGAATAAATCACTATTACAAGGTAATCAATCACTATTTCTCTTAATTACTGATTCTCATAATATTAAAACTTGATTCCAAAAATACTTCAGGTTATTTACTAACGCTTATATGATTTCATTCACATTCACATTCTTAAATTTCTTTCAATTTGGAAAGTATTAGAAATAAAATTATTGGCGTCGCTAGTGTGCCTAGAATCTACTTTACACTGTTTATGTATCACTGCATTCCCTATTTCGTTTCGAAGATTGATGATGCGATTTTCATTGTACGTAACACCAAAGACAATAGGTATAATACTAACGTAGACTACCCACCTCATGCAAAAATATTGGACCAAATTAAGGTTGCGAAAAGCAGGCGAATATATGGCACAGGAGAGTTGCTTGCTACTCGATACTAGATGGCGGTAATCTGCATTAGCCTTTAACTTACTAAATATACGGTGTCATTTTAAAATATTATGCCTAAAATATTGTTTTGATTTTTAATAAGATATATTTTGTGAATCATGTTTTTATATTCTCATAATACGGTAGATACAATGTTGTGTAGTTTCGAGTGGCGCCATCTATGCGAGTCTCTGAGAACAAATCGTACGATTAAGGCGTTGAGACCACATGCTAACGGTAACATGGAGTGTCGCTAAATTATGAGTACTAAGTATATTTTACTCCATCGATACTTTATTGGTGCTATGTAATACATACATACATACATACTATCACGTCTATTTCCCTTACGGGGTAGACAGAGCCCAGGTCTATAAAACCTTAAGGCCACATTTAGCATTTTGGTGGGCTTGTAGGTGAGAACGGAATCAAAATATTGATGGGTTGCTAGCCGCATCGCCTATTGAGATGATTCCTGACGCCCGTTCCCTCGATCGGCTTTTACGATCTGCACGGGAAGAGAAGCATCTGGTACATTCTATGTTTTTTCTTTTCTTCCAGACCAGCGTGGAAGATGTAATGTTTGTGCGAAACTTCTTGGTTTATCGTAAAACCATACACCTACAACTCTTCAGTTCGGTTTGGTTCGGTATTCATTCGTTCTACACCGTGATAGTTAGAATCACATGTTGGTTTCTTAAATAATATTTAAGTAGGTACATTGTAGCAGCAAATATTTTTTTATAATTTATACATAAAAGATATGCAGCAATATCCTAATCCTAACGAATCCTTTTGTTAGGTTCACTATATTTAATAAAAAAAAACCGGCCAAGTGTGAGTCAAACTCGCGCAATGAGGGTTCCGTACAATATGCTTCGTGAACACACACACAATGTGCAAAAATGTTTTATTCAATTGACTAGCGCTATGTAGTGGTGTTTTAGTGAACTATTTCCCTAGATGAACTTATTATAGTGAGTTTACCACTTTATTTTCAAGTGATAGAATTTTTATTATTTTTCCTGTAATCTTCAAGGAATGAACTATATTTAGTAATTTTTTCAAAATTTGATATATGACACAGTAAGGTTTGCAAAACTTTCTTTTAAAATTTTGTAATTGGGCCCCTGAAAATGACGCTTATTTCAAAAAAGTCTTTATTTACTTTGCACATCCGTGTTTGGGTCATAGGATTATTTCACCTAATTTGGTTCAGTAGATTCGGAGAAAACGGACGGACGGACAGACGCACGAGTAATCCTATAAGGGTTCCGTTTATCATTTTTTGTACGGAACCCTAAAAAGAAAAACCAAAGTTAGTCTGAGGATGGCAATCCAGATACGCGCGCTTTTGGTAAGGGGGCGAAAAAAAAAGAACACGTCAGAGGTTTTCTGCCGGCATTGGGAAATGATGAAAAGTGTAAAAGAGAGTTTTTCGGATTTGTTGACTGGATAATCTTAGCTATATGAGAGTAAGAATAAATTATTTGAGAGTATTGATATCTCAGGGGTAAGTATTTTTACAAACATTGTTGCTAAAATGGTCAGCTCATAGAGGTTGGCAATCGGACGATGACTGAAGGATTTCCTCAGCAGGGCCTGTGTTATTCGATTTATATTATTGGTTTGTATGAATATGATTATCTTACACTATCCTAATCCTAACTAATATTATGAATGCGTGAGTGAGTTTGTTTGTTACGCTTTCACGCCGATCTACTGAACCGATCATCATGCATGATATTTTGCATACACATAGGTTAGGGTACTAAGAAGGAATAGGCTATATACTACGCGACTGAAGCCGCGGGTAACAGCAAGTTTTATTATAATTTAATCTCTTTAAATAGAAATATGTTTCGCCACGCTCGCTTATTATTAATGCAAAAAAAAACTAAAAGGGCGAAAAAACTTAACGACATCTATGGCAAAGACAATATAATATTAACGTTCTATGGCCCAGTGGTCATCATGTCGAAGACCGTGAAAAGGGAGAAGTAATGTAATAGAAGGAAAGTGGACCATGGGCACCGCAGTAACACTAACACGGCTTTGGTGGTTGCAATCAGGATAACTAATGATAATGAGATGAGAGAGACAGACATAGGATACCTCTTCTTCATCCCGGAAAATAAAACTATTCCCGAGGGAACGACATCCTAACTATCCTTACTAATATTATAAATGTGAAAGTAGGGATGTTTGTTATGCTTTCACGCGCTAACTACTCAACCGATTATCATGAATTGAACATTGATCCTGGTAAAATAATCAAACCAGCTCCGCCATCTGTTGTTGAGTAGCCGAAACCTGCGATATCTAACTACTTTTAAACAGTGACATCTGGTGACACATTTTATAATCACCTTTACCATGTGGTCTCAACGCCTTAATCGTACGATTTGTTCTCAGAGACTCGCATAGATGGCGCCACTCGAAACTACACAACATTGTATCTACCGTATTATGAGAATATAAAAACATGATTCACAAAATATATCTTATTAAAAATCAAAACAATATTTTAGGCATAATATTTTAAAATGAAACCGTATATTTAGTAAGTATGTATTGGCAACAATTATATATTTGAACCGTTTGGGGTTGAAACTCTAGGGCCGTGGGGACCCTCGGCACATAAATTATTCAATGCCATCGCCAAAAAATTAATAGAAGTGTCTCATGACCAGAGGGCTGGCTTATATTTTGGCCAAAAGATTAGCATTGCCATACAACGTGGCAATGCTACCAGCCTTCTGGGCACGCTACCACGGGGCAACGAGCTGCCAGGCCTATTTTATTTGTAAATAGTAGTTTTAGTTTAACTTTTAATTTTTGCTGTTCTAATTTAGTAAGTTAAAGGCTAATGCAGATTACCGCCATCTAGTATCGAGTAGCAAGCTACTCTCCTGTGCCATATATTCGCCTGCTTTTCGCAACCTTAATTTGGTCCAATATTTTTGTATGAGGTGGGCAGTCTATATTACGTTAGTACCTATTATATTGTCTTTGCTTTTACCATAGAAATCTTGTATGCTCAATAGCGCCATCTAGTGACGAGTAGCGTAATCTTTTAACACCTTTTTAAGGATTATTGATCTCATTCATGAGGAATCCGCAAGATGGAGTCAATTAACTGTTCTAAATATAAACAAAACATTTTAGCTTCAGAAAAACAAAAGCTACTGTGTTTATAGCAGTGGCGAAGTCCGGGTTGACTTTGACCTTGCGGTCTCTAGATGCAGATAAGCTCCGCCTTGAGTTTATCATATTTACACGTTGCCGGTGGCGATGTGATGATGTCCTCAACCTCCGATGCATATTGCGGTTCCAACTGACCGATAGCATAATAAATTTTTGTAGCATCTACTGTTATGTTGGCCAGCTGGAAATGGCCTTCAAGTTGTGCAAACCACAAGGCGGGTTTTTGTGGCTAAATTGGTGGTGTCCAGCACGAAATGTTTCCTCCGCCGATTTAAATTCATCGCTCTCCAAATTTACGCTCATTTTGTGTTCTTGCGGGTCACCAATATAAGTAGCAGTGGCGAAGTCCGGGTCCTTCAAATCTCCGCGCCAAAACTAACGCAAAGCGCGGGAATGTTTCAAGTGAAAAACCGGAGCACTATAATTTACAACAGTTTATTTACACGATCTGTACACAATATTTACATAAAAGCACACTGCACACCTACAAGAAGGAGAAAACGTATGATACATAAAAGCAACAACTAGGTAAATAAAATTAAAATATTTAGTTAAACAAATTGCGAGCGAAAATTTGTTCGGACGGAGAAACAGAGAAAAAAGAGTTCCATTGTGAACCGCCAGGGGCGTCGCCCGTCACGGGCGAAACACAGATGGCGCCTAGGCGCATGCGCGGACGATCATTGCCCCAGGCATGTGGTCTCAACGCCTTAATCGTACGATTTGTTCTCAGAGACTCGCATAGATGGCGCCACTCGAAACTACACAACATTGTATCTACCGTATTATGAGAATATAAAAACATGATTCACAAAATATATCTTATTAAAAATCAAAACAATATTTTAGGCATAATATTTTAAAATGACACCGTATATTTAGTAAGTTAAAGGCTAATGCAGATTACCGCCATCTAGTATCGAGTAGCAAGCAACTCTCCTGTGCCATATATTCGCCTGCTTTTCGCAACCTTAATTTGGTCCAATATTTTTGTATGAGGTGGGCAGTCTATTACGTTACTATTATATTGTCTTTGCCCCAGGCGAACTATGTACATATAAAAAGAATGCTTGTCCGTGTATACGTTGAAGCTATTTACATGATTTAAAAATATTTACAAATAAATTATGTACATTATATTTACAAGAGAATTATTACCTAACTATGCCTAATATCAAAATGTAAAAACTATAGTACAAAATAAACATTTTCACAATTTGCTCAATAAGGTTTGGCAAAGTCAGATACGGAGGTTAGGTAGGCCACATGTTCAATTTGTAAAAAATACTTTCACACTAGTGTCTCAAATAAAAAGGTTCCATTTAATGACCCCATAAAATTAAAAATAAATAATGTCAATCATGTTCGGAAACAAAGAGAAAAAATATCACTCCAGATATTCATGACAATGTAACACAGAGACGTCGAGACAAGAATATAAATAATTCGATTGAGATTCAATCGGAATTGGTATCAGAAGACGAACACCAAAACTTATATGTGTCTGTTGAGTCCAGCCCCAGTCAATTAAATAGAAGTTTTCAAGAGCTATGTTTTGATAAGTTAGAAATTATTCAAAATGAACGAGATGGTTTAATAATTACAAACGAAAGGTTGACCAAACAAATA